>OX388200.1:41767900-43188684 GCA_947578815.1 Epinotia ramella
TATAACAGCTCAAAAATGCTACGAGGATTCCGATGACTGCAGATTACATAGAAAATTTACAAAATCTCGTGTGATGTAGTTTCCTTGTAAGCATACTTAATTATTGTAAACATCTAAAGAAAATTTGATGACAGTACATTCTTAAGCCTCAAATTCTTGAAAAAAATTGGATATCCCATTTGTTTGAATGTAATAACACATTTTTTCCGCGCCAGAACTGGAAGGCACCCTGGAAGGGCTGAGCCTAGAAGAGGGCGCGGAGGAGGAGCGTGGCGTGGAGGTGGGCAAGGCGGTGACCTTCAGCGTGGACGCGGCCGGCGCGGGCGAGGGCACGCTCGAGCTCGTAGTCTCCACGCCCTCCACTACAGTCAAAGCAGAGGTCAGTTAAAAAAGTAATTCGAATGGAGGGAGGCCACTGGTCACTTCGAGTTAAGCTGGGTCCACATTTGTATCATTTTGTCGTATCGTATAGGTAGCGGCACGTAAGTCTAGCGCTGACCGTTCCTGCGCAGAAGTCGAAAATAAGGTATTACGGGGGAGTGAAGGGGACGCGCGGGGGCGTGCGTGAGCGCTTATTGGCTCTCCAGTCGTACTCCGTCCCGCGCACCGATACGACGCCCCGCTCACTTCTGGTATAAAAAAAATTGAAAAAAAAAATTTTTTAAATTGTTGTTACCGTCGTCGTTTTGTTAAGTTTGAGTTTGTTTTTTATTGACTGTTTTAATTAAGTTAGTGTTTATTTGTGATTTTAAACACTAAATATGCCTAGAAGAAATACTGTTTTGAGAAGACAGGCACGGAAAATGATATATGACGTGCATTCTTTTTTAAAGACAGAAAGTAATGAATTAATTGATTCCTTGAAACATATTAAAAGTCAGATTGACGAAACTACGAATATGTTGCTCAGTCACTTGGACATTGTTATTTAATTTTATTGGAATTTGTTATTTGCGTCAATGAAGACAGTTCCGAAGATGATTCTGACGGTTCTGATAATGATGATAATGATGATGCTAATGATAACGATGACCGAAGCAGCCCTGAGCCTGGACCCTCATCAAGAAAACGGCCTTGTACCGGCCAGGCATACGGCAGTTTAGTGGAAGGCATGCTACCCCTGTCAGATTCTGATTAATGTTTTTTAATAAAAATTGTAAAAAAATATATAACTTTATTTTTACCTCCCTATATTAGTGATGAGACTAGTTTAAACGAACTACCTTAGATATAAACGAAGGACAAACAAAGACAAAGTTTTTTATTAGTAAGGATTATTGCAATCAACTTGTAGTGATAACAATTGCGTTTGCGACAGTACCTATGCGCAGCTATCCCCTCCACGATTCGTTCACCGCTAGACTTACGTGCCGCCACCTATATCTCCGTCGCGTTGCACCGACGCGTATCAAGATCGCTAGTGTGGACGCAAAAACAGCGCGATCACCCGGCGCGCCGTATCTGATCGCTTGGGATCGATGATGACACGCGTTTATTATATTCCCCGCACACTCGCGATCGGATACGCGTATCGAGATCGGTAAGTATGGACGTGTTTTGATACTGTATCACGATACGAAGTTATGATTTGATACGCGATACGCCGTGATCGCTCGAGGCGGTTTTTCCCCGATCATCAAAGGGGATACGGATGAGCGTCCACACTCAATGATACGGCGTTATGATACGATACGCTGCTACGCTACGGTTAGTATGGACGCATTTTTTCACGCGCCGATGCTAGTGATACGGTGTGCCCAAAGTGAGCGTCCATACTTAGGATACGCGAGCTCGATACGATACGCGTGATCGTGATCGCCAAAATGATACAAATGTGGACCCGGCTTTAGCCGGCTCCTAGTGACGTATTTACCTCCGCTCCCACCCCGCTGTGCGCTGAGCGGGCATTGGCGGGGTGCAGCATGGGTACCGGGACGGGAAGGAACGGCCATATCGAACAGAACTGGTACTACAGTCAAGTGTAAAAATATGGGTGCATACAACTTACTCATAATTATGTCCCATAACTTTTATGTCAGCGGATTAAGGTTTTGGTACTTATTTATGAGAGGAGTTATCGATATATTTTTGCACTTGACTGTACGTTGATAGAAACCGGTTTCCCAGACTCTTTTTCCAAGTTAGAATATCGTCTGTCTTTTGTTTACAAGCGTTATGACTTATGAGTATACAGGGTGTTAACGGGGTCATGATCCGGAATGACAAAAAGCGAATAAGATGATCATACTGAACAACCTTTCCCATGGGACCAACCACGAAATCGCAAAAAAAAAGAGCCAATTAAGAGTTAACTGTGAGTTAACTGCGATTTAATTGAGAGTTAATGTATGGAATACCTGGTTTTTTTTTGCGATTTCGTGGTTGGTCCCATGGGAAAGGTTGTTCAGTATAATCATCTTATTCGCTTTTTGTCATTCCGGATCATGACCCCGTTAACACCCTGTATTAACTTGCACTGATTCTTATGTGAGTTTGTAAGTTATGCTTCGCAATTTGCAAACCATTGTTTAGCCACTTGCAGCTATCCGATTAAACTGAAATTTGGCATACTTACGTAACATAATATTATGGGATCACCAAGGCTGATAAGCAGAAGGTGGTCATAGATACTCTTACCAGGGTTCGAGGATATATATCAATGGATATACAGATTTTATGTTTATGTTTAATTTGTCGGAATAATGGCTTTCGGATATCGGATATATATCATATATATCCGATATTTTGGTATTTATAATAAATATCGGATATTTTCGAACTTCTAAAGTCTTGCACTACACAAGATAAACCCATCGTATTTGGGGCTCACTTGGAACTTGGCTATCGAGTAGTTCATGAGTGTGCAGAAACAAATACAGTAGACCATAAGAATGTTTCTAAAGTCGTGTACCCATTCAGGTGGTGGCGGTGGCGCGCGGTCTCTACGACGTGACCTTCGTGCCCGTGTCCCGCGAGCCGCACCGCGTGTCCGTCACGTTCAACGAGCAGCCGGTGCCGGGCAGCCCGTTCGTGTGCCGCGTCAGCGAGCCGCACACCTACGTGCAGATCGGTATGTTCGCTGAAACTTCTAGCTTTTTACATACCTACTGCTCTAATGAGATTAAGGGGATGCCTTGATTCGAGTCGACCACGCCCCCTTAATGAAGACACGCTTATGCCTCCCGCGGACGAGAAAAAGAGATGCAACACTCTTCGGGAATGGCTTTTTTGGACAAGTTTCGGTAAATACCTAACTTAGTGAAGTTTTATTTATTGAGGTATAAATAAGTGAGATTTTAGCCGAGATAAAATACTATAGTATTAACTTGATTCTGTCGTAATATAATGGTGTTTGAGTAGGCTGAGTAAAAAAAGAAAATAAAGACCCAACTTTGGATTTTTTCATCAAGGAATTTTATGCAATCATGTATTGATTAAATCAGATAAACAATCATATAGTCAAGAAGGAATATAGGTGAGTCCGTTTGGAGTTTTCGGGTTTGCGTCGAAGCAATCTGAGGCTCTAGTATAAGTTTTACCGAAACAAAACGTTTTACTAGAGCCTCTGGGGGGCTAGCACAACTGACGCCACGCCGCGACGCTAGTCGAGAAAGGTCTACCCTGCTCTTTCTAATTTGCACGGTGCGAGTGAGACAGGAGACGCTCAGTCGCGCGCGAAGCGACTTGTGAGCAAGTTGTGCTAGACAAACAGAACGGCGTTTCAAAGCACGCGATAATTTACAATTCACCCCCTTAAATATAAACAGTGATACAAACGTCAAACTTGCAGGTGGCATCGCGACAGTGGAAGTGGACGAGAACCTCTCCGACGTGGAAGTGGTGTCGCCGACGGGCGCGCGCGTGCCCGAGGCCCAGATAGAGGACGCGGGCCTGGTGACGTTCCCCGCGAGTCGCGTGGGCCGGTACCTGGTGCGCAGCGCCCGCGGCCCGGTGGCTGAAGTGGAGGCGCTCGATGCTACCGCCGTGAAAGTGCTGTCTATAGGGGACGCGGTGGCGCACCGACCAGCAATACTCACTGGTAAGTCACTTTAGGGTCGACTCGTCGTAGGTAGTGTTGTAAAAGACTTGAGTTCTGTGGAGTCCCAATTTCATAGACTCGGCTCACTTAATAGACGACTCGGTGAACTCGAAGACTCCGAGTCCCGAGTCGCGATGAGCGTTAGTCATCTGTCGAGCGTGAGTCCAGCGACGGAGTTTTCTGTAAGGCGAGTCTTCAAAAAAAAAGACCGGGTTGCACTCCGGGAGTGCCGGCAGAAGTGAAAACTCAATAACATTGTAACAGTTTTTCGATCAGGTCACGTGACATCTTACGGTGTCACCCTAAAAATGAATTTGGCGCAAATTTATAAACAATTATCAATTATTTAGGCGGACGGGCCGCGGGCGCGTTGGGTGCGATGGGCCGGCTCGCCCGCCGCCGGCGTCGAACAAAATACCAATTTGTTTTTGCCATTGCCAAATATTTTTCAAAGCTTTATCTCTTTAGGAATAACGTCCAAATTCGAACTATTCGAATTTGCAAGAACAGTGGACGGCGGCGGGGAACATAATATCAATTTGTTTTTGCCGTTGGTAAATATTTTTCAAAGCTTTATCTCTTTAGGAATAACGTCCTAATTCGAACTATTCGAATTTGCTCAATAGCAAAACGGTGAAGGACGCGTGAACAAAATTACAAATTCATTTGCAGAATATGCTATTGCAAAAAGTGTTTCTCTCTTACGAATAGCGTTCAGTTTTGAATGAAGTCGAATCGCCTAGCAGCAAAATATAAAAGTTTGAGACCTCCTTCACATCTGACGTCACAGAAATGTGTCGCGTATTTTATCAATTTTTCCCCATCCCAAAAAGTGCTCAGCGCCGCTAAAGAAGTTTTCACTTCAAAAACTCGAACCTTTCACTGCAACTATTAGTTTCCAAATAAGACTCGCGGCTAGATTAACAATACGACTCCGAGTCCAGTTGCGAAAATGTATTGTATTGAAATTTATAGAATGTTAATAAGTGAAAATTATTTACATTACTACTTATACCAAAACGTAGCATAACAAGAAGAGTTATGTTTTTTTTTTAATTAAAGAATGTTTCCTTTAAGCAAAATAAGCTAACTTAAGGAATGAAGGCACTTTCCAGGGTTATTTTTTTTCCATCCTGTATATATAAAAACAGCTACATAAGCTACTCCGCTGGACTTAAGAACTGTACTGTAATGTAAGTATCATTGTTGAAGGTGAGGTGGGCTCAAACAATAATACGGCTCGAGCACGACTCGTTGCACCAAAGGAACGCAGAAAAAGGACTCGAGTCCTTTGCGAGACTCGCTTAGTTCGCGAGACTTACTTGATTGGGAGTTCTGCAATAAAGGGAGTCCTATGTACTGAGTCGAGTCTCGCCATTTGAGTTCCGAGTCTAATAAAAAGGACTCCCAGAACTCGAGTCCTTTGCAACACTTGTCGTAGGTCGTACTCGAATCGAACTGTGTGAAGTAAGGGATTGCTACGTCTTCTATGTCTACGAAACGGCTGTCTACCCCAATCTCGTCCAGCAATCCCTTACTTCACGGCCTCTGCAGTAATCTACTATTTCTCAAACATGCAATGATATATTGACGTTGTGTTCTTCATAATGGGCTTCGAAGTGTCACGTTTCAGGCGCAGCGAGAAAAGAGACCCGTAATGGCATTTCATTCAAAATTGGAGGCGTAGGCGTGCAAGAAGGGTTTTTTAATTTCTATTCCACAATTTGTGGCACAGGATCACGGCGTTCAGCCATGAAAATTAAAGTTTTATTTCTTGGAGTTTTTTTAATTTATTTCATTGCATGTTTGAGAAAAGCACTATATTATACCTCGGCGTGAAAAGGGGTTGCCAGCCTCATAACTATCCGATCTCGCTACGCTCGGCCGGCAACACCTTACTTCCCGGCATCTGTAGTAATGTACTATTAAGGCTCAAAATAAACGCACCCAAAAGTTTGCGCCATTATCATATTCTTTTAAGCGTTATACAATACAATAAACGTGGGTTCTCGTAGGACTCTATTTGCCTCAACTCAAACTGTCACGGACGGTCCGAACCCGCGTTAAATTAGACCCGCCCGGACGGGTACACGGGTACCCGAACACGAACCGGACACGCCTGCGGACTGGGCGAGTTCGGATAGTAAGGTCGCTTAGCACCGCGGATTTAGCATCACGGGTATTCGGGCGGGCGTGTAATACGTGTAGCGGGAGCCCTAGTTTCTACACCCTACTTGAGATAAGATTAGACATATCGTGCGATTACAAGAAAAAACGTTATGAAATGCAAAAATAATTATCTTGTTATGTTTGGAATGCACTTAATGATCGAAATGAGTAAAACTATTACAATATTTCACTTTAATATCCTAGATAAACAAAGAAACTTAGGCGAACTTGTCCTCTTTCCCAGCGTCATCATCATCATATGATGTCACATGTAGTACTGACGTCTAGACCTACTGGCGTGATCAATTGATTTCACATTAGTACTGGAAGTCTAGACCTTTCCAGGCTCCGATTGGTTAAAAATTTAATTTTACGTGGTATAAACATAGTTAACATATTCCAGTAAGCACGAGCAACGCGGGCGCGGGCCGTCTCTCCGGGCGCGTGACGTGCGGCGGCCAGACGGTGCCGCACTCGATGCGGCGGCGCGGCGGCGCGCGGCAGGAGCTCGTGTGGCACCCGGCGCGCGCCGCGCCGCACCGCATCTCGCTGCTGTGGAGCGGCGCGCCCGTGTCGCGGGACCCGCTCGTTGTGGACGTGCTGCCCGCTAGCCACGGACAAGAGGTAACACTACCATAGCTTTAGAACACAAGGTCACTGAGCAACGTGACCTGGGGCCGTAGACAAGGTTACAATCGACAGTCGCTAACGCCAATAGAAACTAATAAAATGTAGGCGAATGACAGATGCCGACGAAACACTTCGTACATCTGTCATTCCCATACATTTTATAAGTTTCTATTGGCGTTAGCGCTTGTCGATTGTAACCTTGTCTAGGCCCCCTGAGCTGATACCACACGATTCTCGGTATGGCCGGGCCAAAAAATACTATATACATATTACAATTAGAGAATAAGAATAAGAATAATTTATTGAAAAAAACCTTATTGCTAACGTTACATTGTGCTTGCACTGTTACATGTTAGGGGAATTAATTAAATGCGCCTGAACTAGGATTATCCTGTATCTCAGGCAAAGAGATAATGCTAATTGCAATTATTATATAGGTACATATTTTAATTTACAAACATAATGATATGTTATTCATAGCATGTTTCATTTTAAAGTGCACAATTTGGACATTATAAAAAAGACCGGGTTGCACTCCGGGAGTGCCGGCAGAAGTGAAAACTCAATAACATTGTAACAGTTTTTCGACCAGGTCACGTGACATCTTACGGTGTCACCCTAAAATAGGTGTCATACTTTCTAGCGGTGACATGGTATCGTACGGAATTCAAACTCATATCAAAAAAATGTACGAGAAATGTACTAAATTGTACGCTAATGGAAAAAAAATGTACTACACGTACTTACAAGAAAACAGTGATCAATCTGTCACCGCTAGGAAGCATACTTTCTGGCAGTGTCATACTTTCTTGGTATCGTACGGAATTCAAACTCATATCAAAAAATGTACGAGAAATGTACTAAATTGTACGCTAATGTAAAAAAAAGTACTACACGTACTTACAAGTAAAAGGCAATTCTGGCGAACGCTATCTATTTCATTATGTAACAATCTTATAGTTAGTTAATCTTACAGTTCTTTTTTTTACATTAAGGTACAATTTAGTACATTTTTCGTACATTTTTTTGATATGAGTTTGAATTCCGTACGATACCAAGAAAGTATGACACCGCCAGAAAGTATGCTTCCTAGCGGTAACAGATTGATCACTGTTTTCTTGTAAGTACGTGTAGTACTTTTTTTTGCATTAGCGTACAATTTAGTACATTTCTCGTACATTTTTTTGATATGAGTTTGAATTCCGTACGATACCAAGAAAGTATGACACCGCCAGAAAGTATGCTTCCTAGCGGTGACAGATTGCTCACTGTTTTCTTGTAAGTACGTGTAGTACATTTTTTTTCCATCAGCATACAATTTAGTACATTTCTCGTACATTTTTTTGATATGAGTTTGAATTCCATACGATACCATGTCACCGCTAGAAAGTATGACACTAAAATAGTTATTTACGATACAAGTGCCAAAAATAGGAAATTCGCAACGAGAGGTGATATATTAAAACACGACCGAAGGGAGTGTTTTAAATCGACACGAGTTGCGAATTACCTATTCGCACGTGTATCGTACAACGTTTTACTGTACATATGGCTCTTTAAAGTTTCGACATATGCACGAAAAGTGCTCTTTTCCGCACTAGTGCGGGAAAGTAGCACCATATGTACTGTAAATGAATTTGACGCAAATTTATAAACAATTATCAATTATTTAGGCGGACGCCCCGCGGGCGCGTTGGGCGCGAGGGGCCGCCGGCTCCGGGCGGCGGCAAACACAATACCAATTTGTTTTTGCCATTGCCAAATATTTTTCAAAGCTTTATCTCTTTAGGAACAACGTCCAAATTCAAACTATTCGAATTTGCAAGAACAGCAGACGGCGGCGGTGAACAAAATATCAATTTAATATGTTGCTTGCGCCACGTCCACTGAGCAAATGCTGCGGAATAGCAAAGAAATATTGTTCTCGTAAAATATCAATTTGTTTTTGCCGTTGGTAAATATTTTTCAAAGCTTTATCTCTTTAGGAATAACGTCCAAATTCGAACTATTCGAATTTGCTCAAACGGTGAAGGACGCTTGGACAAAATTACAAATTTATTTGCAGAATATGCTATTGCAAAAAGTGTTTAACGGCTTTATACTCTTACGAATAGCGTTCAGTTTTGAATGAAGTCGAATCGGCTAGCAGCAAAATATAAAAGTTTGTGACCTCCTTCACATCTGACGTCACAAAAATCTGTCGCGTATTTAACAATTTTTCCCCATCCCAAAAAGTGCTCAGCGCCGCTAAAGAAGTTTTCACTTCAAAAAAATAGATATATAAGATTTATTAATTTAACACATATCATATAAATTATTGTGTGAGCAATAAAGGGCTATAATTATTTATTCTATTTATCGTCAAAGGTATCAGCGTCCGGCCTAGGGCTGTACCAGGCGCAAGTCGGGCGCGTGGGGTCGTTCAGCATCGACACGCTGGGGCGGCCGGCGCGCGAGTTCGACGTGGTCGTGTCGGGGCCGGGCGCGCGCGCGCTGCCCGTGCGCTGCTACCAGACCAAGTCGGGCCTGCTGCAGGCCGAGTACACCATCACCGAGGTCGGCCAGAGCACGATAGGTGAGTCCGTTTGGAGTTTTCGGATTTGCGTCGAAGCAATCTGAGGCTCTAGTATAAGTTTTACCGAAACAAAACGTTTTACTAGAGCCTCTGGGGGGCTAGCACAACTGACGCCGCGCCGCGACACGACGCGAGTTGAGAAAGATCTGCCCTCCTCTTTCGAATTTGCACGGTGCAAGTGAGACAGGGGACGCTCAGTCCCGCGTGAAGCGACTTGTCGGCAAGTTGTGCTAGACGTACTGGTACTGGTGAGGTAGGGCACAGCGAAATCTCATCCCGCTCGAATGTGCAGCCCAACTGGGGAAGTACCTCCGCCTGGCAGAAGACCACAGCCATAATTAATAACACTACTACTTGCTGTGTAGTTGTGTTGTGTTCCTGGAGATGAGCAAGGTCGCCAGAGCTCCCGAGGATGCGTTGTGTTGAGAGCGAGGGAATTAGTTCCTTCAGCTGTCAACACGGCGAATCCTCAAACATATCAAGGGTCGGCAACGCCCATGTTACTCATTTGGAGTTGCATGCGTCTATAGGCTGCGGTGTCCGCTTACCATCAGGCCATTTATTTTCGGCGAATTTCATATTTTCGGCACTTGTATCGTACATAACTATTACGTCATACCATTACATCAATAAACAGCATATGCTAGGCGTCTATTATTTCGTACTCACCGCGTCCCGTAATAAAGAAAGCCTCCGATCTCATATTTATCGCCCTTGACTTAGACTCGGGAGTCAAATACCTGCGATCATTCTTTGTTTTACCGCCCCAGGTAAGTAATGTATTATTTCGTTCCATTCGCAGAGGTACTTCACTTGTCGAAACCCGTGACGGGCAGCCCGTACACGTGCGAGTCATTCGACCCCAACAAGGTCATCATGTCGGGGCTGCCGACCGGCAACATAATCACACAAACGCCCGTCAACTTCACAGGTCAGTAATGCCGTAGCCATACTAGCTGCTCGCGTATTGCAAATAACGCAGGTAAAGCGACTGGATTAAATATAGCCAGCACGTCTATCATGAGACGGCCGCGACATACTCTCGATCTTTCTCGCACTATACCTCTTGTTCTAACTGTTCTAATAAGAGAGAGCGAGAAAAATCGAGAGTATGTCGCGGCCGTCTCATGATAGACGTGCAGGGTCCGTCCTGAAAGCCCGGGTGAAAGCATTTCGGAAATCAGAATGAGTAATTCCGAACATTAACCATTACGTATAAAGCTACAGCACAGTATAGGAACAGTAAATAAACTTCGAACAAAGGTACATCGCACGGCTGCACACATGCGCGCGTGTTCGGTACGCACACACATAGCCTTCGGGAATGATGGAGAATGCTTCAATCGGGGCCGCGCCGTTGCCGTGTTCGCTCGCTCTCACTCGCTACGTCAAAGGTAGCCGCCTCGTAGGTATGAAGACGATATCAAAAGGAGCCGAATACGCTTGTAACTAAGCACCTACCAACTTAGTGCAGTTTAGCAACTATTATATTTAATAGGAAATAATTTAGGTATAGTATAGAGGTATTAAAATATCAGATGAAGTGGGAAACTAAAAACACGTACTTACCTAACTATCTATGATATTATTACTTTGTGTATACAATATTGTCTATTAAACTGTAGCAGAAATACTTTGCAATTAAAAGTAAAATTAGTATTATAGGAATGCCAAGCCTCAAAGGTGACACAGCCCTGCGCATCGAGCGAAAGTAGGTAACGAACGCTCCTAAACGGCCTCTGATTAACTACTGTATTATTCTTCTATACTGTGGCTACAGCCTCGCAGACTTTGACTCTTTATTATATTAGTATAGATTAATAGCTTCGCTTACACGTCGTGAATATTTGCATGATCCTTTAGCGAGTTACATCTTATTACCTCTGCGATAAGTCCATTGTTTTGTTCTTTGGTTTCTGTGTGGATGATGGATAGAACAAGCTTCTAGAAAGTACTTACAAAAAGGCTCCAATTATTGAAGTTTTACGCTGAGCCGCTTCTTTTTCCATGCCTAGGCTTTAGGCTAGTTTTTTGTAACCGAGATTAATAGTTTTTTCATCACACTTGCTCGAAAAGGGCTTCATAATGCGCAGACATACAGAGCTGTAATAGCCTGTGTTACGCCCACGGGCGTAATTGTTTTTTCATAAATTGTATCTGTCACTCATGCGGCAGTTACAAAGCAAAGAGGTTTTATATCAAATACGATGTCTGAAAACGTATTTATAAATAAATTTAAACTTAAAAATTAGTTAAACATGTCTAACTGAATTATTTACAGATTTAATATGTAGTTATTTAGTGTCTATGTAAAATGTTTTTAAGTGTTTTAAATCGTGGCTGTATACCGAAGGGTCTTTGCCATACGCGCCACACGTCAAATTCAACAAAATGGACGACTGACATGATGCAGTTTTTATTACGATTTGTATTCATTTCATCTAAAATGTATTCGTTTCCTCGCAAATGTGATGAAAAACATTGTGTATAACACGGGCGTAAAAATATTGCAAACTCGATTCATCAAAAGCTTCTGATAGACTCTTGTTCGCAATATTCCACTTACGCCCCTCGTTAAACAATGTACTAATAAAACACTGCGCGCGTGTAATCAAATTCGAATTGATATACGATTATGCGCTGATTCAGTTGTTACTTCGCACCAAACTACAGTTAAAAATAAAAAATCTTCATAAAATTTATATGGTTCCAAGAAATAATTCGATATTTCCCCAACAGTGGACACAAAGGAAGCCGGCGTCGGGGAACTGGAGGTGGTGTGCGAGGCGATGGGCGAGAAGCGGGTCCGCATCCCCGTGGACATCCGCGAGGACGGACACACGCACCGCGTGCGGCTGCGCGCCACCGTGCCCGCGCACTACCGCATCTACGTCAACTATGGAGGTACACAACCCAGTAGTGTCTTGAGTCTACTGCGGACACAGGTAGCCATCGTGCGCGAAGTAAAGCGGTGGGCGTCACGATTGGATTGGGGAGAAGCGGGTTCGCATCCCCGTGGACATCCGCGAGGACGGACACACGCACCGCGTGCGGCTGCGCGCCACCGTGCCCGCGCACTACCGCATCTACGTCAACTATGGAGGTACACAACCCAGTAGTGTCTTGAGTCTACTGCGGACACAGGTAGCCATCGTGCGCGAAGTAAAGCGGTGGGCGTCACGATTGGATTGGGGAGAAGCGGGTTCGCATCCCTGTGGATATACGCGAGGACTGGCCCCACATCCCGTGACAATGTTATGGGCTTAATTGGCGTCGTCGCACACGGTCTTATTCGGCGGAAGTGCGCTGCGTAGCTTTGGACTCTTAGACGGTGTAGATATATAAATGGTTGACGATGCTAAACGCAAAATGTATGCGCCGTGCAGTACTCTTTTTTTTTGTATTTGGAATACCCTATTGACCACATGTTCTTGTTTGGACAGGTGCGCCAGTGGCCGGCAGCCCGGTGTCGCTCGGCGTCCTCAGCGGGCGCAGTAGCGGCGCGGCGCGCTGCGCCGGCACGGGGCTGGCGCACGCGCACGTCGGCAAGGAGGCCGCCTTCACAATACACTGCGCCGACCACGTCGCGCCCACCGTGCAGGTAATGTACAAGCTCGTCGGTGTATTACAACAGGCATGCGCTAGCACCGTGTTGCTGGGGTTCCACACGGGCAGAGGCTCAAGGCGATGCCTGATGTAACAGAAGCTCTTGTATAAGTTTTACCTAAACAAAACTTTACGATCGCGTTTGCGTCTTACCCTCACTTTGTATGGGATTTGACAGCTAAACGCGAACGCGGTCGTAACGTTTTGTTTCGGTAAAACTTATACTAGAGCCTCAGGATGTGCGCCCGAAACATTTCGTTTAGTGCACATACAGTCATACATATGCCAAAAGTTCTTTTTTTTTGTTTTCTTTTAATTTTTACGACCGGTTAGCCTAGTGGGTAGTGACGCTGCCTACGAAGCTAAAGATCTTGGGTTCGAATCCCGGTAAGGGCCAATATTTGTGTGATGAGCATGAATATTTGTTTCTATGTATTTAATAGTCTTGTATGTTTTCTATGTATTTGCTCTCTATTAAATATATCAAAGTCACCCAAAGGGCAATGGAGAGGGCTATGTTGGGAGTTTCTCTGCGCGATCGCACCAGGAATGAGGCTATCCGCAGCAGAACCAAGGTAACCGATATAGCCCTCCGAATCGCTTAACCGATGGCCGTTGGAAAGGTTCTCGAGTGGCGAGCATGTACCGGAAGGCGCAGCGTGGGTATGGGTAGGCCCCCCACAAGGTGGACTGATGACCTGGTAAAGGTCGCGAGAGTCCGCTGAATGCGGGTGGCGCAGGACCGGTCACTGTGGCACTCTTTGGGTGAAGCTGATGATGATGATGAAGAAATATATCGTCGTCAAGTCCCCATAACACAAGCCTTATTGAGCTCACTATGGAACTAGGTCGACTTGTGTAAGAGTATTTATTTATTACTTGTTTACATACATATCAAAATTACCTGACCCTCAATTGTATTATTCATGAGTCGTTATTTTCCATCAGGTTGAAAAGTTGACGGAAGGCAAGGATGATGACGGCGAGTCGCCGGGCCTGCTTGAATGTCGCGTGGCGGCGGGCGCGCCGCGCGAGTGGCTCTGCGCGTACATACCGCTGGTGGTCGGCCTCTACGAAGTGCGGATATTCACCGCCACCGGCCCGCTGCCCGGGAGCCCGTTTTCTGTCAAAGTAAGTTGCCACTGTTGGGCTCGCACTGGCCCGAAGTTGTAGCAAGCTACAGCGCTTTTGTGTCTCTGAATGGGACGTTTATACCGCTACGGTATACAACACCTTTCCAGTATATTGTGAAGTGTGAGTCGGACTCGCGCACGAAGGGTTACGTACCATTATCTATAAAACGGCAAAAAAATCACATTTGTTGTATGGGAGCTCCCTTAAATATTTTTTTTATTCTGTTTTTTAGTATTAGTTGTTATAGCGGAAACAGATATATCTGTGAAAATTTCAACTGTCTAACCATCACGGTTCATGAGATACAGCCTGGTGACAGACGGATAGCGGATTCTTAGTAATAGTCCCGTTTTACTGGAACCCTAAAAAGAGTTTCATACCGTAGAAAGAGAATAAGGCACTAGCCTTATATAATTTCAGTTGTTTCGATATGCGTGAACCTTGTCTGTGCAGGTGATAGACACGTCGGCGATCCTGCCGGTGGGCGGCTGGGGCGCGGACAGCTCGGGCCGCGTGCGCGCGCCGTCCAAGCTCGTGCTCGACACCAGCAACGCGGGGCCCGGCACGTTGGAGTGCCTGCTCGCGGGCCGGCATCAGCGTAAGTCGGAATAGACCTCGTGATTAGCCTACTATCCCCGTGTTAAATCGGGCGGCTAAAGCTCGGAAAAAAATAAAAAATACACCCATCACGGCTAGAGTATGGCTAACGAAAGTTGAACCCCCTAAACTCAATTACGAGGCAACACTAAACGTCATACGCATACATTTTGATCAACAGTGTTGTCGCGTCATTGAGTTTAGTGGGTTCAACTTTCGTTAGCCAGACTCTAGCACAAATGAGCCGTTCCATTTGTGATAGCGTACACTCAGAAAGGACTGGTAGTTTATTTTAAACAAAGGCCCTGGGCGACCGAGCTCTGCTCGGGTGAAAACAGAGAAAATACGGAGAAAACTAATTTTCCCAAACACGAGACCTAAATAGCTAGATCGATTTCTAGCCCCCGTAAATTCCAAATTTCATCGATATCGTATGAGCCGTTTTAGAACGTGATTTCAAATATATATTTATATTCACAAAAATTGCTCGTTTAATAGGATAGTATGGGATAGGATTCATGCAGGTCTAGCCCTGCGCGTGCTTGACTTTGTATATTCTAATAAAACTTCAGCCACCTACAAAAGTTCGTTGTACTAACCACATGAATAATTGCAGGCGTGGAGACAGTATCGGGGCGAGCGGTAGTGACGCTGACGGCGGCCGAAGGCGTCAGCGGCGAACAGGAACTAGAGTTGACGTACAACGGCGCGCTGGTGGGCGGGGCGCCGCGGCGCGCGCTCGTCTCGTCCGGGAACACGGCCGACCGCGTCACGCTCGCCGGCCGCGGGCTCGCGCACGCCGCGCCGCACACGCCCGCCGTGTTCACTGTCGGTGAGTACGCCTACCCCTGGATAGAGACGCTAGAGACGGTATCGGGCGGTAGTGACGCTGACGGCGGTAAGCGGCTAGCGGAAGCTAGAGCTGACGTATAATACGCCCGACGTCTTTAATGTCGGTGAGTGGATCGAGACAGTGTCGGAGTGGGCGGTAATGACGCTGACGGCAAGCGGCGAGCAGGAATTAGAGTTGACGTATAACCAGCCAAGCTAGCCCTATTTTGGGAATTTATAGCCTTACGAGTACATACAATCGCTGCTCTGGCTTACCTCCAAAGTACTCATCTGGTTTGAGGAAATTATGAGCTTTGGAATAGGTGCAATGTCACAAACAATCCGTGCATCAAAAAGGAACCTCATACGGGTTAACATGTCCTAAAAGTGTCGTGTGTTACAGACGGCAGCGCGGCGGGGCCGGGAGCGCCCGAGGCGTCGCTCACGTCGACTGACGGCGACAACGTGCCGGTGGCTCTCGCCGCGGCCGGGCCGGGCCTCTGGCGCGCCAGCTACACGCCGCGCCGCGCCGGCGACCACCAGCTCAGGGTCACGTGGGCCGGCCGACTCGTCAAAGGTACCTGTTATATTATACTTGTTACATTATGTTCAACGGCTACATACGAGGGCTGTTTGATAAGTACCCGTTTTTTAAAGTTATGTATGTCACTGGCTGAAAATACGTATAGCACCGCTTTGAGGCATTCTTCATGGGCTTGAAAAGAAAAAAAACGGCGTCGCTCTTTTGTTTTTTTTTTCATTAGATCACTGTCAAATGAAAGCATTCGATTGTAGTTGCAAGTATGGAGAAAGAACAGTATCGGTCAGTAATTCGGTTCATGTTTTTAGAAGGAAAAACTTGTGAGGAGATAAAAGTAAAGTTGCAGGCGGTTTATAAGGACTGTACTCCTTCCATGACTACCATCAGATATTGGTTTAACGAATTCAAGCGTGGCAGAACATCCGTCTTTGATGAGGATCGTCCAGGCCGGCCTATTGAGGTAACTACGGAAGAAATGGTCAAAAAAATTCAAAATATCGTACTGGCCGACCGCCGAATAAAACTTAGAGAAATCGTTGATATTGTAAATGTTTCCATCGAGCGAGTACAATACATTATAGAAGAAAAATTGGGTATGAAAAAAGTATCTGCGAGATGGGTGCCGCGTTTGCTCACTGAGGAACAAAAACTGAACCGGGTGACTACATCTGAGTACTGTTTGGGGAGGTTTAAACATAATCCAAAGGAGTTTCTGCGTCGTTTCGTCACGGTGGACGAAACATGGATTCATAACTTTACTCCGGAAACAAAAGAGCAGTCAAAGCAGTGGATTTTACAAGGTGAACCTGCTCCAAAGAAAGCTAAAACCGTCCCATCGGCCGGAAAGGTTATGGCGACCGTGTTTTGGGATTCGCAAGGCATTATACACATAGACTATCTGGAAAAAGGTAAAACAATAACAGGGCACTATTATGCCAACTTACTGTGCAAATTTGACTCCGCGTTAAAGAAAAAACGACCCCATTTAACAAAGAAAAAAGTTCTCTTCCACCACGACAACGCACCAGCTCATTCATGCAAACTTGTAAAAGCAAAATTAAAGGAATTACGTTACGAATTGTTGCCGCACCCGCCTTACTCGCCAGATTTAGCTCCGTGCGACTTTTTTTTATTCCCAAACCTGAAAAAATGGCTCGGCGGAAAAAGATTTGCGTGTAACGAAGACGTCATTGCCGCTACAGAGGCCTATTTTGACGAGTTTCAGAAATCATATTTTTTTAACGGCTTACTGAGACTGGAATACCGTTGGCAAAAGTGTGTAGACCTACATGGAGATTACGTAGAAAAATAAATAAATACATATCCAAAAAAAAGTTTTTTTTTCCTAAACACGGGTACTTATCAAACAGCCCTCGTACATGGCAACGTGCCAGTAGCGCTGGCCGCGGCCGGGCCGGGGCGCTGGCGCGCTAGCTGTTTGTTAATTTTCTTCTGAATGGTATACGAGTAAAAGTGCCCTTGTGGCCATCATGGCTATCACAAACGGCGCGCGAGCTCTCGATTTTTCTCGCACTATATCTCTCTTTCTAAGTGTTCTAATAAGAGGGAGACGGATCTTGTGATAGCCATGCTGCCTTTGATTTGAGAGATACGATATTATGTTCTATAGGGACACATTATTTAAAGAAAAATAATTCCTGTCATCAGTTACCGCACTAACCATGAAACTTGAATTACCTTTATTTTAAGATACCATGTTACTTAAGAGGACGTAATGTCAAAAGAATGGAGGAAATACCATATTATTTGATATTTTGATCGTCAGTCGAAATCAGCATAATTTTGAAGGAAGCGCTTTTGTTTTATTTGGCCTTACATTATGGTGCAGGTTGTCCACTGACGGTGAACGTGACGGCGGGGTCAGAGAGCGGCGACGCGTCCCGCGTGGTGTGCTCGGGCGCGGGACTCGCGGGCGGGGTCGTGGGCCGCGAGATACGCTCGTGGATCGACACCCGCCGCGCGGGCCCCGGCGAGCTCACCGCGCACTGCACCGGACCCAACAAGGTGGGTACTGGCCTACCGTCCAGGGCTATTATGATAGACTGTACAACGGTCCGTTCATCACCGAATCACTTAGAAGCAAGCGGGACAGGCCTGATAATGTACCAACGTGAGCGGTATTTATCAGCAATCTCGGTAATTCTTGATGCTTGAATGGAATCAGTTAATCATATTATTATTATACATGAGTAGATGTCAACAAAACCGTACATTTGGAGGATTTAAACTCACATAATCACGATTTTGGAAAGTGACAAAGGAAACAGTGTTGGTTTGCCAACAAGTCAACAAAATTGTTGAATTGTAACCAAAATATCGTGTCACATAGTCTACATTCGATAATACAACTTTCTGACTTGTAATACGTCATACGGCAAATTATAAATTGCACAGGGTATGTGTGTGCAATAGACAAAGTCATTAGATACTTATATACCTACTTACAATCTCCCTACGATGACTCGCGGATGCAAAGATGGCCACTGGGGCAAGAAAACGCCTCTCTTCCCAATGCAGCACCACTGATGCACCCTGCGAGTCCTTATATTTGCTGTGGGCCTCTTCGTACACACAAAATAAGCCGTGTACAATAACAATTCCACTCCAGTATTTACAATGAACCTCGTGTCTCAGGTGGCGTACTGCGAACTCTACGAGCACGGAGACGGCACGTTCACGCTCAACGTGAAGCCAGCAGAGGCGGGTCGGCACGTGCTCAGCGTGCAGTTCGCGGGCGACCACGTGCCCGGCTCCCCGTTCGTGCTCAAAGTTGCCGGCGCGCCTGATCCCTCCAAGGTACGTAGTTTTATGGCCCCGGAATAATTACTTGGATGAAGTCGATGGCCCGATGCTATGGCCAGCTGCAATGCGCTTTTCCTCGATTAAACATCCTATCTATATCAATTAAATACATAGCAGGGCAACTGATTTAGACGACGTTTGTATCCTGTCTTTACGTGCATAGCAAAGTATCGCGCCGTCGTTTTAAGCGCGCGTTTATAGTAGGAATATATTTTAACATTTTCGTGTGACCAGCTGACGGGTTTTCCACCACTGTACAGTCTGCTGACGATTAATTTTATTCATAATATTAGATTAACTGTTTTGATGATAAAATTAATCGAGGGTAAATGGCAAAATTTTCTTCTATTTTTACGTGTTTGGGAGGCTGCTGCTGGTCAACCCACCGACGGAGCCGCAGCTGACGTGCACGGGGGTTCATGACACAATATTCTGAACCTTCACACAAGTTATCGCACGGGGGTCGATTGGTCACGAAAATCTGTTGCTAGCTCGCGGGCCATGATGATAATCTGTTGTCTACAACCGAGCGGGATTTTCATCGCCTTGTTTTTATGTTATGACTTTTGTTTTTAGTACAACTTATCCTTCTCATAGAATCGGGGCATTAGAGGGTGTGGAGAAGGTACAAGAAATCTCTACTATTTATATAACCGAGTATTGTGTGTCGTTAGGTTCGCGTGTACGGGCCGGGCGTCGAGCCGGGCGTGCTCGCGACGTTCCAGTCTCGCTTCCTGTGCGACACGCGCGGCGCGGGCGCCGGCCAGCTCACCGTGCGCGTGCGCGGGCCCAAGGGCGCCTTCCGCGTAGAGATGCAGCGCGAGAACCAGAAGGATCGCACCATACTCTGCAAGGTCAGTCCTAACTGCAGTTAATAGATATGTGCTTTCATTCTACGGACCCGACCGACCCGACTTGGAGTTTCCAGCTATATCGCAGGACTGCCGGACAATATAATATGCGTAGGTAGTAGTTTATGGCATATTGGTGTTGCTGGTCAATAAGACATGGGACGTCAGCGTGAACTTTCCATACAAACTTATTTCGGTTTTCATTGCTTAGGTACAAAACAATCATAATAAAACTCTTATAAAGAACAAGTAATACAAAAATAAAGTATTATCAATAAATCAATATGCGTCCACGCTAATCCGTACCGCGTGACGCATTTACGTTTTATCTTATCACTGTAACTAAATATTTTCATTCTAGTACTTAAGTATTGGTCACAATGCGACGGATTTTGATCTCGGAGTACACGTAACATCAACTATCATTCTTGTACAGTCAGCGTCATATAATTAGTAGCAGCCAGATTAGCCAAAAATTTCGTAGCACACCCTTATTCTTACAGTAATAGAGACGTGCACCGAAATATTTGGCTACCTTGGCTGACTATATGATATGACGCTAACTGTACTCTCAAAGTAGCGAAGTGAGGAGTCGGATAAAGCATGTGTATGTCGGCAGTTCTCCCCCACGGAGCCGGGCGACTACCGCGTGGAGGTGCGGTGGGCGGGGCGGCACGTGCCCGGCTCGCCCTTCCCCGTCATGATCTTCGACACCCAAGAGGAACTGCGCCGGTACACGCAGGCCAACAGCGCCTGACACCATACACACTAACACAACACATACGATGTAGCCTAAGCGTTCATATTATTTTATAACGATAAAATAATATAAAACGAATGAAATGTATTCGAATTATTAATTTGATCCGCGACAAAAAGCACGAGGTGCCGTGGTTTAGTTCTCAGAACTTTGTGCTTTCTATATTTCAGAAGATGCTGAAACTGAAATCTTGACCACTGGTGATAGCCGTCTGGCTAGTATCGCTAGCATTATTTTTAATTTAGTCGAATGACAAAATACTTACGAAGACATTAATGGGTATTTTATATATTTTAAGCGAATATTAAAAAAGACATTAATGTTTCGATATCATCTATAATAGATTATACTCTAACAACACGTACATTTCATATCATAGTTTCCATAAAAAAAAACATAATAGAATTGTTTATTTGTTAATATTTAATTTATTAATGGTAGCTAGTAGTATTACAAAGTTAATGTAACTAACAAAGGTATTTGTTTATTGTTATAGCGTGGCCGGGCGCCGCGCACAGCCGCGCGCGGCCAGGCTAGTTTTCTGATCAGTTCAGTTACTAATTTGTTAATAAATGGAACTTAATTACATGTTTGTGTTTCACTTTACATATTCCTTTAGATTAATTTAACCATTTGAGATTGTATTACTCAGTATCGACTTTTTATAGACCACTAGTATGGCAGTGTGCGAAATGATGCTTCCCGATTAGTAAATCATTTCGCACACTGCCATATTTCGTTTATCGTATTTTCAAATATTAAAGCATCGCTTTTACATTATGTAAGTAGCTGCAGGGGCCATATTTAATTTTATCTACGCACATATCATTAGTGCTCTAAAATGCGTTCAGAAACCGTAGCTTTAGTTGAAAATATGAGTAGTAGTAACTCCAAGAACGATATGAACACTCCGCCGGATATCGTAAATGCAGCCACGATTGCAACAAAGATATTTTACAGGTAGCACTATAATAGCAATGCAGGTCATTTTCTTACGGCTTCTGAACCCATCTTAGAGTACTTATGATGTGTGTGTAGATAAAGTAGTGTATGCAACTATACATAATTTGCATAATAGTATTTTATGCAATCGTTATATAGGTATGCTTTTTCAGTTGCTTCGTGGCCTAATTAAGGTACGAGACTTAAAAAGCTAATTATATAACAATTGTATACGATACTTTTTCTACGAGTCAACTGAACTAATTAAACAAACTTTGTATCTATTGAAAACGAAGTGCACCCAACGGTTTTTTCTTTTTTGTGCGTTGATGTCTATTACCTTTTGACTTTCTCATGACGGCGTCCTATTGGTCAAATACATTATAGTTCAGTAAAGGCGCCACTTGATTGGTCAATTTCATTTCAGTTGTCTCAACAGTTATGAAATGTTAAGTTGGGAGCTCCATAGTAAAAAGTATAAAATAGTAGTTTTTATACTCGTCGACCTTAATGTTTGAATTAAGACTTCGTACGCCAAACTTAAATTACATACTTTTTACTATGGAGCTCCCAACTCAACATTTCATAACTGTTGAGACAACTAAAATGAAATTGACCAATCACGTGGCGCCTTTACTGAACTATAATGTATTTGACCAATAGGACGCCGTCACGAGAAAGTCAAAAGGTAATAGACATCAACGCACAAAAAAGGAAAAGCCGTTGGTTGCACTTCGTTTCAGCAGGGCTTAGATTTTCAATAGATACCAAGTTTGTTTAATTAGTTCAGTTGACTCGTAGAAAAAGTATTGTATACAATAGTTATATAATTAGATACATTACACGGTTGGACTGGAGCAAAGGGGGGGCCGTCACTTATAAAATTTTACCTCGTAGTGGTATCATTATGAGACCTATTTTGAATGATTGTATCGTATAGAACACGTTAAAATAAGCATCTTTTACTTGAACAATTTTTCTTTAAAATCAAAAATGGCTGAAATAAAGCGCTCCGAATATTGAAAAATTTTAACACTTAGATTTTTTTTTGTCTAAAGTGTTGTCATTATGAGACCTATTTTGAATGATTGTATCGTATAGAACAAGTTAAAATAAGCGTCTTTTACTTGAAAAACTTTTTTCTAAAATTAAAAATGGCAGAGGCAGACGCATTTAAAGATCGATATTTTAAAACACTTAGAATTTTTGTCATATCAAAATCGGAGCGCAGAGCACGTCCGCTCTCTACGGTGCCCGATCGCGCGGTGTGCCCGCGCGGTTTTATGCTTAACTGGAAGACCCCCCACCACGTTACGGACCGAGGTGATGTAGGCGCGCGAATACCGAACAAATTTCATACTAATTTCTTCGGATTTTCAGTGCGCTTACTTTCTCTCGTGATTTCTTTCGTTGTTCGGAATTTGAACGCGGGACCCCCAGCTTCGTAGGTCTCTATTGCCGACTAGGCAATAGCTACCAAAACCCGAATCAGCGCACCCCACTTCCACGTGGTCTTGTCTGTCCTACCCCTAGAGTGTATATAAAAGCCCGCGGAGCCAGAAGCTCGCGAAGGAGGTCCCGCGAGGCGACCTCCCGAGCGGAGCGTAGGTCGAGTACGCACGTGAAATGAAGGGCCGACGAAGCGAGTTTCTGGCGGGAGCCCGGGCGGAGGGCGGGAAATAAGAGTCCCAGAAACGAATATTTGCTAATTAGAAATTTAAGTCTTTTTTTCTGCCTTTTGACTTTGAACCCCAATATCTCGGTAAATATTGATCTTAGAGAAAAAGTTTATATTATAAAACATGCTTATTTTAGCGTTTTCTACATGATCCAATACAAAACATGTCGAAAAACGGCAAAAAAAAAAAATATTTTTTTTTTTTAAGTCCTTATTCGGCCCCCCCCCCCCCCTTTGGTACAATCTGACCCATTACACACATACACACACACACACACACACACACACGGTTACATTATATAACAATTGCATAAAATACTATTGAAGAACTGTCGTTGATTATACATTATTATATGCTTCCCTATTTATTTACTACAATTTCCAAGCGATATTGACAACGCCTCGAAGCTGGGCTCCTCCTGAGTTGTATACATGCTGAAAACAACTAGTGATGTTTGAAATACAACCAAGTCTCGCACGTACTCGAGATTTTATAACACTTTTATTAAACATGACATTATAAAAACAGATACTTAACTGAATGACTTCCGTAACATTTACTTAAAAACAAAAAAAATATGTACCTATTAGTGATATTGTACTCCGTGTTTAATCAACTAAATAAAAGCAAATGCTTTATCATAACTATTAATAACCTTTATTGAGGTTTACGTAAAGAAATACATTATAAGATTAGATAGGTACCTAACTACTTGTTAAATCTTATTACCTAGTATTTTAAGAAGATTTAAAAATAGAGATGTAAAATATTCGAACTTTGGAAGTCAAAGCATATATAAGTGACTCAATCATGAAAAGGTTCAAACTCCTTACCTACACGAAATAAATATACTGTAGTTCTAACGGGGCGCTCGTTTAGTTCGCGAGACATGCTTAGTTAGGAGTCTTACCGTTTGTAACCTGGCTAACTACTGGCCACAAATGTGGTCCTCACCCAATACGGGTGTAGATTCGAAAATTAGTATTACTCCAAAAGAAAGAAGGCAAAAAAATATGCCTAGTGACGAAAATCCCATTCAAATAACTCAAAGAATTACGAAGCTACGAGGGCTGTTTGATAAGTACCCGTGTTTAGGAAAAAAAAACTTTTTTTTGGATATGTATTTATTTATTTTTCTACGTAATCTCCATGTAGGTCTACACACTTTTGCCAACGGTATTCCAGTCTCAGTAAGCCGTTAAAAAAATATGATTTCTGAAACTCGTCAAAATAGGCCTCTGTAGCGGCAATGACGTCTTCGTTACACGCAAATCTTTTTCCGCCGAGCCATTTTTTCAGGTTTGGGAATAAAAAAAAGTCGCACGGAGCTAAATCTGGCGAGTAAGGCGGGTGCGGCAACAATTCGTAACGTAATTCCTTTAATTTTGCTTTTACAAGTTTGCATGAATGAGCTGGTGCGTTGTCGTGGTGGAAGAGAACTTTTTTCTTTGTTAAATGGGGTCGTTTTTTCTTTAACGCGGAGTCAAATTTGCACAGTAAGTTGGCATAATAGTGCCCTGTTATTGTTTTACCTTTTTCCAGATAGTCTATGTGTATAATGCCTTGCGAATCCCAAAACACGGTCGCCATAACCTTTCCGGCCGATGGGACGGTTTTAGCTTTCTTTGGAGCAGGTTCACCTTGTAAAATCCACTGCTTTGACTGCTCTTTTGTTTCCGGAGTAAAGTTATGAATCCATGTTTCGTCCACCGTGACGAAACGACGCAGAAACTCCTTTGGATTATGTTTAAACCTCCCCAAACAGTACTCAGATGTAGTCACCCGGTTCAGTTTTTGTTCCTCAGTGAGCAAACGCGGCACCCATCTCGCAGATACTTTTTTCATACCCAATTTTTCTTCTATAATGTATTGTACTCGCTCGATGGAAACATTTACAATATCAACGATTTCTCTAAGTTTTATTCGGCGGTCGGCCAGTACGATATTTTGAATTTTTTTGACCATTTCTTCCGTAGTTACCTCAATAGGCCGGCCTGGACGATCCTCATCAAAGACGGATGTTCTGCCACGCTTGAATTCGTTAAACCAATATCTGATGGTAGTCATGGAAGGAGTACAGTCCTTATAAACCGCCTGCAACTTTACTTTTATCTCCTCACAAGTTTTTCCTTCTAAAAACATGAACCGAATTACTGACCGATACTGTTCTTTCTCCATACTTGCAACTACAATCGAATGCTTTCATTTGACAGTGATCTAATGAAAAAAAAAACAAAAGAGCGACGCCGTTTTTTTTCTTTTCAAGCCCATGAAGAATGCCTCAAAGCGGTGCTATACGTATTTTCAGCCAGTGACATACATAACTTTAAAAAACGGGTACTTATCAAACAGCCCTCGTACAACCGTTTTAATATTGCTTGTTAGAGAGAGAGAAATAGCTACGGTAGCCTAGTGGTTCAGGCATGCGGCTGTCAAGCGGCGGTCGTGGGTTCGAATCCCGGCTCGTACCAATGAGTTTTTCGGAACTTATGTACGGAATATTTACCGTTAGCTTTTCGGTGAAGGAAAGCATCGTGAGGAAACCGATCTAATCCCAATAAGGTCTAGTTTTCCCTCTGGGTTGGAAGGTCAGATGACAGTCGCTTTCGTAAAACTAGCGCCTATGCCAAATCTTGGGATTAGAGGTGTCAAAGCGGACCCCGAGCTCCTTTAGGGGCATAACCGGGAACAACGCTAGGAGAATGATGATGAGAGAGAGAAAATGCAAACGGTTTGTGACGTCACATTACAGGATGCTGCCGCCGGGGGGCCGCGTCGACGGCGACGCCGAACACGATGCGGCGCGGCACGTTGCCGTCTTCTGTGACGTCACATTCTTCCAGCTTCATCGTTTCATATGAAGTTCTTAGAACTTTGGACACTTATAACTTCGTGATTATTTAACCTTTTGCGTTGATTTTTCTCAATTTGACTACATTTTTTATCCTTTTTCTAGAAAATATGACATTATTGATTTTTTATTTAGTGTCTACGCCCCTATTATGAAGGGTCCACGGAAAAAACATGTCTAGTCACATATTTTATGAAAATGTGATTTTAATACACGAAGGCGCGTTATTACATTATGAAGTCATATTGTTATTATATTCTAATTTCGTCAAATCCACTCGCCTTCGTGAAATGCAAGATGTGGGTATACTACATATGATTTTCGTGTACCTACCCTTCATATAGGGTCATTTCGCCGGTTAGCGACCACCTAATTTAATGTGCCGGTGGGCGATCACAAGCTGAGTTGATGAACTGAAAGGATATTTTCTCGGTTTTTTAGTAGATTTCTATTCTAAAACAACAAAAACATGCATGTACAAGTAATTGTCTCAATAAGGTGTGTAGAATTGATGTATCTTCAATAGAAAAAACCTTCTCCTTCAGGTGGTCGCTAACCGAAGGTGGTCGCGTAACCAGCGAAATGACCCTAGAACCCAATCTCGTTATAACAGAACGCGAGTCTCATACTATTCAACACTATTCAAAAGCGACACTTACAAGTGAAACTTAGCCAATCAGGTAACAGTCAAATTTAAGGGATTTCCAGAACGCGAGTCTCATACAAGACTATTCAAAAGCGACACTTACAAGTGAAACTTAGCCAATCAGGTAACAGTCAAATTTAAGGGATTTCCAGAACGCGAGTCTCATACAAGACTATTCAAAAGCGAAACTTACGAGTAAAAATTCGCCAATCAGTTAACAGTTATTTTTGGTTTGTGTAATGATGGGGCTGGCCATCCGGTTTGAACCGGATCATGACGTTCCGCCGGTCCGGCACCGCCGCCTCGCGCCCGCCCAGCTGCACGCGCAGCGCGTCCAGACTCTGCCACAGCTGGTGCATTTGCCCGGATATGATCACCTCCAGCCGCTGTATTGAGCTGTGCAGCTCTCCTGTTATACAAAAATACATTTGCTCCGTATTAATTTATTGCAATTGGTATGTAGCTCTATAATATTGCTCGAGAACTTTATTTTACCGTAGTCTTGGCGGGAGTTTCTAAGGTAAGGTAATCCTCATATCTCGAGTTGCGTAAATCTATCCATCACGGAAGCTATATATCGAAAGGTCTGGTGCCCACCACTGACCAGTTGAACCTACCTACCTACGGAGAATATTGATTTCTGTGTTATGGGTTCCGTTCCTCAATAAAGGAACCCTTATAGGATCACTTTGTTGCCTGTCTGTCTGTTAAGACGCTTTTATTCAGGAACGCACATCATAAGTTGAAATTCATATAAAATACTCCGGATTGCATTACCTTGTCCCTCTTTAAAAATCAAGTTTTTAGGTAGTCTCTTATTCTGTGCCTAGTTTTTCTTAGTCGTTAAAAAAACTTTGTTTAATTGGTGCTTGCTCGCCAATACAACATACAACTGAATAAAAAAGTATGTCCAATTGAGGAGTTCCCTTACTTGATGTAACGACGCCGTGCAGCCTCCTGGTAATGGTGGCGTTGGCAGTAGCGTTCACTTCCAGGGTCTTGACGGAGCACATAGCGCGTGCCTCCTCGCGCGGCCCGCTGCCGTGGTACGTGCCATTCTTCACCTCGACGAACGGTTTGGGCATTTCGTGCCCATTACTTATCGTGTACCGCGGCCCGCGAGCTGCGAATAACAATGTTCCAACTAATATAAAATTCAATACGGCACATTTCATTACTTACCTAAGTAAATTTGTAACAGCTCGGACGTGATAGGTATGTAGGTGTGTAAGGAATTACGTAATAGGGATCATCTCTACCGGCTGTATTGAGCAAGACCCGAATTGTTTATAAAAATGTTCTTGTACACATTATGTTATTATGCATGTTCACTAAATGAAACTTATTTCACCCCTTTTTGCGTCGGCGTTTAGAATTGAACCTCACACAAGTTACCATGAATTTTCTTTTCCACTTAATAGCGTTCTGGCCGGCAACTGACCCTAAATTAATATACTAAACATTATTAACAAACAGCTCCGATCAACAGGGAGACTCAGAACGGTCCCGCGTCGCATGGCACTTTCGTGTAGGAATCCTCGAGTGATAGGCCCAACCTATTACGAACGACTACCCGCCCAATTGCGAACAGAGTCATCTGACGAAACATTCGAACGCCAACTGAGAAACTTTTTATTGAAAAACGCATTATATTCAGTAAAGGAATTTATGGACATTAAACATTTATAATATCACTGTTTTTGACATTGTAAACTATATCGTTATTTGAATTTTTTGAATTTTTCGTTTAAGTATATTTGTAATCTGACGCTCTTTAAGTATGTGATATTATCTTAGTCATTTATTTACTTTTGCCTATTAATTAATTGTGACTATAATGTAAACCAAATGCAACTTGACATTTTATTACAATTCTTATTCTCTTTGACGATCATAATATAAATTCATATAGATTAAGCTAGCTTTAATTTATATTGTAATTGTATATTGTGAAATAAATAAATCTAAATCTAAATCTGTGTGAATAGGTAACAACGACCCGGACTAAGGTCAATTCAAGAAGAACCGGAGCATCTTAAATCAGTTTTCGCGGTTATTCATTCATTTAATTCACCCTCATCCTAGCTTTTTATCCTAACGGAGTGCGGAGCACCTAATCCTAAGAGTTAAGGTCTAGGCATTTGTTTTACGAAAGACTGCCATCTGACCTTCCAACCCAGAGGGAAAACTGGACTTTGTTGGGATTAGACCGGGCTATGTTTTCTCGACCGAAAAATTACCAATACATATCGAAAAATTTACCTGCCTACAATACCTATAAGTTTTTGTTTCAGTAATCCCAGCCCCGGGATTCGAACGCACGAGCTCCAGATTGAGAGTCGCGTGCTTTACCGCTCCGCTAGAGCGGCTTATGCTTACTTAGCGGAGTGTACTTACACTCGATATTGTCTAACCTCGGAATCCCGGGAAGTTTGATGGAATTTGGTACGAAACGAATGTTCGTTGGAAGCTCTGTTTTCGTCTCCCAAAAGTCCCTGGGTCAGGACCTCGTAGAACGGCCGCTATCTCGAAAAATGTACTCCATTCGTAAGAAATTCAGGTGTTGTTCGAAAACTACGTACTCTATGAAAACATGGTCTAAAGCAACATTACAGCTGAATAAATTCTGCACAAGCCTGCAGTACACAAACTTGATGAGAAAACGTGTCTTCATGAAGAAAAATGCATCCACATGTGAGATTTTCCCCGAATGGACTCCAGGGAAGATTCTCCGAATTTGAAGCTCGGGAGAATTTCATATCAGATTCAGATTCAGATTTTTTATTCATAAAATACATCATTTTATATGTCAAATAGAGTAGGTAGGTACATACGTTTTATACAGTCAAGGTAGTTTTAATTATAAATAGATATACAATATCCATTTTATTTATACAATAGGATAGGAACTACATTAATATTAACATTATTTACCCGACTTGTCGTTAAGTTATGATAGTTTGCTAGTTTTGCTACCACCTCCAGATCAACATGCTTGATTAATTCCAACAAATGAGGTGGTGTTAGATTTCTGTTAATGCCGACAACGTGTTGGCGCAATTCGAGTTAAAAAAAAAGACCGGGTTGCACTCCGGGAGTGCCGGCAGAAGTGAAAACTCAATATCATTGTAACAGTTTTTCGATCAGGTCACGTCACATCTTACGGTGTCACCCTAAAAATGAATTTGGCGCAAATTTATTAAACAAATATTAATTATTTAGGCGGACGGGCCGCGGGCGCGTTGGGTGCGACGGGCCGGCTCGCCCGCCGCCGGCGGCGAACAATAGACCAATTTGTTTTTGCCATTGCCAAATACTTTTCAAAGCTTTATCTCTATAGGAATAACGTCCAAATTCGAACTATTCGAATTTGCAAGAACAGCGGACGGCGGCGGTGAACATAATATCAATTTGTCTTTGCCGTTGGTAAATATTTTTCAAAGCTTTATTTTCTCTTTAGGAATATCGTCCAAATTCGATCTATTCGAATTTGCTCAATAGCAAAACGGTGAAGGACGCGTGAACAAAATTACAAATTTTCAGAATATGCTATTGCAAAAAGTGTTTAACGGCTTTATACTCTTACTCGTTCAGTTTTGAATAAAGTCGAATCGGCTAGCAGCAAAATATAAAAGTTTGTGACCTCCTTCACATCTGACGTCACAAAAATCTGTCGCGTATTTAACAATTTTTCCCCATCCCAAAAAGTGCTCAGCGCCGCTAAAGAAGTTTTCACTTCAAAAACAATATGGCGGGCGTGAGTGGACACGAAATCTGAAATCATAACATTACTTCTAGCACTTAAATTATCTGGTGGATTTCAATAAACATGACATCAGTCGATGGGTGCATGGGTAGGTAACACGCCAGTGCTATACCATATACATTGTATATTATTGATACGGGGCGTATTACTGGAACTTTATAATGTAATGGTCCAACCAGATTTTAGGGCAAAAATGGGGTCAAAATGTAAGTGACAGTTGTCAAGTTCACTATACACATTGATACACATACACTCATCGAATCCTCTGTTTTACATGTCATATTAATTTTGTATTTTCGTAGAAAACGATTGACCGTCATGTCGGGCATGCCATATATGACAATATTAAAATTAAACCTTATTTAATTTTACACCAAAAAGTAAACTCCTGTTGATATAAACTTCAGTAGTAGGCCATTTATGCACTACATCCAAGTTCAGAACCAGATTTCAGAAATACGGTGTCCACTCACGCCCGCCTGTTTTTTTTTTAAACTCGATGTGCGCCAACACATATAGTCAGCATTAAGAGAAATCTATCACCAGCTCACTACTATTCCTCAGTTCAATCCAAACTTAATCGCACCTACCTATAGGTACACATTTATCAGACGTGATGCGGGATTATCCGTTACTTAGGTGTAGAATGGGAAAAAACAGTTGAAATATAGTAAACCTATGTGAATCATTGGATTTTGTAAAAATAAGTATTTGCATAGAGCTGCTAAACAACAAAGCCCCCTGTGACATTTTACCTACTTCCCCCGTATATTGCGATAGGTAGCTACGAACCTACATTGGCCAAAGATGCCCTATGGCCTCCGTTAGTGTTAGCGTAATTAGAGAAACTGAGAACTTAGGCATATCGGATACACGTACAACACATGCAATGTGAGTTTTCGATAACAACTCATGGTAGCGGTACCGGTCCCGGACAGGTATTTTTTTTTAATAGGTACCTACTGCACGTAACTTAATCCTTTAAAGAATAAATAATTCTTATATGGTAGTAAAGTTCTTCGCACCTCCTCTAATGCCAATTAATTAGTTAGGTACAAGTTAGCTACGGGCAGGGGTTTCGTGCAAGAAATACGTAAGTATTTAATCTACATTAATCGGCTACTTTTGAAAATATTGCCACGTCTACTAAATATAATTTAGACAGATTGTAGATGGCCAATTGGGCAATTTACGTGCATAGGTGTTCAACCTAATAACCAAGTGTTATACCAAGATTAAAACTAAGACTATACTTACAGTGTGCTGTGTAAACTGGAGCTGTGCTGGTATGAGTCACCAAAATGAAAATAATAGCAGTTGAATTTAGAACCGTCCGCCACATGATTGTTTAGTTCAATCAATTTATTTTTACCATGACCTTCAAAATTCTTGTTATTTATTCCTCAAATTTTCCATAGGTATTAGGTACCTATACCTAAATCAATTGCGATAAATTGTTATTGATGTATTTTATCACTGAATAAGTGCCGTTATCATCACTATTTTAATCTATTGAATGATCTAGGTAATTAATTTATTTGTGAATAGATACGGCTACAAGATCGTATCAGACTGCGCGCGCGTCCCAAGCGGGCTGTGTAGTGTGGTATGGCAAAGGTTACGGCGGCACACGAATTGGATGAATTCAGTTCGATGGAGAGACTAAAATATAAGTGGCACGCTGGCACAGACGATATACTGCCTAATGTTGTGCAAAATGATTGCCTAACCCTCCAAATGTAGACACGGGCGGGGAACAACCGCGGCCGTTTGAGCCTGCTAATTATGACCATAGTCGACTGTACATCGAAGAGACCACGCTACAGATCTCACTTTTTTATTAGAACAAACCTTCTTAGTTAGATGTTTGTGCTCATGGCACAATCTAGAATCAATTTACAGCTCTTTGCAATAAATTAGGGCAGCTCTTTACCTAATCCATATTTAGAGAAAGTGGCTTATGGCTCACAGTCGGTACATACAGTCAGTATCTTATCCTCCTAAGGCCCAGGGGCCTACTCATAGGACTTATTCTCAGGAATTTAGATCATATTGAGTTGGGATTGGGATAGAGCTGCATTTGCTTTTTTGATCGCTTTTAAAAACAAATGAATATCAACTTTATATCCGACGCAAATTTATTCAAATTGCAATGCCATTTGGTACTGTATGGTGGGCCTTAGGAGGATATTGTTAGGAGCAGCCAAAGTAGCTAGATATCTTTATTACTGTAAGAGTAAGGTTGCGTTACGATTTATTTGGCTCCTACTAACTATACAATCCCGACTGTACATGTAACGAAATGTACTTATATTATTCTGCGACGAACGTACTGATATTCGTTTCAATAACATTCCTCGTGTAGGTACAGGTACATAGCTGTGGGTAGGATGTGTGGGGAAATCTTTACTACTCTACTCATTTGTTTATACGTGAGGTAATAATATTTCCAGCAAGTAGTTGTTAAACGACGAGGTTCACGGCCTTTACGAAAATAGTTCGGCTCTAGGCAAGTTTCGCTGGGCATACATCAGCGCACCAGATGGTGATCATATTAGTTATCGGTTTACTTTCAACTATGCCTGGTAATAAATAGAAGGCAGTCGTCATTGTTTGTTTTATCTTTAAGATTTCAGTTTTTGAATTCTATGCCCCATAAATGGGGGCAGGTCAAAGATTTATGAACATGTCATTTAATTACCGTACTCTTGGACTTCCTTTCGTCACGCTCCACTTAGGGAGCAGCCAGTGTGACCTGTTGAGTCGACTAAGCGGCTCAAGACTAATCAATTTGTTTAACGGAATCAACCATGATGGCTAAACGGGGTGTTCAGATCCAGGTACTAGATTAAGGTAGTCGGCCCGGTTCGAAGGACCAATTATGAAACAGGCTGTAGGTACCTACCCAAGATGCAATCCATGATTACTTTTGACACAATGAATTTGGTTTTTTAGTAGTTGCTGTTGTTTTTCACTAAATATGAAAGTAGTGACTTCATCCCATTCATGATTTTATTACAAAAGTTACCGGTACCAAATTGTAGGTATGTATGTAGTTATCTCGATTATTGCTTAAACGCATGCTTTATTCACAAGTTCCTTTCCAGTGTTAAACAATAGCCCATCAAGCCATTCTGACATGATAATATAGCACTGAAACAACATTGGCGAAGTCGACAAAATACGTGAGTTCATGGTCTTAGGCGCGCCCCGCATGGACGAATAGGTACACAATGAAATTTTATCTTTGATCTACATAAATGTGTCAAGGGCCTTCTGAATACCTTGTGGTGGCTACATTGAACTGTTGTTTGGTTTGTATTCATTTTTATTGCATCCAATTCAGGGGTATGGGAAAACTCTGTATGCGAGGATACGCCCTCAGCAACTGCAGCAAATCGATCAAAGTAATACCAGAAATAAAATAGTTTTATGTAAATACTTAATATGTAATATGACAATGAATAATTTACTTTAAAAATAAAGTTTTAACCGACTTCAATTTAGTACTCCGCCAAGCCACGAGAACATTTCCACATTTCTTTTCCAATTTACCACATGAACTGATTTCCGAGAGAGAGAAAAAAACCGAATCGCTGTATGTGGGCTGATAATATTTGAGGACTTCCGTCGATTCCACAAGGATCACCTTTGGCACTTCATTAGTTGCTATTTAAACGGAATCTTATCAGAATCTGAGATATACTTTTGTACTTTTAAGTACATATAATTGAGGAATTCCATAAGTCATCTGTGGTCTTCATCATCCATTCCACTCCACCAAATTTATGATTTCCGGGTGTAAATACACGAGTTATAATAGAAAATACCAAAATCACTACACGCGTGCCTAATATAATTGAGGAGTTCCGTCAATTCCTCATGGATCCCATCATCCAATCGATTTTTTGAAAAAAAACGGGACCCACCTTGAAGCATATACATACTTACAAACAAAAAAAAAATACGGATTGGCTCATCAATGACGGAGTTCTGAGGTAAAAAACATTGAAAAAAAAAATTATGATGAAAAAAAAAAATTACAACCGAATTGAGAACCTCCTCCTTTTTTTTGAAGTCGGTTAAAAATAGGTGCCATCAAAATAGGAGTTTCAGTATGGCGTGTAGTATTAATAGGACTAATATGGAGTTTATACTGTCCTAGAAAACATAGCCAGTACAAAGCGGGCTGATAGAGCAACCTAGGCTTTCCATTTAGTACCGATTTAATTATTTTGAATATAGATGTGGAGATATTCAATTCAATTCAATTATTTATGGATACTATTAGTTACTTACACGTCATTTAACAATTAATTCAGAATTTACAAATGATATTAAAATACATTCATGTCTTATATCAGCTACAATATGTCATTAGTTTTACAGAGAATCATCCAATGTTCATACATTTTATTTAGATGGAATTCTTAGAATAAAATGCTTTATCTGTCAATTATTGCTTAAGCTTACTCATAATTATAAATTTGTTTTTCGATATTGCTAATTCCTTTAGATCTTTTGGCAACCGATTGTAGATTTTAGGACCAATATAAGTACCGTACACACTGCTCAGATTTCTTTAACCTATGCCTATTCGAAAGGAAATTGTTTTAGGGTTCCGTATTCAACAAGGAACCCTTATAGTTTCGCCTTGCCGTCTGGTTGTTTCTACTATTGGGATCATTTTTTTTTAAACTCCAGATTCCCACGAACTCCTTTTCCACCTCTAATATGGAGAGACCCGGGACCGCTATAATTTTTAGAGTTCCGTAGTCAACAAGGAACCCTTATAGTTTCGCCATGTCCGTCTGGTCATCCGTCTGTCTTCGGCTTAGCTTAGTAACCATTACTACTAGAAAACTGTAATTCGGCATGGGTATATAAATCAATTACGCCGACAAAACAGTAGAATAAAATCTTGAAACAAATTTTTAAACAACCCATAGTGTGGGGGGGTATCGTTGGATAGCTTGTTCTCTAAATATACTCGTATGGGTTTACTAAAAAACATTTTTCAATTTAGTGATTCGTTTGCGAGATATTGGTTAGAGTCATGACTCATGTGTGTCCCCTCTCCTCCTGTGTGTGTGTCTGGAGATTTGAAAAGAATCGTGATGGAAGTAGTACATATAATGAATTTAAAAGGAAAACTATCACGGCTATGTAGGCATATTCCATCCTGATCACCCGTTTTTGGAATTTCTATTCTATGCCTATCTGCTGCTTGTCCCCACATATCAATGCCGTAGGTGATGATATTAATGTTAAATTTGGTGGAGCGGAATTGATGATGAAGACCACAGATATGACTTATGGAATTTCTCAATTATGTACTTAAAAGTACATAATTGAGTATATACTTTTAAATAATAAGTATAGCACAGATTCTGATAAGATTCCGTTGAAATAGCAACTAATGAAGTGCCAAAGGTGATCCTTGTGGAATCGACGGAATTCCTCAAATATTATCGGCCCACATACAGCGATTCGGTTTTTTTCTCTAATAATCAACGCATTTGCTGTCGGAAATCAGTTCATGTGGTAAATTGGAAAATAAATGTGGAAATGTTCTCGAGGCTTGGCGGAGTACTAAATTGAAGTCGGTTAAAACTTTGTTTTTAAAGTAAATTATGTGTATAAAAAAACTGGTGTCACTAATGACAAGCACGTAAAAGCAGTACCTACTAATATATTCAATTTACAATGATGATTTCATCCAGTTCAAGTGAAAATGCTACGTTAACACCCGAGTTTGCATGCAAAAAGCAAAGCAAAATATTTGAACGCCTAATATGAAACCGCCTGGAAGAATAGTAAAGGTGTAATATCGTTTTCAAGAACTATTCGAAATATAAGCAGCCTTCTACTCTTTGGACTCTTTGGAGTATTATCTTCAACGCTTGAAGCCTGCATCACACTGGCGCGGCTTGCGGTGGCGGTCCATAGTAAATTTGACAGCTGACGACAAGTTTCGTATATTGACCGCTGCGGCCAGGCCGCGCCAGTCTGTGAGAGGCCAGAAGTGAGAGTCAGCATGAACAAAGAAATTCAAATAAATGGCGCCTAATCACAGTTTTCTCGCCGTAACATTAAGTAAATAAATACCTACCGATAGATTTAAATCCATTTAGTTGTAAGTAATGGTTGGGTCTTTCTGAACGTTCCGTACTTTCCGTAGTCTAACTATTCCCTAGGAACCCTAATAGTTTCGCTATGCCTATATGACAAAGCCAACCTTTTGAAATACCTACTACCTTGTTCTTGCGTAAAACATTGCTTTTTGCAGGTGGCATTAATGTACGGAGTTGCGGGCTTGTCAAAATTACTGACATTATACAAAAATATTCGGACACATATGTATAACTAGTAAAGATTGATATTAAAACTGAAACGGATAAGATCATTTGTCGTCCAGGATGAATATGATCATTGAAAAATACCAATCCCTGCGGCGGGCCTATAATATTTATATCTTTTTAATTCAATATTTAATGTAATTATCGTGTTTGAAACTATTGAATACCTCGGGCGACGTTGCTAGAATCTCACTTCGCTCAGGATTCCACGTTCCCTTCGTTCTGGATTCAATCAGTCACCCTCATTACAATATACTATTTTGCTCCCTGGTAATACAATCTACTATTATTTACTAGTTACTATCAGAGCTAGATCAGATAATTAAATCCTGCTTTCGTAACTACGTGATAACGCTAACCTTAAAGTTAATCGTTAAGCCATAGGTATATAATAAACCTTTAATACAAACAAATCATTCTTCAGTAATTGGTTATAGTGGGAACAATAGTAAATACAATGAATATCGTAGTTATATTATCATTTGTCGGTTTGGCGGTAAACCTCGTCAGCGGTTCCATTGCTGGTGGGTGATTGTGTTTCAGACAGATCGTTAGTGAGCCTAAATAAAATTATGTTTAACCTACTTAATTCGTTACTCATTGATTTATTTAGTTCGGCCATTGTCTGTGTGGTTAAGACAGTTGAACTCCTAATATAAATTGGCAATAAGTGAATTTTTGGGAGCGACTATTGCTCTACTTTTCAGTGTACTATAAGTTTCAAGTAGTTAGTAGATCTACTAGATGTTCTGGGGCCGTAGACAAGGTTACAATCGACAGTCGCTAACGCCAATAGAAACTAATAAAACGTAGGGGAATGACAGATGCCGACGAAACACTTTTCGTTAACATCTGTCATTCCCATACATTTTATTCGTTTCTATTGGCGTTAGCGCTTGTCGATTGTAACCTTGCCTAGGCCCCCTGGTTCATGCTTTCAAGTCGAGTAGAGAGGTCTATTTTGGTATAATAGGTATTTATTCTTGTATTTACGATAATCACAAATCCTATGAAATAACTGAAAGGTAAACGTCTTAGATCTCGACGTTGCACTAGTGTACGAGTATGTTTATGCACTTTGTGTCAGTGCATGGCTTAAATTCGAATGAAGAAAAATCTAACCCATATTGCTTTGACATAAAGTGCCGATGTCATACACTAGTTAGTGGAACGTTGTGCACTAGGACATTTACCCTATAACTTTTTTTCTAGAGTTTTCAACACTTGGTCGTGACCGCGTACGAGATGGTATAGGGCGCCTAGTGTCGGACATGATTACGAGTAGGGATAGAAGCGACGCTAGAATCGGCGATCAGACCCTGCCGACTGGAGACGCAATCCATTTTGAAGACCAACATGTGGATTTGTGTGGCTACATATTGTGGTAAATATTCATGCCGACTTCAATTATTTGTAAGATCGCGATATTGGACTAGAGTCCAGGGATCGGCAACCTTTTAGTAACCAAGGGCCATATAGTCGATAACGAAATTAAAGCCGCATTCACGTTTTTCTGTCTTTGTGTTGTGGCGCATCAGAAACGGTATCGGTTTCATACATTTAATATGGTTGCGTTCACATTTCTCTGATACTGCCATCGTCAGAGAAATGTGAACGCAACCATATTAAATGTATGAAACCGATACCGTTCTGATGCGTCACAACACAACAGGACAGACAAATGTGTCCTGCGCTTAACACGGGCCGCACTTCTTCATATTTTGTGACTTTAACAGGCAATTTTAACATTCTGGAAATGACGACCTTTACATACAACGGGAGGCTCGCGGGCCGCCGGTTGCCGACCCCTGGACTAGACATAAGATATTCTAGCTCCATGGAAATTGACGCCTACCTTGGTCCTAGTTAGAACTGGGCTGGCTTTTTACTTATTTGGCCTACCTTAATTAGACCAATTATATCTATTTATATTCTTCTTCCCTACACGTTGCGTAACTAAGTAAGTACATACTCGTATACTAACTACCTTATAATTCATTAATTGCAGCATTTCCGCAAACCTTACGAAAGGAACGCTCACTGGCTTGGCTGGATACGATGTCCTCAAATTCGACTTTAACTCAGATGGGACGAGAGTTACCATTGATATAGAGATGTTGTTCCCAAAATTAGAATTAGAAGCAGGTAGGTACGCATCAGTAAAATTGAGCTAAGAGTACCACCGAATACGCATTCTAACATTCATAAACCATTTTCGATTACTGTTATAAAAACGCGCGCATGTATAGTTAAGTCTCATGAATCCCATGATAGACGTGCTGCTTGCGCGCGAGGGGTAGGTATAACGGGGCAGCGGGCGTCGTGCGGGAGGCGTGGACTGAGTTAAGCGGCTGGACTATGGGACGATAGATTATCTGATTTAGGAGCTTTCAATTTCCAAGTTATAGTTAAGATGATATAAGCTGTCCGTTTAGCACTTGAAAGCTTATGTTGTGAACAATGGGCTGTTTCCTATTGTATAAGCCCACCTCAAATCCTCCGACCAGATAAAATTAAGCAAGTAACATAAAACTCATACAAATTAGCTACCATCTCCCCATTGTTCACAAGATAAGCTTTCAAATGCTAAACGGACAGCTTATATCATCTTAACTATAACTTGGAAATTGAAAGCTCCTAAATCAGATAATCTATCGTCCCATACGCCTCCCGCACGACGCCCGCTGCCCCGTTATACCTACCCCTCGCGCGCAAGCAGCACGTCTATCATGAGACGGACGCGACATACTCTCGATTTTTCTCGCACTATACCTCTTGTTCTAAGTGTTCTAATAAGAAAGAGACGGATAGTGCGAGAAAAATCTAGAGTAAATATGTCGCGGCCGTCTCATGATAGACGTGCGGGCGAGGAGTCGAGGACTGAGTGAAACGCGAGGACTATTAACAGAATTATTTATTCACAGATTACTATGAAATGAAGGGAGATATTATGCAGGCATTGCCGTTAACTGGTGAAGGGAGATTATAGTAAGTTTAAATGAAAACCTCGTTATTAAAATTGCTGAATATTATAGTTTGATTTAGGACATATATGGGTGGTGGATCTGGGATACTTGCAAATTTGAGTTCTTGGTACTGTACAATATCATTTAAGAAATAAAATTCAATAAAAAAGAGAGAGAAAAAATACATAAAATATACAATCACTATGTCAATGATATCATTCATAAATATAATTAAAAAAATTACAAGCTTACAGTTAATATGGTCTAAGAGCTAGCGACAAAATCGGTCATGTGGCTTCAGCTGCATTGAAACTCCGTTAGCTACTTCCCTGAACAACCTTTTCCGATAATCTTCGTGCTGGCAGCGGGGCTAGCACAACTGACGCTGCGCCGCGACGCGAGTTGAGAAAGATCTACCCTCCTCTTTCTAATTAGCACGGTGCGAGTGAGATAAGAGACGCTCAGTCGCGCGGGAAGCGACAGAGCAGCAAGTTGTGCTAGACGTACAGGCCGCGGGCGGTGGGTGCGGGTGTTGTGAGGCTGCAAAAAAAAAAATGTGGGCTCAGCGACTTTTTTTTTTTCAAACAGTTGCTCTGTACTCCCTGTGCACCCAAAAAAAAAATTAAATCGATCGGGTGGTGGGAAGGGATTAATTAATATGTAAGCCCCAAAAAATAGCCATGCAAAAATATCGGTGGAAAGGTATCGAAAAAATTGTTCGAAATCGTTGGATTTTGTTCGAAAATGTGCTGAGGGGAAGGCAAAAGCGGACGTGGGATATCACGTTGGCGCGTGAGCAGGATGCAGCTATACGTTAGAGCGAGAGGGCTATAGTTCGATCTCATGCGTTTACATAGCTGCATCCTGCTCACTCGCCAACGTTGGCCCAAGGTGTACAGCCGGCATTAGGGCACAGGTTATCCGGGTACCGAGATTTAAATTTGCAGGCGTCACTGTTTGTTTTAAATGGATCTTGATGGGATTTTATAATAAGTTTGTCAAAAATTTAATTTTTGGTACAAGCTTTTATTGCCGACTGTACTTTTCTGTATACCATCATCAATACTCATTGAGACGATTCTAACGAGCCCAAACTCAACGGGGTTACGTCGGTTAAGTGCTGAATTCCCATGGCCACCTTCTGTCTCCATCATCAGATCAGATGGTACCATAATATTGAATTGTCATCCAAACTACACTTATACCCAAAATTTCAGCTCAATCGGTCACCGGGAAGTGGGTCAAATTTAACTTGCAAGATTTGATTACAGACAGACAACGGGACAGGTGAAAGTAAATAAAGGCTTGTAAAAACACACATTTCGTATATTATGTATTATTATGTATATCGATGGTACAGTTAGTAATTTTAGACTCTTGAATGGAGATGATCATTATACATACTGTCGGACATCACAGATGGCGCGCGGATACATTATTTCTGTGCCATAAAGACTCTCTTAACAAGTACCGAATTTCCCCATATTAAAGTTCCATATATAAGTATGGAGCATATATACATAGCCGTGATTGCAATTTGCTTATTCGTAACCTTTCTTAAGCGCCATAGAGCATATGAAAATAGGTTTATTTTGCCACAAACCCTGTCGACATGTGACTTCCAGCTGCACTTATCATCTAATAATATTCCTAAAAAAATCGTATGGCAAAACATCATTTTAGAGACCTATCAGAGTATAGCTTTGAAGTTGGTAAGTCAGTACCTAATTAAATTAACCAGTCAGATGTGACGTTCACTATACAGGATGTTAACGGGGTCATGATCCGGAATGACAAAAAGCGAATAAGATGATCATACTGAACAACCTTTCCCATGGGACCAACCACGAAATCGCAAAAAAAAACCAGGTATTCCATACATTAACTCTCAATTAAATCGCAGTTAACTCACAGTTAACTCTTAATTGGCTCTTTTTTTTTGCGATTTCGTGGTTGGTCCCATGGGAAAGGTGAACACAGTATGATCATCTTATTCGCTTTTTGTCATTCCGGATCATGACCCCGTTAACATCCTGTATATGACAATTGACAAGTTTAAATTAAATCACTGTTTAATCTCCGAAAGTGTTCCAAAGCCACGGCCCATAATATACAGCGTGGAAATCTAATACGAGCAAATCTTTAAATGGTGGTTAGTGCAGGACGTAAGAAGTTTATTTAGATACCTTTTGTCTAAAATTACAACGAAAAAATTAACCATACAAAATAATTCAGCCCGCAATGTAACGCAAAATATTCAAGTTAAGGCTCGTTGACAGTTACTTGTCAAGTATTTGGACAGCTACGTTCGCGTTACATTGCTGCTCGGTAATTTTTGAAAAATTAATTACAGGCTTTCTATTAAGTGTATCTTAAAAAGTCCCAGTAATTAATGATAACGGTATTAAACCCTATGTCTGGTTTAATTCTTTGCTCGTATTAGATTTCCAGGCTGTATTGTGCAAGTAAAAACTCTATAATTGTCTGTTACAGCTTCGAAGCAACAGGCCTAAGGTTCTGGACTACAATTGTTCTGCAAGTAACGGATCATACTTCTATAGAAAACTTCGAGAACTCCGGTTTGAGTGTTTCAAGTATCATCGTGAGTATATCAACGAATAATATATAAAGTATATTTTTTTGTAAATAGTGTAGGTAGGTACGAGTATACCTACCTACGTGTCACGTGGAGCGGCTCTCGCAGTGCTGACCTCACATCTGCCACCCTTTTTACGCCGATTTAGGAAGAAATTGGTATGGAGATAGTATGAGTACCGGAGTAGGACATTACATACATTATAACCGAAAATTATAACCTAAATAATTTATTAGGAGATAGACAAAGTAAGAAGCTTGTAATCAACGAGTTCTTCACGATTGATGACGCCAGCAACAGTTATTTGTCCAATAAGAGAGCAAAGTTGTATTGCTGATTTTGAGTCTCGAGACTCGAAGAAGCTAAAGATTCTAAAAAAATATCTTTTCTCAGTTAGAATCTTGAGCGTAGCGAGGAACTCAAAAGCACGAGATGCCAATAACGACTTCTCACCTCAGCAGTGAGAATGTATTCACATTAAAACATATATCATAGGCTCGTGAGAAAACATAATTCGGCATTATTTACTACAGTAGGCGGCAAACTTCTTGAGCATTAGATGACGTGGTGGGGGAAAGTATGCGCATCCTGCACTTACGATCAAAATAAGAAACCCACTTTTATGGAGTTACAAGTAGTTAACACATCGTAGACTATTTTCTTGTCAGTCTTTTTATAACTACTTTGCGGCATAGGTAGTCTTTTCGTAATATAAGTCAACAAAAAAAAAACGCAGAATAGAATTCCATAATTTGACAGACTACAAAACGTCAACCAACGTGCTATAAAATTTGATATCACTTTATCACTGGCCGAAAGTGTACACGTGTAGGGCGACAGCGGGACGTGGACGGGGTGCCGGACGCAAAAGTCTACCAATCAGAGGCTCGACACGCTAGATTGCCACGCTGTCGCACCTTACCGCCCCCTCCAAAGGAGACCTCGACTTCTGCGCAACCAAGTTCATTTGCTCAAGTTGTTTGCCGTCTACACTTATTACTTACTGGTACTTGTTGAAACTCCTCAGCGCGTCACACTCACAGACCATATATCCTAAAGACCCCGCTTAGCCTAATTTTTACTAACAAACAAAGCTGCCATACTTGCGGGGCGTGGGGGACGTCTAGTGCGCTGTGATTGGTGCATTCAAGGCCGCGCGCGTAAGTGATTGGTCCGGTGTCTCAAATATAGAGTGAATTCACCGTATGTGTGGCAGAGGGGGTCGCCCGACTAAGCGACGTCTATAGGTTTACTGGTCTGTGGGCACACTAGATGCGCGCGCGAATACTAAAACCTAACCGTATTATCAATTTGAACTTGACCATTGTAGGGTCTTGATGAGTCATTTATGACAGTGCAAAGAAAAGTACAGTCGGCAATAAAAGCTTGTCTCTAAAATGAAATATTTGACAGAAACCAATTTTAAAAAACAGCACACTAAAGCGATAACGAGATAATTTTTATCAATAATAATCCCCTACCAATTGTCGATGTTTTGCGAGTATTCATATCGTAATCATTGTTTCCTTTGGCCACCGACTAGGTACCTACTGACTGAGATTTAATCTCTATACACGTCAAAAATAAGCTTCCTTGTCTAATCTAAGTAATCTAGTTGATCGAAATAGTCACCGATTACTATTAAGTAGGTACACATCTTATCATTACAACAGGTGAAAATATATAGGTAAATAGAAATTCAAATAGAAATAAATTCAAATTTGAAAAATTTGTAGATCAAAACCAAGTGCGAGTTAGTTCCGTACCTACCTAACTAGCAAAAGGGTCTCTACAACGCGCTCGTAGTACCTAACAGGCTACATACAGTATCTTGACTATAAATCGACAATAATTATAATGACGCATGTTACTTATAGACAAGCGTGGGACGCGTCTTCGTAGATTGGTCCAGCTATAAAAATGCTGTTGTCCACTAGAATCCCCTAGCCCAAGAGTCCGCAACAGGCGGGAAGATCGAACCGCGGACCGCCAAGTATTGTTAAATATACCTACCGACTTATATTCATTTAACATTAACACCGTCGGTGCAATTTTTCGCATTAATTTATACCTACGTAATATAGTCACTTAATTATAAAGAAAAATAAAAAATGTTACTTATACCTAATCATTATCAGTTTGCTAACAATTTTCGGACTCCACTCAAAACTACTTACCGACCCCTGCCCCAGGGGTAAAAAAAACAAAATTAATTATTTTTTCATTTTAATTATTTTATATTTTTCGTAGACTCTAAGGCAGGGACGCTACGGTAGCCTAGTGGTTCAGGCATGCGGCTGTCAAGCGGCGGTCGCAGGTTCGAATCCCGGCTCGTACCAATGAGTTTTTCGGAACTTATGTACGGAATATTTACCGTTAGCTTTTCGGTGAAGGAAAACATCGTGAGGAAACCGGTCTAATCCTAATAAGGTCTAGTTTTCCCTCTGGGTTGGAAGGTCAGATGGCAGTCGCTTTCGTAAAACTAGTGCCTATGTCAAATCTTGGGATTAGGTGTCAAAGCGGACCCCGGGCTCGTTTAGGGGCATTTCCGGGAATAACGCTAAGAGGATGATGTAGACTCTAAGGCAGGTTGGTGTAGGTACGACGACGAGCGAAGGGAGGAGGAGTGTTAGGTGAACTACGACCCTACAGCGCGCGAGCTGAGCGAGCGAAGCGAGCGTGACGCGGTAGCGATCGGCGAAGCGCCATAACCGGATATTATCGTTTTTTCCTAGTTTAATATAAAATAATTGCCGCTAGGTTCCCCTGGGTGATCGGGGTCAGGTGATTAACGTGGATAACGTGATAACAATGGGTTTGATTTCAGAGCCGCACGGAATTCGACGGTAACATAGATGGAGTCTTCAACGCCATGGTGGGGGAGCTTCTGGCGGAGCGCCTGAACCGGTTCAACAAAGCGATAGCTGCCTACTACGGCGGTGTTCTCAAGGAACTCCTCAATCCAATACTCAACTAAATACACCGATGCCGTTTACTAGTATATTGATTATAAAGATGACTACTTAATTATACAAGCCTTTTCCTAAGTTATTAACTTTTGCCAATATGTCTAAGGTATAGGCTAAGAAAAAAACACCGAAGTGGAAGAATTTGAATGGTAGATTGGGATTTTTGATGGGGAGCAAAATGGTATATTTACGGCGAGTGTATATTGATTCCTGAGCGTACCGAGGGAATCAACTGTTTACGCCCAAGCCAGAAATAATTATGTTACCGAGTGGGTATTGGTTTTGCACACCATCTATCGGGGAAAAAACAATTAAACAGGGAAGATCAGGAAAAACCATACTTTGATCCGTTTTTTCAGGGAACAATGCCTGTTTTCTGAATAGCAGGCATGAACAAAATATTGCTACTTGTGAGTTGTGAGTCGAAACGACAAAGGTATACTTGTGGGGAAAGCCACGTTGTGGCACTGACATATGGTTTTTAGGGCCATAAACAAAAAAACCAAAAATTGTATCGTATAAGAACCATGTTCGCGTTTATTTCTCCAGCTATAGATCGATTCGAAATTATTACTTGTGGCAATTTTGTTCACGGCGATACCATGCGACTGAGCCCGTAATACTTATACCACCTTATACTCGTACACATACCTACACGACATATTTTAACCATGCATTCCTGACGTTGTCATTCCCTCAATACGGGGGATCATAACTCATTGTCCTATTCTTGCTGACCAAATTCCTCCAAGGAATCATCCTACCTGTACTGTAATGGTCTCGTGCAGATGTAATTTCAAGGTTGCTGTAACGGTCACGGTGTTCGATCTAGGTACACTTCAGGAATCGACACAAAAATAGTACATTACTGCAGAGACCTGTAAGTAAGCCATCCTGGACGAGTAGGTATAATTACGTATTTTTACAGTACATATGGTGCTACTTTCCCGCACTAGTGCGGAAAAGAGCACTTTTCGTGCATATGTCGAAACTTTAAAGTGCCATATGTACAGTAAAACGTTGTACGATACACGTGCGAATAGGTAATTCGCAACTCTTGTCGATTTAAAACACTCCCTTCGGTCGTGTTTTAATTTATCACGACTCGTTGCGAATTTCCTATTTTCGGCACTTGTATCGTAAATAACTATTATAATACGAGGCCAGGATGGCACTTATGGTCGAAGCGTGTATAGTGCTTTTCTCAAAAATAAAACAATATGTTTGAATAAAAGTTAGATAATTGTTTGAATAAAAATTATATAGGTACAGTCACCAGATTAGTATCTGCCATAACAAAGGCAGTAGAAATAAAAACTTGAATAATTTTAACCTTGCATAAAAAAAAAGTCAAGGTACATCAGCATCACACTATTTTCCCCCCCGCCCCACGTGACCTCCTACGCATCTGACGTCACAAAAATCTGTCGCGAGTTTAACAGTTTTTCCCCATCCCAAAAAGTGGTCAGCGCCGCTAAAGAAGTGTTCACTTCATAAATGTTCTATATTTAAATATTATGATATGTAATGGGATTTCATACTTACTTACTGGACACTTCTAAAAATTGAACAGGATGAATCACTTTCGGATACTATCTATCTGCACAGATGTTATGGGAACATTTCGTACTATTTTTGAGAAAAAGTAGATTGTTAACCAAGGGTTGAAAGGCACCCGTAACTGACGAGATATTTTGGCACTGAAGTGAGAGCGCCAATGGTTCGAGTCAGAAATGGGTGACTTTCACCCGAGTTAAACACTACTCTTCATATCGAATACGGGGAAAGTAAAAATAACACAGACGGAAAATTAAACAATATGTTTATTCAAAGTATACAATTCAAAAACGGCAGCCGCCATTACCGTGACGTCATCCGAGCCGAAAGAATAGTCCCATCTCACCTGTCCTAAAGAAAGAGGCAAATATCTGTCTCGCTCGCGCTTATGGTTATATGGTGTAATTCGATCACGTGACATACAGATAATAAACCTACGATTTTAATTTTGATATCAAAAATATTGCTCATGTTTTTATAACCAAATGGTATATTCGTATTTCCTAAAGTCAAAACTATATGAATAACATACTTTCATAATTTAATTGTGATAGACGAAAATAGCCTATTCAAATATGTTCATACTATTTGTATTTATTATTAGTATTAGTCAAGAAGCTTATATATATAGAGTGGAGGTTGCCCTTCCAACATTCGTTTGAAACAGGAAAAAATGACCTTGAATGACGTCACGTCTTCCTGTCATCTCTTTCTTTTAGGGTGTCCATGATTCTGCATACGTTAGGAATAACTGACGAATTTTAAGATACTTGATACTCATATATGCAAATTATTGTCAATTTATCATCCTACTACCTCGGATGAATAAATAATCGAAAAGACAGATAGGCATCTTATTATCTTCAAATACATTTTACAATATTTGTTTATTACATTGCTTCTTATGTCTAGTTTAGATTTATTATGAGTAAGTCGATATATGTAGCTGCCGGGACTTTGACAGCAGCAGCCATTTGTACAATAAGAGAGCAGTTAATTTAAAATTAGTAATAAGTTGCTAGTGTTGTTTTAGATGTGTTGAGTTAAGTTATTATATGGTGTAAGAAGCTAACCGAATGCACCAAACTCCACTCGCGCATCAATACACCGATTTAAATCACTGGCCAGGCCGACAAATCCACACACCACAGGTACAGTCGAATCAGTTCAATTTTATTAGCTTCAATAGACATGAACGCCCATCGAATCTCAGGCTCCAGCGCATATTGACAGTGATTAAACATTCACTGTATAAGGTAGGAAAGGTTATCAATAGAAAAAATGGAAAATAAAAAGACAGTTTACAACTTGAATTGTATACATGTAGTCCAATCAATGAACTGACAACTTGTATGGAAAAAATGTCAATTTTGGAAATAATTTATAATAGCTTATTTATTAAGTGTAACGGATATATTATCAATTATATAGTTACCCAGCCACAAAATCCGACAAAATTTCAGACATGAAAAAAATGATAAATTAACTAGCTCCTGAGAAGTCAAAAAAAATATTAATAAATATTTTTGTTATTATTTTGGTTCATTTACTTTTGCTCTATAATATTCAAGATAAATCGTACAAAAAAAGACAATGCACGCTTCATTTAAATCTACATAATTACTTCCGGATGAAAAGTTTGTCGGATTCTTGATTAAATCATCTTAGAATAACATTTTAAATTGAAATCAACAAAAAAAACGCTATTATAAATTAATGTTTTTCAAAACCGTATTTTGCCTGGAGTAATGTGAAAATGGAGTAGCACTGTTGATAAGGAGTCCAGCAAGTCTATCATGCGACGGCCGCGACACACCCGATCTTTCTCGCACTATACCTCTTGTTCTAAGTGTTCTAATAAGAGAGAGACGGATAGTGCGAGAAAAATCGATAGTAGGTATGTCGCGGCCGTCTCATGATAGACGTGCTGTTTTATATAGGGTGATTCAGGAGACATGAGCAGGATCAACCCTACGGATTCAATAGTTTATAAGCTACTCAGTCGTACCAGCATTGGTAAGATTAACGTGAATTTTTTTTTAGTTGTGTAGGGTGACCATGATTTATTGTGAATGAAACTTTTACACAAAATGTAAAAAAAAACTGTGGGCGTTTAACTTAATTACGATGGTAAAAGATCCATTAACATTAACTGTATGTGTAGGGTTGATCCTGCTCACGTCTCCTGAATCACCCTGTATAAGTTGCTTCCGCCTTCAAATGCAAGCTACAAATTTTCAAACCTCTGGAAACCTTCCCTTTATAGGCCACAATCAATAGCCAATATTGCGTTGCGTCCTTTCTTCGTCTTTTGGAAATCTGAAATAATCAATATAAATTAAAATTAATAATAATTATACAAATTCAAACTATATTATTAGGTACAGACTATGATTAAAATTGTCATGATATAAACTGTCAAAATGATACATTTTGCTCCTTTCATTACGAAGAATTACCACGCACAAGAACGGAATGGTCACCTTAGTTAGAAGTTTACACATTTTTTATTAGCCCTTAATGTTAGTGTTTACTTACAAAATGAACAATACACACTTACTAATGATCGAAATAAACCTAGTTGAGCGTTATTTGCATAGAATCTAACAAGTTTTACTCTGATTTTAGACCAAAATTTATTGCTAGTAGAACCGCCGATATTTTCGTAAAATTCCCACTTACCTGTGTAGTTTAATATCCGATTTTTCTATATATTGCTTCACTATACAATTCATGATTTATAAGTCCATTAAACCGTAACAGTGCGTTTATTTCACGGAAAATACTTTTGAGTTGATGAAAGTTAGTTGACATTAACGGCCATATTTTTTTACATTAGTATTGCCAGAACAAGCAGTATGAGCATACCGTCAAAGTCAGGATTATGGTTGCGTTGGTATTTTTGGAGTGATATATATAGAAACGTCAATACATTTTAATTTCAGTAAATTAATTTTCTTTTGCATTTAATTTTCTGAAATTATAACAAAATGAAATTTAACATTAATAGATTAGAGCATGTTTTTATAAATATTTCGCATGTGTTTCAAGTTATAGCAACACATCACAAAGCTACAAAGAGATGCCATGAAGACGTGACGTCGTTCAGGGTAATTTTTACGAATGTTGGAAGGGCTATCTCCAGGGTAGTCTATATATTATGTAAGCTTCTTGGTATTAGTTGAAGAGTGGCTGTATGCGTGTCTGCCTTAGCCCACATACACAACTTTAATTTAAAAAAAGCTTTTGTGGGTGTATTCCATTTGTCACCAACTCATAGACCCTAGTGAATATTTTAGCTAAAATAAAAGTAATGAATTTACAACATTAACTTATATTATGTTTAATAAAATAAATTCCATGAACTAGTAAGAATAAAATTATTTCCCTTTGTCAGTAGCGGGGTAAGTATTGATATTTATTAGAATTAGTTCCCGAATAATGCTTATAAGGCGAGGACTAATTGGAATCCACTACTTTTCTGCACTAGAGCAGAAACGTATCACTTTCTGCACACTTTTTAGAACAACAAAGACCCACTTTCAGAGCATGAGATATGAAAATATAATAGCATGACAGGAAGAAGAGGTGTGATACCAATATGATGTAAGCAGTTGACAAGGACGAAGTACCTTTTTTTTCTTTAGGGGGGAAAATGCGTTACGCATACCACCCGGGTGCAGGGGGCAACCCAAGTGGTTATATGGGACTCCCGTATGGACTAGTGATACCACGGTGTACCCACTAAAAACCACTTGGCTTCTCGCCGCCTTGTGGCGCCGGCGGCAGCATCCGCAGGGGGCGTGCCAGATGTTTTGTTGCGCCTACCTCCTCGATCCTCCACCTATTCAGTAGCAAACCCCCCCTACGAGGAGATCATGGATGCGAAAAATCCAGCACCTGGTGGCGGATCATGTGTGTGGTTCAAATCAAAGAGGATATTAGGGAACGCCGCCGCTTTACCGTAATACCGGCATTCCGTTTCAGTGGAACGACCCCGCCAAGTTCGCAGGGAGTAGGGAGAGTGGCGCACCTCAATGTCAATCCTCTTCTTCTGCGGTCTCTCCTCGCGCCAGCCGGCAGCCCAAACAGCCCGGCCCTGGGTGCCTCTTAGCTTCGCCGTGGATGACCAGTCCATGGTTACTAAGCCCCCAGCCCCAACAAGGTGGGCAACCTCGAGGGGGAAGGATCAAGTACCTACTCTATAGTAGTAGGTATAGGTAGAACGAGCGTCCTGCCACGCGCCGCATTATCAAAGGATGTGGTAAGAGGTACCTTACACTCCAATTTACGTAGCACGTATAGTTCCGTATAGCAAAAATGAAAATAATGGTATTTAAAAGTGTATAGAGTATTAATTCAATGAAGTAGGTAGGTACTGCAGCGTTAAATCTTCTGCAGAACAACATTGTCGCTTAAACCGTTTAGTTTTAATTACTGATTTTAGTTTCTGCGCCATCTAACGCGTTTTACATGAACTTTTTCCTTCAGGGTTCGTAGTCGCTTGTATTTTCTGTTATTGTTTCTCCTATAGATGCGTACATTATTCATATGCTCGTGTGTTTACTACCTTTTCTAGCTGTTTTGTATGGGCAGTTCTGAACTGGTTGGTTTTTATAAAGACAATTTGAAGTTTCAAATATGAACTATTATAGATTTTTTTTTGGGAGTTGTCAATTTTGAGAGGTCGGAGAAAATTCATGCATAGAATGACGAGATTTCAGTAAACAGCTCTTTGCTGTCCATAATTTTTAATTTCTGTTTTGAGCCAGTGTTATTAAGCTAGTCCAGTCTTGATTTGACCAGTGCAGCCGGAAATTGTCACGTTGAGAGTGACCCAGTTATCCCACCGCTGTGGGACGGTTTTAAGGAGTTTGTGGCCACTGGAGTTACGGCCTAACCACGTCGTCGTGAATTAACGTGAACGTTGGTTAACGTCCTTACCTCTTCTTTTCTGCATAAAAGGCCAGACGTCGAAAGCGATCTGGGTATGTATTGTCAGGTGTGGGTGTTGCTAGGTCGTAGATTAGATAGTGAAGTAGTGATATTTATCTGGTGACTTTGTTCGTAGCTTTCCGGGTATAATCACCAAGCCGGAGTTCGCGCTTTCCGGGTATAATTACCAAGCCGGAGTACGCGGCATCTACACCTCGACGACCGAGGCCTCCAGTACGCGAGCGTGGAGGACCATTGTCTGGAGTCCGCAAGCCAGCAGGAGAAACGCTTGAACGGAGCCGTTCTCTTAATTTGTTCCTGTTTGCGAGGATCTACGTCGGAGCAGCCAGCCGTAGCTAAGTAGCACGTGTTAGGTCTAGCGCCGGATATTGTAATCCCCATTGTATTACCGTAACGTTTTAACTTAAGCTTCTTGCGTCTTACCTTTTATCTTAGGCGGGACGTGTCCTACCGTTATCTTTTCATAGTGTTGACCGCGTATTTTATGTGCCCTGCGCAACGAATCTATAGCTCAACCTTTGATTGGGACCTGTTCGTACCTTCATTAATCCTCAAAATTCAAAAAGGCATTTCAGACGCCAACGTCATTAGAATCTATTGATATCTAAATTTCGGAACCCCTCGGGTATCACCCATTAAGACTCGTCATATACCCATTTCCCCTCTCTTACGTTCACCTTCACGCGTATAACCACCGAAATCTCGATCAAAGCGAACGTGTATTGCCCTAGCGTGCTCTGCGAAGTTCCAAGCCTTTGTGATTCCTGACAATTGCTGAACAGCTATGCGAAATGGACACCTCGCTTCAGTGATCGATTTTAGGCGGAGTTTACTAATCCTACGAGCCATTGTAACGGATGTTGTCGTGATTTTTGCGGTACAAATTGTAACTTTAGGCCTGTGTTATAAAATAAATTACGTTCGTATTCTTGTGAGTGAAGCTTTTATTTAATTTTCACTACAGTTACGTAAGTATAAATTAATTCGTTTGATGATGATGTGGTACATATCGACTATTACTATATAGCAAATTACTTAATATCAACTATATATTGTTGAATAACACCTGACATTCAAAATTAGTTCATATAAGTAGTTGTTACCCAACAAATTTGTGCGACAACCCTGTGCGCTCAGGGATAGTAGGCATCGCGCGCTCCTAAAGGGCCAGAGATTGGTTACTCGTACTGCTACTAAATATTATACTGTGACGAAAAATGTGGTCGGGAGCAAAAATAGCATAGGTCGTCCCTCGATGACGTCCGGCTGGCTACTGGCGGCACCACAGATATAGATATACACTAGATAACTTAAACACCTCAATCTGTATGAAAACCGACTGTGTCACTTTTTTCTACCTACTGTGACGTCACAAGGTCGAATTAGTGATGTGAATTCCCTGTTGTCCGTGCAAAATCGATTCTGCAATAAGGCATTTTCTTAATATTCACGGGTAACCGGCTACCACAACAGACACGCGCGGAATGTCAGTCGGACGGCCAACTCGGAGACCGACATCGGACTCGCGACGTAGATGCATTTGCGTGATCTATGTATTATATCTATATCTGTGGGCGGCACTGTCGCGGTGCGCGCGAGCTGTTTTTCATGTAGGTTTATTATATAGTTTATATTTTTAAAAAGCCATATAATAAATCTATTCAGTAATGTCGCTGTAAACTCGTTTAGTAAATAAAATGTTAAATTTTCATAAAAATTGCGTTTTCCAAGTCTCATACAACTTAAAACACTTTCAAAATCGACGTTACTTCTGTTTTTTTTTTATCGAGTAAAGTGTTAAATATTGTGTTTTTATCCAAAAAAGTCACTAGTTACATCAAACGTGTACAGTGGAAACTGGATAAGTGAAATCGCCAAGGGCCCGGCTGTTTAGTTTCGCTTATCCAGGTTTTCCATTTATCCAGTTTTCCACTTAACCAGGTTCAAATAAAACATTTTCTCACTTACAGAGGCTCTTGCTAACAGAGGTTGTGGATGCTAATAATGTCGCTTATAGAGGTCACGTATAGTACAGTCAGCATCATATATTTAGTAGCAGCCAAAGTAGCCATATATATCGGAACACGTCTTTATTACTACAGGAGTAAGGAAGTGTTACGATATATTTGGCTACTTTGGCTGCTACTAACTATGTGATGCTGACTGTACCTATGGTCAAATAAAAGATCAAGGCTTAAATACATAATCATCTTTTATTAATCATGTATGTAGATATGTATGTATGTATTAACAAAAAATAGGTACCTATGTAATCCTGACTTTAAAAAAAGCAATACTGTAAATAATCCAAAGTCCTCGTATACAATTTTCAAAATTTCAAAAATAAAATCAATTAAACAAAATCACTCATATCATAATATTTATTAATGCAAGAGAAACCAGTATGGTTAAATAGATCCATGTACCGATTGTACATTAATGAAAAAAATCCGAACACACGAACCATTATGTTAACGAAACAAACTACCCTCATTGTGACGGTTTATTAAAAATTCAAATTTTACAACGCCGAGCTATTCCATTCATAGAGGTTTCGGAGACAGCTGCTTCCAGTTACAGAGGTAAAAATAAGAAATTTTCGAAAAAATGGATTCCGCTTATAGAGGTCTTAAAATTCCACTTATAGATGTAATTCGTTGCCAAGGGACTGGATTTTATAACGCCGAGCTATTCCACTCATAGAGGTTTCGAAGACGGCTGCTTCCAGTTACCGAGGTAAAAATAAGAAATTTTCGAAAAAATGGATTCCGCTTATATTAGAGGTCCCAAAATTCCACTTATAAAGGTAATTCGTTGCCAAGGGACTGGATTTTATAACGCCGAGCCATTCCACTCATAGAGGTTTCGAAGACGGCTGCTTCCAGTTACCGAGGTAAAAATAAGAAATTTTCGAAAAAATGGATTCCGCTTATAGAGGTCCCAAAATTCCACTTATAGAGGTAATTCGTTGCCAAGGGACTGGAACGGAGAACTTGGGTCCACTTAAAGAGGTTTTCCACTAACCCAGGTTCCACTTATCCAGTTTCCACTGTATATCTGTACTAAGTATATATTTTTTACGAATTAGAATATGATGATTTCTCTGAAAACAACTCGATTTAGAAACGTACATTTCGGAAAAGGCGCCCTTGCACCAAAATGTCTAAACGGTTTATGTAGCGCAAAATTCCTAACCCGTTACCGCGTGTCCGTGCAGTGATAATCGTCATAATCGCGTTGCGATAGCTATCGGAAATCAAGAAAAACACGGTGTAGTTTGCCCATATGTTAGGGAGGTCTATATTAATTATATTCTTGACTGATTCTGCCAAAGATAACGAGGCTTATTGGCCGAGATACACACTGTAATGATTGATGGTAGAAAATGATTCGATTATCAAATTTATCAACACGATTACCGCTTTACCTGATCGCACGAGGGCTCTTCCTTGATTCTGAAGGGGCAGAGAATCAGTTCGTGACCCATAGTCAACACAAACAGGTGTGTTAAGATTTACATTTTAAATTTAACTACTGCTTTAAAAATATCTTCATGGAACTGAACTTATTTTTATTTCTAGAATGAAGTTGCTCGGAGTTTTGCTGCTGTGCGCGTTCGTGGCGGCTGTGCCTACCGTAGTCGAGAAAATCGACATTGGCCTTGGTAAATGTAACTTAATTGTACCTACCGGGGGATTTTCATGAACCTTATGTCCTCGTTCTGAGGAAAAATGTAGTTACGACAAGGGTTCATAAGGGTAATTTTTACGAAATTATTGGTCCATTACTTACCAACATTTCAACGATATACGATATACCACTGCTTTGTACTTAAATCGTCCTAGGGCAGCCGGTAACTTACTTAACTAACTTAAATGACATACATACACTTCGTGCTGTGGTTATAAAATACAGCATGTAATGATTTAGTTTTAAAGATTTCTGGAGAATTTGGAAAGTTTTACCAATTTGTTTCGTAGGTAGTCTTTGCATGAAAGAATAACAAACATCCAAATATCCTCACCAACTTTGGCGTAAATATTAACCATCAATTTAATGTAGGTATCGTGAGAAGATAAGAATTATACCAATTATCTTTCTCTCAAGTGTCATGCTTTCAACCTTTTAGGAGTTCTTCTCCAGTCAGACAAAATAATACATGAGGGCGAGTTTCATTAGTAGGATTAGTTGCTGACAGCTATTATCCGACATTACAGATATCCCCGACGAAGCCCTGGCGACTGAGCAAAGCAGGAACATCCTCATCAACGCGGTGATCCGCCAGTTATTCACCTTCATCCGCTTCGTCATCAACAATGGTTCTCCACTCTTCGGCATCCCCCCTCTTGACCCGCTGACCTTGGAGGAATTCCACCTCTACCTTCCTCTGGGACTTATCAAGTAAGTCAGGGAATTTGAACTGAATAGTGACCTAATGCGAAGGAATTAAAAATGTCTAAGATGATCGTAGGTAGGTACCTATTTTTAACAGACTTCAAGAAAAAGGAGGAGGTTCTCAATTAGGTTGTACTTTTATTTATTATTATTATTTTTAATGTTTATTACCTCAGAACTCCGTCATTTATGAGGCGATTCGTTTAATTTTATTTTCTTTCTTTGTAAGTAATATGCTTCCAGGTTGGCCCCATTTATTTCAAAAATCCAGGTGGATGATGGGATCCATGAGGAATTGAGGGAACTCCTCAAATATATTAGGCACGCATGTAGTGATTTCGGTATTTTCTATTATTAATAACTCGTATATTTACACCCAGAAATCGTAAATTTGGTGAAGTGGAATTGATGATGAAGACCAAAGATGATTTATGAAATTCTTCAATTGTGTACTTAAAACTATTAAAGTACGTCACAGATTCTGACATGATTCCGTTGAAATAGCAACGAGAGAAGTGCCAAAGGTGATCCTTGAGGAATCGACGGGAGTCCTCAAATATTATCGGCCCACATACAGCGATTTGGTTTTTTTCTCTAAATCAACGCATATTTGCACTCGGAAATAAGTTCATGAGGTAAATTGAAGTCTGTTAAAACTTTGTTTTTAAAGTAAATTATCTATTGCCGTTTTCTACTGATTTTATATGTACGCAACGCGAATTTCAGCAAAGCAATTCTTTAATTGACGACCCCTTCAGCGTAACTAGAAGTGACTCTGCCTACGAAGCTGGGTCCTGGGTTTGAATCCGGGTAAGGGCATTTATTTGTGTGATGAGCACGAGTCTGCATAGGCCCTAAGAGTACCTGGGCGACCGAACTTTGCTCGAGTGAAAATGGAGAAAACTATTTTTCCAAGATGTACCTAGCTAGATCGATTATTCGTCCCCGTAAATGCCTACATATTTTGCAGATATATTTCATCGAGTCGTTTTCGAAAATGTGATTACAAATAGGTATATAAGTAAGTGATTATACTGATTATAAATATTGCTCGTTTAACAGTAGGTATAGGACAGGATTGTACCCAAAATATTTATTATATTATTTATTTATTTAATAATGTGCTACGTGAAAAATAAATAAAAAATATTTAGGTAATACTTAAAATTTTCGATATTGTTTTGTTTTCAATAGCGTAATGTTCTTCTGTTAAGGGTTTAATTAACAATATTATCTTAAGTTAAAACTCTTAATCCAGGCGTCATGTAGATGTTATGTATGCTACCTACATGCCAGTGGCGGAGCGCGCCCATACAATCCGATGCCCACCGGCTTTGCCTAAAATTATTTTTTAAACTCACTCTTTCATAACATTTTTGCTCCTGCTTGCCCATTGCACATGTTCACGCGCCGCCACTGGCACAGTCGCCATATCTAGAGACGTGTTCAGATATTTATGAGCACTTTGGCCGCTCCGATATATCTGATGGCGACTGTACATACTTACTTACATATAATATTTGTGTGGTGCTGTGTAGTTTGTTGTGAATATTTCTATTCTTTCCAGCCTTGACATCGATCTGCATAAGGCCTTGGTAACCGGTATTGGCGGATTCGTCGTTCACTCAAGCCACTTCCTCCCCAGACAGTTGTCCTTCGAGGTGGACATCTCTGTACCCAGCATTGAAGTATCAGCAGGTAAATATTCAACTATTGTACCGTAATTATTTATTTACGTGCCTTTAGTAGAGACAATATCCAAATCTGCGCTGCCGCGGCACGCTCACTTCGCTCACTCGGCTCGCGCGCTGTATGGTCCCAGTTCTACCTAACACTCCTCCTCGCTTCGCTCGTTGTCGTACCTAACTGACGCCTTCCTTAAGGTAGGTAGACTATGCTATATGTTGAAAATGCGAAGTGACTATATAACTAACATCCTTTTGGAATATATTATTAGCCCAAGGAAAACGTTTGCCTAATGAACAATTATCTTTATAAAACTTGACAAAGTAAAATTATGCCAAATGACAATTTGACCAAATGAATAAAATGCGATATGTAAATGTGCTAAAGGTTCACTTGGGAAATGAAACTAGGTACTGCAATAAGTTTTTTGGGAAGTAAAATTTGGCGAAAAATATTTTGCCCAAACGGCAGTACACCATTTTTATAAGCTTAAATGGATAGTACTGCGTCGACATTAGGGTTGTTATTCGGAACGCGCTAATGCTCACCCGTCACGCATATAACGAAACTAGACCTCTGATTGCGCTTAATTACAACGTACGAATCGCATATATTTGTGGGTGAACGGTGAGGTAAGGTTAAAACAAGTTGCAGAGTAGTGGGGCAGTCACTCTTTACCAATTTTATGTTTTCCTTGAGCAAACGCATGAGGTAAAGCACATAGAGTTGTTCGGTTTGAGTTGTGTCCAATCCATTGTCTCATTGTAGTCATTGTGCGGGTTTGCTACCTGATTATGGTCCGTCATAAAAGATAAGCACACTTCGTAGATAAAAACTGCATGCACAATGACTACAATGAGACAATGGATTGGACACAACTCAAACCGAACAACTATACTAGGTACTGTTTTTTTTAATACATAAAATGCGTTCTGCACATTTTTTTTAATGCCACAACGTTGGCAAACCAGCATACGGTCTGCCTGATGATGAGCAGACACCGTAGCTTATGGACGATAGCGATTCCAGAAATAACACAAGCGTGTAGCGTAGATTTGAAGATTCGTTGTTTTGATAGTGTTGTTTTATTTTTTTGAATCCCCCCATCGAAGTGCAAGTAGTGGCATCATTAAGGTGGAGGTACTTCCCCAGTTGGGCTGCGCCAAATATGAGCGCGATCATTTATTTATTACAATTAGTGTTACCTATAGCGTCATACTACTCTTAATCCTATATTATCCACTTTCATTAATTCTCAATCATTATTCGTCATCTCTCATACTCTGAAAGTAGGTGATTGTTTATCTAAACAGCGGGTTGAAAGTGAGGCATGTCGCCCTTAGGGCTGAAAAGTAATAAAAATTAAAAAGGCAATGGCAGAAACCTGTAGGTACAGCCACAGTTTCAGAAAATTGTACTGATTTAGAAACTTGTTGACAATCATGCGTTATTTTTTAAAATAATGATAATTAATTAATTATTGTATGACTATTATTGCTATTTGAAGACTATTGAATATTTTTTAAGTGTTCGTAGTTCAATGTATCCGCTTCAGAACAGCGTCATAACTAAAGTCATTAAAAAAAAAATACAATGGCAAAAACCTATACTGCCACACTTCCTTAAAATTGTGTTGATTTCTGAAGCTTGTTGATAATTATGATGGTTTTCATCCTTTATTACTATGTATATGGTAGGTATATATAAATACAGTTAATAATGTAATTTTTCATGCAAATAACAATTCAAATGAATTTTTCGATATAACCACTTCGCGTACCCGTCCAGCCCACTCCTTGTAGTCCAAAGCAAATCCCGGACACCATAAAAGCGTTTCCAGGAAATAGTCCACACACTAACATTATTAAAATCTGTTAACATGTCCATACACAAACGCTTTTAAAATGGGTTCTATAGGATCTGACCGATTTAGAAAATATTTAAGTTTTTGGCTTTCAATTAATTACCTCGTATTCGAAATGAAAAGTAGTGTTTAACTCGGGGAATTTCAGCCTTGAACTATTCACACTTCGTTCGAGCGCCAAAAACGGGTTAACAATCTACTATTACATTCACCGATCAGTTTTCCCATCCCGGGATGTTCCTCTGTGCCCTGCCCTGCCTCTATTGTGTCCAATGAGTGATGATTTATTGTTTCGTTTCCAGAGGGCTACGACTTAGATGGAGATCTCTTCACCGCTATTCCTCTGTACGGAAAAGGCCAAGCCAGGTAATTGCCGTGTAGACACTAAATAAAATAATCAATTATGTCATATTTTCTCGAAAAAGGGTTGAAAATGTAGGCAAATGGAGAAAAAATCAACGCAAAAGTTATATATGTCCAAAGTTTTAAGAAGGGCGCTACTTTATATGAAACGATGACGCTGGAAGATTGTGATGTCACTAGAAGACAGCAACGTGCCGCGCCCCGTCGTGTTCGGCGCCGCCGTCGACGGGGCCCCCCGGCAGCCTCGCGTAACGTGAAGTCACACACTGTTTGCGTTTTCTCTCTAACAAGCAATATTAAAACGGTTGTAGCTTCGTAATTCTTTGAGATATCTGAATGGGATTTTTGTCACTAGGCATATTTTTTTGCCTTCTTTTTTTTGGAGTAATAATAATTTTTGAGTCTACACCCCTATTAACTTAAATAATAGAAAATAAACCGGCTACGTTATTTTAGCATTTTAAATTCTCATATTTACAAAACTAACCAGTCCAGGCGCACCTAATCGGTTCGGTTTGGATAAATACAATAATAGTGAAAACATTTTGTATGTATGTACTTTACCAATCTTATCCGAAAAGCATTTATTTGTAAGAAAAAAAACATTTAGCCTGAATTATGAAGATCTAGAAGTATTTTCCTTGTTTTTGCCAGTTCATGACCAATTTGGTCAACCCTGAACATAAAGTACCTACCTACTTAAGTAAGAATTTAAATATATGCATACTTACTCTAGCGGTCTGTGGGCTCGGTATACCAAACGAGCCTACAACGCCCTATGCATACGATACAACAATGCCTTCAGAATGCTGTTGAGACTCCCGATGTGGCGCAGTGCGTCGCGTCGGAAATGTTTGCTGACGCACACGGACGATTTACACGCGATAATGCGAAAGAAAACCATGGGTCGCGTCAGGGAGAGTCAAAACTGCATTCTGAAGGTGATGGCGGTTAGATTTAACTGTAACAATGTGCCATGGTCAGGACTTTGACATATGTCAAGTAGTAGGTACCTCAGTTTTATGTAATAATTGCTAACATAGTTTACCTGAGTGATCCATGATCTGATTTTTTTTGAATACTTAGGTACCTATACTTCTCGTATATCATGGAATCAAGATGTCGAGTGGCTAATAATGGGAACGCGCCCACTTGCCTGCGTTAAATGCAACAATTGTACCTAGGAATTATATACATTAATTCTGTGAAAAAATCCTTAAGGTTCCAAGTAGATGACTTCCGGTTCCGTGGCACGATCATTCTGAAGCAATCGGATGACGGCAAGTCGGTGTTGATCGATAAAATCATCAACTCTTCTTACGCGATTCCGTTCTTCAAGGTACGTACTTACCAGATATACATTTTGCGTCTGAATTCTGGCATTTCCGGTTCGGCTGCATGATTCCGACCGCATCTAGGTACTCTATAGAAAATCTATGGACGCCATAGACAGGTGGAAACATTCCGTCGGGTTTTTTCCGAGGCCGAATTTGGCGTAAATGGCCTGTGCGTTCGGAATTCTGGAGCGGAGTTCAAGGTAGCATAGGAAGCTGAGTTTTACATTGATCAAATGATCATGAACATATTCTGTGCCAACGATTTCGTAGCGCTGCGCTCGTAATAAGACGGCTAAGCCGATAACATGCAACAAGCAACAACTCGTATGTAGCGGAAAGTGCCTACGTGCAGGGCGCCCTCCTACCGATTTCCTGACACTGAAGGAGTTAATACTAGGAGGAAATATTATGACTAAATATATTCGATATAAAATACTTTTCATCTATTGAACAGATGGGTGAATGTCGGGCCTCTATTGGTATCTTAGGTTATAAGTTTTGCTAGCTAACCAAATAAGAAACCTATAAGAGAGCGAACTAATTAATATAATGGAATTATCTTCAATCTATTTCAGTCTGAGCTGACCGGCGTGATCGGCGGCGGCCCGATCGACCAGGTGGTGAACGCGATACTGGAGGACGTTATCATTGACTACGCCAACCGCTTCCAAGGCGCCATCGCCGCGCTCGTGTCGCACGCGGTGCCGATCGCAGTCAACCCGATACTCGGACAGCTCGACACCTGGAAATACATCTCTATGTTCGTCTAACTACCTTCACCGCAAAAAATAACTACAATGATTTAAAATTTTATCACTTTCTCTGTTAGGTACTTCAAAATACAAAGCACTGCCTATTGTGGGATTATATTCTGCCTCATAGCGCGAACTTTACAATAAATCATATCAATTAATCATTGTTTTATTTTCTTCTACTTAAACTAAGTAACTAAAATACAAAAATACTGAAAATGACACAGCGAAAAATAAAAAGGAGTACTAATAAAAATAATAATCATTATCCCAGGTCACAGCAGGAAATAAATGAATATGCAAGCAAAACTTGGAACTGGCTCGGAGACTTCACTAGACAATAAGGAGACGATAGCGCGTGACCCAGACTTAACTAGGTAAGTACGGTCGAGGAAATTGAATGTTTGGCACATGTCAACTCTATTAGAATGACGTTAAGGTCCAAAAGTGCTAAACATTCAATTTCCTCGTCTGTACATAAAATAAGTACATACATACATAATGGGCTGTACAAACTATACAATTATCATTTATCACTTCTGATTTGTCAGATCCAATTTCTGACAAATCGACGGTCCCTATTAAAAGAGTCGGATCTACAAAACAGCTACTTTTTAGAAGCTGTCAAAGTTTTTGGAAATAAAAATTGTATGGGGGAAATTGTTAATTAATGGAATATCGTTATCAAACTTCGAATGTTTGCTTATTAGCAGAGTTGTGACATATTTGAAATACTTGTATTTAAAATACAAATACAAAATACGTATTTTGGATTTTGTACTTAAGTACTTTTTTTTTAAAGTATTTTGTATTTTATTTGAAATACTATTCGAGACGTATTTTGTATTTGTAAAATGGTTTGTAAAATACAAAATACTTTTTTATTCTTAGCTTCATTTTTCTAAAGCATTCCGCCATTCAGTAAAAACAAAAAATGGCCACTAGTGGCGCAGCAGCTTTGAAAGTCTATGCGCAAAATGACAGATGAAACAAGACGCATATAAAACCTGACCAATAATATATGAGGGACCCCTCTTGACAATCCTTAAAGTCACTGTTACGTTTTGCAGTGTTGGCAGCTATTTCATTATTTCTGTGTTGTTCGCTCGAAATGTCTTTAAAAAAATGCCAAAACAAATTGTATTTAAACAATATGCCGTGTAGGCAATAAATAATACGTTATTTTAACGATTCGTATTTAAATGATTATGAATGTATAAATGTGTAAATGACAAATAAAAATACAGAAATAGAAAAATATATTTATAAAAAACCGGTACGTAAACAGCACTACAAAAAAGATGTCATTGTGGGCATTGTGGCAAGTATGTAATATATTCGATCATATCATAAGTTAATTTGGTCGTTTTGTGTGCTAATTGACATTTAAATCTATTCTATGTTAATAAAAATCTTTAGATTTCAAAATTGTTTACTGTACAACTATAATAATAGTAAAACCATTTAAATCGGACTGTGACTTTTTTTTATTTAGCACCATTTTTTTAAGACTGCACGTTTTTAGTACATTTCGACATAGTTTTTGCACTAAATGAAATTCAGAGTTGGCAACACTGTTTACATGTCATTACGCCGTACGCGCCTTTTCCATTTCATTTTGCCTCGGTTACGTTTTATATCTAACCTAACGCCGACAGTTACTATTTATTAATACAAGTAGTGTGTATATTGTATTCAAGTGAATGGGTCAGCGAATCGGCAAATGGCCACTAGAGGCGCTGCAACTTTGAAAGTCAATGTGCAAAATTACAGTTAAAACAAAATGAACGTTATTATCTGTGAAACATGACGTTACGCTTCGCTTCGCTTTACCGAGATTGACTTCGATTTTGTTTCGATTACTTTTTGAAAGTATTTTATTTGAATAAAGTATTTTGAAAATACCTATTTTGTATTTAGTATTTAAATACAAAAAGCAAAAGTATTTTGTATTTTGCATTGAAATACTAAATTAGAAAAGTATTTGTATTTTGTATTTAAATACTTTTTTTAAAGTATTTTGTACATCTCTGCTTATTAGTAGGTTGGTATACTAGCCGTTGAGCATACATGTACTTTATCAGCCATTTTTCCAAAAAAATACAAAAACCTCCTATCTTATCCTATATTACTTTTTTAAGCATCATTTGTCGGAAGTGCCACATACGACATTTTTGTCTGGAAATTGTGTACATAATTATGTCGGATGTACCACATCCGACAAAAAGGTACTCCAAAAAAATGTTGTAACTGGCAGAACTGACATTGTTGCACGGAAAGTCATGTAACAATTTAATACAGACAAAATTTACTTGATAACTTAACAGGCTGTAAATTACATCAAATACACAACAACAACACTCTACACTTTTCCGTGTAAAATAGTAGAATTTATATCCGACACTTTGTACTCACTGTGTGTCCCGTAAAAATGTCAGCACTGTCACAACCGACGTTCTTAAATGTCATCTGTTCTTAGATCCGACATTTTTATCTTGGTTTTTACGAAAAGTATTGAGAAAAACTAAAATCTGTGAATGTGGTTTTAAAATTTAGGGTTTTTTACGACCTCAGCCGCTGAAAAGCAAAAATCTCAATTTTTGCAGATCCGACTCTTTTAATTGGGACCCAAAGAGTATAATAAGTATATTTAATTGGGACCGTCAAAATTGTGGCAATTTAGGGATATCATTTAAGTAGTTAAAATAATATTGCCATACCAAAGCACTGTCTCATCTTTGTGATATTATTATTTTTTCCTTAAGATATCGCTATTCGCAGTAAGATGCAATCCTGATAAAAAAAATACAAAGACATCAAAGCGTGATTCTAATCGATTAAGTATAAAACGCGTTTCTATAGTACTATAACACCTTTAAAATACAAACTAATAAATGCGTGTTAAATTTGTGGAAAGGCTAATTACGAATTATTATACAATACCTATCTTAAATGTTTTACTTCAAAATTATCTGACAGAAAACTTGGCTGATCATAAATATTTCCATGGTCCAAATTGTGTTGATTGTGATGTGCACACAATTTGTCAGTACAACTCGTTTGACAGCTGGATCAGCAGCGCAACATGCCTCCAGACGATAGCAATTAGTCAGTTTCTGATGAATTGGGGCTGACAAATCATGACATCCCCAACTTAAATAAACCATTGAATGCCTGCAAATTAAAAATAAGTAAAAGAAAAACATTATCTTATGTATAGGGTCATTAAATTTGTGGAAAGGCTAATTACGAATTATTATACAATACCTAGGTATCTTAAATGTTTTATTTCACAATTATCTGACAGAAAACTTGACTGATCATAAATATTTCCATGGTCCAAATTGTGTTGATTGTGATGTGCACACAATTTGTCAGTACAACTCGTTTGACAGCTGGATCAGCAGCGCAACGTGCCTCCAGACGATAGCAATTAGTCAGTTTCTGATGAATTGGGGCTGACAAATCATGACATCCCCAACTTAAATAAACCATTGAATGCCTGCAAATTAAAAATAAGTAAAAGAAAAACATTATCTTATGTATAGGGTCATTGTGGCAACAATAGGGTCAACCATTTTTAGGGTTCCGTAGCCAAATGGCAAAAAAAGGAACCCTTATAGATTCGTCATGTCTGTCTGTCTGTCTGTCCGTCCGTATGTCACAGGCATTTTACTCGAAAACTATAAGGTGTATTTGAATAAAAATTTGAGGATAGGTGTGTTTTGTTAACCGCTACATAGTTTTGTATTTAAATTACTAAAAAAAAATTTTTTTAGGGGTGCACGAGGATACATTCTGGACCAGCGGCTATCATGGCACTCACACATAGATTACGTTAACAATCGAGTTTGAAAATTAATATGGATCTTCAAAATTCTTAGACACATCGCTGATAAAACATTACTCAATCAACTGTACAAATCACTAGCACAATCAGTAATTAGTTACTGTATTGTAGTCTGGGGTGGTGCTACAAAAACAAAATTTCTTCAGTTAGAAAGAGGGCAAAGATGCCTTCTTAAAGTAATGTATAAGTTACCCTTTAGACACTCCACACATGACCTCTATATAGATAATTACATTCTTAGCATGCGAAAATTATATATTTTATTAACTGTATTAAAAGTACACAAGACTTTGAACTATGTACAACCTCTTAAACCAAAACGCATAAATCCTCCTTGTGCTCCTATATGTGGTGCAAAATCGGCCTTTGCCAAAAGGCAATACAATACAGTATCATCTCTCTTATACAATAAATTAAATAAAACTATCAATATTTACCCGATGCTATTACGAAACTGTAAGGAAAAAATAACGGAATGGTTGATCACACTCACCTATGAATACACTGAATCTCTATTATCTTAAGTATGTAAGCAGAAAACACACGCACACACGCAAACGCGCATACACACACACACAAACACATACACACACACACACACACACACACACACACACACACACACACACACACACACACACACTCTCACACACACACACACACATGAGCATGCACTAAACTAAATTAATATTAATTAATTATTTTAGTTTGTAAGTACTAAAAAGTAATTTAATCAATCAATGAAATTGTATCTACTAAACTGTATTACAACCATGTAGAGGAAGAGCGGAGCCTCCCAACACAAGTATTGCTATACTTACTGGGAGACGCCAGCCACGAATGTACTTTTACCTACTTTAGTATGATACCAATAAAATATTTTTGATTTTTTTTTTTTTTTTTTTGATACATAAATCTGAAACTCAATTTTTTTTTTCATTGCAAGCCCACGTGTGGCACATCAATCGATAGGCCTTTCAAAATAAATATAAGGTTTCTCAGCATTTGCATTGATTAAGTGAATAGAGTCGGAGATAATCGCCTCGAAAGTCACTAAAATTGTGTGTCCCCCACTAATTTTTGAACCGTGTATTTTAAAAATATGAAAAAAAACATGCTCATAGGGCTTATTAAATTCTTTCAGCGAAAATTGTTTCGAACAAGATCGGTTCAAAGGTTTTTGAGATATTTCTAAAAAACCGCCTTCTTTAAAAGAAAGGGACGTAAGTGCCATAAGATTTTGTTGGACATTAATAACGCAACCTTCTTATTAGGTTATTGTCATAGCAACTATATGTGACATGTTTGTTTACTTCAATACAAGAATACGTTTGTGCTTTATGTTCACGTTTTATTTCAACTCTTATTATCTTCCAAATCTATCAGATTTCAGTAACGATATGACCTTTTTAATAGGCAAGGAACCCTCGTTGTGCGTGGTCCGACACGCACTTGGCCATTTTATTTCAGAAGGTATGTAGCTAAGAAACTGTTACAAGCTAATGATGACGCACTCGGACTACTGCCCGTTCCCTCTAATCCATGAGAGGAGGCCTGTGCCCATCAGTGGGACGTTATATAGGCTGATTTTATTACATTATTTTTATATTCTGATAAATTTCGAATTACATCAATTTTTGTAAAAAGTGTATATTGACCTACAGTGTCCTTTGGAGAGTGTAAAGTGAGTCAAATCTGTGAGAACAGTGAATCAGGAGGGTATTTCAATATAATAATTCACGGTATTGCTGCGATTTTATATAATTATTGTCAAACCAATTCACGTAGACGACTGTCATCACGTAGCATAAGTTTGCGCATGTCAACGTACTCTATCGGGTTTAGTCTGTGGCGGGCAGTGATGGCGGTCGTTTCGAGTGTTTGACTCAAAACTTTAAAAAATGCCTTCTTTTACATTGCGCTATTGCACCAACAATAGTAATAGTACGGGAATCACTTATCATCGGCAAATTCACAGATTTTTTAAATAACATGATTTTTCTGTAATTTATAAGATTATAAGATAAGCGCCGATGGCGGCCATTACTATTAGAAGTGACAATTTTTTAAGACTATTTTGCCTTATTAGTGGAACATTAAACTTAATTAGACTGACTATTTGAAGCTTAACCAGGCCTTTAAATAGCGCTATTTTCGTATAGCGCTATCATTTATAACGTTATTATTCCTAAAACCGCTATACTCGAAAACGATATTTGACGCGCTGTATAGCGATATCCATTATAACGTTATAAATCTAAACCATTAATATAAAACCGATACTTTTTTAACCGATATAATAATGTAATAACGTTATAGGCTACCCCTTTCTCGCATTCAGTATAGCCTACTCGTGCAATGTAAGCGATGTGATTACGTAACGTAGGTTGTTTGTTAGAGTGCACGACGTCATAGTAAAATAGAGAATTTTTCGATTTGCTCGGCTTGTCGGCGCAGGTTGTAGCCTGATACGAATATCCTGACTAATAATTTTCAAATCAGATTGTCTTTAGCTACTCTGTGCCTCATTAATCGGAAATGCATCATCCCATAAAAAACATGCCATGTAAAAAAGAGGTCAAGTCTCGAAACTCTTCCACCGTAAAAAGTTGTGAGATATTTCGTAGAGCCAAGTCTCAGGCATTCTTTAATCTTTATTTGCTTGCTAAATAAAATTTTGTGACTTGGCAATCACACAATACTACATAGCTTTAGGTATGCAGAAATCCATTAATGCAGGAAAGTGGTGTGATTGCCAAGTTACAGAATTTTATTTAGCAAGCAAATAATGATTAAAGAATGCCTAAGACTTGGCTCTACGAAATATCTCACAACTTTTTACGGTGGAAGAGTTTCGAGACTTGGCCTCTTTTTTACATGGAATGTTTTTGCTTGCTAAATAAAATTCTGCAACGTGGCAATCACACAACTTAACTGTATTTATAGATTTTTGCATACTTACCTAAAATTATGTAGTATTGTGTGATTGCCAAGTCACAAAATTTTATTTAGCAAGCAAATAAAGATTAATAAGAATGCCTAAAACTTGGCTCTATGAAATATCTCACAACTTTTTACGGTGGAAGAGTTTCGAGACTTGGCCTCTTTTTTACATGGAGTCTTTTTTATGGAATCTCACTTCTTTTTCTAGGGTAATGTGTTATCCATACATACAAACTATGAATGCAGGCCCATTCTTGCTTTTAAATTTTCCCATTCACTGCAAATGTAACTTTGTAATCCTATATATTTGTATAGGATTACAAAGTAATGTATACAGTTGGTGTATCTAGAAAACTGGGTTGAAATAGCAATTTTTTATAATTTTCCCTTTATGTGGCCATTAAACCCTAACTGTACCAAATTTCAGCTCTCTGAGTTTATGGGAAGTACTAGTTCTATTTTGATGATCATGAGTGAGTGAGTGTCATAAATGCGAAACTTTGCTTTCGCTTAACTTCGGAACTAAATGACCTACAGACTTGAAATTTTGGATTTTAAGTATGTGATTATAGCTTACTGGATGACGAAAATTTCTGCATTCTGGTCTTATCCAGAGGTTCTCAAATAGGGGCCTGAAAATGTGGCGAAATAGTTCCAGTAAAGGATGGTAGGGCAGTGTTTGCTTCGCGCTCGACTTAGCGGGGGCACTACCGTGCCCCCAGATATTAATGGCATTGTTATAACATGGTAAATTATTTATAATTTAAATGCCTGCATCAAATGTTTCTGACTAATTCGTCAACGCACAGCCGAAACTACTGGGACTAAAAAGAAGGGACAAGATGGAATTTTTGGAAATCCCATCCCTAAGGGGGTTAAATAGGGGTGCAAAGTTTGTATGAGGGAAACTTTTTTCTTTTACTAGAGACTTGAAACTTTGTAGGAAGATTACTTATTAAGATGCATAAAAAGTTCTTGCAGCGTTTTAGAAAATTCCACTCCTAAGGGGGTTAAGTAGGGGACAGGGGTGCAATGTTTGTATGGGGGAAACATAATTTTTTGAACTAGAGACTTGAAACTTTGTAGAAAGATTACTTATTAGAATAGAAAAAAGTACTTTCTGTGTTTTAGAAAATTTCATCCCTAAGGCGGTTAAATAGAGGTGCAAAGTTTGTATGGAGGGAACTTTATTTTTTGAGCTAGAAACTTCAAACTTTGTAGAAAGATTACTAATTACAATACAAAAAAGGACTGTCAGCGTTTTAGAAAATTCCACCCCTAAGGGGGTTAAATAGGGATGAAAGGTTTGTATGAGAAACACTTTTTTTGAGCTTGAGATTTGAAACGTTGTAGAAAGATTACTTATTAGAATAGAAAAACAGTTAGTACTTTTAACGTGTTAGAAAATTCCATCCCTAAGGGGGTTAAAAAGGTACTTATGCGAGATTAGGATGAGAAACATTTTTTTTGAGCTAGAGATGGGCAACTTTGTGGTACGATTACTTATTAGAAAAAAAAAATCCTTTCATCGTCTTGGACAAATACCACCCCTAAGGGGGTTAAAAGTGTTAAAACGGTATTCAAGGTTTATATGGAGAGCAAGAAAATATAGTAAGATATTTCTAATGTCAGTCTTAGTCTGTAAGTATGTTAAAAGACAACAAAACTGATTTCAGAGTTTTTTTTTTAATTCATCCCCTATAGGCGTTAATGGGGCTTCAAAGTTTATATGGAGGGAAAAGTCATTTTTTAAGTAAGATTTTTTAATTTTGGTCTTAAAATAGAGAGAGCAGATTAGTAGATTTTTTTATTCATCACCTAAGAGTGTTTAATTTAAAGGGGATTCGAAGGCCGTATAGGGTCAAGACAATTTTAAAGTAAAACATTAGTGTAACTACGATTTTAGACGGTTTGTTTAAAACTAAAAAATACATTTCAATGTTTTTGAAATTCATCCCTTAAGAGGGTTTCTAGGGGGTTCAAAGTTTATACGAAGAGCAAGATATTTTTAAAATAATAGATTTATTACTTAGGTTATGGACCGTTTGTTTAATGATTAGAAAACGATCTCAGCGTTTTTTTTATTCATCTCCTAAGAGAGTTAAAAGGTTTGAAGGTTGTATAGAGAGCAAGACCTTTTTTAAAGTAAGACTTACAGATTTGAACAGTTACCAGAAATGTAGGATAGGTTAGGTTAGAACTGCGATGCTCCCAGAATCGAATAGATTTAATCAACATTGGGTACTTATTATTATAACAGTAATGTAGCTTAGTAGACATATAAAAATATGTTTTTCTTTAATACTGTATGAAAACGTCTGTTGATGATTCTTAAGATATTTATGTTTGTAAAAACGAAGGTTTCAATTTAGATTTATCAATTTAAACTAACGAACTCATCGCACTGTTACCTTTTACGTAGGTCTAATCCCTGAACGGATTTAGATGAAATTTCCCGTACAGATAATTTGAGACCCTTGGAAGGATATAGGATAGTTTTTGTATATCTTTAAGATGGTAGAAGTGTGTTTGGGACAGCGATAAATAGCTTGCACCGAACATAATTTAATAGCAATATTTTTTCTAAGACCATAACAAGTTCCACGCGAACGAAGTCGCTGGCAACAGCTAGTTATTTACATAAATATTTAGTGACTAAGGATTAATTAGAAAAGGAGGATGAATCGTAAGAAAAGGAGGATCGATATACAGGGTGAATTCTAAATCGTGAATCGTAATATTTTTTTTGAAGCATAGTTAACAATAACTTACAATGCTTTTAAACCTAAATTAAGTACGTTTTTATTTTGTCCACTTTTAATTTGATTTATCCTAATTTTTAAAATCTCGTGGTCACCCTACATTTATGTTTCGCACTTGTCATGAAAATTTCAACATTAGATATCCAACCTCCTAATATTGAAGTTGGCTGGATAGAATTTTGGCATGTATTGTCAATAATGTCAACATCGTCGACATTGTCAACTTATGTATTTAAATCGTATTTACTCATAAAATAATTCAGTTTTATTACGATTAATGGTATAAAAATGCCTCCACCGTATCCGTACACGAACATACAAAGGTTTGATATGGTATCTTGGTACGCTCAGACTGGCAGAATTGGTCAAACGCAAGAACTATTCGGAAGAAGGTATCCTGAGTCGCCGGTACCGAGACAAAATTTAATTATGAGGATGGTGCAAAACTGTTTCTTTTTTATGTGAGTAAACTAAAGGAAAATTTTATGAGTGTTTAAATAACAAACTGCACAATGCATTGAATGCATGATATTGATAAGATAACCTTTGCACTTAGGTAAGCATTGCGTTGCAAGTCACGTGACTCGTGTAGGGTGACCAAGGCGGATGACAAGTGGGGACGCACTTTCTGGTTTTGTTCATAATTAATTAAGCGGGTCCTTAATTGTAATTAACACTAGTGCTCTGTAATAGTCTTAAGTAGCTTTACCGGTAAACGTGGTTACGATTCACGATTTAGAATTCACCCTGTATATTTATGTGTACCAACCGTCCTTGGTCTCCCCTATCTATCGCGAGCCTATCTAGACAGATTATGGCGAAGAACCGAAATCGAAAATTCACACATTCTTTGGTTTCATAATCAGATTTTATTTAACTTGTCGTTTTCGGAATGGCTCTAAATCAAAAATAAAATAAAATGTCGGAAACTAAGTGTATTTTAATTTTATTACGATTAATGAACAAAAGCACATACCAACATACCTATGCATAATTTTTTGCTCACGGCAACACCGTCGGTCGTAGGGCTTGTTTGGAATAGGTCCTAATACTGGGAGTCTGCGATTTAGTGCCGAGACAAACAATTAACATAGAAAAATATTGACCCTCTTATATATTGTAATAGTGTATACCTAGGGGCTATTAAGATTGGCACTCTTTCTTTTTATTTATGAGCAAGTCCACGAATCTGTGGACAGCGTTGCGTTTCCTGCGTCCCATTTTTATTCCGCCATTTATCGTCGCAACCAACCAAATATTCACAATTCACAACCAATTTGCAAATGATCGAGGTAAACAAGCATTAATAAGATTTAGAAGCTAGAACAACGTAACGGCAACGTCGCACGTCGGTCTACGGCCCACGTGGTGGCATGTTGGCATTGGCACAGAGCGGCAACGGCGCAGCCGTAGCGCGCGGCTCGCATTTTAAAACGATATTATAACGTTATTATATATCGTTCTGTTATTCATTCTGTTACGGTATTTATATCGTTATGGAGAATATTGGTTTTGTTATAACGTAATTTTCGAACACTAACGGAATATACAGTTATAATTCCGGTTCATTTTATAACGTTTTAAAGGCCTGAGCTTAACGTTATTAGAACTTAATTTTTTCGCCTATATAGCACCATTTGCTTTTTTAAATTTAATTGTTTTTATTAACACGCTTTTTTATTAGGTCGACCTGTATCTAACTATGTTAGTGTTGTGGAATCTACGGTAACTAATTTAACCATCTTCCAAGGATCGTATTAGCGTCATGAAAATTGCCAGCTGTATCTAGTTCTAATGACAATAATATGGTAGTGTCGAACTGATCTGATGATGGAGCCGGAAGATATGAACTGGAACTTCATGATGGAACATCGTATCATAGCTGTGTTTGGATTTGTTAGATTTTTTTTTGGTGTTTACGTGCATTTATAAAAGCGTGTTTTTTTAGTGTTTTACTATTAATTTATTATGCAATGCAATTCTCTTATATAAATAATGTACGCGACGCGAGTATGGTCTCCGAATATGAACCCATTGGCAATTTGGGATAATAGGTACCTTATAAACATTAGCCGTAATCCACATTAATTTCGAATTGGTTTCAAAAACTATATCTGAGGATCCCGTGTGACCTTAAATATGTATGGATCTGACTGAAACTGAAAATGGTCTTTGTTTAATAATAATAATCATAATTTTTGCGGACAATCTTACACAAATCGACCTAGTCCCAAACTAAGCAAAGCTAATTCGTAATTTAGTTGTTTTATCTTGCTGCGATTGCTATCAAAATCGATATCTGAGGATAATAATAATAATAATATTCTTTATTGCACCACAACATAAGTGACAGAGGATCCGCATGGACCTTAAATAGGACTTTATTGTCATCAATTCTGACACAAATTTTGTCTGAGCAGACAAATTGCATCAACACAGTGCATTCTCGGGAACTAAAAAGATATCTAGTATAAAAAATTACAAATACCAAATGTCCGTGATATATCAATAAGTAGTTTTTTTTTATACGAGTGTGTGTGTGTGTGTGTGTGTGTGTGTGTGTGCGCTTCTTCACGCTATGGCCATAACTGAATCCGAACTCAGAAAATTGTCACATCTACTGCACGTTTACATATCGACGCTGGAAAGGAGAAATGGGATAAGCGACACAAAGCTTAGTGTCAGTGAGGTAGGGCACAGCGAAATGTCATCCCGCTCGAATTTGGAGCAGCCCAACCGCCTTGCAGAAGATCACAGCCATAATAACACTACTACTTGCTCTGTAGTAGTGTTGTGTTCCTGGAGGTTAGCAAGGTCGCCTGAGCTCCCGAGGGTGCGTTGTGTTGAGAGCGAGGGAATTTGTTCCTTCAGCTGTCAACACGGCGAATCCTCAAACATATCAAGGGTCGGCAACGCCCACGTTAGTCCTTTATAGTTGCTTGCGTCTATGCAGTATCCGCTTACCATCAGGCGGGCCGTACGCCTGTTTGCCACCGTCATTGTATTAAAAAAAAAAGTTTACAGGAGAGCCAAACTGCGCACTTTATTGAAAAAAAAAACAGTTTAATTCGTCCTGTGGACTAATTTCTTAAATGAAGCATTTTTTATATAAATAGTGATGTGTTCTACATAATGTGTTTATGTTTTTACCTTTAAATGGATTATTTTAGGATACAGTGTCGCTTAAGCCTTGTTCGGACTAGGCTAGTATTGTAGTGCGAGTCCATACATTTGCTGCAAGTACTAGTAGCTTTTGTATGGACTCGCACTAAAATACTAGCCTAGTCAGAACAAGGCTTTAAGCGGCTCCCATACGCCAATGACCTTCGATCTGAATCTCGAAATCTTTGAATCCCTTGGTTTTCTAATGTTTTTTGTAGCTTATTATATAATTTGTTGGGATTACAGGCCGTTGGTTTATGACCACGACATCTAGCGCAATTAATGCAGAAGTTCGGTAGTGGCTCTAGGCGCGTGTTTTTGCCTTTTAACGAAGCGCGGTCAAACCGCGTTTGAGATGGTTTCTAGGGTCGCTCATAGATGGCGTCCTGGTCGATACATTGTTGTGCACTTCGCTTAAATACTTGATTTTTTTTCGCTGGCTTTGCCTGCATTGTTTCTGCCCGATAATAGATTATTTTTAAGAAATATTTTTAGAATTTTATTTTAAATTTCCATCCATTCTTCTCCAACCATTCTTCTCGTTTGTCAGATTTGGAAAAAAACAAATTGTGTTTCAGAGAAGATAGTACTTAAAGTGGATTCTAGACTAGTCTATAACGGCGTCCAGGCACTGAACAAGCTTGGAAAGCAGAATAAGGTGCAACTAGTTTGGATACCAGGGCACGAGGGCTTCATCGGCAACGAAAGAGCGGATGAGCTTGCAAGAGGGGGGTCCACAAATCACTTTGTAGGTCCAGAACCATTTGTGGGACTCTCGCAGGGAACCATAATTTCGGCCTTTAAAGCCTACGCCAAAACCAAACACCAACACGAGTGGAGGAATGAGGCGGGCTTAAGGCATTCTAAGCTCTTCATAGAAGGAGTGGACTCGGGCTGGACTAACAAACTCTGGAAATCCAGCAGGAAGCAACTCAGAATCATATCTGGGGTGTTCACGGGTCACTTCGGGGTCAAGGATCTCTTGGCCAAGATGGGATTATCGGACAGTCTCGACTGTAGAATGTGTGGCGAGGAGGATGAAACCATGGAACACTTATTGTGTGAATGTCATGCCCTTGCCAGACAAAGAATGAATTACTTTGGTAACGGCTATCCGCAACCAAAGGAATTCACGGTGCTCCCGCTAAGCTGCATCATCCGTTTCGTGGAAATGATGGAGCGAGCTTGGGAGTAGACATAAAGGAGAGGGCAAATGCACAAAAGATCCCATAGGGTCGAAGTGTATCCGAAAGGGCCCTCATCTATATAAGATAAGATAAGATAAGACCTACTGCCGGAGTATGGCCGGAGTAGACAGTTGGAGTTGATTTTTGAGAGCAATGTACGATCCTGAAGCAGTGAAGCATGGTGTAGCCGTTATTGGTTGATTATCCATATTTCCTGTGTATCACAGTTTTCTCGTTGGTGTTAAGTGCAACGTTAGCGCCAGTAAGCCTGCGCGTTCTCAAGCCCTGAGGCGATGCCCGCCGTTGGAGAGACCAGTTGAGATCGATAGCACGGTATATGAACGGTTCTGTTGTTCACGCTTAAATCGAAAGGCCGGATGTTTTAATAGCATACTGGCTTCCGGGAACAGGCCCCTAGCCGAAGTACGTAGTATTTATTCCCCGACGACTGATGCTACCAGTACGTGAGCGCGGAAAGCTATCGTCTGGTCCAGAGGGAGGAGCGTTCGGACTGTCCCGCGTATCTACACTTCCTAGTTCCTGATTGTGAAAACCTCCGTTGGAGCCGAAGGCAAGAGTTAAGTCGCGTTTGAAGGGACTCCCGTGAGTTCCGCGTATGTCGTCTTTTGGGTTGACCTTCTGTCAACAATTTGGGTCATTTTAATGTGCTTAATTTCTCGTGTTTCTCGACCGTACTTTACGGATGTTTGTTTTACAGCGCTCCGACTTTAAAGTGGGATCAATGACGACCGTTCGCCAGTAGTTCTCCTCTAAATTCAGAAAGGCTCAGTAACGCCATCACAACGACTGTTTGGAATTTATTTAGGCCCCATTTATCTATTCATTTCACAAGCATTCTCATTTCACCAAATCATGTTCCTGAAGTTAAGCAATCCCCTTTTATGGTTGTAGATGTAGTGGTCTGCTGACCGTTAATTTTAATTTTTTGCATAACATAATCTAGTTATGTTCCGCACCAGCGCGCAGTGCAGGATTACACGTTCTTTTCTTATTGAATTGTGTTGTTAACGTGACCTAAATGTATGTCCCGCAACTGCGCTCGAAGTATGAGTACGCGAGGCTATGTATGTCGTCATTACGTGTTATATTTCAGGAAGTGATGTAGGTAATAAATTACGTTCGTGTATTTTTTCGCATTTTATTTATTTTTGTGACAGTAGGTACCTACCTAGTTAATGCCAAGTTAATGATTTGCCATAGGCGTAATAAACAAAAACACTATTTTAGGCTTTTGTGAAGCTTTATTTCAATTAAGTCTTAGGTTTCAAATGAGTCTCACAGTAAACAAACAGGTTATTTATGCTAAAGACCAATTTCAGATCAAAATGTATTTTATCAAATCTACTACAACATAGGGTAGACTGGGTACAGTTGTGCCAGGGTACACGAAACTATACGGAATGCGGGCAAGGGTTCTAAGTGTAAGGCCTGAGTGGACGCCCCGCTCAGAGCGGGGCGTGCAGCGTCCATATAAAACAAATGCAATTTATATGGACGCTCGACGCCCCGCTCCGAGCGGGGCGTCCACTCAGGCCTTACACTTAGGGAGAGAGAAGCGGCATGCAAGTCTGACTGAACGCGTTCCCCGGTGTTGCGTCACCCAGCGCGCGGCGTTAATGCAAGCAGGGGCCCACATTGCTTTTCAACAGTCAAAAGTAAGTTGTTTTGTCCGATTAATTTTAATAATCACTGTTATTTGTATATACTTAGATAGATTACCTCGGTTTTTTTAATATAAGTTGAACATTAGTAGTTAATTATGGGTGGTTACTTTTTACGTACATTATTTGGCAAAGTCATGGCGAATTTTTGTTTTCGAAAGTGAGCGTCGGGTACGGTTGTGACAGATTTTGTAGGTACGGTTGTGACATATATTTTTTTGTTGTTTTGCTTTTAGATACCCAGAAAACGCTTGCGGAATACCGAAAGAGCGCGGTCTAATTAATATCTGGTCTGGTAAATATGCAGATGCTTATGAAGACGTGAAAGCGGGACTTCTTTACATTTTCGTATTTTTTTTTATTAATTATTAATTAAAAAATAAATAATTTAATTAACTTTCTATTCGAAAGATTATGTTGTGTTATAGTCATATTTCTAAGAATAAAAGTCATTATAAACCATTTTGTTGTATATTTGTTCCTGTAACTACCGACCCCAACCACTGTCACATCCGTTCTTGGGGTGTGGCCGGTTGTGACACTTTCCCGTTTTTTTTAATTTGATTCCTATAACTAATACAACGTATTTACGGAAAATATTTAAGTATATTTACGTAGACAAATGTACAATTTAAGAGTCAGTTACTTTTCTCCCAGCTAACTAGTAAATTAACAAAATTAGTGGCGATCAAACCAAAATTGTCACAACTGTACCCAGTCTCCCCTACTCAATATGAATGTCAATTATTCAATAAACAACACAATTAAAGTAAAAACAAATACTTCGAGTCAAAAACGAAATAATCTCTAAATTCTCATAATTGAGAACAACGTAAACCAAATTATAACAATATTCAAGTGAAATCTCATACTTCGAGTCCAAAACGAAAAAAACTCTCAATTTTCGTAATTGAGAACAACATAAACCTTATTAGAATAACAAAATCACAATTTGCTTTTATTGCCCTTGCATGGCATTTCCTCCAAATCTGAACAAAAAATATGAAATAAAATGTGCTTAAGTTAGACCCCGTATCATGGTCATGGTCGGCCTTATCACTCGATAAGTGACAAGATAGGGGCGTCGTCTCGTTCTATCAAACGGTGTCAGCCAGTGACGGATGCTCTATCCTGTCACTTATCGCGTGATAAGGCCGACCATGATACGGGGTTAGATGGCGTTTGGGTGCAACAGGCGCGCCCGAAAGTAATGCGTAAGCGACACTTTTTATACTGTGTGTGGTAATAACAACCTTCATAACTATAAAAAGTTAGCATTAAATGCGCTATATTTCAAAAAGCATAAAAGGTAAAGTTATCTAACAAACAAATTGTAAAACAGATCTGTATTTTTAGTACATTCTAAACGACAAATTGGTGTAAAAACAATTCGGGATAAACGACAAATTGACTGGAATTTCATTTACCTAACCAATTTTGGGTATACAACAGTCGTATGTTTTATATTTGCAACTAAGTAAATGTGGATTAACGCCAATAGAATAGATATGACAACCAATTAAGTAATTTTATCTAGCCATATATATTTTTATATAAAGATATGGTAAAATGTCTCAAATGACATTAATTAAATATTTACTTGAAAACGTTGCTGCCATTTTCTGTGTTATCTGTGTAAACCTGTGTGTGTGAGCAGCGGGTTCTTCCGTATTTTGCGTATTATATTATTTAATACGAGGAGGTACAAGCCAATCTCAAACAAATCTATATACTATCTATTGTTAAAATGCATATAATATAATATAATATACGTAAAGAGAATATAACCACTACCGTATACGTTGCGTCAAAGCGTTGCCTGTGATCCCATATATACTCTTTGGTGAGGCCTTGACGACATGACAAGTCTTGACAGAATGATAATATTCATAGTACTCTTTGACAGAATGCCAGGAGAAAGTACGGAAGTAAGTAGGTAGCATGTGTCCGCCGTTGGTCCGACATGCACCATGTCACCCTGTCAGATTTGATGCTGAATTTGAACAAATGGATGACACTCAGCTTTTTGTTCCTAGTTGCGTGACACATGAAATCTTTACATATCGATACCATAGTTCACAATCGTACTAATTACGGGGAAAAAAGTGGTGTAATTAGTACGATTGTGAACTATGGTATCGATATGTAAAGATTTCATGTAATTAGTACGACTGTGAACTAGGGTATCGATATGTTGTAAATTAACATCAACGCTTTAGTTAGTTAGTTAATAGTGAAGTGGCAGCCCCAGGGGCAACATCAACGCTTTAATCATTGTTTACACTTCTGATTTGATGTATTTGTATGGAATGTTAATGTGTTATAACTATAATATATTTTACGTTTATATATATATACATATATATATATATATATATAATAGTAGATTATACACGATACAACAGTAACGAAGGACTCATAATTTCCTGAGCGTAGCGAGGGAGTTATAATTTAATTCCTGAGCGAAGCGAGGGAATTAAGACTGAGTCCTGAGTGCAGTGAGGGGTTCAACCGCCCAAGACTAAAACAGTCTTATCCCCGAGGTGTATAGGGGAGAGTGGGTAGGATTCGTACACTTTTTACTTTAAGCCACATAAAACAAAAACTATCCATTATTTAAAAATAACTTTAATGCTGTCACATACCGCACTTATCAGCCTTTAAGAGGAATGATGTGTTGTTTCGATATAAGAAAGCATGGCGATGCTACGACAACTTTACTAAAATGAGAAAAACGTACGAACCTACCCCACACGTGGGGTAGGTTCGTACATAGCGTAGGGAGCTTTCGTACATAGTGGGGTACCTTCGTACAATGAGAGAAATAACCACTATTCAATGTAATATTATCATTTATTGAGATCACAATTAACACAGAATCAGCCTTTTTTTAGGAACAATTATCAATTATTATTTTGTGTACCTCAGTAGGTACTACAAATAACTACTTACTCTTAGTAACAAAAAACGTGTCTACCTCAGTACTAAAAATGACTACTTAGTCTTGGTAACAAAAACGTATCATAACTTTTCTCTTATTAATATAATAAGTAGGTACCTAATGAATCAAAATAATAAACTCTACCATTACAGCAACAAGCCTTAGTCTTAAGTATTAATACACTTACTATCCGACAGCATACATAGATGTCTTTCTCGAAGCTATAAATGTGGGACGTTCTCGCTGTCAAAGCAGATTTTGATGGTGTCAGTATATGTACCACATCTGTTATATTGACACTCCCTTCATCCTTGGTGGTGGGAAAAATAAATTTCGTCTTCTTCTTCATAAATGAAAGTATGTATTCAATAGGACTGTACTTTATAAGCACTTGCCCAACATAATATATAACAGTATTTTTTTTAGCAAATTTGACTAGCACGGTCCTTGCTTGGCACATCCTTGGTTAATGTTCATAGACATAACTGGAGTTTCATCTTGAACATCCAATTGCTCGGACGCTTCTTCGATGGGAGAACAAGAACTTTCTCTTAAACTGATATTAGTTTCATCCTCAGAATCAGACTCGTCCTCCCTGACAGGCTTGAAAGTTTTCTTTTGCCTCTTTGATTTAGTTGTCCTTACTGTTTTCTTCTGTCTTTTTGGATTGGTGTTGGCGGATACTAAATTTAATGCTCGCTTCATCTTCTTAGCCTTTTGTTTTATCTCTTGCTCTTGCTTCTTCAACTGTTTTGCTTTCTCTATTTCTTCTAGTCTTATTTTCTCCGGAGTATCTGTATATATTGTCGACTTTCCTTGCTGTTTCCCTTTTCTTGACTCCCCTTTTTCACATACTTTCGCGGCATTTTGATTCTGTAATAATAATATATTCGATAAAAAAATGTTTAATGCTATGCAAGTTAGTGTGGGGAGGATTCGTACAGTACGAATCTACCCCACTGCTAACTGCACGAAGGTACCCCAAACCAAAAATACAACGATTTAATTTAAAATAAAAATACCCGTTATAGTTATCAGAAAACAACTGCGTGCATTTAAGACCTCAATACCATTCCACCAACTAAATTGAATCACTTTTATAACTAGAGTAAAACTAATAACATTTAAACACGTTTCAAAGTGAATCCAAAAATTACTTACGTGGAGCGAAAACATGAACGGGCCTGTTGTGTCGAAGCCGGGAGCCGCACTGCCCCGCCGCTCCGCGCGTAGCCTATGCGTCCGAGTGGGAGTTACGCACACAAACATGAACACGCCAGTGTGCTGTATAGCTTAGATATCACTACTGTACGAATGCTCCCGTTGTACGAATGCACCCCACTCTCCCCTACTCTACTTTTCACACCTTATGAAAAAACAGGCTCAGTACCTAGATAAATAATGTTTATTTACAAATATTCAAAATAGACCAGAAGCACTGATTCAGACACAGACTTTACGCCTTTTACAGCTTTCCATTTGTCAAAATCGTTGTAGGCTTTTAGGTATTTTTCCTTTGACTTCTCTGTCAGCAGATTGTTGACAATGCCTATGGCATCTAATTTGATAAACTCAGGAGTCAAAACACTTTCATCACTCGACATTTTCAATATTATTTTTGAAATTAAATCTTCTATAGGCACCTACAAAAACTCGAATTGGTAGTCACGCGTGAACAAAAGAAGGCGCGCGACGTTCCAAATTCGAAAGCACAAGCCGTGGTCCTAGATTCGAAATTCGAATTTCGAACACCGCGCTCCTCCGGACCGGGGTTCACACGGAGGCAAACTTCATTTTCTCAAACATGCACGGAAATGTACGCGTTAATATCACGAAATGAAGACGTGAAGTTTCTTGTTTATGGCTTCCTACATTACTTCTTGGCCTTACGCCAAGAAGTAATGTATGAAAACCCTAAGTAAAACCATTATTGTCCGCTACTCTAACTTTTTAAATTTGCTTACTAATATTAAACTGACAAAGGAAAATTTACATACTGCCAACCACCACTAGACACTGTAAGCATACTTGCTACATAAAAAAAATAAAAATAATCTATGGTACTATACTTTATGTGCGGTTAAACATGGTGCTCGAACGGCTTGTTCAAATGGCATGTTTAAAAAATAAAAAAGGCGCAAATTACCTATTATTTAATTGATTACCTAGTATTTATTTTAATTTTAATATTTCCTCACATCGTTTGAGAAAAGTACTATACAATCCTCGGCCGGAACAGGGATTTCTGGACTCGTTGTATTCGGCCTCGTCTACGACTCGGCCGTCTACCCCAATCTCGTCCAGTAATCCCTTACTTCACGGCCTCTGCAGTAATCTACTATTATTTTGTCAAATCAAGTAGGCCATGGCCTAGGACAAATTGTGTTTAGCAAAATTAAACTTTATGCATATAGTAATAAGAATTATGAAAAGTGAAATCATATTATTAACCAGCGGGTTATAATGAAATTCAGTACAACATTATAACCCGGCTAATACCAAGGGATTTAATGTCTTGCTTTCGGTAGGGTTTACATGACCTATAATTCGGCATTGTCGAGCATGTGGTTTGAAAAATGGATTTATTGGGGATATATGTAAATATAATTTTATATAGTTACGTTAGTTTTAGTCATTTTAGTAGTTTTATTGTTGTTGTACACCATATCTTATATTTATTTTCTGTAATTACATAGCTCTGTAATTATTAATATAAATATAACGTAACCTAACAATAAGTGCCTCCTATTAGATTAAACAATGCTGCATTCATTTGATGATTATATTACTAAAGTAACTAGCCTACAGCTAACCCAAACAATTCGGTATAGGTACCTACCTATCACCAAGTTCCGTCGCGTGGGCGGCGGAAGCTTGCGCTTGGCCTGATCTTGAAAAAATCCTGATAAACCACAGTTCAGTGCGAACATAAACGGGAACCAGGCAACTGCCTTTTAAAATGTTTCGATTGGCATTGCTCGTTATGATTTTTTTCGTCGGCAGCGTTTGCTGTTGGTCTCTCCAGTCTCCTGAGAGTTCCGGAAATCGTGCTGGTATCTTCAACATGTGGCCTGAAGACTCGCCTAGAATACCAAGATCCCAGCAGTGCCCCGAAGGTTTTTCCCTGGACTACAACGGGATCTGCCGCGAAGTCTGGTGACGACCGTGGCACTTCCAGCCAGCTTGTCTCCAAATACGACGTGGCCTCAGTTGTACTTTGTAGTTGACACACAATTTACGTATAATGAAAGTTACTAATAGTGTGAAATTGAAATAAAAATTAAATAAAATTTCGACGTAATGTGAATTGGTCAGTTGTTTCCGTTTACGTTGTGGCCAGGTATTAGCTGCTACCAAGCCTGGCACTTCATTTTCGCAGACCTACATCATATCGAGGTACCTCCCCTCTTGACACTGCTCGTATATAGACTTAAAGGTCGTTGATGATGGTGATATCGAGGTAAGTAGGTAAAAAGCTTAAGGAAGGCTAATCTTGCACGAAGTTGTGATCTGTTCGAAAAGGTATTTGATTCGTGTTACAAATTTAAAGTATTTAATATAAGTATTAGTATGTAAGTATGTACTTGTCACGTCTATTCGAACTCACCACAACATCCAAGGCGGACCTTTTGTTGTCGGACAACAACAACGAAAGTGAAGGTGCTTAGTTCGATTGTATTTTTATTTATAGGTTTACTTATCATTATTTTAATGTTTGTTACCATAGAATTGAACTCCGTCAGACTGTCATTTATTCGAACCTATCTAGGTACAGTCGCCATCAGATATATCGGAGCGGCCAAGGTGCTAATGCCTCGACAATAGAGACGTGTTGAGATATTTGTGAGCACTTTGGCCGCTCCGATATATCTGATGGCGACTGTACTTACCTATACAATTATTTTTCCATTTGAAACTTCGCCGTTCATTTCGCCGGTTAGCGACTACTTAATTTCGTGAGCCGGTTAGACCACTTCTAAGGTGAGTTGGTGATTTGAAAGGATACTTTCACTTTTTTTTGTTTCCTATTCTATAACTATTAAATACGACTGACTGTTTGAATAAGGTCTAGAATTGTGAAATAAGTGAAAAATACTTGTCTTTCAAGTGGTCGCTAGCTGAAGCTAGTCGCGTAACCGGCACCTTACTTGTGGGAATGACATAGGTTAGGCTATGGTAGGGTTAGGCTATGATATTGGTAAAAGTACTGATTAAATTCTACAGGTACCTAGCCGAAAAAATAATCAGACAATCTTATGATTATGATATTTTTCGAGATTATTTTGGATGAATCGTGGTTCGGAGAAATTAATCATAGACAATCATTCATCCTTCGTTTCATTCATTCTTTCGGAGGTTGCACATTAGACAAGCGTCCACACTTGTTTTTACAAGCTTTATATTATAATATGAACTTGCCCTGTTAGTAGGTATGTATGTTAATATGTATGTATGGGACAAATCTTGCAAGTTAAATGTGACCGACTTCCCGGTGACCGATTGAGCTGAAATTGTGGGTATAAGTATAGTTTGGATGACAATTCAATATTATGGTACCATCGAGCTGATCTGACGATGGAGACAGAAGGTGGCCATGGGAATTCAGTACTTAACCGACGTAACCCCGTTGAGTTTGGGCTCGTTAGAATCGTCTCAATGAGTAGTTGATGATGGTATAGGTACAGTCGGCAATAAAAGCTTGTACCAAAAATTATTTTTTTGACAGAAACTTATTTTTCTGTCGTAAGTGGCACTTCTGAGAACTCCGAGAAGCGTAGACACACACGAAAGTCAGGACCTGGACTTGCCGGACTCTCGTCGTGTGATACCTACATAAGATACGACAAAACTTAGGAAAACAAGGCTTAGAATTACAGGATAATATTTGTCAAAACCGCTATGACAAATACATGAATGACATATGTGTAACCCCCCCTTCTAGTGACTACAGCTCGTAGTCCAGCAGGTGCTGCGGCAGGGCGGTGACTCCGCCCGGATCGGCGCGGCGCTTCAGCAGCAGGCTCTCGGACTCCTGTGAGTCGACGGATGGTGTTGATTCGGCATCTAGCATCTCCAGCTCGTCCTCATCGGAAATCGGAATCTCCCTCTCTGTCGCTCAAACTAGCAAGTGCGACAGAGACGAAGATTCATGAACGAAGATCGTTTTCGTTTCGCGGTAGGCCCTCAGGTGCTAGGAGTGGCGCTAGTTGTCTGTTAGAGATAGTGGTTTCTCATCCCTCTGGTGTTCTTACAAAAGAGTATTTAGGATTACTTTGTAAAAGTTCCACTTCTTCAACATAGGAATCAGTTTTATTACGAACGTTTTTCTTCATTAGAACTGGACCTGGCACGAGCCACGTTGGCAAATATTCTCCGTTGGAAGATCGACGGGGATGTAAAAATAATCTCATGTGGCGTAGCGTTAGTTGGTGTGCAAGCGAAGTGATCGTATAGCATGTACCTAAAGATACTGTCAGAACTTGCTCCCAATTTTCAGTAGGTAGGCCTTTAGAACGCAAACATAATTGGATGGCCTTCCATAAGGTGCCATTTAGGCGCTCTATATGCCCGTTACCTTCCGGGTTATAAGGCGTCGTGCGATGCCTAGAGACGATAAGAATTGTCGCAATTCTTCAGACATAAATGGGGTGTCTCTATCGCTGTGTATATAAAGTGGCATGCCAAACATATAAAATAAATCTTTCAGGCAATTGGTTACCGTAGCGGAAGTCATATCCTGACAGGCAAAAGCGAAAGAAAATCGACTATATTCATCGATTATTGTTAGGATATATTTTTCTGCCTGTACTGCTCGGTAAGGGTCCTTTAAAATCGATATTCAACCTCTCGAACGGTGAAGTTAATTTTATTCATTATCCACGAGTCTTCATGAAACGCGGATTTATTTCCGCACAAACCGGACATGACGCAGTCATTGCTTTTATTTAATTTATCGAATAAGTGAAGTTCTTCATTCTGACCCAATGCGCCATTCTAACGATACTAGGGTGGCAGAGAGATTCGTGTAGTTCCCTAAGCTTATTGTGATTAAGGTATGAGCATACTCTCGAAAGAGCATCGGTGACAATGTTTTCTTTCCCTTGTCGGTAAACTATATCATATTTATAGCAGGACATTTTGAGGCGCCAGCGTTCAATTTTTTAATTTTGTTATTATGTTTTTGATTTTTTAAACATGAATACCTACGACCGATTGTTGATCTGTAACAAGCAAAAAATGTTTACCGATAAGATAATGCCTCCATTTTCGTAAACATTCCTCGATGGTGCTGGCTTCTTTTTCAACCGATGACTGTTTACGCTCGGATTCTGATAGAGTGCGTGAGAAAAAGGCGACAGGACGTCCCTTCTGAGAAAGCGTAGCGGCTATTGCAAAGTCCGAAGCATCTGTCTCGACTGTAAAGGTCTCGTTGGGATCGATAGCTACAAGACACGCTTTAGCGATATCTGACTTCAGTATCTCGAACGATGTCTTAGCACAATCACTCAAGGGAAAAGTTGAAATGGCAATTAATGGTTGTAATTTTTCCGAAAACTTGATAATCCATTTAGCATAGTGGGCGAATAAACCCAAAGTTCGTTTAACCCTTAAATGCATAATGACGTATATCGGCATCGTATATTTGATGGCCCGTGGCACAATATGCAGCTATCCAAAATCACATTTATTACTTTTTTTAATAAATGTGACATTTACGTGTTAGATTCTGAACGCATCCATAAACACTGGTCGCCGCAAAATTTAAAAGTTCGAATTTTATTGATAAATATTAAAACTAGCAAAAATTGTTTCTGAAAAGGATAAAAGGTAAGTGTAATGTATATTATTAACAGGTTTGATAATAATAGTATGGTTTTCCGAAAATTTGTGTTTTATATGTGATGCGTCACATCACCATGCAAAATCAGTTGTATTAGAATTTACTTTATTATTTCGTTATTTTTATAGTCATTGAGAAGTTTTAGGTATAATTTTCTTATAAATTGGCATTCGTGGCCTAAAAGTAAAAAGTCCCTTTAAAGTACATACGAGGGGCGGCTGAAAAGTAATCTCCTTGGTTAAAAAAATATGCGAAAATGATACTGGCTGAAATGCATTCTTGTTCTTTGGTTATTCTTTTTTTGAATTATTTGACGTTCATTTGTTTTTTCCGTTCCATTTTTCTACAATTCTCGAATGTTTGCGACATATCGGTTGAAAAAATGAATATCGCTAAAATTGAACATCGTGCAGTGATTAAATTTCTAACAAAAGAAGGAAATACTCCCTCACAGATCCGAGAACGTATGATGTGTGTGTTCGGTAGTTCGTGCCCTTCCGAATTTACTATAAAGTTTTGGTCTAAACAATTTAAACTCGGTCGTGAGAGCTTGGAAGATGACGCTCGTAGTGGAAGGCCGGTTTCTGCCGTTACAAACGAAAATGTAGCCAAAGTTAAAAAAATAATTTTAGAAGACCGACGAGTGAAGCAGTGGGAGATTGCTAGAGATGTGGGCATCAGTAAAGAAAGAGTCAATGAGATAATTCATGTGCATCTGAATATGTCCAAGGTGAGTGCACGTTGGGTCCCCAGAATGTTAACGGCGTTTGACAAGGACCGACGTGTCAAATGTTGTGAGGAGTTTTTGGAAATGAGTCGAGGTAATGAGGAAGAAATTGTTTCTAAAATGGTGACGTGTGATGAGACCTGGATTCGACAGTGGGACCCCGAAAGCAAACAAGAGTCTTTGCAGTGGAAATTCAAGGATGAGAAGCCTCCTCGGAAGTTTAAGGTCAGGCCGTCGGCAGGCAAACTTATGGCTACCGTATTTTGGGATACAGAAGGAATTTTACTAATAGATTATTTACCAAAAAAAAGGACAATGAATGCTGAATATTATTCCAGCTTACTGCATCAGTTACGTGACGCGATAAAAGAAAAGAGGAGGGGTAAACTTAGCAAAGGGATCCTGATTTTACACGATAATGCACCTGTGCATACCGCCCGCACAACAATGCTTACCATGAAGGAATTAGGGTTCGATGCCGTTAACCATCCACCTTACAGTCCAGACCTAGCCCCATGCGACTATTTTTTATTTAGACACCTCAAAAAAGATCTCCGAGGAAGACGATTTCTGACCGATGACGAAATGAAGGCTGCAGTTAGTGACTTTTTTGACGAGAAACCGAAAGATTTTTTTTTCATGGGTTAATGACAATATTTGACAAATGTAATAAGTGTATTTCACTAGCAGGGGACTATATTGAAAAATAAAAAAAATACATACATGACAGTCTTTTGTTTCATACTTAGGTAGATTTCTTTTCAGCCGCCCCTCGTATAGTATATTTAATTTACACTAAAAGTTTCATAGTGGAATCACAATTAGGTACCTACTCAGGAAGATAGGTTAATTCATGTCGCACTGAGTGATGCTTCAATATAATAATATCGACTCCAGTGTATTATACAGTCTTACAATTAATAAAACAACCATTTGCAATGATTTACGACTTTATTTATGTATGCGATTAATGAATGTTAGACGAATCGAAAGAGAAAGTAATTGAATAGCTGTTGATGAATTGACTATAAGCCCAGAACTCGATGAAAATCAAAAACTTACATTACTTACTGGAGTTAGTAAACAAATTTCGAGATTGCTTTTTTGCAAAAGATCTATCTGAACTCGGGCAAACTCATGTCACGGAAATGGATATTGTTCTAAAAGATACTGAGCCGGTGGTTTATCGCCCTTATAGATTGAGCCAAAAGGAACGATTAGAAGTGAAAAATGTGGTAGATGAATTATTACAGTATAACATAATCAGACCAAAAACTAGCTAGACGCTAGCTAGATAATCGTCGTAAAAAAGAAGACAGGTGATGAAAGATTATGTGTTGATTACCGAGGGTTAAATACAAAAACAGTTAAACAACACTATTCACTTCCCAGAATAGAAGATCAAATTGATCGACTGGCTGGAAACAATTTTTTCTCGGCATTAGATTTAGCATCTGGGTATTACCAGATACCTCTTGCGGAGGATGCAAAGTCGAAGACTTCGTTTGTAACACCTGACGGTCAATATGAATTTAACCGAATGCCTTTCGGTTTGGCAAACGTTCCTGTAGTATTTCAACGGACAATTAATCAAATATTGGGAAACGCAAGGTTTAATTCCGCACTGGCATATATGGACGATACAGTGATAAGCAAGTTTCCAAAAAGGCATAGAAAGGTTAAGATTAGTAGGTATTTGAGAAACTACGATCAGCCAATGTAACACTAAAACCTCAAAAATGTTTCTTTTTTCAAACACAAGTTGATTATTTGGGATTCGAAAATTCACAAGAAGGAATGAGGCCTGGTTTGAGAAAATCAGAAGCTGTATCTAATTTTCCTACCCCTAAAGATGTTCATAACGTTGATTGACGCTAATGCATAGTGATGTATATCTGCATCAAGCCTTTTTTTGAAAATAATATATTTTTGAATTACTATGATTTTTTTATTTATTATTCCCTCAATCCTCAACATGACACATCTATTTCAATTTATTAAAAAGTTACACAAAAAAATCATGCATTTAAGGGTTAAGCTCACTTGCGTTAGTGGGGATAGGCAGGTCTAGCATGGTTTTAGTCTCTCTTGATCTGGTCTAACAGAGTTGTTCTTTATTGTGTACCCCAAAAGATTAATACGGTCCACACCAAAGGTACATTTCTTTTCGTAGGGTCAGTTTGTATTTGTGTACGGCGGACATAAATTTATGGAGATTCTTATCATGGTCTTCTTTGTTTTGGCCACATACAGCAACATCATCCAACGCCTAGGTAGGTACCATCTAGTTTTTCTGTTTTGATGATAAAGTCGAGAGTCCTTTGAAAAGCTGCTACCCCGTTAGTCACACCAAAAGGGATTCTAGTAAACTGGTACCAATTGCCGCCAGCTTCAAATCATATGCGCTTTTGAGATCAATCTGGCTGAAGTAGTTGAATTTTGCAACTTTGGATACGATAGTTTCTATATTGGGTAAAATGCATAGGCATAATTTTCGAAGGTAGCGCAACTAGCGCACCAGTGCAACCACTTTACATCAACGGTTCGATGTCGAAATGGTCAGGAGCCTTAGCATGGTTGACATTTTATCACTTATCACGGCGTGACAAATGACAAATCACGTGATTTGTCTACTTAATCACTCAAATTACCGATTCATAACATGGTGGCACGTGTCAAAATGGAGTTATCCAACTATGACATATGACAGCGATATATGACATTTGCATAACATGGTACGTGGTTAATGTGGTAATTTGACGTCTCAACTTGGTTTATTTTATTTATGAGAGGTATTAACGATAAGCTATTTTAAACTTGGTTTACACCAAAACTACGAGTGAATAAGTATTCGATTCTAGTGACAATAATGATAGTTAACTGTGATAATGGTAATTTTTTCCCTATAATCAAACATAGATTTGTTTGTTGAACTCGCACCTATTATTGAAAAACTAGTGAAATTTCATCATGGAGAGTTTTCAACAAACGCTGGTGGCCCTTGGACTTGGAGTTCCTAAACCAGAAATTTCGCTGCTACTTATCGAAGCGGTACTTAAGGTAAGTAATGCTATTTGAATTAATTGATAAATTGTATGGACCCCAAGGTTTGTTGGGAGGATGGTGTTTAGTACCTAACAATGTTATCCTATAATACAAATGTAGCCAGTATTTTTTATTTGGTTTGAGGTAGCCAGTGATTATTTTATTAAACCTAGGTACCTACTTAGGTACTGTAATCAACATGTACTTGGGAATCAGTCATTCCTTAAAACATATTTGTCATTCTTATTTATATCTTATACTAGCTTCTGCCCGTGACTCCGTCCACGTAGAACTCATTTATAACGCATTTCCATACAAACTTTCACCCCCGTATGGAATGATTTCCGGGATAAAAACTATCTTTTGTCCTTTCCCGAGACTCAAACTACCTCAATACCAAATTTCATCTAAATCGGTTCAGCGGTTTAAGCGTAAAGAGGTAACAGACAGACATAGACACTTTCGCATCTGTAATATTAGTAAGGATAGATATTCAGGATATTGTGATATAATACGTGTAATTGTGCTTCAGGCTAAGTACTCATGACTTGTATTTTATCTTCTTTTCAGATCTATTAGCGAAGAAAGAAAAGAAGATTACAACCGATGGTACTCAAAACATACCACATGTTCAAAAATCGAATTACATAAATACATGAATAAGTTACCGTTTCATTTAAATTGATTGATTCCTTTACTTATTATGCCACCTATATGCAGGGAGTGTTTGAAAGGTGAGGTTCAAGACGGAGGACAAGACAATCCATACTAACATACCTACAACCTTCAAACACTTTGTGCATGACAACCATTTTTTAAAGATATTCTCAAGATTTTTAAGAATCTAACATTTGTAACACAACACAACACAGTATTACAATACAAACACAAAATAAATTTACTTTATTGATGTCCTTTCTTGAAGAACTACATACATAGAAGGAGAATTGGCAACGCAATTTTCAAGCTTCAATAGGCAACGATGCCCGCTTACCTTCAAGCGGGCCATACGCTTTATTGCCAACGATGTGGTATAAAAAATACACAATATAATGATCACATTGGATTTATTACTTTTATTTCAATTTGTCAATTGTGCAAAATAAACTCAATAGGTATACAATTTACAAAAGAGAATGTAAGAGTAGGTACAAACACAGATTTATCCATTTCAAGTCCAGTCAAACTTTGAGTAGATTTGAGTTAATTTTTAATGCTTAGATGTAATTTCCACCATTCTGAAACATAAAAGTATTGTTAAGTACATTCTTAATAATATTAATAGACTGACTTTTGTGATAGGTATAGATATAGACAGGGGGGTAAGGTGGCCAGACCTCCCAAAGGTGTGATTAGAGTAAGAGACATGCATTTGTCTCCAACTATTAAAACAGAATCCTCAATTCAATCTTTACCGACTAAAGGATTCAATCTTGGATTTCTTTGAAGTTGCAACCAACCATTAGTGTCTGCTTATCACCAGACAGGCCATATGCTTGTTTGCCACTCTTTGTCCAATAAAATTGCATGGTATGGGAGTCAAATTGAGTAACATTTCAGTAGTCTAGAAACAGATATGAAGTTAACTAGTGTAGCGGCTACATTATTAGTATAATGTCAAAATAAATTTTAGTTTTATTTCACTAATCCACAGTTGACTGGATATTTATATCTTACCTATTCCAATATAATTTAAATCACAAAGTTGTTAATGATTAGTATTTTTTTACAAGTAATACCGGTGAAATATGGATACATATTTCACACTAGTAATATATCATATATATTAACTTAGATAATTTACCACCAACTTCCACATTCAACTAGTTTTATCAAAATTGGTATTGAAACTGGTACTTATTACAATTTGGTACTTACACAAAATTTGTATTTAGCCAAAATCTTAGAACTTAAAGGCTAGTACATTTACCTACTTAATGCTATCTAAAAAAGGTAGGATTTCAGAAAGAACTTGCCTGGTTTTTTGACAAGGAATGTTAGGTTAACCATTTGGGAATGAAAGAACTATAGGTATTACACAGCAAAAACTTTTTTGTCTCTAGTGTAGATCCGGGGTCTGAAAAATAATTTTAGAAGTTAGTATTTGCTTGGGCAAACAAGTATAATCACTGTAAATGTCAACTTACCAATTCATTTTTGATTCTCAAAGGCAATCTTATTATCGCCACATCCTTTCATATTGGGATGTTACACTTTAATTATATGTCATTAACTCTTGTATAATACAATACAACTAGACTGTGTTAAGCTTAAGGATGTCACGACAAGTTTAATTATGATTTCAGGAGAGAATATTTGAATTCTACCTTAAATCCTGCTTCGCTCTGCTTCGCTGTCTGATAGCCTTGTCTGCCACACCTAAAGGTTGAGAGTTACATGATAACATCGTCACTACAGCCTTAGAACTCAGTACATACAAGTTCTAACTACCAAACGACTGTATTCGTAGACTTCTCAGATACATACTAATCAACCCTATCGGCCGGGCAACTATAGATGGGCTTTCTATCTATTGTCTCTCATTGTCTGTATCTACACACCAGCAGTCCCAACTCTGTCATACTGGTATCAGTCAGTCATTATGTTTACTCTTGTCGTTATGTCTCGTGTCAATATGCTCTTGCTTGTCTGTGATTAGTCTCCTAGGGGACATTGCTATCCACACTCCTGCTCAGGCCACTGGTAGCATGTTATTCTCATTACATTACAGTGGAATCATGAAATACTACACTTGGGAACTATCTTGAATATACATGTTATTTAACCATAACTATAGCGGCACGGCTAACTCATATAGTACTAAGATTCTAAGACACTTAGCTTTGTAAGGGACCGTCTGCGCAGCCCTCTAGAGATCCTCGATGATAAAACACTTAGTTCACGATCTCCATTATTGCTCTTTTAATTCAACGGCAACGGCATGATCTTTTCTAACTTCTGTGCTCTGACACATACTACTACCTTGCCAGGTTAAATAATCTCTCAAGGCGGTCTTACACGCTCCGACCATGAGTTAAAGACATCGCGATATCATCAACTGTCACAATTCGCGACACTCCGAACAACCACAAAGAAGTGAAATCATCGCGAAGTGACTATTCGCGACACTCCGGGCGGCAAAACAAGGTACACTCAGCGCACCTTGACTGCTTACAATACTCTTACAACAGCAGGCAGCTTTTACACACGCGGTATACCAACTACCCCGAGTGGACACGACATTGCTAAGATCTAGAATACTCATTACTCCTCGACCTTATTTTCGCATGTCAACATGTGATACCTATGCGACTTCTATCTCTCAGTTAGCGACGCAACATCTGTAATTTCCAATCTCTATATCACCGTTTTAATTACATAGACGACTTCGAATATCAGCACGGCATACATATTGTCACCCGTGTAATCTCAATGCTTCTGCAAGAGCAGTTCCTTTTAGCAAGTCAAATCTCAACTCTGTGCCTCCAAACACGCTGTTTATTGAAGCAATCGCAAGACAGTTAGGGAATTTGAAAAGACGAACCCCTCAAGCAATAGAATCAACGCCTTTATGATGCCATGCTTCCAGTCTAGTCTTAATAAACTTTCCTAGCTAATTTGTCTGACTAAATGCGTAAACTTCTCTAGTCATCTCCCTCACTACATCTGTCATCGATCCTTCAGATCGTATGCAGAGCCAAAACTTCTATTGCCTTACTCGTATCTCACAATCACCACTCAATCACTTGTCACAGCTGTTACGAGTACTATCCTCCAATCGTACGACTTATGGCATCAACATCTCTCTAGTTAACCATGTATACCTCACTCTAAGTCTATCTCTACAATCTCTAGCAGAGACAGACAAGCTCAACACACTCAACGGATCAGCAGTTACTGTCCTCTAATTTTATACCCATGGCATCAATATCTCTCTATAGTTAGCCATGTATACCTCACTCTAAGTCTATCTCCACAATCTCTAGCAGAGACAGACAAGGTCAACACACTCGACAGATCAGCAGTTACTGTCCTCTAATTTTATACATTACTCTAAGTCTATCTCCACAATCTCTAGTAGAGACAGACAGGCTCAACACATTCGACAGACCCTCGCCAGGCAATAGAAAACTGCTCATTCTGACGAAAACTACCAGCTGGGATGGCTATAGCTAGCTTACCATCTTATCCTTCCATAACTGATAAGGTCTGATATTGTCATAATAATAAGATTGAGCGATACTTAGCGAACCTTTATTCTTCAATTTACTCGTACTTCTATTGTTACCAAAGACTTAGACACCTTTTTCAACTAAGTAAAGTAAATCTCCTTTAAGATACTGATATAAGGGACATAGGTTAAATGTATCTCCCTGGATACCACACTACCCTTCAATACTCCTCTTAGGGCAATAGACAACAAATAGTCCCGCATGTGACATCTAAAGTAATAGAACAAGTCATTCTTTCTCAAAATGTTCATCGACTTTTTTGCATACTTATACTTCAACTCGAGTTCGAATTCATAAACACCGAAATCACTTCGGTACTTTCAACTATTGAATAAGCAAACGACTCTTCTTTCTCACTCGGATACCCGGTATCACATTATCTACAAGTCAATACTTGGATTTAGATTTCTTTTAGACTTAGTTAGTTCTGGACTTTTTATTACGACCTCTATAGGAACTATTGGTCCTGACAACACTTTATTATGTCCCCTACAAGGACTCATAGTTGCTGATACGTTAGCATTACCTAATACAAGGCTCTTTACCCTCTGCGAGGACTCATAGTTGCTGGTACGTTAGCGTTACCTAATACAAGGCTCTTTATAGGTGCTGGTACGTTAGCATTACCTAATACAAGGCTCTTCATAGTTGCTGATACGTTAGCATTACCTAATACAAGGCTCTTCATAGTTGCTGGTACGTTAGCATTACCTAATACAAGGCTCTTTACCCTCTGCGAGGACTCATAGTTGCTGGTACGTTAGCATTACCTAATACAAGGCTCTTTACCCTCTGCGAGGACTCATAGTTGCTGGTACGTTAGCATTGCCTAATACAAGGCTCTTTACCCTCTGCGAGGACTCATAGTTGCTGGTACGTTAGCATTACCTAATACAAGGCTCTTTACCCTCTGCGAGGACTCATAGTTGCTGGTACGTTAGCATTACCTAATACAAGGCTCTTTACCCTCTGCGAGGACTCATAGTTGCTGGTACGTTAGCATTACCTAATACAAGGCTCTTTACCCTCTGCGAGGACTCATAGTTGCTGGTACGTTAGCATTGCCTAATACAAGGCTCTTTACCCTCTGCGAGGACTCATAGTTGCTGGTACGTTAGCATTACCTAATACAAGGCTCTTTACCCTCTGCGAGGACTCATAGTTGCTGGTACGTTAGCATTACCTAATACAAGGCTCTTTACCCTCTGCGAGGACTCATAGTTGCTGGTACGTTAGCATTACCTAATACAAGGCTCTTTACCCTCTGTGAGGAATCATAGTTGCTGGTACGTTAGCATTACCTAATACAAGGCTCTTTACCCTCTGCGAGGAATCATAGTTGCTGGTACGTTAGCGTTACCTAATACAAGGCTCTTTACCCTCTGTGAGGAATCATAGTTGCTGGTACGTTAGCATTACCTAATACAAGGCTCTTCATAGTTGCTGGTACGTTAGCATTACCTAATACAAGGCTCATGGTTGCAAATACTTTATCATGCCCACTACTGGGACTCATAGTAGCTGATATTTAGCTATGCCTGCTGCAAGGCTCATGGTTGCAAATACTTTCGTATGTCCACCTTGGACTCATTTCTCTAATACTTCAGTGGTAAGCAGATACTTGATCACTGAGTTACATCCCCCTCCAAGGCTTTTAACTCATCAGTTGCTGCTGAGTCTACTTGGTACTTGAATCTATAACCAAATCGTATTTTAAATAAACTGGGTATGACTTATATTTCAGGTTATATGTCCATCTCATATTTGGAACAACCACAATTTGAATTCATTCGAGTACTCATTTCATATTTATCTTTAACTACAATATCAGTTACTCATATACTTTAAATGGTTGTAGTCATTACTCATACATAACTGCAACACACACTGTTGAAATATTCAAATAATTACCATACTTAAAGTATATAGACTAATCAAGTAAGTTACTCATAGACTTACAGACTTGATCAGAAAATTCAATTACCACATTTCGTTAGCAAAGTATAAGAGTATGTGTTCACTAAACACACTTTTATCAACACCACTGCAATCGAATTGACAACGTCAGACTAGACGACAGAGAACTTGGTGTTACAAGAAGAAACATTACTCGCATGTTTTCCTTCTATTAATCTCATACGTACGCAACGCATATATAACTTTATCGAATCATTGCATTGATCGTCAAATATCACTAAATTGACTTTATCTACTCTAGTGTACTTAAGAACTTCAAACACGATCATTGCTGCTAGCAAGTCGTTTTCAGCTGCCCGAAACAAACTTTCAGGTCTTTCAGAAGAAGCTCTACCACATACTAGATTATTGCAAATCAACCCAACTTGCCTTCGTTAGCTCGGGGTCTGAAATATCGTTTCAGGATAGTTTCTGGCTACCCTCTCTCAAATTACGCAATAACCTAAAACTCTATTTTCAGACATCATGATAATGACTCCATATGTGGGGCCCTTGAGGCACATATTTGTACACGACGAAACGTCTAACGAAGGTGAAAGAGATAGCATAAATTGAAACACTAATACAATTCCTTCTTCCTCAAGGAACGGACAATTTTTTGGAAAATATCCCATACAGGGACAAGTTTGCCTTTATGCTTGGAACGTTACAGAACCGAACTACTTATAAATCGTCCACCGTCACGTCCATCCTGCGATGGAACTTCTGGACAGGATATTTCTGTGTTTGGGCATATACCGACACACATCGGTTTTATAATCTGAACTTCCATCAAACCTTTCTCTTTATAGCGATAGTACTCTTACTCTTAGTACGTCAATGAAGTAAAACATTAAACTGAATACTTAAAGATCTCTTTCTCGTGAAATGTATCTTTCTCGCTCTCTATCGCAATTAGCAACAGATACTTACTATGTAATATGACTTATTCAAGTGTAGTGCTCTTCAAAATTGATCTACTAATATCTTCTTGTTTTTATTTCTGTTTAATAAATCCATGTAATTATCACAACTATGCTGATATATGCACTCTATTGACTCTATCACTATGCACTTTAGATCCTTCGTTGACCCGAGTCTACTTTCATCCACATACTTAACCACTATAACACATTAGTCAAGTATCGCACATAGTCCAGAATGTGACTCCAATTTATTATGAAGGCAATATGTATAGAGTCCCATTGAACTTAATTTGGAATCCACCTACTTGTGGCTGGAATCTACACACGATCTATTTCGTTACTTTTTTCTTTCTGATAGTATCTACATACTACGTTTTATCTACGTAACGTATAAAGTACTTGTCCGACTTTCAATCAAAATCTTAATTCGTAAATAATTCAGAAGGATCTCGTTATGATCACGTATGAAATAAAATCTTGCTGACATGAATTTTTACGAATGCCATTGTCGTTCCACAAATAACTGACCTCTCAGTTTACACTAAGTACCTAAAGGTCTGGCCAGTTATCATAATTCATAAATAGTCACATGCCTTCCAACATATATCTAACAAACATAGTATATGCGACTGGAAAATATTTATTAATTCTAGGATATCTCATTTATGCGATACTCGATTAACTTATATGATCCAAGAAAGAAAATTACTGGGTAATTAGAAAGTACATTTCTTCCATAACATATTTGGTTCTATGCAAATATGCTACTTATCCAATCTCCTCAAAATTACTTCTGATGTTGACTGTTTCCAATATAGCTTGTGCTACTTCCTACTCCTTCTAGTAACTACAATTACTTCATAAAATGTTGAGTAGGAAGCTTATTCATATCTTTGCCTCTTACTGATGCGTCTCAATCAAGCCTGTATTTCTATTGCAATATATACCATACTCATTCTGACCTCTCGCACTAGATCTCCTAACAGGCTAGACAGAAGCATAACTTGCTGTGTAGGCCAATTACATGTGATAAGCATGTAACAATTCAATTTTCACACCACAACTACTTCAAGTTGAGTTGAACTTCCCTTTTACAAACACGAAATACTTCGCGCATTTCACTCGAATACTTTGTCACACACAACAAAACTTGAACATGTCCTGCTCATAACTGACTCACATATATATATATATGTTCAAATAATTCTAGGAAAATAAATGCTGCACTTCATCGCAACACTACCACTCATTTCAGCTCATAGGGCGAATCAAATCACTAGCTTTATATGAAAATATCAATCAATTCAGCACTTACCACAGCCACACTCGTCTGTAGGTATTCTGAGCAACTCTCTAAATATACTACTACATACAGAAATTAAGCTGCTACGCAGTACAGCATAGTGCCACTGGTTGGTGCCTACAGCACTTAATGAGCTAATAATACCTTAGCACGATTAACCATATTGTAAGAACAAAAGTTCTAGCCTTTCATTTCAAGTAAGAAACTGGTACATACTCGTACCTCATAATCACTCACCAATGCTGTTATAACTATTCTCGAAGCTGTTTACTTGGATAGAAACTATTCGATTCCAATCCCAATTCTATATCATTGTACGATTTCATAAATCAAAACAACATTAACATTCTTACGAACCAGCCGAATCTGATTTCAAGATTCACTAACATGAAGCTTAACTTTCTTACCTTTAACATACAAGGGTAATGTACTTCTCGTATATCTTTCTCAACTAACAGCTCTATTCAAAATCACGATTTCGTATATTGCCTCCAACACTGATGAAAACTCAACTCACTATTAGAAATATTTTGGTCTATAGGTACTATGAAATATCCACCTGCCCGTTGAACTAATTTTCCAGAGAAGTCCTCCAACCGCAATCTAACGGAAATGCTAGCACAACTCCTTGATACTTGTCATATTTTGTCTTGATATAGATCACTCTAGCTTTATTTGCTTTTCTTATCTTCATGTATTCAAAATATACATAATTATACAAATTTATAATTAAAACAGTTTAATCTGTTGATTTCAATTTTGTTTATCTATGGTAACTATGTCAACATCACATCACAACTGTTGTGATTATTATTATTGTTCTCAAATGTGTTCCCATTTTTTCTTCTACTTGCAAAAAGAATCTCTACTAGATACAACATTGAAACACTGATAGAGTTGCAACCAACCGTGGCCAGCGGCTGAATAAACATCACTATTAGTGTCCCATAGAAACTGTCGCAGGGTTCCTAAGTAAATGTATCATTATTCATCTTGTTTTATATGTGATACACTCTTATCGCTTGTATAATTTGGTTAAAGTTAGCATTAATCTCATAAAATTAATATTGGGATGATAACCATACTAATATTTTTGTATTTCAATCAATCAAGGAATTGCACGTGCACTGTCTAGTCATCAATCCAATTATGCTAAACAATCCTCTTTAGAACACTACATCGCCATGACAAAGGTACAGATAAAATTGACCAAAAGACACTGGCTAATCTAACTGCCTATCAGCTCAATATAAGATAGGCAAGGATTCAAATATACCCCGCACTTCTCCACCATTTTATCGCCACATCCTTTCATATTGGGATGTTACACTTTAATTATATGTCATTAACTCTTGTATAATACAATACAACTAGACTGTGTTAAGCTTAAGGATGTCACGACAAGTTTAATTATGATTTCAGGAGAGAATATTTGAATTCTACCTTAAATCCTGCTTCGCTCTGCTTCGCTGTCTGATAGCCTTGTCTGCCACACCTAAAGGTTGAGAGTTACATGATAACATCGTCACTACAGCCTTAGAACTCAGTACATACAAGTTCTAACTACCAAACGACTGTATTCGTAGACTTCTCAGATACATACTAATCAACCCTATCGGCCGGGCAACTATAGATGGGCTTTCTATCTATTGTCTCTCATTGTCTGTATCTACACACCAGCAGTCCCAACTCTGTCATACTGGTATCAGTCAGTCATTATGTTTACTCTTGTCGTTATGTCTCGTGTCAATATGCTCTTGCTTGTCTGTGATTAGTCTCCTAGGGGACATTGCTATTCACACTCCTGCTCAGGCCACTGGTAGCATGTTATTCTCATTACATTACAGTGGAATCATGAAATACTACACTTGGGAACTATCTTGAATATACATGTTATTTAACCATAACTATAGCGGCACGGCTAACTCATATAGTACTAAGATTCTAAGACACTTAGCTTTGTAAGGGACCGTCTGCGCAGCCCTCTAGAGATCCTCGATGATAAAACACTTAGTTCACGATCTCCATTATTGCTCTTTTAATTCAACGGCAACGGCATGATCTTTTCTAACTTCTGTGCTCTGACACATACTACTACCTTGCCAGGTTAAATAATCTCTCAAGGCGGTCTTACACGCTCCGACCATGAGTTAAAGACATCGCGATATCATCAACTGTCACAATTCGCGACACTTATGTTTCCAATAAAATTATTATTTCTATCATCGTCTTGAAGTCTGTAAAAAGAAGAAACACAGCGGTACACTCGGTAAATAAGCATACTTTTGATAAAATGTGTTGGTAATAGTAAACAAACATACAAACCTCTGAATTAGCTGTATTTCGGCTCGCTTAATTCGGCCTGGCTTTTAAAGCACTGCCTTTCATTGATACGTAACACATATTTGCCATAATTCTTTGCAGGTATAGCAAAATATTCACAAGATTATTCTTAGTTTAGTAATAATCCAGCGTAACAGAAGCATTTAACAATAACATTTGACATTTTTCAATGTTGACGACATCACGCGCCACTAGCGCCTCTAGCGGTCCTTCACTCGTAATTCCTTATCGTATCGATTGTGGTTAATTTACCAATAATCCAAACATGCTTTCATGTATGATAAATTTAATCCCACGACAAGTGCCAATTGGTCGAGCTTCAAAAACTCTAGCCATAAAGCCTTTTTTATACATTTGTTGGTAATATTGGATGACTGCTTGCTCATAAATAGTACGCTTTATTATAATGCCATCAAACCGAGAGGTAATAAAAATGTTTCACCTTCACTCATAGTAGACTAACTTTTCAAAATATTTGGGTTTTCATTGTATTTTGCATCTGTGTGGGCCATTTTCAAAGGCTTGACAGTTGACAGCAAGCAAAATAAACCGTCGCCGTCAAGCAAGTTAAATAACAGTGTAATATCATCATTCTCTTAGCGTTATTCCCGGTTATCTAAGTTTAAAACAGTATATAAGTTAAATTCAGTTTACACGACGATGAAAAATGCCACGAAAAGTGTAAGTAACAAACAAAATAAGTTAGTTTATTATTTCAACGTTGGTCGTCTTACTTATTTGTGTGATGAATACGTTTTCAGCCGTTCAAAAGAGGAAGCTTTGCGAGTACATGGCGACGCACGCGCTTTTTGCCAACGTCGAGTACGGCGTGCCCCTGGGTGCTCGCCAGCGCCAGCACGAGGCTCAGTGGCAGGAATTGAAGTGGCTGAAGGAGTTCGGCCCTTAAGGTGGATGTCACACTGCGACGCATCTCAGGACGGAGGTGCGTTTCTCGTTGTATCCAAGTAAATTCCGTGTGGTACGACACACTGCAACGCACCTCCGTCCAGCGAAATTTGTCGCAGTGTGACGACCGCCTAAAAGTCGGTGGCAACGTGGAAAACCGCAAGTAATTAAAATTTTATCTATAAGATACATGAATATATAATGAAATCGTAATGAGATTTACTTAAGGTGGAATCAGACGGTTAATTTTTCGTTCATTTTTATGTTTCATTCCGCACCTTTCACCCGAAGTGACACGTCTGCTCATGAAGTGAACCAAAAGTGCCGAATGAATTGACTAGTGAACCGATTCAACAATGTTTGATATTTTCATTCGGCATCTTTCACTCACACTCCAAATGACCGAAAAATGAACGGTCTAAACAAGGAAAGAACGTTCACTAGTGAATTAATTCGGAACTTTTGGTTTACTTCATGATCAGACGTGTCACTTCGGGTGAAAGGTGCGGAATGAAACATAAAAATGATCGAAACATGAACCGTCTGATTCCGCCTAGAATAGTGAATGTTAATTTATATGTCATTTTACCTGAGTTGTGTGAACATTGAGTGAAAGAAAAAAGAATCAATCACCCGAGGGAACATTCATCCGAGTGAACCGTCTGATTCCGCCTTTACTACCGAGTACCTATGTTATATTAAATTTATATGTAGGTATATTTAATCAAGGCACTATACTTAATCTGTTTAAGGGAATAAGTGTATTTTGCTTGTATTCACTGAGCATATAAATAAAATAAATAAATAAATATTAAGGGACAATCTTACACAAATCGACCTAGCCCCAAACTAAGCAAAGCTTGTACTATGGGTACTAGACGACGATAAACATACTTATATATAAATAAATACTTAAATACATAGAAAAACATCCATGACTCAGGAACAAATATTCGTGCTCATCACACAAATAAATGCCCTTACCGGGATTCGAACCCAGGACCTCTTGCTTCGTAGGCAGGGTCACTACCAACTAGGCTAAAGTGGTCGTCGGTATAGTGCAGTGACTAAGGATTCAGTTCAATAATGAGGCATATTTAACTATGTTTACTATTTTTAACCCCCGACGCAAAGAGAGGGGTGTTATAAGTTTAACGTGTCTGCCTGTGTATCTGTCTGTGGTATCGTAGCTCCCAAACGGATCGACCGATTTGAATGCGGTTTTTTCGTGTCATAGATAATTTAATCCCGAGTGTTCTTAGGTATGTTTTATGAAAATCTGTTCAGAAGTTTTTGAGATGATGGACTTTGAAATGAAATGTCGGGGGTTTTTCAACTTTTCTAAGTTGTAAAATATTATATTACTATAGTATTTGCATTCCTATTTGCATTTTGACAGAGCTGTCATCCTAGTACAAATTATGTCGTCATTGACGTTTATTGTACTGGGATGACAGCCCTTGTTATATAAAGGTATAAGGTCCAAATATCATACATTTTCATTATGTTTACAGTACAAGTCACCAAAACCATACGAGTACATGCTCAAAGATGCAATCAAAAAGAGCTCAAAGAGGCCAAGAACTGGAAGAGCTGCAGGCAAAGGAGATCACTACCTGCCGTGCAAGCAGGCGCCGCCCGCGCCGCCGTAGACTGCCGCCGAGCCGACACTAGACGACCGCTGACCCATATGTGCGTCAGAATTTAGTATGGAGTACAAAATATATTTTTTTTGCCGGAAGAGGAGGGATTGAAAGGATAGTTTCATTCCTTTATTAAGTATAATTTAATCCTGTAAATAGTGAATCTTAAATATTTGTAGTTTTTTACACTTCGGAAATAAGTGAAATTACAGCCTCGGCTAACGTCATACTAATTTTATGGGAGCGTTTAAACTTAATATTTTCGATATTTCTAGGTTTATTTTTAAAAAGGTATTGATGTGATTTTACTTATTGGGTAACGTACTTTCGATATCAGTTTAAAGTTTTCTGAAATCTACACTAATAAAGAGGAAAGATTTGATTGTTTGTTTGTTTGATAGATGACAAAAGTAAAGATGGATGACAGTTGTGTCCCGCTTTTTAGGAAGCTAAATATTCTGCCATTACCATGTCTGTATATTAGAGACGTGTGTGTTTTTGTCAATTGTCAATATTATCATCAAGGACTCTTTATCAAACATAGTGTAGCGATACCAAGGCAGACAAGACTATACAAACCACCCTGGCGCAAAGACGTACAAAAGGAATATTGTAAATATGAGCACAGTTTTGTATAAAAAATTACCAAATGAATTAAGAGCACTGTCGGGACAAATGTTCAAGCGAAATATGACCAAATGGTTTATAGAAAAATATTTTTACAGCGTCAAGGACTATTTAAATTATAAGAATGTTTGACATACGACATTATTATTTGTATGCTTGCTTGAATACGAGGACTTTTACACCATAACCTAAGACCATTTATGTAACTGTATTCTAACAAATAAATTATTTTGAATTTTTAGAATTTTGTATTGAATTGCAATATTCAAAAGGAAGTTATAAAAATTATTAATATATAAATGTTATTATTCGCTTAAGGATTTCATAAATTATAGTCATTTATAATTTGAATTTGAATTCTATTTTAAAATATATATATTTTGTTTTTTTTTTGAATCTCAAGATTTTTTATTTAATTTAGAAGATGTGTTAACTTGGATGTTTTAATTACGTGTAATAAATAGTAATTTATTATTTATTTCCGGTAAAAGTATAGGCTTATTTATAATGTATTTCAGACATTTCATTAATCAATTTTGAATTGTGTATTATGAATTTTTGACAATATTTATTTGAAATTTTATTAGCTTTAAGATATATTTATTGTTGTGGGCGTCATGGACCGACTTTTTAAAACTTGTAACACCTTGATAATTATGCATGTACATGACTTTACAATTGAATAAATGAAATGAAATGAATAGGCTCTGAAACTACTGGACCGATTTGAAAAAATATTTTACCATTAGAACACGACATTATCCGATGAACATAGGCTACTTTTTACCGCGGGAAAATGCTTCATTCCTACGGGAAAACGGAATCTGTTATATTTAGGCGATTCACCCACTGCACCGCGCCCCGTCGCGTAGCGCGGCGCCGCAGATTTTACCGTTGTATGAAATAATCTCAATTTATATAGAAAACACGCCTAGTACCTAGTACTACACACTGCCGACGCGGCAATGCGCGGGACGGCGCCTCGCGCTCCGCGCACCGCGGCGGGACACATCTCTAGTGGGAGAAACGCCTTACGGAATAATCGCCTTGCTACACTTAACGATTACACCCTGTATATATAATTATTCTGTAAGTACGTGTTAGTCACCTAACTCCTCCTAAACGGCTGGACTGATTTGGATGAAATTTTGTGTGCACATTTCAATGGGTTCTTGCATGGTTTGAAACGTTCATGTGGGTTTGGGGGTTGGTTTTGGGGGACCCGCTAGGTGGCGCTGCAGTTGGTATGTCACTGATCTCCTAAACGGCAGGGACCGTTTTTAATGTCATTGCAAGCTTTTATTTAGTTTCACCTGTCCCGTTGTCTGTGTAATCAAATCTTGCAAGTTAAATTTGACCCACTTCCCGGTGACCGATTGAGCTGAAATTTAGGTATAGTTTGAATGACATTTCAATATTATGGTAACATCGAGCTGATCTGATGGTGGAGACAGAAGGTGGCCATGGGAATTCAGTAGGTACTTAACCGACGTAACCCCGTTGAGTTTGGGCTCGTTAGAATCGTCTCAATGAGTAGTTGATGATGGTATACAGAAAAGTACAGTTGGCAATAAAAGCTTGTATCAAAAAAATGTTTTTTGACAGCAGCTTGTTATTTGTAAACGTGGGTCCCTGCAAGGTTTGAAATTCAGATTCAGATTCAATAATTTAGTTTTGAGCTTTATTTTTAAGTAGAATTCAGTAACATGGTGGGTTGGTTACCTTTAGTACAATCTTTATTATTTAAGATTATTTCCTAACTTTTATTCTTAATAACTAATTTATAACTACTTTTTTTGTACTTTTATTCTTAATTATTTTATTGTAGTAAATTATTATTTAAATGATTGGGACATTCTAATGCGTAAATGTTAATTTCAAATGCAATGAATGTTGCTCATGAATAAATCAATGAAATAACAACATTTTCTTACTAATATTTTTAGTTTCTGTAGGTTTACTCTCTATGTTATTTAAACAAATTCGATTTGATTCGATTTAGTCTAAGTGAGAATGGTCACTCAGACTTCGATCCATTCGAGAAACAATATACCTAAGTTACCTTTATATGGACCGGAAACACGTCGGCGTAATGCGGCCGGAAGTCCTCGTCCAATTCATCAAATGATAGAGTGCCATCTCCTTGCGCACTCTATATATAAGGTCAGTTCGGGTATGTGCGCCACCGGGGAAAGTGCGCCCCCTGGGGTAAGTGCTGATTGATTTAAATGACTGACTGAATGATGAATGAGGCGCTCTTTCCCCGGTGGCGCACATACCCGAACTGACCTTATGTGACAGAATTCGGCACCCGGCAATTCAAACGGGCTGCTGGCAGCCCGGATGGCCCGCCGGTGCTGGTTTTCGGCAGCAGCAACCGACAGATCTAAAAATAAAATCTTGACATATCAAGTGTTTGTACGTTATTCTCGTATAAAAAATATACTTAGTTACTTGAAACGGTGCGGAAATTCAGGTTTTCTTCATGCACAATATAGGTTATCGTCACTAATCCAAATAGCATTACTTACCATAACCTTAAGTACCTACCGTTTCGAAAAGAGTGTCATCCCCTTGCACACTAATAATATGCAGCGAAATTTCTGCTTTAGGAACTCCCAAGTTCCAAAAGCGTTTGTTAAAGACTCTCCCTTCTCTTTCAATAAGGTGTGACTTCAACAAACAAATCTGTTTTTTTATAGGGAAAAAATAACTTATCACAGTAACAATAATTATTCATCATCCTCCTAGCGTTATTCCCGGTAATGCCCCTAAAGGAGCCCGGGGTCCGCTTTGACACCTAATGCCATGATTTGGCATAGGCACTAGTTTTACGAAAGCGACTGCCATCTGACCTTCCAACCCAGAGGGAAAACTAGACCGTATTGGGACTGGACCGGTTTCCTCACGATGTTTTCCTTCACCGAAAATCATCCCTAAGGCGTTGTAGGAAGAAACTGATTGAAGGATTTGGTGGCCTAATTGCCGTAATTTAGTATGGGGTGGCGCGCATCGTTACTGACGATTTCTCAATACAATTTGAGACCTTGGTGCCGCTAAGAAGCCTAAGTCTGCTGGAAGATGTCGCTACACGCCTCCCTATGGCGTTGTAGGAGGGAACTGATTGAAGTATTTGGTGGCCGAACCGGATTGTTCCGATAGCTCAGTTGGTTAGTAGGTAGGTCAGTTAAAACAAAAATCGTCTTTCCAGTGGTCAATAGTTAAGGGCTTATGTTTATATATAACATGTTTTCATCCCATAGAATTATAGAAGAGGCAACACCGTGTATGCGGATTCAGAGTTCAATCAAAGATTAGGCTTCATAGGCCTTAACTTTGAAAATGTCCACCGAAGATACGCGCACCTAAATCTGACAATGACCCAGTAGCGACGGGCCATAAATGCCTATGATCGCCCGTTCGAATCCGGCTCGGAGCAATAATTTTATTTTTTATGTTTTTCCTTTAATTTAAAATGTAGAATTTCGTTAGCAGCGGTACTGCTTAATACAAAATTAATCATTATTATCACTAGAAAATCGAATATTCACTCGTAGTTTTGGTGAAAACCAAGTTTTATTACATCCGATATAGCTTATCGTTACCTCGGACGCACTTAGATAAAATAAACTAAGTTGAGACGTCAAATTACGATAATTTATCACATTAACAACGTACTATGTTATGCAAAACGGTAATGCCTGTCATTTGTCATGTATCCCTGTCAAAGTTGGATAACTCTATTTGGACGATTGTGAATCGGTAATTTGAGTGAATAAGTAGACAAATCACGTGACTTGCTATTTATCGTACCCTTATTGCTTGCGTGCCTGTATTTAAGTCCCCTAATATTTATTTATCTATTGACTAGCTTCTGCCCGCGACTCCGTTCGCGTGGAACTCGTTCATATCGTAGCTCCATACAAATTCTCACCCCCCATTTCACTCCCTTAGGAAATGATTTCCGGGATAAAAACTATCCTATGTCCTTTCCCGGGATTGAACTATCTCTATACATTGGCGCTACAAAAATGTATCTCTAACCGTACATTTAAAAAAGTAACTTAAGATTATTACACTCAAGACATTTCTAAATAGTCTTAATTTGGTGGTATAATAAATAAAGCATTCTATTTTTGTGCAAACATTCATCCAATATCACCTAAATAGCCTCTATGGCTAGAGTTGTCACCCGTCGTGGGATAAAGCGACAAACTGTCATCTTATCACTCTTCGTGGGATAAGCGACAAGCTGTCGACTGTCGTTTGGTTAAAGTGTCACGTTGGATAAAGAATCATATCCACTATAGCGTGACAAGCGATAGCAGCCATGGTAGCCTCGCAGGCCGTAGATAGCGCGTCATGCAAATGATGTGAGTCGGCACGACATCGGAACCGCTGGTTTTAGATTTTTTTCATTGTCAGGCATTTTAATTTATGCTGATTAAATTGATACATAAGATACGACAAAACCTTAGGAAAACAAGGCTTTAATCAGCATAAAGCATTACATAGGGTCGAATTACAGGATAATGACATTAATGACTGACAAGACAGCTATGACAAATACATGTCATCGTGATTAAATAATCACCCATCGCTAATATTAGCGATGGGTGACTTTGACTTTAAATGATACTAGGCAATCGGATTATTCGATTTTTATAATCATTCGAATAGCTAAATCGAAAATCTAAAAGCCATCTTATTGGGTGGGATGTCATAATTTGTCAGCCCCAATTTATCAGAAGGTGACTAATTGCTATCGTCTGGAGGCATGCTGCGCTGCTGATCCAACTGTCAAACGAGTTGTACTGACAAATTGCAACCACATCAGAATCAAGTAGTATCAACACAATTTGGACCATGGAAATATTTATGATGCCAAGTTTTCTGTCAGATAATTTTTAAGTAAAATGTATTTATCCTTTAAAATACATTTTACTTTTAGTACCTACTAGTTCACACCAAACCGTAACAATCGGTTTTAGATCCAGTAACGATATCGGAATCGGAACCAACTAAATGTATGGAAAACACGGACCTTTTTCTATATTCGTCTTCGAATTTTATTACAATACTTTAATAAGAAAAGAAATTACTAGTTAACCTATTGACCGCCAGCTGACGAAGTGACTCGCCGTGCCACGGACGCCACCGAAATCAAATGACGACCGTCCACAAACCAATAAAAACCACTTCTAGAACTCTTTTATAATGTTTGGTATAATTACCATTATTTTATGGCTCTGGCGTCAAGCGCACGAATGGCACTATTTTCCGATGACGTGAATGGCCGTCTTTGGCGGGGAAAAGGTTAAATCCAACCAAACTAAATTAGTTCAATTAAAAATCCGCAACATGGCTCGGAACAAATGGGCTCAAAAACCATACAATGATCACTTCTGATTTGTCAGCCCTAATTTCTGACAAATTGTGGCAATTTAGGGATACCATTTAGTAAAAATAATATTGCCATACCAAAGCAATGTCTCATGATTGTCATATTTTGAATTTTTCCTAAGATATCGCTATTCGCAGTAAAATGCAAACCTGATTTTTTTTTTATACAAAGACTTCAAAACTTGACTCAATTCGACTATAAAACGCGTTTTTATAGCACTATAAGACCTTTAAAATACAATCTCTTTAATAAATGCGTGTTAAATTTGTGGAAAGGCTAATTACAAATGATTATATAATATTTGAAATATTTTACTTCTAAATTGTCAGACAGAAAACTTGGCTGATTATAAATATTTGCATGGTTCAAATTGTGTTGATTGTGATGTGCAAGCAATTTGTCAATACAACTAGTTTAACAGTTGGATCAGCAGCACAACATGCCTCCAGACGATAGCAATTAGTCAGTTACTGATAAATTGGGGCTGACAAATCATGACATGTATACACCCCAAAAAAGAAACTTGTCAGGCTATACATGAAAAATTATAATTTTCCTTTAATTCACATAATGCAACTAATCAAGCAGAAGCAGGGGCGGTTCACTCTATGATTTCACCGCGCCGCTACAAGTAACAATTAACATGCCGGCATTGCCGGCCGGCCGTCTTTAGACGGTTTATCAGTGGTTGGTTGCCGCGCGCTGCTACGGAGCGCACACGTTCGCGCTTTGCATCGTCATTCGCCTCTTAAATATGCCTAAAGTGGCCTAACTAAACCAAAGAAGTCGTACCTACTATATCGCAGCGGGTTGCAAGAATAACGACAAAAAATCGGAGCATTCATTTTTCTCGCTGCCGTCGTGTCGGTCGGAGAAGGTTACCGAAAGGTAAGGAAATGTGTGATTCTTTATTGTTGGTATCTATTGCAGAAACTACCAAAATTGGACTTTTTATGATATTCTTCAATGTGAATAATATTAGTAGGTAGTAGCCATCCTTTAATTCTCTTAAACTGCAAACACAGTCCAATTTATTATGGAACAGTTACTTTCGTAGTTAAAATACAAGAGATTAAATAAAAGATTAGGACATCATAGTAGTTTAAGACGTTTGACACATTTCACAATGATAAGTATAACCTGTTGTCATATAAAAATGGCTCATCTTTCCCTGGCCAGACGTGGGCCAGACTAGCTAACAACAAAATTACAGTATCGGACCGACACTATCCTGCGGTGTGAACTGAACTGGGAACCGCCAAAATGAGAACTATCATTAGCAGACGCTACACAGGCATATCAGCCTGCAGGCAGGACTGCATGCCGGCGGACGCGTGATTCGGGCCGTGTCCCCGTTCGGATACGTGTCGGAAGCACAGCGGGCGGTTAAATCAAGTTACTAGATTTTCTGTGACCTTGCTTGGCCGTTCGACAAACTCGTAGGTGTAGTGTCTCCTGTTGTCGGATCCTACAACGACAGTCACGGATTGTTGTGAGGGACCGATTTTTGACTTTCGAGCGCTCGAAATCAAAAGCGAGCGGTAGAAAATATTCGCACACGAAAATTTGACACTATTATTTTCGCATGAACCCAATAATATCTATTTTTGAAATCATCACTCGAAAGCTAGTGATTGGCTATCGATACTTTTGCGTTTCGTTTATGCAAAAATTATATAACTACCGGTTTTTCAAATTGGAATTTTCGACATACCTAATATAGAGAATTCAAAAATTCAAAATTCAAAATTATTTATTTTCAACAAGGTTTTTACATTTAGTGTTCGTTTCTCCCTTTTAAGTTAGACACTTGTATTAGGGGGAAACGCTCTTTCATACAGGTGGTAACAGCATGTTAAAAATAAGACTAAACATAGTTTGTTTTCAGCTTACTACTAAATCTATCTATCTTATTACTATACTTAGATACTTAGATTGGAAAGGTCTTCTGTTCATTATTAAGGTAGTTCTGTATTCGAAAACATGAGTTAAGTGAACTTAAATTAATTTAATCTAAGTGAAAGAAATGACTGTTACGTGCAAATATAATTATAATTACGAGTTAGTGACTAACTCGAACGATATCCAATCACTTATGACTAGCAGTTAAGTAGTCATAAGTAATTCGATATCGTCGTAATTTTGATTTTTAAGCCAGTTACAAATAAGTTTTTTACATTCTCTATAAGTTGTGCTGTAGATTTTAGTTTTTCTATTTATTTTATTATAAAGAATTACAGATGCTACTTTAAATTGTCGTTTAGCAAAATTAGTCCTAGTTCTTGATAATTGCTTTATTACTTCATAGGGATTACGTTTTTGTATCATACTATGATCTCGTTTTAGATTTTTATGAATTTTCAGAATACAATTTAGGATATATAACTTTCTGGTAATGGTACTTTATTGGAAGTTGTGTATCTATAATATAGTAAATTGATTAATCCATACTTCCATACTTAAATGCGAAAGTGTGTCTGTCTGTCAGTCTGTCTGTCTGTCTGTCTGTCTGTCTGTTACCTCTTCACGCTTAAACCGCTGAACCGATTTGGATGAAATTTGGTATACAGATAGTTTGAGTCCTGGGGAAGGACATTAGGATAGTTTTTATCAATGAAGTGGGGGGTGAAAGTCTGTATAGAGCTACGATATAAACGAGTTCCACGCGGTCAGAGTCTTGGGCAGAAGCTAGTTTTAAATATATTATGCGTTTCAAAACAGAAAAAAATCAAAAGTAAGTAGTGAGTTGTAAGGTGCAAACATTAATAAATTGTAAAACGAAACGTAATTGTGTGGGAAAGAGACAGTGCGAGAGAGCGTGACCTGAGAAAGAAAGGGATAGAGAAATGAAAGGGATAAGTTTCAGCGAGAGTAACAGAGATAATAAATTAATTATGGTCGATCCGTTGTTTCGTTTACTAATGGCCGGTTCCAATAATCAATCCACCGATAGTTTTCCTTACCGGCAGTTACATTTTGACAGATTACCCGTAGAAAATGTGTCAAAATGTAACTGGGTATAAGGAAAACTGTCGGTGGATTGATTATTGGAACCGGCCACTATAGAGTAATATGTAGTAAACGAAACGCTTATGTTCCCGCCAATAGACTAACGATCTTGGTTTTCAACCACAAAATTCGGCAAGAAATTATATATAATCGTACACCAGCCAATCACTTAGCATCGAATCAATATATTTTATTTAAATATATCTATCTTTTAAATTAATAGTCAGTCTAAAATTAAATAGATAAAGTGAAGTGTCAAAATTTTCTACCGATAGAATTGAATACGAGTGGTCAACACCACTCGTTTTTCAATTTTCTATCGCTCGTATTTTAAAAATAGCATTTCAATTTAATAGTTTTGACCGTTTTCGAGTGAAAGAGTCGAGCGCTCGAAAGTCAAAAATCGGTCCCCAGCGAACGAAAAAAAACATAGAATGCAAACACTTGCCTAAAACCCGGTATGCGCAAGTTAGTTAGTTATGCCTCTTAAGGCATTTTTAGTATTAATAAATTGTACTTATTAAATAAATAAATAATAATAATAAAATAAATCATTTTGACACCCCGCCCCCACCTCCGCATAATGGCAATGGCATCCATTCTGTGGGGCCATTTTGCGGCGCTAGGGAGCAGGTAAGTGGGCAGGGAAGTGGGCCGGACGGGCGTAAAATGCGGTATTACGCCCGTCCGTCCTGCCCACGTCCCTGCTCACTTCGGCTGAATGTAAATCGGGCATTACACTTCTATGGTTTTTTCGCTCGCTGGTGTCAACAACCTAGTTTGATCACTTTGACCGTATTGATTGTTGATTATGGCCCTAGTCACGCACGGCTATACTTTCGGGGCGAACAATATTGATTTTGTTTGAGCTTTGGCTGTCACCACGTGCGTGGAACAATCGAAGTCGAAAATGTATTCAATTGTCTTTATTAATACTGAAATAGCTAATCGATTTAAGAAACCTTTCGAAGTCGCATCTGAAAAGTGGCACATGGCTATCGTATCGTATCGTACCGTACATCGTACATCGTACATTTTTACCTCTGGAGTGCCATCTATTGTTGGATAGTAAAACTACAAACGGAAATGAATGACTCTTACGGTAAAGCAGATTGTTCTTTATCATAATGTTGCCACTTTATAGTAATACCCCATGGCAGGTAAAATTGTGTTCTTTAATTTCAAAAATAGTGTAAGCATTTAATTGGATGTATTATACTATCTAAAGTCTAACAAAGAATCTATAGGTTATCGAAAAGTGATGTTTTGGTGGTTATTTACGAGATTTTTTTATATACCCTCGCAGCTTAGTCTTAGTCTCTTAGCACGTCAGTAGTGTAAAAAAGGTCTACTCGAACCTGCTTTGAGGAAAATGGAATTTTATATGGAAACATCGCTGAGAGTGAATGATCCTTTTATAATTCCGTCAATTCCGTGAAGAACAATAACTGCGAATGAAAAGTGATTTCGGGAGATAAATTAGTAGCCTTTACATGTGATTTTGTGAACTTGTGTTGGTGCAAAATTAATTGTAGACTGAATTTGTATAGTATTTTTCGAGCAAAGTTCCCAAAAAAACGTACCGCTTGGTAGTAATATGAGTAATGTTACCAACCAAAATGGAACAGGTCTAGAGCAGCAGGTCGGTACCTCGTGTGTAGTTTGTATTGATTTTTCTTTCTATTCGATTGTATATTTGTTAATTATTGTGCTTAAAATCGTTTATGCATAGCTTTCTTAAGTAGTCTTATTCATAACTAGGTTTATATTTGGTCATGCTATCGAAATTAGTATCTTGATTCTACTTTACGTGTCCCGCTAGTAATAACCAACATGGCGACATCTTGGGGCGCTTTAGATTTAATTTGTAGACAGTGAGACTGTAATAGGTTTTAATAATTTCCTATTGACCCTCACTGTATGCTAAAAGCACCTGCCTTCCAAAACGGATTTTACCGTGAGGTCATTGTTACGTATAATTGCATGTCATGGCGGGGAAGTACAGCTATAATTTAGCTCGAACTAACGATGTCTTCTGATTCTATCGTACGTGGTGCTACCGCTTACTGGTGCCTAAATAGTTTAAATTAACAGTATCAATGCTCAAACAAAAAAGCACAAGAAGTTATCAGTCTGACTAATCAAATGCCCTGGAACTTTGTGCAGTATATCTGTTTTGGCTGTAAGCATCAGCTACTACTAAGTTATAAACCATGTACTATGAAAATACCTGTTTAGTGTAGATTGTAGTTATTCTTTGGTAGGCACACTTATACAATTAGTTGATTAATAAAGTAGAGTAAGCATTTCAATGGTTGTTATTTCCAGCTTGCTGGTCTGGACTTGCAGCCTCAGGCTCCTAAGAGTACTGGCCGCTACATTCCCCCGCATCTGCGCAGGCAGTTGCAGGCCACCCCTTCTCAAGGTAACTTGATTCACACAGTTTGCATTTCATTCTTTATTGAAGTGTGGTACATACAGTCAGCAGCAGAAGTAGCTAAATGTGCAAAGAGTTTAAAATGATTTACACACATATTTGTTATAAGGGAATAACAGCTTTTAACAGATTATTTTGAGCACCTCGGCTGCTTAGCTACTTTTGCTGCTGAGTACTTCGTTATTTGGGATTTGCTGAATGCAAGTGTAGGTAACTATGTTAACGCACAATCCAACATCACTCTTATTTCTTAAACATGCTTTGTTCCATCTCATAATTGAAAAATAGTTCACTGGCTCCATCATTATTATCTTTTTTCCAAAACTAAGTAATAAATATGTTTGTTATTAGGTACATTATGTCATGTCTCTATAATGTGATGCTTTTACTCTTCAATAAGGTCCATATTACATGGCCTATTTATGAACATATTTTCAATCAGCTGTCCCTATCCCTGTTCTGTTAATCATATTAAAGTAATATTGGGTATATTTGTTTATATATCACAATATATAACACAATTTGAGAGATTTTTTGACAAAATCACAACACATTAAACTTGTCAGTATGATAAGTAACTACGGATAAACCATTTATTATTAAAATTCACTGATGTACACAGTGCATGATTAGAAATTAGCACACAGATTTATATTTATCATGTTCTGTATCACTGTTGATAACAAAAACAGTACATTTATAATCACATTATTAAATGTTTAAAAGAAATGAAGTAAAAAAATAGGTATCACATACATGAACCTCATCAGTAGCTGAACACCTTTGTACCTTGTTGCTTTCACCCATTTGACAGCTTCATATGGCAGGTTGAATCCTATACTATAAACAAGAAAACATTTATTTGTAAATGGGTTCTGAAAAACGGCTCTTACGATTTCGATGAGATGTTCAATCAGTGTTATGGGGGCCAAAAAATCGATCTAGATAGATGCTTTTTTACTCCGGGTGTTTCTCAAGACAGAAAACTCGTTCTTCCAGGTACTATAATGTTAAAGAGACATGGTACAAAAGTGTTGAATGGATCCCATAAAAGAAGTAGTTAAAAAAATAGGGATATCTATTTAGCTCGTCAAGTAGTCAGATTATGTCTTAATTCTCTGGATGGTACCACCATTGAATCATACCCAGATTAGTTTTTTATGTAGTTTGATTCGCTTGTGAATATGCATAAAGGACAGAATGTGGTGATGGTTCACTGGCGAACTTCCCGGGGGTTAAGGTTCGAACCATAGTCTTAGTTTAGTATAACATGAGTTTAACTTGTGCTTAGGGGAAGAGTCTAAGCGTACAAGCTTAGACGGTCATCAAAGCGAGTCAAGGGACAGCCAACCATCATTCGGAGGCAACTCTAGAGGCTACGACCGTGGTGGTCGGCGCGACGACCGCGAGCGTGACCGCGACCGTGACTACGATCGCGGCTACGATTCGCGATACCCGCGCAGGGACCGCGGTAATACTTATTCCCTTTGTCTACTCTCTAGTAGTCCCAGCATTCAAACCAACCTACATAAACACTATGAGTGATTATTATGTGCTCTTTTAACTTGCTGTAACGGAACAATTTTGTGTTCAATGAGGTTTGACTATTGCAGAGTGAGATAAAGTAGTACCTACTAGAATCCCTTGTTATACAGCACAAAAAATAGTATAAGGATTTTTAGCCAGTAAATCAAATTTTGCTAAGAAGTAACACCTGATTCAATTAATTACTTACAGTAGTTTTTACTTAAGTATTATCAAACCAACTGAATCATGATCCACCTCCAGGAACCTTGTTACAATTAACGAACATATGTGTCCTATGACGTTAATATGTCAGTTAATTGTAACAAGGTTCCATGGTGGGTCAGGATTCAATTTTGTTGATACGAGGGGTGATCCAAAAGTAATGATAATCAGCATGATTTGGTCCCGTGATGATAATTTGTGATTGTCATTCCTATTGTGCAATTATTCAATAATACACTAAAAACTTTAAAAAAAGATTTCATGTATTTGTTTTTTTTTTAATAGCTAAATAAATATGATGGTATGGAATATATTCTGCTGTCAGTAAAATCGGAGGATATTTTGTTACATGTTTGGGGCGGTGTTGGCAAAATTCTGGTGTGGTAATAAAAATAAAAATAAATACAATTTAAAGTTTATTTATTTTGATGCCACGAAATTAATAAATTAAACTCATGTCATCGTTTTTTTTAAGCACAGCTCACGTAACAAAGTTCAAGGTAGGTTTTTCTGGCCATCAATATATAGTAATTTTATTTTTTAAACAGGGTGAACCTAGGTTACAAATACATGAATATAAATACGAAGGGAGAGTGATACATCATAATTCTATAGCAATTAAGTGGAGCCGAATCAGAAAAAACCAAAGAATAAAAAGTACCAAATGTATGAGCTTTTTTCTTGGCTGAGCTTGCCGAGTACCAGGACTGTTTTTCAGGCTTGTGAATTCTATAAAACTAGTTACCTACAGTGTAATCTAGACCAACTCTTTTACTATTACTTCTTATTCTTAGATATTGAAAACTCGTCAATAAAATCGATGCAATTGCGTCGATGTAAAAACTAGTCTTAATTTCGTCTATACAAAGTTTTTTTTTTATACGTAGCAAAATTAAAACATTTTTAATATATTATGTAGGTAAGTAAACTAATAAAGAGTGTATTTAATAATTAAAAATGATATATAACGGATAACTTCTGTTTTTTATGCCGATTATCATTACTTTTGGATCACCCCTCGTAGTACATTATAACCAATTATCATCACATTCACTAAAGTAGTGTTTTTGGTAATATACTTGTGAGCAAAATATTCGGGTTTACTACATAGACTTCAATATCTTGATTATCTTGACAGCAAATTCACATAGCTAAATGAATTAAATTTAATGTATAGACGATTAAAGGTATAACAACTTCTTGATAATGTAAGGTTTAAAAGAAGATTAAAAGAAACAAAATGATTGTTTTATAGCAAATATACCTGCTTATTGTATTATAGGCCTTTGACTTTGTTCTGTCACAAAATATTTTTTAAGAAGTGTCCCAGGAATGCTAAGGATGGTTATAATTAAAGTAGTAATTATGTTGCTTATACCCAAAGAATGTACAAGAATCCTCACGATGCTGGAAAACAGGCAAAGTCATCAAGATAAAGCAAGACCAGTTGGTATATCATAACAGTTCAGTGTTCAACTGATCTTCAATGATTTCTAGAAACTGGTTCTCATCCTCCGCAGGCCAGTAATAGGCAAACCCAGTGGTATGACGCTATAGAAGGAAACAACATCTGATCAACAGTGATCCGATTGCTCCGAAATTGATATCTGAGTTATTTTTATTTAAGGATCACCAACAGATAACAATACATCAATATGGTAAAAAACTAACCTAGTACAAAAATCATTGTAAGATGCTAAGCCACTTACAGGTGACCACAGTCACACACGTGTTAAAGAATAAATACTAAAAAAAGAGCAATGTTACCAAAAAAAACAAAAAAATGATATAAAATAATAATAATAAACAGAATGGTATGTACAGGCCACAACACAGCTAAGTGACCATCGGAAATCTAATCTGACCTTAAGTGCATTGTAATAAGGTTCTAGGTTTTCACGGTATGGTTTGTTAGGTGTGTTGCTGTGTGTACCTACCTACATGGTGAATAATGCACACTGTGCAGTAGTTATGTATAGTTTGCATATTGTGTTCTCAGACCAATCCAAATTTATTGTGTGATCACGATGGAAGAATAGAGCTGCACAGAAAGCCAGAAAGAAAATGTTGTATATGGTTGCAGTTTGGTACTCATGTGGGGTAGAATTTGTAAAGCTAAACTGAGACGAAGGATACGTGGCAGAAGTCCTAAATGAGCATGTCGGTCCATTTATGACAAGACTTGGTGAGAATGCTATTTTTATGCATGATAATGCCCTTGCCATTACTGCCCATATCGTGCGAGACTTCATGAATGATGTGGGTAATCATTGAGTGGCTAGCACGCAACTCCGACCTTAACCTAATCGATCGTGCCTGGGACAAGCTTGGACGACGTGTGATGCAACGAGGCTAGGGATCCCTGCTCCAATTACGCTTCGTGAGCTGAAAAGTGCATGAGTATAGGTATTCCTCTACTTATGCGCACATTGATATTCCCCAACAGTGTTTCTAAAATTGGTGGACAGCATGTTGAAACGCATCACAGCCATAGTGACAGCATATGGGGGTAAGACTAAGTACTAAAATGTGTGTGTGTGTTAAACCAATATTGAACAAGTACATTTTGTTAAATATTGGTTTAACAAGCAATAGAATAAATGTTGCCGTCTATTTAGTAAAAAATAAAAAAACTTGGGGAACCAAATTTAATGCATTTTGTTTAAGTAACATTAGGTTGTCTATGTACTCATATTTATTTAAATATGCTAGCTTAATTCGTTTTCTAGATGTTGAAGTCTATGCTAATGACCCGAAATGTAAACTCTTGGCTGTATTATATCACATATTTAACATTTTGGCTTTTTCATGAATAAGTTGCTTACTTTTTGAGCCTTTATTTATTATTTTCAACTGAATGTTGGGTCACTAAAGTAATCTATGTATTCGCCTATTCTACACATTGCCATAAAATTTATTTAAATCCCTTCGATTGATAGTCACCCAATGAGAAGAGAATATTTTCACCAGATGAATGCAGCTTTTTATTGGATAATTGCTGGTCGTAATTAAAAAACTCAAAATTGTCACAGTAATTAGTTTCCTCTGTTAGCCGCATCACACTCGGGAATAATGTTAGGTGTCTGTAGGTTGAAAGGTGTTATCTCTGGTGACTTTTTGACCTGTGATAAGTCAACTGTGACACAATTATTGAATCTACTAATCTTCGCTTTCTGGAGATTTATGCGGAACTGATACTGATGCAGAACCAAATTAAATTGGCATTTAAAATAATGATGGAAAACAGAAATACCCTACATTTACCCCAATTAATCTTTAGCTTGATTATATTTGTTATATTCTAGATGTTGCGGATTGTATTATTTGATGAAGTATGTCTATGCCCACTGCAACTATCTATAATAGTAGGCAAGCCTTGCGAATGTATGAATCTTATGATTTATGTTTTTTCTACTTGGTGTAAGAATGTTATTATTATGTTTATGAAAGTGTGAAAAAACAAGAAAATGTAGCATATGGCTATGCTTTTGGCGTGCACTGTATTGGAAACATTTATATTACCTATCCACTTAATGTTATGTATATTATGTGGAAACAAATAATAATACTACTTCGTTTTGGCGAGGGTTGTTATTTGCCACTCCACATGCATACTTCGCCGTGTTATCAAACAATCACCAGCCTACTTGTTGTCTTATGTCATACACAATTACTATTATATATATAATCGCATGCTTTACACTGAGTTTTCACTCGCTTGCAATGCGGAATAATTAATTGAAGAAAAAAGATAAGATTTGTTTTATTTAGTAAAACAACTTAAGGTGCTCTTACACGAGCGATAAAACTTGCCGAATTGCCGGAAATTCGGGGCAGTTTTGATGTCACGGCCACTTCAAGCAATTCGAATATTGTTCAAAATGGAGCGATTATTGCTCCAGTATGGCGGCATTCTGGCCCCATAATTGCTGCAACTCAGGAAACTAGGCAATACGTTCATACACGAGAAATTCAGTGGAGCAAATTGTAGTCGGCGATATGGAGCAACATGGAATGAATGGAGCAATTCGAGAATTCATTTCCGAAATATTGCCGCAATTTCTATAAATTGCCCCATATTGCTCAATGAATTGCTCCATTAATTTCGGCAACCTGTCGCCGGGCAATAATTGCCCGAAAAATCGCCCGTGTAAGAGCGCCTTTAAATGTTACCTTAAAACGTACTTTATGCGGTGAATCGTTAATAATTGCTTCATATATGAAACCCTAGATTGCATTTTAGTAAACAGGCCGAATGTTATTTTCAATTTTGGTGTTTTGACAAATAAGTTGTAATGAAAGTAAACCGCATGACTCTTAAAACTTGGCTGCAATACAACGAAAGTATATACCACAATTAACTTAGATATGGTTTAAAACAGCCTTTGCCTTCCAGCCTCTGTAGTAGTTTAAAGATGACCCTTTATAGCAAGTACATTTAAATAGAAAGTTATCTGACGAGCGGATGTTACTCAGGTCGTGAACAGGGATCTCAAAATGGCGAGTCAGCAGAACGCTGGCCTGAGAACGACAGATGGGGGTCTGGCGGCGGGCGCGGCGGTGGCGGCGGCGGTGGCGGCGGCGGCTCGGGCGGCGAGCGCGAGCGCGGCATGCAGCGCGATGTGCGCCGCGACGAGGACTTCAACGAGCCGCCGCAGCCGCGCAATGACCGCTGGAAGGAGCCGGAGCCGCGCGCGGACGACCGCGGCAACTCGCGCTGGGCCTCCGACGATGTGCGCCGCTCGACTCCACGCAGCAGGGACGAGGTAATTATTACCTTGCGGCTTTGGAGCCCGAGATCCACTAAATCAGCGGCAATAGGCGGCGCCTGCCCCTTGCTTGCAGTTTTCGAGCCTCCTTGGCTGTTTTGTATAAAAAAGGTGGTTGAATTTTGGGAATCACTTGATAAAGTCACAAAATATTAGGATGTGCGGCTCAGTCAATTTCGTTCGCTACTATGTGGCCCGAGGTTGCTAGAAGGTTGCCGACCGCTGCACTAAATTATAATCCTACACCTCTGCGATATTTCACACTTTAATAAACCATAATGCGATCATTTGCTTCGATATGAAGGTATGAAAACTTCGTTGGATTTTGATCTTGGCCTCCGAGACAAACTGTGTGTTGAGTGATGTGTATAATTACAAATTATTCTTACAGACACATAAATTGATATTGACTAAGTTAATGGCATCTAAATATATTTTTAAGCTTTTTAGTAGTCTGTCAATTCATACGAATATGTCTGAGATGACGGAATTAATAATGAATGAGTATTATGTGTTATAGAATGACTGGACAGTCCCGCTACCTCGCGACGAGCGGGTGGAGTTGGAGTTGTTTGGCACGGGCAATACCGGGATCAACTTCTCCAAATACGAGGATATCCCCGTCGAGGCCAGCGGCGACCGCGTGCCAGAATTCATTACTACCGTGAGTTTTCACTTCTAATCCATCCATTGTCTCGTTATGTTTATCAAATTAATTATTTTAAAATCATGTGTAGCTGATAGTTCAGTTCCTCCAAGCTTATTTTCTTGTCATAATCAATCCATCTTGACGTCCAACGAACTTGAGGGTTATTAATTTGTTTTTCTGTTCACATTCCTAACATGAGTAATATTTATACAACACCATTCACTGTTAATGTAATTGGAAACCTTTCTGGAAGTGGGACATGTTGACAATTGAAAATATAAACAAACAACTTTGCATATATGCAATTGTAGATGAACCGGTTCAGATGACAGTGTGCCTGTGGTTTCTGCAGGTCTTAGATAAATCTTAGAATTATTCAAACAATTCTTAACGACAATGCCAAGTGTATACATCTGAATATCAGAAAATGAGGAAAGAGATAAAATTATATTCAAATTATCTTGTAGAGTGTGATTTACACTTGTTCTAACAAAATACGAGCTTTTGCTATGAGACAACCAAACTGTATGTATAGTATGATAAAGGTATAGTTTATCTCAGGCAATTTGGTTGATTAGAGATGGTTTTTTTACTCGATTAATAGACATCAGCATCCTACTAGTATTAACTTGCTGTACGCTACTGCTACTACTGTCGTGTAATGCACAGCACAGCACAGTATAGTTGGTAAAGTAATAAACATGTAATTATACAGTTCGAGGATGTTAACCTGACGGAAATCATGCGGACGAACATAAGCCACGCCCGCTATGACCACCCGACGCCGGTGCAGAAGTACGCGATCCCGATCGTGCTGGGCCACCGGGACGTGATGGCCTGCGCGCAGACCGGCTCTGGCAAGACAGCCGCCTTCCTGGTGCCCATACTCAATCAGATGTACGAGGCGGGCCCGGTCAAGCACATGGGGTCAGTATTCATCTTTCATAAACGTGGTCAAGAGTGCTTTTATGCACACGTCATGGGTTACAAATGGTAAATGGACATGCTTCTAGTTTAGTATATACATATTTGTAATATATTTGTTAATGAGCAATTCGTGTTGCAGACCTTACAACAGGCGCAAGCAGTACCCGCTGGGTCTGGTACTGGCGCCAACTCGCGAGCTCGCGACCCAGATATTCGACGAGGCACGGAAGTTCGCCTATCGCTCCCGCGTGCGCCCTTGTGTGGTGTACGTATCATTTTGTTTGGGATGAATGTGTGTTATTGTATCGAGTTGAGCTCTGTGTAAGATGGATTGTGTCGCAACAGGTACGGCGGGTCGCCGATCCACGAGCAGTTCCGCGAGCTGGAGCGCGGCTGCCACCTGCTCGTGGCGACGCCGGGCCGGCTGGTGGACATGCTGGCGCGCGGGCGCGTCGCGCTCGACCACTGCCGCCACCTCGTGCTCGACGAGGCGGACCGCATGCTGGACATGGGCTTCGAGCCCCAGATCCGCAAGATCGTCGAGTGCCACACCATGCCCAAGACAGGCGAGCGTCAGACGCTCATGTTCTCCGCCACCTTCCCCAAGCAGATTCAAGTGCTGGCGCAGGACTTCTTGAGCAACTACGTCTTCTTGGCGGTGGGACGCGTTGGTTCCACTTCTGAGAACATTACCCAGAAGGTTAGTAAGCAATAAGCAGACGCTGCATTAGCTTTTCATGTACTGCCAATGAATTTCGAACTGCACTGTGTCACCTGAACTTACAAGTATCACTTTAATTTTCGTGCAGGTGGTCTGGGTGGAAGAGTCACAAAAGCGCTCGTTCTTACTGGATTTGCTGAACGCTTCTAACCTGCTGAAACGTTCCCGCCCCGAGGACGAACAACTCACGCTGGTGTTTGTTGAAACTAAGAAAGGTGCGAACTCGCTTTTATTGTTACGTCTAATCTTAGCACTAAATGGGGCAATCACTCGCATGTTGTCACGGTAACCGCTGATTTGCAGCGAGGGCCCCAAAACTTAAAAAGTGAAACGATCGTATTTATAACGAAGTGCGTGAGATGGATGATGATTGTACATATGTGTAGGAGCGGACCAACTGGAGGAGTACCTGGACAGCGACGGGTACCCGGTGACGTCGATCCACGGCGACCGCACGCAACGCGAGCGCGAGGAGGCTCTGCGCCGGTTCCGCACCGGCCAAACGCCCATCCTGGTCGCCACCGCCGTCGCCGCTAGAGGTCCACACTGTCTTACACCGCTGGCCTGCTACCCCATTGCTTATTCCATTCTTTGATATACTGGATATATGTGCATGCACACACACTATCACATTTACATTGTAATTTTTCTTGTGTATTTCCTATAGAGAATATTCACCTGAGATGTGCGAAGATAAGATTTCATATATTGGATGAGCTAATCAAGCATGCGAGGTGTCGAATGTATTGAAAACACAGCTCCACAGATCTCAGGTGTATATTTGCCGTTAACCAGGTAGTCAGTTCAAAAATAACAATCTCTCGTCAGTCTTTACCCATCCGATTTATTAAATGAAATTTGAAAGTGTTTCTGAAAAAGAAGATCACTGTTAAGAAGACACGCCAAAACAAACTTAAGTAATTTTTTGCCAAAAAAAAAGCTTATAACAATGATAGTTCTTAACCTACTTAAAATAAGTCAAACAAAGAAAAAAAAACATCATTATGCGTTGTTCTACAAGAACACATGTCCTAATAAGCTACATAATTATATGAATAATTAAGCTGTTTTGGGCTCTGGTTTATGATATTGGAAGTATCATTTGATGAGTTCTGCGTGGGCGATATTATCACACTGAGACTGGTAAAGTAATTGTCTTCTTTACAAAAAAAACGTGATTGTATGTGTACACATTACAAAATCCACAAAGAAAAAGTGGTTCATGCTTGTAGGGCGCTTTCGCTTGTTTTTTTATGGAACCCTCATAATATACTCGCTGTCACAGTATATGTGAAGAGTCCGCTTAAGTATGCACTTGTGTATAGGTACTACAGAAATAGGCACAGTTAAATCAACTGTTTGTGGCACAGGTCTGGACATACCCCACGTGCGTCACGTGATTAACTTCGACCTGCCGTCGGACGTGGAGGAGTACGTGCACCGCATCGGGCGCACGGGCCGCATGGGCAACCTCGGTGTGGCCACTTCCTTCTTCAACGACTCCAACCGCGGGCTGGCGCGCGACCTGGTCGAGCTGTTGGTGGAGGCCAAGCAGGATGTACCTAGGTAAGTAAGGATTGATTCCGACAAGGAATAAAATTTCGGAAGATTTCTGATGTAGCAGTCGCCAGATTTCGCGATATACAAGATCTCGCGAGATTGGGCGTTTTTCACTGATGCAAATGCTGAATTCCATTTAATGATTGACATCGTGTGAAACAAAAAAAAACTTCTTGTTGTGGTTTATTTTCGTTGTATTTCAAAATGACTATTTTGTGTCATTCAGGTGAAACTTAAATCTCCCGAGATCTCGTTAGAAATGTATGCGAGACTGGTTCGTAATATATGGACGAGATCTCGTGAGATTGAGATGGCGTTCCCTAGATTCCGCTATTTCACATTCATTGACCGAACTGTCGGACGTATTACTAAATCATTGCACATCGCAGTTGGCTGACGAGCACCGCCGCTGACGGGCGCCTGGGCAGCAGCGGACGCCGCGCCGGCAGCCGCTCGGGCGGCGGCGGCGGCGGCGGCAGCGGCGGCGGTGGCGGCCGCTTCGCCAGCGCCGGAGGCAGCGGCTTCGGAGCGCGGGACTTCCGTACTCAGTCGCGCCAGCCGCCGAGGAGCGCTGGAGCCTCTATGGGGTCTGGTGAGTTTACAACAACAGGAATTTAACAGCCAGAATTGCGTGTTAAAGCTATTACTATGCATGGATGGGCCTGGTCATTCGACCAAACTGGAATAACGACTCATCTGAGATACAACGTCAAAACCGTATTGACTACTAATCTTAGAATAAAATGTTTTTTTTTTGTTCGGTTAGTGTCACGTGTTTATGATTTTCAGGTTTCGGATATGGAGGCGGCGGCGGTTCATACGGCGGCAACTATGGCGGGTCGTACGGCGGTGGCGGTGGCGGCGGCGGCGGCAGCGGCGGCCCCGACTGGTGGGGGGACTCGTAAGCGCGCCCGTCGCCTCGCACCGATCCTCGACGTCCCCGGCACCACTAACTCTAACCTCAAGGGTCACGATCGATATCTAACGTTCGCGAACATAATGCACGAATTCAGATTCATGCAATTTTCGATCATAGAACGGATGGTTAAAACTTATAACGAGATACATACTTTTCCACACCTTTTATTTAGAACAGATGCTTGATTTTCCTAATAAGGGGTCGTGCCGATCTCTTTAGGGTGCTCTGGGAGCATTCATTTCTCATAAAAGGTGTGCACAGGAGTATGTGCCACTTTGTAGCATAATTATTTGTTTAATCGGGCGACAGTGCATGAACCTTCGAAAGATTCATGATTCGGCGTTCACATGATATAATACATAATTTTGCTACATGAGGCACCAATCTACTAGTAACGGTTAGCGGAAATCAAATATTTACTAAATAGCTATAAAATTTCAAATAAATACATATTTATGCCATCATGTTTATTACTTGAGTAGTTGTCAAGTTATAAATAGGCCTGCCGTTGTAAAGAATCAGATTTGTCATAAGTCGGTTCGGTAAACGCGGAGGCGATGGCAAGGACGCCTCTAGCTCTATTTGATGGTCAGACTGAATTGACTATTAGTTAGGTGTGACATGACAGGATGGAGTGCGGTGCGTGTGTGCATGCGAGCGGTCGCGAGCGCTGAATCTCAGGCGCGCTGCTCGCGGCCGCATCCGCGGGGCTGCAATGTCGCTCGCCACTCCCGCTGCCAGCAAGCTAACCAACAATCGATCCTTATTGATATCAGGATACTCTTCAATTACAATAGTGCGTGCTGAACTGGGCAGCTTAGTTATTCAATTGGCGGGGGGCATTGTAACCTCCTCGTAACTTATATGTTGTTAATATTAACATATTTGCGTGGGCATGCAGAGATACCTGTGAATCATTCGCGCATAGACCCTGCGTAACACTGGATAAATCGGGAGACGTAATTTAGGATCACATTTCATTTCGTCATTTCATATTTACCTGTGCCGCGTCACGATATTATCCCTGGATAAATTTGAATTTCATGCATTTTACTAATCAGAAAATCGAATTATGTATTTATATCTTCTTATTTATTATATATTATCTTAACCTGTTAGAGATTTAAGGTTTTGGTTTTAAATTGCTGTATTTTATTTAACTTATTTGCAATTCGATTGGTGGAGAGTGGATAACTATGGAATTCTTCAATCACAATGAACTTCCCCACCCCAACCCAGGTATTTTATCATTTTGACTGTAATAACTATGAAGTTCTTCAATCACAATGAACTTCCCCACCCCAACCCAGGTATTTTATCATTTTGACACTAATAATATTATTATGTGAAGTAGTCCTATAAATATAGAAATATTTTTGACGTTCGTTAATTATGTGTATTGTGGAAATCTTAATGAATGATGTAATACTGTATTTCCAATGATATATTTTCTGACAGTCTCGTTGCTGACGCACTCCTAACACAGAACTTTGAGGCATTTACGCACCCTAAAATCGATGTAGCTAATGTTTCAGTAGATTTAGAAATTGAGAAGTACCGATAAAGTATAATAAGTAATAATATAAAAAAAATTGTCTGTAGAACTCCCATATTGTAATATCTGTCATCAAAGTGGTATATAATTTGAATGTGAATTTATCAATAAAAGAAAAGAAACGAGTATCGTTGTTTTAATTTGTCCCTAAAGCCTACAACACACTGGCTCCGCCTGCGGTGGCGGTCAATAGTAAAATTGTCAGTGAATGACAAGTTTACTATTGACCGCCGCTGCCAGGCGGCGCCAGTCGGAAAGGCTAATCCAGTCGAGATTGTCAAACCTCAAATCACTGGAAGTTGGATGAAATTTGGTACGAATGTCCGTTGGAATGGAAGGCCTCTTTTCGTGTCCCGATACTTCAGCCTGGCCTTGCAGAACGACCGCCATCTTGGGAAATGCATTTACTCCGTTCATTAGCAATACGCGTTAAGAGGCTGACAAGACCTCATCATCATCAGCCGAAAGACGACGTGCTGGACATAGGCCTCCCCCAAAGAGTGCCAAAGTGACCGGTGCCGCGCCACCCGCATCCAGCGGACTCCCGCAACCTTTACCAGGCCATCAGTCCACCTTGTGGGGAGGGGGGCTACCCACGCCGCGCCTTCCGGTAGGTACGTGGTCGCCACTCAAGAACCTTTCCACTCCCACAACACGACAAGACCTAATTTTGTTGAAATGTATGTTATTTAAGCAGTTTTTTAAGAAAAACTATTTGTTCTAGCACAACAAAAAAATATATTCATCATATTTCAAAGACCGTGGACGGACTCGATACATAATTGGACGAAATCTGCTCGATAGAAAATAATGGCAAAGATTGGTCTTAAAATCATCATTAAACGGTTCTGTCTTAATTTTTTTGACGTATGGGTCTGCAATTAAAAACATGAAGTCAACATATTCATACCCAAACCGCTAACGAGTCATATTTCACAAATAATCTTTTTATTTCAATATTATGTACCTTCAAATACCGGGCCGCCCAGTAACACTCCCTCTCGATTACTCCGATACAAATAGACAGTGCGCCGTATCCCGAATCCTCAAGGGCATTTTGGTATTGACAGCGTCTTATGTGCGAAAACTACGTACCTACTCTAAAAATATAATCTAGGAGAACAATGGCAACGGCTTATTAAATTCTGCACCTGTATGTAGTACAGTCAGCATCAGAAGCCTAACTACGCAATCGAAGCCAAGGCATGTTTTCCTGTCAAAAGATATTATTCCCTTTTAATAAAGACTTGACGTCTTCGTTTGCGTAGCTACTTTTGATGCTGACTTAATACACACATTTGAAAGGAAAACATGCCTTCATAGAGAAAAACTCATCCTCATGTTAAAGTTTCCCTCAATTCCCTTTGGTAGAATTGAGCTGAAGTTTACCAACAAAGTGAAAATGTAAATACTACTAATATTATAAATGCGAAAGTTTGGATGGTTGGACGTTTTGGATATTTGGATGTTTGTGACGCTTAAACGGCTCAATCGATTTGGATGCAAATTTGCACGAAGATATAGTTTATAGCCTGAATTAAAATATAGGATAGCTTTATCCCGGGGCCAAGCAAACGATGTGGCGGGCGAAAGCTAGTTATTAAATAGTCATAAAACTAGCCAAGATCGAGTCGGACTTACGCAGCGGTGTAACGCGCCAGATGGGCTGTGGTGTTAGACGGCGACCCCATGGGGCCTCGGAGACACAATAGGGATGCGGACCAAGATTTTTTTACGATGCCATTCAAACCAGTTTTTGGAGAGGAACAAATGTTTGTATGGGAGCAACTACAGTTAAATAACATAAATACCCAAAAATTTGAGACAAAGATTGACGTCGCTGGCGGCAGCGGAAAACGCTTCATACTGATGACGTACCCACGTATGACGTCACTTGTACAAAGTAGTTGTATCGTTGTATGGAAAATCCGGTAAATTGTTGTTTCAGTCGCGAAATTATACTGCGTTACATAGTTGTCATACAATTTTGTTTCTATAAAAGCGTAAGCTAGCGTAGCTTTAAATTTACTCTTGGACAATAAAAAAATGCATCATTTTTCTAAACTTTTTAGGTTCAATTTGAACATGAGGCCGCATGCCTATTGTACCTAACCCAGACTTCGAAGTTTTTTCTCGGATAGTAGGCTGCAGGGCCACGTGCTTTTGAACGTGTTAATACTTACGCAATTTCAGATCTTTTTTACAACGGATCTACCTATTACCAATAATTCATGATTATGAGTTACAAATTCTATGAAAAAGAAACATTATTAATGCTTGAATTGAACATTATAATGATAGCACCATAATTTAGCGAGCATAATTTTGATACAATTCCAGTTTGATAGATGTTGCTTATGTTAGTTGTCGATTTGCGCCATCTAGCGAGCTTAATTTTAGTCCAATTTCAGCTCAATATACTATACAGGGTGTTAACGGGGTCATGATCCGGAATGACAAAAAGCGAATAAGATGATCATACTGAACAACCTTTCCCATGGGACCAACCACGAAATCGCAAAAAAAAAGAGCCAATTAAGAGTTAACTGTGAGTTAACTGCGATTTAATTGAGAGTTATGTATGGAATACCTGTTTTTTTTTTGCGATTTCGTGGTTGGTCCCATGGGAAAGGTTGTTCAGTATGATCATCTTATTCGCTTTTTGTCATTCCGGATCATGACCCCGTTAACACCCTGTATCCTACCCAATAAAAAATAACCTACCAATATATGGGTTTTATTTGATTCCAAAATTATGAAAGAAACACTAATCTAACTGTAAATGTATGTATAATATGTCATACAAAATTTCCGTAACTTCGCAAACAGAACATTTTATCAGGCCATAATGGACCCGATTCTACAGTGGCCTCTAAACTTCAAAATTTTATTTAGGTGTCGCTAAAACACTTTGCTATTCTATGAGCAACTGTCATACATAATCAAATGAAAGCGCTAATTTGAATGTGACGCTTCTTATTTCAGGCGGTCTATTCAACTTAGTTTTAGCTGCCGAATTGCTATTCTAGACGTGTCGTTTTTACGCGAAAACACATAAACGTCAAACTTAATCGACAAATTTAAGCGGCGAATAAAATAGTCCCGTTTATAATTTGTCAAGTGGATATACTCATTTTTTATTTTCTATTAGAAATTACATTTTGAAATGGATGAAGAATTCGTCATGGCTGCTGTGGTGGCCGACGAGGAACAAATAGGTCCCATTTTTAGTTTTTTTGTGATTCTCTCAAAAACCATGCGTTTTAGCGTTTTTCTACAAAATGCCGTATATATTTTTTCACCTCAGCAGCTCGAACAAGCATATTTTGCTGCGTGAAAACAGTGTGCAAAATGCGATTTTGCTCACTCTGTGAGACAAAGTAGCTTTTTAATTTTGATGCGGAGCACTGACATCGGTACATTATGTAATTTGTTGTCTTCAAATTCCTATGAGATTATTTTTAGTCACTTCTTTCAAATAACAAAAATAATTATCAAAATCGATTACTAGATAAAGAATTATCGCTAAAAATTAAACATATCGCTAAAAATAGAAAATCAAATATACAAGTTATTAGTACCAAAATGCAGATGGCACTTTACAACAGTATCTTCTACTTATGAGTTGGTACGATTTTGTTATGTAAGTTTGTTCGTAACCCTCGGTGCGTGAGTCAGACACGCCCTCGACCAGTTTTTTTTTAAATTGTGACCGAAAAGTCAAATCCCAAATTTCATGTAACGATTTCTATACAACGTTTCGGCCCCAATTTCACCAATTTAGGGGTTCAAATTCAAAAAATCCTTCCTTGGTGCGCCTCTACGTCCTTGGAAGAATACGTGTTTCAAATTTCATGCCTCTATCTTCAGCGGTTTAGGCCGTATTCTCACAACTTATTGAATACCGTAGTACGGGTAGGAATAGGTACAAGGCTCTTCTAATGAATCCGCCTGGTAACAAGGAAGCAATCCCGTAGTAGGTTGCTATGCTAGCTACTAATGTTAATGAATGCGTCCGGCCGGCGCCGTGCCCGGCGCCCATGCACGTAAACAACCCGTGCTTCGTACTCATTCCAATTTTATAAACAACACTTGCATTACCTAATCCCTGGGATTACAGCTAGGAATGTATACGTAGATGTAGGTACCTACGCCGTAGATATTTTTCAAAGATGACCTGGAAAAACACTCAATAAATCTAGGCACTGACTGCAGTGACTACCTATTGTCGGTGAGATATATCAATCAATCAATCAATCATATATTTATTTGCATAAATAAGGGTATAATTAGGTAATATAGGGCAAGTCTTTCCCATTCATATTCCCTCTACGAACCTTTAGGTGTTCTAAGTGTTTTCATTGAAGTAGAGTCGGCGCTACAATGTTTTGGGCACGTTAGTAGTGAAGATATTATTGCAGGTGAATTAGGTAAAATTACCCAGTATAAATATGTCGTAAAAATATTGTGGGACCATTCTCAAGTCTGCATACAGGGTGTTTTTTTAACCGTCTTAGAACCGAAGCCAAGTTAATGTATATGTCGGCGGCAGATCGTTAAATACGCCAGATCACGAAATTCCTAGGCATATCGTGAAACGGCGCCATTTCATGATATGCCTAAAAGTCGGCTAGGCTTATCACGATGTGCCTGATAAACAATACGGCAGATCGATTAGAGCAACGCATTCGTCGATATTCCTAGCTCTATACCGGGCACATCGTAAAATAGTTTCTTTCTTGGCCACTGGTGGCGCTGCACATGCGATGGCGGCCGTTTTTGTTGGGGGCTAATAATCAGGGCGGACAAAAATTTGTCATAAGCGAACTCTGTCTTAGGTCGGTTAGGTTAGGGTTCACTTGTGTCCCTCAGACCAGAAATAGACACCCCGCGCAGCGGGGTGGCGTCGACTCGCTGGAGATTATCAGTCCGCACTTCTTATTTTTTTTAATTTACCTAATTCAATTTTGGACACCCTACTTACGTATAACGGTGAGTATTGAACGATATGCCGGCGTTTCATGATATGCCTAGGAATTTCATGATCAGCCTAAACGTCACTGGCTTGGCCAAATCATGAAATGCCGGCGTTTCATGATATGCCTAGGAATTTCATGATCTGCCTAAACGTCATTAGACAAATCGTTAAACGTTAAGTTTTGAACGATATGGCGGATGTCCTTTAGCCAAATCATGAAATGGCGGCGTTTCACGATATGCCTAGGAATTTCGTGATCTGGCGGATTTTACGATCGGCCGCCGACATATACATTACAAAGAACATTAAAAAAAAATAGTTACTAATAGAGTTTTTTTTTACGAATGATTAGTACGTTATGGATACTTTAAGTGGGCTTCGGCTCTAAAACGGTCAAAAAAACACGTTGTATAACTGGTTGTTTTAAGGTACCTACCATACATTATTCGTTTCAGTTGTGTTGGTTAAGTAGGTATGGGTTATCAAGTATTGGTTTAACGTATTTTTCTACTCATGTACCGTTATCTGTCATTTATATAGGTAGGCTTTAGCTCAAATACAATGACAGCGATAATAAGTCGTCAAAAACTCTATGCTCTATGGCCCATAAACGCACTGTTTAGCGTACTTTTATGGTTCATACATTTTTCATAAGCACCATGGTATAACAACACAGGTACGTACTCTCTTCCGAGACTCGCGAATCACGTGACTGACACAAGCCTACGTCATCACGCTGTTAAAATGCCGTTTGATGACGTAGGCTTGTGTCAGTCACGTGGTCCGCGAGTCTCGGAAGAGAATACCTGTGTTGTTATACCATGATAAGCACTGTTTACCCCGATGTCAAATCATCTAACTTTTTTAATCGGCCGCTATATTGCAGTGGTACCAACTTTTTCGAAATTAAACAGTTGTGTCATTTGTATATTATAAATTATTTACTAAAATAATAATAAACCATCATCTATTGTGTGTTAATTTACATGTTTTATAAATTCGTGGTATTATTTATAATAATAAACAATTCGAATTCGGTTCGGGTCCGGATTCGGTTTGATTCGGATGGCAAGTGCAAACAAATTAAAAACAAAACGAACCATAAACAAGAGGTATCATATTTCTGATTTCCCATCAAAATAAAATACAGTTCAAAATGGAAAGACTATAACTCCTTAACTATTAACATTTTATTCGTGTTTGTGAAGACAAAAGTGTAAGTTCCTTTTAAAATGGTCAAAGGAATTCATAACTCAACTTCTGAAGAAATTGCGTGAGTAGCAAACTTGCTGCCTTACTCGTAAAAGTGTAAATAATGCAATTTATTTAAAATCTGTCGTAGAAAAAGTATTGTATGCAATATGCAACGGTATATGACTGGTCTAAAAACGCTCGTGGCGTTTTTAATTGCGATGCTCGCCAAGGCTCGCTTTGCAACCCACGACACTCGCGTTTGAAGACTTTTAAGACCTTTCTTATGGGGCTTCTAGACGGGCTATACTTTTCCGGAAATGTGTGGCCGGCAACTATGGGCGTCCCTCTCTTACTTACATGTTAGACAGGGACACCAATAGTTGCCGGCCACATATGTAGTGAAAATATGGCCCGTCTAGGCCTCGTATATCAAAAAACTATCCTACCACTTCGTTCCACTGAAGGAAGCCAGTTACCGGAATAAAAAAGGTGCTCACTACGAGATACGAGGTGTGTGTAACTCTTACCGGTCCACAAATTTCAGCTATGTAGGCCTAAACCATAGACAGAGGGAGATGTCTTTCAAAATTCGTTATTATTAATCTATCTCATCGATTACGTCCAGTAATGGCCAACGGCTTATTGAATGCGTCTTTTTGTGGCGCCTTTTTATTTGGTGATCGCGTCTAGAGCGCGCGGGTCCCCGCCGCGAAGGCATCCACGGAATGCCTAAAAGGTGACTCGTGGATAAATTACGGACATTTCTTCCATTTTAACGATTCCCTTTATTATTTAATTTATTTTTATTGTATGTTACACATTCGGCTTGTAACAATGTTTGTTTTTGGCCTCATTAGCATAAGGCTCATGCTGGGAACGAAAAAAATGAAGGCGCAGCATTTTGATTTCTCGATAGGTTTTCTTATGACAGCTGTTTTTCGTTAAAGATCTTCACGTGTCTAATAATAAAGGAGATAGCGGGATGTCTCAATTCCGGAGTCATTTGTCGGGTTTTTATCGCGTCTCGCTTGTGACATTATAAAACAATTAATTTATTATCGCTCTGGGAGATGATTTCGATCAGTTTATCGGCGGCGTGCGCTGTTGGACGTTAATAGTTTTATGTAAGAGGTAATTTTTATTAATTGGCCATTGATAGAGTGTTCATTCCCAAGTGCTCGTTTTAATATTGTCATGCGGGAGCGGTCAATCATGCAACAGCACGACATGCCACTCGGATGCGAAGCACATCTGCAGTTTCCGTGAGAAACTTGGGGTATTTGGAGGTTTTTTATTGCCTATTAATAACATTTTTTGACGAAAACATTCATTTGTTAATTAAATTGAATTATAACATGAATTTATTTTGTATGTAATGTAGCAAACCTCTAATAAATCATTTATTGCACTTTATTGTTGATATGTATGCCATCGTCATGCAAGTAAGAAGAAAAGCTAGGAAAATGTTTATTATACAGTACTTATAAATATTTTTACATTTCATTTTACATTATGAAGTTTAGAGCAGCAAGCTAGGAATATATTCGTAAATATTATAATGATTTTCACCCTTTCTCAACAAACACGAATGTCAAATAATAATAATAATTCTTTATTTTGGATAACTAACGAAAATCCATATAAGTACATAAACAAAACAAGACAACAGAGAAAAATAAAAATAAACTTGACATTAAAAACGGATAAGTATCTACTTGTCGTATGTCACGCAACCTCTGAGGCAATTGCCCCGCTGTTTTTGTCACACATTCTGTCCGCAATCACTTTCAAAATGCGTTGGTGACTAGGTATACCCCTCAGTCGCTGCTGCAGCGACGCGTACTTCTTGCGCATGATAGCGTAGAAGCCGTCGACGCGCGCGCTCACAAACATACCTGACGCGCTGCATTGCCGGGGCAGTCCCATCAACATTCTGAAATAATTATTGTAGAGGACGCGCAGGGCACGTAAGCTCGTCGTGTATACCTAACCCATAGGCTTCCCGTGTAAAATGCTTGGCAGAAAGATCTAAACAAAGTTATTTTGACATCATGTGTACAGCGGGACAACCTACGGGCCAGCATGTTGCTTCTTACAGCCAGCGCCATGCGCTCCCTCTCAATATCTGGGTCGTCAGTTAGGTTGTCGGTGATGAAATGTCCCAAGTACTTAAATTGCTTGACTATGCTCAGCTCAGAACCATTTAGTACAACCGGAGGGATGTTAGTAGGCTGGAACTTTCGCTCCGTTTTAAAAACCATTACCTCGCTCTTTTTACGTTGTACTCTAGGCCATGCGTCTGGGCATAGTTTTAGCATGTGCGTACGAGTTTACGCAGCGCGCCGATCGACGTACTCAGCACCATGTCATCTGCATAACAGACAGACAGATAGGACAGATTGTTACAGGTACAGGTACCGTCAATATGATATCATACGTGCTACTGAGTTCGACGATCAACTCGTTAAGATGCTGTCAACACCAAAATGCCCTTGAGGGTTTTGGATAGCGCGCACACTGTCTATTTGTATCGGAGTAAACGAGAGCGAGTGTTACTGGGCGGCCCGGTTTTTGAAGGTACATAAATATTGAAATAAAAAAAAGGGTGGATTATTTCTAAAATATGACTCGTTAGCGGTTTAGGTATGAATATGTTGACTTCATGTTTTTAATTGCAGTCCCATACGTCAAAAAAATAAAGACATAGAACCGTTTAATGATGATTTTAAGACCAATCTTTGCCATTATTTTCTATCGAGAAGATTTCGTCCAATTATGTATCGAGTCCGTCCACGGTCTTTGAAATATGATGAATATATTTTTTTGTTGTGCTAGAACAAATAGTTTTTCTTAACAAACTGCTTAAATAAAATCAATTTCCCCAAATTAGGTCTTGTCAGCCTCTTTTTGGCGATGTCAAACCACCTTGTCTAACACCGCACTCCAGTTTATGGTCACCCGATCGCACGCCCGCCCATTTCACGGTTTAACTGTTTACTGTAGGTACCAATATTGGAACAGCCGAACACACTCCAGGGGCACACCCGCATCCCTCAGCTTCTTCCACAACAGTTCGTCTTAGTATATAACACGATCGAACGCTTTTGAAAGGTCTAAGAAGCAAGCGTAAACCGGTGTTTTGCGATCAGTGTAAATATACGCTACCGTGTGTTTCAAACATAATATAGCGCTCTGAACCCAAGCTGTGCGTCATGTAAATTCAGGTGCGCCTCGGGACGCGCGTCCAGCCAGCTGTCCAGGACCTTAGCCAGCGCTGTTGTCAACGAGATTGGTCTGTAGTTTAATATGTCCGACATGTCACATGTTTTATTTTTAACAATCGGCACTACCAATGTTCTCATTAGTTGCTCCGGTAGATAAGAATGCCTGATACATAGGTTATAAAACATTGAGAGCACACGTGGTAAATGGACTCATAACCAGGGAACTTACCTCGTTGCATACTTTGTATGACCTTATCAATCTCACTGGCCGAAAAACTTGTAGTGAAACCGATCGTTCCGGACTCAGCATCTACTCCATTTTCTATAGTTGACGTATCGGTGGATGGAACAAGCAGCGGACTCACGGTGAAATGTTCCCTAAAAGATTCCGCTACCTATTAATTTAGGATCGCCAGATCTAATGTTGAGACTATTTGTCTTTTGCCAAAATAATTGAAATTGCATCGACGCATGATCGGCTGCCAGTTTGTCCATCTTAATCTGGTCCTCATTGTCTTGGCAACATTTAAGTATGGATTTGAGGATTTTACAAAGTGGTAGACAAAGATTTTTAAAGGATTATTAGCTATAATAGATTTGGAGGACGTTTATGAATAAAGGCAATTTTACTGCCTGTCGATAACTAGATATATTTACAGGATTCACCTTTTTTTAGCCCATAAATAATTATTTGGCAATAAATTGAATATCACCTACCTAGTGTGAAACTTGGCATTTTTTTACAAAGATACTTCAATATAATATTGGAACCTTAGTTTTACTTTCAATGGATTAGTTACTTGTTACACTTACTACCTAGATGTCCCTTGCCCTGCCCGCCGCCTTTCTATTCTTCATTTATTCTGGTTATCTTTACTTAGCTTGGCTGTAACATTACAGCCAAGCTAAGTAAAGATAACCAGAATAAATGAAGAATAGAAAGGCGAAAGGGGATAGGTACATACCTATCCTACTAATCCTACTAGAAAGTTGTTGGATGTATGTATCGAGGGATGGATGGTACGTTCCAATTAATCTCAAAAACTACTGGACGATTTTTTATGAAACTTCCAGTTTTATCCCTTGTTGTTATATATCAGAATAGGACATAGCCTATAGCTATAATTAATGTCAAATTCCATCTCTTTTTGGGACGAAAAAGAAGATGAAACTTTGTATGGAGAACAACAAACAGCGTGAAATGAGCGTTGTCAAATGTAATATATCTATTAGTTACTAGATGGTGCTAGATGTACCTACTTCCTAATTACGATATGAATTGATAAAATGTTCTGTTTACGAAGTTACGGAAATATTGTATGACTTTGCTGTACTTACATACATTTACAGTTAGTAGAGTAGTTACTGAGTGTGCCTTTCATAATTTTAGAATCAAATAAAACCAATTTAATACTGTTTGATACCTATATTATTTTTATTAGTCTAAATAAAATCAAAAACATAATATAAGCGGCATCGATCGAGCTGAAATTGGACTAAAATTAATTTCGTTAGATGGCACAAATCGACAATTAACATCAGCGACCTCTATCAAACTGAAATTGTATCAAAATTATGCTCGCTAGATGGTGCTATCATTATATAATTTAAGCATTAATAATGTTTATTTTTATTGAATTAGTGACCCATAATCATGAATATTATATTATTGTTAATATCCGTTGTAAAAAAGATCTGAAATTGCATTAGGGCCTCTTACTTGATATGAGTAAAGCTTATGATAGGGTCTGTTATGGAACCCTTTTACTCAAAATAACATAATACTAGAATCAGAGTATCTGCCCTTAAATGCATCGAGTCATATTTTGAAAATCGCATCCAATATGTACACATAGAGAATGCAGATTTTAAGACCGGATTAATAAACCAAATCCGATCAAATAGTATCTTTATTACCGGCTCTCTCCCTCAAGGTAGCGTCCTCGGTTGTCTCTTATTCCTTATCTACATCAATGATTTACCTAACGTATTAGATGATCATTGCACGCATTGTACTCAGTATTACTGCCTTGCTCTAATATTAGTGAAGTCGTCAATAAACTAAATGTAACGCTTGACAAAATAGTAAACTGGTTACAAGTTCACAACCTCCAGCTAAACTTGAGTAAATCAAAAATCATCCAATTCAAACCTTATCAAAAACTTAATTTGCCCATAAATGATAGCTATAATAATAATAAAATAAATTCAGTGAGTTCTGCCTCACTATTGGGTGTAGATCTGGACACCAGTATGAGTTGGAAACCACATATTCAAAGATTATCTAAAGCCCTACCCCTTAGATACTTATCCTTTATCTATGCCCTCAACCACCTTAAGCGCGCAACAGACCTTAAAACATCACTCACGGCATATTACGCCTATGCCTACTCAATAATGTCATATGGGATTATTATGTGGGGAAATAGTTGTGATATAAATAAGATTTTTACCCTCCAGAAAAAGTGCATAAGAATCCTAGCTAATATAAATCCAATGAAATCCTGTAGGCCATATTTTGTCAAATACCAGATACTCACCCTTACTTCCATTTACATACTTGAATCGTGTAAATTTGTCCGGAAACATATAGGTTTATACACACAGATAACGAGTATCAAAAGAAACGATCGGAATATGCGCAAAATTTGAGCACCGTTCTCCAAATATAAACTTGTCACGTCTAGTAGCATTACATGACAGTTAAAATGCACAATCATCTCCCTAATTGCATAAAATGCCTCGATAAACCAAAAATGTTTAACCAACAGTTAAAATCACTGTTAATCCACAAATGCTTAGCTTATAGCCTGAATGAGTTTGTTAGCGGATTTATTAGCGGAAAATTTTGAATATTTTGCTTCAACTTTAGTTTTATTTATTTATTCGTTTTAGTTATATTTATTATTCTTCCCTGAATTAATAGTCCATATATGTTATAAGATTAGGCATAAGTCTGCTGTCTTATTGGAACCTGTTTCAATAATCAGCTTTATCTATTGTAGTGCCCTTGCAGGGCGTCACATGAATACCTTGTTAATTTACCTACCATCTATTGTATGTAATGTGATACGCAATAAATAAATTGATTGATTGATTGATAGTTTAACACCCGGCGCATTTCACCGCTGCGTAAGTCCGACTCCATCTTGGCCAGTTTTATCCCTTATTTAATAACTAGGTTCCACCCGGGTCCACGCTTCGTTTGCGTGGACCCGGGATAAAGCTATCCTATATATTTGAATCCAGGCTTTAAACTATCTTCGTGTAAAATTTCATTTTAATCGGTTGAGCCGTTTAAGCGTCTTTGAGTAACTAACATTCAACATCTAAACATCCGAACATCCAACCATCTAAACTTTCGCATTTATTATATTTGTAGGATTATCCTTTACTTTATATTTATTTTAACAATTAAAATTTTACTTTGTTGGTAGCACAATTTTCTCAACGTACTAAAATCGTAAATAAACCTCATTCATTAAACTTAAAATGCCTGTTAGAGTCTGTCAAGCGAGTCGTGTCCCTGGAAATGCAAATCCTACTAATATTATGAATGCTAAAGTTTAGACCTCAATCACGCGAAAACGGCAAGAGGGATTAAAATGAATTTTGGTATACATAATATGTTACATATAGTGGATTAAAATTCGAGTATATAATATTTTTTATTCAGGGAATCATCGTCTAAGGGGGCGAAAGTTTGTAAGGAGCTATGATATAAAAGAGTTCCATGCGCACGAAGTCGCACCAAACAATTTTCTCAACGTACTAAAATCGTAAATAAACCTCATTCATTAAACTTAAAATGCCTGTTAGAGTCTGTCAAGCGAGTCGTGTCCCTGGAAATGCAAATCCTACTAATATTATGAATGCTAAAGTTTAGACCTCAATCACGCGAAAACGGCAAGAGGGATTAAAATGAATTTTGGTATACATAATATGTTACATATAGTGGATTAAAATTCGAGTATATAATATTTTTTATTCAGGGAATCATCGTCTAAGGGGGCGAAAGTTTGTAAGGAGCTATGATATAAAAGAGTTCCATGCGCACGAAGTCGCGGGCAGAAGCTAGTACCTATATATAACCTACCTATTAATTGAACGAGGGAGCGACACGAACGAAGTTCTCTGCTTCAGCGCTGTCCGAAATTCTTTTGTATTCCCGTTTGTCCAGCTGTTCTCCTCTCCAGGTAGGTACCATTACTGAATCGATTCGCGTTAAATTTTCTGAGCAGGTTCAAAAATTAGGTTATTTTTTGTGGATTTAGATTTCCGAAATAAAATAAAATTAAAAAGACAGGCTCGCGATTCCTACTGCTCACCACCCGCCCCGCCGCTCCTCAGTCACTAGATTGGTAGATCATTATCCATAGGTTACGTTGATAATATAGCGAAACAGTTTTTGCAATTCTGGTGCGCGGCCATATCCATATTGAATAACCATATGCTAAAGAACGAAAACAAAGCACTCATATAATGGGATCCTTGAAATAAAAGGTTGTTAATAACAGCAATAACAATGACCCAGACCTGCCTTTGTTATGAAATAGACAATGAGCCCCTGTCCCTAAATTGCATTACTTTGGATGAGTGATAATTTATTACTGAAAATAAATAAATTAATATTATAGCGTTGTCAATTAAGCGAATTACTTTTCATAGGTTCTGTGCCGTATGTTATTTTATTTTTCTACTCCTGTACCGTTATCTGTCATTTATATAGGCTTTAGCTCAAATACAATGACACCGATAATAAGTCGTCGAAAAACTATATGCTCTATGGCCCACCACACCCGCACCGCACTGTTTAGCGTACTTTTATGGTTCATAAATTGTTCATAAAAGCACTGTTTACCACGATGTCAAATCATCAAACTTTTTTTTAATCGGCCGCTATATTGCAGTGGTACCAACTTGAAAAGCATTTTTTTCTAAATAAAAAGTTTTTATTTACTATCAAACATTTGTAGAACATAAATTATTTACTAAAATAAAAATAAATGATCATGTATTGTCCGATTCGGTTCGGATCCGGATTCAGTTTGGTTCGGACGGATGGCAAGTGCAAGGAAATTAAAAACAAAACAGACCATAAACAAGGGGTGTCAATGTGTCATATTTCTAATTTCCCACCAAAGTTCCAGTTCAAAATTAAAATACGAAATATGATAACTATTCGTTATTAATAACTTATTAGGATTATATTCGTGTTAGTGAAGTGAAAAATAAAAGCGGCCAAGTGCGTGTCGGACCACGCACAACGAGGGTTCCGTGCCTATTAAAAAGGTCGTATCGTTACTCTGGCTAAATCTAAATCTTATGGCACTTACGTCTTTTTCTTTAAGGAAGGCAGTTTTTTAGAAATATCTTAAAAACCTTTGAACTGGTCTTGTTCAAAACAATTTTCGCTGAGAGAATTTAATACTATAAGCATGATTTTTTTCATATTTTTAAAATACACGGTTCAAAAATTAGAGGGGGGGGGACACAATTTTAGTGACTTTCGAGGATCTCCTCATAATCATAAGATATAATCTTATCTCCGACTCTATTCACTTAATTAAAAAAAATGCTGAGAAACCTTATATTTATTTTAAAAGGCCTATCGATTGATGTGCCACACGTGGGCTTGCAATGAAAAAAACATTTTTGACTTTCAGTTCTATGTATGGAGTGCACCCCTAAAAAATTTTTTTTTTAGTAATTTCGTTACAAAACTATGTAGCGGTTAACAAAATACACCTATCCTGAAAATTTTATTCAAATACACCTTATAGTTTTAGAGTAAAATGCCTGTGACATACGGACGGACAGACAGACAGACAGACAGACAGACATGACGAATCTATAAGGGTTCCTTTTTTGCCATTTGGCTACGGAACCCTAAAAATGTGTACGTTCCTTTTAAAATGGACGAAGAAGGAAATAACTGCACCGCTGAAGAAATTGCATGAGTAGTAATAGAACTAACGGAATACTTACTGCCTGAAAAGTCAAATGCTATTTATTTAAAATTAGTCCTAGAAAAAGTATTGCATGTAACGGTGTATAACTTGGTATTAAAACGCTCGTGGCTTCTTTAATTGCGTTGCTCGCCAAGGCTCGCATCGCAACTTACGACACTCGCATTTTAAGACCCTACTTATACAACAGTTGCATAAAATACTATATTGTCTGTCTTTAAAAAGGAGTTCTTTTCTTACCAGATTGTGATATGATTGTAGGTAGATGAGTTCTAATGAAGGTAGTTAGTAATATAAAATTATAGGTATACTTACATGTGTATGGCTTTTCCGTCAATAATATGTCAATATCATTATCATCATCATCATCATATCAGCCGATAAAATACGCCCTTCTAATCCTAATTAGGTATTATAAAATCGTGTGTCGTAAAAGACGACTAAAGGGTGTTATCGGGGACTAACAATTCCAAGGAAGACGGCGAAATGATATGAGTTAGAAAGAGCCGAGTGCGAGGAGGACCAGTGCGTTCAGTTGCAGTTTGCGATCCTAGGCTGTTATTCTGAATGCACTCATTCGCCTCTCCTGTCGCCCTTAACGCAACTAGATTTCTGCCCCGCTATTCCGTAACTTTTTGTTATAATTTACGTGATCCTGCGCCTCAACCCACCCGTCACGCCTAACGAAACTAGAACTCTGCCTACGCTTAGTTACTACGAATCGTGGGGTCAACATAAATATTAGAGGTGAGGTGAGGTTAAAACAATTTATAGAATAGCACAGCTGGAGCCCTCCACATGGAAGTGCAGATGGCGACCACCGCGGAGTTCTTAGTGGGTAGAAATATCACACAATGCACAAAACCCCATCGTCTGATGACTGTACATGTACTATCGACAAAATTAAATCGTGACCCACCATGGAACCTTGTTACAATTAACTGACATATTAACGTCATATTGATCGTACGTATGTTCGTTAATTGAAAACAAGGTTCTATTTATTTAATCGTATGGCATTCATTATTTGGTCTTTTTAAAGTTTGTCACTCTTTAGTACCACCCAGGGGACACGTGCAGGGTTGTGGTAGGTAGCTCCTGCGGACGCGAGTAACAGTTGTCCCCCTTTGTCAAGTGAGTGGGCATCTCGACTGTTAGAAGTTTTTAAGCCGCCTGAAGGTTCTATGGTGGGTCATGATTCGTTGGTTCGATAGTACTTACATGGTTCGAAGGTTTGCTTTACGGAAAAAAGTAAATACCTAATTCCTAATAATCAGATAAACTACCGCAAAACAGGAATGGGCTAGGCAAAATCCCTGTGACACCCTTGGCCGCATGGTGTTATTAGGTGCACTATTTTGTAATTGTATATACCTGCGTGTAGGTATGAGATTTCTTTCTAACTAGTAGAAGTTCCCTTCCCCTTTAGGTATGCAAGCATGTGATTCATTTTGTTCACATTATACGACGCTATGTTGATAACAATTTAAAAGTAAAGCTACATTTAGGGTACGGCTTAGTTTTAGAGTCATAAATGCAGATGTTTATTTACGTTGAATAATTGGTTATAAATTGGCCAGTGCCCGTTCTGCAAGTAAAGATGTATAACTTCCACTTTGTTTGGCATTTGTCTGTCGCCCTATAGAGGTGTTAGAAAGTAATTTATGACTTCATTTGTGACAATCCTGGGTCTTTGTGCGGGAGGCGCTTAAGTCCCATTGCGATGGATTCACACAGTGTTTAAGTCAATAATGGCGTAACGCGCACCGCGAGTAGGCCCGTTTCGCGTTGGGTCGCATCGTTCTCAAACTGTCATTATTAACAGTGCGTACACGGCGGGCTTGTGGTATCCAAGCGTCTATTATATCGCATAAATGCTGTTTCGTAAACAAGACATCGGGTACACTCATTGTTCTACATTGTCCTTATTTTGGTGACTATGTCCCTTTCAGTGATGCATAAAAGGTTCTGCTACATTTTTAGCCGAGCGTAACCAATTTTGAGTGACAGTTCCTGTAAATTCCTTTAACTGATTGAATGGCTGTTGTTGTTGCATTTTTTTAAGCCATGTACATGAATCATGTTTTTACGTATAAAACGAGAAGTCTACGTACTAGGTAGGTATTTAATTTATGATAGTCGTAAAATATTTTAGAAGCAGGGTCGTTTCTCGTACCTACACTATTATTCGGATCTTTATCTGCGTTAGCTTACAAGTACATTACGCTAGACCGATTTTGACCTACCCAGGATAAGGGTTTAAGTTAAAATAAAACTTCAAAATGTGTATCGATTGCTAATCTCGAAACAAACTCTATAGGTACTTGTTTGGTGGAATTGACATCACTATCTAAATTGACCAGTTTAATCAAGTAATCCGGCCCGCGCTTCGTGCTATCACCGTTTTAACGCGACACCTACTGTTAAATTAATTAAAATGACTGACTTGTAATTAGATAAGCCCACAATGTTCATTACTTCGCTGAAACCGCGTAATTATATCAAATCTGACCCTTCTCATTTACAGCTAATTTGGTAAGTAGCCATTATTTTTTTACGGTCTCTATGAAGTGCGCACGCTACTTTTTAACATTGTTTTGGAAATATATACATGCCCTACAAATACCACAGTTTATTACCTAGGTAAGGCTTTTATTATCTATAACGTGAAAACATATGACTGTCGTAAATAAAGTTTTTTAAGACCTTCGCCGCAGGTTACTCCCCCTCGTTACGATCCCCATCGCTAATTGCGCAATAATACATAACATATCTATTAAATTACCTATTATTTAAAACTGTATGTACCATATGGTTCAAAATAATTTATCTCTATATTGAACTAACTTCATAAAGAAGAAAGTGGGTTATGTTTTAGTACTTTTGATGTTCCTCTAACCTAGGATGCCGAACTGTACTTAAATAATATCAAGAAATAAATTAATACTGTGACTTTCACGTTTTTGGTAGATAATGATAACATGACAACTTCGATACGCTCCCGTTCTGTTTAAGTACATCGTACCAAAAACCCGTTCATCTGAATTGCGGTACTCGATCCACATTCCCGAACCCCCCACGGGCTCTTTTTGCTAACCAGCGTGCCGCGTGCGCGTGCGACGGCGACGCGACGTGTGGTCGCCCACCGCCGCGAGCTCCTCAACGATGCTTCACCGATCACTCGAGCTGCTATGCTATTCACATCTTGCTCCTCCTTTCGCCACCGCTGGTATATCCTAACGCCGTGATTCGTAAAACAACTGCACGTATTCGGGGGTCTGACTTACGCTGGCTCCCCAGATGTGAGCTGTCGGTAAGCGTTGCGAATAAGCGCCGCCATGCCTGTTGCTGTACCCCGACGAACCGAACGCGCTTACCGCAGCCGGACTAACGGATTCGTCGCCATTCATATATTCGCAACGCTAATCAATTGGACGCTTACGCATGAATACCCCATTAAATTTCAGATTGTAGATGATGGTTCTTTTAGCAAACAGGTGCGATTTCTTCCGAGTCGATTGTTACTTATTCATCTATAGGTGTGGTGTAGGTAACTATCTGTGTGTATAGAGTGATCACTAAGTACCCTTTTTTCAAGCCGTTAGCACGTGACATTAGGTATCTTGTCGACTTGTGTTGTATTTTTGTATATTGCAGATGAAGGTGACTGATGGCTAATTTTTACCATACCTGGCAAACCTAAACAAACCCCGGAGAGGCATAGTAAAATTCCTCCAGATAATTATTTGTATATAAATATTAGCGATTTATAAATAGGGCTTGAATAGAGGCAGCAACTGAAGTATATAAGTATTTGTAAGGACAGAAGGCCAGGTGATCTTTCCTCTTAAATAATTAGAATGAAGGGTCCCACATAAATAGGTGGGTGGCTAACGTAATAGCGCAAGGAGGCGGAGCTATTTCTCAAAGTGGACGTAATCTACATAGGGAAGGACAATACCTACCTATCTTACCCTATGAATACTTACTAAAAAACTCTAATTGTTTCAAGGTAGATCAATTTAGGTACCTACCTACAGTTTTTCTTTCGAAGGAAAACAATCATCAGAGTTCTAAAGATTTTCTTCATTGGGTGTTTGAAAGTCTTACTCAATGAATGGTTCCATTTTTGTCAGAGCTGAGAATGACTCGAATCTTAAGAGAGATTTCTCATAAGAAAGCTATAGGTTCGTTGCAGCAAATGGACTTCTTTCAAAAGCGTCATGTAATTGCTTTGTTTTTGTCATCGATTGTAGCGATTCGAATTGCACGCCATAAACATGAATCATGATTTATTGATGATTTATTTGACGACCGGTTAGTCTAGTGGGTAGTGACGCTGCCTACGAAGCTGAAGGTCCTGGGTTCGAATCCCGGTAAGGGCAAAATATTTATGTGTTGTGTGTGATATTTGTTTCTGAGTCATGGATGTTTTCTATGTATTTAAGTATTTCTATCTATTAAATATATCATCGTCTAGTACCCATAACACAAGCCTTATTGAGCTTACTATGGGACTAGGTCGATTTGTGTAAGATTGTCCCCTAATATTTATTTATTATTATTATTTATTGGGATCAACAACATAAAAATCTTTAGGAAAACATCTGAATGACTGGTTATTGGATAAAGCGGGGGAAAATTATCTACTATAAAGCTTGATAACGATCGATTTTGGAGTATTTGGTTGGGGTAGGAAGTGTTCTGCCTCGTATCTACCATAATAAGGTAACACACTAACTTTTATTACAATAAGTTCACCACTCGTAAGTTAGTTTATAAAGCGGAGGCGCCTAGGTACTTGATTATTCTCAAGCCCAAGACTTGTTTAACTGTTTTAAACCAAATTATTGTAGTATACCCCCACGCAATTTACAACCTCATATGGAACACATACATAGACCATTCATTCATAATTTTCTTATTAACGTTAATAATAGGTACCGAAATAAGTTGAGAACCAGTTTACCGGGCGGTCGTGTGGGTAGGAGGTGCCGGGCGAAGCCACGCCCAGCGCCGCCTCGATATGATATGTACCTATGTGGTATATAAACTCAAGTACATGTATGTTCGTTAAAAGCTTTTCATTCCATATGAGAAGGTACTCTTGGTTTAACGGGCAACTATTAGACATTAGCTATGATTCTACCAATTCAGTTAAATTGATGGTATCCTGCTTCATTCATCATGTTTTTCATCTTATCATCAGATATATTTAGTTAGGAACATATTATAGTACCTAATAGTAGTTAAGTATATATAAAAGAAAAATCCCAATTTGTAAAACTATTACAGTCATAACAAAGCTACGAAAGGAACGAAGCTAAATGACTAGTTTCTAACAGCATGTTTGGCGTTACATAGGCAAAATACGTACATAAACAGCTCCTTTGCGAAATATCTAGTTCCAAGTTCCACTGCCCCAAAAGTCGCGTGTAGATATCAATTTCAACACTCGTGCGCCTCTTTGGTGCATTCACTAACGCGCTCATCTCACGTCACCAGCAGCACTCATCTACTTGACCGCCCTCATCTCACCTCACCAGCAGCACTCATCTACTTGACCGCCCTCATCTCACCTCACCAGCAGCACTCATCTACTTGACCGCCCTCATCTCACCTCACCAGCAGCACTCATCTATTTGACCGCCCTCATCTTACCTCACCAGCAGCACTCATCTACTTCACCGCCCTCATCTCACCTCACCAGCAGCACTCATCTATTTGACCGCCCTCATCTCACCTCACCAGCAGCACTCATCTACTTGACCGCCCTTATCTCACCTCACCAGCAGCACTCATCTATTTGACCGCCCTCATCTCACCTCATCAGCAGGACTCATCTACTTGATCGCCCTCATCTCAACTCACCAGCAGCACTCATCTACTTGACCGCCCTCATCTCACCTCACCAGCAGCACTCATCTATTTGACCGCCCTCATCTCACCTCACCAGCAGCACTCATCTATTTGACCGCCCTCATCTCACCTCACCAGCAGCACTCATCTACTTGACCGCCCTCATCTCACCTCACCAGCAGCACTCATCTACTTGACCGCCCTCATCTCAACTCACCAGCAGCACTCATCTACTTGACCGCCCTCATCTCACCTCACCAGCAGCACTCATGTACTTGACCTCCAGATTCGTAACCACTAAGGTCAGTCATGTGCACTGAATTTCGCCAGGTGAGTGGTCAACACCAGTGCCGAGTGAGGGCGGAGAGTTTTGCGCAATGCATACCTAAGCCAGTGCTACGTTCCTGAACTAATGAATTAATATGAAGCACGAAAAAGACAAATGTGTATGCTGGTTACGCCGATAATGTAAAAATACATATAGGTGCTTGAGATTATTTGAGTTGGCCGAATTGCATCAAAGGAGTCCAAAAGCAACCATAACGTCCATGGTAGAAATTCCAATTCCAAGTACAGTTTTATAAAAAGGCGGACACATTAAATAATCTCAACTACTTTAACCTCCTTGCACAGGTTAAGGACGCCTAACTGACAAAAAATTAAGAAAAAAAAGGTGTCAATATGCAAAAACAACACAACACATACTTCAAATATAAAATAATGCCAATCATTCTAGCTAGACCAAGAATTATTACCTACTGAATACTTGTATCAAAAACTTTATGATTTATACGTCGCATTATTGTGAGATCTACGGTGCCAATTTGATACATCTCTAATTTCTCTGGTAAGTACACTTTCTAATTTATTTAGAGTAGGTACCTACTTAATCCCGATTTCCTTGGATACTTAATGATATATTAAACTGTTTAAGCCTAACGACTCTTCCAGATAATTTCAGGCAGAATAACATATTTTTACATATATTTAAGAATGTCATTTTATTTAGTGATTGATTATGTAATAAAAATACCAAAGATAAATAAATAAGTTAATACATATTTAGGAGACAATATTATAATATAAAAGTTTCGAATGCTTGTATACTAAAAAGAAAAGTATATAAAGCTTACTTTTTTAAATATCTATGTGAAAATAGGGTACCGACAGCTCCAGGTAATGGATGGGCCGTTGCGGCTAATAAATTGCTGAGATGCTGTATTTATGATCGCAATTACTGTCCCTTGTGCTATACTAAAGTATACCTGTATAGCTATATAGCTGAAAAAAGCAAATTAAATATTGAATAACCCCCTTTACAATACTTGACAAACCTCTGTTAACTAAAATGTGTTTACGCCCTTTCTTACAAATGCAAATGATAGATAAAGTCAAACGAATTTTAACGGCATTTCAGCTAAATATAGGTTTGATGAATGATGTTTTTTTCCAGTACGGACGAAAAATCACAAAATAATGGGATCATGGTCTTACACTGTTTTAAGGAATTACCTATTATGTTTGCCGTTTCGTCCTGTTAAACTGATACACGTATATAATACCTACGTATCCGAACCTACATCATCCCAAAACTGTTATAATGTACACAGAAACATGTAAAAATTAATTTGAACTAGCGGCGTAGATACCTTAAGTCTTAAATCATCCTATTAAAAAGCAAACTTACTAGTTTACTACCTAAATCACATGGTATTTTCTTTCCCCGCCATATAATATATTAGTTGCCATAATAAACAAGGATTAATTGACCATTTGGCCTCGGTATGTCGTCGAAGAACTGCGGAAACGGAACATTATTTTCTTCATAAATAACATGTAAGTAACTTTGTTTACGAGCAGAATACGCTCTATGTATAGGAAATTGTTTCTATGTAACCCGTACCTAAAGACGTTATTTTGTTCGGACACAATGCTCATAAAGAACAAGAAATGGCAAAATAAACTGTAGCGACAAGAAAGTCGTGCAATATTACTTGGGTAGTAGACTTTTGTTTTTAATTGAAAAAAAAATTGTACTACCCTGGCGATGGTAATTGGACAATAACTAAAAAGTAGCTAAATATTATTCTTCCTTTTTAATGGAGCAATAAAACATCGTGTTACTATTGTACCTATATACCTAAATATCAAGTAAAAATTGTGGAATAGTAGGTACAATAAAAAAAAACCTTAGGTCTACCTCTACTACGTATAATTAATTTAACATACAATATAATTATTTTAATATGGTATGGTCTGATATTTTTGTGATTTTTATTTATGCGTTGGGCCGGGCACCGTTTGCCCCCCGCTGGCGTCGCTGCGACCGGCGCCCGGCCATTTGTTCAAGCCGCTTTTATATCCACCAAAAACTAAAATAATTTACAACCTGATGTGATATTGATATAGTTAGAAACAAGCGTAGACTGAACAACGAACATAATCGAGTAACCTTAATGATTAGGTACCGCATACAAATTTTATTCGGCAATTATTTAGATACCTAAGTAAGTATTAATAACAACAAGAATATAAACAAATAAGTATTATTTTTATGTTTCATTTACATTTAATAAATAATAATTTTGATCTAAGTATTCATCAGTTAAGTAACTACGTAGAATCAGAATGTCATTTAGAAACGTGTGTTTTTTAATAAAAAATAGGTACCTACAAGAAATATGCGCACTGAGATAATTGAGGTAAGTGGAATAAGTTATTTTAAATGCATGGCACACAGTCTCACCCTGATAGAGTATCAAAGACAAAGTTATTTATTCTTCAATTTAGGCATGCACCTAATGAATGTCGTTACTACCACTAGTCTGGAAAGAAAGCCTCTGCCCCGAGAAGAACGGCCGAAAAAAACTACTCTACTAATTTAAATATCACTGTATTATAAAATGATGCATTGCTGCATTAGAAAGCCCATATATTTATCTTTGCGATAGATTGCTGATGCAGGACGCTATCACTGCCAGAGTAAATATCCCAATCGTCTATATCTTATACCTAATATGCTTTTGAAACAAGTGATAGTTTTACGACAGATTTGAATTTAGAGTCAGTAAGTTCGGTAATTCATGTGTTTTGGTATTTTATTATAGAATTTTGTACAATTTTTCAAGAACGACTATTGATCTTTTACTAGTAAGGAAAGGGCAACGATCTAACGGAAAGGTCGTTTTGAGCTTCCTTGTGCTTCTTATGACAAAATAACCAAGTTACTAGTACATCTGCTATATAGTAGGTACATTACATTAGGTACATAATTCTGATTGTAATGGTGAGATGAAAACGACATGAGCGATTATTAATGGTTATCTTTCCGGCATAAACTCTTCATACTACTTTTACTTGTTCTAAATATCTCTTTGTAGATATTCCCGGCTGGCCATAAAGGAGCCCGAGGTCCGCTTTGACATCTAACCCGAAGATTTGGCATAGGCACTAGTTTTACGAAAGCGACTGCCATCTGACCTTCCAACCCAGAGGGAAAACTAGACCTTTCTGGGATTAGACCGGTTTCCTCACGATGTTTTCCTTCTCCGAAAAGCTTTGATAACGGTAAATAATCCGTAGGTACATAAGTTCTGAAAAACTCATTGAGTACGAGCCGGGATTCGAATCCAAGACCGCCACTTGACAAACGCATGACTGAACCGCTACGCTATATACCGTAGCTTCCATTTATGTAGGTAATTGTTGCAGAATAATGGTTTGTCAGGTTAGAGTAGGTAAGTCAATAGCAGCGGGTACCTACAAATGTATAACTACCTACATGTATGAACAATAGGTAAACCTTTTTCCATGTAAAAGCTAGCACTTAATCTTAGACATATGTATATAATAATAATAATAAAAGACTTTATTTCAGGCAATAAACCCATATCACATACACAATGACTATAAAATAAAATACAAATTCTTAACTAAAATTAGCTACCTAAAAGTAGTCAGTCATATTATATACAGCGGGTTCATTCGTTTATTTCCTATTTTGTAAGCGGTGCACGCTCACCCAGTAGGGACTTCATGATGAAACAGTCCGGACGATCAGACAAGGTACGGAGGATCTCGTTATCTGAAGATGTACCTAATACGATCCCGGAACGACGCTATTCGTGTTCTAATGATTGCATAGAAGTCATGAATGACAGAGGCCCTGTGAGACGTGGAAAAAAAAACGAAAATCTGAGCGACAGATACGTATATTCTAATAATTAGATAGAAAATTTGAATCGGTTAGTATGGAGGAGAACAGCCGGACATACGAAACTATTATATCGCAAGCTGAAACCGAGATCTTCGATCGCTTACTTAGTAAGATTTATAATAATCCCTCGCTAAATCATAGTCTCGTCTTTAGTTGCACCGATGCCTTCACGGAAAATGCAATTCTGGAAATACTCTGCCGCGTCACGTCAACTGCGATTAGTTCCGAAAGTAAGTACATAGATAAATGAAGAGAGTTTTATTTTTAATCGACTGTAATCGTTACCTAACGGACTGGCCTGCCTGAGATCCCAAAGTAAAATTGAGCAACCGTGTCATTCTAACCAAATTCGATTTAAACGAGACATTAGCAAAATCATGTGGAACTTTTTAAAGACAAACACCAAAAATTGGTTGCCAATATCGAGCAATGGGCCGCAACGCTTGCTTTGTTTCGTTGAAAATAGCCTCAAAATATCCAGCAACTCGTGCATTACGCATTTCCAAAACTAAAAATGACACCATGGTAAAATTCCAAAGCTATTTGTTGTTTTTATTCGCACAAGCGCGAGCTCAAACCGATTGTTTGCCGCTAACGACAAATGACAGCCGCGATCAAAGGGCGAGCCAGTGCGCCCGCGCTACACATTTAACGGCACATTTGGTGACTGCAGAACATGGTGGGTCCTTAGTAGAACCCTGCGGGGAAAATGGCGGGGTTCCCTGGACACCCGCGAGCATCAAACAATGCGCCGCCGCGGCTCAGCCGTAATACAGACGTACCAACCATTCACGCTTTACAAATCAAACAAATTATATTTGTCGAAAGTCATGTTTTTTATTCAGAAGCTACCAGTAATTATAGTTATTTAATATGAACGGTGAATGGCGATGGTAGCTTGGGTTAAGGCTGGACTCATTCCATCAGATAATGCATACATGGACCCACCTATTTACCTAACACACTACCCTTATACTCGTAATATAATTTTATACTAGGTATTTAAAAAATATAGAGCTTGACTAATTCTACGTTTAAATCACAAAATAATATCTAGATATTTAAATGAGTTATCAAAAGAAATTCAGTTACTTACATACAATAATATTGTAACGATATAAATGTCTAATCACCTTTCAACCAGAGGGACAACTTCGGCTATAGGTTGGTTAGGTTACCCATATTAGGTGAGTTAAATGGTGATAAATGTCTAATCACCTTTCAACCAGAGGGACAACTTCGGCTATAGGTTGGTTAGGTTACCCATATTAGGTGAGTTAAATGGTGCTATTTTTATTTATATAAATGTCTAATCACCTTTCAACCAGAGGGACAACTTCGGCTATAGGTTGGTTAGGTTACCCATATTAGGTGAGTTAAATGGTGCTATTTTTATTTATATAAATGTCTAATCACCTTTCAACCAGAGGGACAACTTCGGCTATAGGTTGGTTAGGTTACCCATATTAGGTGAGTTAAATGGTGCTATTTTTATTTATATAAATGTCTAATCACCTTTCAACCAGAGGGACAACTTCGGCTATAGGTTGGTTAGGTTACCCATATTAGGTGAGTTAAATGGTGCTATTTTTATTTATATAAATGTCTAATCACCTTTCAACCAGAGGGACAACTTCGGCTATAGGTTGGTTAGGTTACCCATATTAGGTGAGTTAAATGGTGCTATTTTTATTTATATAAATGTCTAATCACCTTTCAACCAGAGGGACAACTTCGGCTATAGGTTGGTTAGGTTACCCATATTAGGTGAGTTAAATGGTGCTATTTTTATTTATATAAATGTCTAATCACCTTTCAACCAGAGGGACAACTTCGGCTATAGGTTGGTTAGGTTACCCATATTAGGTGAGTTAAATGGTGCTATTTTTATTTATATAAATGTCTAATCACCTTTCAACCAGAGGGACAACTTCGGCTATAGGTTGGTTAGGTTACCCATATTAGGTGAGTTAAATGGTGCTATTTTTATTTATATAAATGTCTAATCACCTTTCAACCAGAGGGACAACTTCGGCTATAGGTTGGTTAGGTTACCCATATTAGGTGAGTTAAATGGTGCTATTTTTCGGGCGATGGAAGCCATGTATAGTCTCAGCACTACTAACTATAAGTGGCTGAAGTTTGTAAACAAACAAATCATTTTATTTAGAAATCGCCTGTAAATAAGATTCTACATGCAAAGTATCATTTCCATTTTCAATTAACTGGGCAGAGCTGCAGTGGCCTCCGAGTGCCGAAATAAAACTATTATATGTCCACGTGAGCATAATAATGCTGAGAGCGTATTTAAGCGAACGAGAGCAATCGAGGGCCACCACTGGAGAGTACGAGCACACTTTCTAGTGGGACAAAGCCCGGAATGATTCCTCGAGTACTTCGGCAGTTAGCAGCTCTCGAGCACACGTGACTGCTGTCCTTGAACGATCATTGTACGAGGCTCTCGGGCGACAGTTCTAGCGGAACGAACATATGTAGGGCCCCCTTGACTTACTAGCGCGAATACTTGAATAATACTGGTATATTGGCTGTTGGAATGTCCATTATATCGGAGCGAACTAGGTGCTCAAAAATATTTGAACGTGACATTGTAACCAGATATTTGCGAACATTTTGTTGGATCTGGCGGCAACTGCAAATTACAGTATGTGCAGTCGCCGCCACCGCCGCAGAGACACTACCTAGTCACGAAAAGTTGAAAATTACGTTTTACCTAATTTAAGTATTATAATAAAAAATTACGCAAATGAAACGACAATTAACAAAAAAACTTAATGAAACTAAGCGGCACAGCCATATCAAAAGAGCTTATTCGAATTTTACGACCGTTTTATCTCAAGCAGTCAGAGTCAAGAGATGTAAAAATATTAATTATCGATGAAGTAAATCTTAATGTTAAAATCAGTCGTCAACGCAGCGCCTCGTGAGAAGAATTAACCGTCCTCCATTGAGCTCGCTCCATATGCACCGAGTCAAAAGTCAGGGGTATATGAATATAACATATTCTTTGATTTTATGCGCAACAATAAAAGAATCGGTGGATAATTATACGCTTGAACAATGCCCGTCGCGGAGTTGACTTCAATGCCTCGCGCCGATTACAAAAATTCCATTGCGCATTAGCCCTCTTTGCAGTTCTATATTTGAAAGGTTTTAAGTGTAGAGAGCGCGAGCGCAAGAAAATCGCCGCATCCCGGGGGTCCGTGCACTTCCGTTCGGTTTCGGATTTCGGAGCAGTGCCATTGTTTTGCGCGTCAAGGGTGGCGCGCGCGCCGCGGCGCGGCTCGCGGGCCGCGCGAGCGCAGGGCTCGCCTGTCGATCAGCCTGCTCATCACAACAACTTTAACTGTTTAAACTTATGTCTGATGCTAGATACTATTGAATCGTCAAAAACATCATCTCATCTAAATTTTAAGACTAAGAGGGACAAAGTTACATAGCTCCTTTAAATTAGAATAAGTAATCGCTGTCTAATCCGTACCTGCTTGTGCTGAAGACTGGTGAAGAGTCTTCGACCATCAACCACCTCACATTTCTAATAAGTAATGATATTTATTTGTAGGTATTATATTAAATCGCTGTCGTCGATCAAGTCATGCTCCTGTTCGTACAATCCCCTTGTTCATCAACGCCATTGTGGTGCCCTAATAACAGTCATTTGGGGAATAATCGTCTTTCTCTTAGCGCTGGGGCAAAGCATTGAAAAGCACATTGTTCAACGCGATACCTGTGGGAACAGACGTTGACAACATTGATTCTGATTTCTATATCATGATATTTCTCTACATCTCCAGCGTCCAATATACGCATTATTTCAATAGAGAAGTAGGTACTACGAGTATTTAGGTAGTACCCGTAAAACTAAAAGTTCAGAGAGTACAGTTGGAAATGTCTGAAAAAAGGGGTCAAGTGCCCATTGGACTTGCACGCCTTGGGATTCGCACATATTTGTAGGTACATGAATAAGTAGCTTGTCCATTACATTACAGGAATCGTAATTTTAAAGATTTTTCCCACTTAAATGTGGGAAAAACTTTAAAATGTTGTCCATATATAATTGACATAGTTTACCAACTGCAAATAAAGTTATAATCGTTTTTTGTGATGTAAATGAGTATTACTACAAATATACGATTTTCATATTTAAATCTGTACTTACTTGTTTGTTGTAAGACATTTTTTAACAAATTTCATGACTCTACGTCAACTGACGGATAAGTCGGTTTTGAGTCCTTTGCGAGTATATCAAAATATAGGGCAAAAACTGACGTATCTTTTAATTACGTTGACCTAGACGTTTGATTTTTCATGGCCTCTATCCACCTTTCATCAGCTATCGCAGTCATAACCTTTGTCCTGTACCTTTACGTACCGCACTGATGCAAAAGAGTGTTTCTTGCATGGCTCATTTTTTTTTTGCCTTTACAGGTACTTAAAAATAAGATTTGTATATTACTTATTAGTAAATTGGATTTTTTTATAGACGACGTAACTTCATTTTTATTATGACATGTACATTGGTTATTCTTTGAATTGGATTGAATTTATTAATGTATCCCTGAATTGATCGAAATGAAACTTTCGTGAGACATGTTGAAATAATGCTAATAATGTCAACATTTAATACGTGAGTTGAATGGTGTAATTATTAGCATTATCCCTGAATTATTTGACACTTCACATTTCTTTCCTCGTTCACCATGTATTTTTTTACTTTTAGTTGTGATATGTTTTAGCGCATATTAATTAAGTTTAGTGTTAACCATAGGTACCTACCTACTGATGTTGTACGCCTACAGGCAAAACATAGTGTTCCACAACCGATTATTTATCCACCAATGTATCGCTCCTATAAATAAATCACTATGGCTACAACTAGTCCCAATTGCAAATAGATAGTTCCTGAGATATTTAACGTTGTGACAAGACGGACAGACTGACAGAGTCGCACAGCACCATAACGGTTCCTTTTTTACCTTTTCGGTACGGAACCGGAATAAAAATAGTTGCCAGTCCTATTTTCAACGGTTAAAGAATAAATGCTGCACTGCCATAACGTTATAAATATTTCACTGTTACTTAAATAGTTAGGTACACTATAGTATTTTATGCAACTGTTGTATAAGAAGGGTCTTAAAACGCGAGTGTGGTGGGTTGCGTTGCGATGCGAGCCTTGGCGAGCATCGCAATTAAGGACGCCACGAGCGTTTTTAGACCAGTTATACACCTTTGCATACAATACTTTTTTTACGACAAATTTTAAATAGATTACATTATGTAGACTTTTAAGGCAGCAAGTTTTCTATTCGTTATTTTGCTACTCACGCAATTTCTTCAGAATAGAAGTGCAGTTATGAATTCCTATGACCATTTTAATAAAAGAAATTTACACTTTTTTCTTCACAAAGACGAATAAAATCTTAATAGTTTAGGAGTTGTAGTTTATCATCTTTCGTCTTTTCATTTTGAACTGAATTTTGGTGGGAAATCAGAAATATGATACCTCTTGTTTATGGTTTCTTTTGTTTTTAATTTGTTTGCACTTGCCATCCGAAGCAAACCGAATCTGGACCCGAACCGAATCCGAGCTATTTATTATAAATAATACCAAGAATTTATAAAACATGGGAATTAATACAATAGATGATGATTTATTATAATTTTTGTGAATAATTTATTATATAATATACAAATGTTAAATCATAAATAAAAACTTTTTATTTCGAAAAATTTGCTTATGAAGTTGGTACGGTACCACTGCAATATAGCGGCCGATTGAAAAAAAGTTAGATGATTTGACATCGTGGCAAACAGTGCTTTTATGAAAAATTTATGAACCATAAAAGTACACTAAACAGTGCGTTTATGGGCCATAGAGCATAGAGTTTTTCGACGACTTAGTATCGGTGTCATTGTATTTGAACTAAAACCTATATAAATGACAGATAACGGTACAGGAGTAAAGTTACTTAGTCTAAGTAGGTACACCTATCCATACCTACGTATATGAGAAATGAGGTATTTAATTTAACAATCTCAACAGTCCCTTTTCTTATAAAAATATGTCCAAGGTATCGTTTTCGCGTGACTGTCTATTTGTAAGCAAAAAAGGCAATGTTTTGTAGACAAGTTTGCAGATGCGAAGTTAGTCGCGTTGCGAATGCAAAGTTATGACAACTTATTTAAATAAGTGTCTCATGAAAGAACCCACTGACGTGAGTGTAATAGTTTTTCTGGCGAGCCGAGGATAATACGTTGTGGCGTCGTTTGGAAGAGTCCCGATACAACGAGTCCAGTACAAAAAGTACAAACTCATTAGTAAGGGACCAGGAGCACAAGAATTAATGAAGGTGAACAATAATTTAGGGTTTAATTAAAAGTGCAGCCACCCGCCGCGCCGCCGCCGCGCGCCGCCATCCGAATTATTATTTCTACATAATTTGTGAAAGCGGTAATTTAATAAAACTCTTCCATCTTCCCGTAAAGCGAGTTCACAGACGAAACAACAATTCTTCATAAGAGGTATATTCCATTTTACATTTACACACTGACTAGCCTTCAGATCTGAGAGGGCTGAGGCTGACTTCTAAAAATACTCAACTTTTGATACGTATCTACTGAAACTTTGGTTAGAAATTCAGATTTTTTTTAGTACAGGTATAAACTCACAAAATCTCGGTATTCGCAACTCGGTATAATAATATGCATTTTTTTGCGTTCCGTAGCTCAAAAATTCGTTGTCCGTTGCTAACTAGACCCATTTTCTCAGAAACGCGCATAGGGTTAGATGCATTTTAATAGTACATTACTACAGAGGCCGGGAAGTAAGGGGTTGCCGGCCGAGTACATATAGACGGCCGAGCGTAGCGAGCTCGGATAGTTATGAGGCTGGCAACCCCTTTTCACGCCGAGGTTTTCTGAAACACGCAATGAAATAGATAAAAAAAAAACTCCAAGATATCAAATTTTAATTTCATGATGGCTGAACGCCGTGATCCTATTCCACAAATTGTGGAATGGAAATTAAAAAGACCATCTTGCAGGCCTATAGGCCTCCAATTTTGTATGTCTCGCTGCGCCTGAAACGTGACACTTCGAAGCCCATTATGAAGACCACAACATCAATATTTCATTGCATGTTTGAGAAAAATTAATACCAAATCAGCAAGTATGCCGTCCCTTGAAACTATACATAGTGTACTCATAGTATATGTAACCATAGTCTGTGTCTAACTGTGATGTAGTTATATATGTATGAACCGTATAGTAAGATACTAATGAACCTGTATAATATCTATAACTACATAATTTTCAGTTTATAACTACTAAGATGTATCGGTATTACAGATATAAAATATCACTGCGACATATGTATATAACTGTTTTGAGCCAACCGTCCGTACAGTAGTACTCTAGGTTCTGGCCGCGGCTCCGTCCGCGTGGAACTCATTTATATCGCAACTCCATACAAACTTTCACCCCCCATTTCCCCCCTCTGGTAATGATTTCCGGGAAAAAACTATCCTAGGTCCTTCCTTGGGATTCAAATAATCCTATTTCAAATTTAATCTAAATCGGTAGCAACATATTACTGCGATATCACATTTTTGTCGATCTTTATATCCACATTTATGCTAAAAGTGGCACCAGAATGTTCTTTGTATAGTACTTTGTAAACTTTGTAAGTTTCATGTGCTCTGCCTACCCCTTCTGGTTAGTCAGTTCTATGTATCTGAATCGGTAAAAGTGTGAAGAGGTAACAGACAGACAGACAGCAGACACACTTTCGCATTTATAATATTAGTATTGATTAGTAAGGATGGAATAAGTATCTAATATCCAATTCTCAAGGATGGGTGGAAGGTGGCGAACTACCTATTTGCAGCACGCGACAAGGTTGTATTTCATCGAATTTTCTTCGGTTATTTATTTATTTAAGGGTCATGTAATAAATTGCGTTAAGTGGGGGGCGGCCGAAGCCCCGCCGGGCTCCGCGGGGGCGCCCATAACGCCGGGAAAAACGCGCCCGGCCTGTTAAGTGCCTTCTACAACAATGGTTTGCGGCCTAGGTACGACACCGTACCACATACACGATACATGCTTTGTCACTCGGTTGCGGTAAGTACGCTACCAACGTCCCAGGTTTAAGAAGCAGATTTGACTCGGCACACTAGTGTATAAAGACATCTAACAACTAAATAACGTACCTACTCCCAAATAGTTCAGCACAACACTGACGGCATTAAACCCAACCTCACCAACAGCGATGTGTTTTGTTACTTGAAAATTAAATAGGTGTATCGCGAATATTATGTATTAAGTGTGAGTGTATTGCTTTAAGTAGCAATTATTGTCTACATCTACACTAATATTATAAAGAGGAAGGATTTGATTGTTTGTTTGTTTGTTTGTATTGAATTAGGCTCCGAAGCTACTGGACCAATTTGAAAAATTATTTTACCATTATATAATATACCAGAAGCCGACATACTTTTTACCGCGGGAAAATGCTTCATTCCTACGGAAAAACGGGTAATCCGTGCGAAGCCGGGCTGGGCGGCTAATAGTAAATAATAAACGACACAAAACCAAGTAAGTACGCCTTTTTATTGAACAATAGTAGATTGTGTCTCAAACTATCAAGGGAGCAAAATTATATATTCAGGGCTAGAGCGGTATATTTAATTCAGAATGAAGCGAATGATTTTAGAATGTAGCAAGCGTAGCGAGGGATTGTGTAGCAGAATCTTGTGCGTAACGAGGGGTTCAAGCGTTTACGCCCATGACAGAAATATTTTTGTTTTTTACACCTTCTACGAGAAAAAATAAAATCCCTCACTTTAGGGCAACACTGACTCTTCTTAATAGCAGAATTTGGGAAGAATAGTTAGTACAACTTTGATCCGTAATTAGAGGGCAAAAAAACAACTCATTTCTGAATAGCAGGTGTGAAAAGTTGAGTTAGTTAGTAGTTAGCACAAGCCATAAAACCATTTATTATGACAATCAAGGTCACGTGTGTCTGGATCATTCATAGGATTATCATAGTAGGTATACAACTGGCCGCCGCCGCAGGCCGCGCCTGTCTGTGAGATGCTTAAAACGAAAGCTGCCATAGTGCCAACATTGTTGTCAATACGTGCGCTCGAATGCGAAATGTTCTAAGTAAGTACTTGCTTACTAGACATCGAAGACGTTTGTTAGTCCTTTACCTCATAAGCATAAATTAGTTGTAGTTATTCACCTGATCGAATTTCACCTCGATCCTATATTTAACTATGGCGTGGTGTCTCAATCGTATTTTTTTTGTCGCTATTAGTTCTAGTCGCATTTCACCTCGATCGTGCATTTAACCATCGCGTTGTGTCTTAATCCTGTTTTTTTTGTCGCTATTAGTTTTAGTCGCATTTTACATCGATCATGTATTAAAGTTTCGCTTTGTATCCTAATCGTTTATTCTTGTATTAAACAATATCTTTAGTCGCATTGTACCTTTTTCGCTTATTTTTTTATAGCATATCGTCGTGAATAGGTACAGTCAGCAGCAGAAAGTAGCTACGCAGAATAACACGCTCACAATGAGCTACACAATCCTTAAGTACTCTGTTGACAATAGAGTCGTGTGCCGATCATTGTGACCACTTGGAACGCTTAGCTACTTCTGCTACTGACTGTACATGCATGTTAGAAAGGGAGGCAAATATTGATATTGCAAATAGTAGCTACTTATATAAAAAGCGATCCAGGAGATAAACTACAACTGCGAAATGCGTTTAAATAACAAAACTACATAGATATAGTGCTTATATGAAATATCGCGTTAAGTAATAACGCTTTATCAACAAATATTTATCGCGGTGAAAAGCGACTCAAGTAAAAAACTACGCGAAAAGTAATAGCCTATGAATTTTATACACCGTTGTGACTGGCGACGAGAAATTTTACTACAATAAAAAAATCTTTTCAGAAATTTAGAGATCGCGACGAAACGCGATCCGGTAAATAACTACAAGTAATTTATGCTTATGAGGTAAAAGGACTAACAAACGAAAATAAGGGTTATGTTTTCTAAATAAATGTGGTTTATATTACACGTTTCTCGTGTTAGTTCTGTTAATAACAAGCCGGGACGGGGGCGAATGGGCGTGCGCGGGCGGGGCCTTCTTATTAAGCTTCCGCGGTTATCGATAACTGCGGCATTTCCCTGAACAACCACCGTTACACGCATGACCCATATGAAGAAAGGGCTACTTAAATACTTTTAATATCAAATCAAAGTCAGGGATTGCGAGGCAGAAGTACACAGCGACACGTAGGTACGTAAATATAGTACCTAATGAAATACTGTGATCATTTGTTTGTTTTTACCAAAGTGTCATCGTCATCTGCCCACCAGTATACATAAGTCCGAGAAAGATAAAGGCGAGAAGATTTACCTCGCTCACTTCATATTATTTGACAGAGCAAAAGCCTGAAAAATATCTCAGTTAACTCTATTTGTAGCCGTTAGGTCGTACCTAGGTGACCGTACACAGATCGGTATACCTAGGTATCAATACGTATCTAACGGTGACGACATTGTAGTTTTGCTCCCTTTTATCACAAGGTTTAGAAAATGGATTATTTTCGATAATAATTGAAATAATAACGGACGCCAATTCTAATAATACGAAAACTACTTAAAAATTAAATGGGATGTGAAGTATCGGATGAATATGACCGGTATATTATTTGTTTGCAAAAACATTCCACTATACACCCAGGCCATGATGCATGAAATGTTGATCTTCCGTTGTCGCGCGTGTGCACTTACTAATACTGAGAATTTCGTCAAGTTTCTGTAATGTATAGTTTCTAATCAATATTTCTGATAAAGATCTAATTCGTCAAGAGATGTTTGCGATACTTAAACCCCCCTAGATTTGCTCAATAGCGCTGATTGACGAGATCTTGATAAGCAGCGAAACGAGCCCCTTCGTGACCACTTGCACCGTTCTGTGTACATTTTACTGATCACCTTTGAGCCTGATTACGCCCTTTGTTGATGCCAAATTGGGACTATTTTGCAAAATTATCTGCTATTCACGTTGAAATGATCAATATTTTCAATATCTTAATCCTAGAAACCACGTGTTGCTCGTCCAGCCAACGACGTTTATATTATTATTTTACACTTCGTTAATTGAGAGGTATGCAGTTAGATTACGCATGTATACTATACTATACATTAAATTCTCATAGGCGTCTAATTAGTCCCCTTTAGGTATATGTATCCACTATAAAAAGTTAACACTAAAATATTCCTCGAGCAGCACGTTAATTAGAATTTATTACTATCGTTGGAGTAAGCTACCTACTCGTGTCTTTACTACGCTTTAATCAGAGAGATGCTATTATGTTTAGGTTCACGTAAAATTTAACAACTTTGGTACATTTTAACATTGCGGTTTTATGTTTTATCCAATATGGCTTCTAAAGGTTTGTGCAATATTTACCATCGCAATTGACAACTTTTCAATATATTAATTAATTTGTTTTGATTGAATGAAACAGTTTGTGGACCATGGCAATTATTACAAATGGGCTATCGCGTGATTACTTGAAAGTCCCAGGAATCTGGTGTGTGATTGTTTAAAGGAAAATAGCCTCGACCTTTAGTTCAACACGCAAGCAAGCTACCACGCGTGCTCCAGGTTTCACCCCTTCGATGTTTTATGTCATTATAACTATCCTATAGATTCCATATAAGTACAAGCTATAGTGCAATGCCCAGGTGGGACGGCGCTAGGGTGTCCACACACGTGGCATCCAAGACTAAGGGCCGCCCCGGTTGCCGAGGCACGAGAGTCAAGGCTGGCTAGGCCATTAAGCTCTGGCCGGCATGCTGACCTGACACTGACTAGAGCCCGACGGGATGGTGTCGTTGAAACGGAGTGCGGAATGGATAAGATTGAAAATTTACTTTTAGGACGTTTTACATTATTTCATTTGTCATATTCATACCATTCTAGCGACCGGGTCCAAAAGTTAAGAGTAAGTATCCCTAAGAAACCCGGGCCTGCTTATAGTTGATAACATCATACTTGCTCCATTGCTTTGAGCGTGGCAGCCTTCACCTAACGGAACAGTTAACCGAACGATGCTGTAAATAACGTAAGCGACGAGTACCGGCACAGTCAGTTTAGTCACAGTAAGTAGTAGGTTTTTTCATAAGCCTGCAGTAAAGTACCAGCCCGTTTTTCAACCGATTGGTCTATTTTGAAAATAGAAGCAATTTGCCGGGTTGGATTTGTGGCGGTGCGGCGGCTTTGATCGGTTTTTGTAGGCGGTTACGCAGCGCGATTGGTCGTGGTCGTGGTCGCAGACTAGTTGAATTCTTCGCTTTGTAGGTAAGGTACCTACTGGGGCCCTTGGCTTTGCGCGTGTACGTGCTACTTGCCTCACTGTAACTATCCATTGGGCGTACGTTCCTGTAGCGCAGCATTTCGTGCTTACATAAGCAGGCAACTACACATACCTAGCTAGTATTGCACTTGTGTTTACTACGGGACATTAAGTCCTAGATATAGTTTGCTCATATTCTAGGGATCTGTGAGCAGCAAGTGACTAAGCCGGAAAACTCAATAGTGCCCTCGTACGTTTTTTTTATAATATATGTAAGCAGAAATGTTTATGCATAAAAAAACAAGGTAATTCGACCTAGGACGACCTATACTCCTTAGGACCACATGAATACGCTGATAATACATTACTAACCTAGGGCGGTAAATCAAAGAATGGGTAGGTCGCATGTATTTGGCGATAAATATGCGATATTAGGCTTGTTCACAGAAGTTTAATTTTCTGGTTGAACCAAACTAGTTACCGAATTCTGTGTCTATACAAATACATTATTTTTGCAGTGTACCAAGGTTAAATTTCACCACTATCAAGTCAAATACCTACTGCAATTAATGAAAAATAGTTGAGATCGAAGCAAAAAGGACAGTACAATAGTCATCGTTTTACTCCGGAACCCGTTTCGAATCGGTCTATTTCCATTTGGTTTTTGCTCCGGCATGTGGTACCACCACCAGCGTGCTCTCGATCTCTTATTATTAATAACCTTCTTTTATGCTAGACACACTTCTATCGATCGTTTTGATTAAAATATCTAAATAATAGAACAACATAATGATACCCTACGTATAAAAGGCGAACGCCGACTCAACAACTGGGCTGTTATTCGCTACGCGCTAATGCAGCTCATCCCGCCGGACACCCGTCACGAAACTAGACCTCTACCTACGCTTATTTATTACGCATTCAGTGTCAAGATATATTTGTGGGTGAGCGTTGAGGTGAGCTTAAAACAAGTTACAGAATAGGGGGGCTGTTTACGACTCTGATCATGGCGGACAATTGCCGCCTGTGAGTTCAGTGACAAATACTAATATTATTTTTTCCCTCGTTACTTACCTAATTATTGCATTACTTACAGCTTAAATTTATATCATATATTAATTAAAAAACAATCTCAACATTTGCTTATCTGATCTGAACGCAACTGTCGGATTATCGTGAAATTAATTCAGAGACATTTATAAACCTTTCGTTAGCGTGGAAATCAATAGCGAGCTAAGTTTAATAATGTTAATTGCTTTGCGCACTACCTGGTATCGGAATAATAAGAGTTCATTAAAGCGCACGCACGGGCGCGGCCGGCCCGTGGATCATGCGCCGGCGGCCAGCGACGTGTATAAATTGCTCAATTTGGTCTGGAGCAAATGGCACATTAAATTATTATCGCTCACCATGTACTTACAGTGGACGCTGGCCGAACCGAGCTGCCGTATTCCTGCGCCTGGGCGCTGACTGGCCCGTCGTTGTCCGTATACTTATGCACGCACGACGTCGTTGCGGCTAAGTCAAGCCGGCGGTTAGTATTGGCTTCCTCAGTACGCGTTCTCAGAACGCCACGGGAGTTAACGCACGTATTGGTGGTTACGTGAGGCAGGGTGAATCGTAACACAAAATTTTACCAACCTAAAAATATTATATTGCTTTTCACTTGTCTCTTAAATTCCTTTGAAACAAGTAACAGCAGTTTGATTGTTGTTTGTTGCGTAGTGAATAATAATTAATTACCCATGGGAGAGGTCGCTTTCATAAAAAAAGCGACCTGCATCCTAACACGTAATATTCTTGCAGATGTTCCACTATGTAACTGTACGCTACATAGGAATCGGTAGAAACGTTACCCACGATTCCGAATCTAATTTGAGTCGCAGCAAAAAATCGATCGCATTCGATTGTGTCGGCGAGCTCATAGGAATCGATATCAATAGTCATGGGATTGCTCTGATGGATTTCTTTCTAAGGATCGAATTAATTGTGCCTGTTAGAGAAAGGGGCAAGAGGTGAACAGGTAGGTACCAAGGTTTTTTACCTAAAGGTGTCTAACAGTCATCAAGGTGCGGTCAGGTGGACGTTATGGGTTTTCAGTACTAAGGCTGAAATCTACGGGGAGACGTTTAAGCGTTGTGTGGACCTTTGACGTCTAGTTTGCGTGTTGAGACAGCAGACTGGTTTCTCTTAACAAATTAGCACACTAGTTCCTGGTGAAACCACGGGGCCATTTTATCACTTATCGTTGTGGATAAGACATCTGTCACTCTTGCACTCGCTGCTTGGCAGAACGTGACGGATCTCTTATCGACAGCGATAAGTGACGAAATATCAACCATGCTACGCCCATACTGGTGTCTAAAGTAACCACGCGTGTCACAACTCTCACGTTACCCTATTTGACGATACCTTGTCAACGGCCAAATTCGACCTTAACTTACTGTAGTATGTAGCTAACTACTTATGCCGATAGTTTTCCTTACCGGCAGTTACATTTTGACAGATTACCCGTAGAAAATGTGTCAAAATGTAACTGTTGGTAACGAAAACTATCGGTGGATTGATTATTGGAACCGGCCATTACCAGGGTGTGTTGTAGATGCCATGGTCATCAAGTTCCATACGGCTCTGATGATATAATTTGAACTCCTGCGATACTAGTAGGGGCCCTTTTCATTCTGTCTGCAAATAAACAATCGTTTAAATTGAAAGTTTGGTAACCATACTTTGAACATCTAGGGCTCCTCTAGTGTAGTTCTAAAATGTTGCGTTTTGAAGATATCTTCAAAAGACACATTTACTCCCCTTAACCCTGGTAGACCAATATATACATATATAGGTAATACAATTTATCATACGATTAATAAATGATCTCGCCAGGGATCGCGCCTGGAAGCTTATAAATAAATAAATATAAGGGGATAATCTTACACAAATCAAACTAACCCCATAGTAAGCTCAATAAGGCTTGTGTTATGGTTACCAGACGACGATATATTAAATAGATATAAATACTTATAAATCTTATAATCATAAAAAAGACTACTAATTTGATAAATGCGGTCGTCAGAATCAAATCAATCAACAATGACATTTAGATACATACTTAATGTAAGTATTTTGATTTTGTCCTGTCAATATAACACTTACCTAAGTACCTATGGGATCCATGAGGAATTGAGGGAACCCCTCAATTATATTAGGCACGCGTGTATGGATTTTGGTATTTTCTATTATAACTCGTGTATTTACACCCGGAAATCATAAATTTGGTGGAGTGGAATTGATGATGAAGACCACAGATGACTTATGGAATTCCTCAATTATGTACTTAAAAGTACAAAAGTATATCACAGATTCTGATAAGATTCCGTTGAAATAGCAACTAATGAAGTGCCAAAGGTGATCCTTGTGGATTCCACGGAATTCCTCAAACATTATAAACTGTCCGCAATTATTAGATCTTTTTCAATTTCGCGCTCCATGCAGATTTCCTCGAAATTCTATTACACCGTTATGTCCACCTATCAGAAGGTCAGTGTTAGGTAGGAACTCGCCAGTAAGCAGGTTATGTCAGTTGGCCAACAGTTGCAGTCAAGACATGGATATTCACTTTGACCCACCCAGCAAGTTACGCAAAGCCATAAGGAAACACACAAACCCTTAAACCTTTAACTTGTATCGCTCGGATTTTATTGTCTTAATAAGCACTTATCTTTGTTTGTACCTATTAGTTGTTGCTAGTTACTGTCAATTTTAGTTTAGATTAGTAATCTTCACAAGTTTCGCACGTGGAGTTTACCTTTAAGTAAATGTTACGCTACTCTTTAACACTAATTATCATGTAAACTATGTTTAGCACTGGTGTAAACATTTGTTGGTAAACCTTGATTAAATAAAAAATAAAAAAATTATCGGCCCACATACAGCGATTCGGTTTTTTTCTCTAATAATCAACGCATTTGCTCTCGGAAATCAGATCATGTGGTAAATTGGATAAGAAATGTGAAAATATTCTCGTGCCTTGGCGGAGTACTAAATTGAAGTCGGTTAAAACTTTGTTTTTAAAGTAAATTATTGCGTATCAAAGTATAAATAACTTCGTACATCGTACCTACATATAAAATAGTTCGTACGTTTAGTTTGATATGAAAAAGATTTTCGACGGAGTGTATATATAAACTACCTACCCAAAATTTTTGTTTCTGAGTATGTTTAGTTCCATTACCTTTTTTCTCCATTTTTTTATTTTCCTATGCGGTTGTGTTACCCAGTAGGTTATTTCTTCGGACGCATTAATTTCTATTCGTTTTTGTTGCTAGACGCATTCTTTCTTTACCATGCATTTTGTCTCCTAGTTCATATTATCCTCGTGTAATTATTTTACCTGTAGAACCAGTTCTCAACACGAAATCCGCGGCAGCGGCCGGCGAAGCGCCAGAACTGACTTTACGGATATTTTTTTTCGTCTTAAGTCGGTTCTGGCTCTTCGCTGGCCGCTACCGCGGCACGCTCGCTTCGCTCGCTCGGCTTGCGCGCTTTAGGGTCGCGGTTCGCCTAACTACCCTCCTCGCTTCGCTCGTCGTCGACGTTGTACCTACATTGGTGTAGAATAGGTAAAAAACGGTTTTGGATATGTGTCGTTTTGCGCATATGGCATTATGCGTGTGATTGAAAAAAAAGTATACCTAGTAAAAAACGCGTCTGGAAAAAAACCAGTCTATCAACACGTGGGAATATGAACTACATCGTCTAGAAAATTATCTGTTGGGGGAAAACGCTACTAGAAAACCATTCGTTTGTCAATACTTGCGTATATCGATTAAGAAAAATAAAAAGTGGGGAAAAAAGCTAATGGCTAAAAAATATTCGGAAACAAAAATTTTGGGTAAGTAGTTTGATGCCACACACGATTTTTTAAGCAAATTGGATTGCGAAGTTTTAAAATAATAAAATGATTTTGCTGCGCTTAAATGCAGACTAGTTTTGTAACACATTGTAAAACATTTATTTTATTAAAAACAAAACCTAAAACCGTTTAAAATGGTTTATTTAAATGTCCAATCATCCCTGAAACTTCGGAAAATATTATAAACTAGCTTTTAGTTAAACAATTTTCTGAATAAATTAAAAGTGAGAATAAAGTAAAATTCATGAATTTTGTATCTAGTCTATAATGATGGGTGCCGAGAAAGGGGCGGCACATGGCCTGGGGCCTAGAGCGGCTAGGACTGCAAATCCACCACTGACCCTTTACCAGGCAAAGGGTGATTATGTCTCCTACATAGTATTTCGTTTACCATAATCCGGTTTCAACTCCAAATCTTCTACAAATCATATCAATCCCTGAAAATATGATCTCACTAGCTTCTGTCCGCGACTCCGTCCGCGTGGAACTTGTTTATATCGTAGCTACATAAAAACTTTCATCGCCATTTCACCTCCTTAGGGGATGATTTCCGGGATAAAAACTATCCTATGTACTTCCCCAGGATTCAATCTATCTCCATACCAAATTTCATCTATACTTCCCCCAAATTTGTAATTTTGCACCCCTATTTAACCCGCTTAGGGGTGGGTTTTTCCAAAACCCTAAAATTACTTTTCTTGTATTGTAATACTTTTCTTGTATTGTAATAAGGAGTCCATACACAAAGTTTAAAGTATCTCACTTAAAATGTTACTCCATCCCCATACAAACTTTCAACCCCCTTTTTACCCCCTTGAGGGTGGAATTTTTCAAAATCCCTTCTTAGTGGGTACTTACGTTATAGAAATTACCTATTGTGAAAAAATCTGCTTTCTAGGTTCAACGGATTGGGCTAGGCGTTGATTTAAGTGAGTGTGTCAGTCAGTCAGTCAGTCAAGTCAGGACTTTTACGTTTATATATAATTACCTACTCTTTATTCACTAAATCCAATAATGTATCTTTGGCTGCCGTTTGAATTCACGTGACCAGTAATTTAATGATTTGTGACAAAATCCGAACACAACATTTCAGTCGGATTTTTATTTGATATTTTGTAGATTTTGAGTGTTGTAAGCTAATGTAATCCTGTACTTTGCTAAATAATCGTCCATTTTTGTTATATGACCAGATTTAATATGTGGGATGACACTATCCCACTGCCTTGTTACAGTTTGTCTATGTGGGAACTATACTGTCCATAGCCCGGTAAACTATGGTAAACGAAATACTATGTGGGAAACATATCACCCTTTGCCTGATCACGAATATAATGACACTAAATTGAATATGCCAGTTCATTACCTTGACATGGGAATACCGTAGCCCACATTTTATTTTGGTTTACAGGAACATATCCGACTTTTGTGAATACATTTTATACAAGACGACGTTCAATACGGATGGAAATCTATATGAATATTAACGTAATTAAATTATTAAATAATGAAATTAATTAAATACCAATGGTTAATTATAGGACTGACTCGTGGGACCTCGGACATTTCGCCCGACTCCACTGTTACATATGCCTTAATCAAGATTGGTTTTATAGAATTTAAAGACATTTCCTAACTTTCAAAGTCAATGAACTAAATAATTGTTTCGCATGAACTGATATCCCATAGTTCGGGATGAAATCAGAGCGTGATACTGCATGGTCCGCTGCGCGCGGCGACTTCGTTGTACCGATTACCCGACCGCGATAACTTTGGGAACGGAGGTGACACAATTTGCCATTCATTTAATAACGTTTTTCTACTCCTGTACCGTTATCTGCCATTTATATAGGTATTAACTCAAATACAATGACACCGATAATAAGTTGCCCAAAAACTCCTTGCTCTATGGCCCATAAAAGCACTGTTTAGCGTGCTGTTATGGTTCATACATTTTTCATTAAAGCATTGTCATTTTTTAGTAACTTTCATAGATTCATTTGAAATAAATGGGAAAAGCTTTAAGTATAAAAAAAGCTTGCCATTTTTTTGAGTTGAACAGAAAGTTTCAACTGCATCGTACGTCAAGTTTAAAAATGACTGAATATGAATATACCAGCAATAAACGAAAAATTAAAAGACATACTAGTCTAAAATATCTGACACGCCATAACGGCTCTACGAATAGGTAAAGTCTTGTTACTTAGATATTTTTTAATATCTTCACTCAAAGGCGTCTTATTAATGTTTATTACTCGCATTAAAATACCAAACGCCACACGACTAAATATACTGACCGTTTAAATCAGGTGTTAATTTGCAGAAAACCTCATCAGCATGCAGAATGCGAATGCTTAATCACGGCGGTGCAACGATGGCAGCTCGCCGTCTCGCGATGCGGCGCCGATACGCGGCTGTGGTGTTGACACTGCTTTCAAAATTACGTCAAAATAGGTATAAATACGGAGTTTAAACCCCAGACAGCGTCTCATACTTAATTAGATAATTCTACAATAGATATGTAGAACTCAGGATGGAGGTATGTGTGTGTAACTCAGGAAGGGTGGGTAACTACTCGATGATATTAGCTTCCTATTTCAATTGGCTAGGAGGAAAATACAGGTGTTTTCTGCATTCCCCACAGTCGATGCCATCTCTCACACCTTAATGGTAATCCCGATTGCATCCTCCGCTATTTGCTTCTGTCAAAGGCCTCAAGATACCCACCTTTGTATAAATTAATGTACGAAAATGTTTGTTCTGGTTTGCTTCCGCAAACTTAATTATTTATTTATTTAATTCGACAAAATTACGAGAATATCGACAGTTTAGTTTGTCAAGCTCATGTCTTACTTGATTATGTAAATAGAAAAGCAACCTTATAAACTATAGTATAACGTATGTATTTAAATAAAATGAGAACATTTAGTTCAGAGGGTAAGCAACGTGTTTTTTATTTAATTTAATATTGCTTGAAACGAGAGCGCCATCTGGTGGGCCGAGCGTAATACGGCGGTGTCCCGCCGAGACATTGTGTGCGATCATTTGTAGCATCACTCCCAAAACACACCCAAATAAATAATAACGTTATTTATTTTAATGAAATACCTACCCTACCCTGCCTCATAAAACTGGCGAGGGTGCTTTTGTACAATTGTTTGATAATCGTTATTACCGTTATTAATTTTATTTCAGGTGTAGGTACTTACTACCTTTGCATTTACCTAATTGTGTTTGGTACTGTGATTAAATAAATGTATGTAAAATATGTTGCTTAGTGATGATGATTGTCTCCGATGATAGTTTCGTTGGGTCGCAATCTAAGTATTTTGTTATTTTGAGGGATTTAGGGCTAAACGCCCAACACTTTTGTTTTTAGTAAGTATACGATACGCAAATAATATGTTTACGATACATGAATATCTCAATAATTTTCAATACATCCATGCGGTTTAATCGCAAAGAAATCAATAAACATAATCTGTTACAAAAAATCGATTCATGGCCACCACTAATCAGAGATTGTTAAAAAAACTTATTGCGTGAGCGAAATAAAGGCTCGGTGAAAATATATTAAATTAATCACGAGCCTGTTCGTGCGGACGATAAAATAAAATAAAAAAATTGTGGTTTGTTCGCGAGTGGGCAGCGCCTCGCTTGTGCGGCGCGCGCGCCGCGCGGCCAATGGCGCCCCCGCGGGGGCGTGCCCTCGCGCACTGCGCACGTGGAATGCGACTTTTTACAAAATAATTACAAACTAGGATCGGAATGTCAAATTAATTACGTCAATTATTTGAAGAGCACCATATTCAGCCGCGGCACGCTCAGAATGTTAATTGGTCGTGGGATAATGGTCAAAACCAAATATAATGCAGATATTTATTGTTAACCAAGATTTCGTTTCCGTTTTAAGAATATAACCAGTCTACATAACAATAACAACCTGTTTGCCTAATTTTTAGGGTTCCATCTCTAAGGGCCTCCTGGTTATTCCTATTTGTCCTTCGATAAAAATCTCTTATATTCCTACCTAGTTACAAAAAAAATAAAATATCGGCCAAATAATACAGACAGATGAAATATGAACACGAAAATTTAATTTTCACATTCATTGCATTGAACCCTGATGCCGGCTGTACACATTGGGCCAACGTTGGCGCGTGAGCAGGAGGCAGCTATGTAAACGAAAGAGATCGAATTATAGCCCTCTCCCTCTAACGCATAGCTGCCTTCTGCTCACGCGCCAACGTTGGCCCAGTGTGTACAGCAGGCTTAACGTGAGTCTACCCCTGTCCATAAAAGGGGTGGATGATCCCAAACTCATAGCTGTCATGTTCGAAGATCACTTTCGCATAGAGTCGAGACTGAGTGACGTGAGGGTGCTTGATGCTGACTGCCACCTTCCAAATCAGCCTATGATTGTTTTAGCTAGGGAAGTGGCATGCGTGTTCAAACGGATGACACGTGGCAAAAGTCCTGGGCACGATGGGCTCAGCGTGGAGCACCTGGTGTATACTGGATCCCATATTCACAGGTTGTTGGCCATGCTGTTTTCTGTATGTATAAGTCATACGTAGGTACCTACCGGAAGATCTGATCAGGACGGTCGTTGTGCCTATAGTTAAAAACAGGACTGACGTTGTGTCGGAAGTAAATAATTATGGATCAGTGTCCGTGGCTAGTATAATTGCTAAAGTGCTGGACGGGGTGCTTGAGAGGCATCTGAGTAGTTATGTCACACTAGTTTGGTTTCAGGCATGGCCTCTCTATCGAGAGTGCGATTCTAGTCGTCAAGAACACCGTCCGGTATTACACGGACAGGAAGACACCAGTAGGTATATGCAACCTTTCTCGACCTGTCAAAGGCATTCGACCTTGTGTCTTATGAGAAACTGTGGGGTAAGCTAAGGGAAACGGTCTTCCTTCCGAGCTGCTCGAAATATTTAGATATTGGTACAATAACCAAATAAATTATGTAAGATGGTCAGAGACCTACTCGGGTGGTTATAAGGCTGAGTGCGGAGTAAGCCAAGGAGGATTGACGTCTCCCTTACTCTTCAGTATCTATATATGAGTGAGCTAATCGTGGAACTCAGTGGCATGGCACCAGAGTTGGCGGTTCTGTAGGCGTTGAAATGGTCAATATTATCAGCTACGCTGATGACGATATGGCGTTACTGTGTCCTGCGGCTGGTGCCGTTAAGGGGTTGTTAAGATTTTCCGCTGAATCTCATGGGCTCTGCTACAATTTAAAAAAGCGAGCATCTCATTTTCAGAGCGAACCAAAGGAGTCCGCCATATATAAGCATTATTGTTACTAACGGCTATAAGAACAAATAATAATAATAATTTGACTATCCCAGCAACACCAAAAACTTGCAACGAAATTAAATTCTGCTATCTATGGTGACTTCATTGTGCATTATTAGTTTAAAATGAATGCAAGGGGTCAAGTGTCGACAATGTTAAATTAAGTGTAACGTTAAATCTATTTAAGAACATGTGTCAACATGGAACACGGGTGCTCAATGTCAGGTCAAAGTGGAGAAGTCAGGCACGTTTTATTAAAATCTAGCTTCAAATGCATGTATTAGTACAGATATAGGTACAAAACGACTATATTATTAACCGGTAACCGATGGCCCCGTATAACCCTATAGACCTATAGTGTATCCCTGACCATATTTGGAGACTAAATGTCATACAAAGTTTGCTAGTATAGTCTAGGCTTTTTCTTCGGAATTCAGTTAACTGAATCATAATATGAATCACTCACGAGGAAATAAAACGGTACTGTTTGCGCAGGATTAGGTACTACCAGAGGGTGTACCTTTTTTGCTCTTGAGTGGTCCAGATATTGACTTCAGTTCATGTCATGAATTCAGACTGCGTGAGCCCAGCCTTACTTAATAAGTAGTTTTGCTTGACTACAACTGTGATAACGTATCTGAAGCAAGCCGCAGTCTATGGTCACGATTCCGCGGCTGTGCCTTATTTGACTGAAAGGGACGTCGCGGGTCGCGAGGGAAGGCGCGTCGTAGGATATCGCTTTAGTTCATGTCTCAGACATTTCGATTTTGAAAAAGACGTGGATGTGGGTATATCTCTAATATAACATGAAGGGGTCATAGGTCAAGCCATATACCATTGGAAAGATTTGCCATATTGTACAAATTTTTGTTTGGCGGGAAATCTTGAATCGCTCTGTAAAAAAAGTTAAATTCGTTCATCCATGATCAATTAATATGAAGTCAATCTTGCTTCAGATCACGGAGTCCGTTAACAAATTCAACGGTCAAGAAGTCGCAAGAAAGTAACCAGCGACAGTTTACAGAATCCGATAAGAAAACCAGAATATTAGAAAAGAGGGAAAAGTGCAAAGTCCATTTGAATAGCTGCACCAGAATGACACAAAAAACATATGAAAACGCATAAAAAACAAAAACATGACAAAATCACTTACAAAACCATCATTTAGTCTGTAAAGCGACGTTTCAACTCCAACTTTTATGCAGCGATAACTTTTTTCACACAAAGACTATAGGGACTAACCTGCCATAGTAAAAGTTATATAACTTAGAATATGCTATCCAGTGACGACATATCTTGTCCTTATTGGTTATATAGGTCAATTTGCCCATCCTCCTTTGCCACACACAAGCAGTTAGTTCGATTCTTCCAGAGCGGTCATTTCTTTATTATTCTAACGAGCATGAGGACTACTCAACTCGAAAGTTACGTACCGTAAACCGGGGTTACTTTAGGAAAAAATGGGGCTACTTTGATAATTTAGAATGTAAATAAATATGATTGAATCGAGTCAACTACAACAATATATTCACTGCCACGGTTCATCCACAAGTAAAAACAATGATTTCGGAGAAACACCTATTTGATCAAAGTCGCCCCCCGAATTAAAGTAACCCCAAACCATGGTACCCCGTACTTCCTGTACTGGTCCTTTCGACCGATTATTTTCTGCACATTTTATCAGATGGAAATTTTGGAAAAGTTTGTAAGTATACTTGAGATTATTTAAGTTGGCCAGTGGTCCATTCAAAAAGCAACACTCCGTCCATGGTAGAAGATTCCAATTCCAAGTACAGTTTTATAAAAAGTCGGTCATATTAAATAAGTAAATAACCTACAAGTTGTTATTATTATTATTATTATTTTATTATTATTGTTGTTATTATTTTTTTATTTAATCGATCAGCTGAAAGATGTGTTTCTAACTAACGTAGTCAAGTCAGAAACTGGTGATCATTTATTTGAATGGCATGGATTAGCCAGAAGATCATCCGATGGTACCTAACCTAAGTGTAGAGGTCTAAAAAGTTCCCACTTTATACTCACTGACCTCCAATAGGTACCTATACCAGCTAGAGAGACACGGCTGTGGCTACGAATGATAGCTAATCTCATAATCTGTAACTGGAGACAACAGCCACAACTGTCATACTGCAGGTATCAGAAGCCAGAAACTTAATTAAATATAACTGCTTATATCACCTTCGCTTAGGTACAATCAGCCAAGCACGTGGTCTACGACTTTTGACCGTTAATGTGAAAATAATAGAGTCTAAAAGTGGTAGATCAAATTTCTTGTACATATACCTATCCGAACACTTAGTGGTATTTTTATTAAATTAGCGAGTGGTTACTTTGGTATAATAATACTTTCCTTCCAAACTACTCAAAATGTATATATACCTATAATTAAGTTTAATATGTATAAGTACAAGTATTTCTACCTTGTTTGTGGAGATAACCTGCGCACCTTTAGGTACCCAGTAAATACGCAAGCTGACTTATGCATTATCTAACTCACTGATAAGCAAAAAACTATATAGGTACATAAATATGTAGATGTGTGTCACACGTGTATACATTATTACAGTAGCTAGGAATGAAACTCTTTTTATAAGTATTTTTGTGTTAAATGTCCCGTTTAACATGAAATTACCAGACACGAATTTTACATCTTAAGTGGTTTCGTTCCCGCTCCTCCACTAAATCACGCCAAGTAATAATAACCTCTCAAGTTTTGGCCGTTATTTATGTAGCAAAATAAATAATACATATAATTTAGTAGGAAAATGGTGTATAGAGAAAAACTAGCCACCTCTAAGCGCGACACGCGCTCGCAGCGTGACGCGATTAAATTAAAAGCGACAACATGTGTTTTCCTTCCCACAGGAAAAAACATTAGCCGGAGCATTTCCCGACGTCCTCTCTCTCTGTCGCACCACCGCCTTCGGTGCTTCGCTAGAAGGAACGATCGACATGGCGCCCTCGAAAGCTAACGGGGAGCTTTCAACGTAAATCTGATAAAGCAAACACATTACGACACAAACACAAAGAAATTTTCTTCTTAACACTATCGTTGTAAGCTCTTCGTGGATCGCCTGGCTCTTTCCGACCCTCTGATCGAGCACGGGGGAGAGGGAGACGGCTGTAACTCACCGGTTGGAGCTGCGGGGCGGGCGTCATTGGGTGAATAAGTTTACGTTGTACCGCCCTCCTCACCGCGTGTAGGGCTGCCGGCCTGCTCCGTTTACAAAATATTTTCTTAGAAACAGTAACTCGCCTGGGCCGAGGGGCGGCGACGCGGGAGCCCGCAGTCATGCTGAGAACCTCAGCGGAGTCGGTGGACACACGTCGCGAACCTTTACAACTCTACCAAAAAAAATTGGCCGGTTACAAACACTCTACTAAACTGATGCTACCGATTACACCTCATTTCGTCACAGAATGCGGCCGTGAAATCAAAACAAGATTTTTATAACAACGTGTCAACCACTGTGATCAATGTCTTAGTTTCATGGCGATACTGAAAAATATTTTCTACACATATATAGATTCAGTGAAGTGATCCGAATGTATTTTCGTGTGCTAACCGACTAAATAGTAATTGTGATTTTACTTTCGTGATTGTTGAACAGAAGACTGACAGAAAACTATTCAAGTAAGACTAACCATATATTCTTTGCGCTTTTATTTATTAAGATATACGCAAAATAGTTATAGATACAATTCAGGAAAAAACGGTATTCGATGCACTATATTTAGCTAAAGAGGGTTACGTTTGCAAACGAAATTATGTAGCTACCAACTATGTAGGTAGGATATATTTGGCCACCGTTATATATATATTTATTTTTGTTGTAACTAAACTCACTATTTTAGTAGTGCCGCGTCAAAAGCCGACGGCGGAGAGAATGACTGTAGGTATATTACATACATATTTATAATGTGAGGTAGTTTTACAAATGTTTTTATTTGCATTATTGCCCTATAATATCTGCTAAGCGTCCTGAAATATATCCGCTAGTCAAATAATGCCCCCACAGCACTCACACTTTGTTGTAGAGATATTCATTTTTCTGATGCGTGTGTTGTAGGTAAACGGGTAAAATCGTTCAATTTAGCCCTTGAAAGTAAATAAGTCACGAGTATATAATCAATTAATCATGGAAGGCTTTAAGTACACAAAAGCGATTATTGTTATCCGCAATCCGTCACAAACACACACACTTTTTCACAGCAGCGACAAGGAAGAAACGCTTTTGTGGAGACCCTATTAATTATAATTTCGGGGCAAGCACGCATTAAACGTAAACATATGTATCTAAAGTGTAGAGACAAATGTATGGAACCAGTAAACATAGAATTTTCGGATAGATCCTTTTTATTCTGTAACCTAATATTGACACCGTTTGATAGAGCTCGTGAAGCACTTTCAGGATCAGTAACCAGTTTTTCGATATCTTGTATAGTTTAGAAATAATCGGATGATATCACTTATCGTTTCCACCGTGTATATTCGTATCCTAAAGCCTGCTTTTCGATGCGTCCATCACCTCACCAGATTTCGCATATTGCTTTTTTTCCATTGTGTCTCCCGATCCCATTTATTGTGCAATCAACATGCCTGCGAGGGTAATAGTTAGCGCAATACATAAGCCAGAAATATTCGTGGAATTCAGGCATTTCCACTGAGCTTTGTAAACGCCCCGTACATTTGATTTTTCATTTATCTGCTGCTCACCGCTCTACTGGATGTAGATATATCTAAAACCAGTAAATTGCTATTTTGATTGTTATAAATACCTACATAGTGGTAGTTATTTTCGAAACACAGATAGTTGGTCCTAATTTTCTATTGAAACATGAAACATATTTCTGGGACAATTTTAATTTTATTATCGACGTATTTTTTTGCTCAATCGTCAATCCAGGTAATTTTGAAGAATCCAATCTCTATAGGTAATTATGGAGGTTGATTTTTGTTTTAAAACAATGTTTCTCTTGTCATCTTAAAGCTCCAGCATCAGAACAGCTCTTTGACCTCATTGTAACCCAATTAGTCAATAGAGAAGTTATGTATCGTCTCAATCGAAAACCGAAAATTAGTTCAAAATTGTTAGATCACACAAACATTAAATAAAATCAAAGTGAAATTGAATAAAATATTGGTACCTATACTCTCCTTGGTAATTTAATTTCCGCTTACGGGGTATTATTTGCTATTTTATTATCTAGAAGCACCTAATAGGTAGTAGAGGTAATAAAATTCGAATGAAGGGGAAAACAGGTTTCGATTCAACGCACTTATTTTTTTGTTTTCAGTATAGCAGTAGTATAATAAGGGAAACCTAATACTCAAAGTGGTGGTGTGGTTATAGGTACTCGTCCAAGACACGGAAACAAATATTCATTCAGTGAGTCCATCATACAAATATTTGCCCGTGCCGGGATTCGAATCCATCAGGGCCGTCAACTCTGTTGGCAGGGTCACTTACAATCAAACTAACAACACCCTCCATTTTCCTTCATTCTCCCGTTTCCTTAGATCACCCACAGTTTGAAAAACACTGCCTTAGATATTCTAAATAAAACCGGCCAAGAGCGTGTCGGGCCACGCTCAGTGTAGGGTCCCGTAGTTTTTGTAATTTTTTTCAAAAACTATTCATCCTATCAAGTTCAATATAATTTTCCTAGAAAGTTTTTATAAAGTTCTACTTTTGAGATTTTTTTCATATTTTTAAAACTTATGGTTCAAAAGTTAGAGGGGGGGGACACATTTTTTTTTACTTTTGGAGCGATTTTATCCGAAAATATTAACATTATCAAAAAATGATTTCAGCAAACCCGTATTCATTTTTAAATACCTATCCAACAATATATCACACGTTAGGGTTAAAATGAAAAAAAAAACACTCCACGTTACGTATAGGGGAGGTACCCTAATAAAATAAAATAAAACACTTTTTATTTTACCACTTTGTCGGCGTGATTGATATACATATTAGTACCAAATTTCAGCTTTCTAGTGCTAACGGTTACTGAGATTATCCGCGGACGGACGGACAGACAAAGCGAAACTATAATGGTTCCTAGTCGACTACGGAACCCTAAAAATGCACAAACCTTAGCCTTTAGGTATTGTTGTACGAGGAATCTTACTAATACATAAATGCGAAAGTTTAGATGTTTGGATGTTTAGATGTTTGTATGTTTGTTACTCAATCACGCTTAAGAGGAACCACAAGGGCCGTTTTTCCATATAAACGTAGTCCCCTGTTTTCTCCCTGGATAATGGCAGTAGAGCAATATTTTTTTTCCATAAATCTATGGCTACTATTGACATGTCATAAATTTATTCTTAAAAGAAATATTAACCTTCAAAAACAAAAAAAAAATGTCAGATTTTCCGCTGTGTTCAAACATCCAGAAAACAATTTTGACTGGATTATTAAAAAAAAGGAAAACATAGGAACACGGCCAAAGCCTTTCTTTGATTTTTAAAAATTGTTAAATATGTCAAGTTTTGGAGAAGAAATCAGGGGACTGCGAAACGTTGATTTTATATGTACTTTTAATAGGTATTTTCGGTCCAAGCTGCAGTTGTCTCTATCGCGCTCTGCGGGGGGAGGCTTGAGGTTGGTGCGACAGCAATACATTTTACAAATACCTATTTCTCAATTATCTCGCCCTTAGTGTTTCCTCTTAAACGGCTCAACGAAATTTTGCACGAAAATAGTTTATAGCCTGGATTAAAATATAGGATAAGTTTTATCCCGGGTCCACACAGACGAAGTCGAGGGTGGAAGCTAGTATTTATATAATTTTGTAATCATGTTTTCAAAAACGGCTCTAACGACTTTGATGAAATTGGCAATTTATGGATTTACGGAATAAAAAGTCGATGTAGCCTATTGGGTGAGAGAAAAAGAATTTTCCAGTCAATGTCAAGAGTCATGACGGGAAAATTCGATTTCTCATATTTTCATCCGCGCAAAGCTCGGTCGTACAATAAAGATTTCACTGGGGCTAACGCGATTGATAGGTATATTATTGAACTTAGCAAAGTAATACGTGGATTAAGATTTTGGAATATGTATTTTAATCACACTTGCTCGTGAAGAGCAACATAACGCGCAGGCATACAAAGCTACATTTGAATGCTGTATCGGAGCAAATAAATATTTCAGATTTCTGATTACAATAGCCTAAGTAGGCAACGGATGTAATCGTATTTTTCTTAAATTGTATCTCTCTTTCATGCGTCAGTTAAAAAACAAGGAGTTTTTAATTAAAATACAAAATTTGTAAATCTAAACATATTAAAACTAATGATATACCTACTTGTTTAACTGAATTATTTAAAGATTTCAAAAAAAAATGTGGTAATTTAGTGTCTGTAATAGTATATACATTGTGATACAAGTGAGGTACATGTTGATAATTACATCAGAGGCGGAATTGTTGCGTGATAAGAGAGCCGAGGATGTAATTATCAAAGCTTACGCGTTTCATACGACGTTTTTCAACACATTTTGCGAGGAAAAAATCCTTTTCATACGATAGTATATACTCACATATTGTATACATCGCCAAGAATTTCCAGTGGCGTCCATTCTATTTATCACTTTTCTAGTCACCACGAGTCAACATTTTTGATAATAACCAAACACGCATTAACAATGATTACAAATATTTGAGAAATAACCTATAATGGCGCGCAACAGTTTTTTTTCGTGAAGTTTATGCAGTGCGCACGCATGTGTTAAGCCAGACTGAGATGAAATCTCTAAACAGACGATACAAAATAAAATAAATATTTTCGTTTTAAAATGTTATTTTTGTTAATTCATGTAAAATGTTATCAAAAGTGAATAGTTTTACTAAATTAAACGTTTCTATATCATATCCAAAGAAATAGTCAATTAATTAACAAAAAGGATTTAATTTGTTTAATCGAGTAAGAACCCATTTGACGAAAAAAAAAAAGCTGTTCATTCTGTACACCCCGTTTAATTTAAGAATGCACCGTGTACATGCCTACATCTTGCTGCAAGGTGCCAACGTGACTTAATCGAGATATACTAACCATAACACACGAGTGTCGTAATGTTATAAAACACGCGTGTTTAATACCCAGGATTATGAGCCTAAAAGCGACATAATAAGAGGTACGTTACGAGCAAATGTGTTGAAAAATATTTTCAAGTGATTTTAAATCGTGGCTGTATGCGGAAGGGTGCCTTACGTCAACAAAATGAACGATTCACATTTTGTATCTAGTTTTTACTGCGATTAGTATAATTTTCGTTTAAAATGTATTTACATGGGCCTACCCACGCCGCGCCTTCCGGTACGTGGTCGCCACTCGAGAACCTTTCCGCCCCAACGGCCATAGGTTTACTTGCTATGTGCCCCGCCCACTGCCACTTAAGTTTAGCGATTCGGAGGGCTATATCGGTTACCTTGGTTCTGCTGCGGATAGCCTCATTTCTGATGCGATCACGCAGAGAAACTCCCAACATAGCCCTCTCCATAGCCCTTTGGGTGACTTTGAGCCTTCTTATGAGGTCCATAGTAAGCGACCACGTTTCAGTGCCATATGTCATCACTGGCAACACACGCTGGTCAAAGACTCTCGTCTTGAGAAACTGCGGAATATTGGACGAAAAGATGTGCCGTAGCTTCCCGAACGCTGCCCAGCCGAGTCGGATTCGAGTTAATGTATACATTACATAGAACTTAAAAAAAGGTTTTTTTTGTTTTTTTTTAATGTATTAATATTGCTTTTTTGTATATTAATTTTAATCATCCAGCAGCAGTGACCGCTAGCCGCCATCTTATGTAGATAGGTACGAACTCTAACCGGGTGAATAAACTTTGCACCGCGCGCCATACAGAATTTTTCACACTTAATTATTTTATTACTAAAAACTTAACTAATACATTTATTTTTTCACGAATTATTACTACGTTTTGGATATACGTGGGCTTCTCTTGTTGATAATTATTACCTATGCGTTAGTTTCTTCAATTATGGTAGGTAAGGAATTAATGATTGGGTGACAGTTATTGCTATTTGAAGACGTTTGAAACCATTTTAAGCGTTCGTACTTCAATATACCCGTCAGAACCACGTTATCCACGTTAATCCCCTAGCCTGATCCCCCAGGGGAATTAGCGGCAATTATTTTATATTAAACTAGGAAATAATGATAATGATCGGTTATGGCGCTTCGCCGGACGCTACCGCGTCACGCTCGCTTCGCTCGCTCGGCTCGCGCGCTGTAGGGTCGCAGTTCAACTAACAACCTAACCGTTTTTTTCTCCTGGGGGATCAGGCTAGGGGATTAACGTGGACAACAGCGTCAGAACCGCGTCCTAAAATCGTTAACAAAAGCAACAGCAAAAACCTGCTGGAATAAAAACCTGCTGGAATAAAAACCTGCTGGAATAAAAACCTGCTGGAATAAAAACCTGCTGGAATAGCCACACTGCCATAAAATTGCGTTGATTTTTTAAGCCCATTTATAATTATAATGGGCTATTTTTTTAAATAATGTTATATTCATGTTAACAATTAAAATCAGTTTGTCAATATAACCGTTTCAATAGCGCGTCCAGGACACACAAACATTATTAAAATCAGTCAATGGTTCCCACCTAAATAGTACTCACACAAACGCTTCTAAAATGGGTTCTATAAGGTCTAAGTGATTTATAAAATCTTCAAATATTTTCGGATACGTCTAGAAAAAATCATATTCGGGTCACCCTCTAAATTTGAATAAATGTAGGTACGAGTATGTAAGTACCAGATTTGTATCTTACCATACCATACATATAACACATACAATTTACAAAATCTTTGATCAGTATATAAACTAGACCTTCGGGGTTGACATAGTCTATACTTTACAGTACATATGGTGTTACTTTCCCGCACTAGTGTGGAAAAGAGCACTTTTCGTGCATATGTCGAAACTTTAAAGAGCCATATGTACAGTAAAACGTTGTACGATACACGTGCGAATAGGTAATTCGCAACTCGTGTCGATTTAAAACACTCCCTTCGGTCGGGTTTTAATTTATCACCACTCGTTGCGAATTTCCTATTTTCGGCACTTGTATCGTAAATAACTATTATATACCAGCTCCGCCTGGGTCCTCACTAATACGCGGTCGGAGCCGCTCGGTCAACTATGTAGTTGTATTTTATAATAAACTATTGTCCCTTTGATTATATTCTGCTTTGTGACTTTTTTTATATGAACTTACTTACATCGAAGCAGGGACACATTTCATCTACTTATAATTCAGACTAATATTTCACAATCAGTCATCAACATCAGCTCTTTTCATGAAAAAATCTGAATAGGAAAGCGACACTTTTATTTCAACCATCCTATCCTGATTGCAGATGGAATGGTAAATATATGTATACTTGCTTAAGGGCCTCCCATACGCCAATAACCTTTGATCTGAAGCCCTGACTTTTCTAATGCTTTTTGTAGCTTATCACAACATCGGCTTTAAGCAATATAGTATTTCATATTTACTTCAAAGTTCAGTTTTCGAGATATTTGGCATCAAAGTTGAACAATTTTAGGCCGAAAAACTGGTTTTCTGGCCATAACTTTTGTGTCATAGACGAACCCAAATATGTAAATTTCGTATATATGATAGATCTTTCACGTCAATAGAAATACGAAATAAGTGTTTTTTAGACAATGTTTAAAAAAACATACAAAATTAAGTATTCATTTCTTTCAAAATCCGGAAGACCAAAATGGAGATAAAAGACTGAAGAACCGATAGCCGTTTGATTTATAATTCTATCTGTAGTGCAAAAGTAGGAGATACGATTAAAAACTAGTCAAAATGAAATGAATGAGATGAAAACCTCTAATACGTGTATTAATTAGGTCTAAAACATGCAGTTCATCAGTAATAAATTCCCGATAGGTATTTAAATTACATCATAATATGGTTTTCTAACAATTATATCTTATATTATATCAATTAAATAGTAAGTAAATAGTTGGTTTAACCTAAGGTAATTTGTATTAATGTGTATTAAGGCGAAATACGCACGACTTCCCGCCGCGAGCATAACCTACTTGTAGTAGTGCGGGCGCGCTCGATTTGAGCGTGATTTTGTATTCATGTGCTTCCATTTCACTGATTCATGTTTATCTACTTTACTTGTTTGTCACTTATATAATCATAATCACCGATGCACAAATAAATAAATAGGGTATACATGAATATTGAAAATTAAATAGAAATATAATGAATGGAGGGATTTCAGTCATTTCATTTTTCATTTCTTCCCCTCTTGTGATAGTTTTCTGAACGCAATATTGCCACACTATTTACGGCTCTACAAAAATTCTAGGCAGTAATTATAATTACATAGGTACCAACCTAAAAATTGGAGATCAAAATCAAATTATTTATTCTGCAAGGAGGCGAACATGCTGCTTTTATAAATTAGAGCCCTTTCAGTATACAACAATAACTTACACTAATAAATCCATGTGGTGAGAGTAAAAAGTCGGTTCTGGACCGTGACAAATAACTATGAAACCGGATATTTAATACTGCTCCAAATTATTTATTTATAACTTAATAACAAACATGCATTTAAGACAGACTAAACATGAAGAACAAGAAAAACGTGATATACTTACTTCCTAGTTACATTTTACCCAGATTCCCGCTAAAGCCTTAGGTAATTTTGTTTCGAACAATAAAAAATAAATATTAAGGGACAATAACAAGTCGTGTAACTAGTTGACCTAGGGTTATATTGTAATTATGAAATAAAGAAATCTAAATCTAATCTAATCTAAATCAATTATACACAAATAGAACCAGCCCCATAGTAAGCTCAGTAAGGCTTGTGTTATGATTAGGTACTAGTCGACGATATGTTTAATAGATATAAATACTTAAATACCTACAGTAGAAAACATCAAAGACTTAGAAACAAATATTCATGCGCATCACTCAAATTCTTGCCCTTATCGGGATTCCAACCCGGGACCAGGCAGGTCACTATCCACTAGTTAGGTTAACCAGTCGTCAAAACAATTCACTTTGTATACTAAAAAGTGAATTGTTAGTATTGTTACGTTGTTTCATATGTGACTGCCTGCCCGCGCTGCTTCACCCGCCTATTGCAAACAAGTAAACCCACGGAATAAAACATAGCCTAAGTCTATCCAGAAAGTCCATTCTATACGCAGGTGAAAGAATTTTTTTTATCGGATAAGTGATTACTCATTATATATACATACAAACAAAAAAACTTGCACAATGTAACAGACACTACCTCCTTATAATATAACGAGCTGCCCGGCCCGGATTTGCACGGATTACCCGTTTTCCCGTAGGAATGAAGCATTTTCCCGCGGTAAAAAGTAGCCTATGTCACTCAGAGTGAATGTAGCTTTCCAATAGTGAAAGAGTTTTTGAAATCGGAACAGTAGTTTTTGAGTTTATTCATTACAAACATACACACACACAAAAATACAAATCTTTCCTCTTTATAATAGTAGTATACATAGAAGTATAGACATAGATATTAGTACCTAGGTATAGAAGTATTAGTTAAAAATGTAGTACCTGACCTGGGCATTCGTATAAATTCCTGTGTCCAATAAGCGAGAGTTAGTGTCAGTTTTGTGACGAAACGGGAACAGGGAAATTGTACTGAGGCACCATCAGTTCGATTTTAGACTGAAGACATTGGACATCTATTCAAACATTTTTAAACACGATCGAGAATCCAATCCAGCAGTCAAAAAACCGGACATCGGCAGTTTATTAGTGTAGTTTGAAAAGATTAAATGAGTATTTAACAATTAAGCAAGTCTCAAGGCGATATGTTTTTGTGCAACAAAATAGCAATATTCTAAACATGCCTTAAATTATGTTCATAATTTTTCAATAATTTATTAAACTTAAACAAAAAACAAACTGAAGAACCAGCTTCAAATTCCTAAGCCTAACAGTTATTAATTACCTACATCAAAATATAAACCTAATATTCCAACTCCTGCGCAGGGAGTTAACTTAATTCGGAACAGCCCTCATTACACTATTAACTAGCGATGTTAGATTGTTTGTGTGTGGGTAAGTATGTGAGTATGCAAGTGTTTTCCAAACATTTGCTTGAGCTGAAATTCGGCATACCTATTTATTTACCTACATTGGGAGAGATTTTTAGAGAGTAATCATAAGAATTTCAAAATTACACGATAAAACTGTTCGTGTTACTATCTGTGCAAAAAAGTAAAAACTAATCTCGATTTTTTTTTTGTTGAAATCTTATTTATAAATCTTACGAGTAGGAGTAGGTACAGTCAGCATCACATAGTTAGTAGCAGCCAAAGTAGCCAAATATATAGGAACACGTCTTTATTACTATAGGAGTAAGGAAGTGTTACGATATATTTGGCTACTTTAGCTGCTACTAACTATGTGATGCTGACTGTACTAACCGAGCACTTCTGTTCTCTGGAATGCAGGTCCACTGTTAAACCACGTTTATCCCAGTTATTGTCTGCAATGGCCGTCATCGCGTAGCCGAGATAGAGAACTTTGGCGGCCTGAGATTTTATAATACATTTAATTTTATAACATACCCGTTAATCAATAATTGCTAAACGCTTATTAATAGGAATAAAAAGGTAATGTTTATAAAAAAATGCGTCTAATACAATAGTTATTTGTGCAACAAGAGAGCAAAGTTTGTTTTTGCTGCGAGTGCTGATTTTGAGTCCTGAGGAAGCGAAAGATTCTAAAATTGAATCACGAGCGTAGCGAGTGATTCAAAGTTTGAATCTTGAGCGCAGCGAAGGACTCAATAGCACGAGATGCAAAAACAAACTTTGCTCTCGAGTAACACATACAACTTTTCACCTCAGCAGTGAGAACATATTCACATTAAAAAACATAGCATAGTATCACGTACCTATTCGGCTCAAGATTATTCAGGAAGAAAACTTAATTAGTCGTTCGTTACTGCTTGTTTTAACTCCTCGGCGCCGGCCGCGCCGTTAGTAAATACTAGAAAGGCGAGACAAGGCGCGAGAAACCAAAGGATATTTCAGTATCTATACGAGTATAGCGTGACACTAACACATCACTAAAAACTAACCGTATTATTGTTAAAATTCAGATTTTACTAATATCTTCGAGATATTTTTGAAATATTTATCATTATCACAAGGTCACAAATTAGCATTTACGTGTCTCTCGCGTGCACACCAAAAACTAGCCGTACTGTTGTTAAAATACTGCCTTCGTCACTGACTTCACTATATTTCCTAGTTAGATAGAGAATGGATTTATCGTAGTAGTATTTATATTTAAAACCAATACCAATAACGCAAGAATGAAGAATAATATACCCAATAAAATCTGAAACAAATAACAGCGCGCAATTTTTTAAAAGGGGCGGGCGCCGCGCTTGTTCGGAAACTGCATCTGTGGTATACGTTCATAAAATGTAAGATTGTTTAAACTAGAATTATTAATTAGCTAGCGTAATAAAATTCATGTTTACCTATTTATTATGAAAACGGAGTTTATTCTGAGATCTTTTGTTTAATATTCTTGAATTGAAAATTCCTTTGAATAATTATTTTGGTAATTTAAACTTGTTAATTTTATAGTTTTCGAACGTGTTACTTGTTTCGCGCTTTTTGGGGGTCTACTTTGAAATTTGATGGTCGAACTATGGATCGACCTATGTCTGCCATTTTCTTTTTTCGTAATGGAATGAAAGGGACAGCGCTAATAAAGTTCAAATATTCTGAACTTGTAATAGACCCCATACGACGAAATGTCAGTGCTCGGCATGAAAATTAAAAAGCTACTTTGTCTCACGGAGTGAGTAATAACGCATTTTGCACACTGTTTTCACGCAGCAAAATATGCTTGTTTGAGCTGCTGAGGTGAAAAATAACAATCAATAATCTGTTGTTTAAAATTAAAATCAAACTGAAATGTCCTACCACGTATAATTTTAATGTGTAAGCAGATGTAAGCTCAAGCTCAGTTCAAGTAATTACAATATCTTCTTATCTACCGAAAATCTTTTAAACAGGATAAGTATTGCACATCTATCTCACAGCACCTATCTAATGAGATTAAAAGTAATGCTCTAAAACAGCCGTAAAAAGCGCGTAGCAGATGCAGAGGTGTACAAATCCGATAGAAGACACGAACATCTTTCATATAATGTAATAAGGCATAAAATGCCATGAGAATTGATTCAAACGTCAGCAAATGTCATATTTTTAGTAATCCTATTCCTGCATGTCTTTCTATAAAGATCTGTCAACCCGTTGCTTTGTGATGAAGCGGCCACACGGCAGGGAGCCTCGCAGATAATGTACAGATTAGATGGAGATCTGAAAGGAGTGACATTGTTTAAGCGGGCCAGGTACCTATAGCGGGCCGGTGCCTGCGCCTCGAGTGTTACAAACAATGCATAAACAAGATTATTTCGGAATCAGCAGATTTAGGGTTTGCTCTTAGCTAAAAAAATTGCGGGTAAACAAAGAGCTTAACTGTTGCGGTATGTATAACTGAGATTTTAATTATTTAACAAAAGACTCAAATAGTTCCTGTAAATTAAGGCCTTTATGGATACTTGTACCAACATTTTAGGTCTGAATCGGTCGTGGTAGTATTTGTGAATGTTGTTGGTTTGAAAAAAAAAAACAGTTAACAACTTTTTGTTGTAGGTACGCAGATTAGCTACATATAGTATGATACGATTTATACGTTTCTTGACGTAGGTAATATACCAGGATAGAAATGTCTTCATCCAATCTACCATAAACTTAAAAACGACTATACAAGGACGACTACGACTGTATAAGTAGGTACTTACAGATGCCATTGCACTTTCGTTAAGCAACGCGCAGCTACGATAAGACCGAGCTTCGCAGAACTATACTTATGCTCATTCGAATGATACATAAATCTACGTACTCATTACATTACTTTTTAAATCAGAATTGTCAACATAAATTATTAATGATATTTGTGAACACTAAAGGATGAACCTCGATAATTCACGCTATAGCTGGACACAGAAAATTATACAATTAGTTTAGATCGTGTACGAATTTCTCAGCGTACAAATCATCCATGCTGCATGCGCGACGCGAGCATACCTGCGCCAGACCAGGCCAGGCACCGCTCTCGGGTGCCGTGCCTGTCTATAAACAGGTTTAATCATTCATCTATATATGTTAATAAACTATCGATGCCAACGAACCATAAAAGAGATTGGAGCCAGCCCTAACAAATAAACTAAAATTAAATATACACGAACACAATCGAAATTTTTGTCTCAGACATATAAAAGTGTCGTATAAATTCACCCACAGTTTAATTTAATGTCCACGGAGTACCTGCCCTGCCTCACATTTTTATTATAAGTTTTCGATGTTATAGGTGTCCAAAAGCGTTATTATTTTTTGAATACGATTTGTGGTCGCCAGAGGGATACCGGTCACGGACCGTTTAGGCACCTACCTACCTGTCTGACATTAACAGAGTTCAAATGTTCCTTGATATAAGCGACTTGGACCTACACTTTTATAGGAGTGTTATTATTTAAATCTGGATTTATGACTTCATTGGCCTTTGTATCCTACCCTACAATAGAAATTTAGAGATTAATATACGAAATGTATCTTCAACAGGAGAGCCGCATCCCGTGAAAAGTAAGACGGCGATAGAGAAGCGGACCCAATTAATAATTAAGTGACGTTAGAGCGTCGCATTCGACGCCGTTAACGACAGCGGGTTCTGCGGGGAGCACCCGCCGCGTGGATGGTGGCGGGTGAATGGGGCTATGCGCCGGCGTCGGCCACCCCCGCCATGAACGCCTTCCTCGAAACGAACCACGCGCACCTGGCGTCCTACGGGCTGAAGATGTCACCGCAGCCGGCGTGCGGCGTGGGCCCGCAGCATCGCGCCGCCGCGCCGCACCCGCCGCCGCACCACCCGCCGCATTACCAACCCTACCCGCTGCACTCCTACCAGCCCGGCTACCTGCGCGAGTACGGCGGCTGTGGCGAGCTGTTCCCCCAGCAACCGCTCGAGCAGAGCTGGGACTGGCGCGGTGACATGCACTACCAGGGCGGCGCGCCGCCGCTCGTGCCTCACGCGCACGCCCATGCGCCCCACGCCTTTCTGCGCTACGTGCGCGCTCCTCCGAGGCGCGACATGCGCTGCCAATGGCTAGACCCCGAGCAACCACCCCCGCGCAAGTTGTGCAACAAACTCTTTTCGAGCATGCATGAAATTGTGACGCATCTCACCGTGGAACACGTCGGCGGACCCGAGTGCACGACGCACGCCTGCTTCTGGCAAGGCTGCTCGAGGAACGGTCGCCCGTTCAAAGCAAAATACAAGTTGGTGAATCACATACGCGTGCACACCGGTGAGAAGCCCTTCCCCTGCCCGTTCCCAGGCTGCGGGAAAGTGTTTGCCCGCTCCGAAAATCTCAAGATACACAAACGAACACATACTGGTAAGTGTTACAAGTATGTAGCGTTCAACATACACTTTGATGATTATATATATAGATAACGAGTGTAGGTATATTACTACGTGATAAAATCATTTATTCATCTCTCGTCAAAGTCAAGGACAATCAGTATCCGCTCGGTTGTGCCATAGAGCTGCAGAGAGTAGATCTGCGGAGACATTTAGATTCTCATTAATGCATAAGGATCCGCCCCCTGCGGCTGCTGATTGCCGCCCGTGGCCTAACAGACGCCCACTGTTAAGAGTGTTACGTACACGAAGCGCAGCGTCACAATGCCTCCAGCCGACACAACACAGTGACAACAAACAACAAGCTCATATCAAAGGAGATCCTTGTAACACGATCTAATCGCAAACACCATTTCTAACGGGCGTCGCGTAAGCTCTGAACCGTCGACTTGTGAAGTCCGTTTCTCAGTAATGACAAAAACCGTTCAAGACAGGCTCCATTTTTCAATTCATTACAAAAGTCGAAAGATTCATCTGAACTGTGTAATGTTAGATAAAAAAAACGATCATAAATTAAAATGTCCAGTTCTGTCGACTCTTTCTCTTGCGTTTGTCTCTCTCGCGCACTATAGTGTGGTATTGTTATAAGTATTGGTAGTTAACTTTAAAATATCGATTTTAAAGGAATAGGTCTAGGAATTCGAATGGCCAGATGGTTTTATTCTTTTTTTTGGTCATCGTTGTTCAGCGTTGCGTTGAGACTTTTGTCCCGTGCCCCCGTACGCTATTATCTCATACGGGTCTCTGAATAGAATAGACCTTTTTGTGGGGAGATTTTGAAGAATTGTTTTATGTTGTGCCATAAATTTGGCTCTAAGGCATAGTAAACTGGATGTCCACTGTCATTATACCCTTAATTACTTGACTGCAAATACCAGGGTTGTTGTAAATTACTTTATTATTTATGACACTATTCGTTTAGTTTATATCTATTAACTAATTATTGAATACATTCCTATGCCTTTTGTTTACATCGCCGTCTTAGAACCCAATCACAATAGTAAACCTCGTTCATGAAATGAACGCCTGTGAGGTACTCCGGTGTGTTGACGGTTCACGGGTTATAGATTGTCATTTTGCTTCAAACTTAATTTAATCCGTAAGATAATAACGTTACAGAATGTCAAAGCAAATAAGAATGTTGGAAATATAGGTGGTGCCGATAATATCTCGAGTTCGAGCAGCCGGCGGCGGCGCGGCGGCGGCGCGCGTGCGCGGCCGCGACGTAACTGATACTTTTATTAGGATCGCACTTTAAAACGTAAAGCGATACTTTATGTTAAAAATCGGTAGCGAACCACACGTACACGGCCACCTTCCGAAATTCGCCCTCCCTGTACTGGTTTACGAGTATCATAGAATATCTTCGTGTGGTTTTATTGGCCGCTTAGATACCCAAGAGATCGCGATCCCTACATTTATTTTCAATGTACTCCTAGTTGATCCTACAAAATTAGTTAAAAATTAAATAAACTCAAGTCGGAACGAAACTTATCTTTGACATTTTAATATTTTTAAATTTTGAATGCTATGGCGAGTGATTATTTGAATATGTGAAAGAAGCTGTGCGTGATCTACGGTGATATAATTGAATACATGAGTGAAAATCATGTTTCAAATTATCTAAATGACTGGTACCCATAGGGAAATCGCTCTGCGAGTTGTCGATTTCAAATGTTTATTGCCCTTAAATGAATTACTAAATTTTGTCTTTTTTACCAGGCATTGGTCTTAAATTCTACACTTCCATGCTTATCGGAAAACTTAGTCACCTTAGAGTCGCACTGAGGCGTGTTCAAATACTTCAAATATGGCGAAGACAGAAATGTGAGGCGCATAGAGAAATGTGCTTGAACTAGAATCATCCAAACCAACTGAGAATTGTTTGCCGCGGAATGGAAAATATTGAGAAGGAAAATAGATGTATAGCGGAGATTTATCAATCTTTCCTGAAGACAAGTGACTTCGAAAAACATCTACATGCAAAGGCGTGCTTCATTAACAAGGGACAAGCGACACGCACATTGCTTGAAATGCAAAGGTACGTACGTAAAGTATCTTTGACGTAATTTTCCACTGCTACTAGCGAACGTATAATTTTCATGTTGCGGTTAAAGAGTGACCTGCTCTTAACCTGAATTGTTACCATGATGCGCTTGTTATTACGACCAGAGATGAATAATATGATATTTACAGATTTTAAATACACTTAACTTCTTTGATTGTATATTTAAGCACATTCGTAAAAATTTACATAAGATCACTCGATCGTCGTGTAACAAAGCACATAACAATAAAATGCTTACACATCATCATTGCAAACACTGACGATGATGACCCTATACGATAATTAGTAAACAAAACATAAAATGAATTAGAATTGAGGAACGAAGAGAGGCCTGCGGCAGTCGCGCGCGCGTCGAGCGGCCGGCGGCGCTGCTGCCGCGCCCGAGCCCGCCCACAGACACCGATTTCTTCATCCCGACTAATAGCTTGTTACAAAACTATTAACACCTTTGCAATTCATAATCGCCGAATGCCCGCATTTCCAATAATAAACATTCTACACGCGATCTCATCAGAACTCATCTCTTATCTATCTCTTTAGCTTCATAGGCCATTTCACGTTGCTTTCATCGCTGCTTGCCATGTTCCAACCTATGCATATTTGCATATGCATATGATAGACATTATCACAGTACTATTTTAAGACTTCAAATTGTACTATGATAATACCGAGATGATGCATGCTACGCAGCAAGCGTGTATTTTCATATATTTACATATTTCGAGTTTTATAATGGTACAAATTAATACTTAGGTACCTACAGATTTTTTTCCATGATAATTGACTCTATTGATCGAAGAATTGGTTAATATTGGTGTAGACTAAATAAAATAATCAATAATGTTGTACTTTCTCGAAAAAGGATTAAAAATGTAGTCAAATAGAGAAAAAAGCAACGCAAGAGGATAAATTATCACAAAGTTATAATATAAGCGTCCAAAGTTTCGAACTTGGGTATGTTCTGTCCCTTTTCCGCAAAACGCACCTTCATATGAAACGATTGTCATTTACTATGACGCTCGAGGACCGTGACGTCACGATCTGCTAGCGTTTTCTCTCTCCAACAAGCAACATTAAAGCGGTTGTAGCTTCGTAATGGGATTTTCGTCACTAGGCATATTTTTTTGCCTTCTTTCTTTAAGAAGTGATAATAAATTTTGAGTCTACAGCGCTATTGTGGTAGGCCACATTAGCTACACACATCCAAGAATACAAATTATTTTACGATAAAATTCAATTCATTTGATTAACTTTTTTACCAATAAAACAACTAAACAGATCTGAATACGTATCTTAAAGTAGGGAACGGCGAACAAGCTGAGGTAGCTCAATTAGTGATTTCGCTTGGGCACTCTTTTCTTATATTTTGGAAGTAATCGATCGATCACATGGCAGACAGACACAATTGTGAAAAAAAAAGAAAAAAAAACGTCTTAACGTAAAGCTTTATTCTTCAACCTTTACAGTCCAATCATTTCTGAGTTTTTCGCGAATAAGTTAAGCGGACTTATGTTTTTATACTTAAAATGTATGTTTTGATATCGATGTATACCATTGGGAAGCAATAATAAGTCGTAGAGAAAACTGCTTTAAACAAAATGTATCCACTAAATTATTGCATATGATCTGTAGAGACTTTTATAAAACTTGAATTTTGCTCTGTAATAGTGGTTCGATTAAAAAACTGAATAGCCATAACAAATGTAGCTAACCTAACGATTCACCTAACGTGACTCTTAAGTTTCTCCAGCTTTGTAGGTACGAAGTTCCACCCCTAGAGGTGGAATAGTGAGCACGTCGACGTACCTACAAGGCTAGAGAAACTGAACAATAGGCTCCGTTGTGATCACTTCGACACCAGCTAGACGCGTTAGCGTAGCGACGAGGGCGAGCGTACAATGCTATAATGATGATATGATTTCGACGAAGACGTCCCCCGACTATCAAACGCAGTACTGGCTAATATGCCGTATAAAATGACGCTTTCAAAATATTTTGCAAACAATGTGGAACCCTTCCCGGCCGCCCCTGTGGTTGCATTGTGCCGCACGTCGAGTGCAGCTCTTAACATCCGTTTATTGCTAACTAAACACGCTTATGCTCATCCTAGCTATATTCACGAAACTAATCCGACACTCATTACCAATGCTGATTAGGATTCATTTTATATATGTAGAAGCGTTGATATCAATTTCAATGTTTTTTACCATTTATAAATTATGTGGATTGGGTTCTTGAGTTCGTTATTTAAATGCTAAGATTAAAAAAAATCTTTCAAGTTCATTCACTAAATTGTCAATATGTTTTTTACAGATTAAGGTTTAGATGATGTCTACTAAAATTTCTGAAACAGTTAAGAAAAACTACACTCCATGGTTGTATCTACTGAAGTTGTATAAGCAACAATACAATACAGCACATTATAATGATAATGCACTAACCCTATAAAGTGGCTTGAATGAAAGGTGTTTATGTGCGTCTGCCATCTGCCCCGGATTGTTAAAATGTATAAAAACCTCCCGTACAATAAAAGTCGCGTATATGTGTGCGTAATGCTGAATGGGACTCCCTTTTTGTCACTGGATAAGTCCTGGCCAATAATGTCGTCACCATTTTTCAACACTTTATAATAATAATTCGGGTTATGAAGATCCTTAATTTTTATTACCTTCTGTGAGTTTATGATAATAAAATAGGTACTACTGAACAATCAGAATACGATTTCCACCAATTTGTACATGCAGGCTGATGATGACTATGACTCGAACAAAAATTAGGGCTTTAAAGCCCAATATCTCGCAAACGAATCACTGAGTTGAAAAATGGTTCTACGATAGTCATATCCAAAACGCCTGAGATGCTGGACCTGGAAGCCCACAAAAACATAGCACATCAGTTGTAGCAAAGTAGTATTATTACGGAATCGATTATTCTCAAATGATGTCTTTCAGTTTGGCTTTCAGGTGCCCGCTGTGTAGTTCTATGATAGCTTTACGTGTTTCCACCCGGAACGCCTGAGATGCTGGACCTAGAAGCCCACAAAAACAAAGCATACTCATATCAATAGTAATCGTACAAAATCTTTGTCACATAATGCTAAGATTCCTCTAAGGCCTCTTTGAGTTTGGTTTTCAACTGCAGGAACTGTGCAGTTCTATGATAGTTTTACGTGTTTCCAGTTTTCAGTTTGGCTTATACTGGCCAGATATGTTGAGATTGAGATATATGTTTGTTTAATGTGTTAAGATCGATAAGACATAAGATCCTGCATCCAAAATTTCTCTGAAACGTGATATGCATGCTGGAAAACTGACAGTTTATTTTCTAATTTTGGCTGATGCGTGAGAAAATGATCGGATTTTTTTTTGGCCAGAACTATTGATATTCTATCTATAAACAGTCAATGTCAGGCGTGTCAATTACAGTTAAAATTTCCTTAACTATGAATATTTCAAAACAAACAAGTATCAATGAAATGAATGTGTGCACTCATTGCTTGGTTATAAGTTATAATTAAGGTATGAACATCATTTTTTCAAAATGATTTTAAGTGCCCGTGAAAAACTAGCGATTATCTCATGGGCGTGGTCGGCCGTCACCCGTCAGCACCAACAATTCAACCCTCGGCACACATGCTCGCGACGACTGCCTCGCACTCTCAGCACACATGCATAGACACCATGCACATGCACACTCCAATCACTTGCTACCCCAAAACACACTATTCACTTACGATACAATAAAAGCTTTAAGCGCTTAATTTTTACCCGACTAGGGCAAAGTAAAAAGGAGGGTTATGATTTTAGTTTTTGTATGATTTTAGTAATAATGCAACAGTGTCAAAGCGCCTGTTTTGTTTAAAAAATCAGTGCTATATTTACACCTACCAAAAAGCGTGTTTAAGGAGACGGACACGTTTTGGAAATGTAACAACATTCCTGTTTTAGCAAACGTGAAAATCGTTTTTTATTTGTTTTAAGAAATTCGCTAAATGTCAAAGAGATGGTGCGAACAGGGCTGCGGAGCGCGCATAAAAAGTTCGCCGCCGAGATGCTAAGGCAGCGCAGCCGAAGCGCTCGATCGATTCGAGCGTCCCACATCGACGGGCATCGCATGCCATCGGAGAGGATACGGATCTCGCATCACTAATGTGGCTCGAGCAATTACTAAATTACAAAGTTGTGTCCATAAAAACTTATCAATCATTTTATGAAGTCTCGGTTGAAAGTCTAGATACGTTATGATAAATTGCATAACTACATATCATTAATCGAGTCATACGAAGGGCTACATTGATTAAAAATCTAATCTATTTATGTCTTTGTCTATATGTGGGCTTCGCAAGTTGTCTTATAATTTTTTGCTAGCCCATCTCAGGCTAGTTGCAGAGGCTTCTTGCGGTTGCCACCCGCATCGAACTAAGACGTATAATGAATAATAAAACAGTAAATCTCGAGTAATGAGAGGAATTATCCGTTTTTAGATATTATTGCAATTTCTGACCAAGCTCTCTCGCTACCCCCCAACAAGGCCTGGCGAGTCCGATCATACAGTGAAATATAACTATTTTAAAGTCTTTTCTTTCACAAGCAGGTTCATCTTATTTTAATAAGTACTTTCATAGAACTTTTGTGTTCCAATTAGTCAAATACGAATTTGTATAGTAACTACATATTTGCTTCCTGGTAGTGGAGCCCGGGACGCGCGACAGGCCTATAGGTACCCCACGAGGACTACATAAATTGTTCGAGGTTGCAATCTAACAATGCTTTCAAAACCGCGGGATGCACCGCACGGTCCGTGCTGCCTACGCTACTTCGCCTTTCTATCTTATTACTTATTACTAACATTTCTTTAGACACTTTACTACCCATGTTTGTATTTGAAGATGACGGAGAGGGACCTTGTTCAAGCTAATAAGTTATCCTAACTCCATATATTGCAGATATCTACTAAGTAGTGCCTTACATGCTTAACTAATTGTGTTTGGGTGCGATCGATTGGTTTTTTTTACTAAAAGTATAAAACGTTAAAGGCGGTGTTCGAAACATTAACTACTATTATTTAGTTTCATCATTAAATTAAATGAGCTATCAGCCGTTTTCAATGCATCAAGAAAAACTTTGCTCTTTGAGGTTCCTAACTGTGCGAAATTCTTTCGTCTTGTAGGGCAACGGCGGAGGGTCTCACTGCATCATTCATGCGTTTTTTAGCCAACACCTTGTCGCTATCAATATGTATGGAAGTGAGTGATGTTGCCGCCGGTGAGCCTCTGCGTCCTCGCCCGACTAATCTCCGCGCCATACTTAGTCCGCCATGTTACGAGCATGTTCTAGAAATACTGCTAACGCTCACCATAAAAGTCTATATCGCGGCTTGTTTCCATTCGCCCAAATTATTGATGCAATACTTCTCCCTTGCAGCTATCATGTAACATCTTGCCTATTTAGGAGACGCACCGACATGACTTCAGCGAGACATGTGAAACCTATAATGGATGAAATAGGGTTTTTCTTTTGACTCATACATACGTACATACAGAGCAAACGTAATGAAAATGCGTGGAAGTGGTTAAGTAATTCAATTTCCAAATTCGCGAACTTACTGAAGCGTCGGAACACTAAATAATATATTCAGAATATAATAATTTAATATTAACTCATTTATTATTTAATTCATTTAGTATACCTACGTAGTGTAGTGCACGCAAGTCACTTGGTACACACTTCGCTGAGTCCGACCACCATTGTGTTCAAAACACTTGGAATGAGAATTCCGCACATTTACACCACATCCCAAAAACTTTCGATCGAAGTGACAAGAAGTGGATAAGAATCGAATCGAATGTTTAAGCAGCAAACAATAAGAAAACAAACATTCTGCACCAAACCAGTCAGCATCCATTTCAAAATCCATCCATTTTTGGCACATGACTCGTAGGTAAATAGGTATCAATGTCTACTTTTACAATAGGTACCTACTTACCGGCTTGGTGCAATCTGTATCTACACATTATTAATTACTTAATAAAAGTCAAGTTGTATCAGCTAGCAATGTCAGAAGGTGATTAATAAACATTTAAAATGAATGCGCTCTTCATTTAATGAATAATTAGTATGTTATTCTAAAGATACGTGTCAACGCTGAAGGCATAATGTCTGAAATATGTGTGTTATGCCAGGAATGTTGGGCGCGCCTTACAAGGAAACAACAAAATAACACGATTTAAAAATAAAACAAAACCAGCTATTAATATTCGTTAGAAATATTGGTTTGTCCCAAAAATGCGCCCGGGGGCTGAAACTCGAGCCCGCGTGGGAGTAGGGAGGACACGCCGGCCGAACCGTCCAACTTATTGTATCACAAAGACAATTTATTGGGCCAAATAAGTCAAATGCAAAACTCATTTGTATTGTAATTTATGAGTATTGCGAGTAAATTATATTATTAAAATTAGTTGTGGCCTAAGTTCATCTGTATTTTCACATGGAATTAAACCGAAACATAAATACGTAGGGGAATGGTTCAGGGACCAAAACCGTGTCCACTTTATTGATAGCGGTTACCTCACCTCACCCATATTGTTTTAACAGATTTCGACGTATCTTGCCTGGAAACTTGATACAATACCAATTACCAACCTACAGTCAAGAAAAGTTAGTATTTTTTTTATTTCCTCGTGATGTAGGTATTGAACTATTGCATTTTTATTGGAGTAAAGTTCAAAGGCCAGCTAAGTACTTACCAATTCTATCTCCTTTCTGTTATAAAACAGACAACTTGTATCGAAGGAGCAGATTTGTGTTACCTATAAAACAATCGTAGTAATTAGTTCCCATTGGCAACATTTTGTGCGGATACTTGAATGAGGGCTGCCTTGTATTTAAGTTACAGAGTCAACATACGAGCGACATGGCGGGTCGTTACATCGTAAATAAGCAAATAACTAGAGAGTGTTGTTTGCTAGTGACATACGTGCGGAGTTGGGCCGGGCCCGGGCCGAGCCGGCGGCCCATCGCGCGCGAGCGCGCCCGTTCGTCTTCCACGTAGATGCCAACACCGCGATAAGCTATCGACGATCTCGCGACACGCAGCCGCCGCGCTGGGCGCCTCTTTGACCCCTCCACTCCGTGCTCTCGCCGTACGCGGGGCGAATCACTCCTCTAACCTTGCATTTGCACTACAGCAAATTAATTACAACTACAATATCTACGAGACAAGTGAAGGAACAAAAGTTGCGATTCCTGGCAAAGGTCTAAGCCCTAATAAGCTAACAAAAAAAACCGACTGCAGTTCGGAGGTATCTAAAGTACTTATATTGTTGTAACAATTAAGTAAAACATTCACTAATAAGCTACGCTTCGAGTGCTACGTCGTAGCCCGTAGCATTGTTTTCCCGGTATTGAACTCAAGATCGTGATCGCGCTAATGGTTTTAAATACCTCACTATTAAGGGTGGGATGCACCAAACCTTCCGTAATCCTAAGCTGTGTTAGTTAAAATCTAATGTGTAGAAAGTTTGTCAAGTTTCTATGGAATGACAGCTGTCAGCACCATATAAGTTGGTGCAACCCACCCTAATAAGTCTCAATATTTGCACCAGCCTCCTCCCAATCCTCCTCGAAGTAAATGCCATATCGCAACTACGATAAAACGTAAATATTCACTTTGGTAACACACTATCATTCAAGATTGTATGCTCACAATATCAACATAACAATGTCAGGTACAGGTAGATATGTTTCGACGAACATTTTGCCGTTGTTCTACCTCGTGTTCGTCAAAGAACCTGTCACTGGAGTGACGTATTGAAGGGGCTCCCACGGAATTTACGTAGAGGGCGGGTATCAGTAGGTAAACTAAAGTTGGTACGTTTATAGCAATCCTAAAACGTGCTCTATTAGTGATACAATATAATGAAACATGTTATTTGTTAGTATAAATATACGGTAATTGTATTATTACTTGTGATATTTTTTCCCCGTGAGAGCCTCGATGATGGCGGTTAGGCCTGTCAGAGCGCTTGACGGCGGATTGACGAGCATGCCAGAATTTTAGAGATGTTTTGTACTTATTCTCGCAGGTGCCTCGTACAATATTGTTTATCAACCAAACAAATTATTCAGTTACACAAATGGGATTTAGGCTGTCGGGTGTAGGTGGAGGATAAAATAAGTTGAAACAAATGTAAAAGCAAAAACATGCCTATTAATCATAATGATTTTTTATCTTTATTTACACTGATTTAGGAAAACTGGAAGGCATGGCTCTTTTATTTGTTTTGTGTATGTACTTATTTCTAGTTAAGCGTATCTATTGAATCTGAACTCAAACGTCAATACCAAAATAATGTAAGAGCCTTAAAAACCGTATATAGGACGAGTAAGTCGGAATGTATTATTTGCCGTTTTTCTCTTGTCAATAGTAACGTAGCTTGTTGATAAAGATCCTAAACCAGATAAACGCTAGATTACACTGCAATATTAAATTGAATGAAACCGGGGCAGGTCACACGGCGCGCTCTTTGTGAATCACCCGGCTGTTTCGCCGTGCGCCGTGCGGAGCGACAAAGAAGGAAAACTCACCTATCCATGGGCTCTCTCTCTCTCTCTACGCAACTTCTTCTACCTCGCAATACGACTGAAAATCAAAAACACTCCCAAGACTTAACTTTACGTTTTAGGTATACGGATTTTAATTGGTTTTTCATATAAGGAATAACCGCCGTCCTTCTTCGACGGTACCTACGTTTTCATTTTAATTTATATTTATCAGCCTGATATGACTGTGCAGTTTGCGGGCTGCGTTGTTGTTGGTACATTTACTATTATATTTTTATTGGGATGCTTTTGTATGAGTTGGCAGATATTTATCGGGTATCGGAACATTATTCGGTCTGGTCATAATCGTCCGCATAAAGCACCTTGTCACACGGTCGTTGGGCGCCGAATGCGCCGGCCCGACCCCGCGTATTCTTTTTGTATTCTCAGGACGAGGGCCTGTATTCTCTGAGAAGTGGAAAAAATGAAGATATTAATATATCTTTCTAATTCGAAATACGTTTCGGATAAAAGGAAGATCATAAATCATTACGGCGTACGAAATGTCTTTTAAATATGCAATGAGAATTCCGTTTTCTGAGAAGTGCCTTCGTTCGTGCACTTGACTTGACAAATCTGTGCAGTTTGGTGTAGAGTTGTAGTTGTAAATCGATGAACAATGAAATCGTTGTCGAGTAGGTACAAATACAAAGTGGTCGTCGCAGGCCGCGCCGGCGGCCGGCCGCCGTCTGCTCGAGGGTCCGCTGTCCGCAAACGACCAGTCATTGTCTGCTCATTAGCCGCCTGTCTATTAGATATTGAATTAACTCGGATATGCTCCATTATGTACTATCTAATAACCGATAAAACAATACTTATTATATTCCAAATCAGATAAATTATCAAATTCGTCAGCCTAGTCGTGGATGGCTAAACACTAAACTTAATGAATGTAGTAGAGGTACGATTTTCTCTTGATCACGCATATTAAGAACTTATTACATATATGTATGTATCTTTACTTGTATGTATTTTATATTGCGTAAAAGTGACCTATCGTCGATTCATTGAATGTCATTATGTGTCAGCGTCCTAGCGTTATTCCCGGTTGTGCCCCTAAAGGAGCCCGGGGTCCGCTTTGACACCTAATCCCAAGATTTGGCATAGGCACTAGTTTTACGAAAGCAACTGCCATCTGACCTTCCAACCCAGAGGGAAAACTAGACCTTATTGGGATTAGACCGGTTTCCTCACGATGTTTTCCTTCACCGAAAAGCTAACGGTAAATATTCCGTACATAAGTTCCGAAAAACTCGTTGGTACGAGCCGGGATTCGAACCCACGACCGCCGCTTGACAGCCGCATGCCTGAACCACTTGGCTACCGTAGCTTCATGTCATTATGTGTACCCACTTATAATACCTATGATCGTTGTGATATCCGTTTTCTCTTGTTTCCCTTCAAGACGAACAAAATGTTGTTCATGGTGTAGGTTCTTAATCATTCCACTAGATGCATGAATGTGTTTATTTTAAGTAAGTAATGAATAGCAGTTAGTGTGGATAGAGTAGCGGCCGCGGAACTCGACACCCTGTAACCCGCGTTTGTTTTTGTTTAGGCTCACCTAAAGCCATTTAGTACAATTTGGGTGCAAAGGCCGAATGGGTCGGGTTTCCTTTGCCCGTGCTATTTCTAAAAAGCTTGTTTTCTCAGCAGAGCGCTCTTAAGTAGCGATTTGTAACCCAACACCACAGAGTAATTCTGGCTGGGCAATGTGCCAACTGTTATTTTATTACCTACTCCCGAATTTTGTAAAACCATGGCAGCAACATTTGTCAATAACACATTTTCATTATGTAATCCATTTAAAAAAAAATGTTATACTTGTTTTTATAAATTACTCGTAACAGCAAGGTAATACTTCAACATCGATAATAACGTTACAAAAAGTGTCTCCTGTGGGGGTGATACAGCCGTTTAAGATAAACATCTGACCTTAAAACCCGTGTCCCGACATGGCACGCAACGAATTCACGACGCGCATTCCCTTCGTGTGTCTTCTGTTTTTATTTTGCCACTTTATAGATGTACCATCAGATAGGTGTAGGATCTTAGTATATATAAGACTGATGTATACGGTTACACTGCATAATATGGCCGGCAAGTATAATAAATCCCGAAATTATAAATATCTAACTATAAGTGTTTCGTCAAAAACAATCTCAGGCGGCCTGCCGGCGCGTGCGCCGACCGATAAGCCATCTCGTTCTAATAGGATTTGTCGTTCATCCTTTTTCTGTCATCCCCAGAGATAAGACGCCCGATTAGTAATTAGACGGGCGACACATGTTTTGGCCTCTTTTATCGTCGTATTTAACTCATTAGTGTTTTGTATCGAACTTGTTTTGTTGTGCCGACCCAAATGAGATCACGATACTACTTTTTGTTCATGCCTCACCATTTTCATATTGGTAGGCACCCACAAGAAATATAAAAATGAGAAATAGCTTTAGCCTCAGCTCGAATTTAAGACGCTTTACAATGCAAAAATATTTTGAAACGATGTGTTGAATAAAAGAAAGGAAGTATCGATCCATTCAGAAAAGTTGTCGAATGCGAGATCAATTCATTGAATAGGTAGGTACGCGAACTGTAACAAACATTGCGGTAAGGGAAGATCTAAAAAGCCTTATTATTGGTGCGTTAACAGACACTTGAGATTAGCATCTGTGCCTCCTCAACGCGATCTTCGAGTTTCAAACACAATGCCGGGGATTACAACCGAAGAGGCTTATTTGTAAACATGACAAAGAAAACTAGGGGCATTGTTGCATAGTGCGGTCACACTAATCGAGCTACGCGCATGCGCACTCGTAACGTGTTTATTGAATGTTGCTTTCATACGATTCGGTGAGCTCGTTCCAATTTTTATTTATCAATGAGCTATCGCGGAAGGCTGTCATCCGTACTTTTCTAATAACTCCATATAGAGGTAAATAAGGGGCTATTATTCGGGAGATTATGTTGGTTGTTACTTTTCATTCCTGTCTTGCCAGAGATTCATTAGACAAAATTTGATCAAATTTTTAGTTTAATACTCTGTATAGTTATGGCTATTGTTAGAGATTCTGTACATTTATTTTGGTTATTTATTATTAATATTCCTAGGAAGTTATATGCATACGAATCAATGTAGCTACTATTATTTCAGGGACTGGTTATGTAGTTACGGTGGTTTTGTATTGGTACCCTTCTTCAGAACACACTCTTCACTAACATTGATTAATTTAAAAACGTGGAACCGATAAGAAAACGAAAAAGGTATTGTTGCTTAGACACAATGTTTAATATTGTGGCTCTCTTACAAACTCCGGCTTTTGCGTAAAAGATAGTTTTGAGAAGTCGTACGAAGATGATTAATAGCAGCGTTAAGTAGGCTCAATGAATTGTTGTGAATAGATACTCATTTATTCTGGTAAACTATAAACAACGCGCTGATCTGGTTATTTATGTTGTGATTGGACATTCGCACGGAAATACTAACTTACTTTAGATTGAAAGGGAAAATGCCGGTCTCGTTTTATAGAAATTACTTAGATATACTTACTCGTATTTAATGTCGGAGACTTGTGGAAAACGACGAGACGTGAAAAGAATTTATATGTAGATAATATTTTATGAGAGAAGATTGCGAATGAATTATTATAATTTCATGAATTCATTATTTAGACTAGCTGTAGATACATGTGACTTCGTTTGCATGGTAATTTGGTGGGAATAAACGCTTTTCTTTTCTTGGACATAAGACACATGCAGTTCTAATTTAACCTATCAAGTAAATCGTTGAACAAACCCATTTCAGCTAAAATGCCGTTAAAATTCGTTTATCTTTATCTGTCACTCTAATATTTAAATTAGTAAGACAGGGACAAAACACGTTTTATTTATCAGAGGTATTTTAAGTTGTATGAATAAGGGGGTAAAAATTTAGTAGATGTTTGTGGCAATAGAACCAGCAGGTAGAGGACACAGGCTGCAGCATTAAATGTTTATTGAGCTTTTTCTCTACATAATATTAATAATATTTTTATATAATCAAAACACGTGTTGACTGAAATGAACTTGAAGAGTCACTTCGACTCTCAGGTAAAGATGCGTTTAGGAATCAAGGCGCCGTAGGTTCAGCGAAGTTAAGCGAACAGCCCCCCTATTCTGTAACTTGTTTTAAGCTCACCTCAACGCTCACCCACAAGTATATCTTGACACCGCGATGCGTACTAACTACGCGTTGGTAGAGGTCTAGTTTCGTGACGGGAGATCGGCGGGGTGAGCCGTATTAGCGCTTAGCGAATAACACCCCAGAGATTTGAAACAATATAATGCGTCTGTTTATAATAATATGGTTTCAAAAAAATACGAATAGTAATCTGGAGGCTTTTCTACGAGCGAAAATTGCTTTCGCTCGATAGAAAAAAATCACGAGCATTATATTTGCCAAACTATACCTAACCACTAGGTAAGTTCTACAACCATAACGCGAGATGAGTCCCTTTCTAATAATAGTAGATTACTGCAGAGGCCGTGAAGTAAGGGATTGCTGGACGAGATTGGGGTAGACGGCCGAGTCGTAGACGAGGCCGAATACAACGAGTCCAGCAATCCCTGTTCCGGCCGAGGATTGTATAGTACTTTTCTCAAACGATGTGAGGAAATATTAAAATTCAAATAAATACTAGGTAATCAATTAAATAATAGGTAAATTGCGCCTTTTTTATTTTTTAAACATGCCATTTGAACAAGCCGTTCGAGCACCATCTTTAACCGCACATAAAGTATAGTACCATAGATTTTTTTTATTTTTTTTATGAAGCAAGTATGCTTACAGTGTCTAGTGGTGGTTGGCAGTATGTAAATTTTTCTTTGTCAGTTTAATATTAGTAAGCAAATTTAAAAAGTTAGAGTAGCGGACAATAATGGTTTTACTTAGGGTTTTCATACATTACTTCTTGGCGTAAGGCCAAGAAGTAATGTAGGGAGCCATAAACAAGAAACTTCACGTCTTTATTTCGTGATATTAACGCGTACATTTCCGAGCATGTTTGAGAAAAGTTATTTTTTTTATTAAAAATCAAAGAATGACGCCGTGTTCCTATGTTTTCCTTTTTTTAAATAATCTAGTCAAAATTGTTTTCTGGATGTTTGAACACAGCGGAAAATCTGGCATTTTTTTAGGTTTTTGAAGGTTAATATCTCTTTTAAGAATAATTTTATGAAAAAAGGAAAACATAGGAACATGTCAATAGTAGCCATAGATTTATGGAAATCTCAAAATATTGCTCTACTGCCAATATCCAGGGAGAAAACAGGGGACTACGTTTATATAGAAAAACGGCCCTTGTGTTTCCTCTTAATACTGACGCGATTGATAATTAATGTTTATAAAAGGCCCGTTCTATACTGATTTAATACATACTGTTTATTGCAGATAAAAGTGATAAACATAAATTCTGACAAACCCGTGTAATCTCGCAGAAACTCAAATTGACTTTTTGGCTGAAGGCGTGAAAAGCGCGATGCCATGCCATTAGAAAAAACAGAAAGAGAGAGAGTCAGGCTTTTGTTTGACGTTGACGTTATTTTGTTGATACATTTATTTAAATGACACCTTAATACGAATTAAGCGCACATAAGTTCCCATATCAGAATCGATTATTTTTTTATGCTCTATCGTTTCGTATGCGTATTGTGAAAGTCTATCACAGACCGCATCAAAATTATTAATGTTGGATAGCAATAGTAAGCCCGTTTCGGAAAATTAATTAATCGTCGCAGTCGGATAAAAACTATCCTAATCGGAAGCTAGAATAATAATGTACTTATAAAAAAAAGTTTCATATTTTTCCGTTCATAGGAAGCTGAGATCATTCATAAGTACATTATTACTCTAGCTTCCGTATAGGATAGTTTTTATCCGACTGCGACGATTGATTAATTTTCGGAAACATTTGACCTCATTAAATTATTAATTATCTGATTGAAATCGTAGCCGCCATATCTGTCAACTGTCAGTGACGTCAAAATGGCGGGCTAGCGATAACTATCCAACAGTAATAATTTCTATCCGGTGTTGTGATACTTGTGATAGACCTTCACAAAACGCATATTAAATCCTAAAGCATAAAAAAAAATCGATTCTGATATGGAAACTTATATGCGCTAAATACGTATTGAGGCGTAATTTCAATAAATGTATCAACAAATTTAAACAAAATAACGTCAAACGTCAAAAGTCTGACTCTTCCTTTTTTTAATGGCAAGGCATAGCGCTGTACTCGCGTTCAGCCATAAAGTCTATTTGAGTTTCTGCAAGATTACACGCTGAGTATTTGTCACAATACTGCACGGCTATCACAAGACGGCGCGCGAGCTCTCTCGATTTTTGTCGCACTATACGTCTCTTTCTAAGTTGTCTAATAAGAGAGAGACGGATACTTAGTTCGAGAAAAATCGAGAGAGCTCGCGCGCTTGTCAGTATTTATAATGATCAACAATAAACAGTATGTATTAAAGCAGTATAGAACGGGCCTTTTATAAACATTAATTATAAAGCGCGTCAGTATTAAGAGGCTGACAAGACCTAATTTGGTGGAATTGATGTTATTTGAGCAGTTTTTTAAGAAAAACTATTTGTTCTAGCACATCAAATAAAATATATGTTAATATTGACTATATTTCAAAGACCTCTCAAAGACGTTCTCGATACATAATTGGGCGAAATCGGCTCGATAGAAAATAATTGCAAAAATCACTTTAAACGGTTCTAATGTCTTTATTTGTTTGACGTATGGGTCTGCAATTAAAAACATGAAGTCAACATATTCATACCTAAACCGCTAGCGAGTCATATTTCACAAATAATCCACCCTTTTTTTATTTCAATATTTATGTACTATTATCTTTATAAACCCAGTAACACTCGCTCTCGTTTACTCCGATACAAATAGACAGTGTGCGCGATATCCAAAATCCTCAAGGACATTTTGGTGTTGACAGCGTCTTAAGGCGGTATTATAACTTCGTACTTCGCGCCTTCAAGTTGACATTCAGCCAATATAGAGACACAGAAATTGGCCAACATACAGGAAAATACTTTTATCATAAAGCCTGCAATGCAACACACATTTCATTAATGGGGTGTATACATGTCATGATTTGTCAGCCCCAATTTATCAGAAGCTGACTAATTGCTATCGTCTGGAGGCATTTTGCGCTGCTGATCCAACTGTACTGTCAAACGAGTTGTACTGAGAAATTGCATGCACATGTGGTCGGATTGTTACATCTGTACGCTACAAATCTGTACATTATGACTTCGTCATGTTGTACTGACAAATTGGGGTAAAATCACATAATCTGTATACCCCATTAGCTGGCAATGGCGGGAACATACCTACACAAGATTTGGCAGAATGTGATAGTGCGGATCTGAAATGAAATGAAATGAAATCTGACTTATTTGCGTTAAGTGTGGTTATATAAAGCTAACATGAGATGTCAAGATGTGAAGTTGTCCAACACACTTAATTAGCTTATTCCAACATGCAAATATTATGACGTCACAAACTTATTACATTCAATTTAAACCTACAATACTTTAGATATCAATTAATTCATGTCACGTCAAATTATTATTTCATTCAATTTTATTAATTACATTCAAAAAAATCGTTCATTGTATAAAAACATTTTTCTTTCAACCATATAAATATAATTCTTTTCTAAGTTTGGTTTATGTCGGCAATTGTCTTATTACTAATGTATGTGATTAAATGTCTTTATTTATACACATTGCATGACAATTATTTCTCTCTCGCACTTTTACACTGTGGAGCTATTAATTTTGCTGGATCTCTTATGCGAAGTTTAGAGTTAGTTTTCACACACTGCAACATTGCAATATGAAAAAAATAAACATATTACTTAAATATTTTTACGTCACTCCGGGCGGTAAGTGAGATTTACCGCCCACGGGCGCAGCGACTAATCTCCCTTCACACCCAGGAGCGGTTATTCGTAAAGCCTCAGATCGCAGGTGTTTGTGGCCCGAACCAAAGGTGAGTAATGTACCTTTAATAGAAAGGGACTCGGACTCGCGTTATGGTTGCAGAACTTACCTAGTGGTATGTATAGTTTGGAAAATATAAATTGGCCGTCTGTTGTCTAATTAAAAAGAGATCTTTTGTTCCGCGTAAACACTTACCGGTCAATACTCGAAAGGATTATCTATTATTAATTCCTAAACACATCTTTACCTGAGAGTCGCGAGTGACTCAAGATCATTTCAGTCACCACGTTTTTATTTATTTAATAGGTATAAAACAGTGTTAAAAATAAAAATATGTAGAGAAGAAGATCAATAAACATTTAATGCTGCACCCTGTAACCTACCTGTTGGATCTATTGCCACAAACATCTCCTAAACTTTTACCCCCTCATTCATAAAACTTAAAATACCTCTGTTAAATAAAACGAGTTTTGTCCCTTTCTTACTAATTTAAATATCAAAGTGACAGATAAAGACAAACAAATTTTAACGGCATTTTAGCTCAAATAGGTTTGTTTAACGTTTTACTTAATAGGTTAAATTAGAACTGCATGTGTCCTATGTCCAAGAGAAGAAATGCGTTAACTGCCACCACATTACGATGCAAACGAAGTCGCAGGTACAGCTAGTTTATTATAAGTTAATAAAATGAATAATATCCAAGAATTAGAAATGGAATCGCTGCTAAGTAAATATTACACCAAATATTTGAACAACTAGGAACCTACTCACGATGCTAAATCGTTTGAACGCTGATATCAAAATACCCACCGACCTAGTTGATACCGGTATAAAGGGTATACATTATGTAATACCAAAATATGAACACTCTTTTCGTTGTCAACAGGTGAAAAGCCGTTCAAATGCGAATACGCTGGGTGCGACCGACGATTCGCCAACTCTTCCGACAGAAAAAAACATTCGCACGTGCATACGTCGGACAAGCCGTACAACTGTCGCGTCCACGGCTGCGACAAATCGTACACTCACCCGTCGTCGCTGCGCAAGCACATGAAGGTCCACGGCGCAGCCGGCGACGCGTCCCCGCGTTACGACAGCGACGGAGACGACTCCTCGTCCGCGGGCAGCGTCAGCGTCACCGCCGGCGCCAGCAGCCCCCCCGCGCCCCTGCCGCCACCGCCGGCGCCCGCGGCCGCGCCCATGCCGCAGCACCACCCGCCCCACCACGCCTCGATAGCAGACAAACTCGAGAGCCTCAACAATAAATACCTCAACCCCCACGATCAGAAACCCTACGAGCGACCACCTGCACCGCCTCATCACAATCAAGGCCCACATCTCACTAACATCGGAGGCAACGGTGTAATGGACAATAAAATCGGCTTCGGCGGGCACTGGAGCCAATTCCAGCAACCAGCCCCCGCTATGCCCCACGGCGTACCTGACTGGTGGTGCCCCACGCAGGAGACCTACCACCACCACCACTTAATGCACCACTCGGGTGCTGCCGCTGCCTACTGACAGCATCGCGCTTAGGGAACTCTTCACTCGACGATCAACTAAAGCACTTCCTACTGCGGATCTAAAAATGTATAAAAATATATTGTCAGTTTTACTTTAATACTTACTTTTTGTTTGTCATAATCATAATACAGCGAATTAAAACTATTGAGAGAGATTGCTATGTTGAGTCAAAAATAAAGTAAATTATTTACGTGGAATGAAAAGTTTCCTAAAGCGCCTTATAGACATTTTTAATTCTAGTGCACTCTACGCTTATAATTGTACCTACTCGTATTAGTCTGACCGCTTAAGTTTTCATATGGAAAATCCTTCCTATAATTGCACTATACTAATTGCGCTACAATTTCCTATAGAGACAATGCAAGGCGCCCAAAATGGGACTGTTGTTAAAGTGGGAAACAGTAGCGCTCAGATTTCAACAATTAAACGGTTGTTTGTTTTAGAACAACGAAGTTGACTAAACAAGGTAGGTAACTGTAGTTAATTTATTTCATCACTTGAAATATGTTACTGTATGTGAGCACAAAACGAAAGCCGAGTGTGTACATTTCCGTCAGTGCATCTGCGAGCGCCACTTGGGCAGGGCGGCAGCAGGTAGCGCTTTATATGAAAACATTTCAAAGACACATCAGCAAATTACTCAAACTGCGTCGTAGACGGTGACTTACTGATGTGCCGACGGAAAGTTTCCTATATTGCGAAATGTTTCTGCATTTTAACATAGGAAATTTTCGGAAATTTTCTTCATTTTTGTATGGAATTTGAAACTTTCCATTTCCAACATGGAAATTTCCTTAATTCCTTGTGAAACTTTCTAGAAACTTCCGAGAACTTTTCCAACTTTTTGGAAACTTTCCGCAATTTGCACATCTCTACGGTGACTTGATACAGCCTTTTAGTAAAATAAGAAGCGATGTACAAACTACGAACGGTTCTGTTATTGATTCTATTAGCAATTAGCTTTATTAAATGTTAAATACGAACGGTGTCCACGGCACAGTATCAACAGATTTGTAGTTAATTTAGGAAAAATGAGCAGCGTGGCCAAAGCACCGAAGTCCAATAAGACTACGATTTGTAGTATTTAAATTTTGTGTACATTTTTTACTTTAGGATAACTAGCGACGTGTAAAGTACATAGTTTAAGATGAATGCCCAGTGATAATAGATATAAGCAATTGATTTTGTAGTAAGTTTCAGTGTATTTGCTATTAAATTGTGCTATCCACTTCTGAACTTTACGATTATAGCTATACTTATATAAAAAATATTGATGTATCTATTTTTTCACATACTGACATTTTAAGATAAAGATCAAAAGGCAAAACCTATTTATATTGCATATAAATGACTGAGAGAGCACCACGTATTCTAAGTTATTTTAAGAGGATATTGTTGAATGCCTTTACTACAGCCATGTAAATAGCAGACTTTTAAAATTAATAAAAATTCGTATTTGAATTCTATATTGCATTTTATTAAATCATTTTGTAGCTTTCTGTCTGTTGAGTGTTTATAAGACGTCTGTGGCAGAAATACCTACATATTCAAATTAAAATCAGGTTCTTAACAACTGACACACCTAAGAACAATCTCGCCAGACAAAACTTTCGGTAAAAATGATGAAGTCGATGCCACAGTCAGAAACACAAACACATGAATACACATGTGTTAAATTTATAACCATGAAATTAAAATAAAAGTCAAAATCTGCAGGATGTCGAGAACTATAATTCTATACCCTATAACTAACTATATACGTACGGGCTTTATGCCAAATTCGGATACACGATACAGTTGGGACATTCGATCAAAACATTTTTAATGATAGTGATAGGATAGGACCTGCCATAAAAAAATATCAATTAAGATATCCTCTAATAGTAAATATTTTAACTTCTTAAAAAAATATCTGATTCCATGAAACGTTTGCCTTCGCTTTTGATTTAAGTAGGTACAAACTTGTGTTGGGTGTAGGTACCTACCCAAGTTTGAAGGATTACTAAGATTGATCATTCGGGATACGAAATCTAAAATGGAAATCCAATTCTCGCGATGATTTCGATCGGACGCCGATCAAAAAACCTAACTCCGTGACGATACCCACAATAAAACACCACCGTTACAAAACGATGAACAATCATATTCCAAAAGAGAATTGAATTTATCATTGAGAAGGAATGAGAGAAAGAAATGATAAATGATGTAAAGTGCATAAGAAGGAGCGAGTGCGAGCGAGACGTCACATTCGAATCGACTTTACTGTCCGCGGAGATGATTTATAGTTTCTCAACAGGGATTGGCCGATTCAGTACTTAAAAGATTTATAGATCCTTATGGTGCAAGCGCGGTAGGAGCTTTTTCTTGTTATAAATCTCACTCCCGCGCATGCACTTTGCAATTGCCTTTAAATGTCTGAGAGAGAAATTAAAAAATATGTTAACATATTGCGTGGAATAAGGAGCCGTCGTGGCGGAGCCAAGCGACGCACGCGCGCCGTGAGACTGCCTGCGACGAACCACCTCGTCTTGACTCGACTCGTGAACATACACCCTGAAATACAGATACCTAGCCCACAAACTAGGTATCATTAGGACTTCGGTGCAATTAATTCAATGTCTTGTCATGTGTATATGTTATCGAGTATGGCGGGGAGGTAGGTACATATCTACCTCCCCGCCATACTCGATAACATATAGTTACCATGCAATATTGGCACCGTTCTAGTTTAACGTCACTTGGGTTAACGTGCTCATCGAGCATAATTACCTACGTACTTGCTCTGTTTTGTAAGGTTTTTGGAAAGACCAAAATCCAAAGTAAATAGCTATTGTCTAGCACTAAAAATGCAAAACCACGTTCTAGGACTATATTATAGATGACTATCTAAAATGCCGTTTATCAACACTTAGACATTTGTATTTGTGGTAAAGAGAAAAAACACAAACTACTTTTATGTTAAGGTGGTTACATGTCTTTTTCTTATATACATGTAGTGTCGATTAACGTTTGGTCTACGGTTTTGTAGAACCGGCGGCAAAAATGATCGCGGGTCGGCGGCGTGCCTCCCTCGCCAGATAAGATCTGCTGCCTGCCAGTGACACCAGACTCCGCCCATTGCAACCCTCGACAGAGACCCTTTTTGTTTACACACCGACATCTCAAAATCTACGAGTAGTACCTACTACCTTACTGCTAAGTCTTGCATTTTTGTCCTAGAAATATATAGGAGCCACCAATAATGTTATATTTAATTCAAATTAATACTATATCAGCCGAATATCAAATTGACAGTCAATAGAAAATTAGAAATGTCCAAAAAGTTAAATATATGTACTTAAAAGAAATAGGCGCCAATATTTTTCAAAAAGATTACCTTGGAGGCCAAACCGTTATCAATCAATCAAATTGTGGGTAAATATGGCTCCATGGCGTCCTTGGTGATTCTGCAAATGTCGAGTTTGGATAAGAAACCGCCAATGATGATACATACAAAATACAGACGAGGATGCAATTTATTGAATCCCACAATATGGCGAGTAAACGCTATCACAAGACGCCGCGCGAGCTCTCTCGATTTGTCTCGCACTTTACATCTCTTTCTATGTTTTGTAATAAGAGAGAAACGGATAGTGCGAGAAAAATCGTGCTGGAAGTTCATATTGACTGGACGACTTATACAGCGTGGAATCTAAAGCGTTGCCATACCTACTTAAATATTTACTACTCATATTTCAATTATAAACGAATATTAGGAATCGCATTCACCCTTGGATGTTGGGTTCATGCTTCGGTACGCTTCTATACCTATTAACGATCACAGTTTATCAAGTCCGATAAATCAATAAAAAATAAGGAGAATAAGTACATCGATTTAAGAACGAAAGTAGCATAATTAACAAACGACAATCTTAAATTGGTGGATCAGACAGGTACTAAATGAAAAATGTTAAGTTATGGTCTAATCCATCAAGCGCCTGCCGAATTAATGTAGACACAATCAACGTTACGCAAAAACATAATCTATGCCATCTCCGGAATGAAAATTGCAAATGAACACTGACGAGGTGCAAAAAAGAATGTATGATAAAACACAATAGAGTTGGAAATTCGAATACACCCAACCCGGGCGGTCGTTTTTAGAGTGGGTCCGATCTGTAAGGTCTGAAATCTTTATTTATTAGAATGCGAAAATATAAAACTGGAGCGTTTTATGCCCATCGTATTCTTACTGGCCGGTGACAAAAAATATTTTAAACAGACTACTAGAATGTTTATTACGCAGCCGTAAAGCAGAAAACCAAATTATTACCAGAATGGTTTTCATTAAGATTTGCTAAGTTTAGTATCCGTCTTAACTCGACCAGTCAAATTAATCTTCACGAGTGCCTATGAGTAATAATTTAGTTTAGTGGGACTCTATTTTTATATGACAAGTCTATTGTAGGTTAGTCATCAAAATAACTGCATTATTTGAGAATAACGGTTAAGCTTATCTTTTAGTTCGACTAATTTACATTCCTAATGCTGGCATAAAAAGCATGTCAATCGTGTTCAGAATTGAAATGTTTTTAAGCGGAAGCGCGATAATCGGTGAGTGTAGTGTCGCGTCGTCAGAGTAGGTACGTGGTAGCCCAATCAAAAAGGACATCAACAAATACGAGTAGGTCGTCCGATAGATATCCAATTTATTGGCTAAACACTGGTCTCCCGCCACAGATATACTCATGCCCAAATTTTAAAGTACTTGTCCATCATCGTTTTGAGAAACTTGAAAAAGTAAACAAGACCCCTAGACATACCTACGTATTATTATTCCTTTTGTGGTTATTCAAAATAAATGTAGTTATAAGTAGTGTAAATTCGACCGAAAAAATACAGTTTATTTCAAGAATTGTACAATACTTTTTGGCGTTTAATCTCAAATTAAGTCTTCCGTTCCAGTGTTGGCACAAAAATTAAAGTCGATTAAGTAACAAAGTAATCCTTTTCTAGAAATAGGTAGATGTTTGTCCGGTATCCCAAAATAATAATCCGCGAAGCAAGGTATTGAATCATTATGGTTGGGGCCCTGTATAACCCTCGGCCCCGATGATGTTGTTGATCGAACTAGGGAATGCCGATATGCCGCGAACTTCGCGCTACGCGCTATTGTTTTCCTGCCAGACAAGTGTTTTGAAGACCGCCTATAGTGTCTCCCGTGTCGTGAATAAATACGAGTAAAACTACCAATGTACAGTATCTAATTTGATTCATTTACTTGGATCCTCATGCAGTTGCAGAAGTGCAGTGCGGAAGACCAGCGCTGGCCCTACCAGCATTACGCTGAGTTGTGACCATTTCGTGGCAAATGTGTATGTGCGTATGTGTGTACAGTTTGTTTGTTTTTTGTCACGAATTAATGTTTTCTTTCTTTCAGTTATGTTGCAGTTTTGAGTACGTGGGCTTCGTGACGTAAAGGTTATTTCGAGGCGAGGAATGTTTATTGAAGGCCGTGGATACTTCATCAGTACGGAAAAATCGGATCGTTTGTGGTCATTCGCGAGAGCGATACCGGCACGGGCTATCACATGACGGCGCGCGAGCTCTCTCGATTTTTCTCGCACTATACGTCTCTTTCTAAGTTTTCTAATAAGAGAGAGACGGATAGTCCGAGAAAAATCAAGAGAGCTCGCGCGCCGTCTTGTGATAGCCGTGCTGACATACATTTTGTAAAGGTATGAGCTCACGAACGACGCTCCAGTTAGCCTTTTTTTTCCAGTCGCCGTGGTCGAAATCGACCAGGATAGTGATGAATGATGATGATGATGGAAGCTGTGAAAACTAAAACTATGGTAAACTTGATAATAAGTATTGGGTGGGAAGAATGTCTTTACGTATTTTCGTAGTGCGAAAAATCACCACATCTAACTAATTTATTCTTTACCTCCGAATTTAATGTATGGCACGGCCCACATTGTGATAACCCCGTATATATCTCTAGCCGCTCCATAGACTCTTTGCCTCCTAAGTTACTTTGACACCTGAAAATAGCAATGACTTATTCATTATTCATGAACTATGTAGTTAACCATAATTAGATTTTTTTAACAGCCAATACTTGCCAACCGTCATCCCGGTACAATAAACGTCAATGATGACATACATTGTACTGGGATGACAGCTGTCAAATGTTGAATGTAAGGGCATTTTTAACCGACTTCAAAAAAAGAAGGAGGTTCTCAATTCGATTGTATTTTTTTTTTAATCTTTATTTTTAATGTTTGTTACCTCAGAACTCCTACATTTATGAACCGATTCGTACAATGTTTTTTTTGTTTGTAAGTATATGCTTCCAGATTGGTCCCATTCTTTTCAAACATCCAGTTGGATGATGGGACCCATGCGGAATTGAGGGAACTCCGGAAATATATTAGACACGCATGTAGTAATTTTGGTTTTTCTATTATAACTTGTGTACATATTTACACCCGGAAATCACATATGTGGTGAAGTGGAACTGGTGATGAAGACCACAAATATCTCCTGCAACTTCCCAATGATGTACTTAAAACTGTTAAAGTACGTCACAGATTCTGATATGATTCCATTGAAATAGCAACTAATGAAATGCCAAAGGTCTCAGAATCACCTTTGTTGATGAATCGACGGAACTCCTCAAATATTATCGGCCCACATACAGCGATTTGGGTTTTTTTCTGTAACAATCAATGTTCTTGTGGTAAAATGAAAGGAAATGTGGAAATATTCATGTGGCTTGGCGGAGTCCTGAATTGAAGTCGGTTAAAACTTTGTTTTAAAGTAAATTATCACCGTAACTATCCGGCAAAGGTAACTGTGGTGCGGGTGATCAACAGGCACAACGGGCTGATCTATTTTGCACCAATAGAGTGAACGACCTTTCATGTGGTTAGGATCAGTCTGGCAACCAGCTTTTGTGCAATATTAATTAAATTGTACCTACGTGGACCTAACGTGAGGGGGTTGGAATTGAAGAGGCATTGTTGTTCTAACTCTACATTTAATCGTCGCGAATATGTTGGTATTTGGGGAATGCCATTAAAATTATATTCTCCTCTTTGAGGTAAAATTAATGTCATATAAAAATGTAAGCATATTTAACTATTGTAAAAAATAACGGTAATTTGATGATGATTGGTTATTTAGGAAGCCTGTTCCCTCAAAGGGTTTTCAGAGCTCCAGGTTCTTTAGAAAATTAGATATCCCATTAAAAATACCATTACCTGATTGTGACCTACACTGTACCTACAGTGCCGGTCACATTTGGTTAGCATGCCATTTAGATAAAGAATAATTAATAATTTACTTTAAAAACAAAGTATTAACCGACTTCAACTTAGTACTCCGCCGAGCCACGAGAACCTTTCCACATTTATTTTCACATGAACTGATTTCCGAGAGCAAATGCGTTGATTATCAGAGAAAAAAACCGAATCGCTGTATGTGGGCCGATAATATTAGAGGACTTCCGTCGATTCCACAAGGATCACCTTTGGGACTCCATTAGTTGCTATTTCAACGGAATCTTATCAAAATCTGTGACGTACTTTTGTACTTTTAAGTACAAAATTGAGGAATTCCATAAGTCATCTGTCATCAATTCCACTGCACCAAATTTATGATTTCCGGGTGTAAATACACGACTTATGATAGAAAATACCAAGATCACTACACGCGTGCCTAATATAATTGAGGAGCTCCCTCAATTCCACATGGATCTCATGATCTCAACCTTGAAGCATATACTTACAAACAAAAAAATATATACGAATCGGCTCATAAATGACTGAGTTTTGAGATAACAAACATTGAAAAAAAAAAACATTATAAAAAAAAAACAACTGAATTGAGAACCATGAATCGTTAGCCGCAAATAGTTTAAATGACTATTAGGTGACTCAATGTTTCCAATTTAGCTACAGCAGAATCTCAATAAGTCGCAACCCAAGAAAACGCTAGAAGAATCATCGTGCGTGAAAGTATAAATTCGTCAAAACAAGAATCCATAATTTTGACTTAGGTATGTAAACACTTTTTTGTACACAATAACTCAAGTTAACTTAACTAAGATCAAAGTACAAATTTGATCTATTTGTTTGATTCAGGTAACAGCGACCCATATTTACCTACATATACATTAACAGAGTAACAAACATATCAATATAAAATGATGTAAGTAATAAAATTAAAAACTGCTCCCAACGCTCGACACCTTAAAAAGTAATAGTTGTCAGATTTACACCTATTATTCACCTCCATTGTTTAAGAGGACTGTGCTTTATCTACGTTCCACTATATTATATGAATATCTTAACATTTTCACTGCCATTAAAAGGGGTCAAGTGCGAGTCTGACTCTCACACCGATCTGTAAAATATTTCATATACTTACCGGTTACCGTAGATGACCCATTAATGTAGGTCAACGGGAACTGCTCTATATCTGTAGGCTTTGGTACGAAAACCAAAGGTACTTCCCATTGACCTATAAGCAAAACATTTATCTATCTCTACCCTCTTGCATGTAGTTGTAGACTGTTCGAATAAGCATTTGTTTAACTTGAGTTACATGTGAGCGCTACATGCCGTTTTTCGCATGTTATCGGCTACGAGAGTAGCACAACAAAATCGTGGTAGTGAATGTTTTAAGTTCAGGCCTGCGATTAATTGCGCGGGCGTTTTCCTCTAGTCAATTATCACATTCACTACCAAAAATCGCGCACTACGCTCGGAGCCGATCCCGTGGCTTTCCCCGTATGTAGCGGAAAGCGACTACGGCCTAGGCGAGTTCCTGGCAGTGAAAGTGATAAAGTTAAGAAACGGTACAAGTCTAAGATTGAAATCAAAATTTCCCTTTCGCTTCAACAAATGGTTGCTCAAAGGGAGTCCCCGCATCCGTAGTGTTTTTTTAGATCTCGCGATGTCCCTTTTCGCTTACGTAGAGGGTATAATTCACATTATTTTTCTTTGTGTTCACGTGAGGGAGAGTTCTCGCCTCCCGCGGGGCTCTGATGATGAGTTACGACCGCGAGCGGCAGCCGGAACGAGGAAGTCACCCCTCCGGACAGCCCGCTCCACTTCCGATACCAATCGCCGCCCGGCGACTATCACACTGCTCTACTGTTTCGTAATTTATCGCGTAACTCCAACCTATTGGAGGCCACGCGGAGTAACCGGCCCCCCTTTCGGGAACAGAATTACAGTTACTACACATGCTAAGTGTTTCGAGTTTAATACTTGCCATTAAGTTGACTAAGAACCCCGTACCAAAAGTATGGAAAATGTGGTTTCAGTTGAATATTCTGAGATTTTGATATAATATAGATTTTAACGTCCTGAACAAAAGTCTCTATGGGGGCTACCACTGTTGCCGAGTCCCTTTCAGAGTTACGACTGATTTTGTACCCTCAAGGAAATCGACTCTAGTACCAATTTGCACCTTGTCACAGTGACAGTAATATCAGTAATATGACACCTCCAGCGTCTTTTTCAAGTGCAAAATAAATCGTTTCAAAAATATTTTACGAAGTTCTCATTACAACGACACACAGATCATTGGAACATATTTTTGTGCATTTTAACACATCCATATTTTTATAGTAGACTGTACCAGACAAAACAAACTATTAATAACGGGTAAAATGAAAGAAAAATAGTGTTACTCGTTAAATCTTATCTACATATATTTATATATTTTCATAGATACACATGTACACTATTAAACTCGGTTTATTAAGGGCTCATTTCTGTTGTACCTATGTGGTTTAATAATGCAGTACTTGGGTATTTCACGTTTTCTTGATGTCGTGCATAACCAAGGTACCATACGACACTGGCAACATGAGCACAACAACCAATAGTTCTGGCCCCGGTTTTGCATTTACAGTAATAAACCAAGATAGGCTCTTCTTCTGGAATTTCGTTTTGGAACGCTATCCATAATTGATGTTTAACTGCATTTCGAAAACGCGAGCGTATTCTCATACGTATCAGGTCGTGCTCATTTAGTTCATCAAACTCAAATACATCGTTATTGTCCATATCCATTTTGTCCTGTATGTAAGCAGGGCTTAATTCAATTTGGTAAATACCAATAGTCAATCGCTTCAAATACGCCATGTCAATCTAATGTCAATTGTTTGAATAAATAGTTGGTAATTGCATCAAATTAATGATTTGTTATCTGATACAAAATCAGTCGTAACTCTGAAAGGGACTCGGCAACAGTGGTAGCCCCCATAGAGACTTTTGTTCAGGACGTTAAAATCTATATTAAGTATATCAAAATCTCAGAATATTCAACTGAAACCACATTTTCCATACTTTTGGTACGGGGTTCTTTGTTACAGATTTCAAATGCTAGCACATATACTGAGAAACTTGGAATAAAAAAAGTGTAACACTTTTACCGCGCATGACGAATAATGGTCTAAAATCTAACCGACCAGCACGGCTATCATAGCTAGGCGACATAGACTGCTTGAGGGATCCCCTTCATTGGCATAATTTTTTTTAGACTAATATAGTTTCGCATAATTGATTTGGCATAATTTCTATTGGCATATTAATACTGTCGCATAATAATACTTTGGCCTACTACTTTGTTTGGCATACTATGGTTTTAGAATAATTTTACTTGGACTAATTTGTATTCGACTAATACTCATTATGCATACTATTGTATGGGCTAATAATTATTTATCATATCTGTTTTGAAGCTTTTATGCGATCCAATAGAGAACCCCCAGATGCTGACCACGACATGCTCAGACATGACGGACCGGGAGCCAATAATGCACGGCCCAATAATGTACAGCCTGATAATCCGCGTCCACTTACTCTACTCGGATTATTGGGTCGTGCATTATCAGCCCGGACAAAAGGGGCTTCCAATTATTGCCCCGGACCAAGTTTGCTCAGGGTGATAATGCACGGCCCAATAATGTACAGCCTGATAATTCGCGTCCACTTTTTGTGGACGCGGATTATTGGGTCGTGCATTATCAGGGTGGACAAAAATACTTGTCATAAGCGAACTCTGTCTTAGGTTGGTTAGGTTAGGGGTCACTTGTGTCCCTCAGACCAGAAATAGACACCTCGCGCAGCGGGGTGGCGTCGACTCGTTGGAGATTATTAGTCCGCACAGATGAGCGTCCTAGAAGTAATATAATAATGCACGGTCAAAATAATGTACAGCCCAATAATCCGCGTCCATACTGTAAATGGATTATCAGGCTGTACATTATTGGGCCGTACATTATAATTTTTTTTTTTAGGACACAATTTTTATGCGTTTTGTAATGATGCCAAGTAATTATTATGTCTTTTTATATTTATGGTATCTGATGTTAGTCTTTGTGATAATTATGGTATTTTCTTTTATTCTTTTTAATTTTATGCCTAAAAATGTATGCCATAACATGATTAGGCTTAACGCTAATTCGGCTTTAAAAAATTATGCGTTATTATATTATTCCAAATGATTTTATGCGATCCAATAGAGAACCACTGCTTGACACTTCTAATTAAAGAGACAGGTAGTACTCCCGCCGCGACATAGCTCGCGGGCCATCCCGTGATAGCCGTGCAATACCTACGAGTAATTTTCGCTGCATAGCGGACATGAATTATGAGCGTTTACGCACATTTGACGGTAGCTTAGTTTTTTTTTAACGCTACTTTTAACGTTTTATAAAAGCGACAAAAACAAAATATAACTTGTACCTTGTTCAAGTGAAAAAATTATTGACCCAATACCTAGTTTGACAGATAAATTATGTTTATTTTGTAACTTCGTCTATAGGGACTTATTGAACCAGCTACGTCCAGTAGTCCCTAAGTAACACTATACACCTTTTGACCGAACCATCTAAAGCTACTAAAATAAAGGAATATTTTCATGCTTTAGTTTTTACTTCTCAACGGCAAAGGTTAATCCTTAACTCGCCAATATGCATCGGCGCGAATAATCATCGTCGCGTTACCACGCTAAGTGTTCATAAGTGCATGTCGACATCATTCGGGGGTGGTAGCGTACTTCTGCAAAGAACAATATTCATAAATAACCCCGGCAACAATGCGAGGAGCCGGCACGTGGCTTGGCGCCAGCACGTGCCGAGCATCCCAGCCCCATAGCCACATTTTAATTATTATTTGCCCATATCGACGACATCCGCTAAACCACTCATAATAAAGCACTATCTGAATGTGATCGGCCACTGAAATTTACGCTACAGTAATCTACACCCAAATTGAAGAGTGGAAGTGACTTCTGGCAAACCTTTTCCCAGCTACGTATAACTTGGATCTTTTCAAGACGAGAGTGCATAGGCACTATCTAGTTATGCATCTAACACCCTCGACCTCATCATCACTTACCATAAAGTGAGATAGTTGTCTAATGCGTACTTATACGTAATAAAAATTAAATACAAGTTACAATTTGACACTTTATTCGACCAAACAAGACTAGATTTGTTTATTTAACCTCGGAATAAGCCTTAATTCCAATTTCTTTGAATCTAGTCAACGCTACACACAGTTCGCGGGCCGTTCGGTGATAGCGGTGCAGCACGGCCTTTCGATTTTTCTCGCACTATCCGTTTATCTCTTATTAGAAAACTTAGAAAGAGACGACGCTGGGGTCCTCAAACAAATACGTGGCCTCGTCTAAAGCTAAACGACAGCATAAACATAGAGGAAGATACTAAAATATATTTTTTTGTTTATGAGATCTCGTTTTTTATTTGTAGCGTTGACTAAATTCAAAGAAATAGGAATAAAGGCTTATTCTGAGGTAAAATAATAATATCTATTCTTGTTTGGTCGAACGCACAATAACTAACAACACTAAAAACATTACATGTAAAGTGATTGCCAAGACTCCGTAGCTCATATATTAGCTTTCGGCGTGAAAAAGATATCAGATCACAACTTCAACTGTCTAACTATCACGGTTCATGAGATACAGCCTGGTGGTAGACGGACAGACAGACAAACAGACAGACGGACGGACAGCGGAGTCTTAGTTATAGGGTCCCGTTTTACCCTTTGGGTACGGATCCCTTAAAAACTGTAACCCTATAGGTAGCTAAAATTAACGTTGTGACAGACGGACAGAGTCGCACCATAAGGGTTCCTTTTTTACCTTTTTGGTAAGGAACCCTTAAAATAACGTTTTTGGCAAATGTTAACCGGAGCATAATTTCGAATCTATTGACACTTAATTAATTAAAGTTCAGTTCGGTTCAGTATCTTAAACGCTACGGCGGAACACACAAATAAAAACATATCCCTTCCTTTCGGCACTTCCGTAGTCGGGCAAAAACAAAGCCAGTTCATTACGTGATGGGCCAATAATGTAGAATCTCGCAATAGCTATAAAGTCTAGATCACCTTGTATTCATATTAGTAAGTTAACTAACTACTGATGTTCTTAAATAACGCGCTACCATGTCTAATCATCCATCTTTCACGCGTAATTAATTTTACTTCTTCAGTAACATCGCATATTAGCCTAGCCTAACCTGCTAGAGAGAGTACCTTCATTGGTCACAACTTGTGGTTACGTAAAACGGCAAGGAATAGTTTTCGCTACTCTTTGTTAATTACAATCCCGGCCTCCCCTATCCGTATCCGAAACAACATTAAACTTGTTAAGTTATTCATGTCTGCGTGCGATTTCAGATCTAAATAAATACATTTGGAACCCCTACACAGAACTAACCCGCAGACGCCGACACCGTATGTAAACATTGGTTAAGCCAAGTGTAAGTAAAAACTTATTCGATGGAAAATGATTTAATGGCCGACGCAATGAGACGGGTGCGTAATAGGGGGGTGTTTTACTTCCTATTCGCATTCAAGATAGGTTTCGTTTTTACCCGGCTGCGGCCGCCTCGGAGGGAGGGTTATGTTTTTCGGGAGTATGTGTATACAAGAACAAGAAAATTCTTCATATGACGTGTCGATGGATTCCAAAGAACCGTGGGAGTGACATAGAAAATAGTGGTTTTTTTGAAAAATCTTCGGATTTACTTGTTGACTTTCATTTGATAAATATTTTACCGATAAATAAATATCAAACGGATGGACCGGTTTGAGTGCGGTTTTTTTTAATCGAAAGTCTTGACTGTCGAGATAGAGATAGGATTCGATGTAGTGTTGAGTTAGAGCTCGGATGAGCCTTAAAAACTTAAGTCGTAAGGTAGGTACTGCGTAAAGGTATTAGTCTTAGTTTTGACGCCTCAAGCCTTCAAGGCTCGATATACCTCATGTCATTGTATATGCAAAGTTTCGTTACAATCCAACACGTAGTTTTATAATGAGAGCATAACTACGTTTGTATGGAGAATCGAGCTTACTTATTGGAATGAATAGGCGGGAAAAGACGGGTAAGGGTATGTTGTATAAAAGTTTCTACGGAACCCTCGGTGCGCGAGTCGGTTTTTTTTAGTTATTATTAAGACGTGATTCTCAAAAGTTAGATAATGAAATGAGATGGGAGGGAAGTGAACCAGGTATACAGACGTGGGACTAGGCACTCATCCACATGATTATCTCGGGTACAAAACACAGGATTATCTGCAGAGTATCCATACCAAATTTCCGTCTAAATCAACGACGTACTCGATGAATTTTGTTAGATGACCTATTTTTTGAGAGCGTGTCCATTCGCGTTAAACTTATTATTGAATATTAAATTATATACAGTTGGTTGATAATACCTATACATATTTGGGCGGTAAATATATAGAATCTTATTCAATCGTCGTTTCTATGACCCCAATACCGTTATCTAATGGATGACCCCAGTTAACTCTTGGCAGCCATATTAACCTCACGGAACCGTTGAAGTCATTTACATATGCACATCGGTAGTTTTGCGACCAGCTTCAATCATTTATTTCCGGAAACATGGAGTCCAGACAGAACATCCATATCCATATCCATACTCCATACTAATATTATAAATGCGAAAGTGTGTCTGTCTGTCTGTCTGTCTGTTACCTCTTCACGCTTAAACCGCTGAACCGATTGCGATGAAATTTGGTATGGAGATAGTTTGAATCCCGGGGAAGGACATAGGATAGTTTTCATCCTGGAAATCACCCCCTGAGGGGATGAAATGGGGGGTTGAAGTTTGTATGGAGCTGCGATATAAACGATTTCCACGCGGACGGAGTCGCGGGCAGAAGCTAGTATTGATATAAATAAGGTTCGAATCAAGTTCACGACCACTTTGGCCTAGTTGGTTGGTAGTGACCCGGCCTCCGGAGCCGGAGGTAACAGGTTTGAATCCCGGTAAGGGCATTTATCTGTGTGATGACGATTACCAGGAATAGGTATGTGTTCATGAGTCATGGTTGTTTTCTAGGTAATCTTATTTATTTATCTATATAAGTATTTATATCGTCGTCAAGATATACAGAGTCTGTAGAGCGTGGCTGGTAGAGTTAATAGTCCAGGCAATGAACTGACAACTTGTATGGAAATAATGACAATTTTGGAAATAATTTATAATAGCTTATTTTTTATGTATAAGGGATATATTATCAATTAAATAGTTACCCAGCGACAAAATCCGACAAAATTTCAGACATCGACAAAATGATAAATTAAGTGGCTTCTAAAAAGTCAGTAAAAATATTAATAAATGTTTTTGTCTTTATCATTTGCTCTATAATATTCAAGACAAATCGTACAAAAAAAGATAATGCATGCTTCATTTAAATCTACATAATTACTTCCGGGTGGAAAGTTTGTCGGATTCTTGACTAAATCATCTTAGAATAACATTTTCAAATGAAATTAACAAAAAAAAACGCTATTATAAATTAATGTTTTTCAAAACCGTATTTTGCCTGGAGTACTACTTGCGATCTGACATCTATTTAACGCTGCAAACTATATGAGGTAGGGAGTCTTAATGACAACCACTGTACATGTAATGTTTATAGATTTATTTATTTAAGTATGTATTGGTACGACTCAAATGTATATGGCTGGTAAATCTATACTAGTAAGTATTATAAAGAGGAAAAGTCTGTGAGACTGTAACTGTGTTAAACTCTGGAACCGCTTTATCCAATTCCAAAAAATATTATCTTCTGCGTGGAATGGACTTTTTTTTTTTTTGTCTCTGATTTAACCAGAAAGCAGTTCCCGCGAAGGATACGGGCGACTGAATCTGCGATTACTGTATGGTAAATGATTTCTAATGGAATAAGTGATTCTGTGTATGAATGATCAGTATGGTTGAAGTGGATGATGGGTGAAATGAAGAATGAACTATGTGCCATTGAACTTTTTCAGGTTATTAACTATGGAGGTGGCGAGTTTGCAAAAAGAGGCTATTGTACTTTCTTTACGAATGATTTCCTGCAGGTTATATGGTTCTATATGGAGATTATGACAGGTGATTCCGTGGTTAAATCTCGGGTTTGTGAATTTCGGGCAGTCTTTTAAAAGGTGGTCGACGGATTGTGAGGTGCTTCCATCGCACGGGCAAAGGTCATCGGTGGTTATCTTGGAGTGGTATAGGTAGGATTTGTGGTAGCCGTGTCCTGTGAGAATTTGTGTAAGATGGAATGAGATAATGGTCTTGTTTCGTAGATCTTGAATGTGCTGCAAAGTCGGTAGCCAGTTTTACAGGTGTGATCCAGTGGTGGTTGTTTGGTAGAAGTTGCTGCTTGATTCCATGGTGTGAGTTTTACAAAGCCTCGTGGAATGGACTATCTGTATGGTTATGTTAGAGGCTATATTTTCAACAGCGGGTTTGCCTGCGTCTTTGCAATACGGAACCGAAGCCGCGCGGGCAACAATCTCGGTATACGAATAAAGGTGGTAACAATTTATCGTAGAGATATTTCCCATCTTCGACTACGACCGGTTAGCCTAGTGGGTAGTGAGTGTCTACGAAGCTTAAGGTCCTGGGTTCGAATCCCGCCAAGGGCAAATATTTGTGTGATAAGCATGAATATTTGTTTCCGAGTCTTGGATGTTTCGTATGTATTTAAATATACCGTCGTTTAGTGCTCATAACACAAGCCTTATTAAGCTTACTATGGGAGTAGGTCGATTTGTCCAAGATTGTCCCATAATATTGATTTATTTGTTTATTTATCTCATAGCGCGTGAATGAAGTTTACTCATGTGTATAATATATTTTGTCAGCACAATTATTTTTATTATTCTCCCCGTATTAAAATCATTCGGTGCCCAAACTAAGAGTATCAAACCAACATGATATTTCCTTATTCCATGCCTCTCCTCTAACCTTGGCGCCGCGATGGATGACTAATGATGTAGTATTATAATGATCTACATGCCTCATTTATCCGTCCCACCATGCGCCCGCGTCCACTAAATTGACAGGCCCATGCGTTTTTAAATCGTAGCGAAGACGACCTAAGCCGGTAAGAGAGAATCGCGTTCCGCTTCGTAGTAAGTATACAGTATACGTCGTTGAAACTAACTTGCGAACTCGCGATGTTAGTTACAAAGAAAGAAGTGTCCAAACTTTCCCAACTCGTCTCAAATACAGACTCCAATAAAAAAAAAATCATGTCTAGCAGGAACGGGACCGTTTCCACACGTCAGTTTGTCCGAAGGTGTACAAATTCGAAATTGGCAATGTATAGGCATACAACTCTAAATAACTTGAGCATTTAAATAGAGGAGTATCCATACTGCTTTGCCAACAACGCAAGTGTCAGCATCATCATACTATAATTATTATTTTAGGCAAAACATTGTTCAATAATCTTATTCTAATTCCAATGCACTTCAAAAATTGGCCTAAAAGGCGCCAGTCGCGAGTTGAATGTAACCCACAGTCGAGGCGTCTCCAGTTCCACAATATGACAAATAACATTAAAAATGAAACTACACGAATACCAACAGAAAATAAAAATGTCAAAAATTTAAATTAAGGATTAAAATATTTAAATTTAGTGCGAGCGAGTCCCGCTCGCGCCCGGACGGACTTCGGCGGGCCGGCCGGCGCGCGCCGGGCGCGGCGCTGTGGAGACCGACTCTTCACTTGCGACGCTATATAAATTGCACATCTCAATAAACAATACGCAACGATTTGCTTAGCCACGAAAAGAGGGATATTGAATCATTTCCAGAACCTAACCATTAATATCAAAATTATTAATTATTAAATAGGGGAGCTAATTTAAATAGAAAAGTCCCATCTTAATTAATTCCTTGGGAATCCTCTCTGTTGTAGGTACTTGTATTATCAAAGGTGCTTAAACGCCCACATTCGTCAGCGCGCTTAGCCGTTTAAACCCGAACACGTTCCATATTTAGTCAACACGGCCGAATACTATAAATTAATGGAGCGTACTGTATTTTAAATATTTGAAAGCATTATACAGTTTAGAAAAAAAAACAAAATATCCACCACAAAATAATATATTACTTAAAATAAATAATACAATCATAAAGTAGTTATAAATGTAGTGTTTATAAAACGTGATCGTCGTTTTATGGTCCATATAATATCTGGGATGGACGGACCGTCAGCCGCGAGAGGCAGGGCGCGGCGCGGGCGCCGGCCGGACTTCGGAATTAGGTGATTTGTATTAATTATCAGGCTGGGACGCCTAAACTATTCCTTCTGATACAATATTTACTCAACCAATCTTCACTCAACGTGTCTATTGAAAATCACATGGATTGTTATTCAGGTCGATGTTTTATAAAGGTCAACGTGAATAAAATTGACTCTATCGTAATGTAGTGCTTACAAACACCGCCCGACCAAACTGGAATACCTATTGCACTTCAAAGAGTATTTATTATTATTTGATGAAAATCCCGGTTTTTTAATACTGTTTACTTACACATGCAACTCCAGTAGAATCACTAGCGCGTTGTCAAACCATTATTGATTGGAGGATTCGTTGTTGATAACTAAAAATAAATTCGCAGGAAATTACTCACCACAAGGAGCACGGGTATTTTCGATTTTTGTCAAATTTGCGTTCGGCGCTCGAGGTAACAAACTTGGATTATTCATTCGGCTAACATCATAAACAAGTCTAAAAATAATCAGAACTACCGGATTTGACTGAAGCTCTGGATGTATAAAGTTACTGGACGATTAAAGCATCGTCTTAGAAACATCGATCGGAAAGGAGCTGCAATAGAACGTTTATATTATCAGCGGCAGGTAGCCGCTCAGGGCTGCGCCTGACAACTTATAATTCGCGCCCTCCGCCCTGCAATCACCCTGTGTGTGTGAACTCGACAGGCGACCTTTGTGCCTTAAATGGAAAGCACAGACACGTTAAAGCTGTCTACAACACTCGCAATCTATGGAAAGGAAACTAAGTAGTTTACAGTAATCACTTACCCCCTTATTCATAAAACTTAAAGTGCCTCTGCTAAATAAAATGTGCTGTCCCTTTCTTACGAACAGGTAAGGACAAACGAATTTTAACTCCATTTTAGTTAAAACAGGCTTGTAGTACGTTTATGAATACGGCCGGTAGTAGTTTCTCCGTCTTGCTAGTCGGTTATCGCTAAATCGGTTTTTGCTATGTTATAAAATATGCGTAGGTTATTGATAACCAACTTACAATATAGATTTTCTAAACTAGCAAGAACATGCTAGGTTGATGCATGCATGTTTTTAGGATCTTTATGATCTCTTCACCACAACAACACACTTCTTCACAAAGACAACTATTTATTATTGAACCTTGCCCGGAGACGACCCTGGGCTGTTATTCGCTACGCTAATGCGGCTCACCCCGCCGGTCACCCGTCACGAAACTAGACTAGACCTCTACCTACGCTTAGTTACTACGCATCGCGGCGTCAAAATACATTTGTGGGTGAGCGTTGAGGCGAGCTAAAGTACAAGTATAAGTTACAGAATAGGGGGGCTCGTCACGGCATCGGTTTAGAGGTAACCATCAAAATTCAACGTATTTAAATAAGTTTTTTGTCGGTCCAATTAAGTTGAGAAGATTCTTGTGATGAGAGGGATAATCCTGGTGATAACAACAGTGACACCGGTTAGTTTGTGCCTATTCGGTTACAGTTGCAAATTGCTGGCAAATGTGTGGGTAATGCAAGTAGGCAATCCAATAAATACTAGTGTTGTTATTATTATCGTATTGACGAGAGACATCATTATGATCTTGACACGTTTTATTGTTATTGACCCTGTATATCTCTGACAATATGAATGTTCCTTTTTTTTTGTTTTGTTTTGACGCTTAGAGACCGTATACATCTCTACGAACATTAGAATAATTATTAGTTTTATTTGGACGCTATAAAAATTCAAAAAATTCAAAATTATTCTATTTGTCACTTAGGTTATTTTATTACATAAGATTTGTCGAACCCTCCTTTTAAGTTTGACACTTGTATTAGGAGGTAATCGCTCTTTCGTACAAGTTTATATGATAATAAATAATTCACTAGTCTTACATTAGTTCTTAAAGGTATCCTAACGGTTAAAAGAGTATGACATAGTTAAGAGAAGTTAGTGATTATTTGATTAACAATAGAATTATATTAGTTTACTAAACTGAGTTGTGTACATATAACAATAGTATAACAAAGTAGATTGTAGATTAACATATTATTATGTGAAGTGCAACTGTAACATGAAATTAGTGTGTTAATGCATGATAGATTCAGCCTCATGATAATTTATGCTTTTTAAGTATGTTGTAATTAGCCTTTTACATTCAGCAAACGTTTTATTATAGATATTGGTTGATCTGTTTATATTGTATATTACGAGAACAATATTTCTTTGCTATTCCGCTAAAAAACGTGCTGGTCTATCAGTGAAGATAAGATGAAACTATTTGCGTATAAAAATGCAAAAAATTACAGCAAACCACCACCAATATTGACAAAAACCTCGACACCTGTTTCGCCTCTCTACGAGGCATCATCAGGAGATGCTGGCAGGAGATGTTGCTTGCGCCACGTCCAACATCTCCTGCCAGCATCTCCTGATGATGCCTCGTAGAGAGGCGAAACACATGTCGAGGTTTTTGTCAAACCAGCACGTTTTTTAGCGGAATAGCAAAGAAATATTGTTCTCGTAATATATCATGGACTTCCCGCAAAGTAACGCCTGATTCAATAAATTAATTTTATTGTAAATATGAATGGATAATGCATTGTATTGTCGTTTTGCAAAAGAAGTTCTAACTGTGTTCGATTGATTAATTATTAAATAGGGTTTGCGTTTTTTTAGTATACGAGGATCTGGTTTAATACATTTGTGAATTTTTAATATACAATTTAGGATGTATAACTTTCTCACAGAGAGAACGTCGGCATGATTGTAAACGTCAGCGGTGCTGTATCTTATATTTTTACCTAATAAAACTTTAAGAACAGCCCGTTGAGCCCGTTCAAGAACTATTAATTTACTCTTGTAAGTGCCTCCCCATACAGGTAAACAATAGAGAACAATGGACTGTACGAGGGTTTTGTAAATATATACTAGAAGATCCTTGTCTGTGATGTGTCTTAGATATTTAAACAGCAACATCAGTTTCCTTATTCGTTTTCCAGTAATTTCAATTTGTTTATTCCAAGAAAGCACCTGATCTATGTATATGAATGCCTAGATATTTTGTAGAAGATACGTGATTAGATTAAGGATGGTGCAAACACAGTCGGTAGAAGATTGATTTAAGCATGTGTGGGTAGTTAACGTCAGATTTTTAGGCGGTTGCAAGTTATTTAAGATCGAAAATGTAATGAAATTAGTTTTATTTAAGTTTAAAGTTAATAAGTTAGTTCGTAGCCATTTTATAACTTTAGCTAAACCCGCTTCAGCACTGGCGGACACCTCATCCCAACTCCCTCCATGAAACACAAGGGCAGTGTCATCGGCGTACGAAATTATATGGCCATTTGAAAGATGAGTATCCGTAAGGTCGTTGATATATGTTAGGAAGAGAGTTGGGCCCAACACGCTACCCTGCGGGATTCCGAATTGGGTAGAGGGCTCGTCCGTACTGAAAATATCATTATTTAATTTTACTCGTTGCGTTCTATTTGACAGATAACTTTTGATAAGACACAAAAATTGACCAAATTGGCTCTGAGAATTGACTGAATTAATATCATTAACTTCTTGTTAATGCTGATACAGACCTTACTTATATCGAATGTAATGGTCATATTTTGCAATTTTGTTTTGTTTTCATTAATTTAGTGACATTTAGTTTGTTAACCGTTTACATCGGTACTTAATCTGCAAATTAAAAAAAAATATTTTGTAAGAATATTATTATTTTATTGTAAATTACCGTTTGACATGTAAAAGTGCCTTTGTGGCCTATTTGCAGAATAAATAATTGATTTGATTTGAATTGAAAAAAAAAATGCTTATCGATTAAGTGAACGTCAGATTCAGCCGCTGGTCATTGCTGTCGCGCAGAAGACAAGTAATAAATTGGACTGTAATCTACGTAGGTAGTAAAGGAGATGGCTGCCAGCCGTCGCCGCGGCGCGTCGTCTCCCGACGTGCAAATGGCACATCCAGTGTTACGTGATTACGTAACTAAATTGCTTGGATGAAAGCGAAAGGGCTGTCACGTGAGAAGACTGGGAGAGGGTGGTATCGATTGCCACGCCCACCCGCGGCGGGTTGCCTAGTAACTGCCACGCTGCCGCCGCCCGCCCTTCCTCACGACAAACGTCTTGCGTTCACAACCATTGTCAGACGACTGCCGCACCCGGCTCTTCACTATTTGTCAACCTAGAGCTCAGTCAATAAGCAAACTAGATTAAATTTAAAAAAAATGTTTTTTGTTCACTCAGTGAAACGTAATTCAATTCGATACTTAAGTATACAATGTAATTGTAATATGCAAGAAATGAGTATAAACAATAATTAATACGGAACCCTAAAAAGTAGCACGAAATCACAAAAAGAAATGGCTTACGCGATTCATACTGTACGGCCATTGACTTATTTATTTACTGTGCTCTGGTATACACTGTTTATCCACTCACTTTAGTTGTCAGAGACAATGATAGCGAAAATGACATTTTTAATGAGTTTTAGTTACAGGCGAAATGGTGGAGCTGGAACCAAATTTGAAGACTGGAGCCTCTAATGAATTGTAAGGTGGCACCGCAGACGGATGAGGGCTGCTACCTTCGCGTCTGAAACATACGTTTCAGCTTCGATCCGACCATCATCATAAGGGTAGGTAACTAATTGGCTTTATTACCATTACGAGTACTTAACTACGCGACTAAGACATGTTATTCCTCCTGGTTATTAACCTATTCAACATATATGACATTTTATAAATTTGAACGAGTAAGGCCTGAATCACACTGCCGCAACGTGCGGTGGTGGTCCATAGTAAACTTGTGCCGGTAGAAGTCAAAACTTGAATAATTTTAATTTTGCAAATCCGTTTGGGAGCTACGATACCACAGACATGTTAAACTTATAACACCCCTCTCTTTGCGTCGGGGGTTAAAAATAGATACGCGCGGTACAGTCGAGTTCTCCAATATATGTACACTTTTTTACCAACTCGAATGCGGCCGCTAACAATTAGTATGCAAACGCGTTCGATTAGGTAAAAAAGTGTACATATATTTATGAACTCGACTGTACGTTGCCTTCAAGTCGGCAGCGGCGGCGGATCACAGCACAACGCACGAGTGCTCGACTGCTCGCGCGCGCGGTGCCGGCCCTCGACTGACTGGCGGCCCGGGGCCGAGCGAGCGATAGGTTTCTAATCTGAGTTGGCATTCACCGGCATTATTGATGATACAGCATAACTAGCATTTTTTTCACAATTATTAGAGACTGTTTAATTCACTGAAGTACGGGCACTTACGTAAGTTTATAATCTACCACAAAATTCGGTATTTTCTGCCGTTACGCTACGCGTCTATTTGTTTAAATAACTGCTATAAATATTGAGGAAACCTCGCGTATTTCCAAAAAAAGATACAATGAATGTTGTCAACAATAAAATAATAGGTAAGCACTCGTTCGTTACTAATTCTGCTATCAAAAGGATCTAAAGGCCTGAACAGCTTTAAATGAACTTAGGGCAACTATAGGTAAATGCCACATTAATTTCATAGACTACTGATTTATCTTTATTTTCAGTTATTTTCTCGCAAATAAAATATTCTACACTTCATTTGTTTTTTTGTCTATGGAAACCCACACGCAGTTATTTATGTTCTTTTTATATCTTTAGAGCAATCTCTGTGACGATCGTCTTTTGTCGCAGCCGCTTTTTTTTACCGCCCCAAAAAACAATGTTGGTAGTTAAAGGGAGCCGTTGATTGCACTATCCTGCTTGGTCGTAATGCGCGCGGATTTCTTTGTAGATCCCATCTTTATGGCTCGTCTAGTCTTTGATCTGCCAGCGAAGCTCTATCGGACGCCGGTGAGTTATGGTAATCACTTCGTATTGGAACTTATTAGTTCGCATTCGGTTTATGTACTAATGCGCTAGGATTAATTGGATGTCAGTAGGTAGAGTTACCTGCATATTCCTTAAAGGAGTATTGTAGAAACATACGACGGACGGAAAATGTAACAAAAGCAAGTTAATATTTTATTGAATCGTAAAGTTAGGTAGCTTGTATCGAAATAAGACACCGCCGGCGGTGTAGATATATAATAAACCGAATTAAGTTCAATGAAAATAGTGTCTTGACAATAAGCGCGTTAATAGTGCGTATTTTTGCGACTGACTGCACTCATTTTTAGACACTGTCTCACTGAAATATAACTAATTTAAAAAACAAATATTATACCTAATGCTCCTTTCTCAATCCATTGTAGTCAAAATACTTTAATTAGTACACATTATGCAGGTCTATAAATATAACCAAAGATAAAAATCTCTAAAACACATTCCTTATAGACATATATTACACACCTATCATATTAGAATTATACCCTATAATTTAATTTTCAAAATGGCGTACGCACACAAAAACTCTTACCGGGTGTTGTCAGGTGAAAAAAACCGGTCGCACATTTCATTTGTTTCTTTTTTTCTCGTGTTAACCCGAGCTAGTGGTCCGGATTATATTAGAAAGATGAGGTTTATTCTAAGAAGAACTATCATAATTCACCAGAGATCGCTCGTGGAAGTAATTATGATAAATAGATGCAGCTATCGTTCGGACCTCGATAGCGAAGAACAGTAATATAATGATGGTTGCATATTAATGAATTGGTACGCCGTGATGACCATAGGTTGAATCGCAGGTTACCGTCCTAGGTAACAACTACTCATTTTATTTACGAGTCGATTAGTGTAAAGCCTAGTGATTCACTGGGGAACTAATGTCCCGCGATCCATTACAGCGGTGACAGTAGCCCACGAACGCTTGCAACTCCAGAGGAGTCACATGCGCGTTGCTCTTTGAAAATGTATACCCCATACTGTAGTCCCTACTACCTACTACTACTAAATTATATTATTATTATTATTAGTAAAGATCCAGAGACGTTTTAATCGCGCGGACAAGATGCAGGCCAAATCAGAAGGACCTTATGCCTTGATAATCTCCAAATTAGGATCTTCATAAAGGATTAGCAATTTTACGTCAGATAAAGCGTAGATAAAGAAATAAAAAAGTAGTACCGACTTATGGTCCTGCATGTATTATGAATATGATTCCCACGGCCCGCGAGAGGCGCCTCGGCGCGGCGTGACGGATCGCTCTACGAGACACCAACTTATCCGTCAGTATCTGACACCATTCTTTCTATCTTGCTGAGCTGTCTTTACAGGTATTTAATGTCGCAAAAACACAACAAAAAGGACAACTAAGTTACGTTGCTAACCGTACCTGACAAATTATTTTATAACATTTCGTATGGCGCTGTGGTGTTTACCTATGTCTGTCTTAGTTAAAGGCCATAACAAATTGAACTGGTGCTGATATGTTTTAGACTCTTAAGCAAGTTAATGAATTTAAACAGCCTAAACCGAAATGATGATGTAATCAAACCGTTATGCTAAGGCAAGGCACAGGTGGCGCAACGGGTGTTTTGCATTCTACAAAAGCACGGACATAAAGGTCCATCTCCAACAATAGGCGCACTCCACTTCTAAGCGCCGAAGCGACAGATGCAACAATGCACCCACGAATGATTAATTGAACACAACTATTAATTTTTACATATACTAATAAAAAAACAACAAAAACTGAACTCGAGTTTTTGCCTTTTGTTTATTGCGACGACGCCAACATGTCTGCACTAAAAACGGTTCGAATTCGAAGAATGAATATTAATTATATTTTGTCTTACTCATGCATTCCATTTTCAAGACCGATATGATCTATAGATCTGATCTACGAGTCTATCGATCATGTGCATTGTAATCGGAAATTATCGAAGTCGTACCTTTTTGCGGACAGTGGTTGACGTGGACTGCTGATGAAAAATTGAGAGCATATATTTTAGTAATAGAAAATATTATCATTTTGAGTGACATGTATGAAATGCAATTGAATCCGCTTTATAATAAAACAAAACAATGCACGAGAGCTATTGATTGCTCATTGACTAATTATGAACACGACACCTAATATTTGTAAAAGATGAATAGAAAAAGCCTTTATTAATAACTAATTAACTCTTGGTAATATTTCATCTGCCGGGATTGCATGACGCGAGACAAAAAACGAAAGGTCGGATTGACCGCGCCAAAACCAAAACGCTGTGTCCAAAACAAATAAAACTTAAACAAAAAATGAAGCCGGTTAATAAGCTGGATGACATTTGGGAATTCGAAAAATTCATTTAAACCATTATTAATAGCGTGCTTGAAGTAGGTTCCATATGATTATTAAAATGAGAAGACAGTTCGATGTTTGAACCATAGACAAAGCATTTTTAATTACAGCAGCCGACAACCAAGACCCTTCGGCCGGGATCACAAAACGCTGTTTGTTAGCCCACTCGATTGTAATGTTTTGGTGTTTTATTGCTCAAACAAGACTCTTCATAAATGTTCCACATGCAAAACGCTTATTTCATTTTTAACTTCTCTTGCTTCTTCGTTACAAGCCTCGGATGGCGTGATAGCAAATAATTTTATAAGGACCTTTAACAATATGTCAAGCCGTTTCTTATCCCCTTTTTTTTTGTTTTCACTCGTAAGTTTACATTGTTCGATTTCGAACCAGACGCGGCTTTGAGAAGATATGTTTCAAAATTTCTTATTTTGTAAAAAAACACAATGCGGGTTCTTTATGCATTTCGGGCCTACATTTGTTATTATGGGAGAATGATAATGTGATTATTGTTTTGCGAACTTTGGATGATTGATAGTCGGATGTCACGGATAATGAAGTGTTTTAGAAGCTGGAGCGCGTTTTGTGCCTTTTAACATGATTATCATTACCTTATTTAAAGAGTTTTTTAATGAATAGGAAATGAGGAACACAAATATGTAATATTCTTACTTTGACGATAAGTTATCTATCACATGTGCCTAATTTTATGTTGTGTGTACCTTACTACCTAAACAAAACTTTCAGTTATTTTTTTCTCATTTTTTTTCTCATTGCATTTTTTTCGCATTTTGTTTAGAGAAATGTCATTGAGGCTGACCGTAACTTGATGGAAATGTATTTAACAGTATTTGCCGTTACACTCACTGTCCTTTAGAAACCTCCAGTTTTCCTACACGAAAGGGACCACACGATTTGAAAGCAATCTGACTTGGTGTTGTAAAAATAGGTGGAGCTAGGAACATCGCGATACAATCGCTCGTTTGCCGCCACAATGCGCTCGGGACAATGCTGCACAAATTAATAATTCACGGGCCTAATGCCATTAGGCGTGATTTTAATTTGGTTCGATACGCTCTCGCTTGAGAACGCCTTGTCTTTTTCTGGTTATAGTATTCCGTCAATAGACGTTTGTTGTTGTTGGAGTGGCGCGTGTCGATCGGAGTGATTGTGAATCAATTTGGCCATTGTCCAATAACACTTTTATAATATTTCAAATATCACACCTACTTGCGACATATGGCACCGGCGGATATTAAGTACTTGAGTAGTGTCTGTTGGCGTTACCTACTAAAGTTTATAAGTTTGTAGCTTTGTGGGTTTGTAGCTTGGTAAGTTTGTATGCAGGGGGTAAGTAATCTCCGGAAGTACTCATCCGACTTCAAAATGTCTTGTACCAGTATATCTTATAATGGACCTGGAAATGGATGGGTAAAGGCCATTTTTATCCCGTGGGGGATTCCGCGCTAGTGTTGAACTAAGATGAGTCATCTAAACTAAAAGAAGAAAAAAAAGGTTTTTGACCAAGTTTACATCTTTTCTCCAATGAGTAACCATGGTTCCTTCCCCATTTATTTTAGTGAAATAAACCAATTAACTGTGAGCGAACGAAATATATATGATGTTTGATTTAAAATGAAGTGGTCACTCCCAGTCCCTTTTCTGTTTTCATAGAAAATAAAAAGGAATTCCATGTGAGTAGGCGGCGCGGCCACGCCCTGGTTCCCGACCCGCTCATTATCCACTTAGCGCTATCACTTCTGTATGCAACTCCTAATACTACTGACACCATGGCAAATAAAAAAAAACTTGTGGGCTACAAAATCTATTAGGTAAGTTATTAAATAACATAAATGATTTATATGTAAGTATTTATAACAGCCGAGAGACAAATAAATATTATTGTTAGACATAATTAAATCAAGTTTTGAATGGGAGTGGGAAAATTTCTCACCCCGTTTAATTAACAAGACTATTTGCGGTATCGTCCTCGCTGTACATTAGAGCACAAATGTACCACCCTAATGAAGTTACAGGCCCCTCGCTCCGCGAGCAAGATGCCTCCTGGGACAGATTTGTTCCATGAGAAAATGGAACAACAGAGATCGTGGTGTTGCCGTTTTAAAAAGCTGTTGCCCATGGATTCATCAATCACTTTAAACTATTGATTGCCCTGGTATTTTTTTATTTTGACTATAATGCTATCTACTAGTTGGTAGTCACATAATTGTATATGTATTTATTAAACTTTGACATGTAAAGTATTCGGACTATGAATATTTTATGGGGTTAATACGTAATTTGCTACCCGATTTTCGAGAAACTATATTCTTAATATTTTTCTAAAAGATAATCATTGAAAACGTAGCAGCGGGTGCCGGGATTTCAATATGAAAATAATTCTTCTCGTAAAAACAATAGGTACAATCGTGCATTAATATCTGCCACAATAAAGCTTGATATCTGATACGACCCTATTTCGTTTCGGGCCCCTAAGACTACGTCAGATATTTTACCCCGCTTTGTTATTGGAGATATTAAAACTGCTGACTGTACCTATGACATCCTGGTACCTAGATTTGCTCAATTTATAAATTTCAGGTTTTTTTCAAAACATAGGCACATGCCTCATGAACGGGCAGTGGCACGTGCCCAGCAGTGGGACCTATATATAGGCTGTTTTTAACAAAACCTAACTTACCCTACAAAATTATAGCGAAATAAGAAACTTGTATAATATTAAGGGCATTGCGTTGATTGATAGCTTTCCGAATTAAAATTAGCCAAAGTACATTAGTGGGCCTCCGCTAAATCACTGTACACATTTATTAAAAAAAAAAACGCAATAAACTTCCCTTTTGTCTGTATAATGTAAAAATAAAGTCGTCTTGATTAAAAAATATAGAATGTATGTGACAGTAAATCTTTACTCCCAATAAAGTCGGCTTATCAGTTCACCCTTACAGCAATCAATGTCTAATTCAGTATTCGCAGCTTAGGATAATGATTAACGACAAGCTTTATTAATTCGATCTAGTAGGATTAGAGGCTCCACACAGTGGCGAAGGGTAGGTGGAAAAAACAAACGCATTTTGCAAGGGATACCTCGCCAGGGCGCCTTCCGCACTCATTTTCAACTAGGGTTGCCTTGCTTCGGAACAATATTATTTTATCTACTGAATTTGGACTAAGGTAAAATATTAGTACAGGTCAGATTATGTTTAAAACAACTAGTTAAATAACGACTGAATTCAATTAGTATTCACCAGTACCCGTATTTCTACATGCAATGGGAACTCCCAAAAATTCCGAAAAGTAATTAGCCCGAAATAATCATCATTATAAAATGTTAATTCCCTAGTTGTAGGATAAGAAATAAGTTAGGTTAGATATACATTTTACCTTGAGAGGTCAAAAACACGTTCAGTGTAACATGTTTTTTGGAATAATGATATTCGGAACTTCTACATTACACTTTTTGTGAGCAAAGTGCATGTACTAAAGAAAAATACGTATCTATTCTGAGACACGAATGTAATACGATAAAGTGCACCTATGGTTAACTGTCTTACACCTAAATTTAAAGTAGCCTTTGTTACAGTTAATTGTCTCCGCAACGTGGCAAACGCATGACAATGTGAGATAAAGTACCTGGTGTGGTGAAGTGGCAAACACAAGTAGGCAAGCTTCACCGGTTGTGGATATGAGATAAGCGCTAATTACCTACCGCCGTCACGTAATGACGTGATGACCACCCACCGATTTTGTGGCAAATGAAATAACAAAGTGATAAAATAATTACTAATTGTTATCCCTTGGCACTTATCCGTTTTGTCTTAAGCTAATCGTGTGTGATATGATTCACGATACACCTAATACGTCGGTAGGTAATTAATCAAAATTGACAAGTATTTTTTACTTACATTTCACGTGTGAAAGTCACTACGTTTTAAGCTAAACTTTGATTATTTGACCCCTGTGTTTGGTTTGACACCCCTGCGGGTGGGATGTCTTGTGTCAACAAACAGGGGTATCGCAGATTGCCTCGAGGGATGCGTTTATTTTTAATAAACGCTCTTATTTAACAATAATGTGATCACTGATCGTCACTGTACGAGCACGCACACACGCGTCGTGTCGTCGTCGGGCCCCCATTCATAACGAGGATCTAATCCAACAGAGTAATCAGCGGTAACCCTATCAACACATATATCGATTTATGTTGATATTGTAAAATCTTCTTATTTTCTTAACTGGTTAAGTTACGTATTCTTTTACAATATGACATGTTGCAAAACATGTGTGTACCAACCAAATCTTAATTTGAAACTTTTATATCTGGGAATTTATAATCATAATCATAATCATTTAATTCGGATGCATGTCCATATTTGTTAGTGGCATACAGAAAAACTTAATTCTTAATTTATGATTAATAAAAAAAATGAGCGAAGATATCGGAAATATCTAGGCCGACTTAACATGTTTGTATCTAAAAAAAATACAATATAAGTTCCTACATATAGGTTTAGTCAATTTTAGTTCAACAATGTATCTAAGAGTTTTACTTTGCAATGACTGTGTAGATAACTTTTCTACAACGTGATCGAGCTTGAATAGATACGATAACCTTATTCATGCACGAAACCCTAAGTATCAACTGCAATGTAAACAACTGATAAACTTTGATCATTTATGATGCACGTTACTTCTTTAAATATACCTCACAATCTTTAAATATACCTCAGTCAATCGCACACAGTTCACAATTACCGCAAATTTCTCTAATTCAATAAATTAGTTCGTGGTTTTTTAACTAAAACACGCATGTATGGATATTTTTTGATCAAATGAAATCGTAATGGTGATTAATAAGTGAAGCCATTGCAATTTAGCGAATAGTACCTAATAGGATATATTCGTGAACGACCAGTAAGGAAGGATTCGGACAGTAACCTATTGTAGGTAGGTAAGTCAGGATAAGAACTCGGACAGTAACCATGTAGGTAGATTACCTAACTCTCATTGTGTGCTTAATGATGTTCAAGAAACCGCCTCCCGCCAGGAGCTATTGCAAACGATTTGGCTCTTACCCCAGAGAAATCAACTGCCTGTAAATGTGGATAGTAGACATTTAAATTAGACTCTTTCGTTCGTGCCAAATTGCATCAATAATTCTACTAAAATATTTCGCTGGCATAAGAAGGAGTAAAAAAATAACTAGTTATTTTATGCATAATTGTAATAAATAAGAAAATACACGGATCATATGCCAGGCCACAATCAAACTAAGCCACTTCCGTCTGCCGGGCTACTTTAAAATGTCATTGATATGAAGTATTAACATGTCAATACTTAGTGTGAACGGCTTATCGCGATGTAGCGCGAATAGGTACAGTTTGACGCAAAGTCTTTAAAATAACACGAGACGTATATATATAACTTTATTTTTCATAAAAAGCAGGCGTAGCCAAATTAAACTCAGATTAAAGAGGAATCATTAACGTAATTTTTTGCCTTGTGCAGATGCTACTTGTTTCTAGTTTTCCGAAACCGAGTTGATACTTTTATTGATTGAAAAGTCTGAATTATTTTAGAAGATAGTACTCTATGTAAATTGTTATTCACATACAAATCCGTATCAATACTAAAGCGATAAGACTATCAGCTGTATCAACGATCGATTTCCCCACCTATGACAGGAACAGTGGTTCGGATGGCTTCATGGAGATGCCTGAGATTTGATGATGATGATGAATAATTTATCGCTGTAAAACGTCACATGTATGTATCAGTTCTTACACTCGCGTGTAAGTGTGGAAACCGTATCTATATCATGGCGTAAGCTAGGACTAAGACACAAGTCACTGTACTTACACTCGCGTGTAAGTGTGGAAAACCGTCTCTATGTCATGGTGTAAGCTAGGGCTAGGCACAAGTCACTGTACTTTCACTCGCGTGTAAGTGTGGAAACCGTCTTTATGTCATGGTGTAAGCTAGGGCTAGGCACAAGTCACTGTACTTTCACTCGCGTGTAAGTGTGGAAACCGTCTTTATGTCATGGTGTAAGCTAGGGCTAAGACACAAGTCACTGTACTTACACTCGCGTGTAAGTGTGAAAAACCGTCTCTATGTCATGGTGTAAGCTAGGGCTAGGCACAAGTCACTGTACTTTCACTCGCGTGTAAGTGTGGAAACCGTCTTTATGTCATGGTGTAAGCTAGGGCTAAGACACAAGTCACTGTACTTACACTCGCGTGTAAGTGTGGAAAACCGTCTCTATGTCATGGTGTAAGCTAGGGCTAGGCACAAGTCACTGTACTTTCACTCGCGTGTAAGTGTGGAAACCCTCTTTATGTCATGGTGTAAGCTAGGGCTAAGACACAAGTCACTGTACTTACACTCGCGTGTAAGTGTGGAAAACCGTCTCTATGTCATGGTGTAAGCTAGGGCTAAGACACAAGTCACTGTACTTACACTCGCGTGTAAGTGTGGAAAACCGTCTCTATGTCATGGTGTAAGCTAGGGCTAGGCACAAGTCACTGTACTTTCACTCGCGTGTAAGTGTGGAAACCCTCTTTATGTCATGGTGTAAGCTAGGGCTAAGACACAAGTCACTGTACTTACACTCGCGTGTAAGTGTGGAAAACCGTCTTTATGTCATGGTGTAAGCTAGGGCTAAGACACAAGTCACTGTACTTACACTCGCGTGTAAGTGTGGAAAACCGTCTCTATGTCATGGTGTAAGCTAGGGCTAGGCACAAGTCACTGTACTTTCACTCGCGTGTAAGTGTGGAAACCCTCTTTATGTCATGGTGTAAGCTAGGGCTAAGACACAAGTCACTGTACTTACACTCGCGTGTAAGTGTGGAAAACCGTCTCTATGTCATGGTGTAAGCTAGGGCTAGGCACAAGTCACTGTACTTTCACTCGCGTGTAAGTGTGGAAACCGTCTGTATGTCATGGTGTAAGCTAGGGCTAGGACACGAGTCACTGTACTTACACTCGCGTGTAAGTGTGGAAACCGTCTTTATGTCATGGTGTAAGCTAGGGCTAGGACACAAGTCACTGTACTTACACTCGCGTGTAAGTGTGGAAACCGTCTTTATGTCATGGTGTAAGCTAGGGCTAGGACACGAGTCACTGTACTTACACTCGCGTGTAAGTGTGGAAACCGTCTTTATGTCATGGTGTAAGCTAGGGCTAGGACACAAGTCACTGTACTTACACTCGCGTGTAAGTGTGGAAACCGTCTTTATGTCATGGTGTAAGCTAGGGCTAGGACACGAGTCACTGTACTTACACTCGCGTGTAAGTGTGGAAACCGTCTCTATGTCATGGTGTAAGATAGAACTAGGACACGAGTCACTGTACTTACACTCGCGTGTAAGTGTGGAAACCGTCTTTATGTCATGGTGTAAGCTAGGGCTAGGACACGAGTCACTGTACTTACATTCGCGTGTAAGTGTGGAAACCGTCTTTATGTCATGGTGTAAGCTAGGGCTAGGACATAAGTTACTGTACTTACACTCGCGTGTAAGTGTGGAAACCGTCTTTATGTCATGGTGTAAGCTAGGGCTAGGACACAAGTCACTGTACTTACACTCGCGTGTAAGTGTGGAAACCGTCTTTATGTCATGGTGTAAGCTAGGGCTAGGACACGAGTCACTTTACTTACACTCGCGTGTAAGTGTGGAAACCGTCTCTATGTCATGGTGTAAGCTAGGGCTAGAACATAAGTCACTGTACTTTTTGTAATTAATAAAGCGATTTTCGATTCGATGGATCTTTTGTTTACACGCTACACATAAGTAGGTATGGGACGATACGGTTGATTAATATATTTTTCCACGAAGGTGTTGCTTTACAAATCAATTTCATACTTATACTAGACATTGTCACCGACAAGAACCAGACACAATGGGAATTATAATAACAATAAAATCACGTGACTGTGATATAGAGCTAAACGTACCTACTTAGGCATAATATATTTCGCCATCTTATTTTTTGCCTAAAATATTCAGTTATTTATTTTACTACTTAAGAGGAAACACAAAGGCCGTTTTTAGGGTTCCGTAGCCAAATGGCAAAAAACGGAACCCTTATGGATTCGTCATGTCTGTCTGTCTGTCCGCCCGTATGTCACAGGCACTTTACTCAAAAACTAGTTTTGTAATGAAATTACTAAAAAAGTTTTTTTTAGTGGAGCACTCCACTCCATACATAAAAAAGAAATTCAACACATTTTTTTTTATTGCAAACCCACGTGTGGCACATCAATCGATAGGCCTTTCAAAATAAATATAAGGTTCCTCAGCATTTTTTTTGATTAAGTGAATAGAGTCGGAGATAATCGCCCCGAAAGTCACAAAAATAGTGTCGTCCCCACCTCTAATTTTTGAACCGTGTATTTTAAAAATATGAAAAAAATCATGGCTTATTAAATTCCTTCAGCAAAAATTGTTTTGAACAAGATCAGTTCAGAGGTTTTTGAGATATTTCTATAAAACTGCCTTCCTTAAAGGAAAGGACTTCAGTGCCATAAGATTTCAGTAACGATACGACCTTTTTAATAGGCACGGAACCCTTCGTTGTGCGTGGTCCGACACGCACTTGGCCGCTTTTTCCATACAAACGTAGTCCCCTGTTTTCTCCCTGGCTATGGCAGTAGAGCAATATTTTTTTTTCCATAAATCTATGGCTACTATTGACATGTTCCTGTTTTCTTTTTTTTTCAGAAATTTATTCTTAAGAGAGACCTTCAAAAACCTAAAAAAGTGCCAGATTTTCCGCCGTGTTAAAACATCCAGAAAACAATTTTGACTAGATTATTAAAAAAAAGGAAAACATAGGAACACGGCCAAAGCCTTTCTTTAATTAATAATAAAAAAAAAATGTTAAATAGGTCAAGTTTTGGAGAAGAAATCAGGGGACTACGAAACGTTGATTTCATTTACTTTTAATAGGTATTTTCGGTCCAAGCTGCAGTTGTCTCTATCGCGCTCGCGCTCGCTTGATCAGGCACTGCGCGACAGCAATACATATTACAAATACCTATTTCTTAATTATCTCGGCCTTTGTGTTTCCTCTTTTAGAAAAACATGTACGCAAGTTAGCATGCTTAGATGTACCACCATAAATACCTACCATTGTCATAAAACATATGTTTTAGGGTATTTAGACCTTTTATAGCAGAAAGCAGCGATATATATCTAGTTGATTGACCCATTTGCCCACTGTTTTAGATTTATTCCGTTGTTGTAGTGTATTAATAATATTAATATTGCTTTATTTATTTATCATATTATATTATATACACTCAGAGGCAATGAAAACGGGTCACTTCCCATGGATTACTTTACAAAGTGACCCGTTTTCATTGCCTCTGAGGTAGCGTACCTTCATAGTTCACATTGGGAGTTACACTCAGAGGCAATGAAAACGGGTCACTTTGTAAAGTAATCCATGGGAAGTGACCCGTTTTCATTGCCTCTGAGTGTAGTAATTAGTAATATAGTAACCACGAATCAAATGGTGGGCTGGATGGCTCGAAAAGAGGACATTCGCACTTTTTCAGAAAATCATTTTTTTTTTAATGTTATCCAATAGAGAATTATATGAGGAACAATAAATGTGGTATACATTTTTGCGAAATTAGGCATATTGACAGCAGAAAAAAATAAAGTCTAGTTTTTTTTTTTAGTCCAGTAAAAGTTAACACATTTTAGATTTTTTCGTTTATGTCTTTTTTGGGTTTTTACATTATATTTCGATAGTTAAAAGTAAAAATGATAATAACACATAATATATGTAACGTTTATTAAGTTATAAAAAAATCCTAAGTACATTTTTTACATTTTTCATACAACTAAAACGAAATAATCTAATGTTTTACAATAGACACATGTCATTTAAAATAAACAATAAACAACAAAAAGTAATATGGTTATGGTATAATAATTACGATACATAAATAACATTTCTTAAAAAAATACATATACCTAAAATATAAATATAATAAAAATACATATACCTATAAAAAAAAATGACAAAAATCGTCGCATCTGTAACTTGTTATTAATATTATAGAATTAAACTATCAAAAAATATTGTGGCATCCCAAAAAAGACAAACGAAAAAATCTAAAATGTGTTAACTTTTACTGGACTAAAAAAAAAAACAGCACCTGAATAGAAAATCTGCTTATCGTTTCTTACTCTATAAAAGTAGAAAAAAAAAGTCTTTAAAGGTAGAAGACGGGACCTCTAATAGTTTCTGAGAAACAAGATACCTATTTTTGGGTCCCATACAAAAAAAACAGACTTTATTTTTTTCTGCTGTCAATATGCCTTATTTCGCAAAAATGTATACCACATTTATTGTTCCTCATATAATTCTCTATTGCATAGCATTTTTCAAAAAATGATTTTCTGAAAAAAGTGCGAATGTCCTCTTTTCGAGCCATCCAGCCCACCGTGGGACGGCTGGACGACTTCATCGCGCGGAATAGTGTAACGTAGTGCTCTTTTAAATAAAATAAATGGAATTTCCTAATTGAAAAGCCATTATACTACTTATAATAATACGTCGGGTGAACAAAAGTAAATAACCAGACAATAAAATATCCTCCTCAGTTTCGGGTTTGCTATTGTGACGTTGACTGTACGCCGCGAATAGTACGGTACCTACAGCCAGACACTGAGCGATCAATTGCTATCTGTTCGTGTCCTAAACAGTCGCGGCCGATCGAGCACTTCAACCACGCAGCGCTGTAAGTTGTTGCGCAAACATAGCTGTCGCATTCAATTATTCAATTAATATGTAAACTAGTTTTGTATTCTAATTATTGCGATGAACACCTACATTAAACTATAAGTTAGTTCTTCCCAAGTGACTAGCAAATTCTCTCCGATACAGAATAATATAGTGTGCAGTACAAAAGTGTGTGCCCTTTCCAGTGACCTCGATTCAAAAACGGGAAGGAAAATAAGTATTTTCTCAAACATGCTCGGAAATGTACGCGTTAATATCACGAAATGAAGACGTGAAGTTTCTTGTTTATGGCTCCCTACATTACTTCTTGGCCTTAGGCCACTGTATGAAAACCCTAAGTAAAACCATTATTGTCCGCTACTCTAACTTTTTAAATTTGCTTACTAATATTAAACTGACAAAGGAAAATTTACATACTGCCAACCACCACTAGACACTGTTAGCATACTTGCTTCATAAAAAAAATAAAAATAATCTATGGTACTATACTTTATGTGCGGTTAAACATGGTGCTCGAACGGCTTGTTCAAATGGCATGTTTAAAAAATAAAAAAGGCGCAAATGACCTATTATTTAATTGATTACCAAGTATTTATTTGAATTTTAATATTTCCTCACATCGTTTGAGAAAAGTACTATACAATCCTCGGCCGGAACAGGGATTGCTGGACTCGTTGTATTCGGCCTCGTCTACGACTCGGCCGTCTACCCCAATCTCGTCCAGCAATCCCTTACTTCACGGCCTCTGCAGTAATCTACTATTGCATCAATAGCATAGTTGTACCTACTATTACGGCCTGGTGAATTAAAAAATGCTTAGTTACGGACTAGCTCTTGATAATTTCGAGTAATTTCGACTAGTTCGAGTACGATCAAATCCAAAATAAGCTTGGCACTTTCATAACCCGCCTGTATACATTGTCTACGCCCTATGCCGTAGCGTAGTGTGTGCAGTAGCATACCTATAGCTTTATAACTACCTAATATAGTGTTTCTTTACTAATTCTTATTTATACAGATGTTTTTCGTAAGGTTTTGTCATATGGATATGGAACGAAAGACACAGGTTATATAAGTTCCTACCACGCTTGCGTTTTTTTTGTTAATCTAAAAAAACGGTGTTCATAGTTAGGATTTGGTAGAGGCCCGGTGCCTGCGAATCTGACGGTGCCGGATTCGAATCCCGGTAAGGGCATTTATTTGTGTGATGAGCACAGATATTTGTTCCTGAGGGTTATTGGTTTTGTATATATGTTGAAGTATTTATACACCCGTCGTCGTACAGTGTCTTGCTTAGTTTGACACTAAGTAAGGTAACTAAGGTAGGTTTGTATAAAATTGTCCCCATAAGCCTATTTATTTATTTTAGGTATTTAAATACTGGGATATACATAATGTACAGAAGGTCAAATCAGCTCCTTAAGTTACTTACTCACATATGCACTTATTTTCATAAATATATATGTAGATCCCTAATAGTTATCTACTAGTGTGATGTGGTCGACAATAGGTTGTACTATTATCTATTCTGTGCTTCTTATAGGTACAAACCCAGATGTTACCAACTACGTACTAAAATATTTTTTCTCAAACATGCTCGGAAATGTACGCGTTAATATCACGAAATGAAGACGTGAAGTTTCTTGTTTATGGCTCCCTACATTACTTCTTGGCCTTAGGCCACTGTATGAAAACCCTAAGTAAAACCATTATTGTCCGCTACTCTAACTTTTTAAATTTGCTTACTAATATTAAACTGACAAAGGAAAATTTACATACTGCCAACCACCACTAGACACTGTTAGCATACTTGCTTCATAAAAAAAATAAAAATAATCTATGGTACTATACTTTATGTGCGGTTAAACATGGTGCTCGAACGGCTTGTTCAAATGGCATGTTTAAAAAATAAAAAAGGCGCAAATGACCTATTATTTAATTGATTACCAAGTATTTATTTTAATTTTAATATTTCCTCACATCGTTTGAGAAAAGTACTATACAATCCTCGGCCGGAACAGGGATTGCTGGACTCGTTGTATTCGGCCTCGTCTACGACTCGGCCGTCTACCCCAATCTCGTCCAGCAATCCCTTACTTCACGGCCTCTGCAGTAATCTACTATTATGAAACTCATTCCGGCAACGGCTATTCTTTATACAAAAATGTACATTTTTCTGACGTGGTCTCGAGTAGCTCAAGTCAGAATAACCGCATACCGCTCCCGTCCCAGCAAATCAGGAAGTCGCCTCAGGCTAAAAGACCTTAAAGCTTTGGATGTCCCACTGGAAAGACTGAACACTTACTCACTAGTGGCGTGAGCTGTAGAACTCGCGAGCCTTTTTTTTATTTAATATTATGGGGACGTTAGGTACCCGACAATTTTTTTATATATTTTTTCAACTCATTTGCTCGTAACGTACCCCTTATTACGTCGCTTTTAGGCTCATAATCCGGGGTATTAAACACGCGTGTTTATAATTCAATTCTGTTCAATCTTTTATTCATTAAATAACAATTTGACATTTCAAAAACTTAACCAACGATTTTACATTAATAATATGTCCAGTTAAAAGGATTATAATTATCATGTCGTACTTAAAGTTATGTCGCCTCACGGCTCTGAAAGAATTCGTTACGCACTCTTATCGCCGCGGTGGCCGACCATTCCCGCAACAGCTCATCCCGTTCAGACTTCAGTAATATTTTGAAACACTTCCTCGCACAGCTTAGCTTTCAGCCGGTCTACAAATGAGACGTAGCGTAGCTGGGAGCCTGCTTTATAGCTGGAGATATTATATTATAAACTTTAGGACCATCGCACTTAGGCATTTTTTGGCTTTGGTTAGTCGTGTTCGGGGCAGGCTCAGCAGGTGCTGCCTCCTGGTGGTGGAGCTATGTGCGTCAGCGTTTGTGCGGAAAAAGTGCATGTGACCTTACATACTTAGCCACCTCCAGGATGTACAGACTAGGACGTAACGTAACGTTAGGATCTTGTATCTCCTGAAGAGGGCTTTAGCAGCATGATCCCATCTCACACCCGCGATGACGCGCACCGCTCTCTTCTGCAGCCTGAATACCCTCTCGCAAACAACACACGCAACACAAACACATTACATCAAACACACAACACAACATATTAACATTACGGCACTCGTGTTTTATGGATATAAGCCGATTAAGACATGTTGGCACCTTGCAGCAATTATTTTAAGCATATTCTTAAATTAACCGGGTTGTACAGAATGTACAGCTTTTTTTAACATTTTCGGCAAATGGATTCTTACTCGACTAGACAAATTAAATCCTTTTGTTAATGAATTGACTATTTCTTTTTGGATATGATATAGAAACGTTTAATTTAGTGAAACTATTCACTTTTGATAACATTTTACATGAATTATTAAAGATAACATTATATAATAATCAGTTTCTGTCAAAAAAATCATTTTTGGTACAAGCTTTTATTGCCAACTGTGCTTTTCTGTATACCATCACAACATCAACTGCTCATTGAGAGGATTCTAACGAGCCCAAACTCGATGGGGTTATGTGGTTTTATTAAGGAGTTCCTAAGGCGACCTTCTGTCTCCGTCATCAGATCAGCTCGATGGTACATAATATTGAATTGTCATCCAAACTGTACTTAAACCCAAAATTTCAGCTCAATCGGTCACCGAGAGATTTCATCTAAGTCTGGCTGTAAGACCTGCGCGAGCACTGCCCAAACTTCGCGAAAAAAAATGTTGTGCGTCATTATAGGTAATTTCACAAATATTTGTAAACATTGATAATGCGTGTTTGGTTATTATCGTAAATCGTGGTGAATAGAAAACTGATAAATAGAATTGACGCCACTTGGCGATGTACGTTCATTAAGTGAGTAAAAACCTTTTGCCATCAATAACTAAAGAAAATAACTTAGGAAGCCTATAAAATTATCATCTTATGAAAAGGATTTTTTCCTCGCAAATGTGTTAATAACGTCGTGTGGGCCGCGTATGAGCTTTGATAATTACCTACATCCTCGTCTCTCTTATCAGTAATCACGGTCATCTGCGGCTCGCGTGAACAACCCCGCCTCCGATGTACCTTAATTATCAACATAGCTCACTTGTATCACAATGTACTATTAACGAGCCGGCTCACAAAATTTCACGAGAATCGGTTGAGAAAGAACAGCGGGAAAGCGGGACATCGGGACGTACAAACGATTTTCAACCCAAGCTGAAGCATAGAACTTTGTTCGCTTCGCTTCCTCGTTCAATAAGGTTCCAAATTAAAAATCGCAAAAAATAATTAGGGACTTACGTTACTATTCATCCATGTCCATTCCATGCCGCAAGTACCACGCCGAAGATCTGCTCGCTTAGTAGCAAATGCCTGTGGGGATGTTACCTGTTGACATTTGTTAATTGTACAGTCAAGTGCAAAAAGATGTATGAACTTAATGCTCTCGTAAATATGTACCGAAACCTTATTCGCTGACAAACCAAGCGATGGGACATAATTATAAATAAGTTGTATGCACGCTTGACTAGTCCACTGAAGTAGAATCAATGATGTAATATAATAATTTACTTTAAAAACATTTATTTTCCAATTTACCACATGAATCGCTGTATGGTGGGCCGATAATATTTGAGGACTTTCGTCGATTCCCCAAGATCATTATCACCTTTGGCACTTTATTAGTTCCTATTTCAACGGAATCTTATCAGAATCTGTGATATACTTTTGTACTTTTAAGTACATAATTGAGGAATTCCATTTGTCATCTGTGGTCTTCATCATCAATTCCACTCCGCCAAATTTACGATTTCCGGGTGTAAATACACGAGTTATCGGCTCATCAATGACGGAGTTCTGAGGTAACAAACATAGAAAAAAAAAATTGTGTGTGTGTGTTTAAAAATGGCCACCAAATCTGACAGCATACGTTTCCGTTAAAAAGTATTGTTTCGGTCTTTTAATAAGTTCCTTTTATGTAACTACTAAAATCATTCCATAAGGCTCACTGCTTGTTGACGGTCTATACTTCTATAGAGATGTCATTATCTTTCAGATGATGAATAAATTGCTGAAACGAGCACTAGGAATCTTTAATCAAAACAATTTTAGCCAAGTGCATTTTCGCTTTCCGCGCTCCAAGCTAGTCGCGTACCTAACTACATAGTGCAATGGCCGTACAGAAACAGAGATATGCAGTGAATAAGTTTGAGTTTTTAATAGTACCTCTGTTTGATGGAGAAATGATGACGGCTTCAGACATCGTATGGCAGGGGAACAAGCAACAAGTTTGTTTATTGTAAAATGATTATAATAATTTAGAAGACAATTATTATTATTTCTCTACCATCCCTTAGCCCACGTGCCCATACAGTACTCTTTGTACATGAAAAAAAGTCTAATAAGGATGACTCAGCTATAGCATACAGCATACAGCATACATCTTGCCCAACGCGAGATTCGATAAAATAACCTTGGACTCCTCGAATGTATGAACAGAGTTCCAGACCGCGCCCTTACAATGAACGCAAGTGAAACGCTCGATAATTCAAAGTACCAGGTGTATACTTGTGAAAGAATGTTAACCCCCGGCCACTACAAACAAACATACAACCCTAAAACTGCACAGACTCTACCTCTAGGTGAGAGCACCAATAATTATGTAAACTGTGCCTAGCAGCAGCTTGAAGTTGTCACCGAACAAACTTACATTGGGACCGTACGGTTGACGATAAATTCAACTGGGGTTCACATGTACACGTCGTTTGCAACCAACTGAGATCAACCGTAGCTAAATTAAGTATTTTAAAACACAAGCCCTACAGACTACTGTGTACATGGCGATGGCAGACTATGTAATTAACTAAATATGACTTATCAAGTTATGGGAGAACTTATAAGACGTCGCTACAAAAGATACATGACATCCAACTAAGACTCCTCTAGGGGGTGCATTGGAAATTAACGCGTGCTTTCAAACGCCGTTCTGACTAGATTCACTAGATTAAGAAACAATGAGGTCTGATTTTCAGATATACGATTCTTGACTATATGATTGTTTCTCTGATTTTATCGATACATGATTGCCTAAAATATCCTCGATAAAAAAAAATATTTTCCTTTTTTTACTCAGCCTAATCAAATAATACATTATTTTACGACACAATCCAGTTGATACTATAGTATTTTATCTCATCTAAAATCTCACTTAATGAAATATAAATAAAACTTCAATATGTTAAGTATTTATAGAAATTTGTCCGAAAAAGCCATTCCCGAAGAGTGTTGCATCTCATTTTCTTGTGCGCGGAAGCTCCTCAAATAAAAATGTGTGGCTGGGATTTGACAGCTGTGCAGACAAAATTAAACAATGCCTCGTTTACCCAGCCACATACCTACCATACGCAAATTATGTACATATCTATCAATTAAGATAAAAAGTCCCTTACATACTTAATATTTTCATCAATTTGCAGGACCGCCACGATGAAAATGGGTGGCAACGGAATACTGCCGGTGCTTGCCGGTTTGCTCGTTGTCGCAGCTGCAGGGCCAATTAAATCAATAGCGAATGTAGCCAACAACGCGAAACGCAGCCCAGACTCGTGTCACCCGCTGGTGATCGCCCACCGAGGAGCCAGCGGGTACGTGCCCGAACACACACTCGCTGCCTACGGCATGGCCATCATGATGGGTGCCGATTATGTCGAACCCGACGTCGTCATTACCAAGGATGGACACCTAGTGGCTAGACATGACAATGAGTTGGGCCTCACTACAGACGTCAGCCAGCACCCTGAATTCGCTGATCGTCACCGTACTCAAACCGTAGACGGGAAGGAATTGACAGACTGGTTTGTCGAAGACTTCACGCTTGCTGAACTCAAGACATTGCGCGCTATTGAACGTATACCTCGAAATAGACCTGGCAATGCGAGAATGGACGGAGCATTTGACGTACCTACTCTTCAGGAAATTATCGACTTAGTGAAAAGCTTGGAAATCAGTCAACATCGCACCATAGGCATATATCCCGAAATTAAACATAGCACGCACTTCCAGCGATTGGGATTGGCAATGGAGGCACCTCTTGTTGAAACTCTGCACAGAAATGGGTACGAAGGACCCGATGCCCCCATTTATATACAATCTTTTGAAATTAACAACTTAAAGGAGCTGAAGAAAATTACTGATCTTCGGCTTCTTCAGCTATACGGCAGCAATAGATCTGAGCAACCTTTTGACCAAACTTCAGTAGGTACCAGTGTCACTTTTGGTGACATGGCTACGGCAGAGGGACTCAGGGACGTAGCATCATACGCTTATGCAGTCGGGCCGGATAAGGGCTACATCATCCCGCGCGATGAAAACGACAACCTGGGCACTCCGACCACCTTCGTAGCGGACGCCCACGCGGTGGGTTTGAAGGTGCACCCCTACACATTCCGTGCTGAAAATCCTTTCTTGCCCGCTGAATTCCGTAGCAGCGATCCATCCGACGCAGCTATTGGAGACTTGAAGAGTGAGATCACCGCCTTTTTCGCGGCAGGTATAGATGGTCTTTTTGCTGACCAGCCTGATATACCCGCTAAAATGCGAGGACCGTGCCTTTAAAAAAAATCTCTCAATTACAGATATCTAAATTTGTTTGAAAATCAAGTACCTACGCCAATCTCTAAGTGGAATATGTGAGGTCAATGGTGTCTTATTTTGTACTGTACGTGAACATCACCAATTCAGTTTGTATTTCATATCAATGAAAATTCGAATCAAGACAAGTAAATGAGAAATCGAATACCTACAACTCTGTTTTAAAGAAGTCGGTAAAAAATCAGACCGTATCGACCATAAATGTATGTATTTATAGCACAAACATCCTCAGCAGAGCATAAATGTTTCGGCTGATGCACTTAGATACGTGTACCTATGTCTGCTTTTACAGGACACTTGACAGGTTTTTAGGCAAATTAAAAAATTAAATAGTACTTTTTGACTGACCTCTTACTTGTACCTTGAAGTTGTATACCAATAACTATACATACTTTTATATACTTAGGTTATATAGTACATAAGAGTTTAATAGTTCAAGAATTAATATTTATCTTTATACAATATTGACCAATTGATAATAAATAGGTAATACTTATATTATTTAAGTGAATCAGGTTACATGAAACCGGACCTTGTTTAATAAAATAATGTAGGTACCTAGTATATTCACATATTTTAGGGTCGTTTCTCATATCGCAGTGATATTAAAATTGATACCCTCCTAAAAACTGTAAAACTGTAAGATTTTGTACAAGATGTGTATAACAACAAACAAACAAACAAATACTCTTTATTGCACCACGACAGGAGAGAAACATCTTACAAAAGAATTGCTTAATAAATAATGGTAACAACAGGCGGTCTTATCGCTTTAAAGCGATCTCTTCCAGACAACCTTTGTATAGCAGGAATCATTTAATCTAGAATTTTAAACAGGTACCGTAAAATGCTGCAACTTTGCCTGGATTTTGACGTTTTTTTCTTATATCTGTGAACCTATTTTTCATTATGAGTTTAATGAGTATTAGTCGGAAAACATACCCTATGTCTTGCCAGATAAGACTCAAATCTCATTACCTAATCATACTGTATTTCCGATTTACAAGCAATCAAAGTGGCAGGCAAAGTTGTAGACCTAAGACGTAACTTTGCCTAGGCGGATATCTCAATAAATAATGTGTTGCTATTTGTAATAATATTTACTCGTGTGCATGAGACATTGGGCTTGTCCCTGGCAGTCAAATTATTGCCATAAGCTTAAAACTTTTTTTTTCACAGGCAATAGGTAAAGTTGTAGCAGGTTCCACAAACTTTCTATACAAAAATATTGTTAACTGTAGGGTTGTGCCAAAAAAAAGATCATTATTTAAATAAAATATTTTTATTTTTAGTTACAAAATAATCAACAAACAATAATACCCATTTTTTTCCTTATTTTTTTAAACGGAATAACGCCTAAATAATTGATAATCGTTCATAAATTTGCGCCAAATTCATTTTTAGGGTGACACCGTAAGATGTCACGAGACCTGATCGAAAAACTGTTACCATGTTATTGAGTTTTCACTTCTGCCGGCACTCCCGGAGTGCAACCAGGTCTTTTATTTATTTATTATAAGTACATTGCAAGTACACTTTTTTGCTAATTCACAATGCATTATTATAGTGTAAAGTTCTATTTCATTGTAAAGTTCTAATCACCCATCACCTTTAAACTCCAACTGTAGGTAATCGACCTGACAACCCATTTGATAAGAAAGATAACTGCAAGACAAATCAAACGAGCCTAAACACAGTGGGTTTATTATGTGTTGTTTAGAAGTTTCTATCTTCGGTCTCCATTATCAGACCATCTCGATGGTACCATAAACATTGCACTGTCACCCAAGTTACATAAGTACGTTAAACACCTCAATTGGTCGCTAATAAGTGGTTGAAAAATTTATTGCAAATCTTGAACTAAAAGACAAACATACAACATAATTATAATACAATAGATATACAATTTGCAAGTAATTACAATAATAATAACTTAAGTACCTTTAAGTTTTTTTTGTTAACGTTAGTTTATTACTGCATTGTCAGCAGACTACCCACACTGAAAGTTGGTGAAAATCGACTTGCAAGATTTGACTTAAACCAACAATCATTGCAAGTTAATAAAAAGCTTGTAATAAATAAACTCATTTAAGCAGGCTTATTTTTACTATTTTCTGTACATTTATAAAACCCAGCTAGTGACAGCCCTAGACCCAGGCAAAATTGTGTCATTCAAGTTTCCAAAACACTGCCCAATATTGCCTAGTACGTTATTATGCTGAAATCATGTCCTTTTCTTGAAAATATTAAAGTTACGGAAAACAGACAGTCTTTACTTACCCTGGGACGTTACCACTTCTCAAAAAACACCTTTTTTGTAGATAAAAGTTCAAAAGTTGCGAGACACTAAAAAAATGCTGCCACTCACTCCGACTTATGATGCGTAACTGGCGGAGCAACAATGGAGTTACCATTGTAAAAAATTAAATATGTGTTGCCAGAATAATGAAAATTCCTACCAAATGGTAAAAAACAAGAAAAAACTAAGCAAATTCGAGAGGTCATAATTGAAACGAAATAGGCAAAATTGAGTTTAAATGGCAAAGTTGCAGCATTTTACGGTAGTGCAGGAATTCATCAAGAAGAGCATACTAACACATCAATCTCTCAAATATTACTAAACAGGACACTTTAAAATACATACCTAATAAATAAATAAATACGCAGCCATATATACAACCATACGCACATACATACAATACACATACATACAATACATAAAAGGCAACTTAAGGGAGAGACAGGTAATATTGTTTCAACAGATTTTTGAAAATGGAAGAGATTTTGCACACCTTATATGCAACGGCAAAGCATTCCACAACCGGACAGCCCGAAGGGTAAATGAGCTATTATAAAATTTGGTAGATGAAGGTGGTGGGGCGAGAAGATGGTTTTGGGAAGATCTGATAGAAGTGAGACGATTAAAACGCTCTTTGAGATATGGAGGAGTAGAGGTAGCAAAAAGTATACTGTAGAGTAACGCAAGAATGTGAGAATCACGACGGAGACGAATTGGAAGCCACTTGAGCTGAGAACGAAAGGAGGAAACGTAAAAATAGTAAAATAGAAATATACTCATATCAGAGTAGAAAGACAAATTCTATAACCGTTGGTTATTTATAAAAACATTTCGAGAAAATTTGGGATCACATTTGATTTGTTGTAAATGTTTGTTAGTTGTCTGTGAATTTGATCGCGTAATCCGCAAACACTACTCTAGCTACTTACACAGAATAGGACACAATTTGAGCCCTTAGATTCGTAGGGACTATAAGTAATCGGAGCTTTAAATTGTACAGCACGGTTAGCACAACTCTCTCGCAATATCCGTTTCTTTCTAAGTTTTCTAATAAGAGATAGACGGATAGTGCGAGACGGCTCCGAGAGCTCGCGCGCCGTGTTGTGCTAACCGGGCTGGCAATTTGGTACCTACTAGATTTGGTTGTGGGTTTTTTTACACTTAGATAGTGTACGTTTTGTATAACCCAGCTCATGCGGAAACCTGATAAAGGCCACAATAAGCGCATCCAGACGAGCGAAATCGGCGTACGGCCAAGCAAGGTCACAGAAAATCTACGGAGGGACCTTGGTTTGGCCGGCTGCAGTACTTATTTTATTCGTCTATCAGCACGGCTATCACAAGATGGCGCGCGAGCTCTCTCGATTTTTCTCGCACTATACCTCTCTTTCAAAGTGTTCTAATAAGAGAGAGACGGATAGTGCGAGAATAATCGAGAGAGCTCGAGCGCCGTCTTGTGATAGCCGTGCTGGACATTTCATGGACCAGAGGACATAACGCCTCGGTCGCCGTGCTTCGAGCACTTATGCACACGGGCATAAATCAAGCGATGAACCGCATGCAGTACGCCAATTTCGTACGTGTTGAAACACCTTATGTGATACGGGTAGCAACCAAATCTACAACTACCAACATCAAGCCTGCACGGCTATCACAAGACGGCGCGCGAGCTCTCTCGATTTTTCTCGCACTATCCGTCTCTCTCTTATTAGAACTTAGAAAAAGAGGTATAGTGCGAGACAAATCGAGAACTCACGTGCCGTCTTGTGATAGCCGTGCAGGTAGGCTATAATCTGCTAATTATTAGAATCTCCGCAGTTATACTAGGTTGAGACAAAGCGATTTGTGCGTTTCCATAGCAAGGGGCGTGCTATCTGAGTGAACTTACTATGGTGCCGGAGATTATAAACATGCCTACAGAATCGGCATACAATGGCGAAACTTAAGTCAATAGGGGCGGCCTACGGTGGCGGTCAATAGCAAACTTGACAATAATGTCAAGTTTACCTATTAACCGCACCACCAGGCATTAGTCCAAAGCCTCTGTGATAAGGAGACGCTACACGGACCGCTATCGTCAGGACTGCATGCAGGCCGCCGTCGCGTAATTCGGCCCGTGTGGGCACGTGTCAGGAAGCACGGCGGCCAGCCAAATCAAGGTCCATACTAGATTTTCTGTGACCTGTCTGTAGCATCTCCTAATGGCCTTAGTCCGAAGTACGACTGAACTATAATGTGTGACATTCTGTCCCCTATCTCGCTCTATCTTATGCCGGCTGTACACTCTCGGCCGAGGCCCTGTCGCGGAGAGTCTCGGGGGAGAAGTTCTCGACGAGAGCACACCATGTACACTCTCGGAACAAAGACTCGGCCGCAAAAACCGACACGCGACCGAGACGTTCCGAGGCGAGACCCGAGCGGGCGAGACAAGGCGAGAGCATCATGCACGTTCTCGATCTGTCTCGGGGTGTCCCGCCGAGAGTATACGCCGGCATTATAGCTTCGAACTCGTATGCCGTCCGCCGCGTTGGAGATGCCGAAGATGCTTTCTCTAGGTTTGTGGCGCGTAGATACCGGGTGGGATAAAAACTGAGGTATTTGTTAAAATGAGATAGTAGCACACATTTCTCGTTGTAATAATTGTTAATTATACTATTGGCCGCCACCGCAGGCGGCGCCAATCTGTGAGAGCCTTGATTGATGATTCAGGCTTGGCGGAACGCACTGCATGGGCTTGCTCACTGCTTGCTGGCGGTTTTAGGAATATTTTAAGGAACTAATAAATATTCCTTACCAACAAGAATAAATGGTTTTATAACCCTTACTTACCTAGTTAATTCCCATTGCATCTGGTTGGTGTTCATTTGTAGGTATTTAAAAATCTTTAAAATTATAATAATAAGTAGGACAGAGTCAGTAAGCGATTAAATTAACTACAAGATAACGAATTAAATCATTTATAAAAGCAAATAAAACGCGACTCTCGCCAAACTAAGCAGTTTGTTTTCAGACTATTTTCACAAGACAAGTTTTGACTTTTGTTTGTTAACGTATTGTCAATGTTGTCAAATACCTTTTATTTTGACTACTTACTTACTGTCAAAAAAAAGGATACCATACCCAAAGAGAATATAACCACTACGTTCTAAGAGACGGGACTTCGCTTCGAAGGCTTCGAACTAAGTTTTGGATGACAGTGACATTGTCATTCTGACAAGTTGGGCTAAAATCACTTAATCTGTATAAGCCCTTAAGATCACATAGGGATACATGCGCTAGAGCAAACACTGTTTTCGGTTTTTAATTCAAAGTCAAGTCAATTTTGACAGCCTGTAACGAGCACCAGACGGTCCTGCGTTGCGGACTGCACGTGCTATATGAATCTGTAAGATAAAGCGCGATGGGGATATGAAATACATTTCCAGTCTCATGGGGTGTATACATGTCATGATAAGTCAGCCCCAATTTATCTGAATCTGACTAATTGCTATCGTCTGGAGGCATGTTGCAAAATTAATTTTTATTTTTTGTTTCATAAATTACTTTAAAAAAATAACTGATGATTTGAAAGTGCTTGTTACTAGGCCCAGTGTCACGCAACTAGGAACAAAAAGAAGAATGACATCCATTTGCTCACATTCAGATCAAATCTAAACAAGTAACAAGATTTCTATCTGTGCTTCTACCACGGCGGACACATACTATCTCTTACTTCCGTTATTTCTCTTTCTGTCATTCTGTCATTGTGGCATTTGGATGGTTACAATGGATATTGTAACTTCAGGAGAAAACATGTGTGTCAAACAATCACAAACAACTGCAAACAACCAATCTTTTTGACGAATACATTTAAAACACGTACTTCATTATTTTCAAATGTATATGTATAAGATTCACGTCATCAACCAGTAATAGATACCAAGAACTTTAGGTACCTACCTACATTCAAGTTTGTTTAACCTATAATGTTATAACAAAATATGTAAGTACGAAATGTCGAGCGTAAACATTGATTTACTTTTGAAAATCAACGGCACTTGGATAATTAAGCGGGAGCTGTCTTAGTAACAAGAAGGATTATGGAAATCCATTAGGACTGCTTGCGAACGAAAAAGAGATAGTATGGACAAATTGGTGAAATTTTGTAAACATAAATATACCTACCTACTCCTAAATATTTTTTATCATTTCTAAATGGGTGTGAAATACACTGACGTAAACCATTTATTATCCTTTTATTATTTTGTTAGTGTCGATATAGTGCAATAATTTGCGCTTCATGCAGTGGACCTGCCATCATAATTTATCGATATCGATAACGTTGCATACTAATATTATCGATATCGATAATGTTAAACTACATCGCTAATCCCTTTCGTGCCATTATGTTGGTACGACTTACTTCTGTATTGGATTTTTTAATGTGCTATGGCAAAATAGCTAAATTCAATTGAGTTATCATGTCAAAATCAAATGACAATGTCACTGTCATCCAAAACTTAGTTCAAAGTCCCGTCTCTTAGAACGTAGTGGTTATATTCTCTTTGACTAGGCCTACTTGAATAAAGATCATTTTGAGTTTGAGTTGCGCTGCTGATCCAACTGTCAAACGACTTGTGGTGAGAAATTGCGTGCACATGTGGTGGATTGTTACATCTGCACGGCTAGCACGCGACGGCGCGCGAGCTCTCTCGATTTTTCTCTCACTTATTAGAACACTTAGAAGAAGAGGTATAGTGCGATAAAAATCGAGAGTATGTCGCGGCCGTCGTGTGCTAAACGTGCTGTACGCTACACCCAATTATGACTTCAACATGTTGTACTGACAAATTGGGGTAAAATCACATAATCTGTATACCCCATAAAATCACATAATCTGTATACCCCATGAGTGTCTCCCCTTTAAGTCTCTCACAGACTGGGGCGCCTTGCCGCGGCGGTCAATAGTAAACTTGTCATTAGCTGTCAAATTTACTTTGTCCGCCACCGCAGGCCGCGCCAGTGTGTTGTAGGCCTAAGGCCATTGGGAGACGTTTGTGACATTTGTATTTGTGGTAGTGGTTATATTCTCTTTAGTCTTTGTATTTGTGTATGACTTTTCTATTTCTGTGCACTGTAGAACGTTAGCCGATCTCATATAGGCGTACAATTTTTGTTTTTCATCTTTTGCCGAAATGTGAGCGTACAATTTATATAATATTTCTTTCAGATATGTTAAGGCAATCATTAAAATTCAGAAAGACAATTACCATAATATGTATCCTGTCTTTACGTAAGTACACGCGTCTTTTATGTTTTATGTGATAAGGCGCGATATTAAGACTCGCGTTTATATGTTAAAATCACACTACGCCGGCGTGTTTACTGCGTTAATGACACTTGACATAGTAAGTGCTTCAGAAATTCATTAATGCCTCTCTTTTGCAGTGATTTTATTATTTCTTATTCTGACAAAAGATAATTATGAAGGAGAGACTCTCAAACATCACCAAAAATTAACAGATGACTCGCCAGAAATAACCTTTGACAAGTTTAAAAAAATACCACTTAGGTTTGACAATATTAACATGGACAAATCTGAAAAACAAATACAGCCAGTCTATCCAGAGGATAGTACAAAGCGTCAACTGCAGGAAGCTAATGCCAGAATAGAACAATTAGAAAAGAAAATTGCCATATTAGAGGGAAGAATGCCACAAAAATATCCTGAAGTCAAGTACTTGGGTTATAAAGAAAGAAGACGCATATTGGTTTGTTAAAACATTTCTAAATGCTTATAGTCAATGTTAATACTAGTATATGTATATTAAATGCATCTTCATTATATTTCAGGTCACAGGTGGAGCTGGTTTTGTTGGGTCTCACCTAGTAGATGTTCTTATGATGCGAGGCCATGAAGTCATAGTTGTTGACAATTTTTTCACTGGCCGCAAGCGCAATGTCGAGCATTGGTTTGGCCATCGTAACTTTGAAATGATTCACCACGACATAATCAACCCGCTATATGTGGAGGTATATCAAGATTTTAACACATGGATCTATATCTCTGCCGTCCTAAGCAAAAAGGTCGCATCTGACTATGAGACTTGTAGTCAGATGTGTCCTTTTGGCTTAGGACGGCAGATCTGATGTACTATGCACAAATTGTGTCCGTTTTTATTAATATCGTTTTTGTTTCTTTTAGGCTGATGAAATATACCATTTAGCTAGTCCTGCCAGTCCTCCCCATTATATGCAAAATCCGGTGAAGACTATTAAAACCAATACACTAGGAACAATTAACATGTTAGGTGGGTATCGAGAAATGAAAGTAAATTGGGAACTTGTTGTCTCAACAGTCATGTTGTTTACATTAGTAATTTATAATTGCAGGACTAGCGCGCAGGGTTGGTGCTAAAATTTTAATAGCTAGCACCTCCGAGGTGTATGGGGACCCAATGGTTCACCCCCAACCTGAGTCATATTGGGGGCATGTCAATCCAATAGGTAAGTGTGCCAAAGTGTAATTGTTCTCCTGCTCAAGTTTTTCTAGACATTAATCTTGACAATCCCAAACTATGTTGCATATCTAATTAAAATTTAATTTAGTTAACCTTCATTAACAGGTAATTAGTAAATTCATTTTCATTATTAGGAAATGTATGACACAATACATTTGGTTAATGTTTTTATTAATGTACTCCTAGATGTAAGTACAAATTTATGATCCCAATATTACCATTTATGCTTTCAGGGCCAAGAGCGTGTTACGATGAAGGCAAAAGAGTTGCAGAGACCTTAGCTTATTCTTACGCAAAGCAAGAAAATGTGTCTGTGAGAGTTGCAAGGATATTCAACACCTATGGCCCAAGAATGCATGTGTCAGATGGGCGCGTAGTATCTAATTTTATTATGCAGGCATTACAAAATTTTACAATTACTGTAAGTTTGAGAGATAAAAAATATATTCAGATTTGTAGATTGTTTGTCCACCTGTTAATGCATACTAACTAACCCCTAAGGGTGTTTTAAATTTTTTATGCTTATAGCATAGCACTGCGACTTTGTATATTGAATAATGTATTTGTCACTGTGTAATGGAGACATAAAAACTATATATATGTCTATATGTAAAATTTTCTTTAGGTATATGGTAATGGAAAGCAGACTAGATCATTCTGCTACGTCTCGGATCTTGTCAACGGTCTGCTGTCGCTGATGACATCAAGTTATACCTTGCCAGTCAATATAGGGAACCCCGTGGAGCATACCATAGAAGGTAACGATGAAATGGTTTTTTTTTTATTTGAACTTGTCTATCAAGTGATAAAGCACTAGCCCCATCTACCACAATATTCTTTGTAACCAATGTACAGTTTTGTTTCAGAAGTTAAGTGACATTATCAATGTTTAGGCTATGTGACGAAGGCTTTTGTCTATTGTACAATTGACGTCAAAGATATTTTTACATTTAAACACTATGCAATTATATTACTAGTAGGCGATAAATTACTGTACGGGTAAAACTAATCCCATAAAAAACATTCCATGTAAAAAAGAGGCCAAGTCTCGAAACTCTTCCACCGTAAAAAGTTGTGAGATATTTCGTAGAGCCAAGTCTCAGGCATTCTTATTTATCTTTATTTGCTTGCTAAATAAAATTCTGCAACGTGGCAATCACACAACGTGGCGCCCTCCGCTGAGAAGTGAATGGCCACTAATTATTAAAAAAATCGTGTTCCAGAATTTGCAATGATCATAAAGAACATAGTCCCTGGCTGCCGCAGCACAGTGGTGACGGGAGCAGCCGTGGAGGACGACCCGCAGCGCCGTCGGCCCGACATCACACTCGCCGAGCAGCAGCTGCACTGGTCTCCAAAGGTAAAACTAGATACCAAAAATAATAATATAATTATTCTTCCTTTGATATTTACCGTTTTAGTTTTTCGGTGAAGGAAATCATTGTGAGGAAACTTGCATACTTTGAGAAATTCAAAAGCGTGTGTGAACCCACACTGGGCTAGTGTGGGGACGACTGACCGTTCCCTCTCTTGATGATAGGAGGCCTGACCCCAGCAATGAGACGCATATAGGCTGATGATGATAATAAATTCTTCCTTTAAAGTAGATAATATGTCTATTGTCGGCACCACTTCCATGGCAGCATTAGGACTGCAAAAAACAAAAACTGTGTTTTTGGAGTCAATCAATGGTTGTTTTATCCTACTGTCAGAATTGGTAGATCGAGTTTGATTGAACATTCGAGTTTTGTATTATCCGAGAAGTCTACAAAATTAGGATTGACTTACAATCCTAATTTTGTAGACTTCTCAGATAGTACAAAACTCGAATGTTCAATCAAACTCGATCTACCAATAATTTGAAAATTAGACTACAAAAGGGGAAATCGTGCCATCGTAATAAAATAACACTTTCCCTAGATGCCGTTGACGATTGACAATCACATCCCTACGTAAAATACACGGGTACGGGCGCGTGCAGGCGTCTGAAATTAGCTGTCAATGCCTATGCTATGGAATATTGTTCAAATTCGAAAATCACCCATAATTTGTGTTGAATAAAATGCTAATAGATATTTTTTTTTCACAGGTTTCATTAGAAGAAGGATTACAGAGAACTATTGATTACTTTAAAGAAGAATTGTCAAGAACTACTTTTTATAACAATCAAACATATATGGATGCTAAAATTAAAGGCCCTCACTGATGTACGTAAATAATATGTATAAGAATTATAATCATGATTTTTGTAAATGTGATATTAAACTATTGACTGTACAATGTTTTGTAAGTTGTGTTTTTCTATTATGATTTAATTAAAATATCATATGGTTACTCGAATGTTTTATTTACTCTTACATCTAGATAAATAGGATTAATTTAGGTCTGACTAGAAGTAAAAGAGTATGCATGATAGAACTCACTTTTCAAATGTGTTTGCTACTTTGTGATCTTTGTAAGTTGTTATAGAACTTATAGATGGGTCATTGTCAGATTGAGGTGCGCGTCTTTTCGGTGGACATTGCCAAAGTTAAGGCCTTTAGTCTAATTTTTTTGTTGAACTCTGAATCCGCATAAACGGCGTCGCCTCTTCTATAATTCTATGCGAAAAAAACATATTGTATACAAACATAAGCCCTTAACTATTGCCCACTGAAAAGACGATTTTGGTTTTACTGACTGACAATGACCCAGATAATCTCAGAAGCTACTCAATCAGTTACAAAAAATCAAAATCTTTTTCTCAAACATGCAACGAACTATTGACGTTGTGTTCTCTGACTAAGTGTCACGTTTCGGGCGGAGCGAGACGAGAGATCCGTAATGGCATTTCATACAAAATTGGAGGCCTGCAAGATGGTTTTTTTTAAATTTCCATCCCACTATTTGTGGCACAGGATCACGGCGTTCAGCGATGAAAATTAAAGTTTGATTTCTTGAAGTTTTTTTAATTTATTTCATTGCATGTTTGAGAAAAACACGATACATACCTCGGCGTGAAAAGGGGTTGCCGGCGTCATAACTATCCGACCTCGCTACGCTCGGCCGTCTATATGTACTCGGCCGGCAACCCCTTACTTTCCGGCCTCTGTAGTAATGTACTATTAACCCATTTCCAGGCAGAGGCGTTATATTAACCACATACTGCCTATCAAACAATTATCTTAATGTTAATAAATAAGTACTGATATTTGATTCTCATTGTCATCTGTGACATTCGTAAAATATACTTGAACTTTCAGACTTATGATATCATGTTAAGGATATGAGTTATTTTTGAAACCTTAACTAACACTCATTTATTTGTTCTTCATGTCGCGAGGAATGTTTTGTTGATTTCCATTAAACAAATGGTGAAGTGAATTACAGCACTGACTTGGGCGCGAGTTCCAATTGTATTCATAGGCCCCTCTATCTATGGTTTCACTTCTGCACAGACTCTCTCCTTTGGAATCCACCAAAATCTTGTACATTTGGAACATGTCTTTCGTAGTTTGTTTATGTCGAACTAACATGTGATTTAAGCACCCTCGTGAGATCCATTCTGTGTCGAACCTGATATCATGAACCCTGTTGATTCCATGTAATGGAGCAGTCCAAACAGCCATTGATATATCTTCAGAACGGTATGTGCTGAAAAAAGATTATGTGGCGGTAAAATTACAGAACATAAGGTCAGTTCGGGTATGTGCGCCACCGGGGAAAGTGCGTCATTCATCATTCAGTCATTTAAATCAATATAAATTCGCTAAAATCCATGCAATAAACTTGTTTTAGTTTGTTGCATGAATGTAAGCATACAGTGCCCTACATAAAATACTGCAAACAAACCTCGAAATCCTGGGGAATTAGATGAAATTAGGTACGAATGTTCGTTGGAAGCCCTGTTTTCGTCTCCCAAAAGTCCCCGGGTCAGGACCTCGTAGAACGCCATCTTGGAAAATGTAAGTACTCCATTCGTAAGAAATTCATTCAGGTTTTGTTCGAAAACTACGTAAGGTGCTTTGGGGTATATTCGATATATTTTTGGGCGTGTTGAGAGCATATTCGTGTTGGAATTATTACTTACGAGCGATGGCATTTTTGTGTAATTGGATATATTGATCAACGCTTGGTGAAAACACTGCTTGAAAAGATTGCAGAATTTAGAAAATACCTAAAGGACGCTTCACATTCGCGCGTTCGCGCGCGATAACTAAGTATGCGCGAACCTGTGAAAACGTGAATGTGGAGCCGATTCGCATATTTTTCAGGTTTAAGATCATTTATTCTCAAAAGAAGTTATTTACATCTTCACTTATATGAGAATTACATTTGTAGTTACATGAGTATAACTATCTATCACTAATTTAACTTAGTCTAGGCTGCTAATGCACACCTAATATCGCAGATATGCAAAATGTATATGTAGGAACATAAAATTTAACAAAAAGATGTTTACATCATATCGCGTGCGCCCACGGGAGGGTACATCTCGATTACGCGCCGTGTCGCGACGCGTCGGCGAGCATTAGCAGCAGATTATGATAACTTAAATATTACATGGCATTTGTAAGTGCAAAGGCTTAACATATTAGATAAAACAGGTTGACGAACATGTACGTGGGGGCAGAATTTAAATAATCACTGCGTCGGTTTGAACTAATGTTGTCTTAAGTTGTACTACTATATCACTATCTTGGCACTATCGCTAAGTACTTAGATATTATATAGGTAACGGATCTCCGGCCACGTCTGCACTCTGCAGGTCTGTCTGTATGTATGTTTGTAATAATCTAAATAACTACGTAGCGGATTTTAATGGTTTTTTAAGAGCACAGAGAGGTTTGTCACTATTACTTACTACACGATATTTTTTTTATTATGATACTAGAATTTACGTACTATAATGAAATATTGTTTTCCTAACAAATTTGGCTGTACCTACAGTCAAATAATTTATGTAATCATTACTATTTATTTTGTTCGTAACGCATATTATTTATTTCTAGTCAGCTGTGCGAAGTTAGGTTAGGTTAGGTTATTTTTCGCGGATTCGCGCCTAGTTAACCACTTTTAGTCGGTTTTTTGGCTCGCGTCAAAGGGCCTGAACGCGCGAAAGCTGCGTAGACACAACAGACTCCACATTCGCGCCTTCACTGAGTTGTGTGCAGGTCATTACGATGAATAGCCGTCATTCACCATCTTCGTTTCCTCCATTTCTTTTTAATTTCTTTTTTTCTTTTAATGTAGACATAATTATAATACGCAAATACACAGAGCAGTAGGCCTGTCGAAGCAATAACTTCGTCCATGACGTCCATATTCGTCGAGAGCGCGAATGTGAACACAATTGTGCGAATATGGAGCCAAGAAGAGTTAACGCGCGATCCTCACCGCGATTCGCAGTGTGAATGTGGAGCCGTCTTAAATGTAAGTTATAAAATAAAATATTTTGAATAATTTCGAACTATGGGCGTAATTTAGAAGTATTGTTAAAATGATTCTTATATATTATCAGTCTAGGGTACAAATTCCTTTTTCGTTCTAATTTACCTCTTTAAAATATCTCATTGATTTAAGTTTGAACAAAGATGTTTTCTTTGTATTTTTCATTTCATTTTCGAAATTACCCTATGTCGTGTAACTCAGGAACCTAACATGTTAAATCATAGTCTGATTGCTTTAACATTAAATTTTGTTTTTAACGCATTGTTGAGTTTTCCTTACCGGCAGTTACATTTGGACAGATTACCCGTAGAAAATGTGTCAAAACAAAATGTAACTGTTGGTAAGAAAAATTATCGTTGGATTGATTATTGGAACCGGCCGCGGCCATTACTCAACAATGCGTTAAAAATGACTAATGTTAAAGAAATCACATAATTATTTAATTTATCAGGTTCCTGAGTTGAATATATATATATTTATTTATTTATTAACACTAAAATTAGACATGAATAATAAGATACATTGCTCCACAAAACTACATCGATAGTTTGACTGTGGAGTCAAAATTACAGTCTCATTTCTCTTTAACATAAATTAATTAGTAGTTGGTAGTATTAATTTAATAGTTTATAAACAGAAACTTTCTTCCCAACATTGCGAGTCATCGCAGTACTCGCTGCCGCGTGGTTAGGGACTCAATATAACAGAAAATAATAATAATAATAATAGATCAGATTTAGAATAAATTAAAATTAAGTAAGTTGAATTTAGTTATGTTAATACTTTTTTATCTGTGCATGTGGTGATCTTCTATAAGTGATAAGGCGCTTAACTGTTAAGTGAAAATGTAATACTATCATGTATCAGTGTACTTATTGTTGAAGGTCCAAATAAATAAATAAATAAATAAATATTAACATAATATAGTAGTGTCTTAAATATCTACAACGTAGGTATAGGTACTCTACATTATTTTACTATTATCTACTAATAAGATTTCTACAGGGCATCAATAAGGTATTTTTTTAATCGATTCTTAAACTTTTTTAGGTTCATGAACAATGTCCGCGGGCAGAGTGACACGGGGTAATTTCAAAAGTCCTCGGAAAATTGTTAGAAGCACACGAATTTCCACAAGTACTGGCCGGAGTGAACAGTAGTGGGGGGACAGATAAACATGGTGTCTTGGCAAGTGCTGCCAGAGTTGAAATTTTTCGATTTAACGCCATTTTCGAGATTACCCCAAAGCAAAACAACAAAACAAACAACTCTATGAAGACATGGTCTAGAGCAACATTAAAGCTGAATAAACTTTACACAACCTTGACGAAAAAATGTGTCTTCATGGAGAAAAATGCATCCACATGTGAGATTTTCCCTCAATCATCAAGAATCTTCCCAAGGAAGGATTCCTTGGGAAGATTCTTCGAATATGAAGCTCGGGAGAATTTCAATACCTTTTTGATTTACACAGGTTTGTGCAAAAATTATTTAGCTTTATTGTTACCCTAGACCATGTTTTCATAGAATACGCAATTTTCGAACAAAAGCTGAATTTCTTACGAATGGAGTACATTTTCCAAGATGGCAGCCATTCTAAAAGGTCCTGATCTGGGGACTTTTGGGAGACGAAAACAGCCACCACACCAAATTTCATCATACTCCCCGGGATTTCTAGGTTAGACGAGATTGACTGTACTAAATACAGTAATCATCATTTTTAGTACAACTCTGATACAGTTCCCGGCAAATACCTTGAACATGCGGGACAAAGTGGGGGGACAGCTTGCAGGTACAATTCGCCTGTGCGCAGGCAGGGTCATTTACCCAACTTGTTTGCCGGGAATTGTACCACAGTTTTTTTCTATTTAGATGTTTATTCAGTAATGTATTTATTCCAATTTCATAATTTAAAAGAAAATGAACATTAAACAGGCTGAAACATAAATAAAAATCAATTACCTTAGAACATCAGCATTTTTTGCAATGAATTCTACTATACTCCGAGAGACAACATAACCCCCTCCAAGTGCATAAGGCAGGTAGTTGTCACACAAGAACCAGTCTTGTTCCTGCCATTTTCCTTTCAGCTGGACGCGAGCATGCCCATTGAAGTATCCCCAGTAAAGACCTTGATGTTGGCTTGCTCCTTCCTATAAAAAGAGGATACCATTAACTTAAAATTCAAAAATGTATTAGTGCTAGGTGCTAGCTAATACACACTACAACATATTTTATGGAAAAGATAAAAATATATATATATATACGGCCTAAGCGTTATTAATTTATTAGCCACTCAATTTTTAAACTTATATCATATAATTTCACTTTGCACAGGATATTTATATTGGCATCTCTCCACCACAAGTGACATGGATTGAATGACCCCAAACATTATGTTAGTATGGATATGCTCCAGGATTTACCTGAAAAACATTTGCTTGTCAGTGTGACAATAGGCAAAAGAATGCAAACTGGATCTGTGCCAGAATAAATCAATGACACAATATCGAAACATTTACAGAGTAATAAAAAACACCCCTACTCCACAATACTCAAATAGTAACTAACCACTTAAATAACACCCAACACAGTAAACATACCTAAGAACCCCATGTTAACAGAAAACCCATTCAATTAAAAAAAAACACCACTAATCAATCTTTTATGCATTAATTTTGGAGCAATGATGTCTGAGAGACATTAAACTTATAATACCCCTTGTTATCATTGGGGTTTAATTATCACAACAAATCTGGGAAAATCTTACCTTGACTTTATTGGAAATGTATGTTTTAAGTTCATATGAATTCATTTGAGGAGCATATGCCTCCAAGTCCCTGACTATTCGGTCTATCCTAACAAAGGAGTCATCATCACATTTGATAACATACTTTAACTCTTTCAGATTTTCATGGAACCATACAAAAGATAATTTCATTTTTAAAGCCAAATTCTCATACTTGTCAGACAGATTATCTAACAAGACCATGTCATTACTTCTGATACTTTCTGTTTCCAAAATATTTATCTTTTCAGTGCTCAAACCTCTGGTGCCAACAACAAAGTATACTTTGATAGAGTCATGGTTGCTTCGTTGTTCAGTCCAACTGTGGTTCCATTTGTATAATTTTTCTCCATTTTCGACAAATATATTGGACACAAAGTTTCCCCAGGTGCTGCGGATAACGTTGCGTCGCTCTTCGTTCGAGGGGCTGGTGAGCACGAGTACAGCATACTCTACACTGCTCGTGGTGGCGTGCCGAGCCGACGCTGGCGCTTCAGTGTTAACTGCATTAGCACAGTCTATTCTTATAAAACACAACGCTATTCCACAACCAATACAAAAGAAAAATATACTAACACGAATCATACTTTTGTGCCTTTTGAGGAATAGTGCCACCATTATGACAACTTCAATGCAATATATTGTTTATGGTCAGTGTAGTAAACCTGAAATATTATATTCTATCCACCAAGACATACAGAAGTACAAATAATTCAAATGAAAACATCTTGATTTAATCTCCACGAAATGCATCATTCGCTGATGTGATAAACTAAACGTCACTGTCAATTGTCAAATGTCAATGTCAAAATATCACAGATAATAAATTAAAAATTAAAAACAAGGAAAGAAAATGAATATAGGGAAAGGGTTGTGTATGACTTGCGCGACATCTAGCAAGCTTTATATGTAACTTTATACAAGACTAGCTGTTGCCCGCGACTTCGTCCGCGTAGAACTTGTTACCGTCTTAGAAAAATGATTGCTCTTAAATTATTGTGGGCGGAACCTTAATTATCGCCGACCCAAACATAGTCCTACCATTTTAAGAGATGATTTCCGAGATAAAAACTATCCTTTCTAATGGTCTCAAATTATCTGTACGGAATTTTTCATCTAAATCCGTTCAGGGATTAAGCGGAAAAGGTAACAGTTGAGATGAGTTCATTAGATAAATTGGTAAATTGAAAACTCCGTTTTTACAAGTATAAATATCTTAAGAAACATCAAGAGAAGTTTCTGCATACATTGTGCGAGCGAAAAAGCACAGAAAATGACGTATAAGGCTTCATACGGCAGATAACATGGTTCTATCTGGGGGAACGGCAGTGCCCCGCCAAGTCGAGCAAAACAGCGGCACGGCCGTACCATCGTATTCTCGAAGCAGTTCAGGCCATTTTCGACCCCCCTATAACTTCGTTGTAGATAAAACTAGAAGCCTGCATTTTTATGAACCAAGCACGCATTGTATAAACACGATATATTTCAAATTTCATTCAATTTGAACCAGTGGTTTAAGATTTATAACTAGTCAAAGTTTCTTAATTTTGTCACTCACTGACTGACTCACCGATCATCAAAAGTTTAAGGCACTTCTAGCAGACATAGAAGCTTCAAATTTAGAATACAATTAGTGTTTAGTGTATAAATCAAGGGAACACTAAAAAAATTGCAATTTAAGTCCAGTTTTCTAGATACACCATCTGCATAAATAACTTTGTAATCTCATATAAACATATTGGATTACAAAGTTATAATTGCAGTGAATGGCACAAAAAATTAAAAATCAAGAATGGGACATATTGATAACACAATAACTTACAAAAAGAAGTGAGATCCCATAAAAACATTCCATGTAATAAAGAGGCCAAGTCTCGAAACTCTTCCACTGAAAAAAGTTGTGAGATATTTCGTAGTACAAAGTATCAGGCATTCTTATTATTCTTTATTTGCTAGCTAAATAAAATTTTGTGACTTGGCCATCACACAATAGTTTTAGGTATGAAAAAAACCATAAATGCAGTAAAGTTGTGTGATTGCCAATTTTATTTAGCTAGCAAATCAAGAATAATAAGAATGCCTGAGACTTGGTACTACGAAATATCACAACTTTTTACGGTGGAAGAGTTTCGAGACTTGGCCTCTTTTTTACATGGAATGTTTTTATGGGATCTCTTTCTTACTCGTTGTTAAGTACAAAAGTAAGAAGAGATCGGGTATATAGAATACGTTCAATTCATTAGCGCCTATCTGCTTAGTGCTTTTTTCTGTAATCTGTGCACAAATCAAAGTCCACTTCATTCACTCTTTTCATTCATTCTTTAATTTGTTGGCGGTCGGGTCGGGTTTTTGCCGGTCTCTATCTATAAGCTCTTCTCACATTCGCGGCGTGTGTAGTGGTTCTAATTTTCTTTGAAGTCTGATCCGTCACGTCAAAAAATTGTCGGTGATGGTCTTCAGTACATAGTATTATTAATTTATTTCTTGTACTTATTGTATTATTTGCCGTGATTCACAATCTGTTTGAACCTTAAATGCCTTGTCTATTATATGAAAATCCAAGAATACGAGCACATTTCATTTAAATAATATAATAATTGAGCAGATTGTTTTAATGGTGTATTGTAGGTAGTTGTAACTTAACAACAGTTAGTTGTGATTTATCGTTAAATTCTAGTTATCTAGTGGCATTTTATCACAGCTATGTCTTCTCTTCAACACATGTGAGGTAGTACAGCTCATGTTTCTGGCATCAGCTGACGACCGACGTTCAGTAAGTATTTATAACTTCTATACGTACTTACTGGCGAATCATATTTAAATATTATTACCATTTTTTGCTGTTTGTTGTAGTATTCCACGATTTAGTTATATAATCGCTTTTCTGGAAATCTGAAGCAATAAAGTTATTCATTAAGATAATACAATTTAGGCACTCAAACATGGAATCATCAAAGAAAAAGGGTCGTCCCCCACATCCCAGGGCACGTGCCAACCCACTATCAGCATTAACTTTTGGGTAAGTGATCAAACTTTATAGTTCTACATTTTGTGGGCAGTTATGCGAATTGGACATTTGTTTATTTTTCCTGCTGATTGAACACAGTTTAGCTGACAAGCCTATTTCAACATTATGCTGAAAGCACTCAAACTCAATTGAATTAAGTACTTATTTTGAAAATTAATATTAGGATGCTTTTTGGAATCATATGTTTACCCATGTACTTGTTGTTGTGTTAACAAATAACAAAAAAATATGAAATGTTTAAGTTTTTTTAATTTGTTTTGGTACTTAAAAACTTCAACCTATTCATATGAGGTACTTACCTAATGAAGCCTTATGTTGCAACATCTATACACATTGTACCGTTAAATAAACACACAGTATGGGGCACTTGTGTCAACTATGTAAACAAAATAAACTTCAATTTATTAAGTTATAGTTACCAAAAAAATTTACATTATTTGAATGAAAATCAACTAGAAACACATACTTTCTTCCACTGCTGATGCCATCCATTTTGTATAGGTACAAATTTTTGTGACACCCTTGACGTAAGTCCCACAAAGACTGGCATACTATATTACCATAAACAGGCCATGCTTTCCTCACACTTTTATTTGGAAATTTAGTAACCAAATATAAATACCTAGGCGTCATTATCATTGTATTATCATATTTATATTAAATCAAATTAAATATAAATAGCTACATTCTAACTAATTTTCAGTACCTTTTCTTCAAAACAAATTTTAGTTAAATACCATGTACCTACCTATATTGTTATGACCGTTTACGTTGCGATTGTTTCATGTGGCAGACTTGTTATGAAACTGCAATTTGAATCTTTATCTTGGACCATAGTGTTGCTTTTTGAATGGACTATTTTGATGTAATTTGGCCAAAAGTATACACTGTATTGGCATTCTTTAGGGGGAGGCGTGTGTCCAGCTGTAAAATTCTGTCGGCTGATATGATGATGATGATATACTGTGTGATGGCATGGCTCTTGCAAATTTTTCCCTGTTTCCCCTGTATAACCAGGAGCAATGAACAATTAGTTGATAGGCTCAACAAGTCTTTTTTTAAGATTACATATACTAAAATTGTTTTTATTTCTGTTCTGGAATTTACAGTTAGAGATCTCCAAATACATTTTTTTTAATAGTTTTTTTATTTAATAATTAAAGCAATTCACAAGTTTTCACTTCTGCCGGCACTCCCGGAGTGCAAGTGCTTTTTTTTTTTTTTTGGCCCCCGGATTCACAACACTTCAGGGGCTGCACCCCTGACTTACTCCGAGTCCGAATGATGACCATGTAAAATGAGTAATATGTGGTGAACGGTGTTGGTCACACATGTTGTATTTATTTATAAGACTATTAATATTAAGGCTCCCTTGTAGAGGCTGTTTGTTTACCGAAAAAAAAAAAAACACAGATTACAGCACACGAACAACACGGCAAACTTGGTGAGATCTATCTCGTCCGCGCGCGCCTCTTGATTCGGAAGCGGGAGTAGTATAAAATTCTTTATAAAAAAAAACTCCAGGTTGGATTTTACCTGTATTCTGTTTTATTTGAAGAGAAAGTTTTTTTCATATTTTTTATTAGTATTCATAGTATTGAATCCCACTCAAAGAGTTTAGTACAACAATAGGTTCTTCATATACATATTGTTGAAATTCTTAACACCGTAACATAGATTATACTGTATAACCTGTTTTGATCATACCAAAAGGTGATCATACTTGTAACAGTTTCATTTCATGTTTCCAATTGACATTGTTTTTATTGTATTGTTTAGGTGGACATTGCCCATTTTTTGGAGAGGTTTGAAACATGAAATGGAAGAGGAAAACCTATATGAACCTTTAAAGGAACATGCATCGGGTAAGATACATAAGACGTTATTAAGAAAGCTAGATTCGGGTACAATACGTAACATTGTCATGTCATTGATTTATTTACTCAACCGCCTAATAAACCGAAACCATAACGCGCGAGTTTTCCAATAAATGTTTATTTAAAAACCGCAACGAAGCGTTCCACAATAATAAAAACAATCGTCGTAACCTTGTTTATTGACATGTTTATCAAACTATGATTATGAAGCAGGTAAGTAGGTAGCCATTTGGACTTTAATTTTAGGATCAGTCAGGGTTCGAAAATATCCGATATTTATTATAAATATCAAAATATCGGATATTTATGATATATATCCGATATATATCAAAAGTTTGATATATGTCCATTTTGTATGAAAGCCATATTATTATTTTTAGAGATGCGCCGAATATTCGGTATTCGGCATATTCGGCATGTTTTTCAATTTTCGGTATTCGGCCGAATTATTCTTTAAAACTGCCGAATATTTACCGAATAAACATATGATATTTATCTGGTAATAAATAAATCATTCATACTATTTGTAGCTCTTAAAAGTTAAGTTATATATTTATTGTTATTAGGCATATAATAAATAAAGAAAACTTGATTTTAGTAAGCTTTATTATTCAGTTTAATCACCATATCAACTTCTGTCACTAATACGGGTGTAGACTCGAAAATTATTATTACTCCAAAAGAAAGAAGGCAAAAAAATAAGCCTAGTGACGAAAATCCCATTCAGATATCTCAAAGAATTACGAAGCTACAACCGTTTTAATATTGCTTGTTAGAGAGAGAAAACGCAAACGGTGTGTGACGTCACATTACAGGATGATGCCGGCGGGCCGCGTCGACGCCGGCGCCGAACACGATGCGGCGCGGCACGTTGCCGTCTTCTGTGACGTCACATTCTTCCAGCGTCATCGTTTCATATGAAGTTCTTAAAACTTTGGACACTTATTATAACTTCGTGATTATTTAACCTTTTGCGTTGATTTTTTCTTCATTTGACTACATTTTTTATCCTTTTTCGTTTTTTATTTAGTGTCTACGCCACTATTCACCATCAATAACAATTGCAAATCTTGACATTGACAATGGCAAGGTCGGTCAAATTCGCGCTCAGCGAGCCGCGCGGACCTGCATAAAGCTGTTTAGTTTTACCGAATAATTCGGCCGAATATTCGGTTCGGTAAGATCTGAACCGAATGTTCGGCCGAATATTCGTATTCGGCAAAGTCCGTATTCGGCCCATCTCTAATTATTTCATTATCCCGATAAATTAAACCAAAACATAAAATCTTCTAACTCAGGAAAAAGCAACTAAAAAACAGCAAATCAAAAAATCAACTGCAAAAACAAAAAACTTTTTTGATAAATTCTAATCAGTCAATGGTATACCTACACTTGTTTCTGCATTGATATATATATAAGTAATAACTGATTGTTTTGTACGAATGTTTCCACTGTCTGCATAGGTCCACTTGGCGACAAATTTGCCCGCCTTTGGGAGGAAGAAGTGGCACGTGCGGGAACCAAACGCACGCCAAGTCTCCTCCGAGTCATACTAAGAGCCTACGCCGTGAGATGCATGCTGTATGGACTGGTCCTGCTGTTCATGGAGTGCGGTATACGGTAAGTGGTGTGCTCGAGGAATTAAAATGATCGCCAGTTTATATAAATGCAAATGTTGATAGTGCAAAAGTGGCATTGTTAATCTAAAAATGTTATGAAATCTCCAAGAACACCACCCCCCCCACCACCTGGCCCCCCAATGCTAGTCACGCACTCGTGCACGAGGTCTGCACTGAAAGTATCGGGAATCTAATACTTACGCACTTATTTTTGACACATATTATACCTTTTAATAATCTCTGATGTTTCATCATATTAACGCACTGGCCACATAGAAAAAAAAACAATGGTTCGGTTTCAATTGTATTTTCAAGTCGTTGAGTCGCTGCTGAAGATGGAATTGTCCCGTGAAAATTTAAGAGCTATGATTTATTACGACTTTAAAAGTAGATTAACACAAAAACAATGTAGAGACCGGATGATTGCTGCCTTTAGTAATGAAGCACCTTCTAAGACGACAATATACAGGTGGTATTCAGAATTTCAACGTGGCCGAGTATCCCTCACGGACGACGCGCGTGAAGGTCGACCAAAATCGGCAGTTACGCAAGAAAACGTCCACCTTGTGCGTTAGCTGATAAAACAAGACCGACATGTGACATATCGGGAAATTCAGGAGTCTGGGGATTGGAGCGAATCCGATACAAATTATTTTACAGGAAGAATTAGGCGTGCGAAAGATGTTTTCCCGTTGGATCCCTCACTTATTGTCTGACGAGCAGAAAACGACTCGTGTCAATTGGTGCCGCAAAACATTGAATAAATTCAACGGAGGAAGCTCAAATGCAGTTTTTAGTGTCGTATCAGGTGACTAGTCGTGGATATATGAGCCTGAAACTAATAATTAACTATAAAAACAAAGTTTTAACCGACTTCAATTTAGTACTCCGCCAAGCCACGAGAACAATTCCACATGTATTTTCCAATTTACCACATGAACTGATTTCCGAGAGCAAATGCGTTGATTATTAGAAAAAAAAACCGAATCGCTGGACGTGGGCCGATAATATTTGAGGACTTCCGTCGATTCCCCAAGATCATCATCACCTTTGGCACTAATAAATATCTAAATAAATAATTGAGGAATTCCATAAGTCATCTGTGGTCTTCATCATCAATTCCACTCCACCAATTTTACGATTTCCGGGTGTAAATACACGAGTTATAATAAAAAATACCAAAATCACTACACGCGTGCCTAATATAATTGAGGAGTCCCTTCAATTCCTCATAGATCCCATCATCCAACTGATTTTTTGAAAAAAATGGGACCCACCTGGAAGCATATACAAACAAAAAAAAAATTTCGAATCGGCTCATCAATGACGGAGTTCTGAGGTAACAAACATTGAAAAAAATAAAAAATAAAGTACAAACGAATTGAGAACCTCCTTTTTTTTTAAGTCGGTTAAAACCAAACCGACAAAAGTTATTCGCTGTCGCAGCACGGCCAAAGATGGTGACATGTTTGTCTCCAAATCGGGGTCACGTGGCTACTATTCCCGTAGAACGGTCTATGCCGATTGGTATACAAGTATTTGTTTGCCGAGTGTCTTTGCTGAACTTAGGAAAAAAAACCTAGTCGCCGCATCATCCTTCACCACGACAATGCCAGCCCTCACACCGCTCGGAAAACAAATGAGTATCTGGTAGGTGAAAAGGTCGATCGGTCGACCATCCTCCGTACAGCCCCGACCTAAGTCCCAACGACTTTTTCACATTCTCCTAAATCAAGGATAAGTTGCGTGGTCACGGTTTCAGACACCGGCAGAAGCAGTGGAGGCTTGTCGATTCCTATTTCAACGTTCAATAAGTGTTTTAACGACTGGTTTGAACGTTCCAAGCGTTTATTCAATTTAACTTAATTTTTTTTTCTATTCCCGAAACTTTCAGTTTGACCCTCGTACATTTATATAATTAGGTCTAAGCAATTTGCATTGCAGATGGTAGATCCTGATGTGACTATAGTTACTTGCCTATAGTTTAGTTTAAATGTATCGCATAATCAACTAAGTGGCGGAAAAACCTACCTACCTGGTTTAATTTTAATATAAAATTACGTCAGTTATACCTATTTGTTTATAACGAGTGTCAATTACGATGCGGGTTACGTAATGCTGGCCATACACGCTAGGGTACGCCTGCGCAGTTTTGCCTGTACAGTTCGACTGCACAGGTAAAACTGAGCGTATGTGGCATAGAAAATTGCACAGTCGAATGCCACATACGCTCAGTTTTACCTGTGCAGTCGAACTGTACAGGCAAAACTGCGCAGGCGTACCCTAGCGTGTATGGCCAGCATTATAATTGTTATAGAACTTAAAAGTAAAACACATGGTATTTAATGCATTTATCTTCTGAGGGATTGTTAGTTATGTGTAGGTATTTAAGTAAATAGAACAAAGCGTAAGCAAAGTGGCATTTTAGAAATGCATCCAAAGTATTTTGATAATATAAAGGCAGCAAAAAACAAATAAGGGACGAACATATCCCTGATGTGATATGCCTTGCCTATCAGCTAAATAAGCGCCCTTTAAAAAAAAAAACCACCTTCACAAAGTCGTTAATTTTGTAACATTCAGTAAAATCGCAAAATGTGGGATTTCAAAGGGATAGGGTACCTATTTACTTGATTTGTTTTAAAACCGATTGTACTTTCTTCGTACCTACTAAATGACTGGATTGACTTTATTCACGTCATCACGTCTTCTTATACTCGTATTAGTCTTCTCTTAAATGGATACCTACCTAGTTACTCCATAAATTGGCAGCACTTAATGTTCAATAGAGAGCAAATCGGAAGTTTAAATCGATTCAGAAGTTACAGTTCTTCTGTTTCCAATTTGACAATCTACTACTTAACTACAATCTAGGTCGATCAACGCAAATTACCATATGCACTGCAAGTGTCCAGCTGGTCAACCACCGTATGGACTACGAGCAGCTTGTTTTACTAAGATATATATATCTAGTATATATTATACCTACATACATTTTCGTATCTTGCGATTTTAAAGAGGTGTCCGAAAGCCGCCCGTAGTGATCTTCCTGTGATATAAATGACATTCATGGAAATTTATTTCATAATTTAGCGTCGGAATCGTACAAGAGACCTTTCATGGAAATTATTCTCGATACTAATTATAATTAAACAGCGGTATATTAATTCACTGTCGTTCGGAACAAATGGAAGGCCATTTTGATATTCGTCTTAAAGTAATACATACTTGGTACAGTCAAGGGCACCAATAAGTATTCACTCAAAGTTTCATAAATATGTATACTACAACCTTATTGTTGCAGAAATAAGGTATGTGTACATATTTTTGAGACTTTGTGTTGTATACATATTGGTGTCTTCATTTCATTTTCAATTTTAATGTCAAACAAATAAAGCAATTTTTGGAATACTGTTACCCACGTCTACCGATTTAGAAATAACTACTTAATTTGTATGAGGTTAAAGTTGAAAATTAAATGAAGGCAAACTATCTGTCAGTGGTAAACCTCAAATAATTCTACTGTACCGAGGAATCGCACTAACCATAAAATTAATTAAGTACTCTATCACGGTGTTTCTTTATTTAAGATACCATGACGAATTTGGTCGGCTGGGTTCCCAGGTGAGACAAGGAACAAAATAAAATCTTTTTATACAATACTTACTATATTACTTATTAACGGTTGTTTCCATTTTTGTCGCATGTTGCAATTCAATTTTGCTGGTAAATTTTGTCTATCGAAGTTTTTCGAGTTGTCATTGTTCGGATTCGAACAATAATGCAATGCGATGCAATTTGTCTCGAGTTGCCAATTTTCCATTTATGCTGAATGATATATAAATCGATACATTGTGTAATGATGGGTGTGTTATTTATAATTTAATCTTATATTGTGGATAAATGAATCTGAATCTGGAAACATCACATCATTTTTATCTCGGTATATGTTGCACAATTGAGTGTGATTAGGCTGATTAGTTATTAGGTTCTCCGATTGGCAATAATGTTGATCAACGACGAGGAACATGCGCAATTACTGATCAGTGGCTCGTAAGTCTTCGCACAACACGTGCCGCATCAATAGGGCTAGTTAGGCGCATCAAATACTCACATGCCGCCACATCTCGCTGCGGCGTGCGGAGCGACGGTTCGCAACGTTGTATGTCACCTCAGTTTATATACAAAATCCGCACGGTACCGCCATACATTGCACCGCACCTCCATCCGGCAAAATTTGTATGCGGCTCAGCGAGATGCGGCGGCAGTGAGTGATGCGCCTTAGCGAAACGCATCCCGTAGTTATCGGCGATGGCTAAACTAGACGCTGTTTTGATGTGCACGCAAATACCTTCCAGAGTTCATTGGATGACAATTAGTCGACGAACCAGCGATTGCCTAAAGTAGTAAAAAACAATTTTATTGATGCATGGCACCGGTGCGGTGTTATTGGCCCCTTAGCGCACAGATAGTGAAGGTTAAATTGTTGCGAAATATTAAACGTGACGTGTGTTTACTTTACATGATATCTATTGAATGTTTGAGGTAATGCCACGGACGCTACGGTCATTCTATTAGTGATATCCTGCCCCACTATTCTGTAACTTTTTTTTAACCTCACCTCACTCTACTCACTATCTTGACGCCTCGATTCGTTGTAACTAAACGTAATTCTAATAGGTCTAGTTTCGTTAGGCGTGAGGGGAGGCGAATGGGCGCGTTCAGAATGACAGAAATGCTCCGCCATTCTGTAACTTGTTTTAACCTCAACTCACCATCCACCCACAAATGTACAGGTAAAGAGAGCTCTGGCGGCCAAACATTAAATATAGCGCGCAGAGCTCTTTTTACGTGTGTCGTGTTTTATCAACCAACCATAATCAGATGTCTAGTTTCGTTAGGCGTGCCGGGTGAGGTGAGGCTAATTACCGCTTACAGAATAACAGCCCCGATGTCGTTAGCCATCGAGAAGCAATGGTATTTAGTGGTTTAACGCGTTATAGACTAACCTCACCAATCAAACTTAGGTACATAAAGCCAAAAAGGTGGTCGAAGAATTTGGATCTTGCTTGATTGGTGGCGGCCGACATCTTTTGTTTTACACGACCATTGTCTGAGAGAACACGCTTGCAAACGTGCCATGGTCATGACATGAGTCATGACGAATGCGAGTATTATCTATAGATAGTTTAGTTTCCATGGCGTCTTAGTAGGTATGTCCAGTTACGCTGCTACTGTACTAATCTAACGTATTCGGTGATGTTTGTTAAATAGAACATTGCGAATAATTAGGTACTTTTTGGATGCTTATCGGCTATCGTTTATAAGTCGCGCGGGCAGCTCGTTTATTATAAACAGATATTCAATTAAGGTGAGTCGGGGCAAGAGTAACATCGGGGGAAGAGGGTCAAAAGCTTCTCCAGCTAATTCTTTTGAATTGAGCGCCTTTTTTAAAACAAGTTATAGAATAGCGAGACAGTTAGTCTCACTTAAACGACTCGGTTCACGCGTAAGTGCAAAGTACACTGTTTCCGGTTAAGACTGGTCACTATTTGTTTTAAGTTCTCTTATGGCCGGTTCCAATAATCAATGCACCGATAGTTTTCCTTACCAACAGTTACATTTTGACACATTTTCTACGGGTAATCTGTCAAAATGTAACTGCCGGTAGGGAAAACTTTCGGTGGATTGATTATTGGAACCGGCCATTAATAGAGTTGAGAGGTTCATTTAACGTTTTTCCTGTTAACATTTTACATAATATGTGGGTAGTAGCAAGCCCAATTCTGTGTTTGTTGAAAATAAATCCTCCGCAATCCTCTGGCCCGTTATAGTGTCGTAAGAATCTGATTGTTCTGGTTAGGAACATATGTGGCATGGCATACCGTAAACCCGTGTTACTTTGGCCCTGGAGGGTAACTTTGGCTTTCGCGAATTACTCTGTCCACGGCTTTTTTATGAATTGGAACAGTGTCATATCATCTTATTTTTAGTTTCAGCTAACTGCTCATGTTGTTACTTTTTATGTGACATTGCCATGAGTGTTTTTCATGCAGGTCAAAGTAACCCTCGATTGGATCAATGTTACCCGAGTTAACGGTATCTAATAACTTGATTTTTTCATGTGATATATAGTCAACGTCTACAATGATTATAATATATACACGGTGTCCGTCCCGGGAGGATTCGAAATAATTTGAACAACAGTTCCTGACCTCAAAAATGCCACATTAAGTTCCTAAGTTCGGCTCAATGTTTATTTCTTCATACAAGCAAAATTTGTAATTATTTGGAATATTCCTTCTCTTTTCGCCCGCGCCCGCAGACTTGGACAATCGGTATTAATTAAATAGGTTTTGGTCACGCTTTATATCGGTATCTAATAGTATTAACAGACGATCGAACGGTCCGGCGAACCGAGAGGCACACAGCTATCTGCACGGCTAGCACGCGACGGCGCGCGAGCTCTCTCGATTTTTCTCGCACTATCCGTCTCTCACTTATTAGAGCACTTAGAACAAGAGGTATAGTGCGATAAAAATCGAGAGTATTTCACGGCCGTCGTGTGCTAGACGTGCTGAAAGAATCAGAGCGATTTATGACTTTCTGATTCTTTCAGGTAGCTGTGTCCCTCACGGTCCGCCGGACCGTTAGATCGTCTATTAATACTATTGATCAGCCCGGCTCCCGTAGAACAATACCGTTTAACTCTTTCTCTCCCGCCGTGAATATACGAGTATATAATATAGATATATATTTAAATACTATAGACTAGTTTACGTTGGCGATAAATTTCGGCGTTGTTTTGGCTTTTTTAGCCCCCTTTTTAGTGGCCATCTAAAAATAATCCAAGAAACTGGTCGTGTTGTCGACAGAATAACAAGAAATAGGTTGATTGTCCCAGGTATATTTGAAGTCGACCGAACTCGTAGGTAGGATCAACTCACAATGATACTTAAGTATGTACCTTACCTACCTACCTACTCTGGCGAATTAAGAATATTTGCCGTTTCGGTAAATATTCTTAAGCGCAAACTACACATGCAAGAAATAGCATGCAAGTTTAACTACATTGCGGGGTTTGAAAGATAAAACGCAGTATAAATACCTGGGTAACCTGCAATGTAATGAAACTTCCATGTAATATCTTGCATGTGTAAATTACGCTTTAGAGAGAAAAATTGTGATATTGTATAAACCTTGTGTGACGTCATTACATTACGATTACTGTTAGTTAACCACTGACAGATAGTTTGCCTTCATTTAATTTTCAACTTGAATGTCATACAAATAAAGCAATGTTCAGAATACTGTTACCCACGTCTACCGATTTAGAAATAACTACTTAAATTGTATGGGGTTGAAGTTGAAAATTAAATGAAGGCAAACTATCTGTCAGTGGTATACCCCAAATAATTCTACTGTACTATAACGTCTGTACAAAATGAGAGGTGTGGAAAGGTGTCACAGAGCCGCCGTCAGTACATACATCATAATTTACATACCAACTTGATGATATTTTAAAATGAAAATTACATATTAGGGAGAAGAATAAAAAACTCACCTGATGTACCTTAATATTTAATTTTCTATCGATCTGAATCATAATAAAATGGCTCTCTTGAACAAATTTGATCGACTGTTTTAGGTCTGTTGACAAGTGGACCAATGTTACTATGTAATCGTTACGTTTTCTCCGCGATGACATTGGCAGGTGTTACGTCTGGAACGCTGTAATTATTGTTTTCGGTGTTATCATACCAATATCAATGACCTCAGCGTCATTCATGTATCAATTGCTATTTGTGGAGTCTGGCTACTGAAAGTTAAGTAGGTATTTTATTATAAACGGCCCCGTTGTACAATTTCACTGTGTGTTGGCCGGGTATTAATTATCTTGATATCTAATCTACTAGCTTATGAAGTTATTGGGTCATACACAGTGTGTAAAAGTGTTGAATAAAGTTTTTATATTCTATTCTATTCTAAAACAAAATTCGTCTGTCATGTGGTCAATAGTTAAGGGCTCCGTGCATATAAGCAATGTCCACAGAAGAGACGCCAACCTAAATCTCTGTATGACCCTATTAGCAGAGACGGCAACAAAGGGCTATACAACCTTATAACAAACATACATATGAAAAATTATAACTTAATAATTGGGACAAGCTACCTCGCACGCGGCGTCAGGTTGCCGGCCGAGGAAACGACGGAACTTGACTTCCTTTGGCCAAAATTCCTCGTTTGGGAAGGTCGCTAGTTGTTCTGTTGGCACCCTTAACACAGAGTGATTCACATTATGGCGAGATTCCAACCCCACGAGCCTCAGGACGAATCTTGGTTTCAACCATATTTATTTCCTAAAGCTTTCGTAGAGTAATGGATGGCGCGTGGACGCATCCTTATCACATTTTAACACGTTAGCAACCAAGAACCCGTCTGGGTAGGCACTCGTAATGTTTGCTCAGATGCCGGCTAAGCCCGCTAGGCGTACAGTAGCTATAAACATACACGCCTAGCGATTTCTGTCGGTTTCTGGTGTATTGTTCCATTTTTATTCCGGTTGCGAAAGTGTTAAACCAAGTTTGATATAGATATATTATTGACTATACTGATAAAATAATACTATTTACAAACAAGTTACGTATATTGACACCGCTGGTTAAATAAAAAGTTTTAAGTAAGCGTTACTTCTCCCCGGGACAGAGACTTTTATTATATAAGTCTTAAGTCCGTCCCCACATGGAGTATTGCTGTCATCTCTGGGCGGGAGCACCTGGATACCAGCTTGGGCCTTTTGACTCGCTTCAAAGACGCGCTGTGCGAATCGTCGACGATCCCAAACTTACTAGCGATATCGAACCGTTGAGTCTAAGGAGAGACTTCGCCTCCTTGTGCGTGTTCTATCGCTTGTACAACGGGTTGTGCTCCGAAGAACTGTTCGACATGATGCGTACGGCTGCTTTTTACCACCGCACCGCTCGCCATCGGCAGGGTATTCATCCTCACACCCTGGAACCTAAATGGTCGCGCACCGTACGGTTTCAGAGAAATTTCCTCCCTCGGACGCTCGGTTGTGGAATGAGCTGCCGAGGTTTTCCCGAGGGACTACAGTATGGGGTTCTTCAAAAAAGGAGTGTATAAATTCTTAAAGGGTCGGCAACGCGCATGTTACAACCCTGGAGTTGCAAGCGTCCATAGGCTACGGTAACCACTTACCATCAGGTGGGCCGTAAGTTTGTTTGCCACCGTCGTGGTATAAAAAAAAAAAAGTATTGCTCTAAGTTATGAATCCTCGTGGGACTAAAGTTTAGCGCGCTCAAGATTTTTTAAATTAGCCACCGGTTTGCTTTATTTTTCAGTAGCCAAACTCTAACCTGGGCAGAATTAGTTTGACATGATCGTGCCATTTAAATTAATGATTGAACCAGACGTTTCTAAAGACCCGGCAGCCGGTTGTTCATCTTGTGATTGAATGATTAAACCAAGAATATACTTTCAATCTAGTAATATAGTATCACATAACCTACATCGTGTTTTATTATCGTTGGTTAATAGTACAAAGCTATAAGAGTTATTTCTAATTGAAGAAAAGAAAGAAAATATGTTTATTTAGCATATAAGAAATAAAAGACAAGAAATTACAGACATAATCAAAACATGCTAAAATGGTCGCCACACAGCTTTGTGCCACGAAATAAACCGTAAGGTTATATTTCGCAGCGCTGATTTTCAGTGGCGCCTGGCTACCGGGGTAATTGTCGCTTTCTGTTTTTTTTGTTTTTTAATTAAATATTGCTTGAGGGAATGTTTAAACGACGCTACGCTATTAGAATTTCTAATTGGAGGTGGTAAGTCGTTCCAACACTTTGTGGCAGCGAAACGAAAGCTGCCACGAAATGCAAACGTACGGTGTAAAAAGGGGCATATAAGTCGTGGTGCTTGTGTAACGTGGCGTTGAGAAAATGCTAGTTTTTTATTTAAGTAGGAGGGTTTTTTAGTTTTTGTTACTCCGAATAGTAACGAAGCAAAGTGCAAATATCGCCGAGCGTCCATGTTCATCATATGATGCTGATTTTGGTAAGGCGTAATGCGGGCTCGACGAGGAACAGGAAAACATAATCGTATACAAGCATTTTGTATTCTTTGTATTACTTTCCTAGTCCTCATCAGCAAACACTCGCCAAAAACTGTATGTGTGTAATTTATTTTTGAGAGGATGAGGGCTTCACACAAGTTTATGCGCATGTTTACAGTAAGGCAGTCGCGTAATTAGGTGCGTATGCGGTTTCAAATGAATCATATTCAACTAATCTGTGTCAGCATAGACTTTGTTCTTACCCCAGTAAGAGTATTTTTCTTATGTGCTTACGTATTAGGTATATTTTTCTCTCGTGACCATTATACAATATACACACATACACACATGGTACGTAGAGGGGCTAAGTAAATTTCGCACAAAAGCATTCCTTTTAGAGACTTAGTGACATGTGCGAAGAACAGCCACTAGCTCAAGGCTCGCCGTTGTGCAACCAGGCCATTGCCAACTAGGTTAGATTAGTAAGGTAATTCCGGGAGTGTTGAATTTCCAATTATCGTTAGGGTCATTAAAAAGTATTCTAATGTCATAGTAACTATTTTAAATATATATTATTACTTATTAGGGTAATACAGAGTAAAATAAATGATTTTCCGGCGGTCAATACTAAACAACTTTTGTACCTATATTTGCAATTTGTGATTCAAACACAGATTTATATTACCTCGAGACGCCATATATGCGGACGATGAATCAACCAAAAATTAGGTGTTATAGTTAGTCCTTAACTTTGGTCATATCGACAGGAATTATGCGGGCCTAAAGCCCTGAATGAGACACATTAGGAACAGAACAGAATACAGAATACATAATTTATTGATAATATAAGCATTTTATAAGTCACTCAAATTCAATACGATTGATTATACAATTACACACCCAATAGATATAGGTATATTATAGTATTTTATGCAACTGTTGTATAAGTAGGTCTGTTAAGTCTTAAAACGCGAGTGGCGTGAGTTGCGATGCGAGCCTTGGCGAGCATCGCAATTAAAGACGCCACGAGCCGTTAGTTATAAACTACTCACGCAATTTCTTCAGTGATGCAGTTATTTTCTTCTTCGTCCATTTTAAAAGGAACGTGCACAGTTTTCTTCACTTCACAAACACTAATCCATATTAATATTATAAATGCGAAAGTGTGTCTGTCTGTCTGTCTGTCTGTCTGTCTGTTACCTCTTCACGCTTAAACCGCTGAACCGATTGCGATGAAATTTGGTATGGAGATAGTTTGAATCCTGGGGAAGGACATAGAATAGTTTTAATCCTGGAAATCAACCCCTAAGGGGATAAAATGGGGGGTTGAAGTTTGTATGCAGCTGCGATATAAACGATTTCCACGCGGACGGAGTCGCGGGCAGAAGCTAGTAAGTTATAAATAACGAATAGTTATCATATTTCGTCTTTTCATTTTGAATTGGAACTTTGGTGGGAAATTCGAAATATGACACATTGAAACCTGTTCTTTATGGTCTGTTTTGTTTTTAATTTCCTTGAACTTGCCATCCGAACCAAACTGAATCCGGATCCGAACCGAATCGGATCGGTTTATATTTATAAATAATACCAATAATTGGTAAAATATGTATACACAATACATGATCATTTATTTTTATTTTAGTAAATAATTTATGTTCTATAAATGATTGATAGTAAAACTTTTTATTTCGAAAAATTTGCTTATGAAGTTGTTACCACTGCAATATGGCGGCCGATTGAAAAAAGGTTACATTATTTGACATCGTGGTAAACAGTGCTTTTATGAAAAATGTAGAACCATAAAAGTACTTACACTAAACAGTGCGTTTTTGGGCCATAGAGCATAGAGTTTTTCGACGACTTATTATCGGTGTCATTGTATTTGAGCTAGAGCCTATATAAATGACAGATAACGGTACAGGAGTAGAAAAAGGTTTTAAACATGCAATACCGCTTTTACAGTATTTTCTTAATTTGATTAATAAAGTACTTATGTACTTAACCGAGAATATTGTTAAAGTTAACGACAAATAACAATTGCGATAAAAAAATGGTCCTCGGTAGATCTACGTGTAATGACTAATGACTCTGCATTACACGTAGATCTACCGATCTGCCCATTTAGTGCCGGTTGTCTCGTTAGCTTCTGAAAAACTACAAATACAGCAACTTGTCACAGTTCCATGTTAGTCCCTGTCATGTCATGTTAGTGTTGTGGAGTCCCTTTTACCCTACTCCTTCTACTTAATTAAATCGATCAGCGAGTGAGGCATCGCAAAATGGCTGATGTGATGTTTAGATTTGATCACGTATTATAAGGATTGGCCTAGATTTTTACCTGAGTAATACTCCATTTCTTTGAAACCGGAAGTTGCGGATGCAATTTTTAAACATTTCGAGGCTCACATTCGCAGACACGGATGCGGATGTTGGGGTCAAACAGTGAAAAAATAATAGATGAACAACGTCCATATAAGATCAATAGGTACTCAAATACGTTGCGACTTGCGACTGAATTACAACCGTTGCAAAAATAACAAAACTAACGCGTCAGTTCTTCACCTGAGCGAATGTGGTGAATCGGCAGTTTACAGAAACGAAATAAACACTCTTAGTAACTAATCCGGATGTAGTAGTAATAAAATAATACGTATCACGCGTCGCGCTCGGGCCCTTTCTTTTAGTGACTAGCACTACATACGCATCCGCTAAAACTCCGCATCGAAATTTGCGGGTGTTAAAATTGATGCGGAAATTCCGCAGTTGCGGATGCAGATGGATTTTGCGATTTTATTTTGACAATGTTGGTATTTTGTTGTTTGTCAGCCTACCCTGCGGGGCTAGCACACCTGACGCCGCGCCGCGACGCGAGTCAAGAAAGATCTACCCTCCTCTTTCTAATTTGCACGGTGCGAGTGAGGCAGGAGACGCTCAGCCGCGCGCAAAGCGACTAAGCAGCAAGTTGTTCTAGACGTACAGAACTGACCTACGAGCCATAAAAATCTTATCTATACATACAAAAAAAATGGTCCTTATGTTCCATTTTGCCTCAGCCATCCCAGACAAAAAATACAAACGGCATCATCAAGTTAAAATTACGGTATTTTACCACACCTAAAATACCTTCACAATTTTAGATATTTATCGAAATTTGTCCAAAAAAGCCCTAACAGAAGAGTGTTGCATCTTGTTTTCTCTTATTGCGGGGATGACACCAATCCTGTCACACGGGCCTGGTTTACAACCTATCGAATTATTAAAATACTAGCTTCCGCCCGCGACTTCGTCTGCATGGACCCGGGATAAAAACTAAGTATCCTATATTTTAATCCAGGCTACATATACTATCTTCGTGCAAAATATCACCCGTTTGAACCGTTTAAGCATGATTGAGTAACAAACATCCAAACATCTAAACATCCAAAAAATCAAACTTTCGCATTTATAATATTAGTAGGATACGACATTTGGTTAAACATCGGGATAAAAATTCGTGCAGTGACCGCTATTGTCGGGACTCCTACACTGGTTCCCAAAATACCACATTTTCTATACACCGGTTTCTTTTAAAACCAGATTTTCGACAGCCCATACCCTTAATTTATCATGTTACCATTGACATCACAATTTCAATATATCACACCTTTTGAAAACAGCAGATTCCCTAAACACCAGATAATCGGAAAACCATTTTTTTCACAATAAGTACAATATTTTCGAAAAAACGTAATCTCACATTACCATGATCACATTATACTTGATTTCTCAAACAACTCACAATGAATAAACCAAAATTTTAATACCTACCCCAAGTTTTCAAGACACCAGTTTTGCAAAATATTATATGTACGGTCAGACAGAAGCAAGCCAATATAATACGGTTACTGCCTGCTTGGTTACTGAAAATTCAGGCTTCTAGTTTTATCCACAACGCCTCGTCTCGTCTCACCCCTCCGGTGGAAAATCAGCTTAAGATGGTCATACTGAACAACTTTTCCCATGGGACCAACCACGAAATCGCAAAAAAAAACAGCTGTTTGCTGCATTAACTGTGCATTCATTGCGAGTTAATGTACGGAACAGCTGTTTTTTTTTGCGATTTAGGGGTTGGTCCCACATGGGAAAAGTTGTTTAGTATGATTCTTATTCGCTTTTGGCCATTCCGGATCACGAGACCAAAATCACCCAGTATAGGTATATTAGGTATATTATTTAGCTTTGGGCTTAAAATCACAAAATCTCACTTCACCTCATTATCAATACTCCCAGATCTCAAAACTCCATGGTCTCAAAATACCTAAATTGCAGAATGCCTAAATTTTTTTCTCAATCAACCGAAACCCTAATATCGCCGATGTTCAAAATACCTTAGGCTAATAATACCTAAACTTCAAAACAGCATTATGGCAAAACAACATATGCTTAAAATAACCGAACCTCAAAATACCTAAATTTATACTACATGAATGAATCCCATCCCATCTCGTAGCCAGCTTCCATCACATCTCTCGTCAAAATCTCTGTGGACACTCGACTTTAGAAGAGCGGCAGATTGATGGAGGTAAAAGATCGGTAGATAATATCAAATAAACACTCGTAAAAAAAATTAGGCATTTTTGGGAAAAATGCCTAAATTTAGGTATTTTGAGGTTGAGTTGTTTTGATATTTTGTCATTTCTGCCATTCGGTAATTGAAGCATTGTGCATTTCAATCTCCAGGCATTTAGAGAACATGCCGTTTTAAGTCAAAGTCATAATGAATTTCGTTCATTTTAAGAATGTTACAATTTGACATTTAGGTTTTATGAGCTCATGGTAATTTGAAAATAGGGAGTATTGGCAAATAAGGCATTATGAGATTTAGTGGTTATAAGCCCAAAGCTTTGGAACCTAGCTATACGGGAATTATATGTATTAAAAATCCCATGTATCGGGAATACGGTAAACTGGCAATCTGGTATTAAAGCTATTGCTACATTTATTAAATGGTGTATGAAGTATTAGTTTTTATTGCATATCTGGTATTATCAGAATTTGATGTTTAGGGAATGTAATATTATCGAAAACATGATCTACTGAGAATATGGTATTTTGAGAATCTGGTCTTAAAGGGAAACCGGTACAAAGAAAACGTGGTATTTTGCGAATGCGATATTTATAGATTCTGATATATCGGAAGTTTTGTATTTTGCAATTATTGTAATAAGGCCACGAGGGGTTAGGGGTGACGGGTGAGGTGAGGCGAATGAGCGCGTTAATATGCCAGAATAACAGCCCTGGCGCGTAGAATAAGCAAGCATGGTATTTCGCGCTCTGTCTCATTGGTTTTACGATGGTTATGTTTATGCTTTCTCATAACATTAGATGGTCACGCACGTTAGTTTAAGGTTATTAAAACAGATCAAACGATGTTTCAATTAAACGTTACGATAAAGTGATCGAATATACCCATATATATAACAATCATTTGAAGAGCTTGAGTGGCCTTATACTGGTTATTACCGGTTTATGGGTCATCTATTTATTATCAGAGTTAGATACTCAGGTGACTTATCAGTCAAGAAGCAACGACCTTCAGTTAATGTATTACACAATTGTTTACAGAATAGATAGACGTTTGGCGTAATAACTCGCTTTATACTTTACCCGAATGCCGCAAAAGCGAGAATAAATATTTCGCATAGTGAACTTTATATCTTTATGATATTTTAAAAGTATATTGGTTTCTAACCTTACTGTTAACCTTTTCCGAAAAAGTAGCGAATGTATAACGGTTAAACACATCTGAGGCTTATTAACGACTAGCTGTACCTGCGACTTCGTTCGCATGGTAATGTTGGTATTGTTTGTGGGAGTTCTAATTAAACCTATCAAGTAAAACGTTGAACAAACCTATTTTGGCTAAAATGCCGTTAAAATTCGTTTGTCCTTATCTGTCACTTTGATATTTAAATTAGTAAGAAAGGGACAAAACTCGTTTTATTTAACAGAGGTATTTTAAGTTTTATGAATAAGGGGGGTAAAAGGTTTAGTAGATGTTTGTGGCAATAAATCCAACAGGTAGGACACAGGCTGCAGCATTAAATGTTTATTGATCTTCTTCTCTACATATTTTTAACACTGTTTTATATTAATGTAGTGACCCAAGATCATTTCAGTTATCGCGTTTTTATTTATTACGTGATAACTGAAATGATCTTGAGTCACTCCAACTCTCAGGTAAAGATGTGTTTAGGAATTAATAATAGATAATACTTTCGAGTACCCATTGATCGGTACATAAGTGTCTACGTGGAACAAAAGATCTATTTTTAATTAGACAACCATTGACTACCATTACAGGTGCCGGCAAACTTCGTGCGCAACGCGGGACCAAGTGGGGGGACAGCTCGCACGTACAATTCGCCTTGCGAACAGCCCCTCCCCTTCGTCACGCGTTGCGCACGAAGTTTGCCGGCACCTGTACTACGCTGTATAGACTGGCAACCCAGAACATTTTTCTAGGCGTCTTTCTTCCAATCAGGCCGCCATCTTGGAAAATCAAAGCGTATGTAAACGTGCAATAGCTGCGACAATTTTCTGAGTTCGGATTCAGTTATGGCCATAGTGTGATTTAATACACTCGTATAAGAAAACTACTTATTGATTTAATCACCAAAATTTGGTTTTTGTAAATTTTTGATACTGGATATCTTTATAGTTCCCGAGGATGCACTGTGTTGATGCAATTGGCTCAGCGATTTGTGTCAGATTTGATGCCAAAGTCCTATTTAAGGTACATGCGGATCGTCCGATATCGATTTTGATAGCAATCGCAGCAAGACAAAAAAACAAAATTACGACTTTTTTCTGTTTCAGTCAGATCCATACACATTTAAGGTCCCACGGGATCCTCAGATATATGTTTTGAAAGCAATTAGAAATTAATATAATAATTATAGTCTCCTAAATTGCTAATGCGTTCATATTATATAATATTTTAAATATTTTACTTCAAAATTATCTGACAGAAATCTTGGCTGATCATAAGTATGTCCATGGTCCACATTGTGTTGATTGTGATGTGCATACAATTTGTCAGTACAACTCGTTTGACAGTTGGATCAGCAGCGCAACATGCCTCCAGACGATAACAATTAGTCAGTTTCTGATAAATTGGGGCTGACAAATCATGTCATGTATACACCCCATCAAATAGAGTATAAGGCTGAACGCAAGAACATCGCTATGCCACGCCATTAAAAAAAAAGGACGAGTCAGACTTTTGACTTTTCACGTTATATTGTTGAAATTTGTTGATACATTTACTCAAATTACGCCTTAATACGAATTTAGCGCATATAAGTTTCCATATCAGAATCGATTATTTTTTTTCATCACACTTGCTCGAAAAGGGCTTCATAATGCGCAGACATACAGAGCTGTTTCCTGTGTTACGCCCACGGGCGTAATGGTTTTTTTCTTAAATTGTATCTGTCACTCATGCGGCAGTTACAGAGCAAAGAGGTTTTATATCAAATACGATGTCTGAAAACGTATTTATAAATAAATTTAAACTTAAAAAACTACTTAAACATGTTTAACTGAATTATTTACAGATTTAATATGTAGTTATTTAGTGTATATGTTAAATGTTTTTAAGTGTTTCAAATCGTGGCTGTATACAGAAGGGTCTTTGCCATACGCGCCTCGCGTCAAATTCAACAAAATGGACGACTGTCATGTTGAAGTTTTTATTACGATTTGTATTAATTTCATCTAAAATGTATTTGTTTCCTCGCAAATGTGATGAAAAACATTGTGTATAACACGGGCGTAAGAATATTGCAAACGCGAGTCATCAAAAGCCCTCCGCCTTCGGCGTCGGGCTTCTGATAGACTCTTGTTCGCAATATTCCACTTCCGCCCCTCGTTAAACAATGTACTATTATGCTTTAGAATTTAATATGCGTTTTGTGAAGGTCTGTCACAACACCGGATCGAAATTATTACTGTGGGATAGTTATGGCAAGCCCGCCATTTTAACGTCACTGACAGTTGACAGATATGGCGGCTACGATTTCAAACAGAAGAAATTAATAATTTAAGGAGGTCAAATGTTTCTGAAAATTAATTAATCGTCGCAGTCGGATAAAAACTACCTGTTTAGGTAGCCCGTCCGTCGGGTCGGGTCGTCGGGTCCGTTTGGAAGCTAGAGTAATAATGTACTTATAAAAAAAGTTACATGTTTTTACGTTCATGGGAAGCTGAAATCATTCGGGGACACAACAAATAACAATGCTTAGTTTGATACTGGCTGATTCTTTTTTTAATTTAGAGATTTATTATAAGTGAGAGATTTAAGTCCAGGTTGTGAAATATATCGCTTCTAAGTAAAGCAAATTATTGATAAACTGAGAATAATTTTCGGCTCGCGGGCCGCCTTGTGATAGCAGTGCAGGCCTGTGGAAATAGTAGATTGTGACTCAAGGGAGTAAAATGATATATGTAAAGCGAAGGCGGTATATTTAATTCAAAATTAGGTAGGTACATCATAATTCTACCGGATTACGGCGTGCAAACATTGGTGATTTACTTATCTAGGTCAGTAAGTAATACAAAAATAAAAAGTATACATCAAAACACAAAAATTCGATGATGACAAAGTCAGAGAAATAAATTCACAAAATAATTAATACGATAATAATATTTAAATAACAATTGAACTTATTACAAAATAACAATAATAATAAATATACGTGCTACTTTTTACCTATACCTATCAAAACGTCAGTCACTAGTATGCAGGAATTCTCCAACCGAATAGAAAAATTGTTTTTCTAACCAAATTAGAACAGTTTTGCAAAATCAATTGTAGCACAGGTCGCTTATTGATTTTGGTATATTATTATAGATTAAAGTGGCCATATAATAGCAGTTTTTTTCTATATAATTCTAACCTTGGAGCGGGCATAGATAAAGGGACATGGGTTTCCGCCCTTCTATTGGCATTATCTCTTAGATGGAATAGTGATAAGTTTTCCTTCACTAGTTTGGCAATCTCGTAAATGTACATGGCCGGCAGTGTTAGCGATTTATTTTCAATAAATAATTGTTTACATGATTGGATGTTTTTAAGGCCCCAGATTGCCCTTAAGCATTTCTTCTGTGCAACAAAGACTTTTTGTGCTTGTGATGAATTTCCCCAGAGTACAATTCCATACCTAATTCGGGACCATACATGAGCATGATTAGACAGTAATGGCTGTTTCAACTGAAGTAGTTCTCCTAATTATTCTTAACGCATATGAATTTATATTTTTTTTGCATAGCATGTCCACATGTTAATTCCAAGTTATATATTTATCTAAACTAAACATATACCCAAGAAAATTGTACTATCTACTTCTTCAATCCGGTTGTCAGCGTATGATTTATTCATTGCAATTTATTTGGCCTGCTTTGTTGAGAATCGCAATTTTTTTATTTTTCCAATAAATATTTCTAACTTATTTAATACTAGCCAGTCTACTATCAGCATCATTGACTTCAGCTTCATACTGTGTTGCATGAATACATTTGAATATAATTGTTGTGTCATCTGCAAACAGCACACTTTTATGCTGTGTTACTTGTGCCAAATCATTTACGTTGTAAGCTTGTATCCAATTGAAGGCCTGCCGCTAACGCCATACATACGTAATTTATTTAATAAGATATCGTGGTCCACAAAATCGAAAGCCTTACTTAGATCTAGAAACAGACATGAGTCGTCGGTATCTTTGCGTTCAAGTTATTCAAAACATGCTTGAAAAGTACAAAGTTAATCCTGAATGAAGCGAAAGATTCTACAATAGCATCCTGAGCGTTGCGAGTGAAGTTTGAATCTTGAGTTGAGCGTAACAAGGGATTCAAGATTTTTTATTGAAAACATGTTAACATGACATGACAGTAAATCCAATGCATCATGAAACGATACTAGAGAGAGAGAGAAAGCGCGGGTCCGCGGCGAGTTCCTGCGTGACACAACGCGCTTCCGGTACCGCCAATAAATCGCGTCGCCTTGCCCTGAGGGTTATCCCGGGGATATCCGCAGTATACAGTCGTACGAGGCGACTCACTAGCTCAGGACAATCGGGTGCCATATGATTGACGAAGCTTCATGCTTGTTTCGAAGGAGTGCTTTATCATGAAAGTCCCGAAGGTTGCGAATCACAAAGCTTAATCTTCGATAACAGCTTTCGTAAAGAGATAATATTTGCTATAGTATCCGCAAAACCAAGTGGCGAGTCAGGTCATAGATCATTGGATCATCTCTTTCGCACCTGCACTGCCTTATGGACAGGGCCGTGCAAGAATACAACTGACTTTTATTGCCTGACTCGCCACTTGGTTTTGCGGATACTATATAATGGAAATTAAGTCGCATATCGAAGACCACGCATAGATCATTAACGCAGGAGCCATGGTTGATAGGGTCTGCTCCGAGCATGTATCTTCAGTGAGGAAAAGTGAAAACCCTCGAGGGCAAAAATGACTCTTTTTCTGGATATCAGGACGAGAGAAGAAAAGTACAACTTTGAACCCTCAATGACATTTTCTGAATAGCAGGTGTGAAACAGTAGATTGTACAACAAGTGCATAAAACGAGCCATTTTACCTGAGACGAGAGTAGATAGTTTAGTCGAGGGGTAAAATGGCTCATTTATGCCCGAGTAAGACGCGCTGCTTTTCACTTCGATTGCGCGAAAATATCAAATAATTGAATTAGCAAAATTGAATATAATAAAAGCTCATTCCCGCCACTAAAGTTTGAAATTTTCTGTTTAATTTTCAACACGTGATATTAGAATTAGGCTACTTCATACTGTCAAGTCATTTAATGTTTCAATATGTTTTGAAAAAATCATCATCATTCTCCTAGCGATGTTCCCGGTTATGCCCCTAAAGGAGCTCGGGGTCCGCTTTGACACCTAATCCCAAGATTTGGCATAGGCGCTAGTTTTACGAAAGCGACTGCCATCTGACCTTCCAACCGAGAGGGAAAACTAGACCTTATTGGGATTAGATCGGTTTCCTCACGATGTTTTCCTTTCACCGAAAAGCTAACGGTAAATATTCCGTACATAAGTTCCGAAAAACTCATTGGTACGAGCCGGGATTCGAACCCACGACCGCCGCTTGACAGCCTGAACGACGAGCCATTTTACCGGATTCACATTTGTCTGTCCTGTCATTTGATGCCGTCGTCGTCAGATAAATGTGAACGCAATCATATTAAATGTATGAAACCGATACCGTTCTGATGCGTCACAACACAACACGACAGACAAATGTGAATGCGGCTTAATGTGATGTGTTCTCTTCACTCGCGTGTCGGACTCGTAGGTACTTATCTGACGTGTCGTGTCGTAACGCGACGGAAACATATTGGTTTCATACCTCTAGTCTAGTACGGCTAGGTATACGCCTCGTCTGATGCGCTCTCACATGGCGGCTTCTTTTGTGGGTCAATCAAAATCAATATCAACCTACACTATTTTATCCGGTAACACAAGGTACAAAACTGCCATGTTTGTTAAAGAACCGGCTCTAAAGTAAGGATTCATTGTTTATAACAACTTTTTACACCAGCAGTTACGGGATGCTATACATTTTATTTGGTTTGATAGACACAGTTTTGAAATAAGGTAATTTGAAAGTTCGTAAAAAGTAACACATAAAAAAAAAAAAGTGTGGGTGAAAAAATTGATTGCCCATTAGCGTCAGTCGTCAGAGCACACGTCACGTAACTATGAATCCTGCTAAAAATCACTTTCCGTTGACATTTAATTCATGATTAATTTAGATGTCGCGTTATAAATTAAAGTCCTTAAGCCAATTGGATTGGTACCTAGGTGTCCTGTACGAGGGTGTATAGACCGCCGGACAATATAATAGGTGCCAACGCTTCTGTTCGCAGGCTCGCCCAGCCGTTGTTCCTCGGTAAGCTGGTGGACTTCTACACGGAGAGCAAGGAGCAGACGGTCTCCCTGGAGGAGGCCTACTGGTACGCCGGGGCCGTGGTGCTGTGCTCGGCGCTCAACGTGCTCGTCGTGCACTCGTACATGATGGCCATATTGCATATGGGAATGAAGTTCCGCGTTGCCTGTTGCTCTCTTATATATCGAAAGGTAACGCGTTGCATTTTTTATCAATATTTTGTACTAACACACCTTCACTTCCAGTTGACATGGTAGTTTTTAAGGTAACGCTGCTATTCAGCCAGCAGTATAATTGGGTACGCAAGTGTTGTGCTCCTAATGATCTAAACTTAATCCCTTATAATAGAGACGGGTGTAAATCATACGTATAGCTACTTCTGTTACTGTTTATGGTCAATACGTCACATGCGAGCACACGACCGTCGGCAACATACCTGAACGCAGCCGCTGTGGCCGAAATCGGCCGGGACTACATCATCAAGGTCAAGGAAATTAGAAGAAGTACTTTTTTTGTATAACTAACATCATATTTTTGAAGTGTATTCAATGTTAGTACTTACGTTAAACGTTTAATGTGCTATTTTGCCATGACCTTCGAACATAAGTATTTTTTGCTCGTCTCATAATCGGTGGCAATAATTGGGAAGGTGAATACAATGACACCGAAGTACCCCAACGTGACTTACACAGCGGCCAAATGAATAGTTTATTTGTAACATACGTTTTAGCATCGAATACTACGGCTATACCTACATGTGTAACTTATTATTCTTATTAACTCCGGTTTATTTTACGTCTTTGTGTCAATATTCATGCTGTTTTGTCACCTAGAATTCTAGCATGTGCTTGAATTCCAATAGTATGTAAAGCTAATATAGATGACTTTTAAATATAGACTAGATGTCTCATCGTGCGTCGAAAATGTATTCTATACTAACTTTGGTAGGTTCTGTAACGGAGATTGTAGGGCTCTTTTGAACATTTTCGAAACCACAAATATATTGCGCGTTTTTGTCTCGTGCAGGAGGATATGGACGCGGTCGTCAAAATGATAATGGGATTGCGTGAACGCTGATAAAACCGAATTTGTGCTTATTCACTCTCCATACTAGACCTATCATACTCACAGCTTCACCTATCCTCATAACAATATTGTCCTTGTCAACCGTACGTGCCAGGCAATTGAAACAGCTCAGAGGCTCTAGTATAAGTTTTACCGAAACAAAACGTTACGACAGCGTTTGCGTTTAGCTGTCAAATCCCATACAAATTGAGGGTAAAACGCAAACGCGATCGTAAAGTTTTGTTTCGGTAAAACTTATACTAGAGCCTCAGGTGCATTTAAGTAAACTTATCTTGGTCAACACACATTGATTTTTTTTTGTTGCTAATTAAGAATACTCTTAGGTTTATTTTAACATTTAAGTTACGGAATTCCTACCAGTACCTCCCTTAAAATGTTTAATGCCCTTGATTGCCAGGCATATTGAATAATCAATTTTACAAATCCGATTCCTAAAATTACTTGTAAATGAAAGAACTGTCAAAATAACACAAAAACGGTTTAGAATCTGTTAAATCATACCGGCAAGCTCTAAACTTCAATATGAACTAGTAAGCAGTAAATAACAATGACGATCTGAAATACATATACCTATAAACATAATACAAGGACAATGATCGCCGGCAAATATGAAGTTCCTGGAGTGTCCAATGACATAGGAGATAGGTAGAACTCTAAAGAAACGCATACATCCGCGCACATTTTCGCATTTATAATATTATGATAGATTTATTTTTCAAACCGACAAAGGAAGTGTTTTGCCCGTTAAGATCAGAATTGTCATTACAGCTAGTCGTTTGTTTTCAGTCCCTCAGACTGTCGAAGACGGCCCTCGGAGAGACAACGGTCGGCCAAGTGGTGAACCTGCTCTCGAACGACGTGAACCGCTTCGACGTGGCGGTGATATTCCTCCACTACCTGTGGATAGGCCCTGTGGCCACGGTCATCATCACGTACCTCATGTGGCAGGAGATCAGCTGGGCTTCGGTCGTCGGCGTTGGGTTCATGTTGGCTTTCATACCCTTACAAGGTACGATGTTTTGCCCTATATATTTCTGTGCGTCATCTGGTTCTATACTAGCACGCGGCATAATGCGTTGCCAGAGGCGGATTCTCCCTATAGCTAAAGGGAAACTGGCTAGGCACGTGCCTAGTGGAGCGAGATTCCATAGGGGCGCGCGTGCGAATTTTTGAAAGGAAATAGTCTATGGCGGCTGTTGTCCACGTTAATCCCCTAGCCTGATCCCCCAGGGGAAAAAAACGGTTAGGTTGTTAGTTGAACTGCGACCCTACAGCGCGCGAGCCGAGCGAGCGAAGCGAGCGTGACGCGGTAGCGTCCGGCGAAGCGCCATAACCGAACATTATCATTTTTTCCTAGTTGAATATAAAATAATTGCCGCTAATTCCCCTGGGGGATCAGGCTAGGGGATTAACGTGGATAACGTGCTATGGCGCTATATACATTTAATCCGCGACTGTGCGTGGCACCTTCCTTTATAGTTTGGGCCGTATTTACGCGTTACAATGTTAACTCAAGGAGGCCGCAGACGTCCGGAAACCATGTCCTGTTCCACATACCGTTTCCGTATTCGCAGACAAACAATGCAAGCATTTCGTTCGAAACGTACTAGATGCGGAAAATAGTCTTGGAATTAGTTTAATTTCTCGTCAGAAATGGTGGTCCTGTTTGGAATCTAAACCGTGGGTTCGGTTCGGCATTCCACACGGAATGATAACTTACTAACGCGAATTTTCGTCCGTCCCGTCTATCACTGTACTACTTGTTACAAAGCACAGAAAGTACCTAATAAGAAGAAGTAAGATTAGCAGCCTGTTAATAATTTCTAATTTAAAATATATTGGTTGGGAATTGTACCATCGCTAACACAGTTAACTGACCATCTGTGTACTTTATGTGCATTGTAAAAAGGTTCAATATCAGTACAGAGGCTCTAGTATAAGTTTTAGTGAAACATAACTTTACGATCGCGTTTGCGTTTTACCCTCAATTTGTATGAGATTTGACAGCTAAACGCAAACGCGGTCGTAACGTTTTGTTTCGGTAAAACTTATACTAGAGCCTCAGGATGGTCAGTTAACTCTGTTGGTGTTTGTATGTGGGGACATCAAATCACACCTCATCAAACGACTTGCTTCTTGTGTTTAATGATACATTTGTAACTCGGTATGCTTGCGACGACTTGCACTGTCGCCTTACTTGTTTCCGGTCGTGCCGTGGCATCCTCTTCACATATCTAGTTCAGGGGTAGACAGACGCGGCTCGCAGAATAAATATTATTAAATCTTGACTTGTAGGTATGTATTATCCTTGCAATCATTACTCGTAGAGTACATCGGAATGTCTGTCTAATTAGACCAGCTAGACAGAACTGGCTTACCACGAGGCAGCTTGACCCTTGACTTGCTATTCGTATGTATCTAACATGTCGTTTCTATATTCTATACTAATCTACACTTCTACACTGATATTATAAAAGGAAAGATTTGATTGTTTGTTTGTGTGTTTGTATTGAATAGGCTCCGAAACTACTGAACCGATTTGAAAAATTCTTTTACCATTAGAAGCCGACATTATCCCTGATGAACATAGGCTACTTTTTACCGCGGGGAAATGCTTCATTCCTACGGGGAAACGGGTAATCCGTGCGAAGCCGGGCCGGGCAGCTGGTAATGTTATAAACAGGAAAAGTCGAAAGTTTGTATGTAATGGGGATACTCTGGAACCGATTTTCCGATTTCAAAGATTTTTTCACCTGCGTGTAGAGTGGACTTTCTGGATGGTTATATTTTATAGGCTATGTTTTATTCCGCGGGTTGGCCTGCGTTGTTCGCAATATACCCCAGGAAAAATACGGTTTTGAAAAACATTAATTTATAATAGCGTTTTTTTGTTGATTTCATTTTAAAATGTTATTCTAAGATGCTTTATTCAAGAATCCGACAAACTTTCCACTCGGAAGTAATTATGTAGATTTAAATGAAGCATGCATTGTCTTTTTTGTATTATTTAATTTGAATATTATAGAGCAAATAAAGAAAATTATAAAGCAAATAGCAGCAAAATGACAAACATAATTATTAATATTATTTCTGACTTTACAGAAGCTAGTTATTTTATCATTTTTTTGATTTCTGAAATTCTGTCCGATTCTGTCGCTGGGTAACTATTTAATTGATAATGTATCCGTTACATAGAAAAAATAAGCTATTATAAATTATTTCCAAAATTGGTTTTTTTTCCATACAAGTTGTCAGTTCATTGACTGGACTAATACGCGGGCGAAGCCGCGCGAGCAGCTAGTGTAATATAACGTTATCTCTTTCCTCATGCTCGTGCAGGCATTATTTGCTTCCTCCTTTAATAATAGGCAAAATATTTGCCTCATAGAAATATACCATACACAGTCAGGGTTATTAATGTACCTACCTACATAAACAAGGACATAAATATCTGTACAGCGGCGCTACCACGAACTTCGAAAGTCGAAGTTCGTAATACATGCATCCCTGTCACTCGATTAAGGGAGTGCGATAGAGATGGAAATACCCGAACTTCGACTTTCGAACTTCGTGGTAGCGCCGCAGGACTCTACTGGCACTGTCATAAAGGGCTGTATAACGCGCGCAGATAAAGAATGGATCTGAAAATGGCCGTCCGCTCGCATGCTATCTCGCTCACACCCTATCGCTGTCTATACTCGCACTGTGTGAGTATAGACAGCGATAGGGTGTGAGCGAGATAGCATGCGAGCGGACGCCATTTTCAGATCCATTCTTTATCTGCGCGCGTTATACAGGTATTTATGTCTTTATTTAAGTACGTATATTAACACCTCTGACTGTACCTAATCCAATATTAATTGTTAGTGTAATATCCTGCGAAATGTTTATTTATCTGCCAATTGTGTCATTGCCATGCCCCAGTTACCCATTCTCTGAACTGATAATTGTTACCGACCACACGTCGTTAGATCAGTAGGACTCTATGTGTAACACACACGTTTTACTTAGACACGACACATGAACCCCGGATTTACGATTGCCACGCGTGGAAGAATGTCAGCAACTACTATGTAGCAAATTAGAGATGATAATGATGATTGGATTAAAGAAATAGCTACGTGGTATATTTAGTTACAGTTCTTTTCATAGTGCAACTAAAGCCACTGAGACAAATTATGTGAATAGTTTTTATTACATTGTAAACTAACTCATTTATGGATAAACGTAAACTTAATAATTTACTTTAAAAACAAAGTTTAAACCGAGTTCGATTCAGTACTTTGGCAAACCACATAGGTACATGAACATTTCCTTATGCCTCGATCTCTCCAGGACCCCATATTCAGGTACCACGGGACCGGACCACCTGGGAAAGATACCCTTTTAAACAACAATAGTTATTTACTATACAAGTACCGAAAATAGGAAATTCGCAACGAGTGGTGATAAATTAAAACACGACCGAAGGGAGGGTTTTAAATCGACTCGAGTACATTATTTTACGTCACTCCGGGCGGTAAGTGAGATTTACCGCTGACGGGCGCAGCGGCAAATCTCCCTTCACACCCAGGAGAAGACGTAAAATTGTGTACGCACCACGGGCGGTAATTCGTAAAGCCCCAGATCGCATATTTATGGCCCTCACCGGTTCGGGCCACAAACACCTGCGTCCTGGGGCATTCACGAATTTACCGCCCTAGGTACCTAATGTACTATTACAGTACATATGGTGCTACTTTCCCGCACTAGTGCGGAAAGAGCACTTTCCGTGCATATGTCGAAACTTTAAAGAGCCATATGTACAGTAATAGTTATTTATGCTACAAGTGTGTAAAGTAGGTGATTTCCGACGAGTGTCATTTTTATACATGAGCGAGTGCAGCGAGCGTATTTATAATTCGACACCAGTCGGAAATCATCTTTACGCGCGTGTATCATACAACGGTTTACTACGCCTTGTGTGAGGAAATATATTAAATGTAGAATTTAAAATAGATAGGTTAAAATTTAAGAACCCAGGTAGATTGTCAGGTATAGGTGACGGCACGTAAGTCTAGCGCTGACCGTTTATGCGCAGAAGTCGAAAATAAGGTATCTCGGGGGAGTGAAGGGGACGCGCGGGGGCGTGCGTAAGCGCTCATTGGCTCTCCAGTCGTACTCTGTCCCGCGCACCGATGCGACACCCCGCTCACTTCTGGTGGTACAGTCGCGTTCTAAATTGTATTGTTATTAGTTATTACTGTCGTTTTTTTGTGTTAAGTTTGAGTTTGTTTTTTATTGACTGTTTTTATTAAGTTAGTGTTTATTTGTGATTTTAAACAGTAAGTATGCCTAGAAGAAATACTGTTTGAGAAGACAGGCACGGAAAATGGTATATGACGTGCATTCTTTCTTAAAGACAGAAACGAATGAATTACTTGATTCTTTGAAACATATTAAAAGTCAAATTGACGAAACTACGAATATGTAACTCAGTCACTTTTGGACAGCGGCACTGGATTTAAAAATGAATAACATGATGCATGAGGGTGTGCTACCCCTATCAGATTTCGATTAATGTTACTGAATAAAAAAAAATTTTTTTTTTTTATTTCTACCTCCCCATATTAGTGATGAGATTAGTTTAAACGAACTACCTTAGATATAAAAGAAGGACAAACAAAAACAAGTTTTTATTAGTAAGTATTATTGTAATCAAGTTGTAGTGATAACAATTGCGTTCGCGACAGTACCTATGCGCAGCTATCCCCTCCATGTTTCGTTCACCGCTAGACTTACGTGCCGCTACCTATACCTACTTATTATCTGGAACTGCATTTAACAACTTCTCCACATATTTTGCTGTCAAGCTTATTCACTTAAGAGTTAAAACCATTGTAGGGTCATTTCGCCGGTTAGCGACCACCTAATTTAATGTGCCGGTGGGCGACCACTTAAGCTGTGTTGGTGAACTGAAAGGATATTTTCTCGGTTTTTTAGTAGATTTCTATTCTAAAACAACAAAAAAATGCATGTACAAGTAATTGTCTTAATAGGGTGTGTAAAATTGATGTTATCTTCAATAGAAAAAACCTTCTCCTTCAGGTGGTCGCTAACCGAAGGTGGTCGCGTAACCAGCGAAATGACCCTACCTACTATGGTTTTGGAACAAAATTAATTTTGAGTAACTCAATATATTCAACAACAAAAAGACCCTGTACCGACGTAATTCTGAGAAACATACTGACACTATTGAAACGCAATAAATCATTATTATTATTGATTACTCACTTTCACTCGACATTTTTAACAAATTTACATAAAATAACTCCAAAGCAAACAACATTCACAACAATGGCGGGCTTTTAAATACATGCGCGGTCAACATATGCGCATTGCGCATGTGCAAGTCGCCATACTGTCGTATCGCAAAAGGCATAAGAAAGATATGCGTTCAGCCAAACACATTAAGTAAATATTTAAAATTAATTAATTAATTGACCAAATTCAAAATGCATATAGATTAACAAATAATTTTATACATTATTAGTATTTATGTACCTTTCATATGAAAGAAAACGTGTAATTGAAATATTTGTAAAACTTTTCTCGAGTAATAAAAACTCTTCTTTGTGTTGGGCTGACGACGGACTTGAAAATTAAAAAAAATTTGAAAAGTAAAAACCACTAGTGCGAAAAAGTGGCACTTTCCGCACGATTTGCGTGCTTGGAAAACGCTCTTTTCGAGCACATGCATTGTAAAACGTTGTACGATACATGTGCAAATAGGTAATTCGCAACTCGTGTCGATTTAAAACACTCCCTTCGGTCGTGTTTTAATTTATCACCACTCGTTGCAAATTTCCTATTTTCGGCACTTGTATCGTAAATAACTATTTTAATACAGTTGCTCAAAAAGTGCTACTTTACGTAGCTGTTTAGCGTGCGGAAAGTTGGTTTTCGCGAACTAGTGCTTTTCACTTTTTCCACTCAATAATTGTACAAATTGTACCATTAGTTTTTATGTCAATAAAAAATAAATAAGATAGAAATGTATTAAAAATAATGTTTTTGGAACAACTTTATTATTTATCAACTTACTTCTTACAGAATGAATAATATAAAAGTTTCGTATTCCTTACTTGTTGTTTTTCTTATTTTTTCGCAACTATATTAAACGTGCGTAAATGTCATTCTTCACTCGTTCCGAGTCGTGCTGATATCTCGGTACTCGTGACGTAATGACATACTTTCCGCACTAGCATCGAAATGTACTATTTCCAAATCGGTCCAGGCGTCCTCGAGTAATTGAGGAACATACATAAAAAATAAAAAAATCCCGATGAACCGAACCTGCTGCTTTTTTGAAGTCGTAAGAATGTAAATTTTACGTGACTGCCAGAGTACGGTAGAATAATGAGTTAACATTATGTAGGTCTAAATCAATTCATTAAACATTCACGATTCTCACTCGCATACTTAAATGTTAATACTCAATTGATCATAGATAGGCGGTGCAGCATGTAGGAAAACTCGAACTAAATAGAACATGTTTATTATATAATTATGTGAGATGTGATTTTCAGCCCAGCGTTTGTATTTTTGTACCGTTAGTATAAAGTACGATTACCACCGAACTGGCCGGGCGGAGCGCGCCTGAGAGCATTTTACTAGTATCAAAAATCTTTTATTTGCAAGAATATGGTAACATAAGATCTTAAAGCTAGAATAAGTGCAAGTACATATTCTACCTGCATACAGGTGTGCAAATTCCTACTGTGAGGAAATAAATGTCAATTTGATTTAAATAGGATATTAAATTACGAATAAGTACAATTATAGAAAAGATACATTAGGCAATTACATTATTATTATTAGTAATATATTCCAACCAGTAACTTATTAACTTCCTTTTGAACATCGACTTACTTTCTAGTTTAATGCTGTTAGGTAGGTTGTACACGAGGATACACATAATACCTAAAGTAATTTGAAGCTTTACGAGGGCGACACTGAAAGTCTTTAGAACTGGCCACTTGTAATAAATATAATAAAAAAATAAGTTCAAAATTTGAAAATGGAACTCTTTCTTAATATTTTTGTGTACGAATTCCACTCGATTGTCATTTGGTTTGAGTTTGTTTTTTATTGACTGTTTTTATTAAGTTAGTGTTTATTTGTGATTTTAAACAGTAAGTATGCCTAGAAGAAATACTGTTTGAGAAGACAGGCACGGAAAATGGTATATGACGTGCATTCTTTCTTAAAGACAGAAACGAATGAATTACTTGATTCTTTGAAACATATTAAAAGTCAAATTGACGAAACTACGAATATGTAACTCAGTCACTTTTGGACAGCGGCACTGTGGATTTAAAAATGAATAACATGATGCATGAGGGTGTGCTACCCCTATCAGATTTCGATTAATGTTACTGAATAAAAAAAAATATTTTTTTTTTATTTCTACCTCCCCATATTAGTGATGAGATTAGTTTAAACGAACTACCTTAGATATAAAAGAAGGACAAACAAAAACAAGTTTTTATTAGTAAGTATTATTGTAATCAAGTTGTAGTGATAACAATTGCGTTCGCGACAGTACCTATGCGCAGCTATCCCCTCCATGTTTCGTTCACCGCTAGACTTACGTGCCGCTACCTATACCTACTTATTATCTGGAACTGCATTTAACAACTTCTCCACATATTTTGCTGTCAAGCTTATTCACTTAAGAGTTAAAACCATTGTAGGGTCATTTCGCCGGTTAGCGACCACCTAATTTAATGTGCCGGTGGGCGACCACTTAAGCTGTGTTGGTGAACTGAAAGGATATTTTCTCGGTTTTTTAGTAGATTTCTATTCTAAAACAACAAAAAAATGCATGTACAAGTAATTGTCTTAATAGGGTGTGTACCACCGAACTGGCCGGGCGGAGCGCGCCTGAGAGCATTTTACTAGTATCAAAAATCTTTTATTTGCAAGAATATGGTAACATAAGATCTTAAAGCTAGAATAAGTGCAAGTACATATTCTACCTGCATACAGGTGTGCAAATTCCTACTGTGAGGAAATATATGTCAATTTGATTTAAATAGGATATTAAATTACGAATAAGTACAATTATAGAAAAGATACATTAGGCAATTACATTATTATTATTAGTAATATATTCCAACCAGTAACTTATTAACTTCCTTTTGAACATCGACTTACTTTCTAGTTTAATGCTGTTAGGTAGGTTGTACACGAGCATACACATAATACCTAAAGTAATTTGAAGCTTTACGAGGGCGACACTGAAAGTCTTTAGAACTGGCCACTTGTAATAAATATAATAAAAAAATAAGTTCAAAATTTGAAAATGGAACTCTTTCTTAATATTTTTGTGTACGAATTCCACTCGATTGTCATTTGTTTTACGATTTGGCGGCAAATTGAAAATTGTGTGCACTACGTGAGCATAAATTTAACGCGAGAAAATTTTCGAGCAATGATTTTTTACGACTTTCGATGTAATTTAAGTCAACAAGAAAGTTATGATAGACTTCGATTGGCCTTTCACGATGAAGCCCCATCTCGTGCTACTATTTACAACTGGTTTAATGAATTTAAACGTGGCCGCACTAATCTCGCTGATGATCTGCGTGAGGGCCGGCCTTCTACGGCGACTACTGAAGATAACATCAGTGTTGTGCGGCGTATGATAGAGACTGACAAAAGAGTAACCTATCAGCAGATTCGTACAAGCTTAGCCATTGGTATGAGTCAAGTCCACAAAATCCTCCATGAACATTTAGCGGTGAGGAAGCTTTGTGCCCGGTGGATACCTCATAATTTGACAGAAGCCCAAAAAGTCCGTCGTGTTGATTGGTGCCGTGAAATGGGTCAAAGATTCAACGGAGGTGACTCAAATGCTGTGTTCGACGTAGTTACGGGTGACGAAAGCTGGATTTACTGTTATGATCCTGAAACTAAAAGACAGTCTGCTGAGTGGGTGTTTCCTTCCGAGGAGTTGCCTACTAAAGTGAAGAGAGGTCGAAGTGTGGGAAAAAAGATGGTGGCCTCGTTCTTCGGAAGGACTGGTCATTCATTACGCAACAATTATTTTAGAGGATCAATAAACAGTTACTGCGAAGTGGTACACTAACAATTGTTTACCACTTTTCTTGGAAAAAGTTCGAGAAAAACGGCCTCGCAGTAGGATCCTGCTTCACCACGACAACGCCTCATCGCACACCGCCAAGCAAACGATCGACTATTTGGCGACGGCAAACGTGGAATTACTGGGTCACCCACCTTATAGCCCCGACCTTGCACCTTGTGATTTTTATTTATTCCCAAAAATTAAAGAAAAACTTCGAGGAAAACGTTTTATGGACGCCGACGAAGCAGTGGCTGCGTTTCAAAAGGCCGTCGAAGAGACCCCTAAGGACGAGTGGGCAAAGTGCTTTTCTCAGTGGTTCTATCGAATGCAGCGATGTATTGATGTGAAGGGAGGCTATTTTGAAAAGATATAATAAAAGTAATAAGTTGCTTGATTGCTCAGTTTTTGATTTTCTAAGAACTTTCAGTTTGACCCTCGTACTAGGTACAGACGTTACATTTCATATTTGAATGAATTTGCGGTTGGTCGGCTCCTCGCGGACGCGGACGGCTGTGCTCGGCTGTCGGCGCGTCTCGCGACCCAGCCCGCGAATCGTCTATAATAAATGCCACATTGTCTATCCATACATTACCCAGACCAGACATCTACAAAACGTCAGACTAAATTGATGTACAGTCAGCAGCGGAATTGGCTATATTTTGAATTCTTTGCCCGCGTAGCTGCTTTTGCTGATGACTGTACTTATGCATGACCAAGTTCCCGGCTTATAACTATTATATATATTGGTATTAGTAATTAATACAATCATGTCCACTTATGTAGATTAAGAAGTATGGACACGTCAGCTCACTAATTCGATGACCAGTAACTTGAAGACATTTTCTCAGGTTTTCAGAAATAAGTCAAGCAAGTAAATACATATTTGCGGACAATCCCACACAAATCGACCCAGTTCCATACTAGTCAAAGCTTGTACTGTGGGTACTAGACAACGATAAACATACTTATATAGATAAATAAATGCATAGAAAACATCCATCACCCGGGATCAAATATTCGTACTCCTCCCACAAATAAATGTCTTAACCTGGATTTGAACCCTCCTGAGGACCTCTAGCTTCGTAGGCAGGGTACCAACTAGGCTAAACCGGTCGGTCGTCACGTACTATTCCAGCATACCTCGGCAAGCGGACGTCGGTGCTGCGGCTGAAGACGGCGCTGCGCACGGACGAGCGCGTGCGCCTCATGAACGAGATCCTCTCCGGGATCCAGGTCATCAAGATGTACACGTGGGAGAAGCCGTTCGCGGACCTCGTCGCGAAAGCCAGGAAGTACGTTGCCTCTAAGTTACACTACAGTTTAACCTTTTTTACAAACTTAACGTATAAGGATTGGATGCACCAAACCGTCTGTAACCCGTGATGTGTCCGTTAAAATCTGAATGGATGGAAATTGAAATGGAAATGGTTGACGTCCAGTCGGCCGGCCAAGGTATAGCTGGATTGACGAAGTCCAGAAAGATCTGTGCCAGCTTCAAAATGCCGATCAGACCCCGTATCATGGTCGGCCTTATCACGCGATAAGTGACAAGATAGGAGCGTCGTCTCGTTCTATCGAACGGTGTCAGCCAGTGACGGAAGCTCTATCCTGTCACTTATGGTAAGGCCGACCATGATACGGGGTCAGGACAGAGCACAGTGGCGTGTCTTATTTCGGAGGCCAAGATCCACTTCGGGTCGCTGAGCCAGCGTAGTAACTATGGAAATTTTGACAAGTTTCTATGGGATGACAGCTGCCGGCTCCATATTTGACCTTGATCGGTCTGTCATCGATCGACAGAAGTTGGTGCAACCCGCCCTAATTTGGTGTTGGTCAAATCATGCAGGTCACATTTTACCAAGTTTGTACAATTATGCAAGTCTGATGACAATGCGATAGTATGGTACCATAAATATACTACTATGGTACAACGCGGGGCGAGTCCAGAAATTTCGTGCTGGTGAGGACTATATAAATGCCTGTTTAATTCCTTTTCATCGCCTGTTTAAATGAAACCCTCCATTATGATTTATAGAGTGGCAAACAATTAACAGACTCTTTCACAGTTTACTCGTATTGACGTATTTAAGAAAAGTTTACATGTCAATAAAAACACTTGGTAAAACAACCCGCCCAGTGTCATTCCGGGTGCATGGGTGACCAACACACTTGCCGCATTGCACCGACACTCTTTCATACTATTATTATTATTGAAGTACTAAATGCACAAAAAATTATGGCTTTGAAAATGTACTTGAAGGATACAATGCAGGTGTATTGTACTTTTAATGTGAACGGTCGCCTAAGCAGCTTATGAACAGGTAAAATCATTGTTCGGTTGTGTGCCGGCCTAGCCAGCGGCTTTTGTGGCATACTACGCCCTTTTTGGCTCAATGGGATGGAGGGCGTGGTGATTTTCCATGAAATACTATTGAAAATAACCACAGTATTGCTTAGAGATGCCAGTAAAATGTAATAAACATATAATGAATCACTGCGAGTAAGATGGCGAAATTGCGCGGACATATCATTTACTATACTGGAATGCATTCTGTAATAGCCCTGCACTGTAGTAGTATAAGAAATAAAATGGTTTTTGGTTTCAATATTAAAATCGAAACAAAACAAATGCCACTCTGTTCCAATTATTTTTGCGGCCAGAGGATATCTTACCTACGATATATTACAGGTATTTTAAACATTGTAGACTGCGCTGCCACGCCAATGTTTTTCAGCCGATTCCTTGTATGAAAACATTAACAGAGTTTCCGCGAACCTTTACGCCTACTTGTTATTGCATGAAAAAACGCACTACTTATTTGTCGAGCAGATAAAGCCCACTCAGCGGCCGCTTTCATAATCCGTGTAAACGTGTGTAAGATGTTTGTTTGTCGCACAGGCAGGAGATAAAGCAGATCCGCGCGACGTCGTACATCCGCGGCGTGCTGACCTCGTTCACGATGTTCACCACCCGCATCTGCCTGTTCTGCTCCATCCTGGCGTTCGTGCTCGAGAACAACGTCATCTCCGCCAAACAGGTGTTCGTCGTGAGCAGCTTCTACAATATCCTGCGCCAGACCATGACCGTCTTCTTCCCGCAAGGTGCGCCAATAGGGATGCGGACTAACATTTTTTTACGATGCCATTCGAACCAGTTTTTGGAGAGGAACGAATGTTTGTATGGGAGCGACTACAATTAAAGAACATAAATTAAGACAAAAATTTAAGACAAAGATGGACGTCAGCGGAAAACGCTTCATACTGATGACGTCACTTGTACAAAGTAGTTGTATCATTGTATGGAAAATCCGGTGAATTGTTGTTTCGGTCGCGAAATACTGCGTTTAAGTACATAGTTGTCATACAATTTTGTTTCCATAAAAGCGTAAGGATTCTATTGGCAGCTTTAAATTTACTCTTGGACAATAAAAAAAAGTGCATCATTTTTCTAAACTTTCAAGGTTCATATCATTTTTATTTATGATTTTAATTACATTTAATTTTAATTTATACTTTATTACGATAATTTGATGGGTTACTATCCATTTAGCATCACTACGTTATCAATTTGAACATGAGGCCGCATGCCTATTACAAACAAACAAACCTGTATGCCAGTGCCAGCCAAGTGTCATTTCATTTTATTTGAATGTCGTACTTGAACTCATCTCAGTGCTAAGTAAAGTGCTCGTGACATAAATCGGGAATCACATTTACGAAATCAGTGGCGTGACACTAATTTTACCAAAAGATCGCGCAGGGCACGAAATTGATTTGCATTCATGAAATTAATGCACGCATTACGAAAATACTAAATTACACGTGAAACTGTTGGTAAAACTAATGTTACGAAATTTAATTTCACGGCACTAACTTCGTAATGTAATTCCGGCTTTAATGTTAATGAAATAATATCGGACTTCACCAGTCAGTTCAAAAACACAGTCGATTGTCAGTCTTACAGGTTACGAATTAACGTACAATTTAGTGGGCCGCATGCGGCGACATATAATATAAGCTAAACCCTGAGCTGAGGTTTAAGTTACCTATTGTGACTTGCTCGAGACCGTAATGTGCGCGGTCAAATATCAGTGTTAGTACATTATTGCGGAAGCCGGGAAAGATCAATTCGCGGACGAGTTGATTTTGTCGGATGAAGCGAAGCTGAATCCGACAATTGATACTAATCCACGAATTGCCATACCCACCGAGGCAGAAATAGTGCTTTTTAGATATGCGAGGAAATCAAATAATTTTATCAATAATATCTAGCCATAATCTTCAAACAGCTAGTATGTCAAAAATTAAAATCAAGTACCCGCCCAACTTATTTTTTTAAAGTACGCGGCGTGACTTGTGCCAGTTTCAAATGACACGCATAAAAAAAAAATATAATCTATCTTCAATAATGTTTTATGTAATTAAAATTAAGCATACTACAAACGGGTGCATTAGTCACACCAACTGGCAAGAGTTGGAAACAGACAGCCAAACATACCTTTGATTCTAAGAAAGTTGTTGTGACAAATTGCTAGGCCTTTAGACATACGAGCACTTGGCTGTTTGCAGTTATTTGTCTTAGTCAAAAAATATGGTTAAAAGTTTAAAAAGTATACAGTACTGGAATTTAATACACTTTCCTGGCCGCTGCAACTGAAATGTAACGACTTTAACTTACTGTGATGTTTATAATAAGTTCGGAGGAATTGCACATACTACTTGTGCTAATAAGGCTTACTTTTCCCAGAATATTGGAGAAATAGTACATTGTTTAACGAGGGGCGTAAGTGGAGTATTGCGAACAAGGGTCTATCAGAAGCCCGACGCCGAAGGCGGAGGGCTTTTGATGACTCGAGTTTGCAATATTCTTACGCCCGTGTTATACACAATGTTTTTCATCACATTTGCGAGGAAATAAATACATTTTAGATGAAATGAATACAAATCGTAATAAAAACTGCAACATGTCAGTCGTCCATTTTGTTGAATTTGACGTGAGGCGCGTATGGCAAAGACCTTTCGGTATACAGCCACGATTTGAAAACACTTAAAAACATTTTACATAGACACTAAATAACTACATATGAAATCTGTAAATAATTGAGTTAAACATGTTTAAGTAGTTTTTTAAGTTTAAATTTATTTATAAATACGTTTTCAGACATCGGATTTGATATAAAACCTCTTTGCTTTGTAACTGCCGCCTGAAGGCAGATATAATTTAAGAAAAAAACGTGGGCGTAACACAGGCCATTACAGTTCTGTATGTCTGCGCATTATGAAGCCCTTTTCTAGCAAGTGTGATGAAAATATTATTTATGTATGTTATAGGTATTGCTCAAATCGCAGAAGCAACTGTGTCAATTAAGAGACTTCAAAACTTCATGCTTTATGAGGACACAAGTAAACCGGTCCCTACACTCACTGAAATACAAACTTCAACCAAACCTAAAGGCAAGATACTCGAGGAGCCCAAGGAAACTAGTCCGACGAAATCGGCCTTGGACACGCCACAAGATGCAACAAAGCCCAGTGAACAGACAAGCGACACCAAAGTAACAAAGTTAGATGAAGCCAAAGGCAATGGTAAGATGATGTATTGGATCATTTTCAATAATTCGTGCACCCGATTAGCGTGAGTTATTAAACAAAAATTAACTCAGTGTCAGTTTTGTAACGAAAATTAAGCATACAATCATGTGAAAATGAACTTTTTTCACATTTAATTAACGTGTATAGGCATATCATTCATAAATTAAACAGAAAAAAGTTAGTTTTTATACAAACTGAATGCTATTGCCGTTACAAAACTGACACCGAGTTAATTTTTATTTAACAATTCACGGTAATTTAATGGACGAATTATTGAAAATGCCCATTGACTCCATTGTTTATAAAACCTAACAAACCGGTGTTAAGTAATAGTACATTATTGCAGGGACCGGGAAATAGCAATCCGTGGATTTGGCTTCATCCGACAATAGATACGAATCCACGAATTGCCATTCCCGCCGAGGCAGATATAGTGCTCCAAAAATGCGAGGAAATAAAATAAATAATAATATTTTCAATCATCTTAAAACAGCGAGGTTGTTAAAAACCTACTAAGTTCCCGGCCATCTATTTTTTTCAAGTAGTTACACAGCATGACTCATGGTGCCAGTTTCAATTGACATACATAAAAAAAAAAAACATCAATATTAACCAGAATTTTAAATGTTTTATGTAATTCAAATGGTTACCGATTAAACGGGATTGACATTTAATCAAACCCACTTTAGTTTGTTCAATTTATTTCGATAGTATTTTATTTCTAAATTTAAAACTGTATGAGACATTTAAAAAAATGTCACTTCTATCACTTACTACAGTAAGCGTTTTGTCTCTGACAATTAAAAAGATGAAAACACGGGAAAAGTTTAACCACACTACAAACGGGCGTAATTTGTCACACCACCTTGCAATAGTTTGAAAGAGACAACTTTTTTTTACTAACCAGTCTAACTATAGCAAATTGTTGTGACAAATTATAACGTGTATGTATCCGTTCATGTCTCTGATAGGATACAGCAAACGATACTGAGTAAATACTAATCTAAAACTAGTGCATGATATGAGAAATATTTGGAACATTTGTTATGATTCATGAAGGTATGTGTAATTGTTTGGCTAGGTCGGACTGTGGCTCCAATCAAGGAATCAAGCGAGGAGGACGAGGCGGAGGTGGAGCGCGCGGGGGGCGCGGGCGTGAGGCTGCAGCACGCCACGGCCAAGTGGGTGGCCTCTCACCACGAGAACACGCTCACCGACCTCAGCCTCACCATCAAGCCCGGCAAGTCAGTACCATACATGTTTGGCTAGGGCGGTCCGCGGCTCCGCAGGAATCGGGCGAGGAGGTCGAGGTGGAGGTGCAGCGCGCGGGGGGTGCGGGCGTGAGGCTGCAGCACGCCACGGCCAACTAACTGACCTCAGCCTCACCGTCCAGCACGGCAAGTCAGTGCCACAGTTGTTTGGCTACGGCGGTCGGTGGAGCTTCATGAGCGATTATTAATCTTCAAGCGACCTGTTGACAGTCGTAATATTCACAACCTTTTCCAACCCACTTCACCATTCGACCAGTATATATCACACATACGAGAGTCATAACATCTATGCGTGTTCGGAGGTCAGACCTTCACTGGAATTGCCTTGATGTGAATTATCGCTAAACGTAGTCAATATCAGCTCGGCTTATGACAGAAACGTCACTGCCAATCTCAAAATAAGTATTCCTACATACTAATTGTAACTAAGTAGGTTGGTAAATATAATTTGACATGTCAAAATTGCGTGTAAATAATTAATTATTTTAATTTTAAGTATCCAAATATTCCCTCTATATTCAAAAAGAGACTTGGTGTAAATTTAGTTTATTGTCCTCAAAATAGATATACAAAAAAATAAAATAAAAAAATACACTAGTGATTTTAAATCGTGGCTGTATGCCGACTTGCCTTACGCGCCAAATTCAACGAAATAGGCAACTGACATTTTGTAGTTTTTATTTAGATTAGTAATAATTTGTATCCTCACAAATGTAATAAAAAAAAGACCGCCTTGCACATCGGGAGTGCCGGCAGAAGTGAAAACTTGAATATGTTGACATTTCGAATCGATGAATACCGTAGCAACAGAAGTTAACTATTTTATTTCACTTGCAAATTAGCGCGTGAGAACTTATTGTGTGTAGGCCGAACGGGTAAGCGCCGCATCGCCACTACGGCATCGGTCCCCCCCCGCCCTCAAGCCTCGTCCCGAATCTCTCACCATTTATGGTCACGGGACACCTGTCGCGAGGTTAACAATTTTTCCGCATCCCAAAAAGTGCACAGCGCCGCTAAAGAAGTTTTCATTTCAAAAATGTTAATATAATAATCACGGACGCGTCATTGCTGTGTGTGGTTTGATCTGGTAGTGGGACGCGTCGCAGCTCGCACCGGGCCGGCGCCGATGCCCCGCCGCTCGCCCCGCGCCGTTCCTCAACGTCGCCGCCGCCAACCAATTTGTTTTTGCCATTGCCAAATATTTTTCAAAGCTTTATCTTCTTAGGAATAACGTCCAAATTCGAACTATTCGAATTTGCTCAATAGCAAAACGGTAGAAGACGCGTGGACAAAATTACAAATTAATTTGCAGAATATGCTATTGCAAAAAGTGTTTAACGGCTTTATACTCTTATGAATAGCATTCAGTTTTGAATGAAGTCGAATCGGGTAGCAGCAAAATATAAAAGTTTGTGACCTCCTTCACATCTGACGTCACAAAAATCTGTCGCGTGTTTAACATTTTTTCCCCATCCCAAAAAGTGCTCAGCGCCGCTAAAGAAGTTTTCACTTCAAAAACATTTGTGCTAAACGTACGGTAAGAATGTTATCATACATCTCTTACCGTACTTGTGGCACAATGTACAACAGTAGTGTGTTGTGTGCAGGCTGATCGCGGTGATCGGGCCGGTGGGCGCGGGCAAGTCGTCGCTGCTGCACGTGCTGTTGCGCGAGCTGCCGCTCGTGTCCGGCTCGCTGCACGTCGGCGGCTCCGTCTCCTACGCGGGCCAGGAGCCCTGGCTGTTCGCAGGTAACCGGCCGTGGCCTCGCGGAGGTATGAGCGCGTCGATCAGGTCCGTGGCATCATCATCTTAGCCGAAAGACGTCCAAGAGTGCCACAATGACCGGCCCTGCGCCACCCGGTACGTGGCCGCTGCTCGGGAATCTTTCGGCAGTACGGGTGTACACTCGAAAAATTTCATTACTCCTTAAGAAAGAAGGCAAAAAAATATTCCTAGTGACGAAAATCCCATTCAGATATCTCAAAGAATTACGAAGCTACAACCGTTTTAATGTTGCTTGTTAGAGAGAGAAAACGCAAACTGTGTGTGACGTCACGTTACGGCGCCGAACACGACGGGGCGCGGCACTTTGCCGTCTATTAGTGTCGTCATAATCTTCAAGCGTCATCGTTTCATATGAAGTTGCGTTTTGCAAAAAAGGGACAGTACATACGCCTTCTTAACACTTTGGACACATAACTTCGTGATTATTTAGCCTTTTGCGTTGATTTTTCTCTATTTTACTACATTTTTAATCCTTTTTCGAGAAAATATGACATTATTCATTGTTTTATGTAGTGTCTACACCCCTATTGGTGTAATGTGCCCGCCCAATGCCACTTAAGTTATTCGGAGGGCTATCTGTTACCTTGGGTCTGCTACGAATGGCTTGAATTCTACTCCCAGCATAGCCTCTCCTTGCTCTTTGGAATGAATGTTCATACAATGATAATGTAAGGCCACGTAAGCTACTGCGTTCCGTGCCATAAGTTATCACTGCTCAAAGACTACGTTGCCGGTGCCAACGTAGTATTAACATTATTATTGGTTGTCAGGCAGCGTGAGGCAGAACATCCTGTTCGGGCAGCCCATGGACCGGCCGCGGTACAACACGGTGGTGCGGCGCTGCGCGCTCGACCGGGACTTCTTGCTGCTGCCGCACGGGGACAAGACCGTCGTGGGCGAGCGAGGCGTCAGCCTCAGCGGAGGTGGGTGTCGCACGCCAAAAGGGTTCTTACATAGCCAATAGAAACTCGCGAAAATACTCCAAACACATCACAATTCGACTTATTTTTATATGCTTTTAATATAGAATTAATTTATTTACGAAACAAGAATGATTAGGTAAAGCAGGCTTCGTCAATTGTCCGTACACACAAACATCCCGCTAGGCACTTAGTATGTTTGTCCGGGTGGAATCTTGCAACTGAATTATATAATAAACGTATAGTTTGGATGAGAATTCAATATTATTGTACCATCGACCTGATCTGATGATGGAGACAGAAGGTGACCATGGGAATTCAGTACTTAACCGACGGAACTCCGTTGAGTTTGGGCTCGTTAGAATCGTCTCAATGAGTAGTTGATGACGGTATACGGAAAAGTACAGTCTGCAATAAAAGCTTGTTTTAAACATTAAATTTTTGATTAAAACTTATTGCTATACTAAATGATTTTTAATACACGGATTTTGTTGCGTCATATTCACCTGCAAACTTCATACTCCGAGCAATTTTGACGTTTCATACAAAGTTGCTTATTGGCTGTCAGTCAACTTCCCTTTGATCCACGTACAGTCAATGTATGCTATAATAAAGAGGGCAAAAATATCTGATACATCCTTCCCTAGAAATAGAGTCGTGTCAGATATACATCTCGGTTCTCGAGAGCACTTAAAAATCCTTATTTTATCATGTGCGACGGTCAGTAAATACCTCGTTTTATATTAGGTATTTCCGGTAGCCAATAGCCACAATCGCAAAGGAGTTTCCGACCGCTGCTTTATACCCCCACTGTAATAATGTCACTAAGCTCGATGAATTTGATGACAGGTCAACGCGCGCGAATCTCGCTAGCGCGCGCCGTGTACAAGCGCGCGGACATCTACCTGCTGGACGACCCGCTGTCGGCGGTGGACGCGCACGTGGGCCGGCACCTGTTCGAGTCTTGCATCGTCGGGTACCTGCGCCACGCCACGCGCGTGCTCGTCACGCACCAGCTGCTGTTCTTGCGGGATGTCGACCAGGTCACTACACCTTATTTATTATACTAGTATCAAACGCTCACAGCGTGCGGGGCCATACAGTTTAAAGGCAGCGCAACAGAGGTGTCCTTAAATATCATAAAATAGCAGGTAAAGCATTAATGCATATGTATGTGGGTTAGTCAACTTTTTCTGTCCCGGTAAGCCAAGAGACAACAGTGACAGAGTTTCTTAGAAGAAATACTATAAATTGGATTCCTATCATGCTAAAGAGATGCCCTACCAGGGTTTACCAATATCACGTGCCATACGCACTAGTACAGATAGCAGGCTGCAGCATGATAAGTTCTTCTTTGCCCACTATTGCCAAGCGCTCGCTGCGCGCGGGGCTATACAATGTGGGAATGGGACACCACTATTGCGCTCTCTGTTGCATTTACCGGCCATGATTGGTGGACGCCAAGTTGGTGATCCAAAAAAGTTATATCAGCGGGGCAACTGTGATAAAACGAACTTCGTTCGCTTATCTCACTCGCTGTCACTCGAACTAGCAAGTGCGACAGAGACGGAGATACACGAATGAGTTCGTTTTCGTTTCGCGGTAGGCCCTCTGTACGTCGATAACTATTTCTTGTTTTTCTGTCCATTAAGGAGAGATTCTTAGAAAAAAATGTTTTACCATGGACTTCTAAAGTGCTTAAAAGATGGTTGGGGTGGAACATGCTAAAAAACCCACATTTGATTATATTGAACCCATAAAATCTGTTTTTAAAGCTTACTTTAAGCACTCCTAAAGTTTGCTCAGATGGCTGATCCCGCTAGGCTGTCGGTTTCTGTCACCATTTTTAGTCCGGTTGCGAAAGTGTTAAAAACTGATTGTATGGGTTACGTTTGATAAAACTTCCAGTTCGCATGTAAAGTAATGCCAATTGCAGATAATAATCCTGAAGAACGGCGCGATAGCAGCAGCCGGCAGCTTCGAGACGCTGAGCGCGTCGGGGCTGGACTTCGCCACGCTGCTGGCGCGGGGCGAGGAGGACGAGCGGCCCGCGCCCGACCCGGCCGCGCACGACGTCGAGGACTCCCCGCACGGCAGCTTCCGCAAACGGCAGATGAGCATACACTCGGTACGGCCGCACTAGATATGGGCCATTATGTCCCTTTAGCCAGGAAAAGGTTACTACATGGACTTCTAAGTGTAAGGCCTGAGTGGACGCCCCGCTCGGAGCGGGGCGTGCAGCGTCCATATAAAACAAAAGCTATTTATATGGACGCTCGACGCCCCGCTCTGAGCGGGGCGTCAACTCAGGCCTTACACTAACATGTTTAGAAGATGATCCATAAAAAGGGGTTAAAATGCCAATAGGGGTGTAGACGCGAAAATTATTGTTACTCCAAAAGGCAAAAAAATATGCCTAGTGACGAAAATCCCATTCAGATATCTAAAAGATTTATTAAGGTAGTACAACCGTTTTAATATTGCTTGTTAGAGAGAGAAAACGCAACCAGTGTGTGACGTCACGTTACGGGATGCTGCCGGGGGGCCGCGTCGACGGCGGCGCCGAACACGATGGGGCACGGCACGTTACCGTCTATTATATAGTGACGTCGCAATCTTCCAGCGTCATCGTTTGATATGAAGTTGCGTTTTGCGAAAAAGGGACAGAACACACTCCTTCTTAAAACTGACACTTATAACTTCGTGATTATTTAACCTTTTGCGTTGATTTTTTCTCTATTTGACTACATTATTAATCCTTTTTCGAGAAAATATGACATTATTAATTGTTTTATTTAGTGTCTACACCCCCATTGCCAACAAATCCCTCTATTTCACAGACTTCTTCTTCTTAGACTATCCCTCATGACTGACTCCAGGCAGTTCGGTTCCTCTTCAAGTGGACTGCATGGGATATATTGCATTTTGCGGTCCTCTTAATAGGAGTGTAGACACCAAATAAAGTAACCAATAATGTGGCTAAGCATATTTTTGCCTTCTTTCTTTTGGAGTAATAATACATTTTGAGTCTACACCCGTATTGCACCAGTCCAGCGCACTGGAATCCTTTCTCTAGCGTGTTTGTCTTCCACAGAACCAAGAATTATCTGTTTCTCTAGATCGTGCCTTGATGAACGCATGATATGTCCAAAAGAACTAAAGAGTCGTGGACTTACAAAGGTAAAAATGACGGTTTCAAAAAGTGACCCAGTATACGCAACCAAGACAACTAGGCACAGTATTAAACGTACCCACAGTCCGAGCGGCATATTTCGGTAGAAGTCTATTCACTGCAACATGCCATTGTTTCCTTTGAGAGTATCATATCTTGCTGCAGTAGTATGTACATAACTACAACTTAAAAAAGTTGAAAAACCCCCGACATTTTCATTTCAAAGTCCAATATCTCAAAAACGGTTGAACATATTTTCATGAAACATGACTAAGAACACTCGGGATAAAATTATCTATGACACAAAAAAAACCGCATTCAAATCGGTCCATCCGTTTGGGAGCTACGATACCACAGACAGATACACAGACACGTTAAACTTATAACACCCCTCTCTTTGCGTCGGGGGTTAAAAGTGTGATCTTTCAAGTTGGTAATTCGAGCGAGACTTTTGCGCGTCACTAGCCATCGTACGCGTGTTTCAGGTGAGTTCCGTGGACAACCTGACGGCGACGGCGCCTCCCGAAGGCGGGCGCGAGGAGGCGGAAATGCGGACGGCGGGCGCGGTGTCCGCGAAGGTGTACGGCGCGTACCTGGGCGCGAGCGGGCACCCGCTCGTCGTGGCGATAATGGTGGCCGTGGCGGTGATGGCGCAGCTCTTCGGCTCGGGCTCCGACTGGTGGACTAGCTACTGGTGAGTGTACGGCTCCAAGAACAACCGTGTGTGCGCTCAGAGCCGCCGCAACCACGAGCCTTGTGGCCGCCACAAGCTGCGGACGAGTTCTTTCATAAATGTTGTACGGCACCAGAGCACAGACGGCGGGAGTGGTTCGCGCTCGCTAGAGAATAAAAATAAGAATAATAATTTATATATTTAGCACACAAAACACGGAAAAAATAATCTACAATCAGAAAGGTTACGCATCATATATAATGTGCTAAATGGGGGGCGTGACGCTGGTTTTCAGTGAGAACCCAAAAAATAAAACTAAAACTAAACTAGACAAACAATTTTATAATTTTTAGGCACCGCATGTCTAAAAATTACAAAAGTGAAAGCTACGAGTGGCCGCGTTTACTGATGACGAGGTCGCGTTTAGTTGCGGCCACTAGTGACTGTAATGCCCGGCCACACTAAACGAGAAATGCCATTAATTATAGCGATAATGGACGTTATCAGTACGGCCACACTACGATTATCGCGATAATTAATGACAATTTTCGTTAGTGTCGCCCCAGCATAAGGCCTATGCGAGGAGGCGGCATATGCATGCCCAATTACCCATATCCCTATAACCCGCGTCCGCTATATCCTTGTTTCTTATTAATCCTTGGTTTAGATACTTTAGATTATACATTAACCAGGCTCGTGCTCAGATCTCCATCCCCTTTCTTATTATTTTTATCTAGTTTTTTAGCTTATCACAATTGGTGACTACCGTTATTGCCATTATAATTTGACCGCGTCAATGTCTGTTCCGATGCACAAACACACGCGTACTGATGTGCCGACGGAAAGTTTCCTATACCGGGTGGAAAAATCGAATGCAACATGGATGGCAACTACCTTAAAAATTGTAAATAGCACATTATGTGTAAAGGAAACATTCCTTTGTTTTTAAAAACAATAAATTCTGCATTTAAGGATTTATGAAAAATCGCTTGCCTCAGTCGGGACTCGAACCGGTTTAGTTTTTAGTTTTCAATTTTCATGGCACTCCGTTATTCTGATTGTATTTGTTATTTAGAGAAAAATGAACTTTATCAGTTACCCTTTCAATCTGCATCATAAAATAGAGCACGTTATTTTTTGTCACATTTGACCGGTTCGAGTCCCGACTAAGGCAAGCGATTTTTCATAAATCCTTAAATGCAGAATTTATTGTTTTTAAAAACAAAGGAATGTTTCCTTTACACAGAATGTGCTATTTACAATATTTAAGGTAGTTGCCATCCATGTTGCATTCGATTTTTCCACCCTGTATTGCGAAATGTTTCTGCAATTTAACATAGTAAAATTTCGGAAATTTTCTTCATTTTTGTATGGGAATTGAAAGTTTCCATTTCCAACATGGAAACTTTCCTCAATTTGCACATCACTACACACGCGCGTGGGTACTTTGACTATTGAGGACACATGGCTATAGTTGTATGGTACTATCGACAACACAGCTAACTGACCATCCGTGCACTTTATGTGCATTGTAATAAGGTTCTATATAAATACAGGGTCAGTTAACCGTGTGTACTCACTAATTGTTATCATCAGGGTGAACAAGGAGGAAGCGGAGGGCATGAACGGCACCCGCGCCGCGGGCCTCCAGATGATGATCGACGATCGACAGTTCAAGGACTCGGCGCTCAGTCGCTACCATTGCATCTTCATCTACACTGGTAAGTGGCACCAACCTAACAATTACTTTTATGGAAAACTGATGGTCAAACGCGGCCTGTCTAAGAGACTAAATTGTCTAGTTAAAGTAGACTAGGCAACAATCAAATCAAATAACACCAAGCTAGTCAAAATATCGACGTTTTGTTTTCGCTTTGACCATGTTGCGTTTTATACTTTAATAGAGATCGTAAAACTCAAACGATGTATATTCTCGCAGTGTTGTATTTTGTTTCTGTTTTAGGGTTCCGTACCTCAAAGATATATGATAATGAGCACACATTTCCAATTTTTACTACTTACTACAATACTGATACCAAATGATCTTGATACCCGAAGTTATACTATTGTAATACGAATATTTCTAACACAAAACTGCTTAAATTAATAGTACATTACTACAGAGGCCGGGAAGTAAGGGGTTGCCGGCCGAGCACATATAGACGGCCAAGCGCAGCGAGGCCGGATAGTTATGAGACTGGCAACCCCTTTTCACGCCGAGATATGTATAGTGCTTTTCTCAAACATGCAATGAAATAAATAAAAAAAACTCTAAGATCCCAAACTTTAATTTTCATGGCTGAACGCCGTGATGCTGTGCCACAAATTGTGGAATGGAAATTAAATAAAACCAGCCAAGAGCGTGTCGGGCCACGCTCAGTGTAGGGTTCCGTAGTTTTTCGTCCAGAAATTATTTTGTAATTTTTTTTCAAAAACTATTTAACCTATCAAGTTCAAAATAATTTTCCTAGAAAGTTTTTACAAAGTTCTACTTTTAATTTTTTTTTCATATTTTTAAAACTTATGGTTCAAAAGTTTGAGGGGGGGGGGGGGGGGGGGACACATTTTTTTTTTACTTCTGGAGCGATTATCTCCGAAAATATTAACATTATCAAAAAATGATTTTAGCAAACCCCTATTCCTTTTTAAATACCTATCCAACAATATATCACACGTTAGGGTTGAAATGAAAAAAAAAAAACACTCCCCACGTTACGTATAGGGGAGGTACCCTAATAAAATAAAATAAATCACTTTTTATTTTACCACTGTCGGCGTGATTGATATACATATTAGTACCAAATTTCAGCTTTCTAGTGCTAACGGTTACTGAGATTATCCGCGGACGGACAGACAAAGCGAAACTATAATGGTTCCTAGTCGATTACGGAACCCTAAAAAGACCATCTTGCAGGCTTAGGACTCCAATTTTGTATGAAATGCCATTACGGATCTCTCGTCTCGCTCCGCCCGAAACGTGACACTTCGAATTATGAAGAACACAACGTCAATATTTCATTGCATGTTTGAGAAAGACTTATATGTAGAAGTATGTTTATTAGCACAGAGTATTAAGGTTCTATCTTGAAAATTGCTAATAAATTGGTCAATGTTTCATTTCAATGGCAACACAGTGGTAGATTTGATGGAAGTTATGAAAAATGGTTAACCGATTGCAGGCATGGTGGTCGCGCTAGTGGTGATCACGCTGCTCCGCTCATTCATGTTCTTCTCGATGGCGATGCGCGCGTCGACCCGGCTGCACAACAAGATGTTCTCGGCCATCACGCGCGCGCCCATGCGGTTCTTCCACGTCAACCCCTCGGGCCGCATCCTCAACAGGTTCTCCAAGGACATGGGCGCCGTCGACGAGGTGCTGCCCGCTGCGCTGCTGGACGTCTTGCAGGTGGGTTTTATTTATTTTTCACGCCACTGCTCGGAAATGTGGCAAAAGATGGTCAGAAAACAGGCTTCAAAGCTTCGCACAAACAGGCCAACTATGAGTTCAAACTGTCCAACAATGTTATGGTTGGACAGTTTGAACAGCGATTCACTCAATCACAAGCGAATTGCGGGTTTTAAATCACCAAATGTGGGTTCGACCCCTTTTTGTATAGGCCATCTTCTAGGCACCTTAGAAGTCCGTATTGTACATTTTTTCATGATGAATAGAAAATTCTGCGAAACATACATTCAATGACACGTTTGTCGGTAAATATCGATTGTGGCAACTGTAGGTGTCCATGAAAGTATAGGCGGTTTAGATTTTTTTCAAGCAATTTGTTTGGGCTACCGTTTTTGAATCTGAAATAAAGTTAGCAGTTAGCAGTTGGTTGTTTGAATAAGCGCCCGATTGGAGTGCTCCCGAATAAGACATTTCTTCCTTGCAGCGACGGTGTTTTTATCGTCGCCCTCCTCCACCGAAGAAAATCTGGTTACGACCCTAAACCTAAGAAAGGCAAGGCCTTTGCATCCTACTTGCATAAACCATTGAATGTAAAATACACACAGTATTCTTTTATTATGTAGTGTATTGTGTGCCCTAGATTTATTTAGTTCCACCTACCCCGCTTTCTGTAAGTCGCCGTGTAATATTTACAGATATTGTGAAGAAGAAAAGTCTGTGAGATTGTAGCTTTGTAAGTTTGTGCTTAGGGGGTAATCTCCAAAACTTGTGATCTGATTTTAAATTTTTGAAGTGAAAACATCTTTAGCGGCGCTGTGCACTTTTGTGATGGGGAAAAATTGTTAAACTCGCCACAGATTTCGTAAGGTGAGATTCGCATACGCATATGCGTATACGCGGGCGGGCTATAGACCGCGAGCTAGGAGCATTTATTTAAAGGTCAGTTACCCCCGGGCGATAGCTTGTGAGAAGGTTCTCATGAAGCCCCGTGGACGTCAGCTGCGGCTCCGTTGGTGGGTGACCAACAGCAGGTTTAGCAGGCGTTAATCTGCTTTAAAGTGCATAGCAAGGTATCGCGCCGTCGCTTTAACCGCGCGTTTATAGTAGGAATATATTTTAACATTTTCATGTGACCAGTTGACGGGTTTTGGGACGGGGACCACTGTACAGTCAGCTGACGATTATTTCAAGTCATAATATTGGATTAACTATCATTTGATAAAATGAATCGAGGGTAAATGGCAAACATTTTTTCTTACGTGTTTGGAAGGCTGCTGCTGGTCAACCCACCGACGGAGCCGCAGCTGACGTCCACGGGGCTTCATGACACAATATTCTGAACCTTCTCACAAGTTATCGCACGAGGGTCGATTGGTCACGACAATCTGTTGCTAGCTTGTAGTAAAATATAAGAAAACTTGTGTGTGCAGATCGGTCTGTCGCTGATCGGTATCGTGGTGGTGGTGGCGGTGGTGAACTACTGGCTGCTGCTGCCGACTCTGCTGATCGGGCTCGTGTTCTACGGGCTGCGCATCGTGTACATCGCCTCCTCGCGCAGCATCAAGCGCCTCGAGGGTGTGAGTGAGTCATCTCTGAGACGCCGCTCGGTGCATTTGTGTCATGTTCAGATCAATGTTAACGTTATCACTTGTGTCAACTGGCTTAGATCGCAATTTGGAATTTCGTTATGCTGGGGCCACACTAACGAGAAATGCCATGAATTATCGCGATAATCGTAGTGTCACCGTACTGATAACGTCCATTATCGCGATAATCGCGTAGATAACGATATCCTACTACATAAACTCAGCAAAATTGGTTTCTCCCCAAAGTTAATAAAATTATTTGCTAGTTATCTACGCGATCGCAAACAATTTGTACAGCATGGGCATTTCGTTTCGGAACCCTACCATACCCGGTCTGGCGTTAGCCAAGGCTCGATTTTGGGCCCTTTCCTGTTCGGAGTAATGATAAATGATCTTGAATCCGTTGTCCAGAATGCGAAGTGTCTCCTTTACGCCGACGATCTGAAGCTTGTGTACGGAGTGGAATGTGCTGCGGACTCTGTACGAGGGCTGCCTTTTAAGTTGTGTCGTTTGGAAAAACTAAAGACAATTTAAGTGTTAAATGGTATTTATTGTTTTTCAAAGTAATCACCGTGATATATAATACACTTTTTCATTCGATCGAACCAGTTTTCGAAACACTTATTCCAGTCCGAAGTCGGGGTCTCCAAAATGGCCGTTTTGTATGCCTCAACCGCTTCTTCAGGCGTCTGGTACCGTTGACCACGAAGTCGTTGCTTGATTTTTGGAAAAGTAAAAAAATCGTTAGGGCTTAAGTCTGGACTGTACGGCGGGTGTTCCAGAATTTCGACGTTTTGCTCTTTTAAAAACGCAATAGTTTGCCGGGCGGTGTGCGAGCTCGCATTATCGTGGTGCAGTCTTATACGACGTCTTGTGTTATTTTTTCGAAACTCGCCGATGAGTTCTGGTAAACAGACAGTGGTATACCAGTCAGCATTAACCGTTTTACGATCCTCGAGCACGATGGTGGCAACGTGGCCACTTTTCGCCACAAACGTGGCGACCATTTTTTTCGAAGTGCTCCGTGAGCGTATTACTTCGGTCGGTTTTGGCTCATCTTTGAACACCCAAACAGTCGTCTGCTGTTTAGAATCGGGATCGTAGGCATATATCCAAGATTCGTCACCACTGATAATGTCGTAAACATGTTTCGAGTTTCCTCGGTTGAATTGCCGCAGAGTTTTGCGACACCATCGAACGCGAGCCGTTTTTTGGTCTTCACTGAGTAAATGTGGTATCCAGCGTGAGATCAACTTTTTTACGCCTAAGTGATCATGCAAAATACTGTGAACACTGGTCCCTGAAATACTTAAGGAAGCTTCTATCTCACGGTATGTCGCATGGCGATCTTCGATGATCAGTTGCCGTACAGCATCAATGTTCTCCTGGGTTACGGCTGTTTTTGGTCGACCTTCACGATGTCTATCACCAAGACTAGAGCAACCACGTTGAAATTCTAAATACCAGCGTTCCACAGTCCGAAGGCATGGTGCTTTATCATTGAAAACCGTAGTCAACTCTTCGAAGCACTGAAGTCGCGTTAAGCCCCTTTTGAAGTTGTAAAAAATTATCGCACATAAATTTTCCTTCGAAATTTCCATTTTCACAACTGACTTGTCAACTTTGAACGAACGCTGTACTAAAACGGTTGGGCCGATTTCGAGTCATTCTTTTGTTTTCGAATTCTAAATTCAAATATTTTAACGTGACACTAGTTCTTTTTTATGCAATCACGGGAGGTTTGCAAACGACAGAACTTAAAAGGCAGCCCTCGTATCGTTGCAGGATGATATAGATTCAGTTTACCGGTAGAGCATGGACAACAGGCTTTGTTTTAATGTCGCAAAGTGCTGCGTCTGTACTTTTAGCCGAGCTTGCGTTCCCTTACATTTCCAATACCTTCTAGGAACTGAGTCAATTAATAGAGTCCATACAGTAAAAGATCTAGGAGTTACATTTGACTTGCGCTTAACCTTCCACGATCATATTAAAGACCTTGCTACTGTCTGCTATCGTAGATTAGGTTTTGTTATTCGTAGCACTAAGGATTTCCATGACCCGGCTGTTATAAGGACTCTATATAACGCTCTGGTTAGGAGCAAATTAGAGGCTTCGGCGATTGTATGGAATCCTTATGAGTTACATACGCTTTGATTCTTGAGAAGGTCCAAAAAACTTTCTTAAGAATGCTGTACAAAAAGATCTATGGGCAGTACCCCTACCTGTATCCAACCAAGTTCTTACTTGGGACCCTTGGATACAATTCGTTGGAAGTGAGACGCAACTTCTATCTTCTTACATTGTCTTGTAGGGTGTTACGTGGAGAAGTGGATAGTCTTGACTTGGCTGAAAAACTGGTGCGACTGTTTGTACCAGACGTCCCTCGAATAACCCTAAGACCGCGTCCTTTATTGGCAGTGCCAGTGGCCCGGACATTGTCGCACAGAAACTCGCCATTTGTTCGGGCGATGAAGCTTATCTCAATGCGCTTCTGATGTCAGTACCTGAATGCGACTTTTTTCCATGGCGATGGGCACCTGTTTGTTGTGCATGTTTAAAGTTTTGCGAGATGATGGATAGCAGGCAATCCAGTGTTCCAATATAATTTATAGTTTCTTTTATGTACCTATGTTTACCAGTGCATTGGTTAAGTTACAACTGTAATGCTGTGTAAATAAATATTATAATAAATAAATAAATAAATAAATAAATAATGAATGGCATTTCTCGTTAGTGTGGCCCGGGCATTAGCGGACGTTTGTATATAACACGTTCGCAACCAAGAACCCGCCTAGCGGCCACTCGTAATGTTTGCTCAGATGCCGGTTGAGCCCGCTAGGCGGGCAGTAGTATTCATACTTACACGCCTAGCGAATTCTGTCGGTTTCTGGTGAATGTAGTCCGGTTACGAAAGTGTTAAGGTGGGTTCTCTTTCCATACAAAACGTTATTTGACATTCACAGGCTTTTTTAAGAAACTTTAAATACCTTAATAAACATTTCCAGAATCATTTGTATATCCATTAAGTTCACCTCCAGATAATCAATTCACCGATGTGTTATGCATAGTGTATTTTTCAAATAGTTATGTATCAAAAAGTCCGGAAAAGTGGTACGCGCAGAATGGTCTGTCATAAATATACAGAGAAAAACGTTCCGCAACTAAATTCCAAGTTTACGTCTTTTTCCAACCCCCATTTGTCTAACAACACATTAGCCGCGGCTAGTGTGGCAATTGCCGGCTTCGTATTTATCAAACGGACTCGCAAGCTTGTTCGTTTGAAACGAATACTCAGCCCGCAATTAGCTTGAACCGTGCCTCGACGATAATGTACAGTCAGCTGCAGAGTAGTTTGTTTGCAGGCCGGGGTCCAGTTTTCGTGTCGCTTACTGTACTGTTGATTTTCGCCGTGAACGATCTACAGTAGATGTTTTTCCCCAGCGCGCAGCCCAGTGTTCTCGCACCTCAACGCGACTCTACAGGGCATCACTACTATCCGGGCGTTCGGCGCGCAGGAGGCGCTCGTGCGGGAGTTCGACAACCACCAGGACCTGCACAGCTCTGCCTGGTGAGTTGTACAATCATGCGCGACAAGCAAGCGTGCTTGCCAAGGGGTCGGCCATGACTCCAGGCGGCAGCGGTGCGACATGCGTGGGAGCGAGAGGCCGCGCTCCGATCTGCGGTCGGCAGCGCTCTTGCTCCAACGCATAGTGCACTGCTGCCGCCGCTGCTCTAAGTACTCTAAGTAGTGGCCAAGCCGTAAGGAGGTCTCTTAGACGGGATAGTGCGCGCTAGCACCGTAGTCTATGAAAGCGTGCAATTTCAATGGTGACGCACGCCCATGGCCATTGGCGGTATTTTAAAATTTACGTTTACGTTATGTTTTAACTATTTATTTAGTTTTTTGTACTCGTCGATTAAAATTTGTGTATTACGATTTCATAGAGAGTACTGCAACGTCACTCTTTTCATCGTTGAATAGTCTATGTTACTTCCGAAACAACCGAAATAACTTTTTCGATACGCTCTAGACAACAGAAAAAAATTTGAAAATAGAACTTCGTATTTCAATAATATGTGGCCTTGTTTAAGGAGACTCGATCCGATACAAAATTTCGGCACGTAGCAGCGTCGCGTCATCTGTCAAAAACCTACTTAAACTTGCTGCTGTATCCAGGGCATAAAAAAATGGCTACTCTCTCGTTTTAAAGCAATTCACGCTACATATAGGATTGCGAATATGGGCTTAATTTTCATCGCAAATTGATAGTAAACGGTTCATTCGAAAAAAGCATTCATTTGTTTAGATTGTTGGTCAATTTCTATTCCTGTACAGTTAGCCTCCAGGATGTATGAAAACTATGTTTACAGTACATATGGTGCTACTTTCCCGCACTAGTGCGGAAAGGGCAATTTTCGTGCATATGTCGAAACTTTAAAGAGCCATATGTACAGTAAAACGTTGTACGATACACGTGCGAATAGGTAATTCGCAACTCGTGTCGATTTAAAACACTCCCTTCGGTCGTGTTTTAATTTATCACCACTTGTTGCGAATTTCCTATCTTCGGCACTTGTATCGTAAATAACTATTACAATGCATGTGCTCGAAAAGAGCGTTTTCCAAGCACTAAAATCGTGCGGAAAGTGCCACTTTTTCGCACTAGTGCTTTTTACTTTTAATTTTTTTTTTAATTTTCAAGTCCGTCGTCAGCCCGACAAAGAGTTTTTATTACTCGAGAAAAGTTTTACATATATTTCAATTACACGTTTTCTTTCATATAAAAGGTACAGTCGACTGCAAAGAGATGTATCCATACGATGTTACAACAATATGTATACATAGACTTTACTACCATGGTAATAAGATATACATACATAACTTTGTAACATTAAAAAACATACTTATCTTTGTAGTCGACTGTACATAAATACTAATAACGTATAAAATGACTTATTAATGTTTATGAATTTTGAATTTGGTCAATAAATAAACTAATTTTAAATATTCACTTAATGTGTTTGGCTGAACGCATCTTTCTTATGCCTTTTACAATACTTAAGACAGTATGGCGGTTTGCACATGCGCAATGCGCATATGTTGACCGCGCATGTATCTAAAAGCCCGCCATTGTTGTTTATTGTCAGTTTTGTGTAGTTATTTTATGTAAATATGTTAAAAAGGTCGAGTGAAAGTGAGTAATCAATAATAATAATGATTTATTGCGTTTTCAATAGTGTCAGTATGTTTCTTAGAACTACGACGGTACAGCGTCTTTTTGTTGTTTAATATATTGAGTTACTCAAAATTAATTGTGTTCTAAAACCACAATACAATGGTTTTAACTTTTAAGTGAATAAACTTGACAGCAAAAGATGTGGAGAAGTTGGTAAATGCAATTCCAGATAATAAGTAGGTACCTGACAATCTACCTGGGTTCTTCAATTTTAACCTAGATCTATTTTAAACCAACATTTCAACATTTAATATATTTCCTCACACAAGGCATAGTAAAACGTTGTATGATACACGCGCGTAAAGATGATTTCCGACTCGTGTCGAATTATACATTCGCTCGCTTCACTCGCTCATGCATAAAAATGACACTCGTCGGAAATCACCTACTTTCCTCACTTGTAGCATAAATAACTATTTTTCCCTTTCGATGTAGTAACGCGTGTGTTTTAACCGGCAGGTACCTGTTCATCGCGACTTCAAGAGCGTTCGGCTTCTGGCTGGATCTGGTGTGCGTGGTATACATCGCCATCGTCACTCTCAGCTTCCTCGTACTTAATTCTGGTACTGTTATTATTTGTATACAACGCTTTCATATGTTTATTATACCTAAACAACAATTAAACTTTATGTTCATCTTGTATACAGTTAGCGGTTTCAGCGGCGGCGACGTAGGTCTCGCTATAACGCAGGCTATAAGCTTGACTGGCATGTTCCAGTGGGGTATGAGACAGTCCACTGAATTGGAGAATCAAATGACGAGTGTAGAACGGTAAATATGGCGTTGATATAATGTTGTATAAACATAATAAAATGTATAACGGGCCCAGTCCCGCATTAGATTCGGAGTATAGTCTGTAAAATGCTACCAGTCTTGTGTTTGTGTGTGCAGGGTGGACGAGTACTCTAGGATCGAATCGGAGCCGCCGCTCGTCTCGGAGGGCAGCCGGAAGCCTCCGCCATCTTGGCCCGAGGCGGGTCGTCTCGAGTTCCGGCACATGTTCCTGTACTACACGCCCGGCGAGGCGCCGGTGCTACGGGACCTCACGCTCACCGTCGAGCCGCGCGAGAAGGTCGGCATCGTAGGACGCACGGGTGCCGGGAAGTCTAGCCTCATCAACGCTCTCTTCAGGTAACGTATTCTATCATCTGTCTAGGACACAATATGTGTACAAAGCGCGACTGCAAATTACTACGGAACCGCCTGCACGGCATAAACAAAAGGTACACAGGAACAGAACTCTATGTCGCAGCAAATCTCGTATAGCTGCAGTATTTTTATGTTATATTTCTATGGTACACGCGATAAGTGACAAGATAAGAGCGTCGTCTCGTTTTATCGAACGGTGTCAGCCAGTGACGGACGATCTATCTTGTCATTTATCGTGTGATAAGGCCTACCATACCGTTAGCTTTACGGTGAAGGAAAAAAATCGTGAGGAAACCTGCATACATCCACGAAGAAATTCAATGGTGTATGTGAAGTCCCCAACCCGCACTGGGCCAGCGTGGGGACTACTGCCCGTTCCCTCTCATCCATGAGAGGAGGCCTGTGCCCAGCAGTGGGACTTATATAGGCTGATTATAAGGCCTACCATGATACGGGGTCTGGTTAAGACTATACTCTGTTTTTTTTTGCATTATTAGAGAGACCTTTACAGAACGAGATATAAGGTTTTTTATCGGGCACATCCTGCGGATCGAACAGTGAATATGAGTTAATAAATATCACGTATTTATTATCATGTTTTATTAATACTCGTACATACAGTACTCAGTGTTGTGAACAGATAAGAAACATAATATTAGTTAATTTATATTCTAAGATGAAAAGATAAGAATTTTAATAAATTGCGTTTGCAATTTTTCATAGAAAGGTTGTACATTAAAAAACCTAAAGAGGCAGAGTTCTCACACAATGGTCTATTTTTAAACGTCACTGTCACTATCTGTCGACTATCACTCATGTGGGTTTCTCATTCGAGTTCATATTGTTGTCGGTTGAGTCTGTTGTGATTTCTATTTATTTTATTTCTATTGCCGCCATCTTGCTTATAAACACTTATAACTTACAGTTTTGACAACAAATTAGTAATAAATGTAAAAACTATGCGTTCAGCTATCGGTAAATATCAAATGATATGTACTCGTATGTACATAAGTTCCGAGAAATTCAGTGGTATCGGTCGAAATCGAAGAAGGAAGGTTTACGACCACTGCTTCTTTGTTTACCCGTTTGACAGATAATTCTAATCTTATGAAAAATATAGTATAGCACGGTACCAAGATAAATGGCGTATTCGAAGAGATTCGACGCGTGTGCTGCAGTGAGCGATTTTAATCAAACCTCGACTGTCAGTTCACATATACCATGAAGTATTATTATGGTAAAACGGTCACCTCATTTCGCATTGTAATCGTGGTTTGGTAATGCCGGCTAAGGGCGAGTTGCACCAACTTACGATTACAGACCGATCATCGTTAAATATGGCGCCCGGCAGCTGACATTCCATAGAAACTAACGAACACCGCTTACGATTACAGACGGTTTGGTGCAACCTTGCGTGCGCATTATCGTTAATAATGATTATGATGTTTTGTGCACAGGCTAGCGACGATAGAGGGCGAGATAATAATCGACGGGCGCGAGACGTCGGCGCTGGGGCTGCACGAGCTGCGCGGCCGCATCTCCATCATCCCGCAGGAGCCCGTGCTGTTCTCGGGCACCATGCGCCACAACCTCGACCCCTTCGACGAGTACCCCGACCACGTGCTGTGGCGCGCGCTCGAGGAGGTACACGCCACGCCATCGCTGTACACCATATCATAAGGATAACATACAACTCGGTTACAATATCTGTGGACCTCGCTGGAATGTGGAGCCCCTTCTCCTTTTACCTACCCGCGCTCGCCCCGTCGCGTCAGTACGGTTAGCACTTTCGTTGCGGATACGCGTCGTTCATTTTCGTGCTATTACTGCCATATTTTTGGACATTTCATTGTTACGATACATCGACGCAGGGCCAAAGATATTGTAACCGGGTAGTACCTATCTTAGCCTCATTGTTTTCGTACAAAATCATTCATATTCAGCAATTCGATTATCCTACTAATATTATAAATGCGAAAGTTTAGATGTTTGGATGTTTGTCACGCTTAAACTGCTCAACCGACTTGTATGAAAATTTACACGAAGATACAGTACATATATAACCTATATCTCGGGTCCACGCAGACCGTCGCGGGCGGAAGCTAGTAAACAATAACTCGTAATACATCAAGGTTGAAAGGCGCGAGATGTCGGTGCTTAGACCTGGATCTGATGTGTTACTGGTGCCTCCTGGAACTCGTGTTGGAAGCCAATAATCGCTTTGAGTCGGTTGTGGCATAGCACGAACATCGCGACGGCGTATTCACTAGGCGATCCATCATCCGCAATGCATCTCAGGCTCTAGGACGATCGCGTTTGCGTTTTACCCTCAATTTGTATGGGATTTGACAGCTAAACGCAAACGCGGTCTTAACGTTTTGTTTCGGTAAAACTTATACTAGAGCCTCTGAAGTGTAACTAAATTCTTACCTTAAGAGTCCGCAGCAAGCTCGATTCCCCATACAAACGTAGTTACGCTCTCATTTTAAAACTACGTGTTGGATTGTAATGAAACTTTGCATATACAATGACATGATGTATATCCAGGTCTGTAATTAGTTTATGTAGCTTCAGATACCATGGTAAAAAAAATACAGCGAATTTAATTTTTTCATACAAAACTTGTTTTTGCTGTATTTCGTTTGTTTTATAAACTGGAACCATATAAACTAATAACGGACATAGACCTCATGTCATTGCATATGCAAAGTTTCGTCGCAATCCAACACGTAGTTTTAAAATGAGAACGAAACTCCGTTTGTATGGAGAATCGAGCTTACTGCGGACTCTTAACGCGGTCCCCCTAAACTATAATCCCGGGTGTAGTAACGTGGTGGTGACGTTTGCAGGTGGAGTTGAAGGAGGCGGTGATGGAGCTGGCGGCGGGGCTGAGCTCGCACATGTCCGAGGGCGGCGGCAACTTCAGCGTCGGCCAGCGGCAGCTGGTGTGCCTCGCGCGCGCCGTAGTGCGCCGCAACCGGCTGCTCGTGCTCGACGAGGCCACCGCCAACGTGGACCCGCAGTAACTACTAGACACACTCTATTCTAGACACTAGTGCCGGCTATAGTAGTGTATTCCACTTAAGGCCAAAACGCATTGACAGCGGTGGCGGAGCGGCGCGGCGCGGAGGCGTTACCGGTTGTTATGTTCGAACTAATATGAAAGGAGCCGGCGCGGTGCGGTATTCTGTGCAGACCCTTTCGTATTCGTTCGAACATTACAACCGGTAACGCCTCCGCGCTGCGCCGCACCGCTCCGCCGCCGCTGCCTGTAGATTTCGGCCTTCAGAGCTTTTTGAAAGCAGCTTTTAAAAGCCACCAGTTAAATTGATGATGATTAAACATGATTGGTGAATTTTTCGGTCTGGACCTCTTGCCACAATGCTGGTAGCTGGTGACATAATCCTGGAAACTCTCATTGTGCAGTGATGCACAAAGATGGTTGACAAAAATTAAGGCGAGTGGCCCCTGACCCTGGCTGATGTGTGGAATTCTGTAGTTCCGAACTAGGGAAACTTCCTTATGAATCTTATGATTACATAAAGTTTGTTGGTCACAAAATGGAACCGGAAATTCCACAAACCGGCTTAAACTACCTCACCTTAATAGTGTATGTATACCTACTTCGGTGATACAATTTTCTAGCAGTAAGTGTAGATTGAAGTGAAATAACTCCACCTTGACCTCTTATTTTCTCTTCTTTTTACAGGACTGACGCACTTATCCAGACTACAATAAGGAACAAATTCGCCGACTGCACAGTACTTACAATTGCCCATCGTCTACACACAGTCATGGACTCTGATAAGGTGTGATAACAACAGTAGTTTTATAGATTAAATAACGATGAACGAATCAAACAAGAGACAGTTGATGTCTGTGCCTAATCGCATCTCTTCAACCCATGTCACTATAGAGACGGTTCGGTACCAATCATTAAGAATTGCACTTAAACCTCCCTATAACAAATATCGCCATTTTCCTTAACTTTTTTTCATAGAATGACTGTATTCCTGCCTGTTGTATAACATTATATTATATTTATAGATTGTTTCAATGTGTGTGCATGAGACAACTGCTTTAAAAAAACAATTTTGAATAATCTACCTCACTCCGACGTTTGTAAACTGGTTTAAAGAAGGCAATGAATGGCTTATAACTTTTTAATTGCAATAGAATGACTCGACACCTAGAATGACGAAACATGAACAACTTTGTGCCTTATTTTGTCTGTGATATTTTGAATGACTTGATACAAACCACTTGTTTACATTTTCTTTATTTCAATGGAATTGTTTAATGGAATATTGGAACAAAAGAGATTCAACACCATTTTCTCAACAATAGTGTAGTTTAATATAAATAGTTTACATATGAACGTGCTTATGAGTATTGAATGGCATAGACATGGCGTGAGTCGCTCAGCCTCTGGCTTATAGGTGTTGTGTCTGGTCAGGTAATGGAAACTAGGGCAAAATTAGTATATCTATGTATGACCACATTTTCTTTTGCCCTGTCCAAGTGGTAACAAATGGAGGAAATCGATCAAACCTTTTACAGACGTCCCATTCAAACAAAGATAATAATCCAGATTGCCTTGACGTTAGGGTTCCAAATTGAAACATTAATTTCATAATTTGTTATACAATGCTTTTTGCTATCATTGATTTTGCTTTACATTCTTTTTGTTATTATATATTCCCGTAATTGCATGGTTCACGTATCTTTGTTTCTGTGTGCACGAGTTCGGAAAAATACTAAACTAACTCGTGAAACACAGAGACAAAGTACATGTATAGAGACGAAATCATTGCTTACCCGTGTTCATGAGAAAATAGTAGATTGTATCTCAAGGGAGGAAAATTATATATTTACCACGAGTGCGGTGTATTCAATCCTGAGTGAAGCGACATGTTCTACAATAGAATCTTAAGCGTAGCGAGGATTCAAGTGTTTACGCCCAAGATGGAAATTATTTTGATAGCGAGGGGCACACACTGCTTTCCACACTTTCGATGAGTAAAATTGTAATTATATAGGGAATGTCAGGCAAGAACAGTACAACTTCAATTCCTTATTCAAGGGCAACAATGACTCTTTTGTGAATAGCAGGTGAGAAAGCTATGTATCTTTACGCTAGAATGCTACGCTTTCGCTACACTCAGGATCCGTTGAGACACAATCTAACAGAGCCTCTAGTATAAGTTTTACCGAAACAAAACTTTACGATCGCGTTTGCGTTTTACCCTCAATATGTATGGGATTTGACAGCTAAACGCAAACGCGGTCTTAACGTTTTGTTTCGGTAAAACTTATACTAGAGCCTCTGTAGAGTCTGTCGGATGGCACGACTGTATGCGTATAACAACGTGTATGCGGCCAGGTGTTGGTGATGGACGCGGGCCAGATGGTGGAGTTCGACCACCCGCACGTGCTGCTGAACCGCGCGGGCGGCGTGCTGCGCGGGATGGTCGACCAGACCGGCCGCACCATGGCCGACACGCTCGCCAGGATCGCTGAACAGGTAACACAACACAACCCTGCTGACTTGACCCCTTTCTGCAGGTTTTTGTTCAACTGCGCTCGTCATATGTAGTAAGATGTCCTTTAAAATGTCCAGCCGTTTGCCGGTATCCAATTGAGCTAATATTGGCTTGCTGATTTGTGTTCGGTGACAATGCAATATCCGTGCACCAGCTGATGGTGACCTAAGGTTGCCGTGGCTTTTGCAAAACTACACAAGGTAAACCAGACGTATTCGCGCTCATTTCATGAATAGTTGAAAGGGCTGTGCAATAAAGTACAATAGAATTGTACACTTAATCCTGCTAATATTATAAATGCGAAAGTTTGGATGGTTGGGTGTTACGCTTAAACGGCTCAACCGATTTGGATGAAATTTTGCACGACGATAGTTTATTGCCTAGATTAAACAAAAGGGTAGTTTTTATTCCGGGTCCACACAGAAGAAGTCGCTAGTGAAGTCATAAAGCAGACCTGATAATTGAAGTGTATCGGTGTTTAACCGAATAGATGAAGCTCGCGCTTTAGTGGCCCCACTTTTTCTCAAGTATTTTCTCTATATTTTAATCCCTTTTAATAATTATTCGATAGTTGATTCTCTCCTATCGTTGGCCTGTGCCTAGACTAATGCTGGCTGTACACAGTGGGCCAACGTTGGCCTGGCCTTGCGAGCAGGATGCAGCTATGCAAACTAATGAGGACGAAATAAAGCCCTCTTCCTCTAACGCATAGCTGCATTCTGCTCACGCGCCAACGTTGGCTCAATGTGTACAGCCGGCATAAAGATGTTATGTTTGCTTGTGATATTATTTCGTCTGATTACCCATATCTGTATGTGGCCGATAATGATGACTTTTCTCCAGCTTCATTTTTCATTTGTTTCTTTACAGTGTTATAGTAAAAAGCAGCGACCGGGCTCAGAAAGTGGCGCCGAGCGATCTAACTAGACAAATTACATTTATATATATATGTATATATACTAAGTATATGAAATCGATGTACATACACAAACGTTCCTATAATTGAATGAATGTCTATGAAGTAAATGAACTTAACAAGGATCTTATGAAATATCGAATATATAAGTATTGTTGAACTACACTTGGTCTGTCTACAGTGCCTGAGAGGTGCCTTGTGTTAACTTTAACTATTTAAGGTACTTAAGGTTGAATTATTACTTACGGATCCTTTCAATTATGTCCATGTTCAATTATGTTAATGAAGCCTGTTATTTATGGAAATGTGAAACTACTTTTAAGAATAGTTTAATTGATTAGTCTGTATTTGTTAATTTTATAATGGACATGATTCTTCCTATTTTTAGACCAAATAACTATGTAGATGTCAATTATATATTATGTTAGATATCGTATTAAAACAGTTCACTATATTAACAAGTCGCCTCTAGACTTACACATGCTCTACAGGTACAGTCGAGATCTTTGCAAGTTTTGGATCCACTTAAGGTGTGACATTGTATAGCAAAATTTAATGTACATTACATAACATTTAATGTATGTCCCAGAACCCGACCAGCAAGTGGTGTCACTAGCATTTTTCATTTTTTTAACAAGGCAAATTATATCTCAAACAGCTGAAAGTTATAATGACCCTACGCTACGCCACCATGCATTTCGTTTCCCGGCCTGCGATTTAATTTAATTTTCTCAAACATGCAATGAAATATTGACGTTGTGTTCTTCATAATGGGCTTTGAAGTGTCACATTTCCATTTCCATTCCACAATTTGTGGCACAGGATCACGGCGTTCAGCCATGAAAATTAAAGTTTGATTTCTTGGAGTTTTTTTTAATTTATTACATTGGATGTTTGAGAAAAGCACTATACATACCTCGGCGTGAAAAGGGGTTGGAAGGTGGTTGGAAAACCCCTTGATTCCCGGGCTCTGTAGTAAGGTACTATTGCTGTTGCGTTTTTAGTGACACGACTCGCTGGCAAAACTAATAACTAAGTACTGTGAATATTATCAACATCGTGTATGCTCTGTGCGCTGTTTTTATACTTATGTGTTATTTATATGTAATATGTATGTTGCTTTTGAGAGCGCGCAACTGCTTTGTGTCCTGTTTATACGTAACAAGGGGTAACCGCTGGATATGTGCGGTTATGTCCTTTTTGCACTTGAGGTAAGCTCAGACACGACATTCATTATGTCTTCTCTTCACTTGTCATTGTTATCGATATTTGAGAAATTCGACTTTTTGCTTTGTCTATAAGTGTTCAAACATATTTCTCGTGAAAGGAGTCCAACTTGTGACAGTGGCTGTGCCACGCGAGAGCTGCTTAAAGGGGATTTTATTTATCGAGTTGTTTCACTGCCTCATTCATTAATCAAACTTGTAATAATTCCATAGTACAAACGCCAACACAGGTAATTGACCATCGTATATTTACATAGAACCTTATTACAATGCACATGAAGTCCACGGATGGTCAGTTAGATGTGTTGTCGGTAAAATATATCCATATGTGCAAGCGGATTTTGCACATGTAACTTATTTTTATTGTAAAACTGTACAATTTAATGAGTTTTAAATAATCGAAATCGAATATTGAAAGATCTGTTGGACAGAGAGCTGGGAGTTTTACTTATAAGAATGCGTATGACATTTAGAATTATGAGCTATCTTTGGAAACTTACACGGGTAGTGTTAGTAGTTGAGGTGCTATAGTACTTTCTATGTACTTAATGTGTAAGGAGATCTGAGATTAGGGATGGTGACGTCAGGGTTTAAACAGTTACTGTTTTTCGTCCGATTGCTCACAAGTGTACTTGATATCGATATCTAAATACAAAGTATGTAAGTTTAGACATTTGATGTAAATGCTCTATAAATGGTGCCCATTTTTGATCTTCATGTTTTATATAGATAATGCTGTTCGAATAAAATTCAGTGATAATATTTAAAAGCAAAATATTATTTCTTGATTCATATACGATTATGAAAATTACGTAAAATGCTGTGCCTATTATAATTGTTATATAACGGATATTTAATCTGAATTAAATACTGTTCTTATGTACCAAATATGTGTTCTTTTATTATTATTACCATCCGTCATAAATGTCATAATTGTAGAGTACCTACTTTTAGTAGGAGATACGAATGACTCTAACAAAAATTAGGGTTTTAAAGCCCAATATCTCGCAAACGCTAAATAAATTCCTGGCAAGACTAGGTACAGTCACGGATTTTAATTGTTAGGCCACTTTGAAGTTCTTTAAATTTGCAGTATTATAGCATTCACGAGCGTGCACGAGATTACACGATTAATTACGAATAAATACCATGCTATGGAAACTTAGAACCAGATTTTGATTGAAAACGGTGATGCCACCTACTCGCCAAATTTCTAGGTAGCTGTTGCTGTAGCGAACTAAAATATCAGTGTTGTTACATTCAAATATTTTATTTGATGTAGGGAGATTGATACGTGCTACGTAAATGAATATGAGGAGTTAAATAATGAGAAAACCTGTAGTATTCAGGTTTTAATAAACATAAAATTGTACATTATTTGAAATAATACACGGAGAAATATTGAATGACAATGACATGGCAGGCAGGTGTAAAATTAGAGGTTGGCAAGGAAGGAGGTTGCAAATAGATCATATCACGTCAAGGAGAACAGTATATTGTATAATGGTAACACAACATTGTGTCTGCTTGACATAAGTATACTTAATGTCGTTTTGCGTGAAATAACTTGACATAATTTGCGTCAATAAATCCAATTAAAATTTTAATATTCAACGAAGTTTGTTTGTGATTTGTGCATTTATCTATTACTGGAGGACCTGGAAGGGCTATAGACACCGCTAGTCGACCGAGCGCGGCGGTCTGTTGAGAAATATCTAGGAAAATGTAGTACCGAGTGACCTTGGTTTTGGATGAGCGTGTCGTTTTAATGTTTCTTGCTTTATATCAATAATATGGTCCTTTCCATGCATGAAGTTACTAATGTATTGTTAATAACTTAAATAAATCTGTGTATTCCTCATTTTTACGTTTCATTTCACAACAGTTATTACAAACATTTAAAATACTGATTAATAAAATACGACCGAATTGAGAAGTTCCTTCTTTTTTTTTATCGTTTGAAAAGTTTTATTCGCCAAAGCACAGATGGCGCTTGTACGCAAGCATAAAATGCCTTCTCAATTTGGCTGAGTTGCCTGTCTATCTCAGTATGTATATTGTAGTCTTTGATAAATACATGACGTACCGCGTAAACAACATAATAAGTAACCATGGCAACCTTGTTTAAACGTGACTATAGCAACCCTTATAAGGATAATACCAACATGTAGAATAAAACAATAAATACATGATTTTGACTTTGTCATAACTGTCTTAAGTAATAACTGTTGTAAATATTTGAATATAAATTTCACCGTGAACCCCGCCATCTTGAAGAGTCAGAAACAATGTGTTTCCCTTAAAGGTTAAAATTAAATGTTGGCTAATGAGATGTCAATGAGCAATAAGTTTTGCATGCAAGCAATATTTTTGATTCAGACCTCTTTTGAATTTAAAGACAGTGACAGTTAAATGTTGACATCAAAGATGACAATTCTGAATTATGGATTTTGATGAATCATAACCACTATTAAAGTATTTAATGCGATAATTTGATCGTGACAAGCTCGTGTATTCGTCCAACTTTGAGCGAGAGCTCATTCTATAACGTTGTTAAAGAATTAAAGTAATGCCAAATTCGTAGAACCATAAGCGTGTTAGATTTATTAACACTGTTGCGTTGTGGGAAAGACGACATATCGGGAGCAGCTGCAGGCGGAATTCCGCAACTGAATGTCGCCTTTATGGGACCCATGAAGACCATCACCCACTGTATTCAGCGAAGCCTAGCGAGGAGAAATGCTCCCCGACTACAAAGTTGATGAGTTTATGCTATACTTAAAATGATATGAAGTGTATTGATGTGTATTCCAGAACGAACAAGGCATGTGTAAAATGTGGACGCCGATATTTACATAAGTAAATTTCTTAATAAATATATTTCTTTGTCAAATAGTGTCTATTTTTTTAAGAATAATATAATTATGTAGTTAGCTATGATAGCTGAAACATAACAAATTACAAAACTGACTTAAGTCAAATTCTTATTTAATTCTTATGATGGCGGCGGTTAACTTTTACTACATCATTTCTGTCCCCGAATAAAATATTGCCATGCATAGAGTAGTGAGTGCGATATCGCAATTTTGGTGTTTACAGTATGCAATTGTCATCAAACTATCAATGCGTGCGTGACGGATGATGTCGACTTTCGGGAACTTAATGCGGTTATTGATGATTGATTACGTTTATGTGCAACAATTATGATAATGTCACGAACGTCACATTTGTATCCTAGACGCCACGCATTCGGATAAAGTCGCTAGTTTTTCGTTTCTCCTTCGTCGAAATGACCTATCATTATTTCTCCATTACTATCGCTACGTTATAACATTGGTTACTAGGTTGCGGTTGCTAGGTCTGCTATTGGTTAACTCTGGGTGTAGGAAGTGATTCAGATGTAAGGTTGGTAGTTCCGGCTCTGATATTAGCCAACCATTAATAATGCATGAAAATGTAACATTATTCTCGAAAGATTCAAACCTAAATGACATCTCTAGCCTGACAAGCACAATGATAAAGACAGAGATATGACTTTGCTCTTTTATTATACGAAGCTTTCGTTGTTTAAATATACGAGCATAAACGACTAAACCCGATTTGTATTATACGGCTAGAATGCGAACAGCGACATGTGGCCTAACAATTAAAATCCGTGACTGTACCTCCCTTTTTAGGGTCCACAAGAAACGAACAAACTGCTTATCTCAGTAACCATTACTACTAGAAAACGAAAAATTCGGCTTGGGTATATAAATCAATCATGCCGATAAATTCTCTCTGCATTACTGAAAACATTGAAAGTTTATGGAAAATTGTGATCGATTGTAATGTTTTTTTGAAGTGAAAACTTTATTAGCGGCGCTGAGCACTTTTTGGGATGTAGAAAAATTGCTAAATACGCGACAGATTTTTGTGACGTCAGATGTGAAGGTCACTTTTTGCTGCTAACCGATTCGACTTCATTCAAAACTGAACGCTATTCGTAAGAGTATAAAGCCGTTAAACACTTTTTGCAATAGCATATTCTGCAAATTAATTTGTAATTTTGTCCACGCGCCCTTCACCGTTTTGCTATTGAGCAAATTCGAATAGTTCCAATTTGGACGTTATTCCTAAAGAGATAAAGCTTTGAAAAATATTTGGCAACGGCAAAAACAAATTGGTATTTTGTTCGCCGCCGCCGTCCGCTGTTCTTGCAAATTCGAATAGTTCGAATTTGGACGTTATTCCTAAAGAGATAAAGTTTTGGAAAATATTTGGCAATGGCAAAATCAAATTGGTATTTTGTTCGCCGCCGCCGCGCCGTCCGCTGGTCTTGGCGCCGACGTTTTCGATTTTGCTGAGTTAAGTTGAACTATAGCGCACACTAATAATTGTGTTATTAGATACATTGGCACGCAGGGGGAGGAAGGGATTATTTTTGCAAAATTAAAATTATTCAAGTTTTCACTTCTGCCGGCACTCCCGGAGTGCAACCCGGTCTTTTTTTTATGTATGTCAATTGAAACTGGCACCACGAGTCAAGCCAAGAAGTAAGATGAGTCGGGGCAAGAGTAACATCGGGGGAAGGGGGTCAAAAGCTTCTCCAGCTAATTCTTTTGAATTGAGCGCCTTTTTGTACCGTCGATAAAACAGACAGGCGTGTATTAGTTCCATCATCAAATCATAGATGTCTCTTTCACACGCCATATTGAAACAAAACGCGGTTCATTTTGACTGGTTACGACGACTTGTGATAAGTGGAAGTGCACGTGTATAATTCAAAAGCGGTTTTGTGTGATTTATGGCTGTTAATTCGGATTTGTTTGTTGGAGAGTCGAATATTTATAGTACTAGCTTCTGCCCGCGACTCCGTTCGCGTGGAACTCGTTTATATCGCAGCTCCATGCAAACTTTTACCCCCCCATTTCACCCCCTTAGCGGATGATTACGGGAATAAAAACTATCCTATATTACTCTTCATCCCTTCAACTATCTCCACTTAAAAAAACACGTCAATTCGTCGCTCCGTTTTGCCGTGAAAGACGGACAAACATACAAACACATACATTTTCGCATTTATAATATTAGTATGGATTTCTTATGTTACATCGTTATTTTCTGTAATTCCTATCGATTATAAGTTTTTATCAAGCCAATAAAATTTTAACCTCAAATTATTTAGGTGGGGCAAGAATGCCAGTTCAGTCCGGGGGAAGGGAGTCATAAGCTACTCTTACCCCATGTCAGGCCGGTCAAACCTTTTATAAATTGTATGTATGTATGTAAGCACTTTATTGTACACAATAACAGGTTAAAGAATATACATGTCACACAATAGATCAAAGTACAAAGGCGAACTTATCCCTATAAGGGATCTCTTCCAGCTAACCTTAGAGCAATTGAGAGGAAGGTAGGTAGAGCGAGATAGGCAAACTTATACCGTGTACGAAAACACAGAGAAAATGAAAACAAAACCTAATAGGTATTAATCATAGACAAATAAAATCATGCCAATACATATATAAATATACAATATCAATTATAATACACACTATCATATGCAATATATATATATCTCAAATATACAATAAATAAATAAATAAATACTATTATTCACAAGTCATTAGAAAGCCACAACTTCTTCAAATTCATCTTAAGTGACGCAACAGACCGCGACTGTCTCAGCGACAAAGGCAACTCATTCCACAACTTAACAGCGCGCGCGGTAAAAGATCTAGAGTATGTTCGCGTCTTCTTAGACGGTACAGCAAGAGTAAGGTTAGCACTCGACCGCAAGCGGTGGCCACTGCCGTCTGCCTTATAACTAAACCGCTCAGAAAGATAAGGAGGGGAAGTAGGGCTGAACAGTGTGTTGAAAAGTAATGACAGGATATGCACGTCCCTGCGCCGGCGAATCGGTAACCATCGAAGCTTAGACCGTTTGTCATTTTTATTACAAATTGGCACTGTTTAATTCAGGCATGTGCGTATGCGATTTTTCGACATTTGAAGATGCGGATCAAGCACTCAAAAACATGAATTAAATAATCAACCATATCGTGACACAATTAAAATTACGAACAAAACTAATAAAAACTTAAACCAAAAAAAAACTGGATCGTTCAAGTTGTCTCTATTTCTGGGCTGAAGTGTAAAACTATGTGCTTTTAATTATAATATTTGATTGTAAAAGCGTGGGGGCCGGAACAGGAAAGACTTTTTGTATAATATATATTACTACTGTGATACCTGTAAATAGTATAGTTATCAAAGTGAATTCAAAAATTCAAAGCATTATTTTTTTGATTTAAGTGTTAGGTGGTTTGTCACCCCTGATAACACCTACTAGACACTCTTGCCCCAGAGTATGTATAAACGCAGTTTCTCAGAATTTAGAAAGTTTTTCAACTTATTAAGGTATTAACTTTCTTGACAGCGTCTACCAACTGTGTTACTAAATTCGTAAATCCACTGGAGCTAACCTAGTCCAAGTTAGGTACGTACGATACTCTTACCCCAGTCATGGGGCAAGAGGAACAGTCATGCCGATTTTTTTTTTACAAATTAGTGCATGTTTTAAAAGTTTATTTGCTTGATAAGTAGTTTAATTAAAAATATATTACATTTACTTATATTTTATCGTTCTATTATACGAATTAATGCAATAATAAGATCGCAAAGACTTTTGAATCTAATTTTTAAAAAAGTATGATACTCTATTACTCACCTTACATACTTCAAAAAAATAAGTTGACGGGAACTTGATAGGTTATTGACATACTCGCTGTTTTAAGGCTATTGAAAAATCATTTGAATTCCTCGCATTTTTGGAGAGAAGCATCTGCCCATGCTGCATTTGCTCTGGATCTGCCTCGGCGGGAAATAGCAATTCGTAGATTATATAGTCTCTATTGTCGGATTCAGCTTCGCTTCATCCGACAAAATCAACTCGGCCACGAATTGCTATTTCCTGGCCTCTACAATAAAGTACCTACTATTTCATCCAATTAACAAATGGTTGAAAATCGTGCAATATCTCACTCTCACCTTTGTAAGCTTAACATACATATAAGCTCTTAAGGGGATGCCTTGATTTGAGTTGAACACGCCCCCTAGACAGAGATACGCCGATGCCTTCCGCGCACGAGGAAAAGAGATGTTACACTCTTCGGGCATTCCCGTGTATAGAGTGTAAGCCATTGCTTTTTTGGACAAATTTCGATAAATACCTAACTTAGAGAAGTTTTATTTAAATTTCATAAAGTGAGATTTTAGGTGAGATAAAATACTAGGGTCAATTTCAACAGTACACGTTTTTTGCCTCATTCCGGTCCGGTGTGATCCTTTGTTTCGGTTTTTTTCGTGGATTTTTTAATGTTAACAGATAGTTCAGACAGTATTATGCATATCCTCAAAAAAGGCACTTGACTGCCCACAACCTAATGATAAATGTACACCGGCATGATAAAAACAGTATAGTTGAATGAAAATAAAAGCAAACGGAATAATAAATACCCACCAGAATGATAAAAACGTACGCCCTAACGAAATATCGTACACTGGAATTAAAAAAAAAACGGTTTTACAATTATATAATTATTTATTTTTACTGCTTCACCTAGCACACTTTTTGGGATGTAGAAAAATTGCTAAATACGCGACAGATTTTTGTGACGTCAGATGTGAAGGTCACTTTTTGCTGCTAACCGATTCGACTTCATTCAAAACTGAACGCTATTCGTAAGAGTATAAAGCCGTTAAACACTTTTTGCAATAGCATATTCTGCAAATTAATTTGTAATTTTGTCCACGCGCCCTTCACCGTTTTGCTATTGAGCAAATTCGAATAGTTCCAATTTGGACGTTATTCCTAAAGAGATAAAGCTTTGAAAAATATTTGGCAACGGCAAAAACAAATTGGTATTTTGTTCGCCGCCGCCGTCCGCTGTTCTTGCAAATTCGAATAGTTCGAATTTGGACGTTATTCCTAAAGAGATAAAGTTTTGGAAAATATTTGGCAATGGCAAAATCAAATTGGTATTTTGTTCGCCGCCGCCGCGCCGTCCGCTGGTCTTGGCGCCGACGTTTTCGATTTTGCTGAGTTAAGTTGAACTATAGCGCACACTAATAATTGTGTTATTAGATACATTGGCACGCAGGGGGAGGAAGGGATTATTTTTGCAAAATTAAAATTATTCAAGTTTTCACTTCTGCCGGCACTCCCGGAGTGCAACCCGGTCTTTTTTTTATGTATGTCAATTGAAACTGGCACCACGAGTCAAGCCAAGAAGTAAGATGAGTCGGGGCAAGAGTAACATCGGGGGAAGGGGGTCAAAAGCTTCTCCAGCTAATTCTTTTGAATTGAGCGCCTTTTTGTACCGTCGATAAAACAGACAGGCGTGTATTAGTTCCATCATCAAATCATAGATGTCTCTTTCACACGCCATATTGAAACAAAACGCGGTTCATTTTGACTGGTTACGACGACTTGTGATAAGTGGAAGTGCACGTGTATAATTCAAAAGCGGTTTTGTGTGATTTATGGCTGTTAATTCGGATTTGTTTGTTGGAGAGTCGAATATTTATAGTACTAGCTTCTGCCCGCGACTCCGTTCGCGTGGAACTCGTTTATATCGCAGCTCCATGCAAACTTTTACCCCCCCATTTCACCCCCTTAGCGGATGATTACGGGAATAAAAACTATCCTATATTACTCTTCATCCCTTCAACTATCTCCACTTAAAAAAACACGTCAATTCGTCGCTCCGTTTTGCCGTGAAAGACGGACAAACATACAAACACATACATTTTCGCATTTATAATATTAGTATGGATTTCTTATGTTACATCGTTATTTTCTGTAATTCCTATCGATTATAAGTTTTTATCAAGCCAATAAAATTTTAACCTCAAATTATTTAGGTGGGGCAAGAATGCCAGTTCAGTCCGGGGGAAGGGAGTCATAAGCTACTCTTACCCCATGTCAGGCCGGTCAAACCTTTTATAAATTGTATGTATGTATGTAAGCACTTTATTGTACACAATAACAGGTTAAAGAATATACATGTCACACAATAGATCAAAGTACAAAGGCGAACTTATCCCTATAAGGGATCTCTTCCAGCTAACCTTAGAGCAATTGAGAGGAAGGTAGGTAGAGCGAGATAGGCAAACTTATACCGTGTACGAAAACACAGAGAAAATGAAAACAAAACCTAATAGGTATTAATCATAGACAAATAAAATCATGCCAATACATATATAAATATACAATATCAATTATAATACACACTATCATATGCAATATATATATATCTCAAATATACAATAAATAAATAAATAAATACTATTATTCACAAGTCATTAGAAAGCCACAACTTCTTCAAATTCATCTTAAGTGACGCAACAGACCGCGACTGTCTCAGCGACAAAGGCAACTCATTCCACAACTTAACAGCGCGCGCGGTAAAAGATCTAGAGTATGTTCGCGTCTTCTTAGACGGTACAGCAAGAGTAAGGTTAGCACTCGACCGCAAGCGGTGGCCACTGCCGTCTGCCTTATAACTAAACCGCTCAGAAAGATAAGGAGGGGAAGTAGGGCTGAACAGTGTGTTGAAAAGTAATGACAGGATATGCACGTCCCTGCGCCGGCGAATCGGTAACCATCGAAGCTTAGACCGTTTGTCATTTTTATTACAAATTGGCACTGTTTAATTCAGGCATGTGCGTATGCGATTTTTCGACATTTGAAGATGCGGATCAAGCACTCAAAAACATGAATTAAATAATCAACCATATCGTGACACAATTAAAATTACGAACAAAACTAATAAAAACTTAAACCAAAAAAAAACTGGATCGTTCAAGTTGTCTCTATTTCTGGGCTGAAGTGTAAAACTATGTGCTTTTAATTATAATATTTGATTGTAAAAGCGTGGGGGCCGGAACAGGAAAGACTTTTTGTATAATATATATTACTACTGTGATACCTGTAAATAGTATAGTTATCAAAGTGAATTCAAAAATTCAAAGCATTATTTTTTTGATTTAAGTGTTAGGTGGTTTGTCACCCCTGATAACACCTACTAGACACTCTTGCCCCAGAGTATGTATAAACGCAGTTTCTCAGAATTTTGAAGTTTTTCAACTTATTAAGGTATTAACTTTCTTGACAGCGTCTACCAACTGTGTTACTAAATTCGTAAATCCACTGGAGCTAACCTAGTCCAAGTTAGGTACGTACGATACTCTTACCCCAGTCATGGGGCAAGAGGAACAGTCATGCCGATTTTTTTTTTACAAATTAGTGCATGTTTTAAAAGTTTATTTGCTTGATAAGTAGTTTAATTAAAAATATATTACATTTACTTATATTTTATCGTTCTATTATACGAATTAATGCAATAATAAGATCGCAAAGACTTTTGAATCTAATTTTTAAAAAAGTATGATACTCTATTACTCACCTTACATACTTCAAAAAAATAAGTTGACGGGAACTTGATAGGTTATTGACATACTCGCTGTTTTAAGGCTATTGAAAAATCATTTGAATTCCTCGCATTTTTGGAGAGAAGCATCTGCCCATGCTGCATTTGCTCTGGATCTGCCTCGGCGGGAAATAGCAATTCGTAGATTATATAGTCTCTATTGTCGGATTCAGCTTCGCTTCATCCGACAAAATCAACTCGGCCACGAATTGCTATTTCCTGGCCTCTACAATAAAGTACCTACTATTTCATCCAATTAACAAATGGTTGAAAATCGTGCAATATCTCACTCTCACCTTTGTAAGCTTAACATACATATAAGCTCTTAAGGGGATGCCTTGATTTGAGTTGAACACGCCCCCTAGACAGAGATACGCCGATGCCTTCCGCGCACGAGGAAAAGAGATGTTACACTCTTCGGGCATTCCCGTGTATAGAGTGTAAGCCATTGCTTTTTTGGACAAATTTCGATAAATACCTAACTTAGAGAAGTTTTATTTAAATTTCATAAAGTGAGATTTTAGGTGAGATAAAATACTAGGGTCAATTTCAACAGTACACGTTTTTTGCCTCATTCCGGTCCGGTGTGATCCTTTGTTTCGGTTTTTTTCGTGGATTTTTTAATGTTAACAGATAGTTCAGACAGTATTATGCATATCCTCAAAAAAGGCACTTGACTGCCCACAACCTAATGATAAATGTACACCGGCATGATAAAAACAGTATAGTTGAATGAAAATAAAAGCAAACGGAATAATAAATACCCACCAGAATGATAAAAACGTACGCCCTAACGAAATATCGTACACTGGAATTAAAAAAAAAACGGTTTTACAATTATATAATTATTTATTTTTACTGCTTCACCTAGTATTTAACAAGTTTAGTCTGTATTAACTTTTTTATACTAAAAATATTTATGGGTATAATAAACCAATACTTTTTAATCTCAAATTATTTTTTTATTTGTTTATTCTTTATAGAATAATAAAACTCTTAGCACAACAATTATTGCTTTAAATTTTAAAAGTATGACAGCAAATATCATCATTTAAACATTTGTTCAAAATGAGTTATAATATAAACTTTTATTACCTTTATTCATTTTATAATTGTTAAATCTTCGTATTGTTTCTGAATATTGTTTCCAATATGAATATACGAGGTTAAGTCGAGTTTTGTTAAAGTAATGAGCGTAAATTGCGATAGTTATAATGAGTATAATTCCATATAACTTTAAATTTAAACCCTTTTTCTACAAAGGTCACATTTGAAACATTTTTCAGATTGAAGCTATTTCTAGGATAGCATTCGAGGAAAAACATTTTGTATAGAAAATGAATTAGGAAGAGTTGAGACACTTTAATTAAATATGTCATATCTTTTCTTAATCTTCTTATATTTTTTTGCCTCTATTTTTCAAACTCATCATAGGTGAAACTAATTAAGCTAACCTTGAGAAGAAGTATATGTACTTACTTTGATTGAATAGATAAAATTTAATATTTTTATTTTCTTCAAGCGTAAACAATCAAGTAAGTTACCAAAAACAATATAGCGGAACATGTATTTAAAATAAAAATAGTGGATAATAGTTATATATACTTAGATGAAATAAGTAATAAGTATACATTATAATAAAATAAATAATGTATTTGTTTAATGAAGTGAAGCTACATTTTAAATCATTCCGGTGTTATTTTCTTTCCAGGGGGCATTAAAGCCATTTTACTACACCGGAAACACCGGAATGAAAACGGCGGATTGAGAAACATTGGATAAAAAAAATATTTAAAAACATATTAAACCGCTTATGATTAAACCAATACCACTATTGATATCACGTATATCGAAATACATGTTATATATTAATTTCAATCACAACAAATAAAAAACAATAAAGATATAGCAAACTCCGGAATGATATTTTTTTGTCCCCGTACCGCGGCAATGATATATGTTTACTTACGTGTAGCAGGCCGTCGCATCACCACTTACACACGTGCTCACTCGCCGAGTGCCGCAGCGTAACTGATTCTCGAAGTGCGATTCAAACTTAGCAAATAAATCGTTGACGAACCTTGTCCGCGGTAATGAAAAAGTTTCTTCGGACAAATATATTTGTACATAATTAAAGGGGCGCGTACAAATGAGATGTAAAACGAGTCATATTTTTTGTTCCCTATTTATATGGTGTTCAAATGGTGGTAAAAGATTTTTATAGTCACACATAGTTTTCGACTTAGGCGGCATTTTCCAAACAAAACTGGCTTCCGGACAACCCACCTTGATGAGAAATTAGTAGTCCTTCATATATTTTTTTAAAGTATTAACTGAATTAATATTTGAATTTTAGCTATTGCCCGAGATTGCCGACTGGGAGATGTTTCCCAAAAAAAATGTACTTTATTATTTAAGCTTTCTGCACCTGCGTTTTCAGTCTTGCCAACATTTATTGCTTGGGAAATTGACCCACTAGAGTATTAATTTGATTGTGTCGTAAAATAATGTATCGTTTGAAGTAGGCTGAGTAAAAAAAGGAAAATACAGACCCAACTCTGTTTTTTTTTTCTATCGAGGTAATTTTAAGCAATAACGCCTGTACGGGCGCGCCTGCGTGCATTCTAATTCATTCATTTCACCAGCGGCGGCACGTGCGCGAACTCGCACGTTATGGAGTAGAAGAACGATGTACTTAGTATTATGCGATAACAACAGGCCGGTCCAGGCCGACCGTGCCTTGGGAACGGCTCGGCGCGAGACGCAATCAGCCGCACAGGCGTCCACAGGCGTGGCACGATCCGGCCTGGCCTGTAATAACACGGATCGTGAGACTCTGCCTTAACAATGACGATTTTAAAAAGGTAGCCTTAATTGCTTGTATTTTTTTTTGTCAAAGCAATCCATACTTCGCTTGGTAAACACAGTTGCCACAATCAGTTTAGGTTGCGCGAAATTGGCAACTGCAGTTCCCACAAGCAAGTGAGTAGGTAATGGTCATCAGAGGCTCTAGTATAAGTTTTACCGAAAGAAAACTTTACGATGCGTTTGCGTTTTACCCTCAATTTGTATGGGATTTGACAGCTAAACGCAAACGCGGTCGTAACGTTTAGTTTCGGTAAAACTTATACTAGAGCCTCAGTAAGGGATATTAAATAACTAAAATACAATAAAACAGCAATGAATCGGACAACTTTATTTCACATCAATTGAGTAAACTACAGAAGTCTATAAATCCGAATGGAATAGGTATACTTAGCTAATTTCTGCTGATATATGTACACGACTGCGAAAAAATGAGCGTACGTTTTCAGAGTTAATTTGCCTGATGAATGTGAGTTACTTTATTCCGGCAAGCCTACTCAAAGTCCTGTACCGAATTATTTGCCATTGCCATAATGATGATAATCATAATTATTACCAGGGTTATGTCAAAATGCTAGTATATATTATAACAAAAAAATAAATAAACCGTTAACCACTATAATTGGATTATGGCGTTTCACGCAGCTCTATCGTCTTCCATATAATTAATATCAGCAAGAACTAACTAATACATATAAGTAGGTAGGCAGCTACATGTTAATGCCAAAGTACCTACATATATATCATTATGTATATCCCATGCCCTAAGAGCATCTTATGCCTACTTCGTATAACAAAATTAAAACGTCAATAATACTTTCTGTTAAAATATAACTACTTTAAAACTATAATATTTACAAAAAAATGTGACAGTACAATCAGCATCATATAGGTAGCCAAAGTAGCCAAATATTTCGGTACACATCTATATTACTGTAAGAATAAGGGTATGTTACGATATAATTTGGCTGCTACTACTAACTGCTGGCTGTACATTCAACATCTTTTCCTTGAAAATAAAATCGGAACAATCAATCATGTGATGACGCCACCTCGTACTACCAAACAAGTCTGAAAATAGTTGTGACAAATATGTGTGCCAATATAAAATAAATTCAATTTATCACAGACCTTAAAAAATATATTTTTCAGAACTGACTTAATGATAAATAATAATACCTACTTAGTTATCATGGTGCACGTTTACCTACATATGCATGTCAATACCCATAATTTTAAACCTAAGCGTATTAATAGGTGCGCATTTCTAGAAAAAGTTAAATTAAGGACCTCAGTTCAGGCAAACATTCAACGTTCCTATTTTAATATTTACCATTTGTTTTTAGTAAATTCCAATACAATACGAGTATTTTGAGACTCTTTAAAATAAAGAGTGTGGAAGTAGACCCGAACCTTAGTAAAAATAACAATTACCTGTCATAATAAAGTTCACATAAAAAGTTAAAAGTAGGATGGACATCAAAATGGGAACAATTTGAGCATTTAATACCATAATAATCGACGTCTTTAATTTGTACTAAACTTTTTTAGAAATGCATAGTTACTATTATATAATGGTGTAGAATATAATAAATACATACCTTCCGCGACGGTGGGGTTCGCTGGTCATACTAACATTAAAATATTACATTCAACGGTGTTAACTAGTATACAGTCTTTTATTAAGCTCTGATCAGGTGGCAGGAGCCACCGACAATTATTATAAATACAGTTTAAAAAGTCGTAAAATGGTACCTAAACATGTGAAACGCATACCATACTGGCACATTATTTTTAAATTCCTAAGAAATTACATACTTATACCTAGTAAACAGTTTTTTAAACGTGCATGGCGATACGAGTAAATTGTATTTGTACAGTCTAGTTCGAAAATATATGCACATTGCACGGACAAAGTGATCAAAAACTATGTCAACACGACTTTATTGTAATGGATATAAGGTTAATTGCTCATATTTGTGAACCTTTGGGAATGTACATATATTAATGAACTCGACTGTAATTATTATCACTAATTTTACATAGAGATTTTTGAAAGCTGCCTTCGTATTATGTGGCCGACAAAAAAGAGGATCTCAGTTTGACTATACCTACTTACTACACCAACTACTACAAGTGTACTATGGAGATGCTGTGTACAGTCAAGTGCAAAAAATATATTGATTTAATCCTCTCACAATTATGTACCGAAACCGTAATCCCATATTTATGAGTAAGTTGTATGGACCCATATTTTTACACTTGACTGTACATATAGGTTCTGCCACAGAATAAATAATAGTACTACGTACAGAAGGTTCTCTGTTAACCTAACCATCCCGTTCTGCGTACCGTAACAGCGCTAACATACCTACCGGCCGGGGCTGGAAGGCCGATGTGTACTGTAGCGGCGCGACGAAATCACCGAGTGAGCCGTCCTGGTTCAGCCTCAGTTCGATTTTCAGTAGCCGGTGGGGATGGTTCACATTTTATATTGTCCAATAAATATATTTACCTACTTATATCACTCATATCAGTGTATTATAAATCTCAAAGGCTACACAAATCGAGATTGACTTTACTTCATGTCTCATTACAATAACAAGGAAGTATGCGTCTTTTGGCCATCGTTGCTTCAAGGGACCGACTATTCACAATGAGCTACGACTCCTAAGCTACGATAAAACAATCATTTCACTACCACACGCCACAAATTATTTTATTTTAACACTTCGATCGGGCATCATTTTACATTTCATAATCAATCCTTCATTTAATTTCAACTTGAATTTTTAAGATTTACTTAAACAATATTTAAAACTCAATCATTTCTGATAATGGCATTAAACCGGTAATAATCAGTAACCACTTTGATGGGATTGTCAGATATAACCAATACATTTAGATGCATTAAACACTGGCTACACACTCAAGACAATCTTTTCCGATTTAGGTACAGTCAAGTGCATAAATATGTATCGATTTAATCATGTCATATCATCAGGGGCGGCTTTACCTATAGTGCAGGGGGTGCGTTGCACCCGGGCGCACGGTCCTAGGGGCGCCGAGCGCCACTCGCCTCGAGTGGGGCGCTAGCGCGCGCTAGGGGGGGTGCTAGAGGGATCTACGGTAATGATTGCACCCGGGCACGACATGGGCTAGAGACGCCTGTGCATATCATAACATAAATATGTACCGAAACCTTAGTCCTGACTGTACCTATCTTTGTGTTTTGATACCTTTGCAAGAGTTGAACACCTCCAATTATAAATACAATATTAATGAATATTGTGCGTTTTATTGATTCCAGTGTATTATTAGTAACGGAAGCTACATTGGCACGGAAGAATTCGAAGAATACTTTATATATATCGGGCAGGCGTGCATCCGCTGCTCGCGCCCTCACCCGGCATCGAAGCGCATCGCCGCAGGATTACACGACGAGAGCTGTGAGACTACCCGATCGTGAATTCGTACCGTCAGTTTCAGCAGGGGCCTGGTTCGGGGTGGCCTGTAGAACGTTAAATACATCAACAACGAGCCACGGCGTAGTGGTCATTACAATTCGCATTTGCTGCGTTTATTGGAAATCGCTGTTGTAACTGCTAACTGGGAATCGTTTCAGCCTCGATAGGGGTGTAGACTCGAAAATTATTATTACTCCAAAAGAAAGAAGGCAAAACAATATGCCTAGTGACGAAAATCCCATTCAGATATCTCAAAGAATTACGAAGCTACAACCGTTTTAATATTGCTTGTTAGAAAAGAAAACGCAAACAGTGTGTTGACGTCACGTTACGGGATGCTGCCGGGGGGCCGCGCTGACGGCGGCGCCGAACACGATGGGCACGGCACATTGCCGTCTATTAGTGACGTCACAATCTTCCAGCGCCATGGTTTCATATGAAGTTGCGTTTTGCGAAAAAGGGACAGAAAACTTTGGACACTTATAACTTCGTGATTATTTAACCTTTTGCGTTGATTTTTTCTTCATTTGACTAAATTTTTAATCCTTTTTAGAGAAAATATGACATTATTGATTATTTTATTAGTGTCTACACCCCTATTCGAACTTTAGTAGCGGCGTTATACTGACTTGTTGTGGGGATGTAGGCGTGGATGGCGGCGGCATCGGCAGCGCGAGGCGCAGCTGGGTCCAGAACTCGCGGTCGTGCAGGCTGCGCCACGGGATCAGACGCGTGCGCCGCAAGATATTCACCAGGGTCTCCCCGGAATCCTTGGCTTCACGTTTGAGGTCCGGAAGGTCCTGCCAACAAACAGATTTGTGAACGCCCCGTCCAGCTGGCCAATAGGAATGTCACCAAGGTGTGTTTAAGTAACCCCACTAGATTGTAAGCCAACTAGCCTTCCACCCGTGCATTGAAGGAAGACATTCAAAACTGCCTCAACGAAATTCAGAACCTTTTATAAAAGTGTTTCCTTCTTTACCTACCGACGGAATGTACTCGTACATCACTGCACTGCCTCCCACATAACTTTTCCTTGTTTGGGAGATTGAATATCACCAAAGGTTTTAGCGACGCGAGCAGTTTGCAGAGTAGATGGCTGAGATGGCGACAAGCGCCTACAACTCGTTGTACCCTGACCACTCCCTCAACGTTGTGTCGTAACGTGTATACCTGGAGCAGCACGACGACGGGCGGCACGGGCAGCGCGCGCAGCTGGCGCAGCGACATCAGCAGTTGCAGGGGAGAGTACTGCGCCGGAGACACCACGGCCACCAGCGCCCGGGTGCGCGCGCACTCGATGGCCAACTCGTTGTACCCTGACCAAACCAATAACGCCTTTTAGTCCGTAAGCCCACTGTCAATACACCTACGTCTCATGACAGCATGATAAAATGCATGGCAGCAGGGCGAGAAGGTGCTGAGCAAGAATCAGAAGATCATCGCCCCTAAAAGTGGCGGAAGTACTTGGCAGACGGTGCCAAAGTTGGCTTATTTTATCGTGTTGTCATGAGACGTGTATTGGGAGTGGGCTCACGGACTATGTTGTTATCAAATCCAACGAAGAGCGGTTACACATAACGCCCGTTTCAAGAACGCGCGACACTGCTCACCTGTCATAATCACTTGTATCGCGTTGGTAGCGTTGCAAAAAGTCCCCGTGTGCTCTAAGCTTTACATATGTATTTTGGGGCTGACAAAATATAATTGGAAACTAGCGCAAAAGCGTCGGAGCTTTCAGGTACGTATCGTATTGCCTGAAAGGCCTTTTAAACATATAACAGTGTTAACCAAATTATTAAAATGATAGGTTAATATTTGCTGAACTGGAATGAGTATTATTACAAACGGCAAATATACCTTTGTTCTCTTGTTTCCCGAGCCTTTATTAAATACTTATTCAACCACTGCGGCACCGATTGTGTAATGATTACTGGCAATGACAAGATAATTGACATTGTACGAGTAGGTATACCTGTTTTCAGCATTTCAACTCATTTCAATAAAGTGAATGTTACGATGGCCGACTATTGTTTTGGCGCTTGTACCGAAATTCCATTCCGACATAATTCAACATAATTTAAGCTTTTTAGTGAGTATATAGGTCAGAAACTTAAGTAAATCTCCTTGTTTAGGTATATAATACTTGTGACCTGTCGTTACATATTTAACATTTGTGACGCAAACAAAACAAATGTCTAGTCAAACAGTCCACAAACAACTTTAAGCACTTAAATGTCCCCAGGAAGCTGGAGCAACGAAGCTTTAAGCTCTCGTTTTAAAACGGCGGCCTGGAATAACATTAAACTTTGTATGCACAATAGGATACGCTACATCTAGGTTGGAAACTAGTTTAGAGTGCTAAGTATAATAGAAATCAAAATAGAGAGAAGACGGTTTACTATGAAAAAAATCTTCTTTCTCAGTTTTTTCAATGAGTCTCAAACTACGTATGTATGGATAGCCGAGCTTCCTGGGGACTCTTTAGGTTTTTTACATACATTAAGTATAGGTTGAGGTTTGACGAGGGAGCAGCCATTCCAAGCACTAACTAAACTTCACCTGACTGTGCATTGCAGAGACGTGATTTATTATTATTATTTGTCATACATTATTATTATCTGTAATAAAAAATATATTGCAAATTAATAACAGTATAGGTATATAATATGTCCGAAACCGTAAGACTAGATCCTGACAAAAAAACGCAACCTACTTATAAACTACCTCAAACTTTTCTCGTTTTTTTTTGCGTTCGTTTGAAATAATTTATTCTGACAATTTCGGATAGAATATACCTATAGGTACACCAGACCTACACATTGAACTGTTTAGTTTTCTTGAAGCAGTGATCCCACGCTTCACTGGCAGTAATCGCAGCTTGCTGGTAAAATTGCACCCGCTACCCATAAATCCTTGTGGTTGCCACCCTAGCCTAGCGGTACGTGGTTCTGGGTACAATTTGGAATTCAGTAGAGCACTATTTATTTATTTATTTATATAGCAAGATCATCAGCTTAAGTATATATAAGCCGACGTCCTGGCTTCGCTTTGTACTTTGACGTGAGCTTACTGATGTAGCACAGATTTCCTCACGTTTTGTTATACTGTCAGCGTTACAATTGCACAGTACCTACCTGGTAAAATACGCGGAAGCGGAGCGGTGCGCTTGCAGTACTGCATTCGCTTCAGAGTATCCCGCGCCAGTCAGGGCGAACTCATTTAAGTATAGGTGCGCAGTAAAGAATCGCTACTGACTCGACTTGACAGCTTACTGATATCGGACGTACCACCCCCGCACCGGTAGCTCAAGTTCAAGATAGCGTCGAAAGCGCTTTGCTATGTGTGCGCGAAGAGCGAACACTGAGTGCCTTCAGCCGAGCAAAGCGTGGGCGCTGAAGGCGCCTCGTAATACATGTACGTATGTGCCTTAAGGGGCTACCCGAGGTTTTCATCGATTTTCGACAAGTTTTGAATCGTATCTCCTACTTTTACACTACAGATAGAATTATAAATCAAACGGCTATCGGTTCTTCAATCTTTTTTATCTCCATTTTGGTCCACCGGATTTTGAAACAAATGAATACTTGATTTTGTATGATTTTTTTAAACATTGTCTAAGAAAACACTTATTTCGTATCTCTATTGACGTGAAATATCTAACATATACGAAATCTACATATTTGGGTTCGTCTGTGACGTCTCTAAAAACTGATCCAGGGTTTTCATTTTAAACCAATTAACACAAAAGTTATTGCCAGAAAACCAGTTTTTTGGTCTAAAATTGTTCAACTTTGATGCCAAATATCTCGAAAACAATGAACTTTGAAGTAAATATGGGATACTATATTGCTTAAAGCCGTTGTTGTTAATATAATAAGCAGGGCTCGGATTTTACATCGCACGGTAAGACGAAAGAAAACTATGGAGTCGATATTAACATTACAACTTTACTCATATTCATACTCACTCATTTTCCTAGTCCCGTAATTATTATATATTTATCATGCTGTCAAATTTCAACTTAGTTGCATACCTAGTTATCCAGACCATATTGTTGCGATAGACTTAACGGTGGGTACTGGCCGCTTTATTTAATTATCTTCAATCTACCTCATGTTTCAATCATTGACGGCTTTAGACGTGTCATTTATTTAAGTTTACAATTAGTGCATATATTAATTAACTTAATTATTTCGTGAACATTTTATTATTTAGCTTATAATTTAATAAACATGGTGTGGCGGTTAACATTTGTATTTACAATATAATAAACTTTTGGTATTAATTAAATGAATGAGTATGAGTATGAATATGAGTAAAGTTTTAATGTTGATATCGACTCCATAGTTTTCTTTCGTCTTATCGTGCGATGAAAAATCCGAGCCCTGATAATAAGCTACAAAAAACATTAGAAAACTAAGGGATTCAGATCGAAGGTCCAATGACGACAATGATGTCGTAGGGGAGCCCCTAAACACTTTCGCGGCCAAGAATTGCTACGCGCTACGCTCGTAGCCGATCCCGTGGTTTTCCTCGTATGTAGCGGAAAGCGACTACGGCGGCCTAGGCGGGTTCCCGGTAGCGAAAGTGTTAAAGTGTGACCAGTGATACTCACAGTGATCCGGCTCCGTGGGCACTTGCACGCCATGCACGCGGTACTTGTACTTGTGCTGCAAGGTCGGCAGCAGCGCGCCGCGCACCAGCGCGCCGTCCACCGGCGTCCAGCACACCAACACGTCCACCTCCTTGTCAAGCACTGCTCAGAACACGACTTGTCAGTACAGGATCTTTAATATTCACGTCAACATCAAACATGTTTAACGTTCATGCGCCATGCATACGCACTATTTGATAAAACATACATTTACATTTCTCATGCTCTAAAAGTTCGTCTTTATGCTGTGTGTTCGTCTTAATAAACTCTACTCTTTAATTTTATTTTATTATGTTTCGTTAGTATTCTAAGACCAAGGCAAGGATACCAACACACAAAGTACACAATAAAACTTCATGAAATAAACTTATAGTTTTTATTTCGTCTTATTTATTATGTTTTTAAATTCGCTTTTTGTATTAGTAAATAAATATAATATATTTAAACCATAACAATAAGTTATCATAGATATAAAAAACAAAATATTATTATAACTGAGCAGTATGTAACGACCAGTCAGGTGTACCTACTGAAAAAAAAAGATTTTCGTTTCATTTCCTCGCAATCGAAGTGAAATGTAGAGTTTACAATTCGTCCATAAAACCCATTTTACACTCGATTTTATATCGTCTCGCGTAAAATTGTGCGTTTTATGCACTTGTTGTACAATCTACTATTAAAGGGTCTACATTAAAGGGTCTACAGGTAAAAAAGCGAATGTTTATTTAAATAACTAAACATAATTGTAACGTAAATACATTCTCGTGACTTTTGGGACATCCTTTACCTACCGACGAGATGTACTCGTTCATCACTGCACTGACATTTAGAACACGACTTTCCGGTGCAGCCTCCCACATAACCTTTTCCTTGTTTACGAAATTGTACATCACCAAAGGTTTTAACGACGCGAGCAGTTTGCAGAGTAAGTAGATTGAGTAGATAGACTGAGATGGCGACGCCACCATCACCAGCGCCTACAGCTGTTCAGCATACTTTGATTACTAAAATAATGTCTACTATCGTTTACTTAAGTATTCTATTTATACATTTGATTTAATAGGGATTCTGTTAATTTCTAGGGTCTAACTTTTCTTAGAAACACATTATTATGTTTTCCTTGTAGGCGGACTAGTAAGAAGTTGTATCTTCGTTATTAATGCAATATGTAGAACATGGACTGCAACAATTATTGTAAATCGTATTTAGACAGAAGATGCACATAAATGCATATAAAAAGAGTTTGATCTCTGCCTTCCTATATTTTCTATGAAATCAGAGGTCATCTAAAGTTGTTGGGTAGGTTGAGTTGAATAATTATCTCGAATTATCATAGTTCACCAACGTCAAGGGATGTGGGTATACAATTTGGACAAGACGGCATTCCACCGATTATTGAGTATATAAGGTACCAAATTTTTTTATGTAGAAAACTCCCGTACCTTTCTGAAATATTATTGGGAGCGCATAAGGAGCGCTTCCTAAAGGGATATTTTGGGCCTTTCATTCCTACGAAAACCTCGGCCTTCCCTTCGCTTCGTCTTCGCATGCCTCCCCTGTTACCTTCGGGATTTTGGCCCTCAAGTTTCGCTTGCAAAACACCGGAAGGTAATGAGTGCCCTTAGGGGTCATTGCTCGCATTGAGATCGCTCTTAGAAGGGTTGTTGTGGGCCTTTCATTCCAACGAAAAGGCCTTGCTTGCCTCGCCGCTCACCTTCGGAACTTTGGCCTGGGATTTCGCTTGCAAGACACCTGGGGATAGTAAGTGTACGTGGGGGGTAGCCCTCAGGTTTCGCTTGCAAGACTCCTGGAGAAAATGAGTGTCCGTCCATGGGGGCGCATTTAGAGCGCTTTTGTGAAGGAATGCTTCGAGTCTTTCATTCGAACGAAAAGCACGGCCTTTGGCCTCGCTTTCCTCGGCACTCACCTACGGGATAGTAAGTGTCCGTGAGGGCTCGCTTGCCTCGCCGCTCATCTTCGGTACTTTGGCCACAGGTTTCGCTTGCAAGACACGTAGGGATTATAAGTGTCCGCGGGGGCTTGCCTTCGGGTCGTCGGCCCTCGAGCTCGTCTAGGTAGCGGTCTCTTAAAGCATGCTATAGGCCTTTAATTCCTACAAAAAGCTCAGCCTTCGGGAATTCGGGCTTTAGGTTTCGCTTGCAAGACACCCGAAGATAATGAGTGTCCGTAGGGGCACGCATTGAGAGCGCTCTCCAAAGGGATAGGGGATAGTAAGTGGCCTTCAGGCCCCGAACACTTTCTTAAGGCCTGATTTGGTCCTTTCATTGTTACGAAAAGCCCGAGCTCCTCGCCTCGCTTGCCTGACCGCTCACCTTCGGGACTTTGGTCTCCGATTTCGCTTGGAAGACATCTGGGCATAGTAGTGTCCGTGGGGGCTCACCCACGGGCCTTCAGCCCCCGAGCTCGCATAGCGACCGTTCTCTAAAAGCATGCTTAGGGCCTTTCATTCCTACGAAAAGCTCAGGCTTCGGCCCCGCTTGCCTCCCCGTTTACCTTCACGACTTCGGCCCTCAGGTTTCGCTTGCAAGTTACTCGGAGATAACGAGTATCTGTGGGGGCTCGGCCTCGGGCCTTAGGCCCTCGGGCTCGCATTGAGACCGCTCTCTGAAGGATTGATTTAGGCCTTTAATTTCAATGGCCTTAGGTCTCGCTTGCAAGACGCCTAAGGATATGAGTGTCCGTCGGGCTCGCCCTAGGGCCTTTGGACCTGGGGCTCGCATAGGGAGCGCTCTCTAAAAGGATACTTTCGGCATCTATATAATATTATTGACGACCAAGTTTATGAGGGTGTTGTGTTGCACGCACAATCTATGGAAATGAAATCTTTATTTTAAAATTTGTCAGTAGTATATGTGTATAGTTAAACATAAGAATACTTATCATGTAAACCATAATTTATACGCGTACGAAGTCGCGGGCAGAAGCTAGTAATTTATATAAATAAACAACACAGTGTAACAAATACTATTCGCCATGCCACATACATGCACTTTTCCACTTTACTAAACCGCTTTCCGGGGGCGAATGCGTTGGTTTCTACGGAAAATACCCAAATCATAACTATAGAGAACTTCCATCGATAACAATTTTTGAATATCTCAGGAGTTCAATAAGTCATCTATGTTCTTGGTCATCAGCTCCACTTCACCAAATATATGGATTGGGAAAGCAAATACACGAGTTAAAAACACCGAAATCGTTATTTAAATGATGTGATAAAAATATGACAATATCTAATTGATCCCATCATTATAACTAGATTTTCGTAATAATGGTTCAATCTAAAAACATTTATATAAGTATGCTTTAAAAAAAGGGTTGGTTAAGTAAATAACGGAGTTCTTATTAACAAACGTTTAAATACAATGATGATAAAGCGAATACAAACGAATCGGGAAAACATCATTTTTGAAATAGGTAAAATTATATTCTAAATGGGCACGTACAACACATCGCATCACATATATCCTCTCACCCGGCAAAATTTCCAGAACTTCTAGGGAGCAAAAGTCATGTAAAGAGAAGGGGGTGTTATAAAACTTTGCAAATGGTGTTAAATAACGATGAATGTATAAACACAATGCATAACCCTTAACACCATTCAGTATGTGTGATATTGTACATTACCTATGTACAAGATGTCGAACCCACAGGGTACACAGTCAATCTGTATACTAGTAGTATTTGAATCGCATGTTCATCGCCCTTGCTTGCGGCTCAAGCGTGAAATGCCGTTTGAGACATTCTCTGTTTTACCGCCCTAGGTGAGTAATGTACATACTAATTAAATGGAAACCAGTACGAATCAGAATGATTAAAACGATGAATGACCACATTCCGATTCGTATATATTCATTGTTAATTATACTTGTCGGGGTAGCAATATATTATACTTGTCGGGGTAGCAATATATTATACTTGTCGGGGTAGCAATATAAACAATTGAATGATGTATTTTAAGTATAACCGTAGTTTGGCGAGGCCTTATGCAGGTAAAACTATGCTACTTAGGTAGGTTTAGTAGTACGTAGGTAAGTTTATAACAATTTAAACCTAATAACTATTATATTTGAACATTAATATTCTTTTCATCACACTTGCTCGAAAAGGGCTTCATAATGCGCAAACATACAGAGCTGTAATAGCCTGTGTTACGCCCACGGGCGTAATGGTTTTTTTCTTAAATTGTATCTGTCACTCTTGCGGCAGTTACAAAGCAAAAAGGTTTTATATCAAATACGATGTCTGAAAACGTATTTATAAATAAATTTAAACTTAAAAAACGACTTAAACATGTTTAACTGAATTATATACAGATTTAATATGTTGTTATTTAGTGTCTATGTAAAATGTTTTTAAGTGTTTTCAAATCGTGGCTGTATACCGAAGGGTCTTTGCCATACGCGCCTCACGTCAAATTCAACAAAATGGACGACTGACATGTTGCAGTTTTTATTACGATTTGTATTTATTTCATCTAAAATGTATTTGTTTCCTCGCAAATGTGATGAAAAACATTGTGTATAACACGGGCGTAAAAATATTCCTCGTTAAACAATGTACTATTTCATCACACTTGCTCGAAAAGGGCTTCATAATGCGCAGACATACAGAGCTGTAATAGTCTGTGTTACGCCTACGGGCGAAATGGTTTTTTTCTTAAATTGTATCTGTCACTCATGCGGCAGTTACAAAGCAAATAGGTTTTATATCAACTACGATGTCTCAAAACGTATTTATAAATAAATTTAAACTTAAAAAACTACTTAAACATGTTTAACTGAATTATTTACAGATTTAATATGTAGTTATTTAGTGTCTATGTAAAATGTTTTTAAGTGTTTTCAAATCGTGGCTGTATACCGAAGGGTCTTTGCCATACGCGCCTCACGTCAAATTCAACAAAATGGACGACTGACATGATGCAGTGTTTATTACGATTTGTATTCATTTCATCTAAAATGCATTTGTTTCCTCGCAAATGTGATGAAAAACATTGGGTATAACACGGGCGTAAGAATATTGCAAACTCGAGTCATCAAAAGCCCTCCGCCTTCGGCGTCGGGCTTCTGATAGACTCTTGTTCGCAATATTCCACTTCCGCCCCTCGTTAAACAATGTACTATTACAATGCATGTGCTCGAAAAGAGCGTTTAGCAAGCAGCCACATCGTGCGGAAAGTGCTACTTTTTCGCACTAGTGCTTTTTACTGATTTCTTTTTTTAAGGCCGTTGTCTGCCCGGAGCAATAAAAAGTTTTACAAATACTTCAATTACGCTTTTTCTTTCATATAAAAGGTACATATAAATACTAATAATTTATAAAATGGTATAAGAAACATTTTAAATGTTGAATTTGATCAATGAATTACTTACTTAATTTTAAATATGGCTGAACGCATACTCGTATCTTCCTTTTGCTATACGACAGTATAGCGATTTGCACATGCGCAGTAGTATCTAAATATTTTGAGCGCGCATGTATTTAAAACAAAAATGTCCGCCTTTTTTGTGTACTTACCTACTTTGGAGTTGTTCTGTGTAAATATGTTAAAAATTTCGACCTTGACTAATTTATTTAGGTGTTCGAGCCTTTAGGCTTGACCCACTGTGAGATAACCCTTCAGAACATCAGCGCCATCTAGTCGTTTGTAACGGAGTCAATGCAAGTCATTGCTGACTCTGTGGTTAGTGGTGGTCAGCGCCAAGGCAGGCGGCCATTTTATATTCAGTACGCTTTTGAATCTCAGCGTCGTCAGTCAAATTCAACTTCACAGGAACGAAGATATTCAAATGTAAGTAACTACACAATAATAATTAAAATTCAATGTTCTTACATGGGTGTCCCTAGTTTGATACGGAAAACACTCGTGTAAGTTGGTGCAAAACACGTTGCCCAAGCACACGTGTACTTCGTAGATCACGCTACGAAGTGCTTATGCTTTGAAGCAATTGTCTTCTCGCAAACTGTCGAGTCATGACAGAATCGCACCTACAAACTTTTTGGATGTATTTCCATTGTCAGTCGTATCAACCCAGACGTCCGGTCGTATCGATCGAGACGTCCGGTAGTATCGATGAGACGCCAAGTCGAATCGATGGATGCGTCCGGTCGCCTCAATTGAGGCGTCGAGTCGCATCAATTAGTACGACGAATCACATCGATTCACTACTAAAGTCGAATCAATTAATGCTACTCTCATAGTGGCACTAGCAAAACACATCCTATATGATTGCTTTGCTGTTTTTTCAGACGATGGCGTCCACAAAGACAACAACCATGCAAGAGTTGTGTCACAGAGTCCCGCAAGTTCAAAAAGACTTCTTTAACCGAGTTGTCCAAATAGTGGAAGACAATTACCCCACGGGCTGGAACTTGTGGGAGGTTCAGGACTTATCCTACTCGGAACTGTTTGGGGACAAAATATCTGCCACGATGGAAGCGAAGCTACGATTTGCGCTCCCAACGTATGAACTAGCGATAGCATACTCTCCAGACGACCCTGCGCTATCCGAGAAGAAGTATCGATTAATTAAACGAAAACTTTTAGAATGGCCTTTGGGAAGAGCACTTTTATATGCGCCTCATAGCGTAATGGAAAGGATCCATTCAAAATCCTATGAAAGATTCATAAACACGGTTAAGCTGCTGAAACCACGGCTAACCTCGAGGGATGTGGCCTCCACGACCATAACTCAAAAGAGAAGCTCTGTGTCACCAGTGAGTTCCCGCAGTTGTAAAACACCACGCCGCGAACCATCTGTGTCAAGTGCAGCTTCAGTGGCAAACGAAGCGCCTGGTTCGCACATCCTCTTAGAAAAGATGATGGAACTTCTGTCCAAACAAACTCAAGCAATCGAAAATATTGCGACTCAGGTTTCGACTTTTGGATCCAAAAGTGACACAGCCGCGGCAGAATTGGATGAATCCTTTGAATCGCTGCCAGACAGCACTGGACCCGATGATGAGTTTGGAGCTCCCGAATTCGACCTAGGACTTCCAGTGAACACTGCTGCATCAAGTGTTCTTCCCCCTGCCGAGTCTGAGGAAGCCGCACTAACTGCACAAATTGCGGAAGCCCAAAGGAAACTAGCCGCTCTTAAAACACCAAACTCTTCGGAAATCCCCGATTGTGATTTTTTACCACACACCACGGAAGCCGAAGCGAAGCTAGTCAAAGCTGATCCGAATCTGGTTGATCAGGGCCGAAAGTGTCAACGCCTAAACGAAGAGGGATGGAAGAACATCCGCTATGCTGAAGTTCAAAAAACATTCCATGCCACTCCAGTGTTCGCAGCACTTAAGGTCAACAATCACTTGGCAACAATAACGCCTAACTGGAGTTCTACATCACAACTCGAAAAAACAGATATGACCTTGGGCGCTATAACTTACGGATTGATGCTTCAAAGAAAAGCCTTTCGGGAAGCCTGTCAAAACATGGATGTCAAACTGCGCACAGAAATCCAAAAACATCTGCTCGCCCCCGATTGTGCCTTTAAGAAAATCTCAGATGGGCTGCTGCAATACACATGTGGAAGAAGGGCTGAAATTATCCAAGCTCGTCGGGAAACCTACAAACCCGCGAACAAAGTTTTGAGTGACATGCTACACGACATTCCACCATCCGATACTCACCTCTTCTCGGAAGAAAAACTGTCGGAAGTGGTTAAGGATCAGGGGGGGGGCACATAAGTTCTTCCCGAGGAAAACCAGCCTTAACAATAAGACCGGGAGAAAAACTTCAGTGCAAAAAGGGCCTAAAGGTCATAGAGAATATGGCAACAAAAATAAAAAACAACCAACACGCAATTTTCGTGACTTTCGCTCAAAACAAGATGGCGGTACATCGGGTTTCAACAAGACCAAGACAACTCAAGCCGCTACAAAGAAATCCTAATTCTGAGGTATTTCAAGCTGGTCAACTTAAGTTAAGGTTAGACCTATGGGAATCGTTAGGAGCTCCAGAGACAATTCTGAATGTCTTGAGGGGATACCGGATCCCCTTTATTCAAAGACCTCCTAATATTATATTTGCAAATTGCAATACCAAATTATTTGAACCTAGAAATTCAGAATTTATGTATCAACAAATCGAGAACCTGCTAGATATCAATGCAATCTCGGATAATACTTTTAATAGCGGTTACCTATCGCCAATTTTTCTAAGGCAAAAACCTAACGGTTCCCATAGGTTGATCTTTAACTTGCGTTCACTGAACTTCTACGTTTATCCCCCAAAATTTAGGCTCATAAGCTTAACGAAGGTTACTCAAACTATACAACAAGGGGACCATTTAGTAAAAATTGACATCTCGAATGCATACTATCATATTCCCATCCAGAATTCTCACAGGAGATATCTATCTCTGGCGTTTAATGGGAAAATATATAACATGAATTGCCTGCCGTTTGGTTTATCAAGCGCTCCGTCAATTTTTAGTAAAACGACTAATTGGGTGGCCTCACTATTACGCGAGAGAGGCATTAGAGTTGTTGTCTATTTAGATGATTTCTTACTCATGCACCAGGAGGCTGATAAACTATCTGAACAGGCAATCTGGACCATGGACTTTCTCAAAGAACTAGGTTGGCAAATCAACTCAAATAAAACCGACCTCATACCAAAGTCGCGAATCGAATATCTGGGTTTAATATGGGACACAAAAGAAAATAGGAAAATCTTACCTGCTTCAAAAATCCTTAATATTAAAAGCTCAATCCTTAACACGCTATCTAAGGGAAAATGGAGCTGGATGGATGCTAAGCAGTTACTGGGCAAATTAAATTTTGCGGCCAACGTAATACCTTTAGGCTTCCTTCATTGCAGGCGCATTCAGATCGCATCAAAGTCACTCCCGGACTTACAAAGATACAAGATTTTCCAATTACCAGGCCAAGTAAAAGAAGAACTATGCTGGTGGCTTCAAAATCTTTCAGAAACATCGGTCATTCAAATTGCTCCTGCCTCAATTTTTATAACTACCGATGCTTCGGACATAGGATGGGGTGCCGTGATAAACGACGAGAAGCTGTCAGGTCACTGGAATACCTCGCAAAATCATTGGCATTGCAATCAAAAGGAATTATGGACCTTATTCGAAGTTCTTCGAAGGAAATTAGAACTAGTTTCAGGCAAAACAGTCTTATTTCAAACCGACAACAGAACAGCAGCTGCCTACATAAAGAAGCAAGGCGGCACGAAGTCACAAAAACTTCTTCACATAGCATCAAAAATCCTGCACTTAGGACTGCAACACAAGATCACCATAATTCCCAAATATTTGCCGGGCAGATACAACGGGATTGCCGACAGCCTGTCGCGACGGAAAACCTTTCCGGAGTGGCACCTCGACCTGCCAACCCAGAAAACAATTTTTCAAAGCATGGGCACGCCAGAAATCGATCTTTTCGCAAGCAAATCATCTGCAGTTGTCCCGAGATACGTGAGCGAAGACCACAAGGACACATCGAGCGAGTACACGGATGCATTCAGCAGACCATGGAATTACAGAATAGCGTGGGTCTTTCCACCACCAGCGCTAATTCCACGAGTTCTCCAACATCTGAATGTTTCCAAGGGGCTTTACCTCCTAGTGACTCCGAAGTGGGAGAAGGCATTCTGGAGAGCCGAAGTCAAAAAGAGGGCAATCTCGCCTCCATTCAAGATTCAACATCTGAAAAATCACCTTGTCGATTTACGAACCAACCTACCGCCTCGGAACATTCAGAACTTGTTTTTGGAGGTATGGAAAGTTCGGGCTGGTCCGATGAGGTAACAAACTGGAACGAGTCAGAGCGGTCGCTATTACAGTCGGCCTGGAGACAATCTACGTTAAACACATACAGACCTGCTTGGAAAGCATGGCTTAGGTGGACATCAGACAATAACGTGTCTACTAAAACGCCAAATCCTGGCGATTTAGCTAGATACTTAATCTACCTTCACAACGTCAAGAAGTTGGCTCCTAAAACTATTCTTGTCCATAAATCAGCTGTGGCTACCTTCACAAAGCCCTGTAGCGGATCATCTCTTAGCGATCATCCACTGGTTAAGAAAACCATCAAGGCAATTTTATTAACGAGCCCTCCAAAATGCAGTTCCATCATATGGAACGTAGCGGACCTTGTAGAATTGATCTCAAAAAGGAATATTGATCACCCTAGTCTGTTCCAAATCTCACAACATGTGTCATCCTTATTACTCTTAGCTACAGGTCGTCGCGTTCATGACCTAACGTTGTTACACATAAACGCGGAACAGTGCCATATTACGCCGGATCAAATTGTCTTCTGGCCGTCCTTCGGCTCCAAGACAGACAACGTTAAGTATCGACAGCCGGGTTGGTGTCTGTCAAAAAATGATGACACCATTTTTGACCTCTGCTACTGGATACCAGCACTGATACATAAATCAGAAGAACGTAGACAAGCAGACCCTACTTTGACAAGTTTATTTATCACAACTCGGAACAGAGTAAAAGCAGCATCTAGATCTGTTATAGCAGGTTGGCTGAGGCTGTTGCTTAAAGATGCAAAAATTAAAGGTTCCCCTGGCAGCTTCAGATCAGCTGTCGCTACAGACAACTTTATCAACAGAAACCTTGATATCGATGAGGTACTACGCAAAGGTAATTGGCGTAGCACTACAATATTCTTGAAACACTACTTCAAAGAAGTAGAGTCTAGAAATATTGCTTCATCACGGACAATCTCTGATGATTTTCAAACTATTTAAAAATGATCTCTGTCAACAAGACAGATCAAAGCAAATTGTGACATAAGGACTATAAGTATTATAACAGTTGATTATCAGGAGTACATTCTTTTATTTATCTTTTTCCTTCATGGCAAAATTATCATATTATGGATTTTATTCCACAAAGAGTCACAGTACGCACAGTCAGCGCCGGCAGATATTAAACATCTCACAGTGGGTCAAGCCTAAAGGCTCGAACACCTAAATAGAACCGTTTTTCCCCCGAAGGGTAAAAAACGTATATTTAGGTTTCAGCCGAAAGGCTTGACCCACCAATTAATCCCTTGCCGGCTTTCGCCTCGCCTCAATTCTTAAAGCGGTCCTGAATATAAAATGGCCGCCTGCCTTGGCGCTGACCACCACTAACCACAGAGTCAGCAATGACTTGCATTGACTCCGTTACAAACGACTAGATGGCGCTGATGTTCTGAAGGGTTATCTCACAGTGGGTCAAGCCTTTCGGCTGAAACCTAAATATACGTTTTTTACCCTTCGGGGGAAAAACGGTTCTATTATGGCGTTCCAATAGTGTCAGTTGGTTTCTTGGAACTACGACGGTACCTACAATGTCTTTTTGTTGTGGAACCTACCTATTCATAATTAATTGCGTTCTAAAACCACAATAAAATATATTTAAGTGAATAAGCTTGACAGAAAACGAGGCGGAGAAGTTGTTTAATGCAGCTCCAGATAATAAGTACAGTCGAAAATATCTATACAGAGACTTTATTGTTATTGACATAAGACACATGTGTAGATATTTTTGAAAGGTTGTCTGTGTAGATATTGGAGAACTCGACTGTACCTGACAACCTAGGCAAATTCAATTTTAACCTATCTATTTCAAACTGACATTTGAATTATTTATTTCATTTCCTCACACAAAGCATACCTAGTAAAACTATGTATGATATACGCGACGACGATTTCCGTCTCGTGTCGAATTATACATTCGCACGCTTCACTCGCTCATGTATAAAAATGGCACTCGTCGGATATCACCTAATTTCCGAACTTGTAGCATAAATAACAATAGTTAGCTTGATCAACTGGGCAAACTTACAGAGAGTCTACAACACAGAAATTTTGTCTTCACAATCTATAACCATATATGAAGAGTTATTTTGTGTACAATAGTTTACCTCTAGCTCTCTGAGCCGGGGTGGTGGCGAGGGCGCGAGCGTGGCGCGCCAGCAGGCGCAGCCGCGGGGTGCAGCGCCGGTGCGCCGCAGCCAGCACCAGCGCCAGGCAGACGAGCACGCCGCCGCCCAGCGCCAGCGCGCGCCAAGGCACCGAGCCCACTTCCCAGCCCTCTTGCGGGGTCACTGCAACAATATACTCTCACTTTACCTAGCAATGCAACAAGTAGCAGAACATTCTTAAAAAGGTGGGACACCCACAGGAAGAACGGGGGTGGTGGTATTCTAACCCAACACCACGCGGGATATAACTAAATGATTATAACTAAACCTAATGAATGTCGTCTTTTTCGCGACAATTAGGTGTTGCATGATTGACAAAATAAAACAATAACATGAAATTGTTTTGTAACTAAGCAAAATATGCCCGAATAACTTTGAAAAGCTCAACACAAGCTACAAAACACCCACCCTCCCTTAAGAACTTATATAATTCAATACAAAACCATTTTAAAGCCGGGAGCTAAACAATAGAGTTCCGAGCGGGTAGGTTTCAACAGGGTATAAACATGATAAGTATGTTGAAATGCAATAGGATATTTTCAAATATCAGAATTAAATTATCAAAGTATTTATTAAATATCGTTTTTACCATAAGAACTACTAACTAAGATAATCTTTCTTATTTGAAAATTTATAATTATCTTAGTTTTATTATCTACTAGCGACCCGCCCGGCTTCAAACGGATACTATATTATACATATAAACCTTCCTCTTGAATCACTCTATCTATTAAAAACCGCATCAAATATGTGACGTGGCCGAAAACGCCGCCCACCTTTTTTTTTCTCGTCGTGTGTGACGTCACGTCAGTACCTATAGCAGGACTATGCTAAAGGACATGCAGTATGCACGTTTGACGTTTCTATGTTTATATGGATAAATGCGGCTGCCTTTTTGGCGCGAGTCACGCGCGAGTATATATCATTAAAATTGTAACCATTGTTTCTTATAATAATAAAGCGATATTATTTTGAGGAAATAAAAATACTACTTAGATGACTACCGAATCTATAAGATCATTTAAAAAAGTTAGAATAGCTATGTTATGTGCTCTTAACGGAGTACGTTCCAATGGTTGACACATCTAAGTACCTATATTTTTTAGGTTTAAGATGACATTATTATATTATTATGATGAATGAAGATTGAATACTTATTACTTTTTGACTTTAAATCTAGGATGGCCTAGCTATTATTAATATTCTGACATTGACATTGTACCATTTATCATTAAGTATTTAAATTGTTCCTATTGTTAGTTTTTTTTTTTTGTTTCTCATGTCTGTTTTAATTTAATATTGGATCTTTATTGACTATTATTTATTATTGTTCCTTATTCTTATACACTCTGACGATCTTTTTGTGAATCCATGCTATTTTAATTTTATGAAATGACATGTAAATTTTCAAAATGTAATAGAATAATCTAATCTAATCTAATCATGAACTAAGATCGAATAATTAAGATTGAATGTGTCAAGTATTGGGCCAGTGTCAAAGCACCGGGTGGTATACCTTACATACCAAACAAAAACGAATCACGGCCATTTCTACCATTACTATCAGTACTCCGTATTCGCATAGCAATTTTTTGCGGCTTGAACTAATTCGCAGTGCATTTAGAGAATACATTTTCCCATGTTTGCGCAAAGGGCTATGTGGTTTTCTTCCATGTGAAATAAACGTACTTTTCGGACATTCCAGTGAATAATGTCCTGTTTAAATATAATTAAAACCCACTGGTTTCGGAGTCGTAATCATCATTAAATAAAACCGGAATTAATATTACATACGGAGGGAGCAGAGCTGGGCACCGTTAACCAAATACAGTTAACTTCGTTAGTCTTTAATCCGTTAATAAAAAAGTTAACTTCGTTAAACGTTAATTAACACGTGATAGTAGTTGTACTTTATACGTCGTTGCATCAGTCATACTGCCAAAAATTTTTTATGGGATATCTAGGTAGGATATGAAAAAAAAAAAATTGTGATGATAATAACTACAAGTTAAAATTAAGTCACTTAAAGTACTGCCAGGGAGCAGTGGAGGGTCATAAACATCAAAATATACTAAAGTTTTCGCCTGAAAGCGAGGTTCGTATACCATGAATGTAACCGTACCGAGACATGCAAAAATATTCTTTTTCTTAAACTTGCAATGAAATGTTGACGTGACTTACTTCAAATTAGGTTCGGAAATACTACGTATCCGGTGCGATGAGTGAAGATGATATGTAAAGGAATTCCATACAGCCTTACACACCTAGGCCTGTAAAGCAACCTTCTTTTGTTTTTAAACGGAGGTAGGGGGCGCGGGCCAGCTGGCGGCGCGGCGGCGGCGGTGCAGGCGGTGCACGAAGAAACGTATTATTTATAAAACAAATTGATTACTTTTTATTTTTATTTCATTGCAAGTTTGAGAAAAGCACTATACAAATCTCGGCGAGAAACGGGGTTGCCGGCCGCGTATCCCTAACCGGTCTCGCTACGCTCGGCCGTCTATATCTGCTTGGCCTGCAACCCTCCCTCCTCTATAGTAATGTACTATTCTCAAATATGCAATGAAATGTCGTCGTTACGTGTGTCACAACAGGCTTCGAAGTATCACATTTCGGGCCGAACAATTCGAGATAACTGTAAAGGAATTTCATACAAAATTGAAGGCCTAGGCCGGGAAGTAATTTTTTTTAAATCTAAATATGGCTTCTGTGTTCATGAACAGGCTACTGAGCTGAATTATATATTTTTAATTTTAATCTAATGGCTGAATGGTTATCGGACCAAAAATATCCGCGTTAATGCCTATTGCACACGAACTGATATTAAGAATACAAATCTGTATGATTCAATGTGTTGATGAATAAATTTAAAATGTTGTCTATTCGTAAGTCACTAGAGACCATAGACAAAATTAAAAATCCTCTGCATTTATTTTATTTATATCCTCTGCATTTATTTTATTTATTATAGAAATTAAGATTCTCATTATCAGTTTGTGTATAATGGCCCTAATAGGGTCTATTCGAACACTACACACGCGTAATACGACTTCCGTAAAAAAAACATTATGGAGGGACTGGAGGGAAAATTAAGTCTTTTGTCGTGAAGCTGGATTCTATATTTGTGGTTGATATTTATAAATTTGTATTTTGAGTGGTGATATTTTTTATTTCATTGCATATGTTTGAGAAAAGCACTACATGCCTAATAGCCGTGAAAAGGGCTTGCCGGCTTCGTATCACTATCCGGCCTCCCTACGGTCGGCCGTCTATACCTACTTACTCGGCAAGCCCTTCTTTCCCGGCGGCTGCAGTAATGTATTATTATATGAATAACTATGAGATTATGTGACGCCTACTAGACCGTTCCGGCACCGGCTAACACCAAAGCTGTTACGCCGACCAACCCGAAACTACTTTGTCAGAACGCGTCAGCGCGGTGTCCTTTTGGCAAATAGAAGATACTTGATTATGATTTAACGGAAGTTAATGAGTTCATTAACATTTTTTTTTAAGTTTTCTTTAAAGTTAATCCGTTATCTACTCATGTTTACTTCGTTAATTAACGCGTAACGGATAGTCTCAGAAAAAATCTCAGAAATTAGAAAAATATAAGAATAAAACATCTCTCTCTATGTCACACTTGGCAGGCAAACCCTTCCTTCCTGGTAGTGATGTAGGTACTATTACCACGGCTGGGATCGCTGGGAAAGAAAAGTATTCATTGTAGACATTGTACCTAACTGCGAAATTTGCGAACATTAGGAGACTGTTCGGCGCAGAACTCATGATGCATTTAAAGCACCGCACTCCGCCGCTACGCACTCTGTCGTAACGCCTCCAGTGTTCTACTCCTTACAGCCCCCTATTCTGTAACTTGTTTTAAGCTCACCTCAAAGCTCACCCACAAATATATCTTGACACCGCGATGCGTAGTAACTAAGTGTAGGTAGAGGTCTAGTTTCGTGACGGGTGACCGGCGGGGTGAGCCGCATTAGCGCGTAGCGAATAACAGCCCAGTACTCTATAAAGAACTATGTTTGCTTACCGGGAGGGCTGACGGTGACGTAGAAGCGCGCAGGAACGTTGTTGCTGCGAATGACGCACACGAAGCGGCCGTAGTCGGCCGGCGACATGCTGTCCACGAGCAGGTACGACCCCAAGATGTTCGGCACGTCCTCCCTGTCACATGAGTAATGAGTAATGCGCGGGAGTTGCAACAGCACCCTAGCATGATAGCTAACAAGCTAGCTTGTCCTGTGTTGTGGCAAATCGGGCAGAGGACTTAATCTCTTTTTTGTATTAATTATTAAGGAACTAACATTAGATTAAGTAAATACTAATAATGTTTGGACCTTCATGTTGTCTTTAAATAAATATATTATAATAATAACATAATATAATGTAAAAGTGAGCAATCTTAACGGGTCAGTGATGATCTCTCTTAGTCACATGAGATAGATATTAGTTAGTTGTAGTCACGAATAAATTTTATTCAAACAAGCTTCCTACATTACTCCTTCCCTGTCAAACGAAATAGGCTAAAACTACATTTACCTCTTTCGAAGACACAAAGTTACAAGTAAAATGCGTTTTGTATGACAATTCAAACTTATAACCGGGGGATATTAACCAGGGGATATAAAAACCTAAGTAAATTTTTTTACTCTATAAATGACTACCTACTTAAATAAATGTAAAAATATTTTCATTAGGATTAATTAACATCAATTGACATAAATTATAACAACATAAATTCTTGTCCACGTGTTGGCTTATTCTAGGAATTACACAAAAGCGTTTGTGCACAAATGTAATTCGTAAGTACTTAATTGTAATCTCTCTCTGCCCACTAGGTACCTACTAACATGCAAATTTCAATAATAATAACGAAATATTAGGATTGTTAAAACTTGGAAATGTGCTCACCGAGTTGTGTTTAATTCTTTTTGAGAAGGCAGCAAGTCTCCTTCGGTTCCGTTCGGGTAAACTCGCTTCCATTTGAGATCGCTGACTGCATCGGCCAGGTGAGTTTTCTCTGTGAGACAACGTCTTAGTTACTGTATTATGATTTATGAAAACACAACTTAAACAGATAGTAGCTTAAAACGTAATAAAAATAACGATAATAACATTAATAACCAGTAAGTATAAATATATCAAAGATAAACTATATTATAAAGATAAATAATAAGTAAAGCTCCGCCACCCCGCATCGCACCCCCATAATGCCCGGAAAACGGCGATGGAGACCTGTTGAACCAATTACGACCCGGAGTGAGGGTCACACCGCCTCTTGTGTAAGCATTGACCTAACTCTTTAACAAGCTTCCGTCAAAAAATCAATTTTTGGTACAAGCTTTTATTGCCGACTGTACTTTTCTGTATACCATCATCAACTACTCATTGACACGATTCTAACGAGCCCAAACTCAACGGGGTTACGTCGGTTAAGTACTGAATTCCCATGGCCACCTTCTGTCTCCATCATCAGATCAGCTCGATGGTACCATAATATTGAATTGTCATCAAAACTATACTTATACCCAAAAGTTCAGCTCAATCGGTCACCGGGAAGTGGGTCAAATTTAACTAGAAAGATTTGATTACAGACAGACAACGGGACAAGTTAAACTAAATAAAAGCTTGTAAAAAGTCGGCGGGTTTCCGAGCCACGTCTAGGGCGGTATTCGACTCGTCCAAGATCTTGATCCATTAATATATTATTACATATTAAAAAAAACGTGAGACGCAATAATTATTGGAGAAAGATCTTAAACAAGTGGAATACCACGCTTAGTATCATACGAGTATACTGATCCCGCTTGTAATGGAAACCACCGGATATTGGTGCTCCGATTACCTCTTTTTTAGGGTAGTGGGGTACCGCTAAAAGTAGAGAACATTATCCAGTATCGTGTGTAAGATATAGCTAGGTAACCCAGCCGTATCGCAATACTGCTGGGTACTCTAGTGGTACTTATATGGAAATGGATTAACGTGGTACTGGATTTATGGAAACTAACTTTTTCTGCGTTTTTGGTCGATAATTGTTACTTAGTATATTTTCTTACTATCGCGCTCATTAGGAACCTCGAACAGTTGGATAACTTACCTACCAGAGCTTCACAGAAGAGGCGAAGTGGCTTGCTTTCCTCCACGCACTGATCCTTGGATACATACATTGTTCTTGGAGCATTGGTAACTTTACCTATGGAGTAAAATATTTTCTTTATTTTTAAACATCGTTGTACCTGTTAAACAGAAATCAGGACAAACATAATGTAAGTACATTCAGCTGCAGGGACGCCTGACACCCTCTGTATACAAGTTTCTTAGCAGTTTCGATGCATCTGACTGTACGTAATCAAAATCATATTTAGTCGAGACAAAATTTACGTTTTTTAGGGTATTGTACCTCAAAACGAAAAAACGGAACCCTTATATTACGATTACTTTGTTGTCCGTCTGTCAAGACCCCTTTATCTAGGGAATGCCTGGAGGTCTCGAGTTGAAATTAAAATCATTTACTCGGGTCTACAATCCCTTGAAGCTGTTTAATAATCAAACTTCAAATTAACGTAAAAAAGATACGGCCATTTACGCCGCAAAAAACGTATATTTCGACACTCTCAGGGAACAATTTATAGGGTACTCTCCGTTGACCTAGAACTATGAAATTTGGCAGGTAATATCGTCTTATACTACATATTCAGAGAAAAAATTGAAAACATTTGTAATTAAGTACGGAACCTTTGGGCGAGACCTACTCGAACTAAAACTTGTCCGGTTTTTGTTACAGCAGTTACGACTGAACGGTATGACCGGTCATTTGGATTTAGAGCAATGTGAGTTATGTGTGACCAATTGCCCAAAAATAATTTGGTGAGAATTATAATTACTAGAACTAACGGAATTTGTACGAGTATATACCTAACAATAATGAACTAACGATTCTATACAAATGAGGTCGTGCGAGTGATATCATATAGAAATACATGAGTACGTATTATGGTATGCCGACATTTGTATTAAATGAAATATTACAACGTTATACCCTAAATAACGTTTATTTTTCTTCGAGATATTTTAAATAGGGTTCGGTATTATTTGATAATATAATCAACCAGAAGGAAAGGACAAAATAAAATTACGTGGCTACATGGTACAACTCTCCGAAGCATCTTTCAAGTTATCACCCCGAACAAAATGACTGACAAAATGAGTGCCCGGCCCGGGGAATCAGCTGAGAAAATGACGACGTGCGTACCGAAGATGTGTAGATTGATGGTGTGGTCCTGGATGTGGCTGTGGTTGGAGACGCGGCACACGTACTCGCCGGAGTCTGCGCGCGCGGCGCGCCGCACGTACAGCGTCTGGTTGCCCGCTTTCGGGTACAGGATCAAGTTGGACAGGCCCGCCGGCCACGGGTACGGGATTCCGTCCTTGAACCTAAACCAAACGAATACGGGTGTAGACTCCAAATTTATTATTACTTTAAAAGAAAGAAGGCAAAAAAATATGAATACCGACGAAAATTCCATTCAGATATCTCAAAGAATTACGAAGCTACAACCATTTTAATATTGCTTGTTAGAGAGAGAAAACGCTCGCAGATAGTGACGTCATAATCTACGAGAATAGTAGGTATAAGTAAATGATAATCCTTTCATATGAAGGTGCGTTTTGCGGAAAAGGGTCAATACATACCCCCTCTTAAAACATTGGACACTTATAACTCTGTGATTATTTAACCTCTTGCGTTGCTTTTTCTCAATTTGAGTATATTTTTTATCCTTTTTCGAGAAAATACAACATTATTGATTATTTTATCCCAGATCGAATATTATTAACACGCTTTTTAACACGGTTTTATTAGGTCGACCTGTATTATGTAACTAACTATGTAATGGAATCTAAGGTAGGTAACTAATTTAACCATCTTTCAAGAATCGTAGCGTCATGAAAATTGGCAGCTGTATGTAATTCTGATGACAATACAATAATATGGTACTGTCGAACTGATCTGATGATGGAGCCGGAAGATATGAACTGGAACTTCATGATGGAACATAGTATCATAGCTGTGTTTGGATTTGTTAGAAAAGTCTTGTAATGAACTTTGACCACGATAAGGTTAAAAGCGTGTTTTTGTATTTTTTTTTAAACTATTAATTATTATTCTCAAAAATGGCTCGCAAAGTGAACATAACTCGCTACATATTGGAAGGTAAAGTGTATAGTTTAAGGTCAGATCTGAATAAAAAAATAAAAAAAATTGCAGGCCGCCTGGAATGTTATTTATATACAGGATGAAAATAGATTATGGAGAAAAAGTTCTCGATTTATGGCTTTTCTAGCCGGAAATTTCTTTTTGGTCCCATACAAGCTTTTGATCCTGGACAGGAATGGGATCGATTGGCATCAAAAAAAAAGTTTGTCAAAAATGGCCATTTTCTCGCATCTGTATGTTTTTTCCAAAATCTGTAAACGCCAATCTTCATTAATTTGAAATCGAAGGAAGGTCTCCTAAGACCATTTTCACGTAGCAACACGGGATCTGGTAGCTGCCCTCACTGACCCAAAATCTATTTCCACCCTGTATAAATTCCTTTATTTGTCGAGTACCAAATTAAAAAAAAGTAGAAACTGGCATATAAAAGACGGCACAGCTCGTATTCAGCCAATTCAACGAGTATTTTTCTGTTGCAAACACGACGTTTTTGTATGTGTCTCAAATAGTTTGTTTTTTTGGTGGAAAAATACACAAACGGCGGGAAATCGTAAATCTTTTCACCTTGTGCAACGATATTTAATGTTTATATAAATTTAGTATTTGTTATTCCCCCATTTTTGAGAAAAGCACTATATTAGCCTCAGCCGGAATGGCAATTGCAGTCTTCGTATTATAATTAAACTCGCAAGCTCGTCCGTTTAAACAAATACTCAGACTCCAATTGCCTCCTTCCCGGCCGCGGCAATAATGTACTATTATAATTGAGGTAGGCGGTCCAGAAAGCGAAACATCAGAGTCGGAGTCTTCGGAGATACAATCTGAAAATACTTAAATATCGAATACATACTTGGAACAAGATATAGATGAATAGGTATTTATTATAAAGCATAGAATTTTTACATTCAACAAACAACACAATGCCAATACACCCTGTCCCGACTATAGGTACCTACATGACGTACCTATACCTATCTACATTATTGCCATATATTATGCGGTTTACAGCTACACTAGGGGCCCTATTTGACCCTGAGGTCCGACAAGCCCCTATAATAGCTATAACTATAATTTGTCTTAGTCAAAACATATGGTTAAATGGTAAAAAGTATACAGTAATGGAATACACATAGCTCAGGCCTTAGCACGACAGGTTTTATTGTCACGTTTTACGGCGAATTAGTTACTGGAACGTCACGTAAAATCTCGTAAAACATAACCTTAAAACGCATTGTGCTAGCTGAGCTGGCCGCTAAAACTGTACAGTTGCTGTACAGTACTTTTAACTTTTTAAATTTGTGCTCGTCAGCGAAGAGGAACTTCGCGTACTATTTTTGCTACAGTAAGGCGAATCTATATCCGAGCATATTGAAGAAAGGCTTATTTGCAAAGAACGCTGCCGAAGGTCTTCTCTATATTTATGTACTGATTTTCGTATATTACCCATTATATACAAACATAAAAACTTTACCTAATAGTCATTTGTAGTACTTATAGTACTGAACAGTATACGATACGATGAATCAGTCATGTACTGTAGTAAATAAAACTGTCTGAAAAATAATTAACCAGCGGAGGGCGGACGTCAGCTGCCGATGACGGCACATCACAATAGTTATTTACGATACAAGTGCCGAAAATAGGAAATCTCGTGTCGATTTAAAACACTCCCTTCGGTCGTGTTTTAATTTATCACCACTCGTTGCGAATTTCCTATTTTCGGCACTTGTATCGTAAATAACTATTTCATATCTCATGCTCTGAAAGTAGGTCGTTGTTGTTCTATAAAGTGTGCAGAAAGTGATACGTTTCTGCTTTAGTGCAAAAAAGTAGTGGATTCCAATTAGTCCTCGCCTTATAAGCATTATGCGGGAACTAATTCTAATAAATATCAATACTTACCCCTCTACTAACAAAGGGATAGTAGATTGTTAACCAAGGGCTGGAAGGCACCCATTTCTGACGAGATACTTTGGCGCTCGAACGAAGTGAGAGAATTTTATTCTTACTAGTTCATGGAATTTATTTTATTAAATATAAAATAAGTTTTCACCTCACTACCTCGGAGAGCCCTTTTTGTATGTTTGATACCTATTGAGAAAATCGCTTTTTATCCACATGTGAAGAAAGAGTTTAGACATTTGAACACAGCTTAAGGTGACATGTGACAGCTAACAAAACGTAGAACGTTAGAAGTGCTAAATTTTTAACATCACAATTAATGAATTGCATCGAGTAAAAAACACTAAATACAGGCTTACAACTTTATTTTAATTCATATAGATCAGCATTTAACATTAATCTTCATTTTTGTTATACAAACGGATAAAATGTTCTGACAGTCCAAGTAAGTCGATGTGCGAACAAAACGCATCCGAAATAATAAAAAAAAACTTCAAAAAGTCAAAACTTTTCAATTTTCAATTACCTAAGCCGCTAACGCTAAAATATTCGCATGTTTTTCTAGTTTGGTTTGTTATTAAAAATGAATGATTTGAGTGACGAAGACGTATTAATTAACACCTGTGGAATTACGGGAAACCGTGCAAAATGCAGAATTGTGCTTATTGCCTGAAAAATCCCATTTAAGATAACATGAAAACGTTTGACCTTTTCAATACAATGGAAACACAAAAAAGGTGCAAAAACTTTTCAGTTAGCAGCAGCTAGTTATTGATTAAATATAATATAATATAATTGCAATATTATTATTGTTAATTAATCAATAATACCTTTTATATATTAAATTGTATGACGTTTCCGTGAGTCACCAACGGTGCTGGCTGAAAATCAGCGCTGTAGGTGTCTTGACACCTCAGCATAATGCTGAGCCAGTGTCCGGTTCACTGCCGCAGAGACACACTTTTTTTTCATGTTTTATGGGCTTTTCTTGTTTATTTTATTATTTAATATGTGTGTCATGTGTGTTTGTGAATAAATATATCTTTCTTTCTTTCTTTCTTTCTTTCTTTTATACTGTGACTAAAATGTGAATAAATAAAGACTTATTAGTACATACATATGTACCATTTTTGTTAAAACTGAATAAATTGTCAAAATGTACCTAGTTATTGAATATAATATAATAAAAATATAATTAATATTACATTTGATAAACCTTACTTACTGTGGCTGGAATTATATAATTTATTCTAGTCTATTTGTTAGGTACTATAAATGTTATGATTGTATATGTCAATATTGGAGTAGTTCCATAAAGACTGGATATGCTTAGGCTATTTTGTAATATTTTCGATTTTACCAATACTCCTAGTACTTCAAAATTATAGTATTGACAAAGAGGTAAATAAATAATAATTGATAGTACAAACTCTTTTTCTTATGTTCCTCGCTGTAGTGAGGTGAAAAGTTTTGTGTTATACACGGGTGAAAAGTTATTTTACGTCTCGTGTGTTGAAACACTCGCTACGCTCAGGATTCTATTTTTGAACCACTCGCTAGCTCGTGTTTCAAATGAACACTCGCAGGTAAAATACCACTTTCCCCCCTTGTATAACAAATAACTATTATGTTGTAAATTCATTAGTTTTTTTTAGCTAAAATATTCACTAGGGTCTATGAGTTGGTGACAAATGGAATACACCCACAAAAGCTTTTTTTAACTTAAACTAAGGCAGAAAAGAAAAACTACAGCTAGGTTATTATTCTTACTAGTGTTTGTTGTTATAGCGGCAACAGAAATACATAATCTGTGAAAATTTCAACTATCTAGCTATCGCGGTTCTTGAGATACATACCTCGGCGTGAAAAGGGGTTGTCAGCCTCATAACTATCCGACCTCGCTACGCTCGTCCGTCTATATGTACTCGGCCGGCAACCCCTTACTTCCCGGCCTCTGTAGTAATGTACTATTATTTATGCGGTTGCATTTAATTTTAACTTTACAATGATGTACTTATAAATAAATAACATACGTACATAATTTAGAAAAGTAAAAACTTACCGATGCAAAACTATTTCATTTTAATGGCAACCCATGGGTAGTTTTTTTGGAATCTATATACGGCGTCGAGACGGCGTCTCCGGAGCATGTAACCTGATCCATTCCCTATCACACGAGCAAAACAATCACTCAAGAGAAAAAAGAGATGTATGAGGTCATCCCATGAGCCTTGCTGCAGTGGTCCGCCGCTCCGATCCCCGAAATGACGCGAACCGGTCTTTGACCCGCGTGGAGCGGCGTCCACTGCTATTCCGCTAAACTTGAATCATTGCTAGTGAACTCAGTTTCTGTAATAGATAACAAAAGCTTGGATTGCAGTTTTATAGTCTAAACCCAGCAAAAACAGTTACTTACTTACGTATACCTACTACCTACTTGTTACCTTTGCGACAAGTTATCAAAACAACTAATAAATAATGAAATTTGAAAACACTTATTCTTCAAGGTATAGGGTCATTTCGCTGGTTACGCGACCACCTTCGGTTAGCGACCACCTGAAGGAGAAGGTTTTTTCTATTGAAGATAACATCAATTCTACACACCCTATTGAGACAATTACTTGTAGGTACATGCATTTTTTTGTTGTTTTAGAATAGAAATCTACTAAAAAACCGAGAAAATATCCTTTTAGTTCACTAACTCAGCTTAAGTGGTCGCCCACCGGCACATGAAATTAGGTGGTCGCTAACCGGCGAAATGACCCTAGTCAGCGTCATATAGGGTTGTTTCACCGGTTACACGACCACCTTCGCTTGGCGACCACTTGACTGACTAGGCTTCTTTAACTAAAGATATTATCATTTCTACAAACCCTTAAGATAAAATATTATCTATAAACTATAAAGTAGTTACTTTAAAACCGACACCTTTACCCGAAACGAGAAAATAAAACTTCAGTCTCACATCGCCTCCGTAACGTGTTGACGTGCAGTGAAACTGTAATAGTACATTGTGATACAAGTGAGGTATGTTGATATTTACATCAGAGGCGGAATTATCACGCGAGCCGCAGGTGAGCGTGATTAGAGAGCCGAAGATGTAAGTATCAAAGCTCACGCGTTTCATACGATGTTTTTCAACACATTTTGCGAGGAAAAAATCCTTTTCATAAGATGAAAATTTTATAGACATGCCAAGTTATTTTCTTTACTTATGGTAACAGGTTTTTACTCACACGTTGTATGTATCGTCAAGAATTTCCAGTGGCGTCCATTCTTTTTATCACTTTTCTAGTCACCACGAGTCAACGTTTTTGTTAATACTTAACCAAACACGCATTAATAATGTTTACAAATATCTGTGAAATAACCTATAATGGCGCGCAACAGTTTTATTTTCGTGAAGTTTGCGCAGTGTGCGCGCATTAGATGAAATCTCTAAACAGCCCATACAAAATAAAATAAATATTTACGTTTTAAAATGTTATCTTTATTAATTCATGTAAAATATAATCAAAAGTGAAAAGTTTTACTACATTAAGCGTTTCTATATCATATCCAAAAAGAAATAGTCAATTAACAAAAAGGATCTAAATTGTTTAGTCGAGTAAGAATCCATTTGCCGAGAATAAAAAAAAAACTGTACATTCTGTACAACCCGGTTAATTTAAGAATGCACCGTGTGCATGCATACATCTTGCTGCAAGGTGCCAACTTGACTTAATCGGGATATAACCATAACACACAAATGTCGTAATGTTATAAAACACGCGTGTTTAATATATGAACCTAAAAGCGACACAATAAGAGGTACGTTACGAGCAATTGTGTTGAAAAAAATAACAACGCGACATTTAGCGAGCAAAAGTAAGTTATGTCACTTAATATTAGTATTAATCAGAATTGTGTAGTTTAATTGCTTAAATGATTTAGTTACGGTAAGGATTTCGTAAATTTACGGCATATAAAAATATGTAAATATGTAAGTAAAATGGGGTGGTGGGCAACCCAAATGAATAATTGCTTATTAGGTTAGATAGCGACCACATAGTTTTCAACGAATCCATTAATTGCCATTCCCGCCAAGGCATATAGTTAGTGTTTTTCTCCAAAAACACAAAAAAATCAATAAATACTTTTATATTTATTAAAATTATCAAAACAATAGTTCCCTTCCCTCCCTACTTATTTTTTAAAAGTACACGGCATGACTCATAATGCCAATTTCTGTCGAAAAAATATTTTGAATGCAAAATACATCAAAATCGATAACCTTGAATTATTGAAATGGGTGATTATTGATTATGAAGGTATTTAAAATGAATATATTTTTAATTAGATTTAAATCTACCTTTCAGTTCATTTTAGATTCAGTTTTGTAATTATCGTTTTTTTTCTATTTGAAACTATTTGACACATTTTTAAATTCGCCACTTTTGCGACTAGTAAAGCCTATAGCAATAAAAAAAGGCCAAGTGCGAGTCGGACTCGCACACGAAGGGTTCCGTACCATTATTTATAAAAACGGCAAAAAAATCACGTTTGTTGTATGTGAGCCTCTTAAATATTTATTTTATTCTGTTTTTTAGTATTCGTTGTTATAGTGGCAACAGAAATACATCATCTGTGAAAATTTCAACTGCCTAACTACGGAACGCTAAAAATGAACAATACGTGGAAAAACTTTAGGCACACTACAATCGATGCAATTTGTCACACCAACTTGCTATGGTCGGAATGAAATGTATGTATCTCTGTCTCACTTCAACTACAAGAGCGGAAAACAGGGCCACGATTCAATTTGTCTTATTTTATTTGACAGAAAAGGCCATCCCTAGAATATCGCATTTGATTGACGTCTCTTTCATTCTGATTTTGAGGGACAGATACTTAAAAGACAGACATACTTTTAACCTAACCCAGTGTCATTTTCAATGTTTTTACCTAGTGGACTGTGGCTGTGAGTGTGGATAGCGCCTATGATGATTAAAAGTATTAAGTAAGTATTGTAACTCACTGGAAGCGTGTTAGATGACTTAGATGCGTGTGTAGACTGTAGATACCAACTCTGCAAGTTCACCGACTTCAGTTTGGTGGAACATAGCTGAATAATTTCGTATAGACAGCATAAGCACGTTAAAAAACCTAACAAGGTCTAGTTATCTCTCTGAGTAGAAAAGTCATATGGCGGGCGCCTGCGACAAATCTTGGGTTACGGTATTAAAGCGGACTTCAAGCTCTTTTATGATAGAACTGGGAAAATCGTTAGGAGGATGAATGAATACAACTGACGATGGTAATTAGTAACATATAGCAAAAAAAACATTATCCTCCAATGCCGCTCATTTTTCAGAAAAAATAAATTATAACAAACAACAGTAATCATTTTGTTAGCTACTTATACACTATTTTCAAAGTTGGTCGCAAACCAGTTAAGAGGTGGTCGCAAACCGACAAAAGCGGTCGCTATCTAGCGATTTCTCTATTTTGGAACCTTTTCTATATGTTTAACTAATCTATGGATGAAAGTGCGATATTTTATTGTTGGTTTCAAAACTTGACTATACTCCGGCCCTATACGATTGCCATCTATTTTTTTTTTTTTTTCATTTATTTAGGTCAACAAACAATCGCTACAAGGTTGCTTAGCTGAGAAATTATAAAATAAATACAAATATGCGCGATCCGCACCGTTAACCACCAATTAACATTATAATGTTGCAAGTAAACTAATTTTTTACTAAATATTATTAAGTTCTTGTTAAATTTTACAAAAATACGGTTACTAAGCGCATGTGTAAGCTACATATAAGACTAAAAATAAAAACAAAAAGGAAACATTTAAAAGAGTGTTAAGTGCTACTTTCAGAGAGTACCTATATCTATTACGTTTTTTGCAATTCTCTATTTGCAAATATATCTATCCTACAAAACAATTTGTTATAATTATTGATAATCCTCTGGAGAGGCGCGCGCGAACCCGTGCGTGCGACAGCGGCTCTCGGCGAACAGCCGGTGCGGGCGTGCCTCCCGCTGCCCGTGGGCTGGGATATTGTAACGGATTTTGTTGTTAAGGGCAATGCAGTCATGCTTATTGTTACATATGCCGTAAAGGGTCAAAGTCACTAACATCAGTCTTCTAGAATTAAGATCTAATATTTTATATTTAGTTAACAATTAATTATATGATAAGCGGTTTTTATAACATCTATATTGCATGGTTCGTAGAAACGTTTTCTGAACAGATTCAATAGCGTTTCTATACTTACTGTAATAAGGATTCCAAATTGGTACTGCATATTCTAATTGTGAGCGAATCAGAGTTTTAAATAGGTACACATATGTTAAAGGACGTTTGAATTCAGTGCTTGATCCCATGACAAAGCCGTACATTTTATATGCTTTACTGACGAATTTATTGATGGTCAAAGTGTAACTTAGAATCTAAAGTAATGCCAAGGTCTCTTATGGATGTGACTTTTTCTAACTTTGAGTTGCATAGATAATACGTTTGAGGTAAGGATTCTTTTTTTTGTGAAAGTGATAGTTTTACATTTATTTAAGTTTAACATGAGTTTATTAGTATTGCAATAGTCGGACAAACGATCAAGATCAGACTGAAACTGTTGGAAATCATTATTATTTTGTATTGTATGATATATTTTTAGATCGTCTGCATAACAGTAGATTACTGCAGAGGCCGTGAAGTAAGGGATTGCTGGACGAGATTGGGGTAGACGGCCGAGTCGTAGACGAGGCCGAATACAACGAGTCCAGCAATCCCTGTTCCGGCCGAGGATTGTATAGTACTTTTCTCAAACGATGTGAGGAAATATTAAAATAAAAATAAATACTAGATAATCATTATTTATTTTTTATTTTTTAAACATGCCATTTGAACAAGCCGTTCGAGCACCATGTTTAACCGCACATAAAGTATAGTACCATAGTTTTTTTTTTTTATGAAGCAAGTATGCTTACAGTGTCTAGTGGTGGTTGGCAGTATGTAAATTTTCCTTTGTCAGTTTAATATTAGTAAGCAAATTTAAAAAGTTAGAGTAGGGGACAATAATGGTTTTACTTAGGGTTTTAATACATTACTTCTTGGCGTAAGGCCAAGAAGTAAAGTAGGGAGCCATAAACAAGAAACTTCACGTCTTCATTTCGTGATATTAACGCGTACATTTCTGAGCATGTTTGAGAAAAGTAATATAATATTGCAGTACTTGAAACAATGATCTACATCATTGATAAATAATGTAAACAGTAGTGGCCCTAAAATGGACCCCTGAGGGACCCCAGAACTAATACTATATGGCTTCGATTCATGACCGTTTATGAGAACTTTTTGTGTACGCTCGATAATGTAAGATTTGAACCATCGTAACAAATTACCTGATGCGTGTACATTTAACAGGTATATATTTACTAATCTTAAGTGACCAACTCGGCTATGTGGTCGCTAACCGGCGAACCGACCCTAGTTAGTAGCAGCCAGAGTAGCCAAACATTTCGTAATACGCCCTTATTCTTACAGAAATAAAGACGTGTACCGAAATATTTGGCTACCTTATTCGCTGCTGCTAACTATAAATGACGCTAACTGTACGAGTGTACGTATAGAGAGGCGCATTAAGGAAAGATTTTTTGAAAGTCACAAAAATATGAACGCCATTTCTATGAATTGTGCGTAGGAAATATTAACGAGTCTATATGTCGATATTGTGTTTGAAGGGAAGTGAAATTAATTATTTCGCTATTGATCGAGCGATGCTACGCGTGTGTTCGTATGATAGTCGTCAATCTGCAAGTCTTGCTTACCTACTACTCGTATTTAGCGAAAGTATGTTTTTTATCGCTTGCCGGTCACGAGCCTATTGCGTCCCGTACACAAAATTGGCAAATTAATAAAGTTCATTGAAGGTTTTTTGGCATTATTGCACATCATTAGAAAGAGGAAAGACTAAGGAACTCTTTTAAAGAATTTTAAGAACATTATCAATTTAAGTTTTTTTTTAAGTATTGCAAATCAAAGTTACCCAAGACGTTCTTGCATCTTAATTAATAAAAAAATAAGTAGACGTTACTTGCAAATAATTTTGACTTTGATAGAGCCGCACAACATTACACTTTACAATAAAATAAAAGATTAGGCCCTACCACATTTTTTTTTTTTTTTAAATTCAAGTTGAAACGCGTAAGCATATAGAAAATTTCTAAATTATTTTAAAAGAATACAAAAAAATTACCATTGGACACAACATTTTTTTGGATGCCGGAAAAGATAGCTAATGACCCAACCTACCTGCCGTTTTTATTTGGCAAACTATGGAGCAAACACCCTGTATAATATTTCACTAAAACTATACTTTATATTCAGTCACATTTATTTGTTTGAGTAGAAATATACTCTAAGCCTAATATCTATCAATATCAGTCATATAAAAGTTATAAAATATATTTGAGATCAACCTCCAATGTCAGAAAATGACATTGATTTTTTGTCGTTAGATATCTAAAAATTAAAAAAGAGTTTAATTTTTGTTCTTATTTCAAGCAAATAACATAAAAAATCATCATGATAAATTAAAAGGAAAAAAAAAACCAGAAATTTAACAAAAAAAATAGGCTTCTACCACTAGGATAGGTACGTACACTCGAGTCACTGTGTAGTTCTTAAATTTGAGCCACTGGCCATGTAGCCATTTAACTTTCCTTCAAAAGTATTTTTTCACCCACGGAAACACAAAACTACTTGCTACCCATGTGAACTGCGCGGGAGCGGACGGATCACTGGTTTGTACGTGTTTGGTTGTCGAGCGCTCCCGGCAAATGAAGGAGAGGAGATAGATATTGCTGTTCTATCTAGGAAATATAGGCGCGAGTCAGTGTACCCGACCGAGCCACCGTTACCAACCCGACCCCACTTATATATTTTTTAAATGTTTTTCCTTTCATGAAACTGTGTGTTACAGCGCCCCACGCTTTTACAATAAAATATTATATTATAATTAAAAGCAGATTCAGTTCACTCTTCAGCCCAGAAATAGAGACAACTTGAACGATCCATAATTTATTTATGGTTTTTACGTACATTTATAAAAGCGTGTTAATCTGGTGTTTTTTAAATTATTAATTTATTTTGTACTTGTTAGTCTTTGATACAGAAATATTTTTAACATTTATACATTTACTTCAAGTACCTATCCATCTCCGCCGCATCCTCTCCATCTCCGCCAGTGCGTCTGTATTGTCAATATGTACACTATTTACACTCAATATTTACAAGTCAATATAGAATAGGTTTGTTATAACCTTGAAACCTAATCGTGTTCAAAGTCCATTACGTGACCTTTCTCACAAGTGCAAACACGACTATGACACGATATTCCATCATGGAATGCCAGTGCCTATCTTCCGGCTTCATCATCAGACCTTGAAACCTAATCGTGGTCAAAGTTCATTACAAGACATTTCTAACAAATCCAAACACAGCTATGATACGATGTTCCATCATGAAGTTCCAGTTCATATCTTCCGGATCCATCATCAGATCAGTTCGACACTACCATATTATAGTATTGTCATCAGAACTACATACAGCTGCCAATTTTCATGATGCTACGATCGTTGGAAGATGGTTAAATTAGTTACCTTAGATTCCATTACATAGTTACATAGAGGTCGACCTAATAAAGCGTGTTTAAAATAATTAATAGATAAAAAACACTAGAAAAACACGCTTTTAATCTAATCGTGGTCAAAGTTCATTACAAGACTTTTCTAACAAATCCAAACACAGCTATGATACGATGTTCCATCATGAAGTTCCAGTTCATATCTTCCGGCTCCATCATCAGATCAGTTCGACACTACCATATTATTGTATTGTCATCAGAATTTCATACAGCTGCCAATTTTCATGACGCTACGATCGTTGGAAGATGGTTAAATTAGTTACCTTAGATTCCATTACATACCTACTCGTAGTTACATACAGGTTGACCTAATAAAGCGTGTTTAAAATAATTAAAAGTTAAAAAAAACATTAGAAAAACACGCTTTTAACCTTATCGTGGTCAAAGTTCATTACAAGACTTTTCTAACAAATCCAAACACAGCTATGATACTATGTTCCATCATGAAGTTCCAGTTCATATCTTCCGGCTCCATCATCAGCTGCCAATTTTCATGACGCTACGATTCTTGGAAGATGGTTAAATTAGTTACCTTAGATTCCATTAAATAGTTAGTTACATACAGGTCGACCTAATAAAACAAAAATAAAAAAAAAATAGCACACAACTCGGGGCACGAATACTAAAGTGTTGAAGTTTTATTTATAAACACGATAGCGAGCTTCTTTACAGTAGGTACTATATTTTCAATACGCACTACATGTATTTAAATGTATCGACATCCAATTTATTGATATATACTACTAGAACTTGCCCCGAATTGGCACACGTATGACTAATCATAATATGAGTCAACACCAAAATGCCCTTGATGATTTTGGATAGCGCGCACACTGTCTATTTGCATCGGAGTAAACGAGAGCGAGTGTTACTGGGCGGCCCGGTATTTGAAGATAATATTACATATATATATTGATATAAAAAAAAGGGTGGATTATTTGTGAAATATGATTCGCTAGCGGTTTAGGTATGAATATGTTGACTTCATGTTTTTAATTACGGACCCATACGTCAATAAAATAAAGACATAGAACCGTTTAATGTGATTTTAAGACCAATCTTTGCAATTATTTTCTATCGAGCCGATTTCGTCCAATTATGTATCGAGCTCGTATATGGTGAATATTAACATATATTTTATTTGATGTGCTAGAACAAATAGTTTTTCTTAAAAAACTGCTTAAATAACATAAATTTCACCAAATTAGGTCTTGTCAGCCTAATTACTAATTATGTCCTTCTAAATTAACTCACCCAATGATATATGTAACCTAATAATCGTTTAGATGTCTACATTGTTGTAAAATAAAATTTTATAATAATAATAAGTTTTTAAAGATTGGAATGTTATTGGAATTGTTCATCCATTGCTGTTGCTACCTGATTACAGACTATATTAACAATACTTCATTGACATTCGGTGGCTGAACGTCGCCAATTGTTGGCACTACGTGAAACTGCAAGTGCACAGGAATTTAATATAGCTTTATCATGTGAAGAATACTAAATGCATTGAGGCACGCGGTCGTAAACCGCGATCGCAGCCGGGATTTGACTTGTATGTACATATATATATTATCCTTGCAATCAGTACTAATATTGCACATCTGCATGTCGTCTAATTAAGCCAGCTTGACAGGACTGGCTTACCAAGAGGCAGCTTAAACCCGCTATCGCTGCCAGTTGTGCAAAATGTTAAGTAGGTATAGTATTCAATCCCGTAAAACGACCGGAAATTACTCGTTACGGTTTTATATTGAAAAGTATCTAATAAAAACAAACACAACACTCACATTTTATTTTGACTAAACGGAACTTAATCGAGTATTTTTATAGTATTTTATGCAACTGTTGTGTAAGAAGGGTCTTAAAAAGTGAGTGTCGAGCGTTTTTACACCAGTTATACACCGTTGCATACAATACTTTTTCTACGACTTTTAAATAAATAAGTTAGACTTTATTATTTAGACTTCATTTTCAGGTAGCAAGTTTTCTATTCCTTATTTTGCTACTCACGCAATTTCTTCAGAAGTTATTAATTCCTTTGGCCATTTTAAAAGGAATGTACACTTTCTTCACAAACACGAATAAAATCTTAATAGTTAAGTACTTAATAGTTTATCATCTTTTGTCTTTTTATTTTGAAAATTTTAACTGTATTTTGGTGGGAAATCAGAAATACGATACCTCTTGTTTATGGTTTGTTTTGTTTTTAATTTGTTTGCACTTGCCATCCGAACCAAACCAAATCCGGACCCGAAACGAATCCGAACTGTTTATTATTATAAATGATACCAAGAATAGGGGCGTAGACACTAAACAAAATAATCAATAATGTCATATTTTCTCGAAAAAAGATAAAAAATGTAGTCAAATGGAGAAAAAATCAACGCAAAACGTTAAGTAATCACGAAGTTATATTATAAGTGTCTAAAGTTTTAAGAAGGGGTATGTTCTGTCCCTTTTTCGCAAAACGCAACTTCATTTGAAACGATGACGCTGGAAGAGTGTAACGTCACAGAACACAGAAGACGGCATCGTGCCGCGCTGCATCGTGTTCGGCGCGGCCGTCGACGCGGCGCCCCGGCAGCATCCTCTAATGTGACGTCACACACCGTTTGCGTTTTCTCTCTCTAACAAGCAATATTAAAACGGTTGTAGCTTGGTAATTCTTTGAGATATCTGAATGGGATTTTCGTCAATAGGCATTTATTTTTGCCTTCTTTCTTTTGGAGTAATAATAATTTTCGAGTCTACATCCGTAGGATTTATAAAACATGTAAATTAACATACAATAGATGATGATTTATTATTATTTTAGTAAATCATTTATAATATACAATTGTTAAATCATAAATAAAAACTTTTTATTTCTAAAAATTTTGCTTATGAAGTTGGTACCACTGCAATATCTATAGCGGCCGATTAAAAAAAAGTTAGATGACATGACATCGTGGTAAACAGTGCTGTTATGAAAAATGTATGAACCATAAAAGTATGCTAAACAGTGCGCCATAGAGCATAGAGTTTTTCGACGACTTATTATCGGTGTCATTGTACGAGTATTTGAGCAAAAGCCTATATAAATGACAGATAACGGTACAGGAGTAGAAAAACTTATTTATATACCTCCTTCACGCTTTCCCTCACATTATTATCGAACCCTCGTGCGTGAGTTCGATTAGCACTTGACGGTTTTAATGGCTACAAAGTTTAGTACTTAGCACGGCACGTTTTAAGAAGCGATAAAAATTATGGTAACCATAATGGTAACTGAACTGATCCTCCTATCTATTGTATAATACATCACTAGAATAGAAACCCTTGGGACCGTACCGGTTCCATAGATTAGACAATTAGCTCTTCAAGGACGAAAGAAGGATAAAAGTTTGTTTAATAAATGTAGGCGAAGTAATACACAAGCACTCCTAGCCTCACCGGTGCACTTAGGTGTCCTCATGACAACTACTGTCAGCCAAGTCTGCGAGCACTTTTGCTTTACAAACTGAAAATATTGTCCGCCAATAGATTGCTGACATTCAAACAGATTTATAGAAGAGTAAACAATGTTTTAATACTTACAATATAATATCATTAGTTTGGATGGCTATGAAAATTGGCAGGTACCTAAGTAAGGGATTATTAGTAGTACGAGGCACGCATTTCCTAGTTCCAGCCGAGGTGCTTTCGAAAAAACAAACATTTACAACACAAACAACCGAACCCAATATTCAAAGCAATGACGCGTAGTTGCGTGTCCAAGAGGCAACCGGATGGCTCGCGGTATTTAAGCTGTTGCCAACCGCCCTGTGCAACCCGAACTGAGCCAAGTTGGACTGCGGCGGAAATAGAAAAAAATGTATGACAAAAAAGTTTTTTGTCGTGAGGCAGCCGATTGAAACGGCAGTTGCCTGAAAGTGTGTACGCTGTTTATATAATGAAATGCTGGTCTAAATCGAATACATGCCGACCTTTTTTTAACATTAAACAAAAGAAGCCCACTTGCCTAACCTTCAATTTTATATAAAATGTCGCTATAGGAAACGGGCCTGTCGTCTAGCGGCATCGGCACCTGAAACGTGACCCTTCGCAGTCTATTTATGGAACGTTACGAACGTAGGTTTGAGAAAACTTCATTTTGTTACAATGAATTGGTTTGAATTTCAACAATCCATGAAAGGCCAGGGGTTACCACCTTAAGGTTGAAATAAGGGTTGACATTTTCGAATAAGTACATAGTTGTTAATTCATTTACTCTCGGAAAGCGGTTTGTGGTAAAGTAGAAAGGAAATGTAGAAATGTGTATATGTCGCATGGCGAAGTACTAAATTTAAGCCGATTTGTTTTTGTTATAAACTGTACAGCGGAAATCGGAAAATCGTGACATCATGACAGTCGACCACTCGAAATACGTGATAATACTGATAATTAAGGTAGGTGCACCAAGGAAGGTCCGGCTCCTAATACTTACTATACTTAACCTTTAAAAACTCCCAGTTGTGGTGGTATTTACACAAGCCCGCCGCCATTAAAAAGATACAGTTTGCTGTGTCGTTTTAAAATATTGCACATTTTATACATTTTCAACCTTTAGATACATATCATTTCCGATAAACAAAAATAAAGCGATTAAAGAGATTTTTATTATTTTATAAAATTAGGTGTTTAATCTGTTTAACATCCAATTATAGGTAAATAATGTTATTATACATTTATTTATTTATATTTGCGAGACCTCATTGAGCTGAATTTAAGTAAAAGTGCCGTAATAAGAGGTCCACTGTATTGTATACCAAAAGTACGGCAAAAAAAAAACGATTGACTAAAGAACTGATTTATAAATATTATGATTATTATTATACGACTACGTGAATATTATACAGATTCGCTTTTTTAGGGTGCCGTAGTCAACAAGGAACCCTTAAAGTTTCGCCATGTCCGTCTGTCGGTCCGTCTACGGCTTAGCTCAGTAACCAACCATTTTGCTACTAGAAAACTGTGATTCGGCATGGGTATATAAATCAATCGGTATCGACGACCGGTTAGCCTAGTGGGTAGTGACGCTGCCTACGAAGCTGAATGTCCTGGGTTCGAATCCCGGTAAGGGCAAATATTTGTGTGATGGGCATGAATATTTGTTTCTGATCGTCGTCTAGTACCCGTAACACAAGCCTCAATGAGCTTACTATGGGACTAGGTTGATTTGTGTAAGATTGTCCCCTTATATTTAATCACGCCGAAAAACAGTACAATATAATCTACGGGGGTAACTAATCTAGGGGTACCTCTCCTACACCTACAGCGGGGGTGTAATTTTTTTTCTCGTGAAACCCATGGCGTGGGGTATCGTTGGATAGCTCGTTCAAAAATATTTTTTTAACACCATTTTTCAAATCAGTGATCCGTTTGTGAGATATTGGGCTTTAAAGCCCTAATTTTTGTTCGAGTCATGTGTCTCCCCTCCCTGCCGGCTAAATGGCTACTACTGGGGATGTGTAAAAACATATAATGAATTTAAAAGGAAAACTAACACGAACAAGTAGGCATAAGTAGTTACCGAGTAATAGTCGACCAACTTAATGTGTACTTGGAAAGGCCAATTTTCGTACAAATTCGGCCGATGCAACGGCACCGCACGTCAATGTAACTAAGACAGACAGGCAACTACGGAACCCTACACTGCAATGAATGAATGAATTAATTAATGAATTATTTATTTGCTAGAATACGTCACAATTGGTGGTCTTAAAATAATTACAGAATCAGTATTCAGTCGACTTAAAGTCAAAATGCAAAGTTTAGTTACAAATATTGAAGTATACTCAAAATTATTATAAAACAGAATGGAAATAGTAACGTGTCAAATTCAAATGAAATAAAATTTAAATAGTCCTTAGTCCTTAACATTATAGAAACAATGATCTTGTAGCTATTTAGTTAATTTTTTCTTAAATACTTTCCTATGAAACGTCCTCAAATCATTAGGGAGTTGGTTGTATAAGACAATACACATGTTGTATGCTTTTTCTTGTGGATATCAGTTCTACAAGTTGGCTGATACAACAAATTTGTATACTGTGTTCTCAGCTCTCTAGTGAACATTTCGTCACGTTTTTGAAAATAATCTGGGTGGCTTCTAACAAGTGACAGGCTTTAGAAATGTACATGCAAGCTAAGGGAAGAATTTGAAATTTTTGGGAAAGAGGTCTACAACTATCGTCAAATCTAACGCCACCTAATGCTCTTAAGCATTTTTTCTGCATTAAGTATAAAGTTATTTAATTCCAGTTAAGATGTTTGTCGAAATGTAAGCCTAAGAATTTGGCATTATGAGTTTCTTCAATTGAAATATTATTCGACAAGACAGTCAGAGGCATCGGATTTGATTTGTAGGAGTGGAATTGCATAAACGAGGTTTTACTGATATTCATTTTAAGATCATTATAATCTATCCACTTGTTAACGTCAACTAGGGCCTTATTTATGTCCAATTCGTACTTGTTTTTAATAGTGCCCTTTATTACTGTTGTGTCGTTTGCAAAAAGTATACACATTTGCGAGGTTGTTTGTGTAAGGTCGTTGATGAATAACAAAAATAATATAGGTCCCTAATTACTCCCTTGTGGAACCCCTGTTCCATTGATACGATACTGTGATCTGTACTTCTCCTTTATGAGGGTGTTCCCCCTTGCGACCACTCTTGAGATTTCTGTGGATTGTACTCGGTTTGCTAGGAAGCTTGTCATCCAATCGAGAACATTACCCCTTATCCCGTATGATTCAAGCTTGGAGAGAAGTTTAGAGTGATTTACACAGTCAAAAGCTTTACTCATGTAAAGAAATATTGATGTCACTGGTATTTTGTCATTAATCGCCTCTGTTATGTACCTAATAAAATCAAAACATGCCAGTTCAGTTGAGCGCTCCTTACGAAAACCAAACTGTTCTGGTGAAAGTATATTATATAACGTCAGATAATCCATTAGTCTCCCAACATAGCCTTCTCAATGACCTTCGACATAACAGGGACTAAAGTAATGGATCTGTAATTATTTGGGTCTTCCCGGTCGCCTTTCTTAAATAGCGGTTTTACAATCGATAGCTGTTTGGGAAATACGCCTTGAACAAAGGAGAGATTTATTAAATGCGCTATGGGACGACATAAAAATAAGGCAAACCGTTTAAGCAAGTTTGTTGATATATCGTCACAGCCGCAAGACTTGCTATTTTTCAACGACATTATCAGTTTCAGCACTTCCTTATCTTCAACGGGCCTTAAAAACATAGAATGAGCTTGATTGGATCGGGGATTATAATTGTTTTGAGAACCAAGAAATGATGCATTATTGACGATGTCGATGAAATAGTCATTAAGTAAATTACAATTGTCCCGGCATTATAATAGGTTACATTGTCATAGGTCAGAGAATTAATATTTTGATCATTGCTAGGGTTATTACGGTTAATTAAATTCCAAGTTGCTTTGCACTTATTTTCATTTGATTGCATGTACTGATTGTTACGCAGCTGCTGTGATTTATAAATACATTTTCTTAAGATGCTATTACTCCTTGAGAGCAGCTTTGTTTAACCTTTTATTACTACTGTTAAGCCTGCATGTCATATACAACTTCCGTTTAACATGACATGATTTTTTAATTCCCTTAGTCAGCCAACACATTTCCTCCTATTACTTACTTTTACTTTTATCAGCGGGAAGCAAAGATTATAAAATAGGCATATTAAGTCATAAAATAATGTAAAAGAGCCTGCAGGTCTTTCCCGTCTAAAACTTCAGTAAATGAGAGAGCAGCTAAGCTTTGTCCAAATTTACGCATTATTGTCCTTGCAATAGTCTCTTTTAAACTCAAACCAATTTACGAATGAAAATACTCTTCCTTACATTAAATGCCAGAGTTGGAGCTGTATCGTGATCAGATAGGTAGAGACTGTGGGTATGGGCTTCTACTTTTTTATATTTGTTATTTTGGAGGGAAAAGGGGCCGAGAAATGAGACACGGAAGTACATCGAGGTGCTATATTCCGACTACCTATCTTGGCGTTCGATTATCAAAACTACCCTCTATCTTAAACCTAACATCCCTCCACCAATAGTTTTAAACCTTAAGGAGGAACATTCAATTTAAAAGAACTGCCTGTAATTGACCAGGTTCCGAGCGCGTTTGGGTTTTCCCGGTTGCGTGCCGTCTTCTCCCGCCTCTGCAGGATGCGGTCTCGGTAAAAGCGCACTCATTGAAGTATAATGTACTACGTACATAGAACAGACGGCACGAACAAAATGTGGGTAGCAAGCACGGCAGTGCGGGGCGCGGGGAGGGCGGCTAACTAGTCATACGATGTCACCGTCGCCCGTGTTGATTTTCCTAATATTTGTTTTACTATGGCTTTAGCCCAGAACGCTTTCTGTCCCTGGTACACTTTAACTAACACCAAGTCATTTAAGTAAAAATTTATATTCCTATTCCTGCATCTGCGAACACTGGTTTTTCCTCACGGTTTCAGACAATGTTGGGTCGGGTGAAGGCTTCGCTAACGGCTTCATTAAGTCTAATCTACAACGTAGGTTCCTACCGAATAAAACCTCCGCAGGAGAACGGTTCGTGGACGAATGTTTAGAATTTCGGTAATGGAAAAGGAATTCGTGTATTTTACTTTTTAGATCCTTCTTTTGAACCCCGCTTAGTAAGATTGCTTTTAACCCTCTCCTAAGGATCTTGACGTAACTTTCGGCTTGGCCGTTACTAGCCGAATTGTATGGAGGAGTCGTCACATGAGAGATACTGTTACGATTACAGAAAGCCGTAAACTCGGATGACGTGAAGGACGTCCCGTTATCTTTACAAATTGTTTATATATATTGTTTTAAACCAAACCTGGACATTAACTCGTACAAACAACTGATCACTACTCGAGAACCGTAACCGCTACTTACTTCAAAAACTTCAACCCATTTCGAATACGCGTCAAGTGCTATTAAAAACATTTTGTTGTTAATAACTAGGACCCGCAAAATTGAGATGTACTCTATAAAAAAATCTGGGGGAAATTCCCATGGCGTTAGAGGGGCGCGGCGCGGGGCGGGGCGCAGCTGCGCGCACCCCGCACACGCGGCCGCTGCGCCGCGCGCTCCACGCTCGCGCCCTGCTCGGGCCACCAGAAGCGTTCGCGCGCTGCCGCTTTCATTTTAGCCACCCCTAAATGACCTCGATGCATAAACGATATGATACAGAGAAAGAATATAATGGAAAAATAAACCATCTTAAGGTAAAGGGTATAATGTACACCAGCGCCATCTCTCTCGCTAAGTCCGAAACTACCTGATGTGGTTCGATTAGAATGGTGCGAGCGCATAGCTCGCCCATTAGAGTGGTGCCAAGACTGTCAAACAAGTCTATAACTCGATACAGAGAGGGCGCTAGTCTTAGCGGGAATATAGTGGAAAAATATACAACTTGCGTCACTGTCCTCGTAGCTCAGTTGGTAGAGCAGTCTAGCGTTAATAGAAAGGTCGCAGGTTCGAATCCTGTCGGGGGCTACGGACGAAGATGGTTTATTTTTCCATTATATTCTTTCTCTGTATCATATCGTTTATAAAATGATCGGGGTAACTTCCTCGTTGAAAAAAAAAACACGAAACAAAAATATTTAAAAATAATTTGTTTCGTGAAAAGGGTGACCTCGATGCATCTCCGTAATCACCTGGCTACGCAGGGTTTGAGGTACTACTAATCTGGCACCCCACATCAAACAGCCATTTTCTACTGAAAGTTCGAGCCTACAGTCGAAATAGGGTTTCATCGCTTTATCTATTAATTTATTTGGCCAACCGTTTAATGTAAAATGAACTACTTGCGACAACACAGCATCTTTTCCTGTAGCGAGGCGTACGTCCCCTACGAAAGCCGGCGGCGAACCGGTTTCCACAACGAAGTGAACATACGACGCGAGGTCCGGCTCACCCGCCGCCGTCTTGCCGCTGCAGCGCTCGCTCTGTAAATTGTAATGATGACGTAGGCGCCATGGAGCGACTAAGAAAATCTGCCGTGTTGTGCGCACTGCTCACGTATTGTATAGTATAATTGTAGGCTGCTAAAAACCATGCGTTACGCTGGAGCCGGTTAGCGGACACTTCCGGTATCCCTTTAGCGGGATTAAAAATCGATAACAGAGGTTTATGGTCTGTACGCAAAACGCTCTGGTGACGCTCTGCCATATAAATATTGATGGTATTTGTGAACTCCAAAAATAATAGACGTAGCCTCTTTTTGAATTTGGCTATATATCTTTTCCGCAGTGTTTAAGCTCCTAGACATAAACGATATAGGTTGTTCTACCCCATCATCTCCAAGCTGCGATAAAATCGCACCTAACCCGAATGGTGACGCATCCACCGTAAGAAATATTCGTTCATCTGGGTAAGGGCCCCCCCACTCTACCGGCGTCTTGTGAACGTAGTGTGGGGGGGCCCTTAAGGCGGTGCTTTGGAAATTATCGCTTGCTTTGAAACGCCGTTCTGACTAGATTAAGAAACAATAAGGTCTGATTTGCAGATATATGATTCTTGACTATATGATTGTTCATCTGATTTTATGGATACATGATTACTTAAAATTTCTTCGATAGAAAAAAAATCCAAAGTTGGGTCTGTATTTTCCTTTTTTTACTCAGCCTACTCAAACGATACATTATTTTACGACACAATCTAGTAAATACTATATAGTATTTTATCTCATCTAAAATCTCACATTATGAAATTTTAATAAACCTTCATTATGTTAGGTATTTATCGAAATTTGTCCAAAACAGCGATTCCCGAAGAGTGTTACATCTCTTTTTCTCGTGGGCGGAAGGCATCAGCGTGTCTCTGTCTAGGGGCGTGTACGACTCAAATCAAAGAAGAGAAAGAAAGAAATATTCGTGCATCTGGGTTAAAATACGCTAGCGTTTTATCTGATGACAACGCTCTTTTAATCGCGGTAAACGCTACCTCCTGCTCCCGTAGCCATTGCCCTCAGAACTATATCAAGATAGAAGGAAAGAGTGTATGTACTTCGCGTGGCAAAAGTAAGTCCGATGGACTTCCTTGCTCGCCGCGAACTTCAGTCCGCTCCCGACCTCGGAACGCGTGCGACGTCAGGTTATAATCACAAAATGAATCGTTGTTCGATACTGAGCTGTTGAAACACCACCAAAAAAGGTGAAGCTGTTAATCGTGGTACTTCCTATCATAGGTAAGTACTATTTGTCCTAAAATACCTGTTATTAAATAAATAAACAATTTATTTATTGCTCTGTATTATTTTCATCAAAATAGATTATGTCCAACTCTAGTTTTCGTTTGACGAGACACACTTGACGTGCGTTCAAAACCAGCGATGTATAAATAGGCTATTCAAATTGTCGAGTCACTTCATGGTCGATTTATTCATTTTTCTGTCACTAGTGCTGTACCAGTGTGCTGTACACTGTGATTTTCTTACTCGGTTAAATCTATTATAAAAGCAGAGAAATGAAAATTACGTTTTTATATTATTATCTACTCTTGCGTTCCTGACCGATTGACAGACAGCGCACGGCCTAAACCGCTAAAGATATAAGCATGAAATTTGGAACATATATTCTTTACAGTACGTGGACGTGTACTAAGAACGGACTTTCTAAATTCAACCCTTAAGGGGGTGAAATAGGGGTCGAACCGTTGTATGGAAATCGTTCATTTGGAAAGTTAAAGACTCGAATCTTTGTATGGAGGATTCTTCCTAAAAAACCAAACAAATGATTTAGCGTTGTTATAAAAATTCATCCACTGAGGTGGTCAAATAAGGGTGCAAAGTTTGTATGGGGGAAACTTTATTTTTTGAGCTAGTGCCTTGAAACTTTGCAAAAATATTACATATTCATCATCATCATCATATCAACCGAAAGACGTCCACTGCTGGACATAGGCCTCCCCCAAAGAGTGCCAAAGTGACCGGTCCTGCGCCACCCGCATCCAGCGGACTCCAGCAACCTTTACCAGGTCATCAGTCCACCTTGCGGGGGGCCTACCCATGCCGCGCCTTCCGGTACGTGGTCGCCACTCGAGAACCTTTCCGCCCCAACGGCCATCGGTTCTACGTGCTATGTGCCCCGCCCACTGCCACTTAAGTTTAGCGATTCGGATTACATATTAAAATAGAAAAATAAAAATATTCAGTGTTTTAGGAAATACCACCCCTAAGGGGGTTAAACAGGGGTGCAAAGTTATTATGGGAGAAATTTCATTTTTTGAGCTAGAAGCTTGAAACTTTGTAGAAAGATTACTTATTTAAATACAAAATAAAAACCTTAAAGCGTTTTGGAAAAATCCACCCCCACGGGGGTAAAAAAGATGTGAAACAAGTAAGACTTTTTTAAGACTATTTTTCATTTCTCTGTCGGTTCTTATCGATATTTTGAATCGATACAAAATTATTACAACTGCCTCGTGCTAGTCGATGTTGACGAATCGATTTCGCGCGGATTATGTTTCTCGTCACTAAATTACGCTTGTGACGTCAAATTACCTACGCAAAATGTTACACGCTCGGTTCCCATACTAATCGGCGCGCACTTTCCTTCTATCTTGATATAGTTCTGTGCCATTGCCATTTAACATTTTTTTGGAACAGGATGGATGTAAAATGGTGGATGCGTTCTTTATAAAACCTCTGTAGTAATTCACGAGACCTAAAAACGATTTTAATTCCGTTATATTACTCGGCTCTTTCGCATTTAAAATAGCTTTTACCTTCTCTGGGGACTTGTGCAATCCGTGCCTGTCAATAACGAACCGGAATAAGATACGGAATCCTGGAAAAAGCTTTTTTTTTTTTTTTAATACTAATCCCGCCTTCTCAAGCCGCTTGAACACTTCTTGCAACCTAGCAACATGCTCTTCTCTTGTTTTTCCCGTGATTAAAATGTTATCAAGAAACTGCAAAACCCCATCTACTCCTGAAAGGATTTTCTCTAGAGTACGCTGAAAAATACAGGGGCACTTGAAAGTCCAAAGACCAATCTTTTATAAATATATAATCCTTTGTGAGTGTTAATACATGTCAGCGGCGGGGAATTGGGATGTAATTTTATCTGATTATACGCCCCGGATAAATGGAATTTCGTGAATTGCATTCTACCATTTCCACCATGGAGTGTCGAGAATAACTCGTCAATCCGCTGCAGCGGGTATTTCTCGATAACCAGCTGTTTGTTGAGGGTGGTCGAATAGTCTGCACACAACCTAATCGTATTATCATGCTTCAACACGGGGACAATGGGGCTCGCGAAATCAAAAAATGAAACGGGTTCAATAATACCTAGCTCTAACAAGCGATTCAATTCTGTTTCCAATTTGGGACGACAATATCGGAATTGCATCCGGTTTCAGATGTAATTTTACTTCCACCTCCCTGCAGCAACCTAACGTAATTTGTCACAATTATACGGCCGCACTCATTTGTAATTTAAACTTAGCAATGAAGTCTCTCCCGAGTAACGGAGGGCCCCCAGTAGGGAATGCAATAACCGACAAAATTTCATAACCGATTATTGTATCGGTTATAGCAAAAAATAACCGATTAATCGGTTATAACCGATTATTTCAAATTATGAAAAAAGTTAAAGAAATATGGTCTAAAGCTCTAAACGTGGAATGCTAATAAATGAACTAACCAATGACTTATCTATTTTTTAATCAACAAAACAAAACAATTTTGCCAGCAATTTCTACGAATTCTTCCATCTCGAGGTGTTGACTATTATCACACAAGCTATAAAATTAGAATGCCAGTTCCATTACTTCGATTGTAAGTAGTTGCTTTATAATTATTCATTACGTTCAGTAAAGGTAAACTTAGAGTTAAAATAACAACTTAAGGGGCTCCATCATCAAATATATTTTCTTGACTTGATATGATAATCTTGATATAGGATAGAAAGTAAAATAAGTAGACTACGAACGAGAAAAAGATGGAAGATGTTTATCTCCAAAGAAGAAAAATATGCGCCGTGGTATATTAGCTATAATACCACAAACGCAAAAAAGTAATACTTTGCATTTATCTATTATTTTTTTCGTGTTCCGAGAGTTTCTTCGGAACTCGGAACTCGGCTCGGCAGTTTCGGTAGCCGTAACTTTGTTTTAAATATGTGTGTTACCAGCACCCAGGCTTTTTTTAAAGGATGTTATAATAACATGTACATGTAACTCAACCATGACATTAATTTAATTAATAAACTAGATCTCAGACTTCGTTAACTTTCTAACAAAAGTTTAATTGCCAGCAATGTACAGCAAAGTATATTGACAAGTAAGTGTAAGTGACAGCTCGTCATAATTTGTTTAGTACGGCGTCATACACCTAGTCCATTGAAGGTTTGTATTTAGGAAAATTAATTGCGCAGTTTATTTACATAATTATGATTTGCAAATAAAAGCATACAATTGCTAATGGAACATATTATTATCAGTTTTAATAAATGCCCGCATGCCGGTAACACACTAGTAAGTTACCTAAGTTACTTTGTTTATAATGATGTTTAGTTTCGGTAAACTACGAAAATTATGAAAATGTAATGATATAAAACAAATATTAAATAACCGATAATAACCGATTATGAAATAAAAATAACCGACGACTGAAATAACCGATTATAGCAGATTTTTTCGGTTTCGGTTATAACCGATTTGCATTCCCTAGCCCCCAGCCTTTACTACGAACACGTCTAGTAACTCAGTTCGCCCTTTGTAGGCAAAGGGTAATGTCATGGTGCCCAGGAAGTCAATAGTACTTTAGTGCTCTCCCGTAACGGATGGCAAGAAAAGTATTTTAAATACACGGATTCCGAAATAGCCGTCACGGCAGAACCGGTATCCACCTCAAAAGTTAATTGAATATCATCCACCACCACCAACTCCCGCCTCGGTTCTCCTCGATGAGAACGAATATTAAATACTAATCGCTTACCATCATCGCCTTCATCCGAGCAACATTGTAAGAAATGGTGATTAGCCGGGCTACTCTTTGCGTTACAGACGCGCATCAAATGACCTGTCACTCCGCATGATCTACACAGCGCATTCTTAAACCGGCACTTTTTTACGTCATAACCAAAATATCCGCACGCTGAACACTGTACTGCATTCCTCTGGTCCCGGGAGGTGCTGGCTTGCGGAACCACATACTGCCGTGCTGTGCGTGGCGGCGGGCCCGGCGCTCGCGCCGATAACTTGTGCACGTCGAGCAGCGGCGCGGGCGCGGCTCCTGCCGCCCCGCTCGCCGCCGCCTGCTGCGGCCCTTCTCTTGCGCTGCGGATGCTTTCCGCCAACTGCAGCGCCTTCGTGAGCGTAAGCCCATCCATAGGCTCGCTGAACAAGCGGTACCGCTCTGGACCGCTGGCCATCCCCATCACGAACCGATCTCGCAGCGACTCCTCGAGGCTTGCCGCCACGAAATTGCAGTGCATTGATAGACCACGAACGCGTGCCGCCCAATCGGCTAACTCGCCCGAAAACTGTACGGCACTATAAAACTTGAAACGTTCAGCAAACCCGCACTTCTTCGTTTTAAAATGGTGGTCGAGAAGAAAAAGAAAGAAAGAGAACATCAATTCTACACACCCTATTGAGACAATTACTTGTAAATGCATTTTTTTGTTGTTTTAGAATATAAATCTACTAAAAAAAAACCGAGAAAATATCCTTTCAGTTCACCAACTCAGCTTAAGTGGTCGCCCACCGGCACATGAAATTAGGTGGTCGCTAACCGGCGAAATACCCTACTTGTACTATTATCTATTCTGTGACACGAGTATCAATGTCGCCGGCCGTAGCCGGCTGGCGTTCGATCAAAACTACCCTCTATCTTAAACCTAACAATATTCGAAGCAATTTGATCTAAGCAGGCATTGATTCTGGTTGGCGTGTGGATATGCAGATCAAAGCCATGAGTTGATAGGGTTTCCTTAAGATATTTTGCAGAAGAGGTGTCCTTGAGAATATCTATATTCCAGTCACAGCATACTATTATTTACTTTTTCTTACATTTTGTGGTTAACTTAAAAATTAGCTTGTCAAGTTTGTGAATGAATATTCCTAAATGGCCGTTGGTATGTTCGGGTATTCTATAGATTACTAAATTTATAGGGTCTAATCCCGATATTTCTATTCCACAGCATTAAAAATAGTGGTTTAATGCCAATTCAGATAAAAAAGGGATTTTTTTACCTCTAGAGTTTTTTTCACAAGAATAGCAGTTCCACCTCTGCATTTCTCTCTACAATAAGATGAAGCTAATTTCAAGTTATCCAGTTTAATATTATTTTCACAGCCCCGTTTGACAAGTCTCGCTAAGGCACAGTACATCAATATCTTGTTTATTATTTTAGAAATCTTCAAGCACTATTTGGACTGAATCAAGCGCAGCTGCGCGTGGCCCGACACGTACTTGGCCGGTTTTCTTCAAAAGTTATTTTTGTTTTATAGCATTTTTTCATTCTCATTCTCCAAAGAAGGCCCACGGTCAATATTTTTTTTTTTTTATATATTTAATAGGCTTTTTCCGTTGTATAACACAAATAAAATAGAACAAAAAAAATGTTTATTAAATTACTTAATCATTAGAAGTCCTATGAATTGCTTGCTACCTGCACTTGTTTTACAACTTTTACAAGGCTGTGCAATGAAGGTGGACGCCTTATTAGGCGACGTTGCGACGTGTTATTTTTAACATTTAACCAACTTCAATTCAGTAGTCTGCCAAGCCAAATGAACATTTTCACATTTCCTTTCCACTTTACCACATGAATATTGATTATACAGAGAAAGAACCAATCGCTGTATGTGGGCCGATAATATTTGAGGAGTTCCGTCGATTCATCAAGAAAGGTGATTCTGAGACCTTTGGCGCTATTTTAACGGAATCATATCAGAATCTGTAACGTACTTTAATAGATTTAAGTTAATCATTGGGGAGTTCCATTCCAGGAGACTTCTGTGATTATCATCATCAGTGTAAATACACTAGTTATAATAAAAAATACCAAAATGTTGACATGCGTGCCTTATATATTTGATTAGATTTTTTTCTCTGGTGATTAACGCATTTATTGCTCTTGGAAATCAGTTCATGTAGTAAATTGGAAAACAAATGTGGAAACGTTCTCGTGTCTTGGCAGAGTACTAAATTGAAGTCAAAAATAAAGCAAATTACAGTGATTTTTCAATAAATATTAATATTATTCAATATAACGCTTGCTTTTGCTTTACAGTATACTTTTTGTTCCCTCCGTATCTCAAAGAGCGTTTTAATCACCTCACTTCCATCAGATCTTCACATAATCATCTTCTCGCTCCACCGCCTTCATCCACCAAGTTCTATAACAAATCATTCACCTTTCAGGCTGTACGGCTGTGGAATGCTTTGCCGTTGCATATAAGATGTGCAAAATCTCTTGAAATATTTAAAAATCTGTTGAAACAATATTACTTTTCGCTGCCTTAAGTTGTCTTGTTGTCCTGTAATATATTTATATAATTGTATTATAGTTTGTATGTATGTATCTATGTATTTATACTATACTTATTTATGAAAGTGTGTATTTGAGTGTGTAATTAAGCTTTTCTTGATTTATTCCTGCACTACCTGTTTTTCAACTCTTCTTGAAAATTTCCTGCTACCCAAAGGTTGTCTGGAAGAGATCGCTCTAAAGCGATAAGACCGCCTGTTGTTACCTTTATTTATCGTCTATACTTTTGTAACATGCTTTTCTTATGTTGTGGTGCAATAAAGAATATATTATTATTATTATTATTATAACGAAACTTTTCGTTAAATTTAGGCGTGCTGTAGGTACACAATCTACTAGAATGGTACGAAGGAAATAAAAAAAAATGTGAATCGCGTGGTCGGTAATGAGATGGATGAAATATCTAGATGTAAGGCTGATGTAAACAAACTTTTCTCAAAAATGCTCGGAAAGTGTCGCATTTTGTTTGAAAAATAAATAGGCGAAGTGCCTAATTTTTATCCGCCAAATTTTAAAAAGTTAAATCTCTTCCCTGCCTAGGAGTATACGTAAAACTCATTATTTCCCGCTGTGTTAAACTTTTTCAAGTATTGATACCGCCGTACTAAATCGAGACGACTAAGGAAAAATCACATACAGCCTAACAAAATGAAAACAAAAAAACCGCGAACCACGCGGTTATCATGGTGATATTTTGTTATTTATTTTCGCTCTTTATTGTTTATGGTTAGAAGATAATTAAATTAAAAAGTTTAAAACTTTCCTTCCTCCAATATGTTAGGAAATGTCCGCCTTACTATGTTACTATTGCAAAAATAGTACGTTCAGTTTCTTGTTAAGGACGAGCGCATTTAAAAAGTTACCTAAGGGCGTGTTGTGCCAATTTACGATTACATACCGATCAACGTTAAACATGGCGCCCGCAGCTGTATTTACATAGAAACATGTCAAACTTTCCACACATCCAGATTTAAGAGGGGGCGCTCCGCGAAATCGGGGTTCTTAGATTGAATATTTACCTATGACAAACTAAAGCGAATGCCAGGAAAAAGAACATACCAAAACTACATCATATTTGCAATTGAATCGTCTGAACAAAACCATACAAAACCAAAATTGCCTCGATAGAAAAGAACCGCCAAAACATGTCTTATTTTTACTCAATTTCAATAGTGTGAGGTTCCCGTGCATATAAATTAAGTAAAAGTTGAGTGTATAATAGCTTTTCACATTACCTAATGAAAGTACTAGCGGGGTATTTTTATGTAGTCCCTTTTCAGACTTATTGAGGTGAAACCTATTTGGCGTATAGGCCTTTTTTATTTAGCGCGATACCCTTTCTCCCGTCGCGTGTTTCGTGCGGTTCTGTATATCTTTTGTTGCCGTTCGCGGGCGGAGTCAGTCGTAATCGCTCCGCTGAGACGAGAGGACTACGTTCTGTGCTCTCACGACAGCACGATGAACATAATTATTTCAATAATATTGTGACCCAGTATATTCGTCCAGTGAATGAACGTATCATTACATTCCAGTAGATATTTTGCTACATTTTGAAATAATATATTTAAAAGTCGACCTTAACATATAGATCTTAAAGTTCAAAATACAACTATAAGATTACGCAGCGATCGGCGGGTGACCGGCTTCTTAGAATAATTTGTGCAGTACATGCAAAACTAGACGAACATTTTTCTGTCGATCGTGTATTTACTTTATGAAAGACTAGCTTCTGCCCGCGACTCCGTCCGCGTGGAACTCGTTTATATCGCAGCTCGATACAAACTTTCACGCCCCCATTTCACCCCCTTGGGGGATGATTTCGGGGATAAAAACTATCCTATGTCCTTCCCCGGGACTCAAACTATCTCCATACCAAATTTCATCGCAATCGGTTCAGCGATTTCAGCGTGAAGAGGTAACAGACAGACAGACAGACAGACAGACAGACAGACAGACACACTTTCGCATTTATAATATTAGAATGGATTATCACTACGAGTATCACTATCACTACATAGTATAAAACAAAGTCGCTTCCCGCTGTCTGTCCCTATGTATGCTTAGATCTTTAAAACTACGCAACGGATTTTGATGCGGTTTTTTTTAATAGATAGAGTGATTCAAGAAGAAGGTTTATATGTATAATATAGTATCCGTGCGAAGCCGGAGCGGATCGCTAGTTGAGAATAAATCCGGTTATGTTCAAAATCGATGTCTGAGAGGTCTAAATACGAATTCATAGTCAGAAAAATAAAATAAATATTTCTAAAAGTGGTCGCATTATTAAAAAATTTTGAAACATTCGTTGTAAATTAATATGCGCGTTTTTTTAAAGAACAACATACATTGGCAGGCTTCTCGAGGGTGAAGATTCTAGAAATGATGTCCATTTTGAATTCCAAGATGGCGGACATTGCTTTTCGAATTTAAACTTTCGTGTGACGTGTTGAAACAGTACTAATTATTACACGGTTCAACTCACGTATTAAATGTCACTACGGGCGACATGTTTCGAACTCTTCGGGAATTATTCTTAAGGATGAGTGTTTTCGCGGCGGTGTCGCTTGAATCTTGTCGTGATTCAAGCGACACCGCCGCGAAAACAATCATCCTGAAGAAGAACTTCCGAAGAGTTCGGAACATGTCGCCCGTAGTGACATTATTGACATTGTTTTTCTTTAAAGTCATCACGGGTGTCGCTTTTAGGGTTATCGAGAGTGCAGATTCCAACAATTATTGCCTGCGAACTTGGACATTTTGATATTAAAAAAGTGAACATAATTATGCACTTTTTCTTTAATATGTTCAAAATTGATAACTAAAGGGCCAAAGCGTCTCCATTGTCTCCAAGTACGAATCCGAGATCAGAATTGAAAAATTTGGCCGCCACACAGTAGTGGCCTGAAAATCTGACTTTCATATACATGATCGAAGTTTTCATAATATATTATAGTTTTTTTTTAATGCTACTAATAAATTCACGGTTAAATTCACGTATTAAACGACACGACAGAAAGGTTCTTCTTCAAAACAAACATCGAATACACTCAATCCTGAATAAGAACTCCCGAAGAGTTTGAAACATGTCGCCCGTAGTGACGTTTAATACGTGGGTGAACCGTGTAATTATTGACATTTTTTTTCTTTAAAGTCATCACGGGTGACGCTTTTAGATTCAAACAATAGGGGCGTAGACACTAAATAAAATAATGTGATATTTTCTCGAAGAAGGATAAAAAAAATTGTCAAATGGAGAAAAAATCAACGCAAAAGGTTAAATAATCACGAAGTTATAAGTGTCCAAAGTTTTAAGAAGGGATGTGTTCTGTCCCTTTTTCGCAAAACGCAACTTCATATGAAACGATGACGCTGGAAGAATGTGACGTCACAGAAGACGGCAACGTGCCGCGCGCATCGTGGTCGGCGACGCCGTCGACGCGGCCTGCCGGCAGCATCCTGTAATGTGACGTCACACACCGTTTGCGTTTTCTCTCTCTAACAAGCAATATTAAAACGGTTGTAGCTTCGTAATTCTTTGAGATATCTGAATGGGATTTTCATCACTATGCATATTTTTTTGCCTTCTTTCTTTTGGAGTAATAATAATTTTCGAGTCTGCACCCGAATTATTGCCTGCGAAGTTGGACATTTTTATATTAAAAAAAGTGAACACAATTTTGCAGTTTTTCTTTAATACGAGTATGTTCAAAATTGATAACTAAAGGGCCAAAGCGTCTCCATTGTCTCCAAGTACGAATCCGAGATCAGACCCCGTATCATGGTCGGCCTTATCACTCGATAAGTGACAAGATAGGGGCATCGTCTCGTTCTATCAAACGGTGTCAGCCAGTGACGGACGCTCTATCCTGTCACTTATCGCGTGATAAGGCCGACCATGACACGGGGTCAGAATTGAAAAATTTGACCGCCACACAGTGGCCTGAAAATCTGGCTTTCATAAACATGATCGAAGTTTTCATAATAAATTACAGTTTTTTTTTAATGCTACTAATAAATTCACGTATTAAATGACGCGACAGGCGACATGTTTCGAACTCTTCGGGAGTTCTTGTTTAGGACTAGTGTTTTCGATGTTTGTTTTGAAGAAGAACTCCCGAAGAGTTCGAAACATGTCGCCTGCCGTGACATTTACGTTAATTTTTTAACCGTGGATTTATTAGTAGTATTTTAGATATGTCTCACAAAAGTTTAAATTCGATTATAGCTGTTTTTTTGCTTTAGCCTTTTACGAGACATTATTATGCTAAATTACAACCCTTACGTGATTTAGTAAAAAAACGGAAGGTCATTTCAGTTATAGCTCTCGAAACTGACTTAGCTACTAGCGAAAATTATATCTTCAAATATAGGTACTTACAGATTTTGTCTTTCTTTCCACTTATTATAATTATCTATAGGTATTCATCATGTTTCATCTGACTGTCGGGGCATATACTATGCGAGAAGGAGCGGGGCAGCAATAGACGCATCAGCGCGGCAGGTACGGGGCGCGCGGGTGATTTCTGATTTTTCCCTGGCGATACGCCCCCTCTTAATAAACGCCGATTAGGATTACAGACGGTTTGGTGCAAAAAATCAGGCCAGGAAAGTGTGTGAAACTCCATTACTGATTATTTTTTATGTTTTAAAACAAGTTCTGACTAATCCAAGTCACTGCACTGCAAACAGGCAAATAGGCGTAGGTGAATGCAAGCATGGCTATTACATACCTTACAATTTGTTACAACAACTTGTGCAAATTGAAGTGAGATAGCAATACATGCTTTTCATCAAACCATAAGCAGATGGTGTGACATATAGCATTGTTGAGTGCTGAAACTTTTACCAAATATTCTATTTTGTGGTTGCCGTGCTGCATAGTTTTGTCGAGCCGGTCCGCGGTTAGATCTGAGGCGCGTAGCAATCTTCCCGCTAATCGGTCCGTAAGGTATATCGAGAGCACAAGTGCAATTAGGGTTCCCAGAGTTACTAATTGTAGCACGGCATACTGACCAGAGTACTGCAATTAAAAAAAAACCTCCGGCTCGCGAACGTGGCGGAATTTGAAGGATTCAAGAGAAAAAGAGTTTTGAATAATACCTATTTAATTATTTATGAAAAGGTACCTACACATATGATATCTACTAGCTTTTGCCCGCGACTTCGTCCGCGTAGAATTCGTTTCACTACACAAATTGTTGTTATTTTACCCCCTCTAGAGATTATTTTCTTTTTCACGCTATTCATAATTAAAACTAAAAAAATTACTTTGCTTACCTAGTATATTGTCAGACAATAAAGCACCTAAGAGAAAAGCTTACAAAAATACTGAAACAAAAAAATAAGTTGGCCGCTTCGCCGCTGCTACTTATTCCAATATACTTCTATAAACTATATTGTAAGATTTATTTCGTTCTGCTACAACATGTAGATTTTTAGATTTAGACACACGTGAGCAAGCTACATACAACTGCCCGTGGGAAAAACATGGCGTGCCTAAATGTAATCCCGCTACTTTTAAGGTTTGACCCTGCGATTTGTTAATTGTCATTGAAAACGCTACTTTTAAAGGGAACTGTAGTCGTTTAAAGTTAAATGGCAAGTTATTAGATATAATTGGAATACGGGGTATGAGTACATCTTCTCCTTTCGCTGCACCAGTTAAGATTGTGCCCTTTACTATGTATTTTCCCAATTCAGTGACCCGTAATCTTGTTCCATTGCACAATTTTGGTGCATCTAAGTTGCGCATTAAGATTACGGGTACGCCTACTTTTAATTCGAGTTTGTGGGAAGGTACCCCGGATAGCTCCAGAGAGTTTAAGAACTCAACCGGGTAACTGGTGCTGTCGTCGGATGTCATTACTGTATCTATGGAGTTGTACACTGTTGTTTCGGTTGATATTTTTTCCAAGATTTTTTTATTTATTTTTGATACTGTCTCATTTTTTGGTGCCAGTATGGTTCTTTCACACAACCAATTTTCATCCAGGTTATTTTGTTGCAGATTCGGAAAAACTTGAGCAATAAGCTCGTCTTCCGAATCCACAACATGACAAAATTGGTTGGTGAATAGAATCATACCTTCAACATCAGTTTTTAATCGACCGTCGCCTATCTCGAGTAATTTTTGAGCATACGCACCCGACTCTACATCATCAAACAGCTGGACTCGCATGTTTGTCGTGAGATGGAACTTTTCCACCTTGCTCCACACGCGTGATGCTTTCAGACATGCGTTTATTTCGTCTGCTGGAGTGCCTCGCTCGATAACAGGCAATGTCTGCCTGAAATCACCAGCCAGTAACACAACCACACCACCCATTAACGTTCGATTGCTATGCATATCTTGCAGACAACGATCGAGCGCCTCAATATCTCGCTTATGAGACATCGTACATTCGTCCCATACAATCAGTTTGCACTGTTGCAATAGGGCGCCGCGGGCGCTACTCTTGCTAATATTGCAAGTTGGATTTTCTTCGCTTGCTAAATTAAGAGGTAACTTGAAAACTGAGTGTGCTGTTCGGCCACCACTTAATAATGTTGCAGCGATTCCAGAGGAAACCACAGCTAATGCAACATGTTTGTCTTTGCGAATTTTTGCGAGGAGCAAATTAAGCAAAAAAGTCTTGCCTGTGCCGCCCGGCGCATCAAGAAAGAAAATACCACTTTTCCCACTTACAACTCGTTGTAAAACTTTATGATATATCTCCTTTTGCTCGGGTAGTAGACGTGACTCAGTTTCTCTTACGTAAGTGTCCAATATATTGGTATCGTAGCTGAGCTCTCTAATCAAATCATTTGACAACCCTTCTCTACGCTCTGGCGTGGGCATACCAAAGTCGGAAAGTTTCTTTCCGGATATTGATAATATTTTGTCTTCTATAAGGCGCAGCGCTTCATTTAAACAGAGATCATTGTTGATCTGACCCTTTCTTTCGAATCTGTGCAAAATATCCTCTGATTCTAGTGATCAGTAGCTGACTTATACAAATATGTCGCCTTCTAGTAAACAGTACATTTTTATTTTAAAAACACTGATATTGTAATTATAAGTAAACAGTACAGTTTTATTTTAAAAACACTGTTATTGTAATTATAAAAATCATTAAAAGATAATGTAACCTTCAGAAACTACTTGCCTATAATATATGTAGTCTAATAGCGATGAACACTTCGCAACAATCACCAAAGTTAAGCAACGTCGACAGAAGTCAATATTTGGATAGGTGACCGTTTTTATTTCATACAAATTCTCAAACGTCTTTTGACCCCCTTAGGGAATGAATTTTCAAAAACGCAGAAATTAGTTTTCTAATATTTTGATATAAAATCAATCTACGAAGTTTCAAGTTTCTATTTAAAAAAAAAAATTAAGTCCCATACAATCTTTGGTTCCTTATTCCACCCTCAGAAGTAATTATATCTAAAAAAACGGCACGCTATATCCTACTCTGAGGTATAAACAACAATATTGGAAAGTTTCAATAAAATCGGTTCGCATATTTTTGTTTAATTTGTCCTCAACGCCACTATACCACATTAGAGAAGAATCCATGTTTCTACTGATTACCAAAAGATGGCGCTTGTGATGTGTTTTTAAATCGTTCTTTCTCGAACTCTGTCTACGATACCTAAACTCCATCAAACTCTTTTTTATACGTTCTCATATGGTTTGGCAGAGTTTAAACGCATAGAAAAATCGGAAGAATTACCTACTACGGCTAGAATATGCCTGGAAATGTGTGAAGCTCTGTATCGCACTATTGAAGTTTTTAACGTTAGTTGTATAAATACAATTTACTTCGTTGTTACTTTATTATGTATCTTTGACCACATGGATTTCCATATAGACACTGTTTCACATTTATAATATTAGTGTGATATTAGTGTGATTATTATTAACATTCATTGGTTTGGGGTATACCCACCAAGGTTCTGGTTCAGTTCTGGTCAGTCGGGTCGCACTTCATTCGTGTCATTTTTGTGATATGTATATTTTTGTTAAAATATATTAGTTGAATATAAAGTGCAAAATCCGAGTAAGTATAACTTAGACAACCGATTCGATATTGTTAAGCGCAATAGGACGGAGTTCGCGTTAGTACAAGAGTAAAGTGGACACGCAGTCGGCTCGGCACCAAGCACCAAGTAAGCGTGGAGAACGTTTGCATGCAGCCTTGAATTAGGATAATTCCCGACCACCGCCGGCCGAGACGACCAATTATTATAATGAACAATGACAGCACCAACAAAAAGCTCATGTAAATTACAAACATGACATTATCATCATTTAATACCCAACTGAAGTAATTGTATCGTTTATGTCTTACGTTTCAATAGATTTACATGCCATGTTAATCGACAGTTAAATATGCTGCAGCCGTTAACTGAATGTAGGTAATCTTGTTAAGTTGTGAGTGAGTACCTACATAAAACTGCATCTTTTCTTACTAGACACTGGTAAATATATATTTTTTTCATTTAGGGTAGGTTATTCCCGGATTTTGCGCAGTATAAATAGTATTAGACTTACAGAGCCATGTTAAAATTTATGAATAAGGGTGTAAGGTAGATAACTAGCTTCTAGCTCATGCTTCGAACGTAAAGTTCCAATATAGGTATAGGTAACTCCCTTTCAAACCTGTGATAACTCGGGGCACATTCTAGGGATTTGATATCGATAAAAAAGATGTCGATATATAATAATACGAGTACATGTGCTCATTGAAAATTCTCGATTACTATAAAAAGGTTCGATATCACACCTGATATCAAGCCTCTTAAGATAATAAATGTATGCGGATATCATTCCAAACAAAATTACAAGTTACTGTCAGTGCCATTCATATGCTAGAGTAAGGATAATATATGAGAGGTAATATTCCGCTACGATTGTTACAAAGTCCAAAATAATCATGTCGCCCAAGAAAAAGTCACGGCATTCTATTAACTCATGGATGTACTACTATTTATGTACTTTTTGCAATAAATGAAGATGGAGTATTGTTTAAGAAATAAAAGATAACAATATACAATTATTAGAATAAAACATTTAGTGTGAAATAATATACTATAATAAAAAAATCTTCGAAAAACACCTTTTTAGAATATAAGTAGCGGTATACAAAGCGATTTTGTATAAATATATTTATTTTGTAGTACATTATATACACATACATACATATTTTGCTACGTCACTTTAGTATAAGTGCCCCTTTGTGCAGTATGAAATCGGCCAACATAATACTCGTTACTTTCGTGTTAATTACGTCTACGTTACCGTAACGTACAAGTATCTATGTTACTCTTTGTTACTAAGTCGCAAAATATACCTAATTTGTTAAGGATTATTGAGAGCTACACGCCGCAAAAGTTGCAATAATGGTACAGTCGCAGCGTCATATAGTTGGTAGCAACCAAAGTAGCCAAATATATCGCAACAAGTCTTTATTACTGTAGGAGTAAGGATGTGTTACGATATATTTGATTTGGCTACTTAGGCTGCTACTAACTATATGACGCCGACTGTACTCGGACCTACCCAGAGAACTTACGTAAGTTTGAGGGCCAGTCTCATTATAAATGTTGTACCTACTTTCTTTTTGCACTGTAATTAGACTAATCAGCTCTGTTCTGAGCCGACCAAAGCGTATTTTTTACACGACTGCCCAACGAAAAGGAGCGTAATGTCATGATTTCTATTCAAGTACATACCTATATTGCATTTATTAATCTTTGAAATAATTTAATTGCATACAGTTAAGTAGGACGTTGTAAAATAAGTAGGGTGATTAATTATTCATAATTGATTGATTAACATTTGCACATAGGTACCTACACCTCCCTCGGTCTCGTATGCATGCAGTTTTATTTAACGAAACCCGGATCCCAGCAAATAAATGAACGGTGGATGGATCATTAATATTAATTAAGCTAGTCGGAAAATATTACCAAGCGATTATACTTCTATCAAATAAAATTAAAAATAATATCGCTATTTAACATCAAAATATTCTGTAAATGATGTAATGGAATACCGTAAAATGCTGCAACTTTGCCATTTAAACTCAATTTTGCCTATTTCGTTTCAATTATGACCTCTCGAATTTGCTTAGTTTTTTCTTGTTTTTTACCATTTGGTAGGAATTTTCATTATTCTGGCAACACATATTTAATTTTTTACAATGGTAACTCCATTGTTGCTCCGCCAGTTACGCATCATAAGTCGGAGTGAGTGGCAGCATTTTTTTAGTGTCTCGCAACTTTTGAACTTTTACCTACAAAAAAGGTGTTTTTTGAGAAGTGGTAACGTCCCAGGGTAAGTAAAGACTGTCTATTTTCCGTAAGTTTAATATTTTCAAGAAAAGGACATGATTTCAGCATAATAACGTACTAGGCAATATTGGGCAGTGTTTTGGAAACTTGAATGACACAATTTTGCCTGGGTCTAGGGCTGTCACTAGCTGGGTTTTATAAATGTACAGAAAATAGTAAAAATAAGCCTGCTTAAATGAGTTTATTTATTACAAGCTTTTTATTGTTGGTTTAATCAAATGGTTTAAAAAAAATCTTGCAAGTCGATTTTCACCAACTTTCAGTGTGGGTAGATCTGCTGACAATGCAGTAATAAACTAACGTTACCAAAAAAAACTTAAAGGTACTTAAGTTATTTTTATTGTAATTACTGGCAAATTGTATATCTATTGTATTATAATTATGTTGTATATTTGTCTTTTAGTTCAAGATTTGCAATAAATTTTTCAACCACTTATTAGCGACCAATTGAGGTGTTTAACGTACTTATGTAACTTGGGTGACAGTGCAATGTTTATGGTACCATCGAGATGGTCTGATAATGGAGACCGAAGATAGAAACTTCTAAACAACACATATTAAACCCACTGTGTTTAGGCTCGTTTGATTTGTCTTGCAGTTATCTTTCTTATCAAATGGGTTGTCAGGTCGATTACCTACAGTTGGAGTTTAAAGGTGATGGGTGATTAGAACTTTACAATGAAATAGAACTTTACACTATAATAATGCATTGTGAATTAGCAAAAAAGTGTACTTGCAATGTACTTATAATAAATAAATAAAAGACCGGGTTGCACTCCGGGAGTGCCGGCAGAAGTGAAAACTCAATAACATTGTAACAGTTTTTCGATCAGGTCACGTGACATCTTACGGTGTCACCCTAAAAATGAATTTGGCGCAAATTTATGAACGATTATCAATTATTTAGGCGTTATTCCGTTTAAAAAAAATAAGAAAAAAAATGGGTATTATTGTTTGTTGATTATTTTGTAACTAAAAATAAAAATATTTTATTTAAATAATGATCTTTTTTTTGGCACAACCCTACAGTTAACAATATTTTTGTATAGAAAGTTTGTGGAACCTGCTACAACTTTACCTATTGCCTGTGAAAAAAAAAGTATTAAGCTTATGGCAATAATTTGACTGCCAGGGACAAGCCCAATGTCTCATGCACACGAGTAAATATTATTACAAATAGCAACACATTATTTATTGAGATATCCGCCTAGGCAAAGTTACGTCTTAGGTCTACAACTTTGCCTGCCACTTTGATTGCTTGTAAATCGGAAATACAGTATGATTAGGTAATGAGATTTGAGTCTTATCTGGCAAGACATAGGGTATGTTTTCCGACTAATACTCATTAAACTCATAATGAAAAATAGGTTCACAGATATAAGAAAAAAACGTCAAAATCCAGGCAAAGTTGCAGCATTTTAAAAAAATACAAAATACATTTTTCCGAATTCAAAAATGTTGAAGCACCGGGATCGTTATAGGATACCTAACTGGGAATATTCTAGGAACGAATGCTTTAATTTTTTTGTTCTAGTGACGGGCCCCACCCATTTAAATAAACTTTGTTTCGTGCGAACGACGATGAGGCAAGAGAGTGAAGGTATAAAGCGAGAATGCGTCACGACCGCGGAGGTCTCGGAACGCAGATCAAATATTGGTTCAATAGAGGTGGCCGTGCGACGCGGGCGCGGGCATTTCTCGTGTTGACATTCACGTCACGATGAAACCATGGTCGTCTTCAGCAGGTCTTATTAGGACTTACCTCTCTGATGTACTGTGGCACTCTGTAGCAAGTACTTACAGAGACCAATTCCATCTCTACTGCGTAATGAAAAATGCTGATCCATGTCTTTTGTGAACAAACGCGTTGGGTTGATGAAATAAGATTATGTATATGTATATTATTATTATAAACCAATTATAAACAAAACCTTCTTAAATGAAATGAATACTTATACAGTGAAACCTGGATAAGTGGGACCTGGGTAAGTGAGAAAACTCTATAACTGGGACGCATGCTGCGGTCCCGACACTTTACCACTGAATTACTTCTGTTAGTGGGAAAACGGAGACCTGCGTAACTGAGACGAGTCCTGTCGATTTTTTCGTCAAAATTACCTCTATAACTGAGATAGTGAGTGTTTTTGACCTCTTTTACTGAGACTATGTTTTAAAGACTTTTTGCTAACATGTTTTTCTTGAATTTTATATTGTATTAACCTCTGTTACTGAGATGCTGTGAACTTCAAACCTCTTTAACTAAGACCTATAGGTAGGCAGGACGCAAATTAATTTCCGTTTCGTTGTCAGTCTACCCACAAATTTCGGACTTTGGGTTATTGTGCATAATGAGATGAGTCTCGAGTTAGTTTAGTTTAGCTATCATCCGGGTGTTTACATATTCGAAATATGCCGAAACGAAGGCTTAAGTCTTTATCAATACGCGAAAAACAAAAGTTAATATCCGTTTTTGAAAGTGAAAAGACACGCGATGAAGCCTGTGTGGAATTTAATGTGCCAAAATCTACTGTATACCGAATAATTAAGAATAAAGACAAAATTCAGTCTCAATTTTTGGAAGGATAAGGAAAACTAAAACGTACCTATACGTTTATCAGAATATCCTGAACTTGAAACGTGCCTGTTAACATGGATCAAGCAACTTCGTAACAAAAAAATTCCGATAAGTGGGCCTATGATTAAAGAGAAGGCCCGAGATTTTTCGCAAAGGATCGGCATTGATCATTTTTGTTGTAGTAATCGTTGGTTGGACGGGTTTAAAAAAGAAATGGTATAGTTTTCAAAGCAGTTTGTGGAGAAAGTAACGCTGTTGATGTCAGCAAATGTAATCAATGGATTGAGGACCTTCCAGTTCTTCTGCGCAGTTATTCTCCAGATGATGTTTTTAACGCCGACGAAGCAGGTCTATTTTATAAGTGTCTACCCGATAAAACTTTCACCTTAAAAGGTGAGTCCTGTCATGGTGGCAAACTAAGCAAAGAGCGCGTAACAATACTTCTGGGTGCAAACATGTCAGGAACTGAAAAGCTGCCTATCCTGTTAATCGGAAAATCTAAAACTACAAGATGTTTTAAAGGTGTTAAAACGTTGCCTCTGAATTACCAAAATAATAAAAAAGCTTGGATGACGTCTAGTATTTTTTTCCGATTGGTTGAAAAACTTAAACAAAACAATGAAGACCCAGAAGCGAAAAAATTTAATGTTTGTCGATAATTGTACGGCTCACAATAATATGCCTGATCTAAGTCACATCAACCTCGTCTACCTACCTGCCAATACGACAAGCAAATTGCAGCCTATGGATCAAGGCGTCATCAACAATTTCAAAATTTATTACAGAAAGGAAGTTGTTAAACATGTTCTAAAATGTATAGAAGACGACCAGTGTCCGGAAATTAATGTTCTTCAGGCGATGAGATTTGCTAGGAAAGCTTGGTTTTCTGTAACCAAAACAACTATAGCAAACTGCTTTAAAAAATCTGGATTTAAATCAGAAGTTACTGACTCTGAAAGATTCCAAGAGGAGGAAGATAACTTCGAAATTGATCCTGAAGATTGGAATCTAGCCGTCATCAGCAACACAAATAACCTGCAGCCAACTTTCGAGGATTTCACAAAGGTCGACGATGACCTAATAGTTTCAGGGAAACTTACTGAAAGTGAAATTGTTCAAACCTTTGCGTCTTCCTCATTAGAAAATGAAGAAGATGATGACGAAATGGGCCCGGAAGTAAATTTAGTGCTTTTACTGCTTCGCGTTTAGAAATGTTTATTCTAAACGCGAAGCAGTAAAAGCACTAGAAACTTTGCATAGCTATTTTGAAATGTCAACTATTGGTGACCAAAATATATTTGATAAAATCTATTGCATTGAAAAACATCTTAGTGCTGATGGTTCCAAAAGACAAACTAAATTGACAGATTTCTTTAAGTGATTTTCTCCTCTCGTCTTCGAATGACTTCCGTGTACAAAAACACGAACTTGATGAATATTTTTGTTGGTTTACATATGTATTACCTTTTCGTGATTACCTATACATATCTAAAGATTACAACTGTAGGTATGTTTAATATTTACAAAAACCGGTTGTTTTATTTAATAATCTCACCTTTATAACTGAACTAACCTGTATTCAGGCCCCGTAGCATGGATGGCGTTATCACGCGATAAGTGACAGGATAGAGCTTCCGTCCCTGGCTGACACCGTTCGATAGAACGAGACGACGCGCCTATCCTGTCACTTATCGCTTGATAAGGCCATCCATGCTACGGGGCCTGAACTCTATTACTGAGACCCTCTTTAAATGAGAATCATATTTTTTTCAACCTGGACAGCTGAGAAAACTGTGTAAGTGGAATACCTGTTTAAGTGAGACTGATTCGCAGGACCCTTGAGATCACAGTTATTCAGGTTTCACTGTACTTAGTTTCATATAATATATATATAGCACGGAATGGGCTCTCCATGTAGTATTATATCGGCGTATCTCTTGCTGTGAGGCTTCCATCACGAATGCTTAATGCCAAGCTGTGTTACACCATCATGTTACCAAAGCGGAAGGTGGATCGCCGTGTTTATTACTATACTACTACGCCTGAGGTGGTTCTGACCGGATCGAGTTGCATGCGATTCGATTCCGTTTACAGGTTGCGCCGGTGGTCCTCCTCGTTCAACTTAACTGGGATCGTTACTCAACGATACTGGAATTCAGGGTACTTATTAGGTAACTTAGGTGACTGACGATACGGATCAAACAAGAGAGTTATAAAGGCGGGTAATGCGATTTTCACCGGAGTAGAACCAGTTGCATTTCATTTGGTTACCTTAAATAAAATGAATGTATTTATGGGCGAATATGAGAACTAATGATTTGACCTGTCATTGCCATAGACAATTGTTAAACTTTCCATTCATTCAGATTTTGCCGAACACCGCTTACGATTGCAGACGGTGTGGAGCACATCACCCTAAAATTGTTCTAAAACAGTTCAAAATTGCAAATATCTATGCACTTTAATTGTTTTCATCACTAAGAACGGAACCGGATTTGGTTAAGTGTAGTGGGATAACAAAAGGTAAAAAAAGACCGGGTTGCACTCCGGGAGTGCCGGCAGAAGTGAAAACTCAATAACATTGTAACAGTTTTTCGATCAGGTCACGTGACATCTTACGGTGTCACCCTAAAAATGAATTTGACGCAAATTTATAAATAAATATTAATTACTTAGGCGGACGGGCGGCGGCAAACACAATACCAATTTGATTTGCCATTGCCAAATATTTTTCAAAGCTTTATCTCTTTAGGAATAACGTCTAAATTCGAACTATTCGAATTTGCAAGAACAGCACAACAGCAGACAGCGGTGGCGACCAAAATATCAATTTGATTTTGGCGTTGGTAAATATTTATCTAAGCTTTATCTCTTTAGGAATAACGCCCAAATTCGAACTATTCGAATTTTCTCAATAGCAAAACGGTGAAGGACGCTTTGGTATTATTACAAATTTATTTGCAGAATATACTATTGCAAAAAGTGTTTAACGGCTTTATACTCTTACGAATAGCGTTCAGTTTTGAATGAAGTCGAATCGGCTAGCAGCAAAAAGTGACCTCCTTCACATCTGACGTCACAAAACTCTGTCGCGTCTTTAAGGGGGCGTATCGCCAGGGAAAAATCAGAAATCACCCGCGCGCCCCGTACCTGCCGCGCTGATGCGTCTATTGCTGCCCCGCTCCTTCTCGCATAGTATATGCCCCGACAGTCAGATGAAACATGATGAATACCTATAGATAATTATAATAAGTGGAAAGAAAGACAAAATCTGTAAGTACCTATATTTGAAGATATAATTTTCGCTAGTAGCTAAGTCAGTTTCGAGAGCTATAACTGAAATGACCTTCCGTTTTTTTACTAAATCACGTAAGGGTTGTAATTTAGCATAATAATGTCTCGTAAAAGGCTAAAGCAAAAAAACAGCTATAATCGAATTTAAACTTTTGTGAGACATATCTAAAATACTACTAATAAATCCACGGTTAAAAAATTAACGTAAATGTCACGGCAGGCGACATGTTTCGAACTCTTCGGGAGTTCTTCTTCAAAACAAACATCGAAAACACTAGTCCTAAACAAGAACTCCCGAAGAGTTCGAAACATGTCGCCTGTCGCGTCATTTAATACGTGAATTTATTAGTAGCATTAAAAAAAAACTGTAATTTATTATGAAAACTTCGATCATGTTTATGAAAGCCAGATTTTCAGGCCACTGTGTGGCGGTCAAATTTTTCAATTCTGACCCCGTGTCATGGTCGGCCTTATCACGCGATAAGTGACAGGATAGAGCGTCCGTCACTGGCTGACACCGTTTGATAGAACGAGACGATGCCCCTATCTTGTCACTTATCGAGTGATAAGGCCGACCATGATACGGGGTCTGATCTCGGATTCGTACTTGGAGACAATGGAGACGCTTTGGCCCTTTAGTTATCAATTTTGAACATACTCGTATTAAAGAAAAACTGCAAAATTGTGTTCACTTTTTTTAATATAAAAATGTCCAACTTCGCAGGCAATAATTCGGGTGCAGACTCGAAAATTATTATTACTCCAAAAGAAAGAAGGCAAAAAAATATGCATAGTGATGAAAATCCCATTCAGATATCTCAAAGAATTACGAAGCTACAACCGTTTTAATATTGCTTGTTAGAGAGAGAAAACGCAAACGGTGTGTGACGTCACATTACAGGATGCTGCCGGCAGGCCGCGTCGACGGCGTCGCCGACCACGATGCGCGCGGCACGTTGCCGTCTTCTGTGACGTCACATTCTTCCAGCGTCATCGTTTCATATGAAGTTGCGTTTTGCGAAAAAGGGACAGAACACATCCCTTCTTAAAACTTTGGACACTTATAACTTCGTGATTATTTAACCTTTTGCGTTGATTTTTTCTCCATTTGACAATTTTTTTTATCCTTCTTCGAGAAAATATCACATTATTTTATTTAGTGTCTACGCCCCTATTGTTTGAATCTAAAAGCGTCACCCGTGATGACTTTAAAGAAAAAAAATGTCAATAATTACACGGTTCACCCACGTATTAAACGTCACTACGGGCGACATGTTTCAAACTCTTCGGGAGTTCTTATTCAGGATTGAGTGTATTCGATGTTTGTTTTGAAGAAGAACCTTTCTGTCGTGTCGTTTAATACGTGAATTTAACCGTGAATTTATTAGTAGCATTAAAAAAAAACTATAATATATTATGAAAACTTCGATCATGTATATGAAAGTCAGATTTTCAGGCCACTACTGTGTGGCGGCCAAATTTTTCAATTCTGATCTCGGATTCGTACTTGGAGACAATGGAGACGCTTTGGCCCTTTAGTTATCAATTTTGAACATATTAAAGAAAAAGTGCATAATTATGTTCACTTTTTTAATATCAAAATGTCCAAGTTCGCAGGCAATAATTGTTGGAATCTGCACTCTCGATAACCCTAAAAGCGACACCCGTGATGACTTTAAAGAAAAACAATGTCAATAATGTCACTACGGGCGACATGTTCCGAACTCTTCGGAAGTTCTTCTTCAGGATGATTGTTTTCGCGGCGGTGTCGCTTGAATCACGACAAGATTCAAGCGACACCGCCGCGAAAACACTCATCCTTAAGAATAATTCCCGAAGAGTTCGAAACATGTCGCCCGTAGTGACATTTAATACGTGAGTTGAACCGTGTAATAATTAGTACTGTTTCAACACGTCACACGAAAGTTTAAATTCGAAAAGCAATGTCCGCCATCTTGGAATTCAAAATGGACATCATTTCTAGAATCTTCACCCTCGAGAAGCCTGCCAATGTATGTTGTTCTTTAAAAAAACGCGCATATTAATTTACAACGAATGTTTCAAAATTTTTTAATAATGCGACCACTTTTAGAAATATTTATTTTATTTTTCTGACTATGAATTCGTATTTAGACCTCTCAGACATCGATTTTGAACATAACCGGATTTATTCTCAACTAGCGATCCGCTCCGGCTTCGCACGGATACTATATTATACATATAAACCTTCTTCTTGAATCACTCTATCTATTAAAAAAAACCGCATCAAAATCCGTTGCGTAGTTTTAAAGATCTAAGCATACATAGGGACAGACAGCGGGAAGCGACTTTGTTTTATACTATGTAGTGATAGTGATACTCGTAGTGATAATCCATTCTAATATTATAAATGCGAAAGTGTGTCTGTCTGTCTGTCTGTCTGTCTGTCTGTCTGTCTGTTACCTCTTCACGCTGAAATCGCTGAACCGATTGCGATGAAATTTGGTATGGAGATAGTTTGAGTCCCGGGGAAGGACATAGGATAGTTTTTATCCCCGAAATCATCCCCCAAGGGGGTGAAATGGGGGCGTGAAAGTTTGTATCGAGCTGCGATATAAACGAGTTCCACGCGGACGGAGTCGCGGGCAGAAGCTAGTCTTTCATAAAGTAAATACACGATCGACAGAAAAATGTTCGTCTAGTTTTGCATGTAGGGGAGATAGGGGAGCATTGGGCAATCGGGAGGTTCGGGCACCACCTTGTAAGTCGGGTCGTATGAAAGGTACTTAATTTTGTATACTGTGGTAGTTTAGCTTACTAACTGGCAACACCGCTCAGGCTAATGTCATCTGCCATTTTGATTAGTTGTCAGTGTCACATGGTGTCGACCGTTTCGTGCGTGCAAAAGTAAATATTTTGATGTGATTTCGAAGGAAATAACAACGTGATCTGCGTAAAGCCGTAAGTTTCTGTATTGTCATCTAGTTATGTGTTTACGAAAGCTAATATTAACGTATAAATTAAGGTAAAACATTAGACTACAAAAAACATATTTGAATTTATTTGTGAAATGAAGGGGTGGGGAGCATTGAGCACTAATTTTAAAGGGAGGTTTGGGCATGCCCAATGCTCCTGCCACTATTGTTTGTTTCGGCAATCGCTGTAAAAAGTAAGTTCTGTTAAAAGAAAATTATTTCGACGGGTTTAAATTGCGTGTAAATATTCAATTTGAATACTAAATACTTTGCTTTACTTTACTTGGCAGCTCTAAGTATACTTTTGATAAGCCCATCTGGGTTATACCGAATCTTAGATAAATTTTATTACTGAAGTAAGAATACTGAGTATTGAGTACTTAATCTTTAGTATTTTTTGTTTTGAGTACTTATAGTTTAAAACAGTTGATTGTTTGTTGATTTTATTGCAAGTTTTTATGATTATATTATTTAATAGTCAAGTAATTTACCATTAAGTGGCCTATTTAATACAGGGCCCAAACCTCCCATTGAGGTGTCCAAACCTCCCGACCATTGGGAGGTTTGGCCACTTTTGACAGTATTCAGAAAATATCTTGCAATTTTGAGACTGATTATAATTGTATAAGTGTTCTTCGTTATAATTGAAGCCAAATATATGTGCTACTAATATAAGGAGTAAAAAGTTGATTTTGTTAAAAAATTGCATTTTTATTAAGGCTTAAGTAAAAAAGTGCCCAATGCTCCCCTATCTCCCCTACTGCACAAATTATTCTAAGAAGCCGGTCACCCGCCGATCGCTGCGTAATCTTATAGTTGTATTTTGAACTTTAAGATCTATATGTTAAGGTCGACTTTTAAATATATTATTTCAAAATGTAGCAAAATATCTACTGGAATGTAATGATACGTTCATTCACTGGACGAATATACTGGGTCACAATATTATTGAAATAATTATGTTCATCGTGCTGTCGTGAGAGCACAGAACGTAGTCCTCTCGTCTCAGCGGAGCGATTACGACTGACTCCGCCCGCGAACGGCAACAAAAGATATACAGAACCGCACGAAACACGCGACGGGAGAAAGGGTATCGCGCTAAATAAAAAAGGCCTATACGCCAAATAGGTTTCACCTCAATAAGTCTGAAAAGGGACTACATAAAAATACCCCGCTAGTACTTTCATTAGGTAATGTGAAAAGCTATTATACACTCAACTTTTACTTAATTTATATGCACGGGAACCTCACACTATTGAAATTGAGTAAAAATAAGACATGTTTTGGCGGTTCTTTTCTATCGAGGCAATTTTGGTTTTGTATGGTTTTGTTCAGACGATTCAATTGCAAATATGATGTAGTTTTGGTATGTTCTTTTTCCTGGCATTCGCTTTAGTTTGTCATAGGTAAATATTCAATCTAAGAACCCCGATTTCGCGGAGCGCCCCCTCTTAACAATTTTTCCCCATCCCAAAAAGTGCTCAGCGCCGCTGAAGAAGTTTTCACTTCAAAAAAACTTCTGAGTATTCATTCTGGTGAAGCCGTAGGTCAGCAAATTCATATCAAATCAATACAAAATCTGTTTTAGATCTATATGATGTGTAGATTACGCGCTTGAGTCAAGCTGGTACCCCAAGTTTTACAGAGAATGAATATTTATTCGGATCCATTTTGCGACGGTAAGAGTAGGTATATTTCCTAACTTTTAACTCCTCATAACGTGACAAGTAAAGACTCCGCAAACGACAGCAAAAACACCGGGCAGATATCTAATGAAAAAAAAAACAGAATTTGATTCGTTTAATACGAGTACGAGTATACAAATTAGATTTAAGATAATGGAATAACCGTACCCAATGTCCCGGTTAATGATAAATCAAACCCATCGTCATTTTTATACCTATATACAGGATGTTAACGGGGTCATGATCCGGAATGACAAAAAGCGAATAAGATGATCATACTGAACAACCTTTCCCATGGGACCAACCACGAAATCGCAAAAAAAAAGAGCCAATTAAGAGTTAACTGTGAGTTAACTGCGATTTAATTGAGAGTTAATGTATGGAATACCTGGTTTTTTTTTTGCGATTTCGTGGTTGGTCCCATGGGAAAGGTTGTTCAGTATGATCATCTTATTCGCTTTTTGTCATTCCGGATCATGACCCCGTTAACATCCTGTATAGTCATAGAAATTGGTCCTTTGCACTTGACAAAGAGGTTTATTTCCATAACCGTTATATTGGCTTAGTAATAATAATAACACACCCATAAAGCATGTATAAATAATGTTACAAATTGTTGCACACAGCTTTGTCCTTTTACCAAAGTAATGTATGCAATCAGTCAGTCGACGGTTTGTTGATGCCTCAATACGCAGCAACTGTATCGAATGCAGTTAACAAGGTAGCCATAAAATATACGAAACAACGGCCCACACCGACAAAGTCCTTTGAAAAAATACGTCACCTTGTCCAACACGTTCAAGTGGCTGGCATTGTAGAACCGATTCATTTTGAAGCTCCTAAAGATGTTCGTGCGCAGGTAGGCGATGACTATATTCAACAAATTCTTTAATTGCTTTATTTGTCCTAATCTTTCTTAAAAAGGTAGGTATGCACAAAATACCGCAAAGCGTGTTAGGATTTCTTTGTGACCCACGCCGAGGAACAGGTAAGTCATAAATACGTATCTAATATACCTAGATATAGAGATAAGGCGAATGATACCCTCAATATTTTGTTTCCCTCGCTCGTTATTGCTAGCTCAACATGCTGTGCTCTTCTTTTTTTCAAAAGACCGTGAATATATCACAAGTATATAGTTTTGTAATAGGTATACTTACTACCTAGTAGAAAAATTAAGTTGGCAACACAAATTCAAATATTAAAATATTTCATTCAGCATTTAACAGACTCCCCGCTTCAAAATACCGTTCTGTTTCCGTGCAACCCTTAGTACACCGTACACCACGCACCGGAGTAAATAATCATATCAAAAACCACAACAAAGGCTGCAGTCTGGTTTAATTAAGTTACTTAGTAAGTAGGTTGTATTACCTATTGTTCCCTCCGTCTGATATAAAATTACGTTAATACTAGGGTAAAACCCGGATAGTCGCCCCGGGGGTATAGTTGCCTTGATTGCAATTACTCTAGTTTCGGGAATGAAACACACATTATAGTGCGGAAAAGAGCACTTTTCGTGCATATGTCGAAACTTTAAAGAGCTATATGTACAGTAAAACGTTGTATACGATACACGTGCGAATAGGTAATTCGCAACTCGTGTCGATTTAAAACACTCCCTTCGGTCGTGTTTTAATGTATCACCACTCGTTGCCAATTTCCTATTTTCGGCACTTGTATCGTAAATAACTATTATTTATCTATAGAGAGACTCTGCAACTACAACTAAGTTGACCGTGTTGCATGTCTCTGTGCGAATGCATGGGACGGCTAGGTGCGAAAGTTTTTGCGGGATATATTTCCTCTTTCTCGACGCGGCATCTATCCTAAACGTAATTTACATGGATTAGGCAACTATCCCATGTATGGGAACCACTATCCATACATGGGATATAGTTGTCCCAAAATTTATAGGTCCGCAAAAATCGCCAATACTCTGTAAATATCAAATAATAATACATATATTGTTCATTCCTTTCATAAATTTGAAGATAATAAACCAAAGTACCTACCCTTTTCACAAATAAAGAATCGTGCTTTTTGTACAAAGAGAATAAAGTAATTTCAAAAAGTGGGGCATCTATCCTGGTTTTTACCCTAGAGCTAATGGACTGCGCCATTGAATGCAATTTCCTATTGGTAAATAGTATCTATTTGTAGTAACTTGATAGTCTTGAAACCAAATTAACGCAGCTTTATGTTTAAATGTTATGTAGAAGGATGAGTTGCAAGGCCCATTATTTTTGGATTTCGAGAAATCCCGCGGGCAGACCACATCGCCTGAGCGCATTCTGGGTCCACCGCCGAATTCCATACGAATTAGTTATAATCGACATCGCGTCATCATATCCTTATATTTTTTCTCCGCTTATCCGGTACGAATGTAAATCTTTACTACTGATAGGTTTCATTTCATTCCATCATATTCGTAGTTAGTTAATTAATAAAATAATTCACCTAATCCTGGCTTTGTGCTGCTTATGTTTTAATCTTTTTACCTGAGTGCTGCGGGGGAAGGGTTATGACCCGTTATGTTCTTCGAGTGTATGACGGTAGGTTAGGTATACTATACCTATGTCTATTTCTTTGACTCGCTAAGCAGCCTAGATACTTTTAAGGATGTATGGATTTTAATGTGCCAAGCGTCGTTATATTGCTCTTTGTATTTTCTCTTAGTAAAGTGAAATCAAAGCAGTCGGGTTTAAAAAAAAAATATGAATGTGACTTATTTAGGGTTCCGTAGCCAAAATAACGAAAACGGAACCCATATAGTTTCCTCATGTCCATCTGCCAGTTTGTCTATCTGTCTGTATTACAGTTTTACTCGGAAAGTATTATTTGAAAGACATTTGAACGAGGATTTTAAAGATGAAACCTTGAGCCTTAAAGTGAACGTCGTATACCAAAAAAACCGTATGAATATTTGAAGGTCATGTACTTACTGAAGAATAAATGCATTCAGTGCGGAGTTGCGAACAATTTTAAACTAGTTAGTGCAATTCAATGATATAATCAGATCAGCACAAAGAGGACCGGCGAAATGGAAACGTCGAGCGGTGTCCTATTCCGACCGCATCCCGCGCGCCACTCGCCAGTCATTCGATAGTCGACAAGACAAATATGTAAATAGACGATCCATCCTCTATCTAAATAGACGATGTTGACATGACATAGATCGTGTAAGTAAGCTTCTCTCACTTCCTTCATAAATGGTGGCACTGTTTAAACGAAGTTTTGTACAGTAAAATGAGGTGAGTAGGGATCGCGAGGAGAGTTGGGTTCTGAATGGGGAGAGAAGGGATGAAATGGTATATGGGCGATATGGGATTTTAAGGCTACTGCTACCTGAATAATGTATTCAAATTTAAAAAGGAGCTATAGTAATATTCACAATAAAAAAAACGATCCAAGAATCTTCCAAAATCACCTTTGTATGAAAACCCATCTCACCCCAACTAGGAGGGACTACGGGATGATGTGGGATTTCGTGTTTATCGTTAAAGTTATTAAATGGAACTACCCAAAATCATAAAAAAAAACTAAAATACAAACGTCCGGAACACTTATTATATACAACATTCAGTTTGCTGCAGTAAAAATAAAATGTTATCGAGGTTTGAATGTCAGTTTTGTTCCTACTTACCCCGTTTTACGGTATTTGATAGCTGAATCATAAACAAACGACAAACCATTTTTATGGGTCAAGTGTGGTCAGGGTTAGGACATCGGTGAGTGTGTGAGTATTTCAGCAGAGAAGGATCTTCAAATTCATGGCAACACATGTCGGCGATATAATTTATAGCAACCGACTTCAATCATTCTAATCTCTAAAGTAAACTAAAAACCGGCCAAGTGCGAGTCGGACTCGCGCACGAAGGGTACCATCATCTATAAAAACAGCAAAAAAAATCATGTCTGTTGTAGGAGAGCCCCACTCCGACTTTCACTTGTCCCGTTTTTTAGTATTTGTTGTTATAGCGGCAACAGAAATACATCATCTGTGAAAATTTCAACTGTCTAACTATCACGGTTAATGATATACAGCCTGGTGACAGACGGACAGACAGACAGCGGAGCCTTAGTAATAGGGTCCCGTTTTTACCCTTTGGGTACGGAACGCTAATAAGTGGTACAATACAAGAATTTTTTTCGCTTATGGAATAATGAACGGTCAAAACTGTTGCCATCGATAGGTAGTAACCGAACGTTCACGAGGCACTGACATCAAATCTGTTTTTCTGAGAAAGTTCCCTCCCAGCACTAACTATTAAGCTTGGCGAGGGGTCGGGGGCGCTCTGTAAACTCGAAATGACTAGGGTCATTTCGCCGGTTAGCGACCACCTAATTTCATGTGCCGGTTGGCGACCACTTAGCTGAGTTGGTGAACTGAAAGGTTATTTTCTCGGTTTTTTAGTAGATTTCTATTCTAAAACAACAAAAAAATGCATGTACTTAAGTACAACTAATTGTCTCAACGTCTGGTCTGTAGAATTGATGTTATCTTCAATAGAAAAAACCTTCTCCTTCAGGTGGTCGCGTAACCAGCGTAATGACCCTACCTATTACCTAACGTTCATTAATAGTACATTACTGCATCCGCCGGGAAAGAAGGGCTTGCCGGGTGAGTTAGGTATAGACGGCCGACCGTAGGGAGGATAGTGATACGAAGCCGGCAAGCCCTTTTCACGGCTAGGCATGTACCTATAGTGCTTTTCTCAAACATATGCAATGAAATAAAAAAAAATTTTTTTTTTTTCGGGAGTCGTCCGTATTACGCGTGTGTACTGTTCGAATAGACCCTATTAGGGCCACCCATTATACACTAACTGATAATGAGAATCTTAATTTCTATAATAAATAAAATAAATGCAGAGGATTTTAAATATTGTCAATGGTCTCTGGTGACTTACGAATAGACAATATTTTAAATTTAATCATCAACACATTGAATCATACAGATTTGTATTCTTAATATCAGTTCGTGTGTAATAAGCATTAACGCGGATATTTTTGGTCCGCTAACCATTTAGCCACTAAAATAAAATTAAAAAAATATAATTTAGCTAAATTATACCCGCCTGCTGCTGTTTAGCCTGTTCATGAACACAGACGCCATATTTAGACTAAAATTAAAAATAATAATACTTCCCGGCCAGGCCTTAAATTTTGTATGAAATTCCGTTACAGTTCTCTCGAATTGTTCCGCCCGAAATGTGATACTTCGAAGCCTGGACGACGCACGTAACGACGACATTTCATTGCATGTTTGAGAAAAATATTATATTTAATTCATAGTGACTGGTGAGGTGCTGATAGTCATAGTCATAGTCATAGCATTTATTGCAACCATAGTTCATTCATCTTTCATCTAAAAACAAGTATACATATATTTCCTCTATACAAAGCGTATTCATCTTGGGTTGGGTTGCACCAACTTTTGAACCAACAATTGTCGATAACAGACCGATGGCGCCGGCAGCTGTCATTCCAAAGAAACTTGTCAAACTTCCCATACATTTAGATATTAACGAACGCCATTCACGATTACAGACGGTTTGGTGCAACCCAGCCTTAGTGTTACATTTTTACAATAAGCATATATAAGGTAAATAAAGGTCCTAGTCCCCGACGTTGCAAAACAATATGCTGTGTTAAATTCGAACTAAGATAATGTTTCGTCACTTTGACATAAAGTACCCATGCCATATACTAGTGCAACATCGAGGACTAGGACGTAAAGTATATTTTGGTAGGTAGTGAACATTTTTTTAATTTTTGAGTTGTGGTAATTTGGATTTTTTTACCCGACTAACTCTATGTTGTACAATTCAACATGCGTCAACGTTAACATCCCAATTGCGAGTTGAATCGGCCTGTAATAATTTTCAATAGTTCCCACAGCAGCCAGTCTAGTGCGGCGTACCGCGTCGGGCAAATGGAACGTGGAGCAGGACAGCGGCGACGAACAAAGCGCCTTCCTGGAACCGGCATAATACAGGTTCGCGGCGACGTGCGATACCTTGGCAGATACCGGCGCGGCCAGGTATCCCGCGCACGACCCTTCGTCAACCACAGGCCCTGGCTATCCCAAAATTGCTATAATACACCAGCAGGCCACGATGATCGCGTTTATCGCCTTGATCGTGTGGCCGAGAACGTTCCAGTGGCTAGCGTGAGATTCTCATCGCTATCATTTTTTGACACTGTTCAAATAGTACCTAGCACTATTCAGAAAGTATGATGTTTGGTCACATCATGGTTTTCACGCGGTAAAGACTTGTGCTGTTTGTAAACGCGTTGTTTAACGCCTACACCTGCAACGCGCTTTTGCGAGTGCCGGGCAAGAAATTAGGTACCTAACCTAGCTCCTAGATAAAACTCCACCACAAAACCAACATTCACTACATACTATAGACATATTATGGGTCTAAAAGTCACAAATTCACAAACTGAGTTTCAGTGTTATGCTGGTTAATTTATCTCCAGAAGTTATCGTATTAAATTGTACACCTTATTACCTTTATACCTGGGAGCCTATTATTTTACCGTAATACTATTTGCAAAATTTTAAATTGTCAGTTTATAACAAGAATTTTTGACTATAAATTGTATTGTTTTAATTTTTTTATACTTTCATGGTCTACATGCGATTCTTTCAAATTAAAGCCAAAATGAAAATATTGCATCTTCCCTTTGAATAAATCGTCTATTAAAATTACGTTAGGTATTATTAAATATCCAAATAAAATGTATTTATCTACGCACATATCATTAGTGCTCTAAAATGCGTTCAGAAACCGTAGGAAATGACCAGCATTATTACAACCAATTTTACTATGAGTACTTTCTTGTCTGTGTGGTAATTGGTAAAATCTGTACAGTAATGTTATTTTATATCAGTACAGATTTTTGTAAGGTTATGAGTTTAAATGTGGAACAGCTGTCAAAACTCAAGTGGGTCTCTATTCTAGTATCCATAGATATTAATAGTTATTTACGATACAAGTGCCGAAAATAGGAAATTCGCAACGAGTGGTGATAAATTAAAACACGACCGAAGGGAGTGTTTTAAATCGACACGAGTTGCGAATTACCTATTCGCACGTGTATCGTACAACGTTTTACTGTACATATGGCTCTTTAAAGTTTCGACATATGCACGAAAAGTGCTCTTTTCCGCACTAGTGCGGGAAAGTAGCACCATATGGACTGTAAAACAGTTATCGATGCGAAACGTCAATTCAGTATGTTTTTTTAATATAAACCGCACAACATTTGAGCAAGAGTGACATGAGAATAGGGACTTCATTCGTTTGTCTGATTAAAAAAAACATTCGTCTTGACGTAGGATCGAATTACCGCCATTACTGTTGTCATTTCTTTCTTGGTTTTTGCTGTTACGAAAGTAGAATTGTAAAATGTTGTTTGTAATTCTCATTTTTGTTGAAAATATGAGTAGTAGTGACTCCGAGAACGATACGAACACTCCGCCGGATATCGTAAATGCAGCACGATTGCAACAAAGATATTTTACAGGTTGCACTATAGTAGCAATGCAGGTCATTTTCCTACGGCTTCTGAACCCACCTTAGAGTACTTATGATATGTATGTAGCTAAAGTAATGTTTGCAACTGTACATAATTTACCCTTAAAACACTCGTGTGATCCTATTATGAAAGTCGCTGACGCTCGTTTCATAAAACCACACTCGCATTTTAAGGCCTCTGATTATGTATCAGTTGCATAAACTACTATTACTAACCTATGTAGTTCGTAAGCCAACATGTAATTACTAACCAATTATGGATGATGTCCGAAATAAACAACTTCAATTTCAATTATACGTATAATAAATTGAGTTCAATAAAATATGTTCAACAAATAATTGCTTGCGTTGCGGCCTCCGCGCCGGTCGCGTTTAGTAGGACGACATTAAGATAATGACGAGCTAGTAACAAAATAGGTGACATAAATCTATACATATAAAATAAGTCAAAACAACAGTAATGTAAGCGGCGTCCTTAAATTAGACCCCTTCGTAATCAATCGAGTTTATGCAACGTTGGTCGGCCATTTTTCTAGCAGGACATTCAAGGTATATGCAACAAATTTCATTGAGCTTTTTGTAAAATCTGCATGTTGCACATTTGCGCGGATCTCCTTTCTTCGGGCACTCCTTATCTGAATGCCCTGCGTCACTGCATTGTCCACACATGAGGTCAGATTGCTTACATGTCTTGGCGGCGTGACCAAACTGCTGGCACTTTGGGCACGAAGACCAGTTAATAAAAACGCGATTTTGGGATATAAGCGCTTTGCGTATAAAAGGGCTGGCACTTCTATAACGTAATTACATGTCTCAGCATCTTTCTTGCCCGACTTATGACTCAATCTAATGGAGTTCAAGATTTTTTTCCGAGATAGGTCCTGCAGTTTATCGGCTGGATTCTATACAAAAATGCATTTATAAACTTTTAGTTCTTGCAGGGCTGACGGTACGCCGACTATCACAATACAATTTTGGGCTTGCTTTTGTAAGGTTCGTCGATGGTGAGGCTCGAGGAGGTATTTTTTAACGTTTGCTTGAGTTTCTCGATGTCACTCTTGGACTCCGTGCTGATAATGATACCGCCATTTTTGACCTTTCTCAGCGCTCTTACATGTAATTTCATATGCTCGGGATTCATCATTTTTTGGGCTAAGTAATTTGTGTCCTAACTTGATTTCAGTTTATCGGTGGGATAAATTGCAACTGAACTCAAGTTGCTGGGCCGAATAACATTAATACCGCTCGTTTTAACTATATCGGCGAAGGAAAGTGTATTTGAGGTTAGGCTTGGGAACATTATCCATAGTCTTTAAGGGCTTGGAGATGTTCTGATAGATCTTGCCTTTCCTGTAGAGTGCATTTGTTGACCACACCTGTTTTTTTTTAAGTGCCTGGTAGTGAAGAGCCATACTTGAAGTGCCGTTGGAGACTTTGCGGCAAAGATTGTGGACTTTCAATATTTGTTCGGTATTCAGCTTTCCTTCTGTAGAGAAGCATCTCTTATAGCAACAAATCTCGTTGAGACACTGTTCTATATAGGTCATCCATTTATCAATTTCTGCTGTAGATACGGCTACAATTTGGTCTGGTTCTAGGTCTCTCACATCTTCTTTCACGGCGGTTGGAGGTACACGTGTTGATGGAGGGCTGATGCTGCGCGCAATTTTACCACTTCGGCCAAATGGGCTCAGACTACTTTCATCACCCATTTTTAATAAGTTAGAAAATTAAACACAGCTAGTTCACATAACTAGTTAGTAGCACTGCCACTCCTGATATACTCGTATTATGTTTGTGTGGAATTTATTTTTTCTAATTCTTAATCGCCGTTTTCAAAAAATGTTCTTATATTTTACTAAATCTATATTGTATCTGGGGCAAATTCCTCTAAAAGGCTTATGCTATCGACGACGAAATATTCTTGGATTTGGCCCCAAGCATCGTAACCAATTATTAAATTCAGTCAATCTACTGTACTACCATCGTCAGTCAAATGCGAATAGTAATATAATAAAGCAACGCGTGGGCCCGGCGTCCGGACGCTACGTACGAGAATGTGCATAATAATACATCTGCGGATTATTATTGGTAGCTAGTGATATCTATGTAGGTATACATAGATTTCTCGCGCGCGACGTCCACCGTGTGCGCAGCGGACCGACTTCCGAGAATCGTTCGCACTTACCGCACCACACATCTGTCGCATATGTCATAATTCCGCTATATCACGATCGGTAAGCACAAGATTAGCCTATTCGTTATTTTGTACATTCATAAAGAGGAAACTTTTAAGTGTAATTTGAAGAACCTTTTATTGAAAAGGTCATTGTACACAGTCAATGAATGTAATGAAATTGTAGATTATTTTTTATTATATAGAATTATTCATTTTTGTATTAGTTATTAGTATTAGGATTTTGACATTGGTTTATAAACCTAAAATATAAATATTTTTCTGTTATTATTTGATTCGTACTTTATTTCTATTGTATTTTATATTGTAGATTATAGACATATACTGAAAATTCACTATTTTTTATTACAGATAACAATAATGTATTACAAATAATAATAATAAATCACGTCTCTGCAATGCACAGTCAGGTGAAGTTTAGTTAGTGTTTGGAATGGCAATTGACATAAGGTGGAGTCGGGGCAAGACTAACATCGGGGGAAGAGGGTCAAAAGCTTCTCCAGAGAATTCTTTTGAATTGAGCGCCTTTTTGTACCGTCGGTAAAACAGACAGGCGTGTATTAGTTCCATCGTCAAATCATAGATGTCTCTTTCACACGCCATATTGAAACAAACCGTCGTTTATTTTGACTGGTTACGACTTGTGATAAGTGGAAGTGCACGTGTTTAATTCAAAAGCGGTTTTGTGTGATTTATGGCTGTTAATTCGGATTTGTTTGTTGGTGAGTCAAATATTTATAGTTTATTTCTTATGTTACATCGTTATTTTCTGTTATTCCTATCGATTATAAGTTTTTATCATGCCAATAAAATTTTAACCTCAAATTATTTAAGTGGGGCAAGAGTGCCAGTTCAGTCCGGGGGATGGGAGTCATATGCTACTCTTACCCCATGTCAGGGCTGTCAAACCTTTTATAAATTGTCATGTTTATTACAGATTGGCACTGCTTAATTCAGGGATGTGCGTATGCGATTTTTCGACATTTAAGGATGCGGATGTCGGGTTCAAGCACTCAAAAACATAAATAATCAACCATATCGTGACTCAATCACAATTACGAACAAAACAAAAAAATCGCCTCAGTTCTTGTCACCTGATAAAATGCGGCAAATTGGTATATGTATAACAAAAACAAAATAAAGATTTTTATTGGTTAAAGACGAAAGTAATCACGAGTGGCATTAATACTAAATACTACTACTGTAATACCTACGAGTAGGTACTCGTAAAAAGTATAGTTTTCAAATCGAATTAAAAAATTGAAAGCATTATTTTTTTATTTAAATGTTAGGTGGTTTGTCACCCCTGATAACACCTACTATGACACTCTTGCCCCAGAATATGTATAAACGCAGTTTCTCAGAATTTTGAAGAGTTTTTCAACTTATTAAGGTATTCATTTTCTTGACAGCGTCTACCAACTGTGTTATTAAATACGTAAATCCACTGGAGCTAACCTAGTTCAAGTTAGGTACGTACGATACTCTTACCCCAGTCATGGGGCAAGAGGAACAGTCGTGCCGATTTTTTTTTTTTTACAATTAGTGCATGGTTAATAGTTTCTTTGCTTAATAAGTAGTCTCAATTAAAAATATATTAAATTTACTTATATTTTATCGCTTTAGTATACGAATTAATGCAATAATAAGATCACAAACACTATTTGAATTTAACTTTCAAAAAAGTATGATACTCTTACCCCGACTCACCTTATACTTCTTTTGACATTGTGATTTGATTATAAACAGAAATAACCTCACAGATGTTTGTATACTGTATTTGAAATTACGTTTTATGTTTTGTTAATTTAATTTGAATTCTGTTCTGATGCAAAGGCTAGCCATAGATAGCTGTGCATCGCGGCAATGCGGCTAGCGTGATGGGAACCTTTGCACCTGGAGTGGCGCGGGGCGGGTTATTCGATACTTAGTTTTTAGTTTAGATTAGTAGGGAATTTTAGGCTTAGGTGTCTAATTTTAATGTATTGTTTTGTTTTAATCTATTGTGTGACGTGTATATTCTGTGAATTTTTATACTGTATTAATTTTAACGAAATGACAAATTATAAAAAAAAGAGATGTTTTATAAATGCTGTAATTGTATTACACAACTTAAGCTATACCTATATATGTACAATAATAATAATAAATAACTATTTGAATTGTATGTATATGTCGCAGGGAAATGGCCAAAACAGAGATTTGAACAAATCTCTAAGGGATATGATCAAATCACGCAGGATGTTAAAATGGCGAATCCGTTTTATCATTTGCCTAGAAAAAATCAGTCATTTAATCAAATCTCTGAATCTGTTTAGAAATGACGAAATCGGCCAAAAAAGGCAACTCGTTTTTCATTTCACTAGATTTGTTTAGTGATTTGATAAAATCCCTGAAATGCGTCAGTGAGTTGACGAAACTAACTCGCAGAGTCAACTCGTTTTATCATTTCACTAGATACGTTTAGTGAAATGATAAAGTCTCTACTGTAACATGGTACATAGGTGATTTGATCAAATCTCTGAACTGGTTCAGTGTTACTCTACAATTAAGTTTGATCAAATCACTGAACAATTCTGGTGAAATGAAAAAAATGAGTTGCCTTTTTGGCTGATTTCGTCATTTCACTAAATAGATTCAGGGATTTGATCTAATAACTGATTTTTTCTAGGCAAATGTTAAAATGGAATGGTTATTTTCACATCCTGCTTGATTTGGTCATATGACATATCTCTTAGAGATTTGTTGAAATCTCTGTCATGATTTAGTGAAATGATAAAATAAAATGTCGAAAGTAGGTTATAAAATTGTTTGTTCAATCAGCTTTTTTAATCGAGTACAAGAATAGGTGGTTGTAAACCGGATTATAATCATTTAAAGGTGGTTCGCTTTCCATACAAAACGTTCTTTGACATTCGCAGGGTAACGGCGTGATATTTTAAGAAACTTATGTAACAAACTTTCATAATAGACATCTAAGCCGGCCGGACGGTGCCTAACACGCAAGGGCGAGCGGTAAGGTGCAGGAGGGAGGTAACACGACCGCACGAGCGACTTAATCTGTACTAGAGTTGTGATTTTTATCATTTCACTAAACGTGTCTAGTGAAATGATAAAACGAGTTGACTCTGCGAGAGTTTCGTGAACTGACGCCTTTCAGGAATTTTATCAAATCACCAAACAAATCTAGTGAAATGAAAGTATAGTATACCTATGTACAGACTCTTTTTCGGTAAGTAATTATTATTAAACACAGTAAGCTCGATTCGCCATACAAACGTAGATACGCTCTCATTTTAAAACTCCGAGTTGGATTGTAACGAAACTGCATGTACAATGACCTAAGGTATATCCAGGTCTGTAATTACTTTATGTTAGTTCAGATACCATAGTAAAAAAAATATAGCGAATTTAAGTTTTTCATATAAAACTTGTTTTTGCTGTATTTCGGTTGTTTTATAAACTGGAACCATATACACTAATTACAGACATAGATATTACTCATGTCATTGTACATGCAAAGTTTCGTCACAATCCAACACGTAGTTTTAAAATGAGAACGAAACTCCGTTTGTATGGGAAGGTGAAATACGGCCGAGCTTACTGCGGACTCTTAAGTACTGTGAATTTTTCATTCCTTTGCATATTAACTATTACTTAGTTTTTCAAAACTTAAATAGGTTACACAGGGGACAACTCGTCTAAAAATATGCGAACATGCATGCAGTCTTACCTATACGCCAACGTTTGGCGTACTTTGCAAATATTCACAACTGCGTGCGTGAGAATGGATTGTTTGCCTCGGCTCCCGTAAGTTCGTAGGAGCTTCTATGGATACAATACATACCTCGTTTGGATTTATTATGCCCTGCCAATGCTAGGGAGCACGAGCAGCGGCGGCAGCGAAGGTCATTTATTAACATTGTTTTTAGCCACAGCGTAGCAAACAGATGTACACTTATTAGTTAACGGGCCGTTTTAATTACTGGCGTTATTTCCAACCAGTCGAGTTAGGTGGAGAACATCAGATTCAAACCCCAAATGTTAATCACTGGGTTTGAATCACATGTTAATGTTAAATCTTTTTCTTAGTGCAGTGGACCCACGATGTCCCTGGCCGTAATTTATCGATATCGATAACTTTTTTGTACTACATCCCTATCGACCGTATCGTCTTCGTTACGTTGGTATGACTTCCTGCCGCGATAGATGTTTATTTTTGATTGTATTGTGGTAGTTATGGCAAAGTAGCTAAGTCATGCATGAATTATCATGTCAAAATCAAATGACAATGTCACTGTCATCCAAAACTTAGTTCGAAGTCCCGTCTCTTAGAACGTAGTGGTTATATTCTCTTTGATGACACCTTACCTAAGCTTAACTTTGACAGAAATCGGGAAACATAAAAAGGTGGTTTTCCTTCAAGCCAGTTGTCTAAATTGGAGCCTCAGCAGCTGGATGCTACAGATCGGTGTAACTTAAATCATGCGTGTTGAGGGTAGGATTCATTTTTTTTGTTTGTTTGTACCTATTTTACCCTATCATCTCCAATATTCCTTTATCTCGATATTAATTCGTATGAAAAGTGCTTAAATACCTGCATGATATTTTATTTATTTATAAAGCAATGTTCTGTAACTTGGAGGTGGAGGAGATACTTCCCGAGTTGGGCTGCTTGCCAAATATGAGTAAAAAGACATCCAGCTGTGAACCTCTCTAAAAATGAATGTTATGTGCTTACCATTCGATGCTGCGATATCCTTTCACACAGCAGTGAATGCTCTTGAATTGTCCCTGGAGGCCGTATTCGAACGGGATGGCTTCCTTGGTGAACTGCATGTAGGTGGTGTTGGAGGGTATAAGGTTGTAGGCGCAGAGGTCGGCGGCGGCGGCGGCGGCGCGCGCGCCGGCTAGCAGCAGCAGCACCGGCAGCATGCCGAGCCCTGCCACCTGCAACACAACTACTCATTCATATTTGTGTCTCTTTCTAACTTATCTTTGAAGTAAAACCATACCACAAAGCCATAGTTTAGATAAGAAATGCTAGCTGCGCATCGTTCAGTCCACGGAGACGCGCCCCACTCATGCCCCGATATTCTGTAACTGGTCCACAATAGTTATTTGTGCAACAAGAGAGCAAAGTTAGTTTTTGCTGCGAGTGCTTCAAAGTTTGAATCTTGAGCGCAGCGAAGGACTCAAAAGCACGAGATGCAAATACTTTGCTCTCGAGTATCACATACAACTTGTCACCTCAGCAGTGAGAACATATTCACATAAAAAAAAATAGTATCACGTACCTATTAGTCTCAAGATTATTCGGGAAGAAAACTGAATTAGGCGTTCGTTACTGCTTTTTTTAACTCCTCAGCAACGCCGGCCGCGCCGTTAGTCAATACTAGAAAGGCGAGACAAGGCGCGAGAAACCAAAGGATATTTCAAAATCTATACGAGTGTCACGTGACACTGACACATCACTAATAACTACAACTTAGAAAAGTTGAAAAACCCCCGACATTTCGATTTCATAGTTCGATATCTCAAAAACGGCTGAACAGATCGGCAGAACACTCGGGATAAAATTATCTATGACACAAAAAAACCGCATTCAAATCGGTCCATCTGTTTGGGAGCTACGATACCACAGACAGATACACAGACACGTTAAACTTATAACAACCCTCTCTTTGCGTCGGTGGTTTAAAACTAACCGTATTATTGTTAAAATTCACCGAGTTTACTAATATCTTCGAGATAAGTATTTTAGAAATATTTATCATTATCACAAGGATATTATGTGTAGGTATCTCGCGTTAGCATGCACACCAAAAACTAGCCGTACAGTTGTTAAAATACTGCCTTAAAATATTTGTTTATTTATTTGTTAAAATATTTCCTAGTTAGATAGAGAATTGATTTATCCTATATTTTTATATTTAAAACCAATATCAATAACGCAAGAATGAATAATAATATACCTACCTAATAAAATCTGAAACAAATTAACAGCGCGCATTTTTTCAAACTTAACTTAACTTAAGGGGCGGGTCGCCGCGCTTGCGTTCGGAAACTGCATCTGTGGCATACGTTCATAAAATGTAAGATTGTTTAAACTAGAATGATTATTGATTAATTAACTAGCGTAATAAAATTCATGTTTACCTAGTATGAAAAACGGAGTTTATTCTGAGATCTTTTATTTAAATATTCTTCAATTGAAAGTTCCTTTCCAAAGGAATTTTCAATACAAGTATAATTATTTTGGTAAATTAAACTTGTTAATTTGATAGTTTTCGAACGTGCTACTTGACTCGCGCTTTTTTGGGGGTCTACTTTGAAATTCGATGCTCTAACTAATATGGATCGACCTATGTCTGCCATTTTCTTTTTGCGTTATGAAATGAATGGTACAGTGCTATACTATGTTTTTTTTAGCATTAGAGAGACCTTTGCAGAACGAGATATAAGGTTTTTTATCGGGCACATTCTGCGGATCGAACAGTGAATACGAGTTAATAAATATCACGTATTTATTATCATGTTTTATTAATGCATACATTACTCAGTGTTGTGAACAGATAAGAAACATAATAATAGTTAGTTTATATTCTAAGATGAAAAGATAAGAATTTTAATAAATTGCGTTTGCAATTTTTCATGGAAAGGTTGCACAATAAAAAACCTAAAGAGGCAGAGTTCTCACACAATGGTCTATATTTAAACGTCATTCGAGTTCATATTGTTGTCGGTTGTGATTTCTATTGCTGTAAGCTTACTTAAAGATTGTTGTTATCGTTTTTGTTGAATTTTGTTATTAGTTGTTGATCTATTTCGATATTTTGTTTGTTGGTGCACATTTACGATGGATGAAAATGAATGATTAGAAACCGCCAAACACACTAAATAAAACCTTCAATATTTAACTTTTTTCTAAATTGCCGCCATCTTGCTTATAAACACTTATAACTTACAGTTTTGCCAACAAATTAGTAATCAATGTGAAAACTATGCGTTCAGCTATCGGTAAATATAAAATGATATACGTACTCCTATGTACATAAGTTCCGAGAAATTCAGTGGTATCGGTCGAAATCGAAGAAGGAAGGTTTACGACCACTGCTTGACTGCTTCTTCTTTGTTTACCCGTTTGACAGATAATTCTATTCTTAAATAAAAAATAGAGTATAATAAAGTTAAAATATTTTGAACTTGTAATAGACCCCATACGATGAAATGTCAGTGCTCGGCATCAAAACTAAGAAGCCACTTTGTCTCACGGAGTGAGCAAAATCGCATTTTGCACACTGTTTTCACGCAGCAAAATATGCTTGTTCGAGCTGCTGAGATGAAAAGATATCTTGACGTCGTGATTCGTAGTAACTATTTATAAGCGTAAGGTAGAAGTCCAGTTTCATGCGTTAGAGGAAGAGGGCTTTATATCGTTCTCATGCGTTTGCATATCTGCATCCTGCTCACGCGCCAACGTTGGCCCAGCGTGTACAGCAGGCTTTAGGCGTGGCGGGTAGGGCGAGGCCACGGCGAGGCGAACGAGCGCGTGAAGAATAACAGGCCTGCCTACATTTTTGGACAACATACAGATAAGGTACTTAAATGTCTCCGTGCCCGCCGCTGGCCAATTACATGTATAACACGTTCAATCTTATGTCAAAAATATAGAGGTGAACAATAGGCGTCAACTATTAGGCGTTAAGGTGTCGAGTATTGGCACATTTACCTTACTATGCATAGAAGAGGAGCGCGGCCCTCGAGGATTGAACGATTGATTATGCTCTATGATACCCGCTACTAAACTGAAATATCTGTATTATTAGTATGCAATGCACCACACACTATTCCCGAGGATGAATGCTGCGCGACTTCCATATAATTTACATGAGACCACCTTTGAAGTATTAGGTATGTGTTTTAATATTAGTTATCTACCTCTAATGTATGTTCTGAAACGTCACATACCTACCTATATCACATATATTATGGTGATAGCCGAAGAATGGAGGGACACTGATCATACGGGTAAAGGGTGAACGATTTTGTAGAAAATATTGTCTGAACCTAATAAACATCCGCAGCAACATCAAGCAAAAAATTGACATCTGTATTTTTTTATCAAAACGGTTGGTACGGTCACGGACTTAAATTGTTGAGCCATTTAGGTGTCAAACTAATATTGTTTTTTAATATTAAGCTTTGAAGTGCCCAGTATAAGGTGAGCTGGAAACTCCGTGACCGTACTCCACATATTTGAAATTAATATGTAGGTACTGGCTATATAACACTATAATTATATTTTTCCTCCTTCCATCCTTAAATTGATTCAGAAAGAGGTACCTACTAAATGCCAATTCCGGATTGCCCGGAATTTACGGCCAATCTCGAAAGAATACCTACAGATTTTTATTTGTAAATATGTAGTTTTGTTTCATTTTAGTCTATAGTCAGGAATGTATGTAGTTATTTAGGCTAGTATTATTTTATAATGTATTTTATACGTAGGTATCTCGAAAACTGCTCCGGAATTGAAAACCATCCAATATTGCAAGGGAAGATGCAATATTTTAAATATTGCTTTCATTTGAAAGAATCGCATGTAGAATAGACCACGAAAGTATAAAAAAATTAATATACCTACAATAATTTATAGTCAAAAATTGCTGTTACAAAGTGACAATTTAAACTTGTTTGTCACTCGCTATATTTGTTCGTCCGTAGATGTCATAGTTGCCTAAGTTTTGAATTTTGAGATATTTTGTGAATAAACAAATCAAAGCAGTGTGAACTTTGAAAAATGGACAATCCATCAACATCAGGTAGTCACAAGTCACAACAATGCCACCTATCTTCCGATCAAAAGCCGTGTCGATTCTTGTTTTGTGCCAATGTGTCCATCAACTTCAACGAAGTTTCCAAATAAAATATTTTTAACTGGCCCTTCTGATCCTAAATTGCGAGAAAAGTGGTTCCAAGCTCTCCGCCCCGTTTGATTTGGACATAACCTATTGCGTTGTCGCGATAAGATTCCTTTGTTGACCTGAAATAACTGCTATGTGTAGAAGTTGCTGAATAAAGTACCTACAAGGTATTAATTACTATGATTTGTAGGTACAACATACCGTAGTAGTTTAGTTCCTTTCGTTTTTACGCTAGAATACTCTGCACTTTCAACAAAAAAATGTACGACACTAAGCTTTGGAAGGTTAGAAACTCTGCTTTAATAAAGCCTATACTCCAGGCAAAATACGGTTTTGAAAAACATTAATTTATAATAGCGTTTTTTTTGTTGATTTCATTTTAAAATGTTTTTCTACGATGCTGTATACAAGAATCCGACAAACTTTCCACCCGGAAGTAATTAAGTAGATTGAAGCATGCATTGTCTTTTTTTATATGATTTATCTTGAATATTATAAAGCAAATGTAAATGAACCAAAATAAAGATAAAAATATTTATTAATATTTTTTCTGACTTTTTAGAAGCTAGTTATTTTATAATTTTTTTGAAGTCTGAAATTTTGTCGGATTCTGCCGCTGGGTAACTATTTAATTGATAATAATATCACAGAAAAGATAAGCTATTATAAATTATTTCCAAAATTGATTTTTTTTCCATATTTTTGTCAGTTCATTGACTGGACTACTAATGAAACAATGCTTTCGATGAAACGTTTGTCGGTACAGTAATGGACTCACAGATATCACTTCAGTAGATTTTGATAAGAAATTATTGCTATTCTGCTATTCAATCTTTCGATTATCTACTAGGTAGATACTATGTGATAATAAGGGTAAGTACATGTATACGCACTTATAATACACACTGTAGTTTCAAATTTGACAGTCAAATATCTAAACCTATTTATTTTACCCCCCATAAACTCCACACTAAATAGAACACCTTCGTTAGTTGATTGTATGTTCTCCGTCACAAGAGAGAGGTGACCTATGACGTCACACGCGTGATTTACAGTCGATGTGTAGATAGCATTAAGCCGACAGGAATGTGTGCTGTCAAACAATGTTACAGATTCGTTAGGGCTCGCCTTGATGGGAAATAAAGTTTCAAGTCGGGATCTTGTTTCGGGGAGGGTTCTGTACTATTTCAAAATATTGTCAATGAATGAATTGGATACTTTCATGGTTAAACAAATATTATTCTATGTATTTAGTCCGTCAGTTAGATTATTAAAAAATAATGGACACGTACTTTTTTGTTTGACAATTAAACAAAAAATGATGAAGATATAGCCCGTTAAAATTCCGCGTGTCGTCACATTATGCTAAAAAGCGTTCCATAATGTGACGTCACACGGCACTTTAACTGGCTATATCTTCCTAATATCTATTTTGTTTAATTGACGAACAATAAAATATATAATCTAACTGACCACTAAATATATTTTTTTAGGAAAGTAGCCAATATCTTCAAAAAAATTAACAGTTGAAGGAGTCCAGTTTTCCCAAGAAAATAGAACAGCTTAAACTGTTTCGACTAACAATAACTTTAGCAACTTCCTTGATCGAGCTAACATGTGATAATAGAGTAAGTGATTATATAATTTTCTATATCCCTTCAGCTGTGCTCATCCCTCTCTGGGCTTCATATTTTTTCCTACAGGTCGGTGGAGCCCCCCTCGGAGGGGCGCAATGGCTTTGCTTACTTTCTTAGAAATAAATCCGTCATTCGTGTATCGCTATAATTTAATAAGCCCTTAACAATGTTTCCCTTTATAATCATTAATCATAACCTTTCATTCTGTGCTTTCATTAGCTGTCTCATAACACGAGTGACGTCACCAGACTGTTTGTTGGATTTTAAAAAACGTTCCGTTTCACATTACTTCAAATCGTGATTATTGTTTGAAATTAGTATTAGAGCTTATACGTATTTTCATTTAATAATTCTTTACACTATTGTATTCTGACTTGTTTTGTAATTCTTATACCTTTGTATAAACTAAAGTGAAAACGCTTCAGTAGCAATTATAATATGTTTTTTCAATATTTTGATCACTAAATAATGGTAAATATTATAACTGCATCTTCCCTATTGTAGATCGTACGTACCTTGACAGTTTTTATCTTGGATGGTTACAAAATCTTAATCTTTGTACCTATAAATACAATTAAGGTCAGGTATCCAAATCCGTCAGCGGGGCATTTCCGTCAAACGGGGTTTGTGGCTATTCAAACAACAGTACGCGCTTACTGACTCGATCGGTAAAACAGAGAGAAAATTTTATACCCGCAGTCAAAAACAGATGGCGCTGTCTAGCCAGTGAACGGAAAAACCCCGCTTTCAAAGTTTAGTTGCGCTCTGAACTCGAATGCGAGTGTAGTGTGCTGCTGTGTTTCGTGACGGTGCGATGAAAAAATGTACGTTTAGGGCTTAGTAAATGCGTTTGTTATATAGTTCGATATGCATGTTTCATGGTAGTTTTATTAATTTTCAATTATAATCTGTTGGTGCGAAACTATGGGTGGTTAAATATTGGTACTAACGAAATGATCGAGTAGACAAATCCGTCAATTGTGAAACGGGCAAAACCGTCGTGTGCCGGAATTTCCCCATTTCATATATTGCCAACCTTTTTGATTTGACTTAATTAAATAATAACTATGATTATTATACTATAATTTATTTTCAACGATTCTTAGTTTAATTTGCAGAGGATCAAGTTTATTTTTATATTTTGCTTGATTTTTTTATTTGTTTTTCAACTCGGCGGACTGAGATTAGTCTCGATTAAAACTCAGAAGGTACTAAAATTGTTGTATGTAAAGGCATTACACACCAGATGTATTAGACGTGCGCTTCCTAATGCATTTGAAGGTATACATTTCCGTGGGACAGAACACACACTGCTTGCGAGACGCACGCGTGCTCACGTCACACAAGCAGGAAGCTGCTTGTGTGACGTGAGCACGCGTGCGTCTCGCAAGCAGTGTGACTTGTATTGGGAGGGAATACTTAAGATAGCTACGTTTACATTTTAATGCCTGTATACGTATACCCATCTGGTGTGTATACGTCTTAGCGCGTGTTAATTAGTCCATATCATTATACGATTTCAATATTAAAATTGTAAGCACGGTTGCAAAGTTAAATAATTAATTTTGATTGATAAAGGCAAAATAGCAGTATGATGGTAATCACGCTCTTCGATTGTTGAGTATTTAGGGTCTTAGCTAAATTGGTCGTTCAATGCTTGAGATGAAATGACCAATTTACTTATTAAATATGGTTTGCAATTAAAAATATTGTCGCACCCATAATAACAATGAGTTAGCCACTGTACTTCGAATCTTACTCAACAGTGGCGCCATCTGGTGAACACAAAAACAGTAGCCCTCTATTTTAAAAACATGATGCCAGTTGACGGATTTTCCCTAGGGTTTGGGAATTTGCTTTAAAAGGTTTACTACTCCTGATTATAAAAATAGGCCGGAATTGCCCCAAAAAAATATATTTGGCAATAAAATCTAAAATAAACCTTAAATTGAGTTCGCTAAAGTTTAGTTTCGATTAAGAGTTCAGTGGTATTTGTTCACTTGACGTATACGTTTGTAATACGTCACGATACAAGAAAAATCGTTGGTTGACGGAATAGCCCCAAACCGTCGGGAAAATCCGTCAACAGACATGTTTTAAAAAGAAAAACATAGTTAATTAACCAGCAATACTAGCAATTTAATATGAGTACATTGTATAGTTAAATAAATGCCTAATCTATTACAGTGATCGGGTTTATTAAAAAGTAAATATGCTCTTAGTTATGACCAGCCAAAGTGAACTAATCAAAAAGTATGACGGAAATGCCCTCATTGACCTTACGATTATTGTATTGCAGTGTAGTGTAGTGCTTTTTAAAATGAAATAAATATACTTGTCATCTTGCACCAAAATAAATGATTCATTATGAGTTGGTGTATAATATTGGCTGTTTGCTGTTTGAGCCCTTTGTTGACCTGTACCCGCAGTGCAACTGCAAAATAGAGAAAGAAAATCTTTTCGAACATAAGATATTTGTAACCAATTTCACTATTGTCATTTTTCATCCCGTGTTCAATTCATTTAATGTCATACAGTGTTAAAAATGTATAGAGAAAAAGGTCAATACAAATATTCAATGCTGCAGAAAGTACTCGGCGAACATGTACGAGTACTTATGTCCTACGTGTTACCTAATGTTTGATATATTGCCACAACCATCTACAAAACGTTTCACTACTACTTTATAGGTTATATTAAAACTGCAACATCCACCCACGTCCAAGGGACGACATACTTTTATTCCATCATCATCCCCATGCAAATGAAGTCGCAGGTACAGCTTTGCTAATAATTATTTACAGAAAAAATATTCTCTTTCAGTCATCAACTATACTTAATAATGAGCCCAAATACCACGGGTTTTTAATATATTGTGTAGTTTTAACCCATTCGCCACCACAGAGAAAAATGCGAGGTGACAAGCCCATGCACGCCACGCAAGTCTTAAGTCTATTGTTTTTGAACTTCGTATGAAGTCGGTGGTAGGTGACACACTTGAGTTGAAGCCAGTGGCGGTGAATGGGTTAAAGTGTCCATGGCTACTTCCCGTCTCCATCGTCAGACCAGCTCAGTTTGGGGCAACTTACATCCCTACTCACATGCGAGGCAGACAAACCATTTTTATAGAAAACTAGCTTCTGCCCGCGACTCCGTCCGCGTGGAAATCGTTTATATCGTAGCTCCGTACAAACATTAACCCCCAATTTCATCCCCTTAGGGGGTGATTTCCGGGATGAAAACTATCCTATGTCCTTCCCCGGGATTCAAACTATCTCCATACCAAATTTCATCGCAATCGGTTCAGCGGTTTAAGCGTGAAGAGGTAACAGACAGACAGACAGACAGACAGACAGACACACTTTCGCATTTATAATATTAGTATGGATTACTCAATTACTGTTAAACGTGACATCAACGCATTTCTCGATAATCTGCTTACATAGATAAATATATAAATAAAAAATAAATATTAGGGGACAATCTTACACAAATCGACCTAGTCCCAAACTTAGCAAAGCTTGTATGTACTATGGGTACTAGACGACGATAAACATACTTATATAAATAAATAAATACTTAAATACATAGAAAACATCCATGACTCAGGAACAAATATTCGTGCTCATCACACAAATAAATGCCCTTTCCAGGATTTGAACCCAGGACCTCTTCCTTCGTAGGCAGGATCACTACCAACTAGGCTACAGCGGACGTGTGTATTGAGAAATACTCGAATTTACACAAAACAACAATTTGCTTTTGTTATATCATGTTTCCGAAATTTATTTTTCAACGTCCAGTAACAAACAGGACTTGCCTACAATACCTACTCAGCTCTGAATAGATTCCTATTTAAATGGATTGTAGGTACAATAGAAAAGTATGCATTGTACAGGGAATGCCTAGGACACAAAGATATACTGCGGTTCAAAGTTCAAATCCACTTGAACTCGGTATACCTACTTGTCTACCTACGTAGGAACGTTTCTCAGTACTGCATCGATGCTTGTTGCGATAACAGGATGCTGGGTGCTCTAACAACGTGTGACAACATTCACAGTAACTTGTGGGAATAGGTAGCAGATATAGGGCAACCGGAGGTAACTTCTTGTAAAGTTAAAGCCCTGTTTGTGTACATACACGATTGTGTAACCGTGGCGTTCGGTAAAATTACATATATCTGATATATCGCATAAAGTTATGTAATATTATTACCACGTCATAACAATAGTAGATTACTGCAGAGGCCGTGAAGTAAGGGATTGCTGGACGAGATTGGGGTAGACGGCCGTGTCGTAGACGAGGCCGAATACAACGAGTCCAGCAATCCCTGCTCCGGCCGAGGATTGTATAGTACTTTTCTCAAACGATGTGAGGAAATATTAAAATTAAAATAAATACTAGGTAATCAATTCAATAATAGGTAATTTGCGCCTTTTTTATTTTTTAAACATGCCATTTGAACAAGCCGTTCGAGCACCATGTTTAACCGCACATAAAGTATAGTACCATAGATATATTTTTTTTTTTATGTAGCAAGTATGCTTACATTGTCTAGTGGTGGTTGGCAGTATGTACATTTTCCTTTGTCAGTTTAATATTAGTAAGCAAATTTAAAAAGTTAGAGTAGCGGACAATAATGGTTTTACTTAGGGTTTTCGTAAGGCCAAGAAGTAATGTAGGGAGCCATAAACAAAAAACTTCACGTCTTCATTTCGTGATATTAACGCGTACATTTCCGAGCATGTTTGAGAAAAACATATTAGTTTACTACTTGTTGATATTGGCAACAACTAGTCTCCTCAGTGCAGTTTTATTTGTACCTAATAGTTACCTCGTAAGCATTCTATAAAATAAAGTATTATTCAATATTCATATATGCACATGTTCTGTGGGTAGTTCGCCCTTTTGCAATATGTTTTAGTCTATAAATATGTACACGTTAATAATACCAAATGCTAAGCCTGATGGTTCTCACTTGCCTAATTCATTCGCAGACAATGCGCTCGATCAGGGGCAGTTTTAAATACAACACGAGTCAGTTGCGGTTGCGGTTATCATCACTAACATATTTAAAAAAATACAATATTGTCGTCACATATTCCGCTATTGCCTTAGTACGTTTTCCATCCTCTCATTTCCATTATTTATAGGTATATAGGCACGTAAGAGTGTGGTATAAACAAGCATTACCTATACAAGTTGTAAAACAAGAAGTTGGATCTCGTTCCGCGACAGGCCGCGCAATTTTTGCAATTACCGACCGACAGTCGGCACTCGTATGTGTGTAGCTATCCGAGCACATTTTGCAGTTGCCCCACGAGCGCTGATCGCCTTCTCGGAAGCGCGTTGCATCAGCCGCGGGTGCGCCGCGCTCCATCTCTAATGCCGCGGCCGCACACAGCCCCGCTATTCTGTAACTGGTTTTAACCTCATCCCACTGTGCCCCACAAATATTATCTTGACGCCACGATTCGTAGGTAATAACTAAGCGTAATCAGAGGTCTAGTTTCGTTAGGCGTGGCGGGGGAGGTGAGGCGCATAACATAAGCGCATTTAACAGCAGAACAACCCAGGCCCGTGTTGCATGCACTTCGCACCAGCCCACCAGCCTATACAACTTGGCCGAAAACGCGGATCGACCGCGGACATTGACCCCGACTTCCCAGGCAGTCGGCAGTGATACGTTATCGAGGCTTTTTTAAATTGGCTGCGTTTCTGCAGCGTTTGAAAAAAAGCGGACAAAGCTCCGCTGGTTGTAGGATACTATACGAAATCTGTGTCGCACTGCAGGAATAATAGCGTTACAGGAAACATGGTTAATGGAGCACGATTTATCTTTCCTGGGCAGCATTGATAACGAATTTGCCTTCACAGGCAAATCAGCTGTTGATTCGTCGGCACAGGTACTTCGTGGACGACCCCACGGCGGCGTTGCACTATTGTGGAGAAAAGCGTCATTCCCGTGTGTATCGATCATACAGTGCAAAAGTGTGCGGCTAGTTGCTATCAAAATAGCGCTTAATGACCGGTCAGTGATTGTTATGTCCGTGTATATGCCGACCGACTCAGTGGATAACTTAAGTGTGTTTAAGAATTGTTTAAGCGAAATCCAGTCAATTGTGGAAAGTAACGATGTGGAAGCCGTGAACGTACTAGGCGACCTGAACGCGCACCCGGGTGAGTTGATCTCACGTGAACTAACTAACTTTTGTGCTGAACAATGTTTATTTTGTGTGGACATGGAACTATTACCTAGTGAATCGTATATGTATGTTAGCGATGCTCACGCGTGCAGGCTCGACCACTGCGTAGTAACGGCCGCTGCGCGGACAGCAGTCGTTGGCGCGGCAGTTTTGTATAACTTTTATTTTTCTGATCATTTACCTTTGTTACTGGAGTGTGACTAGAGATGGGTAGTGGGTAAAAACCCATGGGTAAATACCGGGTATTTACCCGGTATTTACCCGTTTCTTCCCAAAAAGGTGGGTATAAACTCTTTCGATGCATATTTTTTGCAAAATATCATAATGAAAATGTTTTTAAGTTATATAGGAAAGTATAAACGTTGTTCTTATTGAAATTATGCATGTTGTTAATAAAATAAATAAAAAATAACATCAGAAAGAAGTGTATCAATTACTTAGTTAGTTTTAAATAACTTTGGGATGGAAAAATAAAAGTTATAGGTTAGTATATTATATTATTTTTTGTACCGCCAATCCAAATAAAATTCAATATCGTGAGCTTTTACCACAAATAAAACAAAACAAAATTCATATTTAAAGCACGGGTCAAATATCCACACGTGGCACTTAAGAGGGGGCGCTCCGCGAAATCGGGGTTCTTAGATTGAATATTTACCTATGACAAACTAAAGCGAATGCCAGGAAAAAGAACATACCAAAACTACATCATATTTGCAATTGAATCGTCTGAACAAAACCATACAAAACCAAAATTGCCTCGATAGAAAAGAACCGCCAAAACATGTCTTATTTTTACTCAATTTCAATAGTGTGAGGTTCCCGTGCATATAAATTAAGTAAAAGTTGAGTGTATAATAGCTTTTCACATTACCTAATGAAAGTACTAGCGGGGTATTTTTATGTAGTCCCTTTTCAGACTTATTGAGGTGAAACGTATTTCCCCTCTTAACGCACAATGGCCGTCTCAACCATGGCAACCGATAACCATTTATTGAGCTGGTCGGACGCCGTGAAATATTCGCGCGTCGCAGGTAGCACGATCGCGTCGTCGCTACCTGTTAGTGACTTCACTAATGTAAAACACAAATAAGTCAAAATTATTATTAACTAAGTGCCACCATGTGATTTTTACTCGTGTATTTTATTTATTTGCTTTCTGTAAAACCAAGCATCCTATAGTCTGGCAAAAAAGTTTAGAAAATAATAGGGGCGCCACTATCGCTAATATGGCAACACGAATAGTAGGACCTAGAGATTTTGATACTTCACTGTTTACAAGGACATTTATTTTTATTTGGATCCTAATTTAGAAGAATTACAATCAAATACATATCGGTATAGACATACAAACTCACAATCGAATGTTTAAAAGTGGACAGAATGCTAGTAATTTTCAATCAAGTTTTGTTTACCAATTTTATGAAATAGTACAATATCCAGTTTCTTACTTCTCCAAATATTCTACATTCTAAGAATTACTCTTAATAAAAACTCATCACATTTATTGCAAGTACCAAGCATGTTTTATGTAAACATAACCTCTAAAACTTACTATGTAAACAAGGCGAAAATTATCAATTTACTGTAATTGTAGCGTAAGGAATAAATAATATTAATATAATCATTGATAAGATAATATAACACTTATAAGTAGTCTACAATAAATAAAACCCTGTAATTTCAGCAGTTCTTCTATAAACATTGTCAAATCCCGACCAATGATTCTGAATTTATATTGCGCATGATATCGCTTGGAAACATAATAAGTTACTTTCCGAGCGGAACTGAGTATTGTCTTGCTCATTGTTTGGAATTTTTGTTCCATTTCAATGCTACGAGTAATAAATCCTCGATATTTAATAAATACCTACAGGAAAATAACAACAGATTACAATACGTCTACTAGCATAAGAGCATAAGACAAGTTTAACGAAGTTACCTGGGTCGAAAAAAAAATTGTTCGGTATATAGACGTTTTTGCCAAGCTGCACGCATTTACTCAAAATGACATAGTATGTACCTAGTTTAGTAATTATGGTCATCTAACATATACACAATAATTAGACTTTACAAACTACAAAAAATCCTGTTTTAGAGTTTTCTTTAAATATTTCTTGCACAATAAGTAGATGGCAACACTACTTCAATATTATTCTTTAATTTTGTTTAGGCTATTCTAGTAGTGGCTGGACCTTTATAGCACTTTATGCACTCAGGATGCTGTTTGGGCATCCGCGGTATTGTAGTGCTATCTACAGGCTATGTTCGCTGATGGTCAGACAGACTGCTTTTACGCTATCATGAGAAAACGAAGTACCTCGCTCTCCAACCGCAGCCGCGGCAGCTCAAACAGCATCGTGAGTACGCTAGCCCAGCGCTGGCATACGCCGCTGGTGTGGCGGCATGCGCAGCTGCACGCGCCTGTCGCCGCTCCAACGCGCCGCTTTTAATTTGAATTATTTTATAAATACTAACCCTAGGCATAAGTTATTACTGTAATTTCTAACCAAATATGGATCAAGTTGTCCGAAATAAATATTTTTGATTTGATTTGAAAGCTCACCAACTTCGATTCGTTTTTAACCGACTTCAAAAAAAAGGAGGAGGTTCTCAATTCGGTTGTTTTTTTTTATCATTATTTTTTAAATGTTCGTTACCTCAGAATTCCGTCAGTGATAAGCCGATTCGTAATTTTTTTTTGGTTTGTAAGTATATGCTTCCAGGTGGGTCCCCTTTTTTTCAAAAATTCAGTAAGATGATGGGATCCATGAGGAATAGGGGCGTAGACGCTAAATAAAATAATCAGTAATGTCATATTTTCCCGAAAAAGGATAAAAAATGTAAGCAGTCAAATGGAGAAAAAATCAACGTTAAATAATCACGAAGTTATAAGTATCCAAAGTTTTAAGAAGGGGTATGTTCTGTCCCTTTTTCGCAAAAAGCAACTTCATATGAAACGATGACGCTGCTGGAAGAATGTGACGTCAACGACGGCAACGTGCCGCGCCGCATCGTGTTCGGAGCCGCTGTCGACGCGGCCCCCCGGCGGCAGCATCCTGTGATGTGACGTCACACACCGTTAGCGTTTGCTCTCTCTAACAAGCAATATTAAAACTGTAGTGTAGCTTCGTAATTCTTTGAGATATCTGAATTGGATTTTCGTTACTAGGCATATTTTTTTGCCTTTTTTCTTTTGGAGTAATAATAATTTTCGAGTTACACCCGTATTGAGGGAACTCCTCAATTATATTAGGCACACGTGTAGTGATTTTGTTATTTTCTATTATAACTCATTTACACCCAGAAATCTAAATTTGGTGGAGTGGAATTGGTGATGATGATGACTTATGGAATTCCTCAATTATGAACTTAAAAGTACAAAATTACGTCACAAATTCTGATAAGATTCCGTTGAAATAGCAACTAATGAAGTGCCAAAGGTGAAGTCCTCAAATATTATCGGGGCACATTGGGTTTTTTTCTCTAATAATCAACGCATTTGCTCTCGGAAATCAGTTCATGTGGTAAATTGGAAAATAAATGTGGAAATGTTCTCGTGGCTTGGCGGAGTAGGTACTAAATTGAAGTCGCTTAAAACTTTGTTTTGAAAGAAAATTATTCGCTTTGACCTCTGCAAATAAACGTAAAAAATATCATCGGATTTAGGTGGAGCGTTCATTTATTTCATTACTACCTAATTGGACTTTTTAGTGTTCCGTACCAAAATTGGTCTAACGGAACACTTATGCGATCACTCGGAGGCTGTCCGTCTGTCACAGCCAGTTTTCTCGAAGACCGTTTGACATGAAGCTGAAATTTGGTATAGATATAGAAATTTATGGCCTAATTACATAAATAAAGTCAAAAAGGTGTAAACCCCAATAAAGGGGGCAGTTTGAGGAGTAATAAGGGGTTTCGCAAATTTTTAAAAATAAGATTTATTAGTACTAACAATTATATGGTTCAACTCACGTATTTAATGAAACATGTCGCCCGTAGTGACGTTAAATACGTGAGTTGAACCGTGTAATTGTTAGTATTATTTCAACATGTCTCACGAAAGTTTAAATTCGATTAAGTTTTATTGTAGTCATAATCTATACCAATTCAAAGAAAGAACTCCGTACTTTATGAATGTTTGTTTTTAGTGTTCCATATTTAAAGCTGATACATAGACCAAAGGTTAATAAACCAAATAGAGGCGTCACAGTTATCACATTCATTAGTTAGTGTTCCCATATTCATTTTTGTGCAATTTTTTTGTTTGTATAAGTGCGCGTGAGCGTGTGCTAAACTTATTTGGCTTGGTTGAAAACCGGCTTCACTAGGTTTTTCGTAATGCTCTGACCATCTTTTTTCTTTGTCTGGAATATCGCTCGCGGATTCGACAAATTTTAATTTATTAACACAACACAGTAAAGTAAAGTTAGTAACACGCAACAATAAGTGGCAGTGGGCGGGGCACATTGCATGTAGAACCGATGATGGCCATTAGGGCGGAAAGGTTCTCGAGTGGCGACCACGTACCGGAAGGCGCAGCGTGGGTAGACCCCCTACAAGGTGGACCGATGACCTGGCCCCGTATCATGGTCAGCCTTATCACGCAATATGTGACAAGATAAGAGCGTCGTCTCGTTCAGCCGGTGACGGACGCACATCTTGTCACTTATCGCGTGAGGCAGACCATGACGGGGCCTGGTAAAGGTCGCGGGAGTCCGCTGGATGCGGGTGGCGCAGAACTGGTCATTATGGCACTCTTCGGGGGAGGCCTTTGTCCTGCAGTGGACGTCTTTCGGCTGATATAATGATGACGCATCAATATCGATGAATATTTTGGATTTTGTAATTATAAACGATTCAATTGAGAACTAACAAAAAAAGTTTTATTGAATCTTCTTATATGCGGTTTTGTTTGGGTTACTAAAACACACAAATAGTACAAAGCTAATGGCTTCAGATTTCAACACTACAAGCAGCTTTTGGTGTTCTATATTTTCACAGTTCTACATATTGTTGACTCTATTTGGTTAAAATCTAGAAACAAAATAGCATCAAAGTATGAGGTTCTTTATTTGATTTAAAATTGGAATACCGAGCTGTAGTAGTGAATCGTATTGTTGCCTTATACCATTCAAGTTTGAGACCTTGCTGCGAAAATTTTGAACCCGACACCTTAAAAAAAGGCGAGTAGGTACCTAAAACATTAAAATGACTCGTTTTTCGTATGTACTGGGAAATGAATATATTGAAGACGAATGCGTAATTGCATTTCACAGGAACTTTCAGAAAATTCAAGCTACCGTCCGCGCGACGTGCTTTTAATGCAGGCTCTGCACTTGATTGAGCCTGGTTCCAAAATCAGGAGATAAAGTATGAATCATTTAAAATAACTGAATATACGGAACACTAATTGCTGAGTTCCGACTCGCGCTTGGCGGATTTTTTTGTTGACGCAGGGGGTCCTAGGCAGTATCCAAGTGGCAACCGGATGACTCGCGGTAGTTGAGCTTCCGAAGTGTGGTGGAACCGCCCTGTGCATCCCGAACTGAGCCAAAACTACGCCTGAGCCGAGTGTGCCGGAAATAGGTGAAAAAAAAGTCGCGAGGCAGCTTATTGAAACAACGGTTGCCTGAGTGGGCGGCGTACACACTTTATATAATGAAATTTTTATGCCTGGGCATTTGTATGCAGGAGGGATCCTGCGGCGCTACCACGAAAATCGACTCGAAGTTCGTATACATTACATGCATCCCTGTCACTCTAGTATTATGAGTGAGAGATGGAAATACCCTTAAACTTCGAATTTGGAAGTTCGTGGTTTTAATAGCTCTGGTGCAACAATATTTTTTACAGTATTACATATGGTGCTACTTTCCCGCACTAGTGCGGAAAAGTGCACTTTCCGTGCATATGTCGAAACTTTAAAGAGCCATATGTACAGTAAAACGTTGTACGATACACGTGCGAACACGTAATTCGCAACTCGTGTCGATTTAAAACACTCCCTTCGGTCTTGTTTTAATTTATCACCTATTTATTATTTCCTATTTTCGGCACTTGTATCGTAAATAACTATTTCGATTAAGTCTGTTATTGTATTTTTTCGGTTTTATTACGTGTATGAGTGTATGTGTAGGTAATAGTACATTACTGCCAAGGCCGGGAATTAGCAGTTCGTGGATGAGTTGATTTTGTCGGATGAAGCGAAGCTGAATCCGACAATAGAGACGAATCCACGAATTGTCATTCCCGCCGAGGCAGATATAGTGCTTTTCTCCAAAAATGCGAGAAAATCAAATAATATATTCAATAATCTTAAAACAGTGAGTATGTCAAAATAACCTATCAAGTTCCCGCCCAAGGTATTTTTTTGAAGTATGTACAACGGCATTGACTCATGGTGCCAATTTCAATTGAAATACTTACATAAAAAAAAAAAACATTAGAATCGATCACAATTTCATAATGTTTTATGTAAGTAATTACTTAATATTAAAAAAGATTAAACCGGATTAAATTATTGAAATATACTTAAACGCAAGTTCTTATGAATTTTATTTTGATAATCTTTATTTACTTTATTGAAAACTATTGGGAAAATTTTAACAACTTCTCTTCGATCACTTAAAAAAGAAAGCGTTTGTCTATGACAACTAAAAAAAGAATCCTGGAGAAAACTTTAAGCACAACACAATTTGTCACACCAACTTGCAATCGTTGGAAGAGACAACCATACACTAATGACCATTCCAACTATAGCAAGTTGTTATGACAAATTGCTAGGCCTTTAAACGAGCACTTGGCTGTTTGTAGTGATTTATTGTCTTAGTCAAAACATATGGTTAAAAGGTAAAAAGTATACAGTGATGGAATTTCATACATTTCCTGGCCGCTAAAACTGTACAGTAATGACTTTTAACTTTTTAATTTTGCGTTCGTCAATAACGAGGAACTTGACGTACTATTTTTGCTACAGTAAGGCGAACATTTCCGAGCATATTGGAGAAATTGCATATGTCGCAGGGAAATGGCTAAAACAGAGATTTGAACAAATCTCTAAGGGATATGATCAAATCACGCAGGATGTTAAAATGGCGAATCCATTTTATCATTTGCCTAGAAAAAATCAGTCATTTGATCAAATCCCTGAGTCTGTTTAGTGAAATGACGAAATCGGCCAAAAAAGGCAGCTCGTTTTTTCATTTCACTAGATTTGTTTAGTGATTTGACAAAATTCCTGAACCGCGTCAGTGAGTTGACGAAACTAACTCGCAATTCCAACTCGTTTTACCATTTCACTAGACAAGTTTAGTGAAATGATAAAAATCTCAACTCTAGTACGGATTAAGTCGCTCAAGTGCGGACGTCTTACCCCCCTCCTGCACCTTACCGCTACCCGCCCTCGCCCTTGCGTATTAGGCACCGGCCGGCTCAGACGCACGTGTGCAGTGCAATAACGGCAAGTAAACAAACATTACGTAACGAATTTTACATTTGTATGTTTAAGTTTTTAACTGGAGGTATGTTTGAGGTATGTTAATCCGTTATATGGTATGTTTAATGGTTCGCTTTCCATACAAAACGTTATTTAACATTCGCAGGTTAACGGCGTGATATTTTAAGAAACTTATGTTATTACAAACTTTTATAAATTAGCTTTCCATTTGCGCGAAATTCCCCCTTTCATAGAATTAACTTGTAAAAAGTAGAGACTTGTAGAAAGAATAATTAGAGAAAAATTGTTTGCCCAGAGTATCACGTCCAAATCGAATTTCTCAAATGATTTTAGTTCATACAAGTTTATTCTAGTAAAGGGGGAATTTCGCGCAAATGGAAAGCCAATTTATAAAAGTTTCTTACATACTCGTAAGTTTCTTAAAATATCACGCTGTTACCCTGCGAATGTCATTTTTTTTATGGAAAGCGAACCACCTTAAAATGATTATATTCTGGTTTACAAAATTCTTGTATACGATAAAAAAATCTGATTCTATTACCTATTAACTATTTTATTACCTAATTTCGACATTTTATTTTACCATTTCACTAAATCATGTCAGAGATTTCAACAAATCTCTAAGAGATATGACCAAATCACGCAGGATGTGAAAATGGCTATTCCATTTTATCATTTGCCTAGAAAAATCAGTCATTAGATCAAATCCCTGAATCTATTTAGTGAAATGACGAAATCAGCCAAAACAGGCAACTCGTTTTTTTTTCATTTCACCAGAATTGTTCAGTGATTTGATAAAATCCCTGAAACATCGTGTGAGAGATTTGATCAAACTTAATTGTAGAGTAACACTGAACCAATTCGGAGATTTGATCACATGACCTATACCATGTTACAGTAGAGACTTTACCATTTCACTAAACGTGTCTAGTGAAACGGTAAAACGAGTTGGCTTTGCGAGCAGTTAGTTTCGTCAACTCACTGACGCGTTTCAGGGATTTTATCAAATCACTAAACAAATCTGGTGAAATGAAAAAACAAGTTGCCTTTTTTGGCCGATTTCGTCATTTTACTAAACAAATTCAGGGATTTGATCAAATGACTGATTCTTATAGGCAAATGATAAAATGGATTCGCCATTTTAACATCCTGCGTGATTTGATCATATCCGTTAGAGATTTGTTCAAATCTCTGTTTTGGCCATTTCCCTGACACTCAAGGGCGAGAGCGGGTAGCGGTAAGGTGCAGGAGGGGGGTAACACGACCGCACTAGCGACTTAATCCGTACTAGAGTTGAGATTTTTATCATTTCACTAAACTTGTCTAGTGAAATGGTAAAACGAGTTGGCTTTGCGAGTTAGTTTCGTCAACTCACTGACGCGGTTCAGGGATTTTATCAAATCACTAAACAAATCTAGTGAAATGAAAAAACGAGTTGCCTTTTTTGGCCGATTTCGTCATATCACTAAACAGACTCAGAGATTTGATCAAATGACTGATTTTTTCTAGGCAAATGATAAAATGGATTCGCCATTTTAACATCCTGCGTGATTTGATCATATCCCTTAGAGATTTGTTCAAATCTCTGTTTTGGCCATTTCCCTGCGACATATACATTGTTTAACGAGGGTCGTAAGTGGAATATTACGAACAAGAGGATAACTCGAGTTTGCAATATTTTTACGCCCATGTTAATACATAATGTGTTTCATTACATTTGCGAGGAATTAATAACTACAAAAGACAGAAAAATATATGTTTCATACAACCGCACCAATCAAAAATTTACGAAATTGACAACTTCACTTCCAGATCAGTGCGAGTGGAGTGCGCAGCTTCAATATTTCAATTTTCAACCAATTACAGAGCAGCATAGTAGCAGTACTAGTAGTATTCTTGCAGCGCGCGGCCAACTAGTTTTTTTAAACCAATAACAGAGCAGAATTCTAGTGGCGCGCGGCCAACTAGATTTGCTTAAACCAATCAGATCACACACAAGCTCATAACTCCCTAGAGAGTTATGAGAATCCGTAACTTCCATGGGAACAATTTAGGCCATTGTCCTTCTGTATACAGGCATGGAATAACACCATTTATGAGCAAGTGTGATGAAATAGTACATTACGTACCTAGGGCGGTGAATTCCGCCCGTGGTGAGTACACAATTTTACATCTTCACCTGGCCACAATGCGAGTTTAACCGTACGCGCAGCGTGCGGTTTAACTCGCATTATGGCCAGGTATGACGTAAATATAATAAAGTGCTGCTATTTGATGAAACATAGGACAGATACACTGACTGGGTCCGGCGGCGCAGGCGCAGGCGGGCGCCGCGCGGCAGCTGCGCCGGTGCTGCACGTTGGTGCGAGTTCAAAAGAGTGCACATCTGCCGCGCAATGGAATGTGAAGTGACTACAATAGTCCACTCGTTCAGATAAGTGTGTTATGTCTTATGTGATTAAAGAAATCGGCTTCGTACTTGTGCATATCCGTCCTTATTGTAACTTAATTCGCGCAATTGTTTGTTATTTCATTATTCGCATATTGGCATAGGTATATTGTGTTAATTATTCAACAACTAGCTTTTGCTCGCTACTTCGTTTGCGTGGTACAGCCAAGTGCAAAAATATGTATCAATTGAATCCTTACTAATATTATAAATGCGAAAGTGTATCTGTCTGCCTGTCTGTCTGTTGCCTCTTCACGCTTGAACCGCTAAACCGTTTTAGATGAAATTTGATATAGGGATAGTTTGAGTCCCGGCGAAGTTTTAATCCCGGAAATCATCCCCAATGGAGTGAAAGATGGTATGGAGCTATACGATATAAGCAAGTTCCAAAGGAACCGAGTCGGGTGCAGAAGAGTTAGTCCTTTCATAAATATGCACCGAAACCGTAATCAGCTGACATAAGAACGATGGGATATATTTATGAGTAAGTTGTATGGAAGACGAAGCGTGGGTAGACCCACAAGGTGTAGGTACTGGTAATGGTCGCGGGAGTCCGCTCGATGCGGGTGTCGCAGGACCGGTCACTTTGGCACTCTTTGGGGGAGGCATTTGTCCAGCAGTGGATGTCTTACGGCTGATTTGATGAAGTTGACTGCACCCATATTTTTACACTTGATTTATATGGAGGTACGATATAAACGAGTACCTTTTATATCGTACCTCCATACCTTTAATGTTGCACCCCTTTAGGGGATATCAACTATCCTATGTACCCCGGGATTCAAACTATCCCTAGGTACCTATACCAAATTTCATCTATATCGGTTCAGCCTAACCTATCTAAGTATAAGTATATGAGTAGGCCTAGTATGGATTGAGGAACGAACTTGATGAACACACGTGTTTAAAAATCTTTTTCATCTCTCATACTCTGAAAGTCGGTCATTGTTTATCTAAACAGCGGGTTGAAAGTGAGGCATGTCGCCCCTAGGGCTGAAAAGTAATAAAAAATAAAAAACGCAATGGCAGAAATCTGTACAGCCACAGTTTCAGAAAATTGTACTGATTTTGAAACGTCAACCAGTTTCAAAATCAGTACAATTTTCAAACCATGCGTTATTTTTTTTATATATTGATAATAAAATAATTATCGTGTGACTATTATTGCTATTTGAAGCCTATTGAATATTTTTAAAGTGTTCGTAGTTTAATGTGATCGCTTCAGACCAGCGTACTAAAGTCATAAAAAAAATAACAATGGCAAAACCTAGGTATACAGCCACACTTTCATAAAATTGTGTTGATTTTTAAGGTTGTTGATCATTATGATGGTTTTCATTCTTTATTACTATATGGTATATACAGGGTGATTCAGGAGACATGAGCAGGATCAACCCTACGGATTCAATAGTTTATAAGCTACTCAGTCGTACCAGCATTGGTAAGATTAACGTTAATTTTTTTTTAGTTGTGTTTTTTTACCATGATTTATTGTGAATGAAACTTTTACACAAAATGTAAAAAAAAACTGTGGGCGTTTAACTTAATTACGATGGTAAACGATCCATTAACATTAACTGTAAGTATGTGTAGGGTTGATCCTGCTCACGTCTCCTGAATCATCCTGTATAAATACAATTAATAATGTAATTTATCATCCAAACAACAATTAAAATTAGTTTTTCGATATAATTACTTCAAAAGCGCGTCGAAAAAATGGTCCACACATGCACTAACATTATTGAAATCTGTCAACAGTTCCCGCCCAAATGGTCCATACACAAACGCTTTTAAAATGGATTCTACAGGATCTCAGTGATTTAGATTTACAAAATACTTATTTAAGTTTTTCGCTTTCAATTCATTTCCTCGTATTCGAAATGAAAAGTAGAGTGTTTAACTCGGGGAAAGCCACCCATTTCAGCCTCGAACTATTGGCGCTCTCACTTCGTTCGAGCGCTAAAATATCTCGTCAAGAATGGGGTGGCTTTCATCCCTCGGTTAACAATCTACTATTTCCGCAAGAAACTGTAAAATTGCTTGATACCAATTATTTATACAAAAAAAAGGATTTTGTATAATCCAACGGGAGCAAGGGAGGATAGAAAGGATCGAGCGGCGAGCCTAATCCCACGACTACTCTGAGAAACGCCAAAATCACCTCGCGTAATAAATGGACGCCTTCTTGGTGATTGCTAATCTTGGGTTGAGGTTATATTAGAATATAAAAATCGTTGGGAATCGTACTTCGCTTTGCTGCTATTCACAACCTGTCTCGTCTCGCCTCACTTCACCTCTCACCCCTATAGGTACTTGATAGGTATTGAGCTCCGAGATTCGTAATCGGAAGCAAGACAAGACTTACCCTCGGACACTGGTCCTCAGGGGAGTGGTCCTGCATTGCATTCAGAACGCATCTCGACAACAAACCCTGCCCGACTTATGATAAATACTTAATATTAATATGTTTATGTTACAAATCTCGAGGTTAATATATTAGATATACCTGAGGTAGCAGGTAGGAGAGTGGTGAGACTTGTCGAGACAAGTCGCGAATTTTAAGTAAACGGTTAAACTAGGTACCTATGTCTATGAATATGAATAGGTACTTATCAAATGTTTTTGTCTACTTTCGATGCTGATTATTTTGTTGATTAAATTTATTTCACGGATGTGCGAACTGTTGCGTCGTCATTAACTTAATTTCTTGATTTATAAAACGCAGTGAAACTAGGTTACAGGTAGGTACTCTAAGACAATAGGTACCTACTTAATTTCCTACGAATTGACATTGATAATCTGAATAGAAATTAAATTTATCAAGAATTTCAAGAAATGAAAACTATGCTAAGCTTTTAACTTACCACTTTCCGTCCAAGAAAATGTGGATTTCAAAAGGCGAACACGGATTTAGTCAAAACAGTTCTCGTACACCTTCTTTGATAGATAAGTACTGTAAACACTGGAACAGTGTGAATCTCGAGCGACGCGCACCGGCCCGCGCGGCGTGACTTGCTTGCACCGACAGCAAAATCAGACTGACTGACTTGACTGTGAGTACTGTGACTCAAACTCAATTAATGACTGGACCGACCGGCTCGCTTGACGTAAGCACACTCACTCACTTTTTTGTTGTCTTCCCGGAGCGGCGACACGGATTACAATACAATGACAACGCAATCGCACTCTCTTGCGTCCGTGCCATTCCCTAAATCATACCTTTTTAATTATCCCGGCCTAGGCAGATTTAGGACGTAAGTACATAGTCATTAATCTGCTTATAAAAAAGATGAACATTTCCGATACAACCGTTCCTGATTTTAGTGCAATATGAATTAGGTAGGTAAGTACAGTCAGCGTCATATACCTAGTTAGTAGCAGCCAAGGTAGACTAATATTTCGGTACACGTCTTTATAACTGTAAGAATAAAGCCCGTCACAGACGTAGCTATAATGTATATTAATATACCAAAATATATATTATATATACATAGCTATCTTACGATGTATTTTACGTAGGGTCATTTCGCCGGTTAGCGACCACCTAATTTAATGTGCCGGTGGGCGACCACTTAAGCTGAGTTGGTGAACTGAAAGGATTTTTTCTCGGGTTTTTAGTAGACTTCTATTCTAAAATAACAAAAAAATGCATGTACAAGTAATTGTCTCAATAAGGTGTGTAGAATTGATGTTATCTTCAATAGAAAAACCGAAGGTGGTCGCGTAACCAGCGAAATGACCCTACTAGTTGACAGAGTCCACACACGCAGACATCCTTACTAATATTATAAATGCGAAAGTGTGTGTGTTTGTATGTTTGTCCTTCTTTCACGTCGCAACGGAGCGTCGTATTGATCTGATTTTTTGTGTGGAGATAGTTTAGAAGCTGGAGAGTGACATAGGCTACTTTTTCCAGCGGGAAAATTCAATATGTTACATTTTCCTATAACCACGCGGGCGAAGCCGCGGGCATCAACTAGTATAATATATATATTTCGGTATCTTACGGTATATTAATATATATATTATAGCTACGTCTGTGACGGGCTTAAGGGTATGTTACGAAATATTTGGCTACTCTAGCTGCTACTAACTATATGACGCTGACTGTATCTAAGTATGTGAAATAAACACAAGCTAGCATTGTCTTTTTAATGTTTTAAAATAAAAACGTTTAACGTAATCATGGTCACATGCATGTAGGGTGGCCAAATGAAGCGATAACTTTCTGTTTGAAATTTGAAAAATAATAGGGGAGACTGGGGTCATTTGGAACGATTATGACATAAAAGGCTATTATGTACTCATTTTTAATAGAAACTGTTCGGGAAAACTGTTGTACTCTAGCCTAGTAAGTATTTGGCTATGTAACAACAATAGTTAGTTGACCTCATTGTGTTATGTTTTTGTAATGATAATCATTTTCAAATGACCCTTAAGCTGGTTTTCCACCGGAGGGGCGAGACGAGACGAGACGATGCGAGAATTGAAATCGTATGGGACTTTACTACCTATTTGCACCGCGCGCGGTTATTAAGCTTCTTTCAAATTACCCGCGTGCTTATTGACCCCAGTCTCCCCTACTTATTATCGTAGCTAGTAACTTTATATTTCTATTCAGTCCTTTATTACATCTTAATATTTACAATGGGTTGGCCTCCGAAATCATTCTGTACCTGTACTGTACAAAGTTTTACTTTCATATTATTACTAGGTACTTCATAGGTACGTTCCATCTTTAATTCGTTTTTGCGTACCTAATTTGGGTTGTTGTAGACTCAACCCACCGGGAAGTTATTTTTTATCGGGAGGATCAATTATGAGAATCAATAAAACCAGAGAAGTGCGAATAAACTAACAAAATGTTACACTTAAATGTTACTTTTTTACTACTTTTACGTATTTCCTTTTTTTCCCTTAAATAAGGATTGGAGGAGATTACACAATTCACTATACGCCTTTATAATTAGTGTTTTCGCTAGGCTACCATGAGATCCTGACTTGTTGAGAATGGGACCACCTCCGGACTCAGGAGTAGGTACCTATACTAATTCGAGGAATCGGTGAACATGCTGCTGAACATGCTGGTGAACATACAATTTAAAAAATACGTACAGCGGAACATAGAACCTCCTCCGTTTTAAGTCGGTTAAGTTAAAAGCCTGCTAACATTCGATTTTACAGAAAGGTTAGACTTTCTGAAAAGATGTTGTGTCGGTATTACTGAAATATCACCGACCTACAGGCCAGCTTATGTATGTACCGGCAGTAGATTAAGTAGCTAAACAAACAAAAACAAATGAGGTGCTTAAAGGATATACTTGAACGTTTCAATTGTCAAAAAGTTGTTGACGGCTAGGCCATCATTATATCATTAACCTACCTGTGAGCATTCAGCAAGTCACACATATCTGAACTGACAACCTTAACACCTTATGTTATGAGTCTCGTCTGTAAATCAGTCGTATCTAAGCAGTCAATACGTCAATAATATCTGAACACCCTGTATAGCCGATAGGTAAGGTTGAGATTTAATTAGAAAGTAACAATAACACGACACTTTAATATACAGGATATTTTTTTAACCGTCTTAGAGCCGATGCCCAGTTAATGTACATACATACACTACAAAGAACTTAAAAATCGTTTTTTTTTAAATTTATTAATATTGATTTTTTGTATTAATTTTTATTTTAATCATCCAGCCGAGTGACCGCAGTGACCGCTAGCCGCTATCTTATGTAGATAGGTACGAACTCTAACCGGGTGAATGAACTTCGCACCGCGCGCCATACAGGATTTTTGAAACTTAGTTACCTTTTATTACTAAAAACTTAACTAATACACTTTTTTTCACGAATTATTAGTAGGTACGCTTTCGATACTTTAAGTGGGATTCGGCTCTAAGACGGTTAAAAAAACACGTTGTGGAACCTCCTCCGCTTGGGTATTGAAAATTCAAACAATTAGAGTAGGTACCTACCTATTTGCGTCATGTTAAAATTGATAACGTAGCGTTGCTGAATGGATAGTAAACCATCAAATTATTGGAATAAAGTATAAATTACAAAATATAATTAAACGTAAGTATAAAAAGATATTAGAAGATAGACGTTGAAGGTTTAGAAAAATATGCATTTTATTTTATTGTCAAAGAGTAATTTAAAAGCTACCAATATAATCCTTATGCTTATATAGAAACAAAATTGTATGACAACTATGGACCTAAACGCAGTATTTCGCGACCGAAACAGCAATTTACTTGATTTTCCATACAACGATTAGTACTAAATGCAGTGTGATAGGTGTACGTCATACTTTTACGTCACGAAGTAAGAAGTAAGGTCCGTCTTTAACTCATTTTTTTGGGCATTTATGTTCTTTAATTTGTAGTACGTTGCTCCTATACAAACATTTGTTTCTCTTTCAAAACTGGTTCGAATGGCATCATCGGTGACAATAAACTTTCAAATTGATGCATCTCTCAAGAGTTAAGAATATTAAATAATAAATATTAAGTTACGCAAATAAATAATGCAGATAATATCTGAAACGGGGAGCACTGACATTTTATTTCCAACGATATCATACAATTAGAAAATGGGAGACTAAACTTATTCCGTTTCTTCACGATTCTTTTCCGTCTTGTTTTTGCATTTTGTCTTTTTTTCTAACGTTCGGTGTAGGCACGCATATTCGACGGTCCCTATTAAAAGAGTCGGATCTGCAAAACAGCTACTTTTTAGGAGAAGCTGTCAAAGTTTTTGGAAAAAAAATTGTATGGGGAAAATTGATAATTAATGGAATATCGTTACCAAACTTCGAATATTTGCTTATTAGTAGGTTGTTTATTACTAGCCGTTGAGCATACATGTACTTTATCAGCCATTTTTCCAAAAAAATACAAGAACCTCCTATATCACTTTTTTAACCGGAATAGCTTAAGCATCATTTGTCGGAAGTGCCACATACGACATTTTTGTCTGGAAATTGTATACATAATTATGTCGGATGTACCACATCCGACAAAAAAGGTACTCCAAAAAATGTCGTAACTGGCAGAACTGACATTGTTGCACGGAAACTCTTATGTAACAATTTAATACAGAGAAAATTTACTTGATAACTTAACAGGCTGTAAATTACATAAAATACACAACAAAAAACACGCTATACTTTTCCGTGTAAAATAGTAGAATGTGTTATATCCGACACTTTGTACTCACTGTATGTCCCGTAAAAATGTCGGAACTGTCACAACCGACGTTTTTAAATGTCATCTGTTCTTAGATCCGACATTTTTATCTTGGTTTTTACGAAAAGTATTGAGAAAAACTAAAATCTGTGAATGTGGTTTTAAAATTTAGAGTTTTTTACGACCTGAGCCACTGAAAAGCCAAAATCTCAATTTTTGCAGATCCGACTCTTTTAATTGGGACCGTCGATATATGCTATTCCATAATAGGACTTATGCTTAGCAGTATACTGACGATTCTTGATTTCCAGCGTAATACTAGAACTATTATATAATCTGTGGTAATACCATGCCAAGCCATACGACACAATAATGTGAGCTTTATATAACCGCACTAAAGCATTTGCTTTAAATGAAATCTTATAGGTACTCGTATGTTGTTTATTTAAATAAGATTTCATATCATGGTTTCAAGGGCACACGTGATTCGATACAAACGCGCGTCGACGGCGCGTTAAAAAACGCGGTGTACATAGTTCCATTTCCTGTTTGGTACGAAACCCTAAAAACGAGGAGATATATTTTCAGTTCACAAACTCATGTGAGTGGTGGCAAACCGACACAATAAATTCGACCGAGCCGACGGTCGCTATCCGGCGAAATTACCCTACTTATAGAATAAGTCGACTTGGATAACCTTGTACTGTTAAGTAAGTAGGTACTTATTATTATTGAACGGTAAACGAGGGCAGATATGATAACGTACGAAATAGACGGAGAGCTAGCGACCAAATTGGTCATGTGGTTTCAGCTGTATTGAAACTCCGTTAGCTACTTCCCTGAACAACCTTTTCCGATAATCTTCGTGCTGGCAGGCCGCGGGCGGTGGGTGCGTCAGACAAAGAAAAAATTACAAAAAGTAGACATTTTTAGTAAAATCAAACAAAAAAATATTTTTTAAATTTTAAACTTACTACCTTTTTCCTCGTAAACGCGTAGAGGTATTAAATTGAAATTCATATCAAATACTCAGGTCTATAATACCTTTCAGCTGTAGCAAAACGAAACTTTTATGTCCACGCAATCATAAGAAATAGCAATATAAGTCGCATAATTTAAAACTGTGTACGGCAGCAACCCCAATGGGTATACCCCGTGTTCCCGTTTGATTGTTGTGGGATACGAGGGCTGCCTTTTAAGAGGGGGCGCTCCGCGAAATCGGGGTTCTTAGATTGAATATTTACCTATGACAAACTAAAGCGAATGCCAGGAAAAAGAACATACCAAAACTACATCATATTTGCAATTGAATCGTCTGAACAAAACCATACAAAACCAAAATTGCCTCGATAGAAAAGAACCGCCAAAACATGTCTTATTTTTACTCAATTTCAATAGTGTGAGGTTCCCGTGCATATAAATTAAGTAAAAGTTGAGTGTATAATAGCTTTTCACATTACCTAATGAAAGTACTAGCGGGGTATTTTTATGTAGTCCCTTTTCAGACTTATTGAGGTGAAACGTATTTGGCGTATAGGCCTTTTTTATTTAGCGCGATACCCTTTCTCCCGTCGCGTGTTTCGTGCGGTTCTGTATATCTTTTGTTGCCGTTCGCGGGCGGAGTCAGTCGTAATCGCTCCGCTGAGACGAGAGGATTACGTTCTGTGCTCTCACGACAGCACGATGAACATAATTATTTCAATAATATTGTGACCCAGTATATTCGTCCAGTGAATGAACGTATCATTACATTCCAGTAGATATTTTGCTACATTTTGAAATAATATATTTAAAAGTCGACCTTAACATATAGATCATAAAGTTCAAAATACAACTATAAGATTACGCAGCGATCGGCGGGTGACCGGCTTCTTAGAATAATTTGTGCAGTACATGCAAAACTAGACGAACATTTTTCTGTCGATCGTGTATTTACTTTATGAAAGATTATCACTATCACTATCACTACATAGTATAAAACAAAGTCGCTTCCCGCTGTCTGTCCCTATGTATGCTTAGATCTTTAAAACTACGCAACGGATTTTGATGCGGTTTTTTTTAATAGATAGAGTGATTCAAGAAGTAGGTTTATATGTATAATATAGTATCCGTGCGAAGCCGGAGCGGATCGCTAGTTGAGAATAAATCCGGTTATGTTCAAAATCGATGTCTGAGAGGTCTAAATACGAATTCATAGTCAGAAATATTTCAAAAAGTGGTCGCATTATTTAAAATATTTGGAACATTCGTTGTAAATTAATATGCGCGTTTTTTTAAAGAACAACATACATTGGCAGGCTTCTCGAGGGTGAAGATTCTAGAAATGATGTCCATTTTGAATTCCAAGATGGCGGACATTGCTTTCCGAATTTAAACTTTCGTGAGACGTGTTGAAACAGTACTAATAATTACACGGTTCAACTCACGTATTAAATGTCACTACGGGCGACATGTTTCGAACTCTTCGGGAATTCTTCTTAAGGATGAGTGTTTTCGCGGCGGTGTCGCTTGAATCTTGTCGTGATTCAAGCGACACCGCCGCGAAAACACTCATCCTGAAGAAGAACTTCCGAAGAGTTCGGAACATGTCGCCCGTAGTGACATTATTGACATTGTTTTTCTTTAAAGTCATCACGGGTGTCGCTTTTAAGGTTATCGAGAGTGCAGATTCCAACAATTATTGCCTGCGAACTTGGATATTTTGATATTAAAAAAGTGAACATAATTATGCACTTTTTCTTTAATATGTTCAAAATTGATTACTAAAGGGCCAAAGCGTCTCCATTGTCTCCAAGTACGAATCCGAGATCAGAATTAAAAAATTAAAAAAAATGAAAATCTGACTTTCATAGACATGATCAAAGTTTTCATAATATATTATAGTTTTTTTTTAATGCTACTAATAAATTCACGGTTAAATTCACGTATTAAACGACACGACAGGCGACATGTTTTGAACACTTCGGGAGTTCTTCTTCAGGATGAGTGTTTTCGATGTTTGTTTTGAAGAAGAACTCCCGAAAAGTTCGAAACATGTCGCCTGTTGTGACATTTAATGCGTGAATTTAACCGTGGATTTATTAGTAGTATTTTAGACATGTCTCACAAAAGTTTAAATTCGATTATAGCTTTTTTTTGCTTTAGGCTTTTACTAGCCATTATTATGCTAGCTCACAACCCTTACGTGATTTAGTAAAAAAACGGAAGGCCATATTTCAGTTATAGCTCCGAGGGTTTTTTAAGCAACAAAATGTAGGTAGTGGTATTCCTTGGGTAATTAAAGTAATTTGTACTCTATAAAGTGAGTGTTTTCGCGGCGGTGTCGCTTGAATCTTGTCGTGATTCAAGCGACACCGCCGCGAAAACACTCAATCCTGAATAAGAACTCCCGAAGAGTTCGAAACATGTCGCCCGTAGTGACGTTTAATACGTGGGCGAACCGTGTAATTATTGTCATTTTTTTTCTTTAAAGTCATCACGGGTGACGCTTTTAGATTCCAACAATAGGGGCGTAGACACTAAATAAAATAATGTGATATTTTCTCGAAGAAGGATAAAAAAAATTGTCAAATGGAGAAAAAATCAACGCAAAAGGTTAAATAATCACGAAGTTATAAGTGTCCAAAGTTTTAAGAAGGGATGTGTTCTGTCCCTTTTTCGCAAAACGCAACTTCATATGAAACGATGACGCTGGAAGAATGTGACGTCACAGAAGACGGCAACGTGCCGCGCGCATCGTGGTCGGCGACGCCGTCGACGCGGCCTGCCGGCAGCATCCTGTAATGTGACGTCACACACCGTTTGCGTTTTCTCTCTCTAACAAGCAATATTAAAACGGTTGTAGCTTCGTAATTGTTTGAGATATCTGAATGGGATTTTCATCACTATGCATATTTTTTTGCCTTCTTTCTTTTGGAGTAATAATAATTTTCGAGTCTGCACCCGAATTATTGCCTGTGAAGTTGGACATTTTTATATTAAAAAAGTGAACACAATTTTGCAGTTTTTCTTTAATACGAGTATGTTCAAAATTGATAACTAAAGGGCCAAAGCGTCTCCATTGTCTCCAAGTACGAATCCGAGATCAGACCCCGTATCATGGTCGGCCTTATCACTCGATAAGTGACAAGATAGGGGCATCGTCTCGTTCTATCAAACGGTGTCAGCCAGTGACGGACGCTCTATCCTGTCACTTATCGCGTGATAAGGCCGACCATGACACGGGGTCAGAATTGAAAAATTTGGCCGCCACACAGTGGCCTGAAAATATGCCTTTCATAAACATGATCGAAGTTTTCATAATAAATTAGTTTTTTTTAATGCTACTAATAAATTCACGTATTAAATGACGCGACAGGCGACATGTTTCGAACTCTTCGGGAGTTCTTCTTCAGGATTAGTGTTTTCGATGTTTGTTTTGAAGAAGAACTCCCGAAGAGTTCGAAACATGTCGCCTGCCGTGACATTTACGTTATTTTTTTAACCGTGGATTTATTAGTAGTATTTTAGATATGTCACACAAAAGTTTAAATTCGATTATAGCTGTTTTTTTGCTTTAGCCTTTTACGAGACATTATTATGCTAGCTCACAACCCTTACGTGATTTAGTAAAAAAACGGAAGGTCATTTCAGTTATAGCTCTCGAAACTGACTTAGCTACTAGCGAAAATTATATCTTCAAATATAGGTACTTACAGATTTTGTCTTTCTTTCCACTTATTATAATTTCTATAGGTATTCATCATGTTTCATCTGACTGTCGGGGCATATACTATGCGAGAAGGAGCGGGGCAGCAATAGACGCATCAGCGCGGCAGGTACGGGGCGCGCGGGTGATTTCTGATTTTTCCCTGGCGATACGCCCCCTCTTAAGTCTGGACTGTACGGCGGGTGTTCCAGAACTTCGACGTTTTGCTCTTTTAAAAACGCAATAGTTTGCCGGGCGGTGTGCGAGCTCGCATTATCGTGGTGCAGTCTTATACGACGTCTTGGGTTATTTTTTCGAAACTCGCCGATGACTTCTGGTAAACAGACAGTGGTATACCAGTCAGCATTAACCGTTTTACGATCCTCGAGCACGATGGTGGCAACGTGGCGCTTTTAACGCGCTTACTTTGGTCGGTTTTGGCTCATCTTGGAACACCCAAACAGTCGACTGCTGTTTAGAATCGGGATCGTAGGCATATATCCAAGATTCGTCACCACTGATAATGTCGTAAACATGTTTCGAGTTTCCTCGGTTGAATTGCCGCAGAGTTTTGCGACACCATCGAACGCGAGCCGTTTTTTGGTCTTCACTGAGTAAATGTGGTATCCAGCGTGAGATCAACTTTTTTACGCCTAAGAGATCATGCAAAATACTGTGAACACTGGTCCCTGAAATACTTAAGGAAGCTTCTATCTCACGGTATGTCGCATGGCGATCTTCGATGATCAGTTGCCGTACAGCATCAATGTTCTCCTGGGTTACGGCTGTTTTTGGTCGACCTTCACGATGTCTATCACCAAGACTAGAGCAACCACGTTGAAATTCTAAATACCAGCGTTCCACAGTCCGAAGGCATGGTGCTTTATCATTGAAAACCGTAGTCAACTCTTCGAAGCACTGAAGTCGCGTTAAGCCCCTTTTGAAGTTGTAAAAAATTATCGCACGTAAATTTTCCTTCGAAATTTCCATTTTCACAACTGACTTGTCAACTTTGAACGAATGCTGTACCAAAGAGTATAATAAGTATATTTATGTAAAGAGTGGCAACACCAAGAAATTACTGGTCCCACAGCCGCCTAGCAGCGAGTGGATTGAACTACTCTGACGCACGCATGCGTGCAGCGTGCACGCTTCACATACACACTAACGCACACATACATATTCACGCATCACGCACACACGTATACAAAAGTTGTATTCTCTGTTTTGACTTTGAAGCCTACAATGCGACTATCAAAGTTAGGAAGAAAACGTTTCTAAAACATGATATAAATCACATTTTAGTTACCTAAGTACGCTTCCCTTCATACTTTGCCAGTCACATTGTAGGTTTCAAAATAATCACCCAACTATGAAATGGATCTGAAAAGTGTAACATGCAACATTCATATAAGTATTTATTCAACTTAACAAATAACAAATTATGTAACAAGAACTTTATAAAGCACAACCTTTTTAACAAAAAACACGAGACAAGGACGAGATTTAGCTTCAAAACTTTAGATTAAATCTCCTGGACCAGATTTAACAAATCCACGTACAACCGATCTACACTGCATATTACTCAACCTCAAATTATTTACTGCACACATAATACCTAGATATTATTTTTATAAACAGATACTGTGTCTAAAACTATTCCTGATATTATTTAAATATGATTTAAATGTGTTTTCATTCAATGTTTTTAAAGACAATACATTGACATTTATTTACTGACTGACACGTAGGTATGTATACTTCATCTAAAACCACAAAGGCCGAACAACAAACACAATTCCATATTAATGAGATATTTGTTCATGTTCAGTTAAATAAAATGGATACTTAATAAATTCTATCTCAAAACCTAAAAATATATTTTATTTCATTTCAAAATCTTAAAATTTATTGTCGTGGGTCTATTGTACTGACATCTATTTCCATTTTCTGTCAACAACATTAAATACAGCGATCCGCTTCGCCAGAGATGTCACTACTTTCCATACAATAAATCGGCGTGTCGCCTCTTTTTTCTAAGTTTCCAGCCCCTGTGCTGTACTAAAACGGTTGGGCCGATTTCGAGTCATTCTTTTGTTTTCGAATTCTAAATTCAAATATTTTAACGTGACACTAGTTCTTTTTTATGCAATCACGGGAGGTTTGCAAACGACAGAACTTAAAAGGCAGCCCTCGTACTTCAATATCGATTTTAGAATAAATCCCCAAAATGGAATTTTCACATATTTTTCATCCATAAGCATGCTTCCGTTAATAAGCACTAGCACTACATGAAGTAGTACAACTATAGATAAAGTTTTTAGGGTTCCGTAGCCAAATGGCAAAAAACGGAACCCTTATAGATTCGTCATGTCTGTCTGTCTGTCTGTCTGTCTGTCCGTCCGTATGTCACAGGCATTTTACTCGAAAACTAGGTGTATTTGAATAAAATTTTCAGGATAGGTGTAGTTTGTTAACCGCTACATAATTTTGTAACTAAATTACTAAAAAAAATTTTTTAGGGGTGCTCTCCATAGATAAAACTGAAAGACAATTTTTTTTTTTCATTGCAAGCCCACGTGTGGCACATCAATCGATAGGCCTTTCAAAATAAATACAAGGTTTATCGGCAATGTTTTTGATTAAGTGAATAGAGTCGGATATAATCTCCTCGAGTCACTAAAATTGTGTCCCCCCCCTCTAATTTTTGAACCGTGTATTTTAAAAATATGAAAAAAATCATGCTCATAGGGCTTATTAAATTCTCTCAGCGAAAATTGTTTTGAACAAGATCGGTTCAAAGGTTTTTGAGATATTTCTAAAAAACTGCCTTCCTTAAAGAAAAGTACATAAGTGCCGTAAGATTTCAGTAACGATACGACCTTTTTAATAGGCACGGAACCCTCGTTGTGCGTGGTCCGACACGCACTTGGCCGTTTTTTCGAACTTTAATGTTCAATGTGGTGCTATTCATACCTTTTTCAGTCACCAATTACTTTGTAAATAAACAACTTTGATAAAAGAAGTTTTGCCAGGCTGCTGCAAATCTAGTGTAGGTATTTCAGTTATAATATAAAATAAATAATATGGTAATATATTTTTTTTTTTTGGGATTACTATTGATAAAGTGACCCTGTTTTTAAATGTATGCTCCCCCAGCTTTCCACATTGTAATGTTACGGATTCCATTTTCATTTAAGGTGAGTCGGGGCAAGAGTAACAACAGTCATCAATTGAGCGCCTTTTTGTACCGTCGGTAAAACGGACAAGCGTGTATTCGTTCCATCGTCAAATCATAGATGTCTCTTTCACTCGCCATATTTAAACAAAACGTGGTCTATTTTGACTGGTTAAGACTTGTGATAAGTGGAAGTGGACGTGTATAATTCAAAAGCGGTTTTGTGTGATTTATGGCTGTTAATTCGGATTTGTTTGTTGGTGAGTCGAATATTTATAGTTTATTTCTTATGTTAAGTACATCGTTATTTTCTGTTATTTAGGAATAACAGAAAAAAGCTTTTATTAAGCCAATAAAATTTTAAGCTCAAATTATTTAAGTGGGGCAAGAGTGCCAGTTCAGTCCGGGGGAAGGGAGTCATATGCTACTCTTACCCCATGTCAGGGCTGTCAAACCTTTTATAAATTGTCATGTTTATTACAAATTGGCACTGCTTAATTCAGGGATGTGCGTATGCGATTTTTCGACATTTAAGGATGCGGATGTTGGGTTCAAGCACTCAAAAACATAAATAATTATTAATCAACCATATCGTGACACAATTCCAATTACGAACAAAACAAAAAAATCGCCTCAGTTCTTGTCACCTGATAAAATGCGGCAAATTGGTATATGTATAACAAAAACAAAATAGAGATTTTTATTGGTTAAAGACGAAAGTAATCAGGAGTGGCATTCTACTGAATACTACTACTGTAATACCTACGAGTATAGGTACTCGTAAAAAGTATAGTTTTCAAAGTGAATTAAAAAATTAAAAGCATTTTTATTTATTTAAGTGTTAGGTTAGGTTAGGTTAGGTTGGGTTTGCCACCCCTGATAACACGTATTATGACATTCTTGCCCCAGAATATGTATAAACAAAGTTTCTCAGAATTTTGATGAGTTTTTCAACTTATTTCTACTGTGTTACTAAATACGTAAATCCACTGGAGCTGGTTAGATTTATTTAGTTCAAGTTAGGTACGTACGATGTTCCTCTTACCCCTTTCATGGGGCAAGAGGAACAGTCGTGCCGATTTTTATTTTTTTACAAATTAGTGCATGTTTTAAAAGGCCCTTTGCTTGATAAGTAGTTTCAATGAAAAATATATTAAGTTTACTTATATTTTATCGCTTTATTATACGAATTAATGCAATAATAAGATCACAAACACTATTTGAATCTAACTTTCAAAAAAATATGTTACTCTTACCCCGACGCACCTTAGTAATAAACATACTACAACTTTTGCTTGTTATAGGTTTGTACGGAACCCTCGGTGCGCGAGTCCGACTCGCGCATGGCCGGTTTTTTAATTTCCATTCCACAATTTGTGGCACAGGATCACGGCGTCAGCCATGAAAATGAAAGTTGGATTTCTTGGAGTTTTTTTTAATTTATTTCATTGCATGTTTGAGAAAAGCACTATACCATACCTCAGCGTGAAAAGGGGTTGCCGGCCGAGTACATATAGACGGCCGAGCGTAGCGAGTCAAATGCCTTCGACAGATCACAAAAAATACCGGCCATCTTGTGTTTTTCATCTAGGCCAGTTACAATGCAGTCAAAGATGTTTAGTGCGGCTGAAGTTGTTGACTGTTTTTGTATATCAGCATACTGATATTTTGTTATCAGTTCATTTGATTCTAAGGAATTCATGGCACTAGATGAAAGGATAGACTCCACTAACTTTATTGTATGTGTATTTTAATTTTGATTACTATAATATAATTATTCTTCACATGTCAACTACCAACTAAGGAAGAGCGGTGCCTCTTAGCTTAGCAGAGGTATTGTATACTTAAAAATAAAAAGAGGCACCATCAAATAACAATTGTAAACCACTCTGTGACTGAATAAATGATTTATGATTATGGTTATGATATGATAGTTAAGTGCCAAAGTATTGGCATGGTATGTAGGTAGATAAGAGATATATATTATATGGGTTGAATGTTTATTCGCTTGTAGAGGTGCTCTCTCAGTGACGTCTGTTTGTTATAGTTATACATACCTGTATATATATATCAATATTTATATATACATATAAGTACCTATACATATTTGTAATCACGTTCCCGTTAACGGCTCTAACGATTTCAATGAAAGGACGATGACCAAATTAGTATGGACGCGTGCCTACACAAAAGTTGCCCATTCCGAAGTTAACGTATATTTAATATAAAATCTATTGGATGTAGATTTAGCATTTTTTCCTTATTTCTATTAAACATGTAGGAGTCGTATATTTTTTGATTGAACAAATACGCCTTGTAATGACTTAGTAAGATCGCATGCTAAAGAGACTTTGCCGCATTTCTTCCGAAGGCGTTTTAGTGACGGTAAACAATTGGTTTCCTTAGAATAGTTTTATAGAAGTATTTTCCATAAAATAATGGTGATTGGATCATCCTCAACATCATCTGAGGCTCTATAGCCCTGAGTGGCACTTCGCCTGGTCGTATATTCCTCCACGATTCAGACTTAATGTTATGCATATGAGCAGATATTCTTATTTTACAATGAATATTATATATTAACTAGGTACAGTCGCCATCAGTATATCGGAGCGGCCAAAGTGCTCACAAATATCTATATCTATCGCGTTCAGATATTTGTGAGCACATTGGACGCCCCGATATATCTGATGGCGACTGTACCTCAAAGATGTCTTATTTGAATGAACGTATAAATAGTTTATTTTTTTAATAAGTACATTACTATCCCAGATATATACATGTCTTCAAAAAAAAACCAACACTACATACACATCTATATTAATGTGAATTCAGCACAATAATTATGTATGGCAGGTAAGAGATAAAGTTAGGACATTACATGTACAAATATACTTAAATATACATGGCCACTTACAGGAAAAAGAAGCGTCGGTCGTCCACCAGCACGATGGGTTGACGACGTAAAAAAGGCCGCGGGTCATTTCTGGATGAGACTATTTAGCACAGGACCGGGATAAGTGGCGTACTCGAAGAGAAGTTTATGCTCAGCAGTGGGCGATAAAAGGCTGAAAATTATGATGATGATGATAAATGTTTGCGTTAATTATTATACCTACAACTTATTTTATGCTGTTCTCCTGCTATTCAACAAAAGAGGGCGATAGATTGACAATTTTAGTTGTTAAGTTGATGTCAATCACTGGCATGACTACGTATCTGGGGGCACGGCAGTGCCCCCGCCAAGTCGAGCGCAAAGCAAACACTGCCGTACCATCCTTTACTGGAACCATTTCGCCGCATTTTCAGGCCCCTATTTGAGAACTTCTGGATAAGACCAGAACGCAGAAATTTTCGTCATCCAGTAAGATATAATCACATACTTCAAATGCAAAATTTCAAGTCTGCAGGTCATTTAGTTCCGAAGTTAAGCGAAAGCAAAGTTTTGCATTTATGACACTCACTCACTCACTCATTCATTATCATCAAAATAGAACTAGTACTTCCCATAAACTCAGAGAGCTGAAATTTGGTACAGAGTTAGGGTTTAATGGCCACATAAAGGGAAAACTATAAAAAATTGCAATTTCAACCCAGCTTTCTAGATACACCAACTGTATACATTACTTTGTAATCCTATACAAATATATAGGATTACAAAGTTACATTTGCAGTGAATGGGAAAATTCAAAAGCAAGAATGGGCCTGCATTCATCGTTTGTATGTATAGATAACACATTAACCTACAAAAATAAGTGAGATCCCATAAAAAACATTCCATGTAAAAAAGAAGCCAAGTCTCAAAACTCTTCCACCGTAAAAAGTTGTGAGATATTTCGTAGAGCCAAGTCTCAGGCATTCTTATTAATCTTTATTTGCTTGCTAAATAAAATTTTGTGACTTGGCAATCACACAATACTACATAATTTTAGGTAAGTATGCAAAAATCCATAAATACAGTTAAGTTGTGTGATTGCCACGTTGCAGAATTTTATTTAGCAAGCAAATAAAGATTAATAAGAATGCCTGAGACTTGGCTCTACGAAATATCTCACAACTTATTACGGTGGAAGAGTTTCGAGACTTGGCTTCTTTTTTACATGGAATGGTTTTTATGGGTCACAGATTACAGAAAAAGGCAGATAGGCTCTAATAAATTGAACGTATTCTATCTATATATACCCGATCTCTTCTTACTTTTGTACTTATAGCTTGACCACAACCGCTGTGCCGCTTTTAGGTATGCGCGGGGAGGCGGGGTGACGCGGCGGGGGTGACGGGGCGAGGCGGGGACGGCGGAATGACAAATGCTCTGCCCCCCCGTCTCGCCGCTCGCATACCTAAGGAGCGGCACAGCGGTTGTGGTCAAGCTATAACAACGAGTAAGAAACGGAACTAGGGTCATTCCGCCGGTTAGCGACCACCTAATTTCATGTGCCGGTGGGCGACCACTTAAGCTGAGTTGGTGAACTGAAAGGATATTTTCTCGGTTTTTTAGTAGATTTCTATTCTAAAACAACAAAAAAATGCATGTACAAGTAATTGCCTCAATAGGGTGTGTAGAATTGATGTTATCTTCAATAGAAAAAACCTTCTCCTTCAGGTGGTCGCTAACCGAAGGTGGTCGCGTAACCAGCGAAATGACCCTATATGTAATCTGCCAGGTCTTCATTCGTCATTGTCTCTGCTTTTTCGCTCGCACGATGTATCTCGCTCTCTCGCTCGCATGAGATTTAGTGCAACGAAAGATATTTTGTTACAAGTTATCGACATCGATATTTACTTTTCATATATTTGTCACCTGAACCATTCGTAAATAAATTGTATCTCCATACAAATATATACATGCATACAAAATGTCATTTACAGCATTTACCACAATAAAAACAAAAACCATAGGTACCTACCTTGACTTAACTATCTAAGTCCTGACACAATCATACCTACGTGAGGTGTAGACAGCTAAGTAGCTGTCCGAATGAAGTGATTCGGACTTTAAATAAATATTAAAATGTAATTAAGCCATATTTAACAACTATAATAATAATGTGTAATAAAGTACTAAAATAAACCTCCAGCTGACTCACATTGGTTTTTCCATCTCTCAAACTTACCAAACGCCTCTCCTACATAAATAATTCACTTATTCAATTCAATATTCATGAACTTTAAAATAGTTACAACTCTATAAGTGTCAACTTGACGTTGACGTGTCGGCAATATTGTTTACTATTTTAACACTGTGGTGGGCGGCAGTAGATGGAGACAAGTCGTTAATAGACTCAAAATACCGCACTATTCGTCTCATTCTAACTAAGCTCAGCTGCCCATAAGAAGTGACAGAGACAACTATATGAAACATCGTCTTGCTTTATACTGCGGGTCTGTATTAGTCTTTGCTATGCATGTGCTATGCTATGTATTTACATGAACAATCAGTTTCTACTCAACGAGAGGTAGCGCTTTTGAGATAAAAGGGCTTTCTTTAGCATTAATTCGAATCGCTCTCTGTTGTCCATGGACTGACTAAAAAACTGTCAGTCTGAGAATCTCAGCACGTAAAAAATATGACGAGCCGAGAGCGTGTAATTATTATGGCCAAAGGACAAGACATTACATAATACCACGAATATTCAATAGCATACCCTCAGAAGATAACTTTTTGTCAAAACCTATATTTAAGAAAAAACTTAAGGCATTGTTGATTGAGCACCATTGTAAAAAACCTGATACTTTTAAATAATGTATGGTTAGTTTTTAACGAGATTCATTCCTTAACAAGTTATACAATTAAACAGTTTACCCCTAGTTTTAGCATAATAGTATGTACTAACAGTAGATAAAGGAAAGAATGAGTGTGCTTAACCCATTCGCCAACAAACTTCTCCGCAGTTTGGCGAAATTTTTGTAGTAGTTTTAAGTTTTTATTTTATGTGAGCAATAAATAAATTAAAAAAAAAGATAGAAAATTCGACGTTTGTTCAAAGGTTTGTTCCTATAATTTTTCAGGAAAATACACGTACACAGTACAAAGTATTTTAGAAATCGGCTAATTGGTTCCGGATATTATCCCTACATACTTATTTGACTATTACTACATACAAATATAGTAGGTACAACATTTTTTAATACCACGATAGTAGCTAGCGAGCTTACAACCAGCATTAATGTAAGCAGATACCACAGCTTATGAACTTTTACGACATTACGACACAAGCTCGTTGCTGACCCTTTATTGCGTTGAGTACCTATTCGCTGTGTCAAGAACTAGAAACCAATGTAGTTTCCGTACCTACTCTCAACACAGCCCTCCGGCACTTCCAACGGGAATCTCCAACCGGTCTTCGGAACCACAGGACTCAACACCACATACTTAACTACAGAGCAATTAGTGGTATTATTAAGGATATAGTCTTCTATAAGATCGGACACAGGAGTGGTTATAACCAATAAATAAAATAAAAATCATTTTCATCAAACTTGCTCGTCAATGGCGTTATTACTTGCGAGCGTACAGAGCAGTTATAGCCGTTTTACCTCCCACGGGCTGTTAAGTTTAGTTTTAAAATATAGAACCCACTCATACTTCACTTCGGACTGAGGATGTTTCCAATCAGCCAAGGTGTATTTCATATCTTCAAAAGTTTGCTACAACCTACTTTTAATATGTAAGTATAAAACATATCTTTATATTCCATTTGACTGCAATTTAATGTTTAGCAGAATTATTTACAGATTTAATATGTAGTTATTTAGTGTCTATGTAAAATGTTTTTAAGTGTTTTCAAATCGTGGCTATATACCGAAGGGTCTTTGCCATACGCGCCTCACGTCAAATTCAACAAAATGGATAACCGACAGGTTGACATTATTAGGATTTGTATTAATTTCATCTAAAATGTATTTGTTTCCTCGCAAATGTGATGAAAAATATTGTGTATAACACGGGCGTAAGAATATTGCAAACTCGAGTCATCAAAAGCCAATATTCCACTTACGCCCCTCGTTAAACAATGTACAATTATTTCGGATCACAAAAAATCCATATTAGCAAGCTTTTTTTTCTACGTGATTAAGAAAACTTTCTCCTCTCTATTCGATTTTTCCTCTTTATTTTACTACTAGTATACAGTATGTAACAGAACGAAAGGCAAAGCTGATACCTGGTTGATGGTAAAGTGGAGTATGTTGTAATAGCATACTTTGTATTAACTTTCAGTTGATTTTTTTTTAATTTGCACAATCTCAGGATGACTAGGTTCTTAGGTCCTCTTATTTGCAGTCGGTTAAAGATTCTTGTAATATCCCGTAGAAACAGTAAGACGTCAAACTAATCAAAACCAATCCACATGTCAGCTTATTGCAATTTCAAGTATGACTGCACTACCACATGCCTACAGTACGGAACACTAACCACTTTCTGTAATAATAATTTAAGGTAAGTAAAAATAATAATTATTGATGTTATTATTACAGGATTTTCGCATGACATTGTAGTTCTCTTTGACATTTTAGATTTGTCACCTTGTTATTGTCTCTATCGTGATTTTAAAAGAGGTCAGGTTAAATCACTTATTGGACTTTTTTCTTTAAACTGCAAGTCGAGGTGTGACGTTCGTGTGTCAGATAAAATCTAGATAGAAATTTAAGTAAAAAATACTGATAAGTGATAATGCCTTTGAACTTTTCTGCGGAGGAACTTGTGGATATGATCCTTGTTTACGGAGAGTGTAGGATTAACGGGAATCCCGCTCTTCGTCTGTACGCGGAGAGGTTTCCCGCACGAAGGCAACCCAACAACGCCCGTGTGATCGTCAATGCGATTATCCGTCTACGAAATAACAACCCGCCGGTGCCGATTAACCCAGGAGGGCCTCAACGACCTCACTTGAGAGAGGAAGAGCAGGTATTGTACCATTTTCACAACCAACCGGGTTCTAGTACGAGACGTGCAGGACTCATTTTAGGCATGAGTCACACCGCCGTCCATAGAATACTAAAACGCAATCGACAAAACTATTAAAACGGTTCATGCGTTACAACCGATTATAACAAACGGGCTGTGTATGCTTTGCAAAAAATAAGACAAGATCGTAACTTTTTGAAATGTACACGAAAACAATCATCGTCGCTTGCCCAGATGTTTACGTACAGGCGGCCACATCGAATAACATTATCAGCTGACATTTATGATTATGACATATATGTAATTTTATTAGTTGTCACCAAGAAGCTTACATATAAAGACTGGAGGTCGCCCTTCCGAACATTCGTAAAAAATACCCTGAACGACGTCACGTCTTTCATGGCATCTCTTCCTAGCTTTGTGATGTGCATGCTATGGAAACTTAGAACCTATTGCAAATCCAGATTTTGATTGAAAACGGTGCTGCCACCTACTCGCCAAATTTCTAGGTAGCTGTTGCTGTAGCGAACTAAAATATCAGTGTTGTTACATTCAAATATTTTATTTGATGTAGGGAGATTGATACGTGCTACGTAAATGAATATGAGGAGTTCAATAATGAGAAAACCTGTAGTATTCAGGTTTTAATAAAAATAAAATTGTACATTATTTGAAATAATACACGGAGAAATATTGAATGACAATGACATGGCAGGCAGGAGTAAAATTAGAGGTTGGCAAGGAAGGAGGTTGCAAATAGATCATATCACGTCAAGGAGAACAGTATATTGTATAATGGTAACACAACATTGTGTCTGCTTGACATAAGTATAATGTCGTTTTGCGTGAAATATGTTGACATAATTTGCGTCAATAAATCCAATTTAAATTTAAATTTCAACGAAGTTTGTTTGTGATTTGTGCATTTATCTATTACTGGAGGACCTGATAGGGCTATAGACACCGCTAGTCGACCGAGCGCGGCGGTCTGTTGAGAAATATCTAGGAAAATGTAGTACCGAGTGACCTTGGTTTTGGATGAGCGTGTCGTTTTAATGTTTCTTGCTTTATATTAATAATATGGTCCTTTCCGTGCATGAAGTTACTAATGTATTGTTAATAACTTAAATAAATCTGTGTATTCCTCATTTTTACGTTTCATTTCACAACAGTTATTACAAACATTTAAAATACTGATTAATAAAATACGACCGAATTGAGAAGTTCCTTCTTTTTTTTATCGTTTAAAAAGTTTTATACGCCAAAGCACAGATGGCGCTTGTACGCAAGCATAAAATGCCTTCTCAATTTGGCTGAGTTGCCTGTCTATCTCAGTATGTATATTGTAGTCTTTGGTGATGTGTTGCTATAACTTGAAACACAAACAATGCGACATATTTATAAAGACATGCTCTACGCTATTAATGTTATTTTTTATTTTGTTATAATTTCAGAAAATTAAATTATTATTTATTTATCGTATGGCAATTTAGTGTATTTAGAACCGTGAGATCTTCGAAAAGACAGTACGGTTGCCTGCCTGAAAATTAAATGCAAAAGAAAATGAATTAACTGAAATTAAAATGTATTGACTTTTCTATATATCACTCCAAAATTACCACCGCAACCATAATCCTGACTTTGACGGCATGCTCGTACTGCTTGTTCTGGCAATACTAATGAAAAAAAATATGACCGTTATGTCAACTAACTTTCATCAACTCAATAGTATTTTCCGTGAAATAAACGCACTGTTACGGTTTAATGGACTTATAAATCATGAATTGTAGGTATAGTGAAGTGTAGAAGTACATATATACCGAAATCGGATATTAAACTACACAGGTAAGTGGGAAGTTACGAAAATATCGGTAAATTTTACGGCAATACATTTTGGGCTTATATCAGTAGGTAAATGTTGTTATTTTTCTATGCAATCCACGCGCAAATAATTCTATTTTAACCTTTTAGTGTGCTTGTTGTTTATTTAAAGTTAAACACTAACTTTATAGACCAATTGAAATGTGTGTAAAGATACAACTAGGGTGACCATTCTGTTCTCTTGCGAGGTATTTTTATTCGTATTGCAAGGAGCAAAATCTTTAATATTGTACAGTTTCTGTGTTCATTATTGAATGTCTGTAATAATATAGTTTTAACTTGTATGATTACCATTAATCTTAATTTATACTGATAATTTCAGATTTCCAAAGGACGTAGAAAGGCAGGGGCATTGGTTGTCAATTGTGCCTATAAAGGGACAGTTGAAGGAAAGTTCAAGAATTTGCAGCTTGCATTTTAAAGCTGAAGATTATGACAGAGATAAACCAGGACACCTAATCAAAAATGCTATCCCATATTACTTGCCTCTGGTTTGCGGCTGTGTTGCAACAAATGTATTATACGCGGCCGTCAACCCCGTTTCTCGCGGACATTTGTATAGTGCATTTCTCAAACTTACAATGAAATAAAAATAAAAAGTAGTCAATTTGTTTTATTCGTAGGTTAAGACAACTAAATCATACGTTTCTGAACTGCACCGCCTGCACCGCCACCGCCGCCGCTGCGCCGCCAGCTCCGGGTCCCCGCCCTCCACTGCGCCCCCTCGGCGGCAAAACAAAAGAAGGTTGCTTTACAGGCCTAAGTGTGTTAGGCTGTATGAAATTCCTTTACATATCATCTTCTCTCACCGCACCGAATACGTATTAGTTCCGGACCTAATTTAAAGTAAGTGATGTCAACATTTCATTGCAATTTTGAGAAAAATGTATTTGAAGATAATAAGATGCCTATCTGTCTTTTCGATTATTTATTCATCCTAGGTAGTAGGATGATGTATTGAGAATAATTTGCATATATGAGTATCAAGTATCTTAAAATTCGTCAGTTATTCCTAACGTATGCAGAATCGTGGACACCCTAAAAGAAAGAGATGACAGGAAGACGTGACGTCATTTTTTCCTGTTTCAAACGAATGTTGGAAGGGCAACCTCCAGTCTATATATGTAAGCTTCTTGGTTGTCATTGATACTGAGTTGATAATATTGTAAACTTTTTTGTTTTTTTTTCGTGCTACAAGTCGAATTGATTCATAGGGCATAAAGATCAATTGTTCCGATTTTCATGCTTTTAACACTATTTGCAGCTTTTTACTGAATTTCGGGGTGTACCGCTAGCACTAGAGCGGGTACCTATAGAAAATGTATACTTGATGTATTCAATTAAAAAAACTGTTCTACCACAGATAAAATTAAGTAAATACATTCATTTTGTAACTTATTAAAGAGGCTAGCATTAGTGAAAAATTTGATGGTGTCGCTGACGTAAAAGTTTTTTTTTTTAAAGTATTTGTATTTTTTTTTTCTTTTTGTATGGCAATATATCCTATAATTGGTGTCATATAATTGTCTTTACTATATGCACATAATACGTGACGCACGTCAAATCGGCTGGCTAGAAAAATTGTTTTGGAAAAAAGATCCAATTTTGTTTGTTTTTTTTTTACAACTAGGTATAAACTTTTGGGGGCTCAAATTTTGCATACTTGTTACGAATACCAAGCCAGATCATCGAAAAAGATTACAAGCCAAAACTCGCTGGGGGCAGATTCACTTATACTATATATTTTTTAAGATTAGAATTATCTGTCAAACGGGTAAACAAAGAAGCAGTGGTCGTAAACCTTCCTTCTTCGATTTCGACCGATACCACTGAATTTCTCGGAACTTGTGTACATACGAGTACATATCATTTGATATTTGCCGATAGCTGAACGCATAGTTTTCACATTTATTACTAATTTGTTGGCGAAACTGTAAGTTATAAGTGTTTATAAGCAAGATGGCGGCAATAGAAATAAAATAAATAGAAATCACAACCGACTCAACCGACAACAACCGACAACAATATGAACTCGAATGAAAAACCCACACGAGTGATAGTTGACAGATAGTGACAGTGACGTTTAAAAATAGACCATTGTGTGAGAACTCTGCCTCTTTAGGTTTTTAATGTACAACCTTTCCATGAAAAATTGCAAACGCAATTTATTAAAATTCTTATCTTTTCATCTTAGAATATAAATTAACTAATATTATGTTACTTATCTGTTCACAACACTGAGTAATGTATGTATTAATAAAACATGATAATAAATACGTGATATTTATTAACTCGTATTCACTGTTCGCTCCGCAGAATGTGCCCGATAAAAAACCTTATATCTCGTTCTGCAAAGGTCTCTTCTAATGCTAAAAAAACAGACTATAGCTTAATCCTGCCATCTTCTTTTCGCATGAACCCAATAATAGCTATTTTTGAAATCATAACTCGAAAGCAAAAAGGAGATAATTACCGGTTTTTCAAATTTGAATTTTCAATGTACCTAATATGGAGAATAGTACTTTATTGGAAGTTGTGTATTTATAATATAGTAAATTTATGGGTCCGCATGCAGACGCAATCGCGAGCGGAAGCTAGTAAAAAACAAATATCGAATATCTTCAAATTAGAGTGCCTTACTCGTAGAATAACAATCTGTCGTATTTAAATGCACTTTATTCAAACCATGGAAAGCTACCTTGAATTTGAAGGAAGTTATAAATTAAAAATCGTGTAGAAGTTATAATAACTGAAGCAGTTATGATGTATTAAAATTTATTAACAGTTGGAATAAAAACCAATGCACCCAATTTGATCATTATAATACCGCATCAATGTCATTCATCATCATTATAAAGCCGCGGTTCCTAGTTGTTGTTCTTCGTGGCTCGTGGTCTGTTTCCTCTCGTTGCGCGCCCGTCGCTACAGTGTTACCCCGGTTACTTCTTCTTGTTCTTCGTGGTCTGTTTCCTCTCATTGCGCGCCCGTCGCTACAGTGCTACCCCGGTTACTTCTTCTTGTTCTTCATGGTCTGTTTCCTCTCATTGCGCGCCCATCGCTACAGTGCTACCCCGGTTACTTCTTCTTGTTCTTCGTGGTCTGTTTCCTCTCATTGCGCGCCCGTCGCTACAGTGCTACCCCGGTTACTTCTTCTTGTTCTTCATGGTCTGTTTCCTCTCATTGCGCGCCCATCGCTACAGTGCTACCCCGGTTACTTCTTCTTGTTCTTCATGGTCTGTTTCCTCTCATTGCGCGCCCATCGCTACAGTGCTACCCCGGTTACTTCTTCTTGTTCTTCGTGGTCTGTTTCCTCTCATTGCGCGCCCGTCGCTACAGTGCTACCCCGGTTACTTCTTCTTGTTCTTCATGGTCTGTTTCCTCTCATTGCGCGCCCATCGCTACAGTGCTACCCCGGTTACTTCTTCTTGTTCTTCGTGGTCTGTTTCCTCTCATTGCGCGCCCGTCGCTACAGTGCTACCCCGGTTACTTCTTCTTGTTCTTCGTGGTCTGTTTCCTCTCATTGCGCGCCCGTCGCTACAGTGCTACCCCGGTTACTTCTTCTTCTTCTTCGTGGTCTGTTTCCTCTCATTGCGCGCCCGTCGCTACAGTGTTACCCCGGTTACTTCTTCTTGTTCTTCGTGGTCTGTTTCCTCTCATTGCGCGCCCGTCGCTACAGTGCTACCCCGGTTACTTCTTCTTGTTCTTCGTGGTCTGTTTCCTCTCATTGCGCGCCCGTCGCTACAGTGCTACCCCGGTTACTTCTTCTTGTTCTTCGTGGTCTGTTTCCTCTCATTGCGCGCCCGTCGCTACAGTGCTACCCCGGTTACTTCTTCTTGTTCTTCGTGGTCTGTTTCCTCTCATTGCGCGCCCGTCGCTACAGTGCTACCCCGGTTACTTCTTCTTGTTCTTCGTGGTCTGTTTCCTCTCATTGCGCGCCCGTCGCTACAGTGCTACCCCGGTTACTTCTTCTTGTTCTTCGTGGTCTGTTTCCTCTCATTGCGCGCCCGTCGCTACAGTGTTACCCCGGTTACTTCTTCTTGTTCTTCGTGGTCTGTTTCCACTCATTGCGCGCCCGTCGCTACAGTGCTACCCCGGTTACTTCTTCTTGTTCTTCGGGGTCTGTTTCTTGGCGTTCCTGAGGTACTTGAAGGGGCCGAGCGCGCGGCGCACCATGACGCCGCGCCACCAGGCCTGCGCGCGCATCGCGGCGTTGCGCAGCCGCTCCTCGCGAGCCAGCCGCGCGGCGCGCTCGCGCTTGAACGTCAGCCATCCGCGCATCTCGCCTTCGTGAAGGTCGTACTGCAAAATTTTTAAGTACGTACTAAAGACTGCGCGCGTATTGCAAAGGACGCAGGCAATTCCGCGGAATAGACAAAGCCTACGACACGACGATCCAAAAAGTCTATTCTATAAACAGGTTAATTAATTTTTGAAATCGTATTCTATGAGGTTCCGGAATTTACCCCTTAGATACATACAGGGATGCCGCGGATGTGATTTTTTTGATATCCGCGGATGCGGAAGTGGATGCGGATATATTAGGGCACACATCCGCGGGTGCGGATGTGGATTTTGTTGTGTACTCAAAAATGTAAATAAACAACGTCCATTTTATGTTTTCAGTTATCACGCAATCATCAAACACGTTGAGACTAAATTACAATCGTAGCGAACAACTCAAAAACGCGTCCGCAGGTCACAGTAACGACAAGAAGTTTTTTTTACTAATGGCGAAAATGGCTCCTTTCTTGTCGTGAATTACACTAAGTACATCCGCATCCGCAAAAACTCCGCAACGATTTTGGCGGATGCGGATGCGGATGCTGATGTTGAAATTTGTGCAGAACTTCCGCGGTTGCGGATGTAGTCCAGGCAATAAACTGACAACTTGTATGGAAAAAATGACAATTTTGGAAATAATTTATAATAGCTTATGTTTTATGTATAACGGATATATTATCAATTAAATAGTTACCCAGCGACAAAATCCGACAAAATTTCAGACATCGAAAAAATGATAAGTTAACTGGCTTCTAAAAAGTCAGTAAAAATATGAATAAATGTTTTTGTCTTTATTTTGGTTCATTTACATTTGCTTTATAATATTCAAGATAAATCGTACAAAAAAAGATAACGCATGCTTCACTTAAATCTACATAATTACTTCCGGGTGGAAAGTTTGTCGGATTCTTGACTAAATCATCTTAGAATAACATTTTCAAATGAAATCAACAAAAAAAACGCTATTATAAATTAATGTTTTTCAAAACCGTATTTTGCCTGGAGTAATGCGAATGTCTGCAACATCCCTGATACAAACTTACAAAGCTGCGAACTCTCTGGCTTTTCCTCTTTATAATATTGGTATAGACTATCGGCCGTATTCATAAACGTCCTACAAGCCTGTTTTAACTAAAATGGCGTTAAAATTCGTTTGTCCTTATCTGTCACTTTGACGTTTGTGTTCGCAAGATAGGGACAACAATTGGTCATTGTCATGGCAAACTTCTCTTTTATTTATTCTTAAGACAAGAGCCTGTGCTGATAATTTTAAAACGATTCGCCCGCGTAGTTATACTTTTGCTGTTGACTGTACTCAGCTGAATCTACAATTACAGTCAGCTAACAAATCTCTCTGTGCTTCTTACTATCATACCCTTAGACACCGATTCTGTTATGGTATCAAGATATTTTCGAAACCGAAAATACCTAAGTACTTAGTAGAGTCAATAACATTGATAAAAGATCACAGGCCAGTTACGTGATGGACTGGCTTAGATACTAAAAACCGGCCAAGAGCGTGTCGGGCCACGCTCAGTGTAGGGTTCCGTATTTTTGTGTATTTTTTTTCAAAAACTATTCAACCTATCAAGTTTAAAATAATTTTCCTAGAAAGTTTTTATAATGTTCTACTTTAAAGAACTTTTTCATATTTTTAAAACTTATGGTTCAAAAGTTAGAGGCATTTTTTTTAACTTCTGGAGCGATTATCTCCGAAAATATGAACATTATCAAAAAATGATTTTAGCAAACCCCTATTCATTTTTAAATACCTATCCAACAATATATCACACGTTAGGGTTGAAATGAAAAAAAAAACACTCCCCACGTTACGTATAGGGGAGGGGTACCCTAATAAAATAAAATAAATCACTTTTTATTTTACCACTTTGTCGGCGTGATTGACATACATATTAGTACCAAATTTCAGCTTTCTAGTGCTAACGGTTACTGAGATTATCCGCGGACGGACGGACAGACAAAGCGAAACTATAAGGGTTCCTAGTATACTGCGGAACCCTAAAAAGACTGTCGAAATGGCTTTCCACAAGGCGTATATAATGTATGACTAACAATAGGACTGAGAGTGGTGGCGTAGTTAGAGCTGGTTGCTGAGAAAATCGGGATCACGATCCTCAACATTGGAGAACAACGACAGTATCTTGGCCGCGGTAGGCGGTGATGTGGTACAAATACTCACCAAGTTTTGCAGTTGTTCCCTGGACTTAATAGCTACCAAATAAACATCTCGTATATTAGCCAGTTTCTCAATTATATTGGCCAAGTCGTCAGAGTAGCGGATCCGCCAATAGTCTGTAACCTCTTCACGTTCCTGTAAAATAATTTGCATTAAAAAAACCTCGCAAATTTCGATCATAGTGGAAAATTGAAAAATTATTCGCCACGAGCGGGATTTTAACCCACAACCTTTACTGTTAAAAATGGGGTAGCGCATTGTTACTAACGATTCTCAATGTAACTTGAGACGTTGGTGCAGTTTCAGAAGGACCCACGGTAGCTCAATTGGCAGAGCGATGGACGGATTCCAAAGGTTGTGGGTTCAAATCCCGCTCGTGGCGAATAATTTTTCAATTTTCCACTATGATCGAAATTTGGAATTTCGTTAGCGGACGTTTCTGCTTAATAAACATTTACTGTTAAAAACCTCGCAGTTACGGCCTACATATATAAATTTGTAAATGCGTGAATATTCTTGAATCACGCTACAGTTAGGGCCCTTCCGCATTGGTGAGGCTGCACAGGCTGTATCGTAATGTACCGAGAGCTTAGGTGCCACCCAGATTGCCTTACTACTTAGTCGGTATTTAATTATCTATTTGGTTTACCAACAATTGTTTACAGTATATATTACGTGAATAGCTTACAATAACAGTTTTATGCTAGATGTAACAATCACCGACTGGTAAACATCAACGCATATTACAACAACTGGCAGTGAGAAAACGAATATTAAAAAGTAACAATAATTATCGAAATTCCCCAAAACCCAACCTTGAATTTAAAAGCTCATTTCCACAAGTTAAGGTCTATATCATGTTAGATAATTGCGTTAAAGTTTCTAAAATGAGTAAAAAAGAGTAAAAAAAACGTGAAAAATATGTACCTATTTAAGAGCATACAGAGATCCTGAAAAACTAAACTAAAGTGCATACCTCTATATATCCGTCTCATGACATGACAGCATGCATTTAGAATTTCGCATAACCTCGGGATAGGTGATTAGTTGCTGCCGGAAACAGTGCGTCTGAGCGGAGGACAGAGCGGAGAAATGGGGTTGCGTAACCTACTCTACCATAATATTAAGTTGTCATCCAAACTATAATCGAACCCAAAATTTCAGTTCAATTGATTGAAGATATCTGCTTCAAAATTGAGTTGCAAGACTTGCAAGATTCCACCCGAACAAAGATAGTTACATAAGGTGAGTCGGGGTAAGAGTATCATACTTTTTTGAAAGTTAGATTCAAATAGTGTTTGTGATCTTATTATTGCATTAATTCGTATACTAAAGCGATAAAATATAAGTAAATTTAATATATTTTTTAATTAAAACTACTTATCAAGCAAAGAAACTATTAAAACATGCACTAATTTGTAAAAAAATAAAAATCGGCAGGACTGTTCCTCTTGCCCCATGACTGGGGTAAGAGTATCGTACGTACCTAACTTGAACTAGGTTAGCTCCAGTGGATTTACGTATTTAGTAACACAGTTGGTAGACGCTGACAAGACAATTAATACCTTAATAAGTTGAAAAACTCTTCAAAATTCTGAGAAACTGCGTTTTCTGGGGCAAGAGTGTCATAGTAGGTGTTATCAGGGGTGACAAACCACCTAACACTTAAATAAAAAAAATAATGCTTTGAATTTTTGAATTCACTTTGAAAACTATACTTTTTACGAGTACCTAATACTCGTAGGTATTACAGTAGTGAGTAGTAGTATTTAGTATTAATGCCACTCGTGATTAATTAAAACTACTTATCAAGCAAAGAAACTATTAAAACATGCACTAATTTGTAAAAAAATAAAAATCGGCAGGACTGTTCCTCTTGCCCCATGACTGGGGTAAGAGTATCGTACGTACCTAACTTGAACTAGGTTAGCTCCAGTGGATTTACGTATTTAGTAACACAGTTGGTAGACGCTGACAAGACAATGAATACCTTAATAAGTTGAAAAACTCTTCAAAATTCTGAGAAACTGCGTTTTCTGGGGCAAGAGTGTCATAGTAGGTGTTATCAGGGGTGACAAACCACCTAACACTTAAATAAAAAAAATAATGCTTTGAATTTTTGAATTCACTTTGAAAACTATACTTTTTACGAGTACCTAATACTCGTAGGTATTACAGTAGTGAGTAGTAGTATTTAGTATTAATGCCACTCGTGATTACTTTCGTCTTTAACCAATAAAAATCTTTGTTTTGTTTTTGTTATAGGTACATATACCAATTTGCCGCATTTTATCAGGTGACAAGAAGTGAGGTGATTTTTTTGTTTTGTTCGTAACTGTAATTGTGTCACGATATGATTGATTAATGATTATTTATGTTTTTGAGTGCTTGAACCCAAAATCCGCATCCTTAAATGTCGAACAATCGCATACGCATCATCACATCCCTGAATTAAGCAGTGCCAATTTGTAATAAACATGACAATCTATAAAAGTTTTGACAGCCCTGACATGGGGTAAGAGTAGCATATGACTCCCTTCCCCCGTACTGAACTGGCACTCTTGCCCCACTTAAATTATTGGAGGTAAAAATTTTATTGGCTTGATAAAAACTTATAATCGATAGGAATAACAGAAAATAACGATGTAACATCCATACTAATATTATAAATGCGAAAGTGTGTCTGTCTGTCTGTCTGTCTGTCTGTCTGTCTGTCTGTTACCTCTTCACGCTTAAACCGCTGAACCGATTGAGATGAAATTTGGTATCGAGATAGTTTGAGTCTCGGGGAAGGACATAGGATAGTTTTTATCCCCGAAATCATCCCCTAAGGGGATGAAATGGGGGGGTAAAAGTTTGTATGGAGCTGCGATATAAACGAGTTCCACGCGGACGGAGTCGCGGGCAGAAGCTAGTAAGAAATAAACTATAAATATTCGACTCACCAACAAACAAATCCGAATTAACAGCCATAACACACACAAAACCGCTTTTGAATTATACACGTGCACTTCCACTTATCACAAGTCTTAACCAGTCGAAATAAACCACGTTTTGTTTCAATATGGCGTGAGAAAGAGACATCTATGATTTGACGATGGAACTAATACACGCTTGTCTGTTTTACCGACGGTACAAAAAGGCGCTCAACTCAAAAGAATTTGCTGGAGAAGCTTTTGACCCTCTTCCCCCGACTCACCTTACATTGCAAGTTAATTGCTAAATAAAAGCTTGTAATACCATTACGTACGCGCGAGCTCTCTCGATTTTTCTTGCACTATCCGTCTCTCTCTTATTAGAAAAGTTAGAGAGTTATAGTGCGACAAAAATCAAGAGAGCTCGAGCGCCGTCTTGTGATCTAGCGGTGCTGTAGTCTTTTACCGATGTTATGGCAACATTACAGTGCATTTTTGAGAAATAGTTCATTACGGCAGATATCAGTAAGTAAGCCATACTGGCTGATAGTGAATGGCTCTTGCGGTCAAAGCAAGTATAGTTAGTGAAATGAAACGAGAAAATAGGATAAAAATAGCCAGGCCGCGTCCTGTGGGCTTAAATCCCTGCGTTTAATTATTTTCACAGACTTACTTGCACTTTTTTTTAACGTTTACTATTTTACTATTGTTATTTTTATAACTAATGTTCTTACTTTTAATTTTAACTCGGACGTTTTTTTTGTAAACTACACAAAAAAAAGACCGGGTTGCACTCCGGGAGTGCCAGCAGAAGTGAAAACTCAATAACATTGTAACAGTTGTTCGATCAGGTCACGTGACATCTTACGGTGTCACCCTAAAAATGAATTTGACGCAAATTTATAAACAATTATCAATTATTTAGGCGGACGGGCCGCGGGCGCGTTGGGTGCGAGGGGCCGCCGGCTCGCCCGTCGGCGCGCCGTCGGCGGCGGCAAACACAATACCAATTTGTTTTTGCCATTGCCAAATATTTTTTAAAGCTTTATCTCTTTAGGAATAACGTCTAAATTCGAACTATTCGAATTTGCAAGAACGGCAGATGGCGGTGGCGACCATAATATCAATTTGTTTTTGCCGTTGGTAAATATTTTTCTAAGCTTTATCTCTTTAGGAATAACGCCTAAATTCGAACTATTCGAATTTTCTCAATAGTAAAACGGTGAAGGACGCGTTGGTATTATTACAAATTTATTTGCAGAATATGCTATTGCAAAAAGTGTTTAACGGCTTTATACTCTTACGAATAGCGTTCAGTTTTGAATGAAGTCGAATCGGCTAGCAGCAAAAAGTGATCTCCTTCACATCTGACGTCACAAAACTCTGTCGCGTATTTAACAATTTTTCCCCATCCCAAAAAGTGCTCAGCGCCGCTAAAGAAGTTTTCATTTCAAAAATAATTCAGAACTAACAACAATACCTAATCTTAATTTTTTCCCACCATTTTACACAATACAATTATGGACTAAATACTCCAGGCAAAATACGGTTTTGAAAAACATTAATTTATAATAGCGTTTTTTTTGTTGATTTCATTTGAAAATGTTATTCTAAGATGATTTAGTCAAGAATCCAACAAACTTTCCACCCGGAAGTAATTATGTAGATTTAAATGAAGCATGCATTATCTTTTTTTGTACGACTTATCTTGAATATTATAGAGCAAATGTAAATGAACCAAAATAAAGACAAAAACATTTATTAATATTTTTACTGACTTTTTAGAAGCCAGTTAACTTATCATTTTTTCGATGTCTGAAATTTTGTCGGATTTTGTGGCTGGGTAACTATTTAATTGATAATATATCCGTTATACATAAAAAATAAGCTATTATAAATTATTTCCAAAATTGACATTTTTGCCATACAAGTTTTCAGTTCATTGCCTGGACTAAACGCAGCATACAAACTTTTCCGCCTAACCTTGTGGCTACTTTCTTTTTTAAATATGCATCATGATCATGAGTTTCGTTTTTTGCTGCTGACCTTTTTTTAAAGTCAATTTTTTTTTGTTGTTAATTGCAAGTTACAGTCAGCATCATATAGTTAGTAGCTGCCAAAGTAGCCAAATATTTCGGTAGGTACACGTCTGTATTCCTGTAATTTAAGGATGTGTTACGATATATTTGGCCAGTTTGGTTGCTAAGTACTAACTATACGATGCCGACTATACTTATAACTAAAACAATTATGTCGTACAATATTAAAAAGTATACCTACTTTAAATGATTAACTATCTTTTTAAATTCGTATACGACCTCATTGCCCTCACATCCTTAGTTTTTGCATCGGTCGGTGATGCATAATACGTAATAGGAATTACATACTTACTGGACAAATATTGATTCCAAATTTAAAATCTCGCGTTTTACTGGACACATCTAATATAAATAAATAAATAAAAATATTAGGGGACAATCTTACACAATTCGACCTAGTCCCAAACTAAGCAAAGCTTGTACCATGGGTACTATTAGACGACGATAAACATACTTACCTATATAGAGAAATAAATACTTAAATACGTAGAAAACACCCATGACTCAAGAACAAATATTCGTGCTCATCACACAAATAACTGACCTTACCGGGATTTGAACCCAGGACCTCTTGCTTCGTAGGCAATAAGGGCCGGCGCTCACTGAGGGCGTGGCACGGCATGGCACGGCAGGTTGTACTGCGGCATCCCGCGGCGTTCCGTGGCATGCCGTGGCATCCCGTGGCATGCCAGTGCGTCTTCTCCCTCCCTCCCGTCGGTGCGCGGGGGCAAGGGAGGGAGAAGACGCACTGGCATGCCACGGGATGCCACGGCATGCCACGGAACGCCACGGGATGCCGCAGTACAACCTGCCGTGCCATGCCGTGCCACGCCCTCAGTGAGCGCCGGCCCTAAGTCTTCGGTATGTCGCACTTGCAGTAATTAGTCTTTTTAGCGATGTTATGGCAACATTACACATTTTTGAGAAATACCTTTATTTGCAACTCGATAGCCTTGGCCAGTTCGTCGTGCACGCGCTGCTCATGGGGCGGGCTCGGCGCCGGCGCGGCCGGCCGCTGCCACGCCAGCGCCATCTCCTTCGCCTCGGCGCGCGCGCACACCCACTTGTCGGCGTAGCACAGCCGCGTGCTCGCGTTTAGAAGATCATCCTGTATCACACACCACACATAGTTCGTCCGCTCCAGCAAGACGCGACCCACTCCTACTAATAGGCTTTGAACAAAACGCGAGTGGGTTCATCCGACCTTGAGGATTATTTACTATGAAAATAATATAATACCGGTATGAAATTTGAGGCTCGCACCATGGAGCTAGTATACGGGGAGAATCTACTAACAAATCTTGTCAAATAAAATGTAATTTGTTGTAAATCACTAGACTGTGTTTCAGTTAATCATAGATAAGCTGAAAAACGAGACCAAAAGACACTCGCATTAACTTCAGTGTGTCCCTCTCCCACTCATTGCTATATTTAAAAAGTAATAATACCTACGTATATATATACACATAGTAATTACATGTAGGTATTAGATTAGAAAGGGACGCGGTTACACTAAGACTATAACTGCTAAGAGTTAAACAACAAAAAGGTTTCACTTAATTTTTATACAATTCAGAACATCCTGAGTCCCCATGAGTCTTGGATGTTTTCTATATATTTAAGTATTTATATCTATTAAATACATATCGTCGTCTAGTAACCATAACGTCCCTTAATATTTCTTTATTATTTATAGAAGCAAAGACACGGATTATTCTTATTATCAAGTAATTTGCAGTGTTTTCGAGAACTAACACTTTTTTAAGACCAGGTCATAAATCGAATCATGCTTTAAAAAAAAAGTTTCCCTTGTCCGGCCAGCCAGTCCGATTAACTACCTACATAATCGATTATAATAAGATTTGTTCGTTTTCGTAATATATAATAATATAAGTAAATAAGTATCTGCTTACTTTCAGTTTGTCCCGGAGAAAAGCATCTTTACAATCAGCATTCCTGAGCTCTTGTGCCCATTTGTTGCTCTTTGATTTTAATTCTCTTGTAACAGCTTCTCGTTTTCTAGGAATAAATCGTTAGTCAAGTGCATTGTAAAGTTCCTAAATCGAAGTATTTTAAAAAGGAGCTTGAGCCCCCCCTTACGCCTTGGCCACGACTTTGGTATTAAGCGACCTGCGGCAGCGGTTTTTCTAATACATTGCGCGTGATCCCAACTAACCACAGTGCGTTGCGCGTCTCGACCGCGCAATGAACAGATAAAACGCTGCCGCAGGTCGCTTAAGACCAAGGTTGCGGCCAAGGCGTTACGAGTAGATCCTCTACACATGCAATACTACCCGACATAAAAAGCGCACATATAGGAGTCCTGCCAGATATTTTTGTTACAAAAACTTGCATTTCAAGTCCCTGTTGTCTCCGTCTATTTGATATAAATTCTAACATGTATTAACAAAAAGTTTTATACTACGCACTGATCATGTTTGGTTATTTTTTAGGGTTCCGTACCCAAAGGGTAAAACGGTTATTACTAAGACTCCGCTGTAATTTTATTATCTGTCTGTCCGTCTGTCACCAGGCTGTATGTCATGAACCGTGATAGTTGTATTGTGCGTGCGTACCAGTGCGTATTCCCTCTTAAGGCGGTGCATTGGAAATTATCGCGTGCTTAGAAACGCCGTTCTGACTAGATTAAGAAACAATAAGGTCTGATTTTTTGGTTATTTGATGACTATATGATTGTTCATCTGATTTTATCGATACAGTCATGATTGCTTAAAATTTCCTCGAGAGAAAAAAAATCCAAAGTTGGGTCTGTTTATTCCTTTTTTTTATTCAGCCTACTCAAACGATACATTATTTTACGACACAATCAAGTTAATACGATAGTATTTTATCTCATCTGAGATTTTAGATGAGATAAAATATTATGAAATTTTAATAAAACTTCTCTAAGTTAGTTATTTATCGAAATTTGTCCAAAAAAGCTATTCCCGAAGAGTGTTACATCTCTTTTCCTCGTGCACGGAAGGCATCAGCGTGTCTCTGTCTAGGGGGCGTGTTCGACTCAAATCACTCAATCTGACTAGGCTTCCTAAAGATTGTACGATATATTCTCGTAATTCGTCTTTTGCGGAAGTATTTTAATACATTATTGTAAAAAAAATTGAAACAACACCCCCAGATCACTGTATTATTATTTCTGATGGTCTGCCCGAGCATGCTGCCGCAGCGCGAGCACGGCGTGGCACAGGGCCCGGCAACGCCTCACTAATCTCCGTCTTCATCTTCACTAATCCACGTCCGTCACCACCTCATTGCATCTTAACTGAGCATGCTTACTGCCGTAGTCTGTCGTGGGCGACGCTTGCGGCAGCCGCACCAGAGCGCTGCCGCAGCGCGAGCACGGCGTGGTGCAGCACCCGGCACCGGCCCGTCTCCGTCAGCTCCACCAGGCTCGTACTGACCACGTCTCTTACGAGCTCGCTATAGGCACCACACAGACAGAGAGTATTATTGATTGCTTAACTTCGCTCAAAATATTGTACTGTAAATAGCAGTTTCACTGCGGTCGCCTACGGACATCCTAATCTCAGGCATTGGAGGAAAATTACATAGATACTGGTCTATTAGGAGATTTGATTGCTAACTGACCAGTATCTTCAATGTTTCATGGCTGTGTAAGTTTAATGGCTGGTTTGAACATCATACATAATATACCGTGATGTGAAAAATCGAATGAGCGCTGGGCGGATGAAATGGCAACAAGGTCTCCGAAACAATATGCGATGCGATGGCAGAATGCCTCTTCAACTCACGGGCGAAATCTATTAAGACCATTGTGAGACCTACCATCATGTATGGATCTGAATGTTGGGACTTGAAGGTGACGGATGAATAGATACTGTATGCTGGGATGGATGTGGTGAGACGAGGATAGAGCATGAGAAATTAGTACATTAGAGGAAGCCTGAAAGTAGCACATATCAATATATTGATTAAAACGTTCACGATTCTCACACATAACTAATATTTACTAAACGGGACTTAATCGCGTATAATTAACTTATTTATTTACCTATAGGTGTATTTTGTTAGCCGCTACATAGTTTGGTAATCAAATAACAAAAAAAAATTTTTTAAGGGGTGCACGCACTCCATACATACATTAAAATTGAAAGTAAAAAAAAAAAATTCGCAGCATTTTTTTTGATTGAGTGAACCGAGTCGGAGATAATCGCCCCGAAAGTGACTAAAATTGTGTCCCCCCCTCTAATTTTTGGACCGTGTATTTTAAAAATATGAAAAAATCATGGACATGGCTTATTAAATTCTTTCAGCAAAAATTGTTTTGAACAAGATCGGTTCAAAGGTTTTCGAGATATTTCTAAAAAACTGCCTTCCTTAAAGAAAAGGACGTAAATGCCATAAGATTTCTGTAACGATACGACCTTATTAATAGGCACGGAACCCTTCGTTGTGCGTGGTCCGACACGCACTTGGCCGCTTTTTTAACTTATAGTTGTGCATGTGAACTAAGGCAGAAACGCATACAGCAACTCTTCAACTAATAATAAATACAAATAGTGTGAAAATATTTGACTACTGGGCTATTTCCGTCTATCACAATTAAATTATGAAAATATGTTAATTATATAGTTTTGACTTTAGGAAATACGAATATTTGGTTATAAAAACGTAAAAGATATTTTTAATTTCAAAATTAAAGTCGTAGTTTTATTATGGGGAATAATAAAACGATCGAATAAAAAAAACTTAGCGACTGATGATGACATTCCTTTTTTAATAACTTGAGCGGTATGAATTTGAGTAGGTAAGCGACAAATTAACTAAACTAACGACGAATATTGATTAATAATAAAATACTGAACGAGCTTACAAAAAGTGGGTTATGAACTTATGATTAATCTATTTGAGATAATAAAATTCTATCCGTGCGACTAAATTACTAAGTGAGCGACTAGAAATACAGAGAGGTCAACTTCAATATTAAGATAGATTCGATTTTTTCAAATTGAGGTTTTACATAACGAACTACTAAAAAGTTCACTTTAAGCAAAGTTTTGTGAGCTGCTTTATTAATGATTATTAGTTACTGATATTCTATTTGAGGTCTTATGTTTTTTATTTTGATACGATTGTTTAATGAAAACTGCAGATTGTTTAATGCGCGTGAATTCGAATTGGGGCCGGGGCGACGACTCGATGCAGTCAGGTCAACTCACCTGACTGCATCGGCTGCGGACCAACAATTGCCTTACAGGGGTTTAACTAGATTAGGGCAGCCAGAACACTTTTTGCTTCTTTTTGCTACTTATATAGGCATTTTGCCAATGTCAAGTAGAGAAACCGCAAGTTCATTGACCGATCTTTTGTTTGTCAAGTCCCAATTAGCATTTTTAAATACAATTTACGCGACAATCCGAATTTTGCGTATACATGTTGGCGATTCGAAACCCTTAAGTAGGTAGACGTTCTTTCATTTGAGAAAGATCTCTATCGGGTCTACCGTACCCCTGGCGACGGAATTAACAACTTTTTACAGACTAGTAAAAGCGACAAAGTCGTTCTTTGGGAAATTGTATAAAATTCTACAATAAAATTCCAAAACACATTACCGAACTTACTGACTCTAAATTCAAATCTGTTGTAAAGCAGACACTTATTTCAAAAGCATATTATAAGATAAACGATTATATCATGGACAGGGATATTTGGCAGTAATAAAGTTCTACACTAGAAATCTATCGCAAAATAAATAAACAAGCTTTCTACTGTAGCAATGTAATCTTATAATACTCTGATACTGAAAGACTATACATATATTGTATACTGTTTTGAAAAAATGATGCCTCGCCGAGTTTTTTACGCCGGTTCTTCTCGAGTCAGAGGTTTTCTTTCCGAACCGGTGGTAGTTTATCGACATTCATATGCCTAAATTGAAGAATGAATCACTTTGACTTTGACAGCAAAATTTAAAAAAAACCGGCTAAGGGCTTGCAATTGCCCAGGTTTCAGTTAAACACCAAATAGCAACATTACCCAACCAAGTACAATATTTTTTTACAGTTTACTATATTTTTGTCGTTTTTTTCTGGAAAATACTATATCTCCCCCAAATCTGGTATCAAAATACCGAAATATAAAAAGACAGAAGTCGCCATGCGGGTGAAAAGCTCAAAATAATCCAACAAACTCTTATTGCTTTGTAACAACTAGAAAAATATGGCATCACCAATGAATTCCTAAGGACCGTAGCCTCGTTTCTCAGGGACCGAAAACAAAGGACATATGTACGAGAATCTGTGTCGGATCTTGAGCTCATTGGAGATTGTGCAGTACCACAAGGCTCATCGATGGGAAATGATCTCTTTACAGTCCTTATAAATGACATGACAGCGGCAACCAGCGAAGCCCAATATGTGCTTTTTGCAGACGACGGATGTGTCATAGTCAATGCTGAATGCCACTTAGAGCTTAGAGATAAACTGTCCAGAGTCATTTCCGCCCTTGCTGACTGGTTTTCCGTCAACGGAATGGTACTGAATGTCGAGAAAACCAATATAATGCATTTCCAGCTACGCAGACGCACACATCTAGATCTAAATATTAACTGTAACGGCACAGTCGTTCCACATGTCGACGAAGTGAAGTACCTCGGCTTCGTAATAGACTCTGCCCTCACATGGACCCCACATATAGACGCCATGTGCGCGAAGCTAGCAAACGCATGCAGAGTCGCGCCCAACCTCACAATGGAAAACCTTAAGAAAGCCTACTACGGATATTTCCAGTCTACACTAACGTACGGCATTGATCTCTGGGGAACGGCCGCTGACCGTGAAAGACCTCTCAGACTCCAGAAACGAGCCATCCGTACAATCACAGGATCCGCACCAGACCTGCCTGCTCAGGGCCTTTTCCATCAAAACCACATTCTCACACTGCCGTGCCTCTACATTTTAGAGGTAAGTAAGTATGTGAGACGGCATCTGCACAAGCTCCCCACTAATGCCGAACACCACAACTCCAACAGTCGGAATCGGCACCACTTACACGTACCTGCGAGGAGGCTGGCCAAGTCCAACAAATCTTTGCGGGTAATAGGACCAAAAATATATAATGCTATCCCAGACGAAATAAAGGATGCACCCAGTGACACCACCTTCAAGTTTAAATTAAAAAAGCTATTGGCTGACATGCCATTTTACACTGTGGACGAAGTGTTGACAAAAATGTCGAAACCGTAATGCGCTATGTTTAAGTTACCTAATAGAAACTCGTAAAATGTATATAATGTTATAATAATGTTTTAAATTAAGGATTTATTAATGGAACATAATTTGTTGACGTGTAAATTATATTTACCAATAAATAACTGAACTGAACTGAACTGAACTGAACACAGACGTTTGTAGATTGATCATTTTGACCTCTTCGTACGTTTAGCTACTTCTGCTGCGGGGTACCTACGAATTGCTCACAATAATTAATAGTAACTTTACGTACGTATACAGAAGGTCCTTTATCTAAAAGCCGATGTTTTCCAGCCTGTGACATAGCTGCCGCAAAATTAACTAGCGTAGTTTATGAGAGCCATCTACCGGCACAGGCGAGTAGCTCACCGATCCGAAACGAGCTTGCTGTGTTGTGCCCTCTCGCCCTCGCGTCTGTACTTCCAGAACCGACTGCGAAGCTCGGAGCTGCCCTCTGAAAATACGTCACAAGGTGGCGGTGAGAAAAACACATCTGAAACGTTTGAATAGGAAGCCTGTTTCATAAAGCATTTCATGTAAAACAAGTAAAAATCTCTTTTAAACCCCGGGTTTATTAGAAAGAGACTTCCGCTTGTAATTCAAGTTGCAAGTCATCACGCAGTAGGCCCTATTATATTATGGGTGCAGCGCCATTTAAATGTTGCATCTTCAGTTTCGTACAGTCAATTGAAATTAAATACGTTACAACAATGCGCTCTAACACACTAACGGCTTCACTAATAGTCTAGTATAACGCGATTAAAAATAACATGCTGTGGCTCTCCCAAAAACTGACCGACGAAAAAGGAGTCTGATATTTAAAAAGTTTCCGAGGCCAACGGCATTGTGATATAAATATCACAAATCAAATAGTGTGAACCTTTTATCTATATATAATAGATAGATTAACCAAAGAACCAAAAGCAAAAGAACACAAATATACCAACCACTAGGTATCGTCATTCTTTACTATATTCATGATCATTCTTTATTTTTAGTGCATCAGAAAATACGTGACACAATACATTTAATGTCAAATCATATTCATACAAATTTAAATCGGTAATAATAATATTTTAACATTGTCAAGACTCATATATACTCTTTAACTGAGTACTTAAGTTTACTTTATTCGTTAAGAATGATTCTTAACACGTTTCCCGTAACTGTAACAATTAAGTCCGCAAGAGGGTATTTCGAGAAAAAAAAAACAGTCACTTGTGAGCACCCTCTTAGAGTTGACCTAGGAAGCTGATTTTTTGCGTAGGTAACAAAATAAAAGCATGGCCCATAAAAAAATCTCAAAATGTATTTTTTGGACCACCCTAATGAATACCCACCAATATGTATACACCACAAACTCTCAAAAATATGTAGTCAGACCTTAATTCTGCAACAATAACATTGAGTGAATAATATTGGTGACCTTGACTGTACGAGGGTGAATTGAAATGTTTTGACCCTTGCCTTAAAAATAAAACCTATACTTACTTTTTATAACAATTTTATTGTTCTACAGAGTCTCCAAAAACAGCTATACACTTTTGCCATCTTGCCTCTAATTTTATTATCCGTGTAAAAAAGAATCTTCCAGGGCATCAAAATATACAGTTACAGCTCCTTGCACCTCCATATCCGTGGAAAACTGTTGACCCCCCAAGTGTGTTTTTTTAGTTTGGGGAAAAGATGATAATCGGAAGGGGCCAAATCAGGCGAATAGGGTGGGTGCGGCAACAATTCAAACTCACAATTAAATACGAATCTGTGCTGTGCCATTGATTTCGCCGCTGTGTGGATAGGAGCGCGTTGTCTTGGTCGAACAAGACTTTCTTTGATATCATACCCTTTTTATTTTGATTTCCTCACACAAACGTCGTAAGAGGTAAAAATAGTAGTCAGAATTTATGGTTATAACTTTTTAAAGAAATTATATCATTATAACCCCTCTGCTATCTCAATAAACTGAAGCCATCATCTTCCTGGCTGACAAAATGGCCTTGGCTTCCTTAGGAAGTGGTGACCCTGACCTTTTTCCATTGCTTGGATTGTATTTTTGAGTCTGTTGTGTTGTGGTGAACCCAAGTTACTAAACGGCTGGGAAAGTCTTGAGTGCTTTAAATAAGTCCAAACTATCCTATCTCCTATCGTGTGGTGTGTCCGTTAATTTTCAGCTGAAAGCAACCCCACCCCACAGAGTCACCCCACGGGACCCACCTGGCTGACACCTTGTGAAATCCAAGAACGTTGGTGATGACGTTCTGTGCTCGTTCATAGTTGTTCATGTTTCCGCTATCTCACTGACCTTCAATCGCAATTATTTACATTTTCATCTGTAGTCCTGCCACTCGCACTCCTATGTTCGTCTTGAACGACTTCTGTGCCATGTTTTAAATCCGCGACCCATCTTTTTACGGTGGCATATATGATGGAGCGGATTCCCCTAATGTCTGATACATGTCTTCGAAAATTCCCTTTGGTGTGAAACCCTTCTTTTCGAAGTAAGTATACTTGATTACGGAACGGTGCTAAATTTTATCCATTGTTGATGAAATTGCAAACCTCGTTTAGTATTCCGATCACAATCACAATGATGATAAAATATGAGCGTATAACCTGCCAGCGTTATGACTTGATTTTTATTTTTTATTCGACCTTAGGCTCAAAAATTTTCATTTTGGCTACGTATGTACCTCCCCAGACCGACTACTTAGGTACCCATACTTTTAGTTACAATAATAAATAACAATTTCATTTTAGTGATTTCAATCTAATCGAAAAGCTAACCGGAGAAGTAATTCAAAATAACCGAGACGTAAGAATTTCAGAGTTATAATCGGTGGAATTTGTAAACAAATGAAGCTCGGTAAATGAAATGCCATTCATTCCCCGCTTAAAGAGTATTTCACGATTTGATTAAGATATTGAACAGAAGAAATATTTAAGTAAAGAATGTTTTTTCGTTTCAGTATGCAATTAATTGCTTGGCTAGGATAGTACGGCTTGAGAAACACCGACATTGGCGTGATCCGGAGTTATCGTGGAATTGAATTGAAAAAACAGGATGAAACCCGGCAAGGAGGGCTCGGGTTAGTGTAATTAACTCGTCAAATTGAGATATCTGTTTTCCATCTCGACGTAATCAGACAACTCTTGCCTGTCAAAATGCGGTTAAAGCGACGGATGGCAGAATTCATCTCCGCTAAAATATAACCTGAACAGTGAGCACCTACCATTTTTTTTATTTATCAGGTATTCTTTCGGTGCGGTTCAATGGCTTTGCCCGCGTTCTACGAAATATTTCTTAGTAAAATGACAAATGTTGTCGTTGTTAAGCCATCATGATTTCAAAATAATATTTCATATCGAAATAACGAATCGCAAGTAGTTAAAACGGTCGAATTATTATATTGAAAGAGTATCCACTTACAAATTTTTAAACCTATAGGTATATTTACTCAAGGGTATTTACCGGGGTGTCAGCTTAGCAAATCACGAGTTCAAATGGGTTTTCGCTCTTTGTTTTAATAATGGCAATTAGCTTTGATGTTACGAGATTATATTTAAAAAACTTGAAAAAAAAAGATAGGATCTTGTGCACCATTCATTTGTTGGGACTTACCAGTCTGTAACGGAGCGACTGTTCAAACAATCCTGTACCTTAATCATTTCAACTTGTGTAGTTTGCAGTGTGATTACGATGGGATGACATCAACGAAAATAATACTTGACTCACTTCTTACTTTGTATGGGGAAGGGTAGAACAGCGGCGGAGTAATTATGATTCTCCATACATTACGTTCCAAGAATAGGTGTAAATTATATGTCCTCAACTCTACGTAAATTACAGCAACGGTCGCACTACTTCGTTGCCAGGGTAATCGTGTAACTTAATAACTATAGAAGCAGACGTATGTGCACTTCAACGGTGTTATTGTGCAACTGCACTTATATGGAGATACCCAGTGGATTCCAGTTGTGACATCAGGGGCGTACGACCCACACACCATGCAAGGGAACGTACGCAGGAAATGTTTTTTTTAATTTCCCATCTGTCATAATAAACATTAAACGTCAAATGCGCGGAGTTAAATAAGCTGAGTTTTTCATTTTGTAATGACATCATTAATTCTAACTAAGTTTCATGACTCGACTATATTCAGATATTATTTAAACTGAGTTCATTAGCTAATGGACACCTAGCACAGTTACCGGGCCCGTTTGACTAAGTTGCAAGTTGCAATTGTATAAGTGTAACACAGGTCATGTGGCCAGTCGTTGTTGCTCAACCGCCATTTTTATATTTTTTTATTTAACAACATAACATTTAGAACTATGTGTGTTTCCTGTAAACTGCCAACACAGGTTATGTAGCCAGTCGTTGTTGCTCAAGCGCCTGTATGTGTGTTTCCTGTAAACTGCCAACACAGGTTATGTGGCCAGTCGTTGTTGCTCAAGCGCCTGTATGTGTGTTTCCTGTAAACTGGCAACACAGGTTATGTGGCCAGTCGTTGTTGCTCAACCGCCTGTATGTGTGTTTCCTGTAAACTGCCAACACAGGTTATGTGGACAGTCGTTGTTGCTCAAGCGCCTGTATGTGTGTTTCCTGTAAACTGGCAACACAGGTTATGTGGCCAGTCGTTGTTGCTCAAGCGCCTGTATGTGTGTTTCCTGTAAACTGGCAACACAGGTTATGTGGACAGTCGTTGTTGCTCAAGCGCCTGTATGTCTGTTTCCTGTAAACTGCCAACACAGGTTATGTGGACAGTCGTTGTTGCTCAAGCGCCTGTATGTGTGTTTCCTATAAACTGGCAACACAGGTTATGTGGCCAGTCGTTGTTGCTCAAGCGCCTGTATGTGTGTTTCCTGTAAACTGCCAACACAGGTTATGTGGACAGTCGTTGTTGCTCAAGCGCCTGTATCTATGTTTCCTGTAAACTGCCAACACAGGTTATGTGGCCAGTCGTTGTTGCTCAAGCGCCTGTATGTGTGTTTCCTGTAAACTGGCAACACAGGTCATGTGGCCAGTCGTTGTTGCTCAAGCGCCTGTATGTGTGTTTCCTGTAAACTGCCAACACAGGTTATGTGGACAGTCGTTGTTGCTCAACCGCCTGTATGTGTGTTTCCTGTAAACTGGCAACACAGGTCATGTGGCCAGTCGTTGTTGCTCAAGCGCCTGTATGTGTGTTTCCTGTAAACTGCCAACACAGGTTATGTGGCCAGTCGTTGTTGCTCAACCGCCTGTATGTGTGTTTCCTGTAAACTGGCAACACAGGTCATGTGGCCAGTCGTTGTTGCTCAAGCGCCTGTATGTATGTTTCCTGTAAACTGGCAACACAGGTTATGTGGCCAGTCGTTGTTGCTCAAGCGCCTGTATGTGTGTTTCCTGTAAACTGGTAACACAGGTTATGTGGCCAGTCGTTGTTGCTCAAGCGCCTGTATGTGTGTTTCCTGTAAACTGGCAACACAGGTTATGTGGCCAGTCGTTGTTGCTCAAGCGCCTGTATGTGTGTTTCCTTTAAACTGGCAACACAGGTTATGTGGCCAGTCGTTGTTGCTCAAGCGCCTGTATGTGTGTTTCCTGTAAACTGGCAACACTGGTCATGTGGACAGTCGTTGTTGCTCAAGCGCCTGTATGTGTGTTTCCTGTAAACTGGCAACACAGGTTATGTGGCCAGTCGTTGTTGCTCAACCGCCTGTATGTGTGTTTCCTGTAAACTGGCAACACAGGTCATGTGGCCAGTCGTTGTTGCTCAACCGCCTGTATGTGTGTTTCCTGTAAACTGGCAACACAGGTCATGTGGCCAGTCGTTGTTGCTCAAGCGCCTGTATGTGTGTTTCCTGTAAACTGCCGACACAGGTTATGTGAACAGTCGTTGTTGCTCAAGCGCCTGTATGTGTGTTTCCTGTAAACTGGCAACACAGGTTATGTGGCCAGTCGTTGTTGCTCAACCGCCTGTATGTGTGTTTCCTGTAAACTGCCAACACAGGTTATGTGGCCAGTCGTTGTTGCTCAACCGCCTGTATGTGTGTTTCCTGTAAACTGGCAACACAGGTCATGTGGCCAGCCGTTGTTGCTCAACCGCCTGTATGTGTGTTTCCTGTAAACTGGCAACACAGGTTATGTGGCCAGTCGTTGTTGCTCAACCGCCTGTATGTGTGTTTCCTGTAAACTGGCAACACAGGTTATGTGGCCAGTCGTTGTTGCTCAAGCACTGTATGTTTCTTGTATGCAATTGTAAAATTATAACTTGTAGTTTCTTGAAACGGGCAACTACAGTTCCAGCAATGTTCCTGTTTTGTTAGATTACTAGTAGGTAATTTTGGGTCCATATATATTGGCTCATATACACTTTTTCGGTCGATTTTTTCTAGTATTACCGCGTTCTGATCATAATCATCTCATCACTTTTCAGAGTTTTCATAATATTTTTGTTATAAATTATGTCTACTACTAACATTGTTATTCATAACAATTAATCTTCCCAAAATTCCGACTTATAATGTCATCACTAGGCTTGGGAATTTTGGTAGCGTGGCGTGGTTATAGAATCTGTGGAGTCGCCATATGTTAAGAGGGGGCGCTCCGCGAAATCGGGGTTCTTAGATTGAATATTTACCTATGACAAACTAAAGCGAATGCCAGGAAAAAGAACATACAAAAACTACATCATATTTGCAATTGAATCGTCTGAACAAAACCATACAAAACCAAAATTGCCTCGATAGAAAAGAACCGCCAAAACATGTCTTATTTTTACTCAATTTCAATAGTGTGAGGTTCCCGTGCATATAAATTAAGTAAAAGTTGAGTGTATAATAGCTTTTCACATTACCTAATGAAAGTACTAGCGGGGTATTTTTATGTAGTCCCTTTTCAGACTTATTGAGGTGAAACGTATTTGGCGTATAGGCCTTTTTTATTTAGCGCGATACCCTTTCTCCCGTCGCGTGTTTCGTGCGGTTCTGTATATCTTTTGTTGCCGTTCGCGGGCGGAGTCAGTCGTAATCGCTCCGCTGAGACGAGAGGACTACGTTCTGTGCTCTCACGACAGCACGATGAACATAATTATTTCAATAATATTGTGACCCAGTATATTCGTCCAGTGAATGAACGTATCATTACATTCCAGTAGATATTTTGCTACATTTTGAAATAATGTATTTAAAAGTCGACCTTAACATATAGATCTTAAAGTTCAAAATACAACTATAAGATTACGCAGCGAGCGGCGGGTGACCGGCTTCTTAGAATAATTTGTGCAGTACATGCAAAACTAGACGAACATTTTTCTGTCGATCGTGTATTTACTTTATGAAAGATTATCACTATCACTATCACTACATAGTATAAAACAAAGTCGCTTCCCGCTGTCTGTCCCTATGTATGCTTAGATCTTTAAAACTACGCAACGGATTTTGATGCGGTTTTTTTTAATAGATAGAGTGATTCAAGAAGAAGGTTTATATGTATAATATAGTATCCGTGCGAAGCCGGAGCGGATCGCTAGTTGAGAATAAATCCGGTTATGTTCAAAATCGATGTCTGAGAGGTCTAAATACGAATTCATAGTCAGACCTATTTCAAAAAGTGGTCGCATTATTTAAAATTTTTGAAACATTCGTTGTAAATTAATATGCGCGTTTTTTTAAAGAACAACGTACATTGGCAGGCTTCTCGAGGGTGAAGATTCTAGAAATGATGTCCATTTTGAATTCCAAGATGGCGGACATTGCTTTTCGAATTTAAACTTTCGTGAGACGTGTTGAAACAGTACTAATAATTACACGGTTCAACTCACGTATTAAATGTCACTACGGGCGACATGTTTCGAACTCTGCGGGAATTCTTCTTAAGGATGAGTGTTGTCACGACAAGATTCAAGCGACACCGCCGCGAAAACACTCATCCTGGAGAAGAACTTCCGAAGAGTTCGGAACATGTCGCCCGTAGTGACATTATTGACTTTGTTTTTCTTTAAAGTCATCACGGGTGTCGCTTTTAGGGTTATCGATAGTGCAGATTCCAACAATTATTGCCTGCGAACTTGGACATTTTGATATCAAAAAAGTGAACATGCACTTTTTTTTTAATATGTTCAAAATTTATAACTAAAGGGCCAAAGCGTCTCCATTGTCTCCAAGTACGAATCCGAGATCAGAATTGAAAAATTTGGCCGCCACACAGTAGTGGCCTGAAAATCTGACTTTCATAGACATGATCGAAGTTTTCATAATATATTATAGTTTTTTTTTAATGCTACTAATAAATTCACGGTTAAATTCACGTATTAAAAGACACGACAGGCGACATGTTTTGAACACTTCGGGAGTTCTTCTTCAGGATGAGTGTTTTCGATGTTTGTTTTGAAGAAGAACTCCCGAAAAGTTCGAAACATGTCGCCTGTTGTGACATTTAATGCGTGAATTTAACCGTGGATTTATTAGTAGTATTTTAGACATGTCTCACAAAAGTTTAAATTCGATTATAGCTTTTTTTTGCTTTAGGCTTTTACTAGACATTATTATGCTAGCTCACAACCCTTACGTGATTTAGTAAAAAAACGGAAGGCCATATTTCAGTTATAGCTCCGGTGGTTTTTTAAGCAACAAAATGTAGGTAGTGGTATTCCTTGGGTAATTAAAGTAATTTGTACTCTATAAAGTGAGTGTTTTCGCGGCGGTGTCGCTTGAATCTTGTCGTGATTCCTGAATAAGAACTCCCGAAGAGTTCGAAACATGTCGCCCGTAGTGACGTTTAATACGTGGGTGAACCGTGTAATTATTGACATTTTTTTTCTTTAAAGTCATCACGGGTGACGCTTTTAGATTCCAACAATAGGGGCGTAGACACTAAATAAAATAATGTGATATTTTCTCGAAGAAGGATAAAAAAAATTGTCAAATGGAGAAAAAATCAACGCAAAAGGTTAAATAATCACGAAGTTATAAGTGTCCAAAGTTTTAAGAAGGGATGTGTTCTGTCCCTTTTTCGCAAAACGCAACTTCATATGAAACGATGACGCTGGAAGAATGTGACGTCACAGAAGACGGCAACGTGCCGCGCGCATCGTGGTCGGCGTCGCCGTCGACGTGGCCTGCCGGCAGCATCCTGTAATGTGACGTCACACACCGTTTGCGTTTTCTTTCTCTAACAAGCAATATTAAAACGGTTGTAGCTTCGTAATTCTTTGAGATATCTGAATGGGATTTTCATCACTATGCATACTATCATACATCACTATACAGATTTTGTCTTTCTTTCCACTTATTATAATTATCTTTAGGTATTCATCATGTTTTATCTGACTGTCGGGCCATATACTATGCGAGAAGGAGCGGGGCAGCAATAGACGCATCAGCGCGGCAGGTACGGGGCGCGCGGGTGATTTCTGATTTTTCCCTGGCGATACGCCCCCTCTTAAAATTATAATTTTCAAAAATAACGTACGTAACGTAACGTAACCTATTACATATTGAATATCTACATATATTTTTTTCTCTAGGTTTTAGGGTTTTTCGTGCAGTCACTTTTCTTATACCGGGACGTATTACAACTCTGTAGGTACGTCAAGAAGGCAAATGTGATTGTACTTTTATTCGAAAGTAAACCTTAGCGATTTCAATTTAAGGTTTATTTATTCGATTCTGTCCTATTTTGAAAATCAGTAGTACTAAACCTTTTGTTGAAGTTTAAACCAACGTCTAATTTTTAATTAAAATAACGACATGTAAATACGAGGGCGACACTGAAAGTCTTTAGAACTGGCCACTTGTAATAAATATAATAAAAAAATAAGTTCAAAATTTGAAAATGGAACTCTTTCTTAATATTTTTGTGTACGAATTCCACTCGATTGTCATTTGTTTTACGATTTGGCGGCAAATTGAAAATTGTGTGTACTACGTGAGCATGAATTTAACGCGAGAAAATTTTCGAGCAATGATTTTTTACGACTTTCGATGTAATTTAAGTCAACAAGAAAGTTATGATAGACTTCGATTGGCCTTTCACGATGAAGCCCCATCTCGTGCTACTATTTACAACTGGTTTAATGAATTTAAACGTGGCCGCACTAATCTCACTGATGATCTGCGTGAGGGCCGGCCTTCTACGGCGACTACTGAAGATAACATCAGTGTTGTGCGGCGTATGATGGAGACTGACAAAAGAGTAACCTATCAGCAGATTCGTACAAGCTTAGCCATTGGTATGAGTCAAGTCCACAAAATCCTCCATGAACATTTAGCGGTGAGGAAGCTTTGTGCCCGGTGGATACCTCATAATTTTGCAGAAGCCCAAAAAGTCCGTCGTGTTGATTGGTGCCGTGAAATGGGTCAAAGATTCAACGGAGGTGACTCAAATGCTGTGTTCGACGTAGTTACGGGTGACGAAAGCTGGATTTACTGTTATGATCCTGAAACTAAAAGACAGTCTGCTGAGTGGGTGTTTCCTTCCGAGGAGTTGCCTACTAAAGTGAAGAGAGGTCGAAGTGTGGGAAAAAAGATGGTGGCCTCGTTCTTCGGAAGGACTGGTCATTACGCAACAATTATTTTAGAGGATCAAAAAACAGTTACTGCGAAGTGGTACACTAACAATTGTTTACCACTTGTCTTGGAAAAAGTTCGAGAAAAACGGCCTCGCAGTAGGATCCTGCTTCACCACGACAACGCCTCATCGCACACCGCCAAGCAAACGATCGACTATTTGGCGACGGCAAACGTGGAATTACTGGGTCACCCACCTTATAGCCCCGACCTTGCACCTTGTGATTTTTATTTATTCCCAAAAATTAAAGAAAAACTTCGAGGAAAACGTTTTATGGACGCCGACGAAGCAGTGGCTGCGTTTCAAAAGGCCGTCGAAGAGACCCCTAAGGACGAGTGGGCAAAGTGCTTTTCTCAGTGGTTCTATCGAATGCAGCGATGTATTGATGTGAAGGGAGGCTATTTTGAAAAGATATAATAAAAGTAATAAGTTGCTTGATTGCTCAGTTTTTGATTTTCTAAGAACTTTCAGTTTGACCCTCGTACATGGTGCTTTTTTGCCTTTACACATTTAAATTATGTGATGTTGAATAAAGTTTTTCTATGTATAGACATAGAAAAACTAAAACTGAAAAACATAGAAATTTAAGCTAATTAGACATAGGTCTAAACAGCTTAAATTTCTAGAATAAAAATACAGAATTTCTGTTCTTAGATCTCGATCACATCTGCAATTTTAGAAAATATAAGTTACCTACAAGTAGATATTAAAGTATGATGCTAAATATCGTTATGATAAATAAGTAGGTACTTATAGATAGTAGTAACAGAGATACTTATGTTGAATGACATTATGAACATGGACAATTCGGAGTTACGATAGTTATTAACCACAAATAATTATGAATAGGGATAATTATGATATAAAATTGAATGAAATAAATTTTTGGAAGTACAATAATCGAATTTGCTATTTTATATAAACTTTGGTGCACCCCAATTTTTGTTTTGTCAGATTCCTGGTAGGATAAATCGGCAGTAACTGGCCACAGTTCAATAACTGGCCACCTCATACTGCCCCGGCTGCGTGCTGCCTATGTCCAGCAGTGGACGTCTTTCGGCTGATATGATTAAGTTTTTTCAACACATTTGCTCGTAACGTACCTCTTATTATTTCGATTTTAGGCTCATAATCCAGGTTATTAAATACACGTGTATTATAACATTACGAAACGCGTGTGTTATGGTTATATCCCGATTAAGTCACGTTGACAGTTTAGAGATTTCATCTTAGTCTCGCTGTACACCTGCGCGCGCACTGCGCACCTCACGAAAAAGATAGTTGCGCGCCATTATAGGTAATTTCACAAATATTTGTAAACATTTTTGGTGCGTGTTTGGTTATTATTAAAAATGTTGGCTTGTTGGTGAATAGAAAAGTGATAAATAGAATTGACGCCACTGGAAATTCCTGTCAATGTACAATATGTGAGTAAAAACCTGTTGCAAATCAATAACTGAGGAGCCAATACTTAACATTTTCATTTTATGAAAAGGATTTTTTCTCGCAAATGTGTTGAAAAACGTCGACATGAAACGCCTGAGCTTTGATAATTACATCCTTGGCTCTCTTATCCCGCTCACCTACGGCTCGCGTGAATAATTCAGCGTCTGATGTAATTAACAACATACCTCAATTATATCACAATGTAGGTACTATTACAAAACAGCTCACATTTTACTTCTTTCGTCATGTAACAAACTTTAGTAAAATTTAAATGCATATGATAAACGGAGCCTAATAATTTCCTATCAGCTTGTAACAGTTAATTAATACTCGTATTATGTACCTATAATTAACAAACGTCAATGTTCCGAATAGTTCATGGCGGATCTAAAGAGCTATCAACATTGACTGTAAAGCTTGGAAACTTTACCACTTAATAGGTACTCCTGAACCGCCCGTGAATCCAACCCCGAGGGTTCTGCCTCCCCGTCCAAGCTCGAGAGAGTTGTCACTAAAACGGTGTAAGTACTTAATCTAAAAAAAACATTTTTTTTTTTGTGGCTCTTCAAATACAAACAAAGATGAAACCGGCCAAGAGCGTGACGGATCACCCACAATGAAGGGTTTCGTAACAAAATACCAGTTATGACGACCGGTTAGTCTAGTGGGTAGTGACGCTGCCTACGAAGCTAAAGGTCCTGGGTTCGAATCCCGGTAAGGGCAAATATTTGTGTGATGAGCATGAATATTTGTTTCTGAGTCATGGATGTTTTCTATGTATTTAAAGTATTTCCATCTATTAAATATATCGTCGTCTAGTACCCATAATACAAGCCTTATTGAGCTTACTATGGGACTAGGTCGATTTGTGTAAGATTGTCCCCTAATATTTATTTATTTATTTAATACCTTATTTTCAAAAGAAACCCGCGTCACAATGTCGTTTTGGAGGAAGTTAGGAAAGGCTGTTTTTTAACGATAACTAGGTAAGTAAGCCTTTGAACCTATTTTGTAAATTGTTCAAGACAATTTTGGTTCCTTGAATTCAATGTATTGTGTGTGTATTTAATTAGCACTATGTTCGAAAGCTTGAGGAGCGGAACACAACTTTTGTGACTTTCGGAGCGACTAGGTCCCAACAGATTTATTTAATTAATTGAGAAACCTTACTACTTTTTTAAAATCCATTAGATGCTACGCTGCATTTGTTTACGGAACCCCTAAAAAGGTGTATCCATTTCGCGCGTGCCCGTTGTGAACAGTTAGAGCTTCACAATTAGCACGCGCTGTTTCGTATTTGAGGAGACTAACCTGCATTAATACTATTAATAGATAAAATTCCTCACTTTTTTTCCCGACTGTAAACGTCTGAATAATAATTACACCTACTCTTACGTTCTAGGGTACTAACCATGTATTCTAAGTTGCAGTAGAGCCACGTCCAGGGCCAGGGCGAACAACAGGGCGTCCATATTACTAATCCTGAATAAAACATTGTGTATTAATACGGCAACTCACAACAGATTGTTTTTTCTTAAAATACCTACGTACTCGGCAAACATCACGCTTCAACTTATTTATTGCTATTTTCATGATTTGTAATTAATTACATAGTTAGATCACAAAATAGACGCTCTTAGAAAATTATATCGTCACTTGTTTCAATTTCCCTAAACTTTTTTAAGAATGGCGTTTTAGTAGAGAAGGCATTATTATATATAAATAATAAATAAAATAAAAAAACAAGCGTACGGGCCACCTGATGGTAAGCGGACACCGCAGCCTATAGACGCATCCAAGGGAGTAACATGGGTTGCCGATCCTTGATATGTTTGAGGATTCGCCGTGTTGACAGGTGATGGAACAAATTCCCTCGCTCTCAACACAACGCATCCTCGGGAGCTCTGGCGACCTTGCTCAACTCCAGGAACACAATACTACTACAGAGCAAATAGTAGTGTTATTATGGCTGTGGTCTTCTGCAAGGCGCTGCAAGGTACTTCCCCAGTTGGGCTGCTCCAAATTCGAGCGGGATGATATTTCGCTATGCCCTACCTCACAATTTAATAAAAAATAAAAATAAAGTTTCATTTAATGTTTTATTTGTCCAATAAATTTTATAAATAAACTAGCTTTTTCCCGCGATTTCGTCCGCGCGGAACTTATTTATATCGTAACTCTATGCAATTACTTGCTCTCCCCTGTTCACCCCCTTAGGTGATGAATTTTGGGATAAAAACTTATTGTTTGTCTCTACCAAATTTCATTTCAATCGGCTCAGCGTGTAATATCTTGTATAAGGCTTTAAGTATATAGTATAATTCAATCAGTATACGAGTAGAGCGGGCCTTTTATAAACATTAAGTAGGTATCTATCGCGTCAGTACTAGGGCGGTATTAAAACGGCTAATAATCAAGGCAGATAGGTATCAAAAAACAGAAAAACGTTCACTTTTGGGACAACTTGTATGTATTAAATAAAGTTTTTTTGTGATATAACTTCGCATTTCGCGCCTTTAAGTTGACATCCAGCCACAGAAATTGACCAACATACAGGAAAATACTTTTATCATAAAGCCTGAATCACACTAGCGCGGCCTGCGGTGGCGGTTAATAGTAAATTTCACAGCTAACGAGAAGTTTACAGTTTGTGAGAGGCATTACTCTCCAATAAATGAAAAAAAAAACAAATTATGACTAACGATTGGGCTAAAAATTTTATTAAGTGCCCGATGCACAAGATTTGGCAGAATGTGCCAGTGCGATTGATACCTTTCTGAAACACATTGCGATATGAAAAAATAAACATAGTTACAGTAGAATTATTTGGGGTTTATCACTGACAGATAGTTTGCCTTCATTTAATTTTCAACTTTAACCTCATACAATTTAAGTAGTTATTTCTAAATCGGTAGACCGGTATTCTGAAAATTGCTTTATTTGTATGACATTAAAGTTGAAAATTAAATGAAGGCAAACTATCTGTCAGTGGTTAACTAACAGTAATCGTACTGTAGTTATACTTTAATATTTTTAATAATTACCTTTATTAGAAAGGGACTCGGACTCGCTTTATGGTTGTAGAACTTACCTAGTGGCACAGAATAGATAATAGTACACTAGTGGTTAGGTATAGTTTGGAAAATATAAATTAGCCGTCTGTTATCTAATTAAAAAGAGATCTTTTGTTCCGCGTAAACACGGTCAATGGGTACCTACTCGAAAGGATTTTCTATTATGAATTCAAACACATCTTCACCCGAGACTCGGAGTGACTCTAGTCCATTTCAGTCATCACATGTTTTGTTTATTTATTATAAAGTATTGTTAAAAATATGTAGAGAAGAAGCTCAATACAAACATTTAATGCTAAGTCCTACCTGTTGGATCTATTGCCACAAACATCTACTAAACTTTTGTACGATATTCCTACAGCATCAAACGACTCACCGCTACTGTGTCCATCCACCGCCTCGTGTCCCAAGGGCTAGGCTGAAGGTTCAGGGGTGATCGTCCAGCTAAATATGACGTACACAGGTTCCTAGGTCACTGGTAAGCGCACTCTTCCAGGGGGGAAAGGTCCTCAACGCACACACGGTAAATAATGAGAAAAATGTTGCTCTCGCGGCGCCGCTAGTTAACGAACTGATTTTGACATTGTGCGTGGCACTGCCCATTCGTATATCCGCTTCCGGCGGGTGGCGCTGTTAGCGCGCGGGTGTTGCCATCCCTCCAGGGATGACCGCTTCAAGACAAGAAGCAGTAAATCGCTAGAAGCTCGTAGGGATACCATACATAATAGAAACAAAATAAATTGACCCTTAAGATTGTGTCTTCAGTCAAAGAAACTAACGATTTTAAAATTAAATAAAAATTAGTGTTCCTGTACGGAACATGCCGCTCACCTTAAAAGGACTAGGGTGCTTTTAACGAGAAAGTACACTAAAGCTAACATATTTTAAACACCTAACTTAAGTACTAAGATTAAGTTGTAACGATTACAAATTATTCTAAGGGAAGCGGGCAAATTTTAACGACAGGGCGTTTATAAAACGAGTTCCCTGATTTTAAAGTTACTACCCGAGTAACGTTATCTGAGCCAGGATGAAGAGCATGAATGCGCGCGAGCCGCCACTGCAGCGGCGGGAGCTGCTCGTCACACACCACGACGATGGCTCCTTCGCGCACGGGCGCGCCGCGGCTCTGAAGCCACTTCTGGCTTTGCTGAAGCTCGTGGAGGTACTCCCGACTCCACCTTTTCCAAAAATGCTGAGTACACTGCTGTACCCAACGCCATCTACTAAGGCGACTTGGATTTTCGTCCGTTAAGGGAACGTCTGGAAGGGCCTTTAACGGCTCTCCCACAAGAAAGTGGGCTGGTGATAAAGGAAGGGGATCCGCAGAATCCGCGCTCATCAAACACAGAGGCCGTGAATTAAGTACGGCTTCAATTTGGCATAACAGCGTATGCATCTCATCGTATGATTGAGTACGCGTGCCAACCACCCGATGTAAATGATGTTTAAAACTCTTTACACCAGATTCAAATAGACCACCAAAGTGGCTCGCATAGGGAGGCTGAAATCTCCAGGTTATGCCCTGTTGAAGGGTTTGTTTATGCAATTCGTTTTGTACGACATCGTTGCGCAAAAACGTGTATAAGTCTTTCAAGTAATTACTGCAACCGACGAAATTTCGGCCGCAGTCTGAATAAATGTCAGTACATAAACCTCGACGGGATGTGAATCGTCGTAGAGCCGCGAGGAACGCTTCAGTGCTAAGGTCTGAAACGATTTCGAGATGAATTGCCTTTACGCTCATGCATACAAATACGGCGACGTAACATTTAATTATTTTAGCATTGCGCACATTGTTTGCGCGCACGTAAAATGGACCGGCGTAGTCTACCGCGGTCTTAACAAAGGGTCGCGCGGGACGGAGGCGCGGCGCGGGCAGCGGGCCCATGCGCGGTTGCAGGCGCGCGGGCCTGGCGCGGAAACATGGCACGCAGCGGTGCACGCGCTGACGAACAATGTCTCGACTCGACAGAATCCAAAACCGCTGTCGCAGCAAATATTGCACCGATTGAGGTCCGGCGTGCAAATGACTCACGTGAGCATCGTCGATAATGAGGTCAGTTAAAGGGTGTTTTTTAGGGAGAATTAATTGGTGTTTCGATTCGAACGGTAAAAGTGACTTATGAATTCTCCCTCCAACTCTTAAGAGGTTGTCTTTGTCCATGAATGGCGTTAGACGCTGTAAGCAATGCGAGGATAATTTGCCTCGAGAAATATTTTTTATATCGTCCGCGAAAACGGAATGTTGAACGATGTAAATAAGTCGCGTTAATGCGAAATTATATTCGGGCACAGTAATATAGTTTGGAAACGACACTATAGACCTTTTTGAAAGTTTGTAGAACCGAAAAACGTATGACGTAACTCGAACGAGTTTACCTAATGTCGAATATCGTGAAATTATTTCAACATCCTGTATTTGATCAGTAGTAGACGCGTTTGATACAAGCGGTATGATCGTGCGTTTTTCTTCGTTCGTTGTAGGAATATGTTTTGAAACGGGCCAAGCGTCTTGGTCTTTTTTGAGCCAAGCAGGTCCGTGAAACCACATTTCGTGCCGTAGAAAGGCAGAGGGAAGCATGCCTCGCGAGGCTGAGTCGGCTGGATTGTCAGCCGAAGGCACATGGCGCCAGCACTCGGCGGGCACATGGGATAAAATCTCGCTAGTGCGGTTTGATACAAACGTTTTCCACTCGTGCGGCGGCGAGCGGAGCCACGCTAGCACGATAGCAGAGTCAGACCAAGCATAAATCTGATTGCGATCTATGCGGCCCTCATACGTTTGCATAACCTTATCTATGAGGCGGGATAAAAGCGCCGAGGCTAGAAGCTCGAGGCGCGGTACGGTCAAACGCATTCGTAAAGGTGCGACGCGGGTTTTCGCAATGACGAGATGTGTGGTGACGTCACCATCTCCATCTGTCAGACGTATGTAAACGCACGCGGCGAAACTGCGTTCCGAGGCATCTCCGTATCCATGGATTTGTATGGAATGCGAATGTGTGAAAATGTGACGAGGAAAAGACACTTTGGATAAGAGTGGTAACTCGTTTGTAAAGGCCGTCCATGCGTTAACAATGTCGACCGGCGGGACCGAATCCCAATCCACCTTAGCTATCCATAACAATTGTACTAAGTACTTTCCATACAAAGTGACCGGCGATAAGAGACCTAACGGGTCGTACCATTTGGCTATCTCAGAGAGAATAACTCTTTTTGTGCATATCGCAGTGGTGACTTGCACCTTGAAATTAAATGTATCAGAACTAGGGTTCCACTGGAGGCCGAGAACTTTAGTTTTTTTATCGCTCTCCATTTCTGCGAACGGAACATTCTCCGGCCGCTCACCATGAGAACCTGGCGGCAGCACCGCAGCGAGTATCGCAGGCGAGTTGCTGTGCCACTTGCGGAGTTCGAATCCGGCGGTACGAAAAATGTCGATCAGCTCCTGTTGCAGCGCTAGGGCTTTCGACTCCGTGCTTTCACCTGATACCACGTCATCAACAAATACAGAGTCTAACAGAACCGGAGAAGCAAGCTTAAAACGTGTTGCCTCGTCGCGGGCTAATTGTTGAATTGTGCGCAACGCGAGAAAAGGCGAGGCATTAATACCGAATGATACCGTGCGCAGACGGTAATCGCGTAAAGGTTCCTCCGGTGATTTCCGCCAAACAATTCGCTGATAATCGCGGTCGCATTCTCTAATTAAAATATTGCGATACATTTGTTTAATGTCTGCTGTAAACGCGATGGAATTTATGCGGAATTTCAAAAGCACGTCAACGATCTCCTGATGAAGTTTCGGACCCGTTAATAAAACATCGTTAAGTGAGTATCCACTGGATGTTTTGCATCCAGCGTCGAACACGACCCGGGTCCGTGTCGTCTCGCTCGATTCTTTGACCACGCAGTGATGCGGGATCCAGTACTTCGGACTTGGCATATCGCACTCCACGGCCTCCATGTGATTTAAATCAAGATACTCTTGAAGGCACGCATGATAATCAGCTTTTAATTGAGGATTACGCTCAAGTCGGTACTCAAGTTTTCTAAATCGTGCGAGTGCGATTTGTCGCGACTCGCCGAGAGGGGGCGCGGCGGGCTTGAACGGAAGCGCGACGACGTACCGCCCGGTCTCGTCTCGGGTATGCGTCTTTTGGAAAAAGGATTCGCAAAGATTTTCGTCAGGAGTGTAGATCCGTTTTTCAGGAAGCGACTCCAGCTCCCAGAACCTCTGCAAATTGTCATCGTCGAATGAGCTAAAACAGGCCTGGAGTGGAGTCGGCATCGGGTTATTAACGGCAACCCTACCTAATAACAAGTACCCGAATATGCTATTCATAGCAATAGGCGAACCCGGCGCACCTGTTATCACATTACCTAATAAAATTTGGGATAGTATATCCGCGCCTAATAACATCTCCACCGGCTGGGGAGTGCCGAAATCTGGATCCGCCAGAGTTAAATTATTTAAATGAGTCCACCCCGTTTGAGACAATGGTACACTCGGCATACGCATCGTTAAGTTAGGTAAAACTAAAGCCTCTACAAGTATCGCAGGATTATGTTTACCCCTAGGTGTAATGAAACACGAAACGACACCTTTAGGTTGTACGGGTTCCGTATCACCAATTCCGAACACCGGAATGTTCGCGTGATTACGATGTAATCGTAATCGTTGTGCGCAGGCCTCAGTCATAAACGTCGCCTGACTACCCGTGTCAACCAGGCACCTTACAGTTGACAGCTTCGAACCACCTAAACATACGTCTACTAGTGCAGTGGACAACAAAACAGTATCCGCAACGCTAGATGCTTTAATCGGCGCGCGGGCCGCACAGTTACCAAGCAAAACTTCGCTATTTGCCAACGGATTCGCGACCGTATCGGCGTTGCACTTCTCCGTAGGAGAGAGTGAGACGGAGCGCGCGCGCTCCTCCGTAGGAGGGAGCGAGACGGCCGTAGATTGCACGGATGCGCTTAATTCCGCCGGCATAGATGGGGAATAATAATGAATTAAAGTATGATGCCTTTTATGACATGTCCGACATACAAAATTTGACTTACAACTTCTAACGTCGTGACCAATATTCAAACAATTGTAACAAATGCTTTTATTTTGAACTAACGAATACCTCTCGCGCGGTGACAAGTTTAAAAACTTCGAACATTTTGTCAACGAATGTTGAGCTTCACAACACACGCAATTAGGTTTGATTTTGCTTGAACCTTGGTCACTCGTTCCAGTCTCAGCTGAGCCCGTCGCGGGGGTGACGTTAGCTACAAACGACCGTTTGGCGGGCGACGACGGCGCGGCGGCGCCGGCGCTCGAGCTGCTCGCGCGATTCCAGTACTTTCCGCGACTGCTACCCACATCTGAGTTAATACTTTTAGCGGACTGCCCGCGAACAGAAACAATTATTTCTTCCGCGGAAATTTCCCGTTCTAGAAATGAAATGAATGTGTCTACATCGGGAATGTCGGACGTATTTACTAATGACCGTTCGAATAAAAGTCGAGTAGTATGAGGAATTTTACGTAGTAAAATATTTAAAAGCATGAAACTCCACTGTTTCACGGGAAACTCCATAACCTCGAGTGCTTTAATGTTTTCTTGATAGATGTTAAGTAAATTTCGCAAACTCTGAGTAGATTTATCGCAGCATGACTCGATATCGAGAATTTTGTCGAGATGTTTTGATGCGATAACTCTTTTGTTGTCATAGCGGGACACTAAAATGTCTAACGCGATTGAGTAATTATCGTCAGTTATTGGGATCGATTTTATGAGGTTATGCGGTTCGTTTTTAACCGTGAGAAGTAAGTACCTAAACTTTTCGGCGTCAGTATAGGCGTTGTTGCCGTGTACAAGCGAACGAAACAAATCATAAAATGACGGCCAATCAGTTTGTTCACCACTGAAAGTGGGTAAAGGTAGTGTGGGAAGTTTCTTAAATGCCTCAGGCTGTGCCGCCATGAAAGGCAATGAGGGACGGCTCATGCGCCTTTGCTCTTCTTCCTTCTTCTTCAAATTCGATAAATGCGTTACTATTGCATAGTACAAATCGTTAAAATCGTTACGGATCTTAATCTGTTCCTCTTTGTTAAAACATTTTAATTTAATTAACGTTTTTTCAATTCTCGTCTGGACTTTAATGAACTTTCTCTGAAAAGAAACTAAATCAGTAGTTCGCGAGCGAAACTGTTCTTGATCAGTTGCTGCAAACTGAATAGTGCGTTTGAGGTCATCGAGGATGAGTTCTCTTTCGAAAATATCTTGTTCGCACGGATTATCGCCGTCGGCCATTTTGTTAGCTTCCGCGCTAGTACTTTGCAAATCTGGCTGATCCGGCATGCTTAGTTATTTAAAACTTAATGTTGCGAGACAAGAAGACACAACCTGGAAGGTACAATCCGGGTCGAACGGATCAAATTATATATATGTACGATATTCCTACAGCATCAAACGACTCACCGCTACTGTGTCCATCCACCGCCTCGTGTCCCAAGGGCTAGGCTGAAGGTTCAGGGGTGATCGTCCAGCTAAATATGACGTACACAGGTTCCTAGGTCACTGGTAAGCGCACTCTTCCAGGGGGGAAAGGTCCTCAACGCACACACGGTAAATAATGAGAAAAATGTTGCTCTCGCGGCGCCGCTAGTTAACGAACTGATTTTGACATTGTGCGTGGCACTGCCCATTCGTATATCCGCTTCCGGCGGGTGGCGCTGTTAGCGCGCGGGTGTTGCCATCCCTCCAGGGATGACCGCTTCAAGACAAGAAGCAGTAAATCGCTAGAAGCTCGTAGGGATACCATACATAATAGAAACAAAATAAATTGACCCTTAAGATTGTGTCTTCAGTCAAAGAAACTAACGATTTTAAAATTAAATAAAAATTAGTGTTCCTGTACGGAACAACTTTTATCCTCTTATTCATAAAACTTAGTAGCTACGCGGGCGAAGAGCTCTAAATAATCTAGACAAAGGTCTTATTGTCTTGTAATACAAATATGTGTTGATCATTATGTTTTCTAGGTACGCGTAGCTAATGTGATATTGCAGTGACACTGACACGTTGCTTGGCTTTCGCCGGTCGCCCACAACCCGTCGTCGACTTTTAAGACAACAACGGGAAGAAAGGGGCTGGTGCTATTGAAATCCGACACCACACGGGCTTTTGTTTCGTGTCTCTTTCATTATGTTTATCGAAATAGATCCTAGCTCCTATATAGCACGGCTAGCAAAAGATCGCGTGTGAACTGGATTGCGCGCGACATACCTAGACTATCCATATATTTCTAACTAGCAGCTGTACCTGCGACTTCGTTCGCATGGTAATGAGGTGGGAGTTCTAATTTAATCTATCAAGTAAAACGTTGAACAAACCTATTTTAGCTAAAATGCCGTTGAAATTCGTTTGTCTTTATCTGTCACTCTGATATTTAAATTAGTAAGAAAGGGACAAAACTCGTTTTATTTAACAGAGGTATTTTAAGTTTTATGAATAAGGGGGGTAAAAGTTTAGTAGATGTTTGTGGCAATAGATCCAACAGGTAGGACACAGGCTGCAGCATTAAATGTTTATTGATCTTCTTCTCTACATATTTTGAACACTGTCTTATATTATTAAATAAATAAAAACGTGATAACTGAAATGATCTTGAGTCACTCCGACTCTCAGGTAAAGATGTGTTTAGGAATTAATAATAGATAATCCTTTCGAGTACCCATTGACCGGTAAGTGTTTACGCGGAACAAAAGATCTCTTTTTAATTAATTTATCAACCATTTTTAATTTAATAAGACTGGCAACCCAGAACATTAAACGTGCAGTAGATGCGACAATTTTCTGAGTTCGGATTCAGTTATGGCCATAGCGTGATTCGTATAAAAAAAATTACTTATTGATTTAATCACCCACATTTGGGTTTTGTAAATTTTTGAACTGGATATCGTTATAGTTCCCGAGGATGCACTGTGTTGATGCAATTTGTCTCAGCGATTTGATTTGATTTGATGCGGATCGTCAGATATCGATTTTGATAGCAATCGCAGCAAGACAAAAAAAACTAAATTACGACCATTTTCAGTTTCAGTCAGATCCATACACATTTAAGGTCCCACGGGATCCTCAGATATACTCGTATATTTTGAAAGCAATTAGAAATTAATATAATAATTATAGTCTCCTAAATTGCTAATGGGTTCATATTCGGAGACCATACTCGCGTCGCGTACATTATTTACATAAGGTAACTGACCTAGGATTTAAATAAGTAGAATTCAAGATCTAAATAGCAACTAAACGTTGCCAGTAAAATGATTCATAAAACGATTAAATAAAAAAAAAGCAAATGGATGCTGCTATTTTGGCGCAAAAATGAAGATCTTTAAAGCTTAAAATCAGTAAGTTTAGTAACTTTGGCAAAATAGTCTTAGGAAATTGTCACTTCTACTTTTTTAATCTTTGACATAATGGCCGCCATCGGTGCGTATCTTATAAATTACAGAAAAAAATCAGTGAATTTTCCGATGAAAAGTGATCCCCGTACTTTTACTATTTTTTGTTGTTGGTGCAATAGCGCAATGCAAAAGAAGGCATTTTTAAAGTTTTGAGTCAAAATTGCACTCGAACCGACCGCCATTACTGCCCGCCACAGACTAAACCAAGATACTATCATGAGAGTAAGTTGACATGCGCAAACTTATGCCAACTATTACTTATTCTGTGCTTATGCTAGGTGATGTCTACTCTAGTAACATAACTCAATGTAGTCAACAGACGGCCATTTTATATTTTCTAAACTATACCTAACCACTAGGTAAGTACAACCATAACGCGAGTCCGAGTCCCTTTCTATTAAAGGTAATTATTAAAAATATTAAAGTAATATGTTAATTTTTTTCATATTGCAATGTTTCAGATCGCACTATCACATTCTGCCATATCTTGTGTATGTTCCCACCATTGCCAACTTAATGGATGTGTGTGCAGGCTTTATGATAAAAGTATTTTCCTGTATGTTGGCCAATTTCAGTGTCTCTACATCGCTGAATGTCAACTTGAATTTCTATACTGATTAAATACATACTTATTATTGCTGATAAATATAAATACTGACAGACCAGAACGGCTATCACAAGACGGCGCGCGAGCTCTCTTGATTTTTCTCGAACTATCCGTCTCTCTCTTATTAGACAATTTAGAAAGAGACGTATAGTGCGAGAAAAATCGAGAGAGCTCGCGCACCGTCTTGCGATAGCCGTGCAGTATCGTGACAAATACTCAGCGTGTAATCTTGCAGAAACACAAATAGACTTTATGTCTGAATGCGAGTACAGCGCTATGCTATGCCATTAAAAAAAAAAGGACGAGTCAGACTTTTGACGTTTCACGTTATATTGTTGAAATTTGTCGATACATTTATTCAAATTACGCCTCAATACGAATTTAGCGCATAGGTATAAGTTTCCATATCAGAATCGATTCTTTTTTTATGCTTTAGAATTTAATATGCGTTTTGTGAAGGTCTATCACAACACCGGATCGTAATTATTACTGTGGGATAGTTGTGGCAAGCCCGCCCTTTTAACGTCACTGACAGTTGACAGATATGGCGGCTACGATTTCAAGCAGAAGAAATGAATAATTTAAGGAGGTCAAATGTTTCCGAAAATTAATTAATCGTCGCAGTCGGATAAAAGCTATCCTAAACGAAAGCTAGAGTAATAATGTACAATCGAACCAACTGAATCATGACCCACCATAAGCTTATTTTGCTAAACCCCTTAAATGCAAGTAGGTCGAAATTCGCTTGAAAATTTATTTCCTAACGAACTTGTTATCATTTGATTAGACACGGACATTTACTGAGTGCACTGTTAAATAAATCGGACAATATCGACTAAGCTCGTATATGAAAAAGAAGAGATGATGTTACTGTCTTTATCTGTATTACGTAGGTAAGTATAGGAAGTTTTCTACGAACGTAATGGTGCCACTTCACTTGGCCGTATTAAATTTGCTCAATTATTAGTCGCATTTATTTCTCTAGAATATAAAATCAAAAATAATGCAGTCATGTTTGGGCAAATACGGCCAAGTGAAGTGCCAGCATAAACTTTAGATTATTTCATTAACAGGTTTTAATCACGTTATTCCTATAAGTATTTTAAGGACAGAAACATGCCATTGTTGTTCTTGTCAAGCTATATAAGTAAAAAGAGTAATAAAATTTGTGAAATGAAAAAAAACTTTATTTAATCTTTAACATAACTAATTTAAATTATAAGATTCAGTATCTAAAACCTAGTGTGTGCACCATGGTTATCGATAACGGCTTGTAATCGGTCACGCATTGACCCTATTAGACGACTGCAAATGTCGCTGTGTCTCAAGTAATCCCAAATTTCGTTACAATGTTGCTCAATTGCTTCCTTTGTTCTCTCGTTTCTGTTCCCACATTTGGACCATCAACCCCATAAATTTTCTATTGGGTTGAGGTCTGGGGATCTACTCGGCCATGGAATCAAAGTAACTTCATCATTATGCAGATCAAACCAATTTGAGACTACCCTGGCAGTATGCACTCGACAGTTGTCATGAACGTAGGAAAATACTGGCACATCTTCACGCGGATAAACTGTTCGCACTGTCGGTAACATAGATTCTTCTAATAGATCGACATACTTCATTGCGTTTTGCCGAGAAGAAATATGGACAAGCTCACTTACTCCTCCGATACCCATCCACGCCCACATATTCGCTGAAATTCGACCGGATAACTGATTAGGCACGACGTGATCTTCTGTATACCGCGTGTTATCGTAACGCCACAAAGTTAAGCGACCGTGCTGAGAAGATCGAAATGTTTTTTCGTCTTTAAATATAGTGTTAGTCCAGTCGTAGTCTAAATAAGCGTTTGCAAAATTCCTTCTCGCTGTTTTATGATCATCCGTTAAGGCTACTTTCTCAGCATAATGTCTGTAATGCAGTTCAGTGCCGTGCAAATAATTTCTAATAGTTTTTAGACAGACGTCATGTTGTGCCGCAAAATATCGGGTGCAGTAAAAGGATGTTCTTCGTAATGGTGTTGCATGTCCACTCCTTGTTCGTTCGTGAGTCGGCGAACGCCGTGGTTATGGCGTCGTATGTCCTCGAGGATGCCCTCTCCGGCGTGCCGTCTGATCCAGGTCCTCACTGTATTCCGAGAAATATTCAATTCGCGTGATATTTCCCGTATGCCATAGCCTTCCTTACTTAAGACTACAATCCGAGCTCTTTGTTCTTCTAAATTAGCCATTATTAAAAATTATTAAGCATTTTACTATTTAGTTTCTATTTTTTCACATTGACTGACAACTTGACATAATATGACACACTTGCAGAACACCCCATTTTTTAAATATATTTTTTCCATCATCAAAAAGTTTAGGTTAAATAAGCGAGAACTAGTTTGAGATTCAAACAATGACTGTATATGTGTGAAATGTGCTTTATGGCAATGATAACAAAGTTTAAAATTGCATAGGTCTGCGACCTGTATTGACGTAATTTTATTAGTACCTAAAACGTCGTAAGTGCATTTATAGGCGATAGATCTTACAAGTTTGAAAGTTTCAAACGAATTATCCGGCAAGTGGGTCATGATTCAGTTGGTTCGATTGTACTTATAAAAAAAGTTACATGTTTTTCCATTCATGGGAAGCTGAGATCACGCGGGACACACCAATGCTTAGTTTGATACTGGCTGGGTTCCTTTATTAATTTAGAGATTTATTATAAGTTACGCTTACAAAGTCGAAAGGATCGGGACACTATCGTATCAGACGGAGGGCGATAAAGCGATATTTGTGAACATTGGGTCCAGAGACATAAAATATCTATGGACCAAATGTTCACAAATATAAACACTGTGTGTTCAATATATAATAATGCGTACAGAATGCTGTTAGGACTGCCAAGACACTGTAGCGCTGCAGGTATGCTTATGGAGGCGAGTATTGATGGCTTAAGCCTCGCTGTCCTATAGCTTGTTTTAACCTCACCTCACTGTTGACCTACAAATGTATCTTGACGCCGGGATTCGTAGTAACTATGCGCAGGAAGAGGTGTAGTTTCGTTAGGCGTGGCGGGTGTAGTGTGGCGTATTTAGCGCGTTACGAATAACAGCGCTGGTCAATATGTATTGCGAAAGCGAGTAGCGTCACAGATGCGGCGAGTGAAGTATAGGGACAACAGCCTCCTGAACAACATTTTGGAGAAAATTGAATGCCCAGTCGTAAATGATATTTTTTTGACATGTAAATTGGCTTTATAAAATAAATGACTATGACTATGACTATGACTAAACCATTGGAATTTGACTGTAGGGTAGGTATATTTATAAATCTACAAATATTAAATAGTGTGAAAAATTAAAATCATAAATACCGAAAATATTCATAAATAGTTATTTGAAACACATATTCACCTACACATTTCAAAATCAAGAGGCATATTATATTAACTTTAGGTATGAACCGTGTATTAAGTCTTAAAACAGCTTTTTGTTTTTTTTGGGTAAAGATATTGGTTTCACATTCCACTCATATAACGAATAAACAAAAGCCAATACATATTGTCTATGCATAATATTGCCATATATAAGCTGTTTTAGCGACACTTTCCCGAGATCGTGCCAAAACTAGTCAGGGGATCAATCTGTTATTTTCATTTCGCATTTTAGTTTGATACCAATTTGTTACGTGCGGAAAAGTATCTGTGCAAAATATCTAACTAAATTCACCTCAATGTTGTGCTCACTTTCTTCTTCAATTTAAATATTATGCTTTTAGGGCTCCGTGGGATCCAACGAAAAATAGATACATCATTAGATCAGTTGTGTGTCACATTCACTGCCAATTTGCGTAAGATCTATTCGACCGATCAAAATATTCAAATTGAAATTCGGTACACTAGTACGACAAAGTTACCGTGCACTACACACGGACGACATAATGACACTTTATTGGGGGCAAATTGAGAATAAAAGTTGTACAACCCTGCTTAAGTACCTAGTGCGTGACAAGTGACAACCCTACCAAATGGAAGAGCTGGGATTTAAACCTTATTTTAGTTACCTACCTATTAACCTTTTCAACGCTCTCATATTTGAATGAAGTGATCATTCACACGCCAAGAGCTGTTGCCTTATCAAAAATGACGAATCTCGCAGTGCTGTGCAAAACATTTATCGATAAAATTTACTAGCCTCGGTTATCGTACTAATCGTAGTACGAGAGTGAGTGCTCATTGAAGCAATCTTATTGACATTGACGTAAGTCCTTTAAATGGTGACTTGGGCGTGTTGCTGTGAGTACAACTTATTTTACTAACAGCAATATTTAATTCTTCGTTTTGTTCAAACTCGTAGTCATCGCAGTCTTCACTTTCCAAAATACGAATTAATTCTTCTGCAGTAGACATTTTTTTTGTAGATATCGAGAGCGAAAGGTCCACGACAGAGTACATGACAGTTACCCACTTACTGACATAATAGTAAACAATCAGAATGATAGACAAATGCATTGATAAGGTTTTATTATAAGTACTTCTTGTAAGGAGTTTTGAGACAAGCATGTTTTAAGACAATCTCTTATGCAAGAAAAATATGCAGATAACTGCCACTTACTCATAGTTGCAGTACAGTAATAACTTGCAGGTGTAAATCTTGATTTTATCTTCCTATACTCTTTTGCAGAAATGTAATGAATCTCATACGTAACAAAACGGATCAGACCTTTCCATTTTACTACTTTTGTTTCTTATTTATACCACTAAGCTACGCCATCACTAGTACAGACTATTTACCGTCAATGACGTCATAGGCTAGCCTCTAAAGTGGTTGTTGGCGTATAATGAACTATGATTTCCCGCGATCATAGAGAAGTGACTGTTACGCTATACAGATATATTTTTATATCGACAGATCAATGTCAGTAAGTTGTAATTAATAGGCAAAAATTTTGTTTCAGTAGATTTATATGCTAAGACGATGATTTAATTAATGTTATAACATAGATAGGGTTACAATTATTGGAAAAGACACCATCGTAACAATACTTTCACAAAAGTCAAATATAAATAATACAGATCCGGCGACAGCACTAGCGACCACTTTATGGGCTGTTGCGTCAAATCATATCCAAAGAATAATCCCGAAATTTTCACATTTTGAGCTGTCCAAACATTCGTCAATTCTTATAAGGAACAAAACATGAATTAATGTAAAGTTTAAGCCAGTAAAAATAAAGCAAAGCAGGTCATAATAGATTTTATTCATGATCAAAGTACAACTTTATTCCGACCTTTTTATGGGTTGTTGGCGTGGTGGGCACGACAGCACTCGACCACTTTAGTGGCTCTTGGCGTTGAAAAGGTTAATGAAAATGGGTGAAATAAACTAACGTTTTTGTAAATAATAAACGGGATTGACTGTTACAGGAAAATCAATACTATGCGCCAGATTATCGGGACCTTGCCACGAAAATCAATTTTCATATGTAAGTTTTTTACCAATAACGCATCATTGCTAATCTAAAAACCGTAGATAAGTATCTTTTAATGAAAATATTGCAATGACCGAATACATTAAGGTACGCAAGACCTGGACTTTTCTCCCCTGAGAAAGTCCCTACTTTTCCTGTTCCCTGTAGGTATATACCATTATACATAATACAATATTATCAGATTTTAGCTACGTATATATATGTACTTTAATACTTACGTATTGGTGTGCGCATACATTTTATAGAGTCTGGCCAGGGAAAGATGAGCCTGAGATTTATTTAAAACTTTTTATATGGCTACAGTCAATGATGTAATATATAAAAAACGTTAGTTAGGTTAATAAGCACTCCAAAATTGGCACACTAAAACTGAGTCAATTGCACCAACTTGGCTCAGTTTCGCGTCGTCAATGGAAACGTATAAACGTGTCTCAGCTGACAGATTTGGTGGCCATTTTTAAACACGGAATTTCGTATAGACAACGTAATGTATCTACTTACCTCTTTGTTATATAACATCATTGGCTACAGTAGTTAATACCATTATTGACATACATATGTGTCAAACGTCTTAAATTAGTATTCTGTCCTAATCTTGATACTTGATATGATAAGCAGTGTTGCCAGATCGTCCCAAAAAGGACGGTTTTCCGTCCTTTTTAATGCCATACCGTACTGTTGTCGTCCTTTCCAAGGTGCCGTCCCTTTTTATATTTATATTTCCGCTCTTTTCTAGTCTCATATTTCCCTAGCCAAATATTCGTAATATACATCTTATTATATGATCGCCTGAGATGCGATCACGTAACCTTTCAAACGCACGTTAGGACATGTCACGTCATGGACTGTCATTTTCCCATACAAATTGACCTGCCGCACGTACAATGGGTTACGTGATCGACCTGCTGGTCTAACGCACCTTTGTAAAACCTGCAACAAGTAGGTTTCCTATCTACTTACCTTGTGAGTTTCATAATAAAGTTACACTCTGTATAAAAACTATGATTTTAGTACCAAATTCTAAGATAATAATTGTAGTCGTATTGGACCCATATAAATCCCCGTGGAGTCGTGGACTTAGGCAAATCTCAAACTGCTCGCCTTATCTAAGTGGAAGTTGTAGAAACATATTGATTACTTACGCGTGCTTAGCCCCGGGGAAATTTGAGCTTCAAGCAATTCGAACTTATGCATATTGAATTCTAGGTAAGTACCTATATAGTCTCATGTCGTGTCAACAAATATACAAGTGAGGATAAACCACAGATATATATATATACATAGATCACGCAAATGCATGTACTTCGCGTGTCAGAATTCGCACTCCGAGTTGGCACTCCGACTTACATTCCGCGCGCGTCTGTTGTGGTAGCCGGTTGTCCATGAATATTAAGAAAATACCTTATTGCAGAATCGATTTTCCGCGGACAACTGGGAATTCAGATCACTAATTCGCCCGTGTCACGTCAAAGTAGAAAAAGGTGACAAGGTCGGTTTTCATCCAATATATTGAGGTGTATAAGTTATCTAGTGTTTATATATATCTGTGGGATAAACCCTTGTTTTTGTCCGGTCACACTTTTCTGCGATGGAGCTTGATCCTTATCAAGCTCCATCTGAGAAAAGTGTGACCGGACAAATTATTGTAGGGTGTGTGGGTTGGGTACGTAATTATCGAACGACATAGAAATGCATGTGAAATTGTTGCAGTCGTCGAACCTAGTGCTGTTATATAATTATACATATGACCCTGTTAACACTGCGTTCATTTACTGCAACAATTTATCCTGATATTATCCATATAAATCTTAGGATTCGTGGATATGGACAACACAGGCAGGCGAGTCTCCCACTGCACCGCGCCCCGTCGCGTAGCGCGGGGCCGCAGATTTTACCATTATTGTATGCAAGAATCTCAATTTATATAGAAAACACGCCTATAGTACAACACACTGCCGCTCTTCTATTCTAGTACTATCTTAGTAAATAAGCGATTTCTTACCCCCTTTCCCCCCTTCGTGTTTGTCTTCTGCTAATCAAACCAGACAGCAACACAGTACTAGTAACCCATGTGACATTTGTCATCAAACCTTTTTATCTCAATGTAATTTAAAGCAAATAAAATGTGTTCCACGTGAAGTGAATATGCTATTTAGGTACTTAGTGACGCGAAACTTTTACTAAAGTGCAAATATCGCAATGAAAAGCAGACGCGTGAATTTCGACTCAGTGAACATGTAGTTTGCAACAGTGAGCGCAATTGTTTTAAAACTACATTTGTGATCGTTATAGTAATAGCTTGTTTAGAATGTTTTAATCTAGCCTCACTATAAATGTAATTCCGTGTTGATACCAACTATTTATCAGAAGAATATAAGTATAGCCCGCAGTTCTGGGATGTTATTTGCTACACGCTAATACCTACGGCTCACCCCGCCGGTCACCCGTCACGAAACTAGACCTCTACCTACGCTTAGTTTCTACTCATTGCGGTGTCAAGATAATTTGTGGGTGAGCGTTGAGGTGAGCTTAAAACAAGTTACAGTTAGGGGGGCTGTACACGGCATATGGGGCCCGTCCTTTCGCTTGGCAGCTGGGCATCCGACATGATACAAATATACATACAGAGTGAGCCGAACGCAGCCCTCCAAGCAATATTGATTAGTTTAGCTAATAAGCTACAGACCTAATACTTATTTAATTATTTAGAGGTTTTGCTCCGCAAAATTATTAGTATCCGTGTAGGTTACTGACCTACTTACTGTTAATTCAGTTCAGATACCTACAGAAAAAAAATTCCCCATTCTCTTGTGATGGTCGTCGCTTGGGGCGAGCCATACATATCCTTCCGCCTGAAGGGCGTAGTGAAGGTTTCCAGGCTAACTCAGGGGGGAAGGGATGTCCACTAGGGTAAATGGAAAACACTGATTGACTCGGTAACAAATATGGGTCTTTTATGCCCTTTTATTAAAATAGACTCTGAGCTTAAGATTAGGCGCGAGGTAGGTGGCTTATGCACCAGTAAAATACGGGCCCCGTAGGGCGCTTCGTGGACGCGGTCGCGGATAGCTTGTCAGAGGTGCTACGGTGGAGTCTCAGCCGCACGTACTCGGTACGCCCAGGCCGCGCCTGCTGAGCTCCCTACTCTAAGCCCTTCAAGGGTTCCCCGGTGGAGTCTCAGCCGCACGTACTCGGTACGCCCAGGCCGCGCCTGCTGAGCTCCCTATTCTAAGTCCTGTCAGGCACGCACTCGGTAAGCCCAGGCCGCGCCCTTCAGGGATTCCCCGGTGGAGTCTCAGCCGCGCGTACTCGGTACGCCCAGGCCGCGCCTGCTGAGCTCCCTACTCTAAGTCCTGTCAGGCACGCACTCGGTAAGCCCAGGCCGCGCCCTTCAGGGGTTCCCCGGTGGAGTCTCAGCCGCACGCACTCGGTATGCCCAGGCCGCGCCTGCTGAGAACTCCCTAAGTCCCTAAGTCCCTAAATCCCTAAATACCTAGGCACGCACTCGGTAAGCCCAGGCCGCGCTCTAGGTATAGTCGACCCTTGCGACCGCCTCGGGACCGCGGCAAAGACCGACTGACTGCGTCGCTGCGCGCGCTGCCTTTTATACGGTCGGCCGGCGCCTGTGTGTGCGTGTGACGCGATGCGGCCGGCTCCATGTGTTCGTGTAGCGCGGTGTAGCCGGACCGTGGCTTAGCGTGCTGCGGTCGGCTCCGGTGCATGCGGGCGGCGGTGTAGCCGGACGGCGTCTTGGTGCTGGTGCGTCTCATGCAGCGCGCGCTGCGGCCCGTGTTGCGAGGTTGAACCGTCGCATTGCCTCCCCCCACCAGGAGATTTTTGCCTAGGGGGAAAAATCACCGAAAATAAAAGATATTACGGGTTTCTTCGGTGGCGGCGCGATGCGCTTTCTCTCTGGGTCTATACTTATAGTTTCCCTCTAATTCTTGGAACCCATGACTAACGTAATAAGAATAAGTCAGGAAAAATAATAATAATAAAAATCAAAACTACAAGTATGTAGTGTTAGTTTGCGGTTAATATCTAGTAAGTATTACTTTTGGTTGTAGATACATCTTATTGAATGTAATCTACCTATTTGTCCATTACAACAGAGTGCATTCCTAAGCCGGCGTAAAATGTGACTTGTTATTGTACCTACCGCGTTCCGATCTACTGATATGGGTAATTAACTAACTATAAGAATAGGTTTGCCTTTTCCTGGGCGTGTTTAAACGTTTAAATGAACGCATTAGCTCAGTAAGCTGGTTATGTATTATGTTTTTACTGTCTAAGACTTACATGTGCACCGGATAAGTATGTACTTTTCTTGTTGTTACTCAAGGAATGCTCAAGAAAATACACGGATGATCACTACGCCGCGATGGGCAACTATTTCCTTTCGTATTCATATATTCTTTATTTATGTATAAATGTGTAAAGTTAACCTCACGTTTCCTTCAACGTTCCAACATATCTGTATACCTATGTATCTATATCAACGGTTCGTTAGAGCACTGCCGTTAACGATTATTATAAGGAAGAAATAATAAGAAAAAAAAAAACTTTTACCAATTGTACATAATAAACATACAAAGACAAATATAAAACTACTTAACTATTTGTCGTTAGGCCCGCGGGCCCTGTTTGGTTGGAGATGGAAGGCATTATTATTGTGTATAGGCCTTTAAATCTTTTATGTGTGTTGTTATGGTTCGCCGGTTCCGGTTTTTATCTTGAAGTCTAAATACAACCGGTGACTTTTTCTCAATTATGTTGTACGGTCCTATATACTTTGGTGCTAATTTTGCGCAAAGTTTTTGCTCGCGTTTGATAATACCTGGTTTTTTTTTAATACCAGGTCTCCGACTTCCGGTTCCCACCGTTGCCTGTGTTTATCGTAGTTTCGTTTCTGGATTTCGGACGCTTTCTTCTGGTGAGCGCGAACTAAGGAGTATATCTGTTGCAGTTTTCCTTTCTCTTTTAGCTGGGGAGTTGGGAATATATTTGCGTCCTGTGGGTTCCTTAGTTCTCTGCCGTAAAGTAGGAAAGCTGGTGTAAATTTTGTCGACTCGTGTTCGGATGTGTTAATAGCGAAGTTAAATTCTGGTAGGTATTTATCCCATTGTTTATGGTTCTCGTTTATAAATGTCGCTATCATTGTTTCCAGGACTTTATTCACCTGTTCCGTTGGATTACACTGGGGGGCGTAGGGGGGGGGTTAGCCTGTGTTCCGTGCCGTATTTTTTTAGCGTGTCGGTAAATATTTTGCTTACAAATTGTCTTCCGTTGTCGCTTAGTAGTGTTTTCGGGGATCCGTGTCGCAGGGCTATTCTTTCCTCCAATGCCCTGGCTACGGCGTTGGCGGTGGCGTTCCGCAACGGCGCTACTTCTGTCCACTTGGTGAATTTATCGTGGAACACAATTATCCATATGTACCCTGTTGACGACCGTGGTAGTGGCCCGATCAGGTCGGTGGTTACTACCTCCCATGGGGTGTCCGCGTTTTTTATATGCATTAGGCCGTATTTCTTTTGTTGTAATCCTTTGTTCCTCTGGCAGGTGTCGCATCTTTTTACGTAGTCTATTATGTCGCGCCTCATTCCCGGCCAGTAATGTCTCTGTGCTATTCTCCTAATTGTTTTAGCCCTCCCCTGGTGTCCTGCGCTCGGTACGTCGTGGTTCTGTCTAATTACTTGTTCCCTGTCTTCTTCCGGAACGCATACTGTCCACTCTGACGCTGGGTCTGCCAGGTCGTGGTATGCACGGTTTGTTCTCTTTTTATATAGTTTTCCATCTCTCGTGCAGTATTCCTGTGACTTGTAACCGGTCTCCTCCGTTTGCTTTCGACGTTCTTCGATCCATTCCCGCTCCTCCGTTGTGCATATAGGGTTTCGTGAGAGTTCGTCCGCTATGAGGTTCTGCTTGCCGCTTCTGTAGACTATGTCGAACTGGTACTTTTCATCGTCCTTCTTCACCACTACTACTGGTGAACTGTATGGGCTGTCCGACTTTTCGATTATTCCTTGTTCCAGCATTTGCTTTACGTGCTCGTCTATTCGGTTTCTCGGGTAATATTTTTGCTTTACTGGTTGGTTATGCTTTAGCTTTATCTTGTGCTCCTCCTCTGTGTCGGTTATGCAGGGTGTCTTATCTTTTATCTTTGGATTCGGTTTCGGTTGAGCTTGTTGTTGCTCGTTGTGTTTCTCCGGTTCTGTTCTGTCTCCGGCCCAGGTGACCGTCATTCCGACTCTTCTGAGCACGTCCATACCTATTATCGTGCACGCTGCTGTTGGTATTACTCGTACCCAGTGTTTTATCTTTGCCTGCTTCATTTCCAGGTCTACTAGGACGCTATTTCCCACTCGTGTGGTTCTTCCGTCTGCCAGGATCACTTTCCTTGTCGTATTACTGACTAACGCGCCTTGAGATATGCAGTCGTCGTATATCTGCTGATTCACGTACGTGTTTGTGGCGCCGGTGTCTACCAAACATCGGTGTGTATGGTCCATTATGCGTACTTCCACATAGATCCTGTTATCCTGTCTGTTACAGTCGTTTGCTGCGCCCACGGCATCTCTTTCGTGCTGATTTCGCTTGCAGCAGTTCGTGCTTAGCACACCCATCTTTCCGCATCCGCTGCAGAATTTCTGTCGTCGTGAGCGGCAGACCCTCGCATCATGACCTGGTTTGCCGCAAGACCAACAGCAGGTTTTTGTATCGTAGTAGGGATTTACCTTTGTAAATGCTGTTTTCCCGAGTCCGGTCCTGTGTGGGTGTTTCTCCTGTACTTGGTACCTGTCCCTGCTTGGTCCTGGGTATGCTGGTGCTTGGTGTTGACCCCATTGCGCGTTCGGGCTTATCCTCGCCTCGTCTGGATCTGTGTATCTGTTGTTTACGTAGTGGTTTCTTTCTGGCGTTATGGATATGCGTTCATATTCGGTGGCGAGTCGGAGGAGTCCCGGGAGGTTGCTGTAGTCCTGGCTCTTGATGTATAATTTATACTGTCGTAACATATTTTCGTGGATCCGGTGTACTTGCTCGCTTTCTGTGAGTCTGTTATACCTCCGCATTAACGTTTGTAGGTCTGTTAGGTAGTTGGTGAAGGTTTCTCCGTACCTTTGTTTCCTTGCTACGATCCTTTCTATGAGGTCTTCTTCATAATTGTTCGGGAAATAGTATAACTTGAATAATGTCAGGAACTCGTCCCATGTTCGCCACGACTTAGCGTTGTTCCGGTACCATAGTAATGCTTTACCTTGTAAGATTCGAGGCAGGGCCGGCAGTACGTCGTCTTTGTCAATCTCACTTGCTAATAGCAGTTCCTCGAGTCTCTCCACGAACTCGACTGCGTTGTCTACTGTCCTGAATGACAAGTTCCATTCCTTTATGAGTTTACCCAGGTTTCTCGCCCTGTGATTCTCTTCGTCGCTCACCATCTCTCGAGCCGGTGTTTCCAGTGTGGACTTACACTTGCTTTTCTGTTCCTCGTCGGCTATCACGGTTTCTACGAGGAGCTTTCTGATCTCTTCGACGGTCAGTCCTTCTGTTGACAAACCTCTCTTCTCGGCCTCTATTGTCAGTTCCGGTTTCTTCAGGCGATATATCCAAGCTGTCGGCATTGGCGGGTCGAATGGCGCTCGTTACGGTGTGGGCAATACGTTCGGTCCTCGGGGTGTCGGTTATGGTTTGGCCAAATGTGATACCAATACCAAATGTGATATGTGATGGTTTTGAACGTACTTACTGTTGATCCTGTTCGGCGGTAGCGGTCAGGGGACAGAGCAAACCTGTCGTCGGTGATCGGGTCGGTATCGGCGGGCTGGGCGGGCGGGGAAGACTTGTCTTCGGTGATCGGGTTGGTGTCGGTGCGGACTGGACGGGGCAGCGCTGTCTTCGGTGATCGGGTCGGTGTCGGTGCGGGCTGGACGGGGCAGCGCTGTCTTCGGTGATCTGGTCGGTGTCGGCGGGCGGGTGAACGGCGGGCTAGGTGGGATGAAATTAGGTTATCCCTACGTTGCCGGATGGGCTAATATGGTGCAAAGATGCTGTGATGTCTATTTTACTTTTGTCTAGCTAGTGGACCCCTTGTGAGCTAGCAAAAACGTGAGTTTTTTAGTTGGGCGCCAAATGTGATGGTCGTCGCTTGGGGCGAGCCATACATATCCTTCCGCCTGAAGGGCGTAGTGAAGGTTTCCAGGCTAACTCAGGGGGGAAGGGATGTCCACTAGGGTAAATGGAAAACACTGATTGACTCGGTAACAAATATGGGTCTTTTATGCCCTTTTATTAAAATAGACTCTGAGCTTAAGATTAGGCGCGAGGTAGGTGGCTTATGCACCAGTAAAATACGGGCCCCGTAGGGCGCTTCGTGGACGCGGTCGCGGATAGCTTGTCAGAGGTGCTACGGTGGAGTCTCAGCCGCACGTACTCGGTACGCCCAGGCCGCGCCTGCTGAGCTCCCTACTCTAAGCCCTTCAAGGGTTCCCCGGTGGAGTCTCAGCCGCACGTACTCGGTACGCCCAGGCCGCGCCTGCTGAGCTCCCTATTCTAAGTCCTGTCAGGCACGCACTCGGTAAGCCCAGGCCGCGCCCTTCAGGGATTCCCCGGTGGAGTCTCAGCCGCGCGTACTCGGTACGCCCAGGCCGCGCCTGCTGAGCTCCCTACTCTAAGTCCTGTCAGGCACGCACTCGGTAAGCCCAGGCCGCGCCCTTCAGGGGTTCCCCGGTGGAGTCTCAGCCGCACGCACTCGGTATGCCCAGGCCGCGCCTGCTGAGAACTCCCTAAGTCCCTAAGTCCCTAAATCCCTAAATACCTAGGCACGCACTCGGTAAGCCCAGGCCGCGCTCTAGGTATAGTCGACCCTTGCGACCGCCTCGGGACCGCGGCAAAGACCGACTGACTGCGTCGCTGCGCGCGCTGCCTTTTATACGGTCGGCCGGCGCCTGTGTGTGCGTGTGACGCGATGCGGCCGGCTCCAGGTGTTCGTGTAGCGCGGTGTAGCCGGACCGTGGCTTAGCGTGCTGCGGTCGGCTCCGGTGCATGCGGGCGGCGGTGTAGCCGGACGGCGTCTTGGTGCTGGTGCGTCTCATGCAGCGCGCGCTGCGGCCCGTGTTGCGAGGTTGAACCGTCGCACTCTATTTTTAAAATGTATATTACCAGCAATATAATGATTATGATTTTAAAATGTACCCATGAAATATATCACGCAGCGGAATAAACATTCCGAAAATAGTAAAAGGTAAGTAAGTACTTACCTACTCTACACATTTCTGTGAAACATCCACCGGCATAACAAAGAAAAGGATAAAATTATAATATAAAACGTTTGCAAGCTGTGTTCGAGAAACAGCCATACAAGTTCAACAAAATAAGTAGGTACTTAGGTATTTAAACAGATACGTGGTAAACTCGTACCCAATTGTCGTCACCTCATACGACACATCGAGTTTAGTTGTTTTGTTTGACATGTTATGCGGTGTAAGTCCTTACCTGAGGGGCTACCGCGAAACGAAAACGAACTTCGTTCGTGTATCTCCGTCTTTGTCGCTCGAACTAGCAAGTGCGACAGAGTGGGAGATAGACGAACGAAGTTCGTTTCGTTTCGCGGTAGGCCCTCTGTGTTTCTAGATAAGGAGACCAAAGAGTACCATGTATATATAAGGTGCTAACAAATTAGGTACCAATACTTTTAGAGCTGATAGTACTAGTCTCTAGGAGTAGAGTTAAGTATGAAACATTTAAAAGTGTGTATCACTTTTTGGAGATAATTAGGGATAGGTACAACGTTACTGCGTAAAAACACCCTGTTAATGAGATAGTCAACAATCAATCATTGACGTTTGTCACAAACGACGATGTTCACTTGACAGATAGTGTTTTAACATCTCGTCAGTTGAATGCACAGGCTGATTATGTTGGGTCGAAATTTTTATTTATTTATTTTGGACCGGAAATTAAAACAAAAATATCATATGAAAAGTTTTCTTAATTTCTATTTAAAGTCAATTGTTTTGATGTAATGTAACACCTCTTAAAATATTGGTACTTAATTTGTTAGCACCTTATATAGAGATATAGACGTCAGTCAAGGAAATGCGCCATCTAGCGTTTCGTCTCGTCAATAGCCCAAGCGTGAGCTATAGCCGTATACGCTTTACCTATGCAAGTATACGTGCATGGGATCCCCTTCATTGGCATAATTTTTTTTAGACTAATATAGTTTTGCATAATTGATTTGGCATAATTTCTATTGGCATAATAATACTGTCGCATAATAATACTTTGGCCTACTACTTTGTTTGGCATACTATGGTTTTAGAATAATTTTACTTGGACGTATTTGTATTCGACTAATACTCATTATGCATACTATTGTATGGGCTAATAATTATTTATCATATCTGTTTTGAAGCATAATTTCTGTTTTCTAAATAAATAAAACACAGTTTCGTTGTTAGCATGCATTTACACTTTTCGTGGACGCGGATTATTGGGTCGTGCATTATCAGGGCGGATAAAAATGGCTTGTCATAAGCGAACTCTGTCTTAGGTCGGTTAGGTTAGGGTTCACTTGTGTTCCTCAGACCAGAAATAGACACCCCGCGCAGCGGGGTGGCGTCGACTCGCTGGAGATTATTAGTCCGCATAGATGACCGTCCCAATGTACATGGATTATCAGGCTGTACATTATTGGGCCGTGCATTATGCTTTCATTGCTTTGTGTAATGCATGATTTTATTTTTTAGGACACAATTTTTATGCGTTTTGTAATGATGCCAAGTAATTATTATGTCTTTTTGTATTTATGCTATCTGATGTTAGTCTTTGTGATGATTATGCTATTTTCGTTTATTCTTTTTAATTTTATGCCTAAAAATTTATGCCATAACATGATTAGGCTTAACGCTAATTCGGCTTTAAAAAATTATGCGTTATTATATTATTCCAAATGATTTTATGCGATCCAATAGAGAACCTACATGCATACATAGTTATATCCCTTTTTAGGGTTCCGTAGCCAAATGGCAAAAAACGGAACCCTTATGGATTCGTCATGTCTGTCTGTCTGTCTGGCCGTCCCTAAACCACAGGCATTTTACTCGAAAACTATAAGGAGTATTTGAATAAAAATAGTTAGCCGCTACAGTTTTGGTCGCGCGGCTTATGTTTCCCGTCACTAAATTACGCTCGTGACGTCAAAGTACCTACGCAAAATGTTACACGCTCGGTTCCCATACTAATCGGCGAGCTATTTCCTTCTATCTTGATATAGTTCTGTGTAGGTAATATTTGTTATTGCACCATTGGCTTACTGTTAATTTCGAGTTTTCACTATTACGGCTCAAAAGATACCTACCTACAGCCAAGTGACAGACGGCCGAACAGACAGACAAACAACTGAGGTTAAGTACACAATTTTAGGTACTAAGGAAGATTGTAGATAACCACTAAAATTAATTTGACGACGACCCACGATAATACTTACGAGCACTACGTAGGTTTCAGCTAAATAGGAAAAGTTTTGAGATAAAACAGATGACTTTTTCATTATATTCCAATAAACCTAATAAACTTGTTAGGCACTCTCTTGATATCCCCAAAGAAGACGTAGGTATCTAAGGTTGCGGTCTGGGCGCCAGCGGTAAGCTGGGGGAATAGCGTTCGGTCATAGATTATAAAATTTATAATATATAAATATTCGCCCGTCGTCCGCTGCCTGATGGCGTCCTGAACACGTCTCTAATGCCTCGACAATAGAGACGTGTTCAGATATTTGTGAGCACCTTGGCCGCTCCGATATATCTGGATGCCATCATCAGGAAATAGTAGCATAATCTATTGTGAGAAAATCCGTCGTCCAGTTCCACGATGTGTAATTGATAGATCTACATAAATTTTCTGATGATGCGATCCAGTAGGAGTCAACAAAACTTCAGGTACCAATACTTATTTTTTGAATAAATAATACTGTATTCCAAGATTAGAATAAATCCTAGCAAACCAACCATGGGACTTGAATCTAAAACTCCACGTTGTGGTTCCAGCTTTTATTTTTTTCAAGTGGGATACACGGTGTGTATTTTTAAAGCTCCCTCAATAGTTATTAGTGCGTGGCCAAGGAAGGCCAACGTCCAAAGGAAACAAGACCTCACAGGGTTTATACATTTACGCTATTTCCAGCACGTCCAGCACACGACGGCCGCGACATACTCTCGATTTTTATCGCTCTATACCTCTTGTTCTAAGTGTTCTAATAAGAGAGAGACGGATAGTGCGAGAAAAATCGAGAGAGCTCGCGCGCCGTCGCGTGCTAGCCGTGCTGATAAAAAAACGAGTGAGAAAAAAATCGGAATAGCTCCCTACTTTGTTATGTTCATGTAGTGAACCCAAAACTTTTTCGATTTAGTCATCATTACATATTCTGAAATGTTCTCAATTATGCCTAATCATTTAATGACCCCTCCGATTAGTATCCTTATTTAAAAAAATAATCTTTATATTTAAACATTTCTGGCTTCTACATACCTATATTAAAGCTAACTTTTCTTTCCCTTCATGTCGCATCGCATAGCGCTGGAACAGCCGGTATGAGCGCACACACGTACTGGAATTAGATTTTTTCGTAATCTAGTTTTAAGATGAGATGTCAGTTGATTTGTGATTATTTTCGATAAATTTTCTATAAAGCGAACGTCCTGGGCATATGTCACCTTAAAATTGATTATTTTTCGAGTTTATTCAACACAAATGCATCGATATAACATAAGCATCCTATATATAGCGTATCATACTAGGTACATTTGGTGTACTTACCGCTCAGTCTTATCCATTAATATCGTATTTTTAAACACCAAATCTAAATGATATTCGTGGTAATGAACAGTTGTAACGTGCTTCAGCTCACATAGGGCGTGTTGCGTTTGTTTGTGCCATCTCCAAGCAGCAAGGTTTGTTCGATAAAAATCAGAAGAGCAACCGAGTTCACGTTAGGTATATATATATATTGAGTTCGCATGTGCCTATAAGTAGGTACGTCACCAGCATTTAAATAATATATATGACTATGGACAACGCTGCAAAAATATCTGGTCATCAATTGAACGTATAACTATATGACAATCAATACATAGCCGCTAAAAAAATGTGTTTATTTACATATTTTTTTATAAATATCGGATCAGACGGAGTAAAAATGTCAGTTATAGGTATTGCCCATTACGGCCATTACATTTTCTTATAAGTTGACTTGTATCATGGAGCTTGAACTTAAATCAATTCATTGATTCAGTGTCGATAATCAATGAAACGATATTTTATTGACCACAGACTCAGAGAGAGAGATAGTTAAAGCACGTATGTACCGATTATATCGGTCCGATACAGTAATGACTAATGTCACTAGTATATGTCATACCCGCCCTGCCCCCCTCCCCGTGGCGAGCGGGATGCGTAAAGGAATTTTCTCAAACATGCAATGAAATATTGACGTTGTGTTCTTCATAATGGGCTTTGAAGTGTCACGTTTTAGGCGCAGCGAGACGAGAGATGCGTAATGGCATTTCATACAAAATTTGTGGCACAGGATCACGGTTCAGCCATGAAAATTAAGGAATGATTTCTTGGAGTTTTTTTTATTTATTTCATCGCATGTTTGAGAAAAGCACTATACACTCGGCGTGAAAAGGGGTTGCAAGCCTCATAACTATCCGACCTCGCTACGCTTAAGCACGGTGGGCTGGATGGCTCGAAAAGAGGACATTCGCACTTTTTTCAGAAAATCATATTTTGAAAAATGCTATCCAATAGAGAATTATATGAGGAACAATAAATGTGGTATACATTTTTGCGAAATAAGGCATATTGACAGCAGAAAAAAATAAAGTCTGTTTTTTTTGTATGGGACCCAAAAATAGGTATCTTGTTTCTCAGAAACTATTAGAGGTCCCGTCTTCTACCTTTCAAGACTTTGTTTTTCTACTTTTATAGAGTAAGAAACGATAAGCAGATTTTCTATTCAGGTGCTGTTTTTTTGTTTTTTAGTCCAGTAAAAGTTAACACATTTTAGATTTTTTCGTTTATGTCTTTTTTGGGATGCCACAATATTTTTTGATAAATTAATTCTATAATATTAATAACAAGTTACAGATGCGACGATTTTTGTCATTTTTTTATTTGGGAAACAGTTGATATTGGTTCAAATTTGTTGTTGTACTAATTATAGAATATAATACGAGCGACGACCATGAATATAATCTTTTTGAAATGTTAGAAAATACCAATGAATAACTTTTTCACTAAGTGTAGTAATTTTTGTATTTAGGTATATGTATTTTTTTAAGAAATGTTATTTATGTATCGTAATTGTTATACCATAACCATATTACTTTTTGTTGTTTATTGTTTATTTTAAATGACATGTGTCTATTGTAAAACATTAGATTATTTCTTTTTAGTTGTATGAAAAATGTAAAAAATGTACTTAGGATTTTTTTATAACTTAATAAACGTTACATATATTATGTGTTATTATCATTTTTACTTTTAACTATCGAAATATAATGTAAAAACCCAAAAAAGACATAAACGAAAAAATCTAAAATGTGTTAACTTTTACTGGACTAAAAAAAAAAAAACAGCACCTGAATAGAAAATCTGCTTATCGTTTCTTACTCTATAAAAGTAGAAAAACAAAGTCTTGAAAAGTAGAAGACGGGACCTCTAATAGTTTCTGAGAAACAAGATACCTATTTTTGGGTCCCATACAAAAAAAATAGACTTTATTTTTTTCTGCTGTCAATATGCGTTATTTCGCAAAAATGTATACCACATTTATTGTTCCTCATATAATTCTCTATTGGATAGCATTTTTCAAAAAATGATTTTCTGAAAAAAGTGCGAATGTCCTCTTTTCGAGCCATCCAGCCCACCGTGCGCTTGGCCGTCTATATGTACTCGGCCGGCAACCCCTTACTTCCCGGCCTCTGTAGTAATGTACTATTTCTCAAAAATGGCCCGCAAAGTGAACATAACTCGCTACATATAGGAAGGTAGTGTATAGTTTAAGGTCAGATCTAAATTAAAAAATAAAAAACATTGCAGGCCGCCTGGAATGTTATATAGTCCTTTATTTGTCGAGTAGGTAACACATTAAAAAAAAAAGTAGAAGTGGCAAATAAAAGACGGCACAGCTCGTTAATACCAATTCAACTCATATTTTCTGTTGCAAACACGACGTTTTTGTATGTGTCTCAAATAGTTTGCGTTTTATTGCTGGAAAAATATACTTGCGATTCAGTTTAAAAAAAAACGGCGGGAAATCGTAAATATTTTCACGTTGTGCAACGATATTTAAAGTTTATATAAATTTAGTATTTATTATTCCCCCATTTTTGAGAAAAGCACTATATTAGCCTCAGCCGGAATGGCAATTGCCTCCTTCCCGGCCACGGCAATAATGTACTATTCCCCAACGTAAAAAAAAGGGGACAATCTTATACAAATCGAACTGGCCCTATGGTAAGCTCAATAAGGCTTTATATTCTTACTTCTCAATTATAATAAGTATAACTTTCGATTATGTGCAATAATTGTGATTGCACCACCCTAAGCTGCAAGATCGCAATATCGGACCGATATTTTCGGTAGAAGTGGACATGCTTTCACCCAGATGGATAAAAGGTGAAGGTGTGGCGACGATGCGATTGCCTACACAGATTGCATCCCAAACCAGCACAACCGTCCTTACTCTACGAAACCAAGGACATCCCGTTCGGTTTTTTGCCATCGTTTCATTCCAATGCAGTGGGCTCGGGATCTATGGGTAAGTATCCACCAGAACTGTGTGAGGTGGCGAGGCGGTGAGCAAGGAAAAAATGCACCAATAGGAAGCGATGAACGTTTTTTCACTGCCAACTGAGTTGGGAAACTGTCCCAACAACCCAAGAGGTTATTTGCTTCTTCACGCTCGAAGTTTTAGTCTTAGTCTTATAGATAGTTGGCAAGACTTAATACATGAGTCTAGATGAGGTATGGACTGACGATAAAAACGCTGACACACTGAGAAATTTGGCGCGCCCCAGCGCTGCGCGCTTTGATCAAATTATCGATGTAGATGTAGGGTAAATCGCCAATAACTGGCCACCCTTCCATAACTGGCCCCCTCATAATAAAAATGACCCCCTCATAGTATAACGTGGCCACTGGCTAGTTATTAAAGGGTGGCCAGTAATTAACACCTTATACTAGAGCCCAATATCTCGCAAACGAATCACTAATAACAATACGATTTATTTACCCATGCCGAATTTCAGTTTTCAAGTAGTAATGGTTACTGAGCTAATCTGAAGACGGACGGACAGACGGACATGGTGAAACTATAAGGGTTCCTTGTTGACTACGGACCCCTAAAAGCCATCGCTTCATGTGTTTTTTGCGGAAAAGAAATAGAGTAATAGTTTATTTATATGTGTTTTATTATGTATTTATATGTGTTTTTATTTATATGTGTTTTTTGCGGAAAAGAAATAGAGTTATAGTTTATTTTACTTGGTGTCACCATTCCTATTATCGTGTGAAGTGCATAATGAAACAACGAGAAAAAACTGCTAAGATGTGATATGCGAATGGCTACCGAATATATCGTTTTATTCACTAAACGATTATTTATCATCTCTCATCTCTCACTTATAATAAATCTCTAAATTAATAAACGAACCCAGTCAGTATCAAACTAAAGTGGCCGTCAATAGAATTTGCTGACTATGTAAACAAACCACCATATTGAAGTTGTCTTTCACTATGGCGGTTTGTTTACATAGTTAGCAAATTCCATTGACGGCCACTTTAAGCATTGCTGTGTCCCGCGTGATCTCAGCTTCCCATGAACGGAAACTAACGTAACGTAACTTTTTTTATAGGTACATTATTACATGTATTACTCTAGCTTCCGTTTAGGATAGTTTTTATCCGACTGCGACGATTCATTAATTTTCGGAAACATTTGACCTCTGCTTCTTTCTTCTGCTTGAAATCGTAGCCGCCATATCTGTCAAATGTGTCACGCCATATTGTGTCACGTTAGAAGCGGGCTTGCCATATCTATCCAACAGTAATGATTTCGATCCGATGTTGTGATAGACCTTCACAAAACGCATATTAAATTCTAAAGCATAAAAAAATAATCGACTCTGATATGGAAACTTATATGAGCTAAATTTGTATTGAGGCGTAATTTCAATAAATGTATCAACAAATTTCAACAAAATAACGTCTAACGTCAAAAGTCTGACTCGTCCTTTTTTTTTAATGGCATGGCATAGCGCTGGTCTCGCTTTCAGCCATAAAGTCTACTTGAGTTTCTGCAAGATTACACGCTGAGTATTTGTCACGATAGTGCCTGTACGGCTATCACAAGACGGTGCGCAAGCTCTCTCGATTTATCTCTCTCTCTAAGTTGTCTAATAAGAGAGAGACGGATAGTTCGAGAAAAAACGAGACAGCTCGCGCGCCGTCTTGTGATAGCCGTGCTGGTTTGTCAGTAAGTATTTATATTTATCAGCAATCAGTATAGAACGGGCCTTTTATAAACATTAATTATCAAGCGCGTCAGTATTAAGGCGGTATTATAACTTCGTACTTCGCGCCTTCAAGTTGACATTCAGCCGTTGGAAACTACTTTTACATACACGAAAATACTTTTATCATAAAGTCTGCAACACACATTCATTAAGTTGGCAATGGCGGGAACATACACAAGATTTGGAAGAATGTGATAGTGCGATTTGAAACATTACAATATAAAAAAAAAACATATTACTTTAATATTTTTAATAATTACTTTTAATAGAAAGGGACTCGGGCTCGCGTTATGGTTGTAGAACTTACCTAGTGGTTAGGTTAGGTGGAAAATATAAATTGGCCGTCTGTTGTCTACATTGAGTTATGTTACTAGAGTAGACATCAACTAGCATAAGTTTGCGCATGTCAACATACTCTCATGAGAGTATCTTGGTTTAGTCAGTGGCGGGCAGTGATGGCGGTCGGTTCGAGTGCAATTTTGACTCAAAACTTTAAAAAATGCCTTCTTTTGCAATGCGCTATTGCACCAACAACAAACCCAACAATAGTAAAAGTACGGGGATCACTTTTCATCGGCAAATTCACAGATTTTTTAAATAACATGATTTTTTCTGTAATTTATAAGATACGCGCCGATGGCGGCCATTATTTCAAAGATTAAAAATGTAGAAGTGACAATTTTCTAACACTACGAGGGGCGTCTGAAAAGTTCTAAGCCTAAGATAGAAAAAAACAATTTACAAAAATGAACTCGTGTTTATTTTTCAATATAGTCTCCTCCTAAACCAATGCATTTTTTACATTTTTTATACAGTGCTTTTAGGCCATTAAAAAAATAATCTTTATTTTGCCCTTCAAAATGCTCCTGTACAGCCGCCTTCATCTCTTCGTCACTTCTAAATCGCTTTCCCCTCAACTCTTTCTTCAAATTATTGAATAGAAAATAATCGCTTGGGGCTAGATCTGGGCTGTAGGGTGGGTGGTCAATTTCCTCAAAACCAACTTCCTTCAGAGCACGCCTCGCAACATTAGCGGTGTGAACGGGTGCGTTGTCTTGCAAAAACAAAATGCCTTTCCTTAGTTTACCCCGCCTTTTCTCAACTATGGCTTGTCGCACCTGTCTTATTAGATTTGCATAATAAGTTCCGTTTATCGTAGAGCCTTTTTCTAAATAATCGATTAAAAGAATGCCATCACAGTCCCAAAATACCGTAGCCATTAACTTAGAGGCCGACTTTTGCACTTTAAATTTCTTCGGCGGCCTTTCACCCTTTTCAATCCACTGCATCGACTCAGACTTGCACTCCGGATCATACTGTCTGATCCATGTTTCATCAACAGTTACTATTCGGGAACAAACTTCATCTAAATCATCTTCGCACAATTCTAAAAACGCCCGAGAAGTTTCCACACGACGTACTTTATCGAAGGCCGTTAGCATTCTCGGTACCCAACGAGCACTGACTTTACTCATGTACAAATGTTCATGTAAAATTTCTCCGACTCTTTCTTTACTAATACCTAAGACCTCAGCTATTTGCCAAACCTTCATTCTTCTATCTTCTAATACCAGCTTTTTGACTTTTGCTACGTTTTCTTCGGTCACTACCGATATTGGCCGCCCTGAGCGGGGGTCGTCTTCGATCGATTCCCGTCCGAGTTTAAATAAGCGACTCCACTTTTTGACTGTGGCATAAGAAGGCCCAGAATCACCGTAAATAATAGCCATTTCCTCAAAAATACACTGCGGTGATTTGTCACTTTTTGTAAGGAATTTAATTACAGCACGGTGCTCAATTTTCGTAATATTCGTTGGTAATTCACACATGATGTACTTTTCCGTTGAATATCTCGAAACAGAATAATAAAAACGTGACATGTTATTTTTTAATAATTTGTTTTTAAATGGCCTTTCTAGTGGCCAGTATCATAAACGCATATATAACCTCGAAATACCTTAGGCTTAGAACTTTTCAGACGCCCCTCGTATTTTGCCTTATTAGTAGAACATTAAACTTACTAGACTTACTGATTTGAAGCTTTAAAGATCTTTATTTTTGCGCCAACATAGCAGCAATCATTTGCTTTTTTTTATTTAATCATTTTTATGAATAATTTTATTGGTAACGTTGAGTTGCTATTTAGATCTTAAGTTGTACTTATAAAATCTTTGGTCAGTTCTCTTATATAAATATGTACGCGACGCGAGTATCGTCTCCAAATATGAACCCATTAGCAATTTAGGAGACTATAATTATTATATTAATTTCTAATTGCTTTCAAAATATATATCTGAGGATCCCGTCCGTGGGACCTTAAATGTGTATGGATCTGACTGAAACTGAAAATGGTCGTAATTTAGATTTTTTGTATTGCTGCGATTGCTATCAAAATCGATATCTGACGATCCGCATGGACCTTGAATAGGACTTTGTCATCAAATCTGACACAAATCGCTGAGACAAATTGCATCAACACAGTGCATCCTCGGGAACTATAAAGATATCCAGTATCAAAAATTTACAAATGTCGGTGATTAAATAAATAAGTAGTTTTTTTTATACGAGTGTATTAAATCACGCTATGGCCGCTATTGTCGCATCTACTGCACGTTTACATACTCTTTGATTTTCCAAGATGGCGGAATGATTGGAAGAAAGACGCCTAGAAAAATGTTCTGGGTTGCCAGTCTATACCGTAGTAATAGTAAGTCAATGGTTGTCTAATTAAAAAGAGATCTTTTGTTTCGCGTAAACACTTACCGGTTAATGGGTACTCGAAAGGATTATCTTTTATTAATTCCTAAACACATCTTTACCAGTGACTCAAGATCATTTCAGTTATCACGTTTTTATTTATTTAATATAAAACAGTGTTCAAAATATGTAGATAAACATTATATGCTGCAGCCTGTGTCCTACCTGTTGGATCTATTGCCACAAACATCTACTAAACTTTTACCCCCTTATTCATAATACTTAAAATACCTGTGTTAAATAAAACGAGTTTTGTCCCTTTCTTACTCATTTAAATATCAGAAAGACAAACGAATTTTAACGGCATTTTAGCTAAAATAGGTTTGTTCAACGTTTTACTTGATAGGTTAAATTAGAACTCCCACCTATTACCATGCGAACGAAGTCGCAGGTACAGCTAGTGTTGAATATTTGCATGCTTTTTGTGGACGGTTGAATCAGAAAAGACATTCTCTCTGTTGATCTCATGGCCTTCCCGCTAAGTAGCGTATAGGCGCCCGCTAGGCGGGTTTCCGGCAGTGAATATGTTAGTAGATATTAACACATTCACTGCCAAAAAGTGTTAAAATCCTACCGCAACAATGCGCGCATGTATATCCGACACGATTCTATTTCGAAAGCCGTTAAGAAGTGTCGGATATTGTGGGCCGTGATTTTGAATTACTGTAAGCATTGCTTGAAATTAAGAAAGACCCATCTAAATGAATGACGAAAGCTTGAATAATATAAGCACTGTTGAACACTAAATGTTATCTAATTTGGTAAACATCAGTCTAACTAAAACTGACAACATTCAGCATTCAAAATTGATGTGAATTGTACAACAAAACACCAAAATCTGTTTGATGCGGGCCTACCCCTTTAAATTGTACTACCTAACTGGAAAGCTTGTCGAGTTTAGTTAATTTTCTCCTACTTAATATACCTAGATTTAGCGTTGTAGTGGACCGCTTTGCATAATTTTAAGAAGGAATTAATTACGTCGTAATCGAGGGTAGTCGCCTTAGGCAAGAGACCTGCTCTCGTTTTGCGAAGGAAACGTGTAGGGGATAATGAAATCACGTGGCTCTCGGGGCGCCTCTTTAAATTAAATCACTCGTAATTATACGTGGCAGACGCCCTCGGTCTCATCTCGCCAGAGGCGTACCGCGTGCCGCCGCCGCCGCCGCCACCGCCGCCGCCGCACGCAAGCGGGTCGCCGTGCACGGCGCGCGCCGTCGCTGCCTTGTCCCCTTCCTTATGACACTAATACTCACTTCAATCAAACTATCTATGTTATATTTGTATGCATGTATTTTTTTGTTAAAACAATTCTGATTGTAATGCAGGCGGAATTAAAAACAAGACTAACGAAACTGTGTAATATCATAAATAAGTTATGACTTGATCAATGGACACATTATGCTTTATTCTTTGGACTACGGTTACATTACAAGTTTAAATATGTAGAAGAGAAAACCTATTGATAGTTGGCGAAGTCACAGCTAGAGCCATCAGCTACGTAATAAAGTACCTAAGGAGAAAAGCGGGAATTCAACCGTGCTATATATTCTACATGCCTTGAATATTGAGATAGTAGTTATGTAGCTAAAGGAGACATTAATGCGGCACTTGAGAATTAGTCGCTATAATATTTATATAGGAATAACAAAAACATACAACTTTCTACCAAATTACTCTAGGATCTGGTTAACAGGCATCTTTGTACCGAAGTCCGCAGTACCTATAAGAAACTCTTGATTTCGCAAAAAAAGTCTAATTAATGTCATCAAAAGGGAGGCCGCGGCCGCAGGAAAGTTGATTGGGTTCTTTATTTATAGCATTTCAATTTAACGAGAAATCGGGTCTGTGCGCGCGAAGGGCCGCGCCGCGCCGCGCGGCTCGGCGCGGCGCGGCGCGATGCAGCTGCTGCTCCGCTCCGCCTCGAGCTGGAATTCAATTATGGTCGCCTCCAGTGCCGCAATATTGATTACCTGCCGACACGCCGTCAAAGCCGTCTACTACATGAATTCATCATTCACAATTGGTTTCATATACGGCGTGCAGCCTTTAAGTAGTTACGTTTCGGCGTATTAATAATCAATACTCGTTCAGCGTTTACTGGCTCAGGTGAACTACATCATAAAATAAGTAAACACAAATCAATAATGTAACGTTTTACTGAACGTAATATTAGACACTGTAAGAAGTGTTACATTTTACTACTTTAGACATGCTAACAATATTTAATATCTTTAATATAAACAAAATTAACTTAAATAAATAACTATTCACAAATTAGCAGCTGGTCTGTACAGTCATGAGATATTATAACATTAGAATTATATGCGGAACTAAACTAATAGGTTTCATATCTATTATGCCTAATTATATCATCTAATTGAGTAAAACACATGGCTAACTCGATTCATAAGGATCTGAACTAACTACACAATTTACTAGTTAAAGCATAAGTATATCGTAACTAATGAGAGTATGAGCCATTGTCCGTAGAGAAGGTGCGAGGGGGTGAGCCTCGGGCGCAGGTGCCGAGCTGGTTGGCACGGCCCGGGCCTGCGGGCCGCGCGCTGGCCGCCGCGGCTGCAAGCGCGTAACGAACCCAAGCGGAACCGAACATTAAACGCTATACCTCGATAAATATGCTAGACAATTCATACTACTTAGTTACACGTTGGCAGCTGTAGCCGCATAAACTGCTATGACGTACATATAAAATGAAACGGCAAATAAAATACACCTGCCGGTGAAGAGTAGTTGACGTAGGTACTTATCATAGGGCTTGTATCGTAGACGGTGGGCTCCCGGGTGGAGTGGAGCGCGGGCGCCGGCGCTCTAGTTGTCGAAGGGAGCCGGGCCGGAGTTCGCCCAAAACCCTGTATACAATTTACAACACATCCTTTAAAATTTGCTCATCGATCTCTAGCTATCCACTTCGTAATTTTATATTCAACCGTAAATTTTACATGGGTATTGTGTAAATTAGGACCAACTTTACATTTTGTTTAATAATTTCATTCTCTAGGAAATTACCCCATTATTTTTTTCAAGGCAAAGAATTAGGGACGTGACAGAACTTGTTATACCTACTTAGTGAAAATGAATGCTTTGACAGAGTAACAATCTTTGTTCTAGAAATAAGTCGGGCATTCGCTTTGTAGAGTCTACGGCTTGGCTTCGGACACACGGGAATCATTCGATTATTTTATTATTATTGCACTGTCCCAGTTTATTAATAGTTTCGACATTCGAATTTGTAACATGAGTTTTTAAGTTTTGTTTTTTACTAAGTATTAAACGAGCAATATTTATGGGAGCGAAAAATCGATTTAGCTAGGTCTCATAACTGACATTATCTGAGCAAAATCTGTCAGGTAAAGGACTCACCGCGCTTGCCGACGTTCTGCAGGAAGAGTCGGTTGGCCACGGCTTGCCGCTGGCTGGCCTCGCGCATCTGCTTGCGGGCCACCTCGAGCATGAGCCGCTGCCGCAGCACCTCCATCGGGTTGTTGATGGACAGCGAGGGCATCTTGCGCTTCGGCCTCGGGCGCCGCTCGCCGCTCCCGATCGCCCTCTGCGTTAGGTTAACGAACAGGTTTACAGTTTTGTCTAATTATCAGTACTCGTGTGGTGTCTGGAATAGCACCACCCTCTTTCTTCCCGTGGGTTGTGGGCGATATCACATATTCTCCCTCTTTAAACCCACAATTGCTAGAGGTGGGTTAATGTGCTCTGCCTACCCCTAATAAGAACACGGGCAGGAATAAGCAGATACGGCGCGGCGGATCCCCACCTTAGCTTACGACTCTTTTAAATAATTTCTTTAATACCATTTAATCAAAGTTATTAACTAAAATACAATATAGACAATGATTAGGTACGCATATGTATAGGTTCAAGTTGCCGGAAGGCTCAATGCTGCTCAGCCAAGTCATAGTCAAGCTAACATCGGTACCTAAACTACGTACTAATACGGGTGTAGACTCAAAATTTATTTATTACTCCTCCAAAAGAAAGAAGGCAAAAAAATATGCTTGGAGACGAAAATCCCATCCAGATATCTTCAAGAATTACGAAGCTACTAACTTTAATATTGCTTGTTTGAGAGAGAAAGCGCTCGCAGACCGTAACGTCACGATCGGCGAGCGCATAGTAAATGAAATGACAATCGTTTCATACGAAGGGGCATTTTGCGGAAGAGGGACAGAATATACCCCCTCTTAAAACTTTAGACACTTATATAACGTTGTGATTATTTAATCCCCTGCTTTACCTTTTTTCTCCAATCGACAATATTTTTAATCCTTTTTCGGGAAATTCAACATTATTGGTTATTTTATTTGGTGAGCATTTGTTTCGAACCGTACAACTCAGCCAGCATTGTTAGCCATCGATTTACAGAGGTTATATAGATATACATAGCTGAAGCAGCTGTGAAATTGATATGGCTAATTAACAATGAATTGTGGAATGGGCTGTTACTATATATTGTCTATGTTCCTACAAGTTTTTGCCCGCGTGAGATTCATACCAAATTCCACTCCTAATATAATCCAGGTCATGTGTGATTTCATCCAAATTTTTGAACCGTTTTTGTGTGATTGAGTAGGTAATAAATATCCGAAATTTCCCATTTTTTGCATTGGTGGATTATTTATGAATACTTAGTCAACTTTTAACCAAAAATGATTTTTATATAGATCTACATCGACTGCGTACACAAATTCGACACATGAATTACCTGTTGATTTGAAAGAACTAATCAGTTCCTACAAAGACTGCTCCGAGCAGTTCGGTCCCGTGAATGGATACGCTTCCCTGCCATTTAATTGAAATTTCATTGTTTAATTTCAATAAGTTACAATTACACTGCCATGTTGCTTGTCAGACTTCTTGCTGAGTTGGATGTTGAATTGCTGATGTGGGAATATATGTACTTATTTAGGTATCGTTCAATTTCTGTGGATTGGAAGGCAGCTGAGAAGATACAATTTAATTTTGTATTAGGTGTACTATACTACATATTAAGTATCGGATACGTTTGACTGTGTACTTACTCGATAATTAGTAGATACGATAATACATACTTGGAATAAAAATTACAACAGTATAAAGTAAGTTGAAATTGATAAATTTCTGTCACTCCTTCTCCACCGGCAAGGCGAGACTTTTTTTATTTATTGTAGAATTGAAGTGGCATACAGTCGGCGATAGCAAAAATATCTTAGCATCCATTGGTTAACAATTTACTATTGTAATTGCCAATTTTGAAAAGCTTTTGGATTTACAATTCAGGAAAAAATTCATTTGAGCCATGCATCTACGTGCGATTTCCGCTACAGAACGCTACTACGCGCTACGGCGTAGCACACGTAGTGTTTCGCGGCCTCGAAAGGTTAACACTTTCGCTGCCAAGAATCGCTACGCTCGTAGCCGATCCCGTGGTTTTCTTAGTATGTAGCGGAAAGCGACTACGGCGTAGGCACCCGCTAGTCGGGTTCCTGGCAGCGAAAGTGTTAAGATCCGTTCATTCGCCTGCTTACCCTGAGAGGTCGGTTTTTACGATGGCACTTGGAAACTTCCAGTAGGGTACAATTATATTTAGTTGGGGTTTCGGGGCTCTCAGTATAGCGCACCGTAACAGATCGGAAAGTTACTAGAAGCTACGTTGTTGTGCCGTGTATGATTGTAACTATGCCTGCCATTATGTCTAGTGATCTCGCCACTTCAGTGCCTACAGGGAAAAAAGTAGTTGAAAGCCGTCTATTTTTTAAGGAATATAAAAAAAATTACTTAAATGGACCTTTAGGGCCCTTTTTCCTTTGAGACGCTGAAGTTACTTACTTAGTTGTGTGCTTAGTTTCAAGTGCTAAACGGACAGCTTATATCATCTTAACTATATGTGAAAATGTAAATCTTTTCAACATAGCCACGATATGCCTATTGTGTGCTCTTGCTCTTGAAGTGACTAATCTTCTTACATTGTATTATTATAAAATGTATGTATCTAAGGACAGGGACAGGTACATAGTCCCAATATAGATAAGTCATAGTCAATCGAAATGTTCTCTTAGTTAACCAACCGCTTGCTTTTGGCAACCAGAGTTGCCAAGTGGGTAAAGTCACGGTCAGCTCTGATCATGGTAAATCGTGAAGGTGTTCCAATCAAACAAAACATAATTTAATAATATTTAATTGTGTTTAATTTATTTTAATGGGTTTTCAGTTCCAAATGAATTTGTAGAACAAATTACTAAGTACACAATAAATTGATAATTCAATATCTATAAAAATGATTTACAACCACGTAATGATTTAGCATCAAATAAGTAGATGTAATGAAATAAGCATATACTTTACCCCGTAACCGTCTTATGACCGGTTCCAATAATCAATCCACCGATAGTTTACCACAGTTACATTTTGACACATTTTCTACGGGTAATCTGTCAAAATGTAACTGTCGATAAGTAAAATTATCGGTGGATTGATTATTGGAACCGGCCATTAGACGTTGGCTATCAATTTAACACATTTTTTGTGGTAGGTAAGAATGGTATTGAAGTAAATATATATTTCATACAGTCTGGGCACTAAGTTTTTGAAGTTTATATGATATCCTCCATTTTTTTTTTTGTAGCAACGAATAGTTTACAATACATCACCCATTTTTAAGAATTGTCAAAAGCACGCTATTAGTGTCTTTCAATATTGTTATATTTTTCTACCATAATTAGAAGTATTGCATGTATGGATGCTAATAATGTGGTTATTATACGAGTAGGGCTGCTCAATCTACTGAAAATTATTCCACTTATGTTGTAGATGATCAGAAAACGTGTCTGTGTTAAGGTTCCATTAAACAATTCTAATAGTATTTCTGCGATTCCGGAGAGGAGTCCCATTGAAAACCTGTAACGGAAAATAAAGTTACGTTAGTTTTATCCATGATCAATATACATCAAAAATAACTAAAGAAATCTTGTCAAATTGTTATAACAGCATTTATCTATAATGATTACATCAAGTTAGGAGTAGGTAAAACTTTAAAACATGGATAGGTAGTTAGCTAAAACCCAGTAGTGATGTTTCACTGTTAACAAAAGTGGAACGGGCTCGGGAAAGTATTACTCTTTTTGTTTCGACTGTCAACAGAGCGATGTACGGTGGAATGGTTTTGTTGCTCACCTCGTTTGCCGATCTCGTTCAAAAAGTTCCTGTTCTCTGCGGCCCGGAGCGCGTGGGTCTTGCGCTGCTGCTCGAGCCCCAGCTTCTGCCGCAGCACGGCCATTGGCAGGTCGATGGAGAGCGTGGGCGTGCGCCGCTTACTGCGCCCGCTCCACTCCTTCAGCGCATCCCGCACATTAGTCAAACAATCCCATACCTAAATAAGTACCTACATTGTGTTGCGATGGCGATCATCAACGAATGCAACGAGTCACCACCCCCTATCTACCATTTTTTTTTTTTCCAACGTTGGGGAAATGCGTCCATTCCGTCTTATCCGGGGAGGCAGGACGGGTATGACGGACTAACCGAAACTGGACTATCGTCTACCTACATGTTGCGAATGTTGCGATAGTGATTATATTATGGACGAATGGAACGAGCCATTAAAATGCCACCGGACACGACATCTAAGACAGACAGTGAACGGAGGTCGGGCATTATCTTTAAAGGTATTTTACTCGTAGAAATATGAAATCGTTTTTATGTTGGGTATTTATGTGTTGTTCTGTGTATACAATATATACGCTGACACATACATATATATATATATATAGTCCTCCTCGTCTATTTGGATGATGGGGACCCTAGCAATTATGGAACTTTTATTAATAAAGGGTTAGGTAGGTATTTATATACCTCAGCATCTAATCCAAACGAATCCGTACGGAGAGAAGTCTCAAACTGTAAAATGGATAGGTTAGCTAAAATTTACATAACAAAGCATGCGCATGTATCTTAGATAAAAATAAATAGGTCGGTACAGACGAAATAGAAAATAAGTGCAAGTATCAAATATTGAACACGACTTTATCCTGTTGCTCCGATATTTGGTAGGAACGTAGATATATAGATATTCATGAACTCGACAGTACACAACGATTTTCAAAATAACCGTAAGTCGTCCTATCATAGAATAGAGTGAACTTTGGTGTTAAAATTGACTACCTTTTCTCATAGAACTTACCAGGTTTAACTAGTTTAACTTTCCATATGGTCCTCGGGTTCCTTCAATCAAATCTACTTCTCATTGAGTTCAGCTTCCGACTCCCAGTTAAAATAACATACTCGTATATTTGTATTAAATGTGGACAAAGTTTAAAATTCCAAGCTGCTATCTATCAGATACTATCTATACCTACTCCAATCGAAACTATTGTAAAGTGGGAACCCATCTACGCTATTGACCTACTATGCTGTATTTGATACAGTAGTTCCCACTGAGCTAGAATTATGACATTTGGCAAGAAGTAAAGTCGTTCATTACTAGTAAGGAGATGACTACGAAAACTATGGCTTTGAAACTATATCACTAAAATACTGATAGGAATGTAACGAGCGCAAAGGAACACCGCAGACGTAAGTTGTACGCTTCATGACGGAGCTCACGTTACTCTATACCTACCCTACCTCTACCCTAAAATAAAATTAATCTGCTACATATCATGCGAATAGGGTACCTACTGAATCCTCGTGCACGAGTCCGACTCGCACTTGACTGGTTTTCATTTCCAAGTCCAGCTGCTGTCACAACGCACGCACCCTTATCTTTTCGCAGATAGTACCTATGTAATCCATCACAGAGCAGACTCCGGTCATCCAGGCCCCGATTCCAATTGCTCTTTAGAATGTCGTTTATTTTTCACGTACCAATCTAGTAACGATATAGTAAAAACCTAGGTAACATAGTTTGGAACTAGATCAATTTGCGTATATATTTTTAGAATATTACTGAAAAATGTGTCCGTTATTCGTTATTATTATTATTGTGAGCCTATATTATTGTCTTGCCACTGCTGGGCAAGGGCCTCCCCCAACTTTATCGCGTGCTCCCGATTCTGAGCAGTCTATGGGCATTCTTTTAAAAAGGAGTCTTGCTCGTCTCTTCATCGCCGACGAGGTCTGCCACGTCTCGGATATTTTTGCATACAAAATATAAATGTCCAGGCTGACATCTCGCCTTGGTTGAGTTATATTTTTAAGATATGAGTAGCTAACATTTAAGCAAGTATTAATGACGGGATTGAGGATTTTCCTTACTTACCCGTGCTTGTAGAGCGGTAAATGAATTAATTGTATCTTGACGAACCTTTTCATTCAGTGATTTCATTTCGACTATGGTATTGCAATTTTCGCATCCCTCCTCCCGCTCTTTTTATTTGATGTGATGTCGCTCGAAACAGCCGAGCGTTAGTTGCAATTCTGAGTCGATGCAGTCGTGCGTTTGCATCGACGCTGGACAAAAGCACCAATTTTTTTTCTGGTACTTGTTAGCTTTAAGTTTTTGATAGCAAACAACTCCTCCGTCAACCATCATCAATTTTATGGCGGTCATTTAACTAAGCCTAACCTAACCTAACCTAACAAGTGCCTGAAAAAAAAATTGGTGCTTTTGTCCAGCGTGTCCACATTTACGACAATTTGTTCGAGCACTCTGCTCCACTATGGTGAATTGAATTGTAATCATTCATGTACCAAATGATTCTCGTTTACTGCAAATTTGAGAACCGAAACGACACGTCTCATTGCAATATTTGAAAAAGATTCTTAAGAAAAATCATTTATTTTAGGTTTAAAAAGACAACATGAAAATTTTAACTTTTTAGCTTCTGGTTTAAGAAATGATTATTTAAATACGTTATCAGTATTTTAATAAATATTAATAGTTACATCGTAATCTTGAATGAAAAAGGAAGCATTTTGCAAAGTACGCTCGTCTGTAGGAGTAAGGTCTCTTAAAAAACGCTATTCGCACATTCAAGTGACTACTGTAGATTACAATTTCAGTCCAATATAATTAAACCAAAACAAATGACGACCCATTTTGTTCGGGTCATTTAATTTACAACCACTGAGTGTGTCTTTCATGAATGCTATCATATTCAGCCCAGAAATTTACACCGAAAATGAACCGTTATTAACTCTAACCTCGAACCCTGCGCTATTCATATTAACAATGATTCAACGATCTCTAGTCGAACTAGCCGGTGTTATTTGTCGCTCCTTCTTAGTACATAATGTAAGTTTTTTTTTTTCAATCTAACAGGTTTTGATATGGGGTAGCAAATCGAAAAGGGTGAAAGTAAAACGTTTTATATATATATATATATACGTTTTATATTCTTTAACATAGGTATAGTTATATATTTTTTTTTACTTAAATATTACTTACATTAAATAAAATACTTCGATACGTGTACAAAATACTTAGACAGAATACATGACTAAATAAAATACATCGTTCTGCATCTCGCAATGCCGTTTCTATTCGATTATAAGTAAATCTTTGGACGGCAGCTGGGCGTGTTTGCGATTTAAGTTTACTCTCCGAATATTTTCTTAAAGCAATCTTCAGAACCAGTCCGGAAATCTGCAAAATGAAAAAACATTAATCGAATAGTTGAGCGAAATGTGTGTGTGTCAATAAATTATTTTAGGTTCTGTTGTGAGATTATCTGGAAGATGTTACCTCGCTTGCCTATGCATTTAAGGAGCTCCCTGTTGGCGCGCGAGAGGTGACCCCGGCGCGCTTTGTCGGCGTAGGCGTCGGCCAGGTGCTCCACCGCCGGGTTCACAGAGAAGTCGCGCCGCGCACGCACACTTGTCACCTTTATCAACCGTACAGTACACTACATTCAACACCGCATTTACAATCAAACTTTAGTTAAATAAGCAACACAATGCTAATATCCGTTCCATCCATTTCCATCGACTGCCTCAAGTACGGTAAAAAAGTAAAAATAAATAAAATATTCAAATATTTTATTTTCTTCATGTTCTGGTTAGAAAATGCTCTCTTTATCGCGTCGGCGAGGTGAAGAGCGGTATTTCCCGCAGAGGTATCTTTCTTGTCATTAAACCTCGCCAGGTTTGTATGTGCCATGTACCATCTCCGCATTTAACTAATAACTAAATCATTTAAGTGGGTACGTAGGTACGTAATATCTTTATATTTCTAGAATTCAATTCTGAAATCAAATTTGAAGTATGTAAGCACGTTATTTAAATACAAAATATTGTTGCCTAACTTTATGTGGGAAGGAAAAAGTTTTGATATTAGTTTGTTGTAGTGTCTATTATTTTTTCTATTTAATAACCAATATAAATTTAAAAACATCCATCAACACCTAATAAACGAAAGGAATAATAGCTTCTTACGATACATAAACAAAACATCCACAAACAAACAAATAGTAAAACAAACAAGTGTAAATGTCACCCGTTTAGGCCTCCACGGCTTGTCGTGTGCTAAAATCGCCGGCCGGACATCGCGACATACTAGGCTAGCTTGAACGATATTCTGCGCCGGGCCCTCGTCACGGCCGGTGTGGTGGCAGTTCTAGAACCATCAGGTCTCGCACGGGACGACGGCAAGAGGCCTGATGGCATGACCCTTGTTCCCTGGAAGTTGGGTCGGCCCCTATGGGATGCCACATGTGTGGATACCCTTGCTCCGTCCCATCTTTCAGGGACTTCGACCAGGGCAGGGCTGCCGCTAACACAGCTGAATACTTAAAGCGGCGCAAATATGTTGATTCTGGCTGCATGTTTGAACCGTTTGGGGTTGAAACGCTTGGGCCGCGGGGGCCCGGAGCACACGCAGTGTTCAAGGAGCTCGCGAAGCGTGTCGTAGAAGCAAGTGGCTACCAACGGGCTGGCGGCTATCTGGCGACGGAATTCAGCATTGCTATCCAGCGCGGCAATGCCGCCAGCCTTATGGGCACCTTGCCGCACGGCACAGATTTAGAGCCGGTTTTTTATTTGTAAATACATATGTTATTTTATAGTCAGGATGTACATAGTTAGGCTAGTATTATTGTATAATGTATTTTATTAGAACCTAATAGTAAAGACATTACCTACCTTTTGAAGTAAGTAATTTGAACTATGTCGAGACAAGTTTGTTTGAAATGATAACAATAATGTCGAGATAAATTGGAATATTGGAATAGGCTCTGCCACTCGGAGAGGTAGAGGTAGGTTTACAGTAGCTCTGGGAGGATACAAAGTTTCAAGTTGACACTGTAATTTGTTCACTTAATTACAGTCGGGGAACTTTTACCCAAAGCGAAAAGGCCACTGCCGAAGTAAATACCGGCTTATAAATCTTATAATAAACAAAGGAAATAATCGAACTCGTCATTCATCAATTCACGTCTCTGAATTCTGGAACGATTTGTGGCTAGAAGAATATTAATGTCGCCCATTGTCTTCATTAATTTCTTCACCATGTATATTTAGAAAGGAATAAATAAAGGAAATAATATTTGAGGATGCCGAGTCTATAGACGTACTTACGGCATATTTATTTAGGCGAGTAGGTAGGTACTTTGTACACTCTACTATAATATGTATTCTATCATCATTCCGTTTCGTTGCTGCATAACTTTATGTGGGGGTCATTATAATGAATTAAATTGCTATTGATTACGAACATGCTCGTTAGCGAGAGTTGATAAAGTCTAAGACAGAGCGAGCTCACCGAGAAGACTGCATGCAGTTGCAGGCTGCGCTTAAATTTATTTATCCGGATTGTAATGAATTTGTGACAAGGTAATCCCTAGTTTATTGAGTGGACTAGGTTCCCAGTTGCTACCAAAAGGTAATCTTGTTATACATATAATGGTAAGGTAGGTAATATTTAAAATGGCCATACACCTGTAATAGTCTATTTGTTCCTGATATTTATACCATCATCATAATCACATCAGCCGTATGACGTATTTACTTATTGCTGCCTGTTTATTTTATGCGAAGTCCAAATAAACAATCAATTCATGCACCGTGTTTAAATATTTTGCTAACCGCTGATACGATCAACACTGGATTTTGACCAAAGGGAACCCTATCTAACGATACGCGATTTGATTAAATGTTGCTTTATGTTCCGTTTAACAAAGTCATACTTACTCACGATCAAAAGGTTCCGGTATTTCAACATAATTATTGAACTCCAATTGATCATACTATACCCGGCTCCGGAAAAGCGGAACGCAGCCTGCGTCGAATGAAGAAATCATTCACGCTTGCCATTTGTATTGTACGGACTGGGTACGTGTTTAAAGCAGCATATTGACATTTATTAGCATAGTGACATTTGAATGTAGACATCATAGTTATTTCTTGTAATTGTAATAAAGTACGGCGATGAAGCGTGGCTGTTAAAGCACCATAGTTAGTGTATTACCTGTGCGTCGCGGGGCATGTCAGACAGCAGGTAGACCAAAGGCGCGGGCGCGGCGTAGCGGCCGGCCGGTCCCGCGTACACCAGGCTCTCCTGCGCAACAAAATGATGGTGAACAGTTTTCTCTCGACGCATAAGCGTGAGCGCAGGCGTCTAGAAATTGAGGTGCCAATGAAAAAAAAATACGAATCGACGTAATATTTTCTTTGGCTTTGTTGTTGTTATCGATATTCACAATTTGTTGGGTTCCTTTGTGCCGTATAAATAGGCATTGTCTAAAAAAACTTAGTATCGTATTAATAATAATGATATATCAGCCTATGTACGTCCCACTGCAGGGCACAAGCCTCCTCTCATAGATCAGAGGGAACGGGCAGTCGTCCCCTTGTATGGTATTAGCCAACCAGAATACAGCTTTATTAAAATCGACTAATCAGGACACAGAATTTATAAAAATATTGGGTGTTTTGTAGTCCCTATTTCTGAATAAAGGCCTCACCACATCTAACGCTAGTCGTGCGCGGCGCGGGGCGGGCGCGGTTGAAGCGGTATATTCACACTGCAGGCGGGCGGCGTGTAGTAAGGCGTTCGGACCGCGTTCGATGTGTGTTTGAAGCGTAATTTCTATGTTTTACAACTTGCGCGGGCCCGCGCCCGACCTGCAACCGCGATCGGTGTGTAGGCCTTAATAAAAAAATAATTAATAATGCGCCCAACTTAGCCGTTTTCGAGTCTTAGTTTTACAAGGGTTACTGAGCTGAGCCGAAGGCAGACAGACGGACGGACGGACATGGCGAAACCATAACTGTTCCTTGTTGACTACGGAACCCTAAAAAAGGGCTTTCCGAGCTAGTGAGGTGAAAACAATATTTATGCCGTGGAATTTACATGAATTGTGGGTTGTTTATTTTCTAGTAATCGAAGTAAAAAGTATATAGGTAGTGTATAACTGATGTGGTCTAAAAGCCATATTACCCCTCGAACGATTTTCCCGATCAAACTCGAGGTAATAGGGGTAGCGACACTGAATAAAATAATCAATAATGTCATATTTTCTCAAAAAAGGATTATTAGTCAAATGGAGAAAAAATCAACGCAAAAGGTTAAATAATCACGAAGTTATAAGAGTCCAAAGTTTTAAGAATATATAATATGTTCTGTCCCTTTTTCGCAAAACGCAACTTCATATGAAACGATGACGCTTGAAGATTGTAACGTCACTAATGGACGGCAACGTGCCGTGCCCCATCGTGTTCGGCGCCGCCGTCGACGCGGCCCCTCGGCAGCCTCCCGTACCGTGACGTCACACACCACACTGTTTGCGTTTTCTCTCTCTAACAAGCAATATTGAAACGGTTGTAGCTTCGTAATTGTTTGAGATATCTGAATGGGATGTTCGTCACTAGGCATATTTTTTTTCCCTTCTTTCTTTTGGAGTAATAATAATTTTCGAGTCTACACCCCTAATATCAGGTCCTTACCTATAAAATTGGCATTTTTTTTATAGATATATCATTTTGTACGTATTTTATTCATTTCTATTGCAACTTCTAAATTATTTTTTAATTTCAATATTGGACTATACATGTAGCAAAGGTTTTAAATACAAATAATAGGTTTCCATTTTTTATTTAGTGTTTCAAATTAAAGCTTCCATTTTCATGTGCTGCCGGTTTAAGTGTTTCAATTACGTATAGTTTTATGATGCGAACTATTTTTAAGTATTTAAGATATGTGTAACGTAGCTTAAAAGTTGTCTATATTCCTACCAAAATTTTGTTTGGTTTGAATTTGAGATTGCTGAATAATCCGCAAAATTCAATGTATGAAAATCAAAGTTCTCATAGAATTCTCCATACAAAACGCCAATTTCATATGTAAGGACCTAATATATGACCTATTTTAGACCTTGTATAGTAACACAATCTACTATTTGAGTACCAGGGATTTGAATTGGAATACACTGTAAGTATCTCCCAGCTTGTGGGCGGTAGAGCGGGTAGAAACTCAAAAAGGAAGGGGTAAAAAATTTAACTCAAAGCCCTGGGTATGTTTTTTGTTCCCGGGAGTTGGTTAGTCCTTATAGGGGAAGGGTAGCTGTGGCTCTACATAAATGCCGCGACAATCTGATTAGCGATGGGCAATTTCTGAAACATATCACATACTACTCGTATTACTGTGACATATTTCAACTTTTGAAAATTACATAACTGACAGTAATATTAACGAATAAATGACACTTAAATTTCATGTCACATCTCCGCTACTTCTGACGTCAATAGAACGGGTTATGATTATAAAATTAGAGACTTATATGTCAGTGGCTGCTAGGCCTAGGGGTTCCCAGTTGTTATATATACCTACGAAGGACGGAAGTTCAAGACCAAGTTAAGAAGTGTCTTCTTTAATTTTTATTGGTATGTGTATATGTGTATATACACATATATTTATTTAATACCTATACGTACTTTTTTTTTCTTTAATTTTTTTCTTTTCTCATTTTTAGTGGCATTTCGATAGCCGAATTTCTTTTCACAATATTTACAGTAATAAACTACCAGTACCAGTATTTACCTCTTGTAAAACTCGAAAGCAATTTTAAATAACACCATTCGGTTTGATTCTTACCTGAGAATTTTACAAAGTTTCTACGACAATCGACGATTATGAAAAACTCTCGTCTGTCCAGTATTTGTTTTGTATGTTAAAAGTAGGTATATTATGTTATCTTTGTTGTAATACAACAACACAATACACAGAGTGATTAAAAGAATCATGTTAAAGTGGTTGCTGTGATAACTAATTAGAATATTGTTGTTTATCGGGAAGTATAAAATTACACACAAACAAATAATTTACACCCGAAAACTACAGAATGTGTAGTCACTCCTCGCTATGTGTAGTCGCTCCCTAAGGTATGACAAAACAGCTTGTATAGAAAACTAATTTGAACTCGACTAAGCGTGTCCATAATAAATTTGACCCCTAATACATTCTAACAACTATGCTTAATTAATTAAAATGGGTCGCTTCGCTTATGATGAAGTGGTTTAGGTACACACTTCGGTGCTATTCGCAACGTTTATTTTAAACTGACAGTACGGGTGTACTTAGACTCCAAATTTATTAATACTCCAAAAATAAATATGCCTAGTGACGAAAATACCATTCAGATATCTCAGAGAATTACGAAGCTCCCCTATTTTCACCTGAGACGTCGTACATATCTGTCTTGACGGATAGAGTAGGTTGCTGGCCTGGTCATGGACAGCATCGTTACTTTTCAACCCTTGGTTGGAGATGCGTGGCCTCCGATTACAGATACGTGTCGACGTCTACTCCGATTACGACTACGAATCAAGAAGTCAATTTATTCTAGGGACAAATGGCGTGGTGACAAGTTGTAAATCGCATAGCAGGGGAGCCCTATTCGGGGTTTAAAATTTATGGGTATGGCGTATGGCAGAAGACTGGTTTTACGTGTTTGCCTTTAATTTGTAATGTATAATTTTTGTTAGCAGACCAAGCTATGTTACAAGCCGTAAATTACAAAATATAATTAAAATGTGTCATGAATATTATGCAGCATAGGATTACCCCCACTTTCACTTCTCTGTCTTTCAAAATCAGAAAAACAGACACGAAACCGAAGCGGCCCTTATTTCTGAATAACAGCGTCGATTCTGGCAGCAGTTTGCCTCCTTGGCGAAGGAGGTGCCTTATTTTCCACGTTACGAACAACCTATACGCAGACAACAATACCCTTCGCTATTGTCGAAATATATTTAAACAAACTTCAATATATAGTTTGCGTTTGTCTTGCTGTATGTAAGTAGATGTCGTATTTGTTTTTCATAATGACGCGCTATAATGTAAACATAATCTTTAGACCTTAGGCAGGCACATTATATAGATTGAGGAATTGACATTCAGTCGTTTCAGAAAGAACCCTTACAACTTTAAACGTCGTTATGCATATTTCACGTTCGTAGTTCGAAATAGTTGACAGGCGCCACAGCAGCCTAGCAGTAGTCAAGCGGCGGTCGTGGGTTCGAATCCCGGCTCGTACCAAAGAGTTTTTCGGAACTTATGGAATATTTACCGTCAGCTATTCGGTGAACGAAAACATCGTGAGAAAATCGGTCTAATCCCAATAAGGTCTAGATTTCCCTCTGGGTTGGAAGGTCCGATGGCAGTCGCTTTCGTAAAACTAGTGCTTATGCCAAATCTTGGGATTAGGTGTCAAAGCGGACCTTGGGCTCCTTTAGGGGCACAACCGCGAATAACGCTAGGGATGATGAGTTCGAAATAGTTGATGATGGAGACCAACACTTGATCGGATAGGTGGGGACGATTCTCGATCACCAACCGGGCCGGGCCGGAGCGCGCCTGAGCGAATTTTACAAGTTGCCAAAGGAATTTGAAGCTTTAGTACAGACTTGACATTTCACATTTGAATGGACTTGCGACCCGATAGGCTCCTTGCGGACGTGGACGGCTGTGCTCGGTTGTCGTCGCACCTGGCCGGCTCCGTTCGGCTATTGCGGGTCAAATCACCCAGTTTGGTCCCTAGTATCACTGTTCAAAGCGGCTTGCTTTCATCATAAAGTGCAGCATTTGGCAAAAAAATCGCTATTAAAACGCGCTCGTGCGTCGACCGGCCGGGCATCGGCAGTGTAATGAGAAGATACTGGGGATTTTAACAGAATTTATCCATTGCAATGCAAGAGGTACAGAGTTTAGTACGCATGAGGCCAAAGACCTCGAGGCTCGAGGGTGACTGCTTAACTTATAATTATTTTTTGGTTGATTTATATTAAATTTAAAATTTTAAAATAACTTAAATCACTGTTGGGGACTGACACAGTTAATACTAATAGTAATACGTAAGGTCTAAGGTGTATGACTTACATCGTCAGGTGTAAGGGAGTCCATCTGTGGCAGGTCGAGAGAGAAGGGCGCGAGCGCGTCGGCCGCCGGCGCGGCCGCGGCGCCCGCCACGACGGCAGCGCACCATATCGCCCACCACATCTGTAACAATAACAATATATCACGTCTTTCTATGTACTAACCCAGCCGGAGCCGAAGGATAGCACATGTGTGTATCCTGAAGGTCCTTTCTATATACTGGTGAAATAAGTTTTAAAATAGGGGGAGTATAGTTCAACCTCAAAGACTTCTCCTTTCTATAATAATTAGTATAGATTTGACAAACCATAAAGAAGATCCATCGTTTACGAGTAGATTAACCCTTGCGGGAAAATCGTTAATCACAAGAAAATTACAAAAGACGTTCATATAGCTAATACTAGTAATAATAATAACAACTAGAGAGGTATCTAATCATAATTGTATAACTCACTTTAACTTGTAAATGTTACGTAGTAATAGGAAACTTTAGGCCTAATTTCTGTCCATTTTTGCAAGAACTGTTTTGTATATGGCTGTTTGTTTTCTAAATAAAAAAATATAGGGACTTTATTGTGGGTCAGAAATATTACACGGATGATGCAACCTTATGAGATATCATTACTTTATTTTACCTTTAGCGCCCGCGTATAGCGCCTCCGACGTATTTTTGCATATAGGTAAGTACCATATTTGTGACTAGGCAAGGCAATTACTAATTCCGTAGAAGACGCGTAAAACTCTAATCTGCCTACCACGTAGGCAGCCAACAGAGTATAAATTGCCAAGAATGTCCAAAGTTGATCTGAGCGGTCTTGCCAAGTTTGACGTGAAATGTTCTAAACTTAACAACTAGGTACCTACTTACCTTGTTAATTGAAACCGAGTTCGACTTGAAAGTAATGAATACAGGTATAATTATAAAGACCCATACACACTGGCCAAACAAAAAGTATATAGGTATATTTTTTTTTTGAAATTTGAAAATATTTTTTCGAGATTCTTTATGGGGCGAAAATTTCAAAGTATTTTTATGAGTATTTTTTTGGAGAACTGCTCAAATTTAATACCGCTGCCACACACTCGTCGAGTGACGTGGGAAATAGCGAGGAAAGGAGGCAGAGACCTAGTGTGGCAACGTTACTCGTCATGCCCCTCATCTTGCTCCTGAGTCAAAGGAGCGGCAATAAAGGCAAGTAACCTAGTACGGAGCGTCGCGATTAATCGCGTTAGTAGAGCAGTGTGTGGCCAGAGAGAGAGAGAGGGCAACATCGCGGCAGCGCAGGGCAGAGCGTGGCTGAGGTATTATAATCATGTGAATGTCCTAAAGACGGTGTGAAAGTTATATTTCATTATCTAACATTATCTTCGTAAGTATAACGTTTGGCATGGGGTCTCGATATTGTTCCTTCGCTTAATTTCATTTTTACTGTCTAGGAAATAGAGATACGATGGGATAGGCCAGCATTATTTTTACCTCGCGGTATATTTTGGTTTGTTGCAAGTCAAATTTGTCCAAGTTTCTGAAATCTACTCGAGTTGAAATTGTCCACAGTCGACGTAAATATGTAAAAATATATAAAAGTGTAAACATGTCGGCTGTACACTTGCATGTTAAGACAATGCAATAGTATGGGACCATACAACTGGTCTAATGTTGCAAAGCAATACATAAACCCGTCGTGCCTTGGCTCATTAGTCATTCGAATCCTTTCGAAAGTGGTTCATGCCTATGCAAAATAGTACAAACTGAAACTTATTTAACCAGATAAATCGATTTGCCTCGTGAGATTTTAAAATTTTCCCTGCTATATTTTTTTTTATTGACGAAGCCCTGACTAACAGCCTTGCGTGGACATCTAAATTCAAACCTTGAGAAGTCGTCGAAGTGTTTATGACCTGGACATAACTAGTTTTGCCTGACCTACCTGTGAAAAAGATTTTATGACTTTACTTTGGCCATAATCATATTTTAGACTTTGTATTGCGTACATACCAAGCCTAAATAAAAACAGCTGCTACGGCGCGGCTGTGCATACTTGATTTAGCACGCTTTGTGCTACGGCCACAAAATAGCGCTACGGCGTAGCAAGGCACAATCGCTTCGTTTGAGTAGAGAAAGAATGAAAACCCGCATAAGCAGACTTTCGTGGAACCCGAAAACGACGCAGAAAAGACGCTTGCCCAATTGAACAACATATATTGTACTAAAATTGTAATTAATCAAGTACAAAGAATATCATAGCCCGATTTAACAATATGTATGGAGCGCGAGTGCCGCGGACTACGGGCCTTTTCATGCTTTTCATGTGAAAAATGCTTCGCTTGCTGCAATCGCTCTTCAACCAGTTGGAAAGCGATCGATTGCTGTCCATGCCTTTGATTATTATGGATCGACCTAAAAGCATCGTGTGCATTTTTATAAGGTGATCCTATAAATATTCAAAAGATCTCTTTTATTCTGATCATGTCCTCCGCTCGACATTCTCCGTGAATTTTCGTATAACAACGGCGTTTGCTTTTATCTTCCGTTTGTTATGGATCAGCGTGTCTGCCTTATAATAATAGGGAACCGATTTATTCCACACATTCACTTTTTATCCCTTGTTTCGATATAATTTAAGATTAGGTTTCCAACTAGGTACTTGATGATAACTAATAGCGCTTCATGGTCCCATCAAATGTCATCAAATAACTACTAACCGTCTTATCCCTTTCTTACCAACACAAATGACAAAGTGACAGATAATAACTATCTAATACTAATTACACTTAAACTAAAATAGGTTTGATGGTCGAACGTTTCAGAATAAGGCCATAAAACGTTTAAAAAAATCATTGGTGTCGTCGTAATAATGTTTTAACATTAGGTATTGTGTGTAGCCATCAGCTGGACAAAAGGTTTTCCCGTTTCCCGCTATTCATCACCCGTTTATCAATAAAACACGAATAAATTCACTGTGCCAAGTATACGACGACCACGGCTTGAATTAAAATCATATATGATACTCGCTGTTGCCCGCGACTTCGTCCGCGTAGAACTTGTTATCGCCTTACAAAAACCGGGCAAGCGCGGGTCTAACTCGCGCACCGAGGGTTGTTTAAGGGATGTTTTCCGAGATAAAAACTATCCTATATCCTTCCAAGGGTCTCAAATTATCTGAACGGAAAATTTTGATCTAAATCCGTTCAGGGATTAAGCGTGAAAGGTAACAGTGCGATGAGATCTTTAGTTTAAATTGCTAAATCTAAATTGAAAACTCCGTTTTTACAAATATAAATATCTTAAGAATCATCAACAGACGTTTTTGCTTAAATTGTATATTTTTTATAATGAATTAAATACTTTTTTATGTCTACTAAGCTATATTACTGGAATTTTTTGCCTTTACTGGTTCTGGAAGCATCGCAGTTCCAACCTAACATAGTATCCTACTTTTCTGCTAACAGTTGGATTAATTATTTTGACTAATAAATGGCTTACCATCCTTACTAATATTATAAATGCGAAAGTGTGTGTGTTTGTATGTTTGTCCTTCTTTCACGTCGCAACGGAGCGTCGTATTGATCTGATTTTTTGTATGGAGATAGTGTAGAAGCTGGAGAGTGACATAGGCTACTTTTTCCAGCGAGAAAACATCTAATTCTCACGGGAAAATTCAATATGTTACATTTTCCTATAACCACGCGGGAAGAATTCCCTTACTTCAAAAATCCTCATACATACATACTTCAAACCCCTTCTAACCTCCTTAGAGGATGAATTACATGAAATATATAGGTTTCTAGTCTTTAACCGAAGTTACAGTTCCAACTCCTTAAACCCCCTTTAGGGGATGAATATCTTTTTACGGAATCAATTTCTTCAAACAGTCTTAAACAGAAGTTACAAATCACGGATGAATTTCAAAAAACACTGAACAATTGTTTTCTAGTTTTTAAACAAACTGTCTAAACAGCTTTAAAGCCAGTCAGTTAAGCTTGTACTTTAAAAATGCCTTGCTCTCTATACAAAGTCAAAGTATTTATTTGCTAAACATAGGTTATATTAGATGCTATAAAATGCAGCTTGGTACGAACGTACCCCCTTTTAACACTCTTAGGTGATGAATGAAGAAAAAATACGCGGAAATCGGTTTTGTAGTCTTAATAAACCGTCTAAGACCAAAGTTAAGAATCTCTTACTTTAAAAGTTACTTTTCTCTCCATACAAAACTTTGTACCCCCTTTATAGGGGATGGATTACAAAAACCCTAAAATCAGTTTTGTAGTCTTTTAATATACCTACAGGCTAAGGCCGAAGTCACAAATAACTTACTAAAATATTTTCTTGCTCTCCATATTAATCCTTGAATCCCGTTTTAACTCTCTTAGGGGTGGAATTTTTCCAAAACGCTGAGAGTACTTTTTGTTATTCTAATAATTAATCTTTCTAAAAGGTTTTAAGTCTCTAGCTCAAAAAATTGTTTCCAATCCAAACCTTACACCCGTTTTCAACATCTTTAGGGATGGAACTTTCTAAAACGCTGCAAGCATTTTTTTTTTAATAAGTAATCTTCCTACAACGTTTCAAGTCTCTTGCTCAAAAAATAAAGTTTCCCCCGTTCAAACTTTGCACCCCTATTTAACTCCCTTAGGGGTGATTTTTTCCTAAACGCTTAAAGTTCTTTTTTTATATTCAAATAAGTAATTGGTCTACAAAGTTTCAAGTTTCTAGCTCAAAAGGAAAAGTTTCCCTCATACAAACTTTGCTCCTATATTTAACCCCCTTAGGGGTGGAATTTTCTAAAACGCTGTCAGTTCTTTTTTTGTATTCTAATAATTGATCTTTCTACAAAGTTTCAAGTTTCTAGCTGAAAAAATAAAGTTCCCTCCATACCTACTTTGCACCCCTATTTAACCCCCTTTGGGGTAGAATTTTCTAAAACTAAGAAAGTACTTTTTGTGTATTCTAATATGTAATCTTTCTACAAAGTTTCAAGTCTCTAGTTCAAAAAGTAATGTTTCCTCCATACAAACTTTGCACCCCTATTTAACCCCTTCCAAAAATCCCTTCTTATCCCTAGCCCACGTTATAAACGTAACCTGTAACTGCAAACATTAACTCTCTAACATCAGTAGTTCCGGCTGTGCGTTGATGAGTCAGTCAGTCAGCACTTCTTCTTTTATATATTATATAGATATACCCAATATAAAATCTTATATTATTATTTATTACCTATCAGAATCCGCCGTAATAAAAATAAGGCTTTACTTTGCACTAAGTATAACTTACTAATAAGATTACCCACAACGTTCTACCTTTTTGTATAATATCTTAGAAAAAATATATAATTTTACTAAAGTAGTGTGATACGGATCAAATAACCACGACTAAATTATGTATGGTCACTAGAATCGAACTTGGCATTAGTCTAATTGATTCCTAATATCGATACCGTCTGTCGAGATCGCCAAGAATTATGAACGTTACTGTCCATTTTCATAATATTGTCATGGAATCAATTGATATTTTCTTTTTAGATCTACCTGTAACCTGCCCCCCATTTTATTTAGCGCCTCGTGCTTTTGGTCACCGCCATACATTGGCAATTCTTTGCTTTCGGATCATAGGTATATCGTTTCGTTAATAACCATTATTAAAAAAATACTACTTATAACAAACATTGATAAGAATGCGATTCGTAATCCTACTAATATTATACTCGTAAATGCGAAAGTTTGGATGTTTGGACGTTTAGATGTTTAGATGTTTGTTACTCAATCACGCTTTAACGGCTCAACCGATTTGGATGAAATTTTGCACGAAGATATTTTATAACCTGGAATAAAATATAGGATAAGTTTTTATCCCGGGTCCACGCAGACGAAGTCGCGGGCTGAAGCTAGTGATAAATAAGTCTCTAAATATGTAGTAAATAGGTACCAATCTTTGAAACAGCGCGCGGGCGAAGCTTTGCTCGGCAGAGCCGACAAGAAGACAGGCTTTGCGCCGCGCGTCGGATATTCGTCGTCTGCGGGATTACTAGCGGTGACCCACTGACCACTCCTTCGTCCAAATCCTTTTACAGTGTTTAAAACATCAAACTTATAAAATTGGCGTTATTATAAGTAGGATGTACGTTAAGTATAGATCTTAAAGCGAATCAAGTGTAGGCATGGGATACCCACCTACTGTTTAATTACAAGGCAAATTGATGGTTATAATTAGCCCCTTAGTGGGTTGAATGAGACCGCAATTAATAACATTTCTGATATCTGGTACTTGTGTTAAAAGTTGACTTGCTGAGATAGTTTTCTGCGTGTGTAATAAAGTTTTGCTCGTATTGGGACTCTGCTGCTGGTAAGGCGTATTAGGTAGTAAAATAATATCACTCGCTCATTCTTTAATGAATTGACCTCAAAGGTGGAAAACAAAGAAAAAAACCCACATAGCATTATTATTTCGAAGTGACAGCAACGGCATTCACCGTAAGACCTCTCCAAACCTTTGTTGCCCACATGTAATAAGTCAATCAGCATTTCAGGACGTGGGTTCAAAACAAATCGGCGGAAGCTCTTTCGTCGTAAAATGTATATTTGCCCAAGCCAAGGGCTATTAGGGTTCGTATGGTTTTTCCTGAGTGAACGATTCTAACGTGAGCTCTATTTACTCAGGACCCTCTTCATGTTACACGATAAACTTTCGTTGTTTATTTGTCGCCTGTCTGTTGTCGCTGCAGAGGCGCACTCGAACCGCGCGTCTCCGGAAACCCAATAACTGCGATGCGACAGTACTTTGGTGAGGAGGAATGTGTCACATGCCTGATTGATCCTCCGTAACCGCGCTGCTGCGAACACTACCTAAATAACTCGTACATAAGTTATATTCGGACCGCTAACAGTGTTCAGTTGACCTTTCCAAAATGATCAGTTAACATCGGAAATCAGATCATAATTTACTCAAAATAGTAAAGTATGAGATTTAATTTAAAAAAAAAGAACTGTGCTATTAACTTAGGAAAAGCGCGAGTGTTTATATCCAGCGGGTTTGCCGGCCCGTAGCTAGTGTTTAATAATTTTATATTACGTAGGTTAGGTACGTAACGTAACCAGCACATTATAAAAACATTGAAAATGTAACAGTTTAAGTTTCTTCTGTAGCGTTGAATTGAAACCCTTAGACAATAGCAATAATAAGTATTAAGATGAAAAATTCAATTGAAGAGAAATTCAATTGAAATGGAATTCACCTCCCGAGTCCGGAACAAAGTTTCTGAAACATATTTGCAATAATTCTAAGAGTTCCAAAGCCTTCTTAATGCTTACTTTATGCTGTACTTACCCGAGTTTCGTAGTATTATTTAAATGCTTTTTCTCAAACTTGCAATGAAATGTTGACGTGACTTACTTCAAATTAGGTTCGGAAATACTACGTATCCGGTGCAATGAGTGAAGATGATATGTAAAGGAATTTCATACAGCCTTACACACCTAGGCCTGTAAAGCAACCTTCTTTTGTTTATAAACGGGGGGGCAAGGCGGAGGGCGCGGGCCAGCTGCCGGCGCGGCGGCGGCGGTGCTGGCGGTGCACTTCAGAAACGTATTATTTGACTAGCTACTTTTTATTTTTATTGCATTGCAAGTTTGAGAAAAGCACTATACAAATCTCGGCGAGAAACGGGGTTGCCGGCCGCGTATTCCTATCCGGCCTCCTCCGCTCGGCCGTCTATATCTACTTGGCCTGCAACCCTTCGTTTCCCGGCCTCTATAGTAATGTACTATTAAATACACACCGTCTTTTTCATGTAGGTAGCTGCATTTGGTTATTTTATTTATTTCGTATAATCTATAAATTAGTACCTATTTGTACGAAATGGTTTAGTACTCGTGCTACATTAGGATTAGTACTACAAGTTGTGGTAGGATTTTATATTCCAGTTGTAAGACATTAATTTGGCTTTGTAACCTAAATATTTTATGCGTTTATGATTTGACCATCATCAATGAAGAAATATGGATATTGAATACCCTGCTCAATAGTTTCAGCACAGATACAGGTATTGTAGGTACAGACGCGTCATTCTTCTTTTTCTCGATAACCCATAGCCGTTTAAGTGGCCTTTTAGACCTTGCTAGTGCACCAACTGGAGCCGGGGAGATAATAAACAATCTCGCTCATATCAGTGAATGTCAGTGCACTGCATTTAGCAAGGTCTAAAGGCCGCTTTTAGCATCGCTTGCCATTGCAATAGTAGTGTTCACAGTGTGTTCACTGCACGTCACCTCTGTTAACGTTTCCCCGGTCACATTAGTATACTAATACTTACGTACTTGTACGTATATGCGTTAAGAGATCAAGTTACTTACTTTTTTAAGTATCACAATATAATTTACAAATAGTTTGCGTGGTCCAACTTTCATTTTTCCCTATATACCTAAATTGACTTTTAGATCTTCCTATAACGTACGTACAATGCGTTAGGTGATCGACCTGCAGGTAGATTTAAGTAAAGTAACAAGCATAAAAACCTTAATAAACTGTACCAGACTACTGAAAAGTTACTAAAAAATAAAGGTATTTCCATATCATACCATAATAATATGTCATCCGGAGCATAATTTCGATTCGATTGACTCCTACTCTGCCGAAGCCAGGCAAAAAGTCTAGAAGTAGAATAAAGACACCGGCCAAGTGCGAGTCGGACTCGCGCACGAAGGGTTCCGTACCATTATCAATAAAAACGGCAAAAATTAACGTCTGTTGTATGGGAGCCCCCTTAAGAAAGATATAAAAAGAAAGAAAGATATATTTATTCACAAACACACTGGACACACATAATAAATAATTAAATAAACAAGAACAGCACATACTGAAAACATGAAAAAATGTGTCTCTGCGGTAGTGAACCGGACACTGGCTCAGCATTATGCTAAGGTGTCAGGCACCTACAGCGCTGATTTTCAGCCAGCACCGTTGGTGACTCACGGAAACGTCATACAATTTAATATATAAACTACAATACTAATATACCTACTACTGGGATAGGCGAGAGATAAATAAATATAAATACCAGGTGAGATGTAATGTAGGCACTACCTACATGCAGCATCAATACAGTAAAAATAACATTAGACATTAAATTTAATTCTTACTTATTAAACTAAAACAATTCAATAAAAAATAAAAACTGCTTTCTAACTATCGCGATTCATGAGATACAGCCTGGTGACAGACGGACAGACAGACAGACGGACGGACAGCGGAGTCTTAGTAATAGGGTTCCGTGTTACCCTTTGGGAACGGAACCCTAAAAATGACCTCGAAATTATAACAACCGTAACGCAAAATAGCCCAAAAAGCCTTTGACTGAAAGTATGCCGAAACGTCTCACCTTCAATTGTTATAAATGTAAATCACTGGTATATGGTGTCGATACTCCATACCAGTGTCGATACACTCTGTGCAATATAATTGGTTGTCCGTTTAAAAAGGGCTACATCAATCACTTGATGGATCCATTCATTGGTACCTTCGTAGCGACGCTGGGATAGCACGATAGGCCGGGGCTGACCGTTGTGCTGTGATAGATGATCAATTGATGGGACCGATAGCTTACAACACCTTTTATTCGTGTTAATAAAGCCTGGGCTCGATTTATTTTACAAACACTGTTCTCAGAAAACTAAGTACTTAGGTACCTGGCCGTTTAAATCAAAAGTGTACGTTTTAATATTTTCCCGGAATTTGAAAAACTTTTGGCGGCGAATAATCGTATCGTAATCGTATCGTAATCGCAGTGCAACAGGTGCTTTCGCCGCCGGCGCGCTCACGGAAGCGGGCAAATATTGGCTACACGATGCCTCCGGAAACTCCCCGGTTTAGTCGGACGGCACCTCATTCCCGACAGTTGCGCCACGGCTATCCGATCCTCCGGGCCGCATTTTAGAGTTCGATATTAGGACTGGACTGGAGGAGACCCGCGTCGAACTTTTTAGGAAACTCGAATAATGCGATTCTTACTCAAGCATCTAGCAGCTTTATAAGCAGTCAATGTTCATTATGACACTATTATTTATTCTGTGATTATGGTTTAATATAGTGCAATTATTGAAGACATTTTATAAATCATTACCATATAAGTAACATTTAATATATTTATAAATATTTATATTTAACATTCTGTATTATATTTATACCAGCTTCCGCCCGCGACTTCGTCTGCGTAGACCAAGTATAAAAAATATCCTATATGTTAATCCAGGCTATAAACTATCTTCGTGCAATATTTCATCCAAATCGGTTGAGCTGTTTAAGCGTGATTGAGTAACAAACATCCAAACATCTAAACATCCAAACTTTGGCATTTATAATATTAGTACCTACCATACCATGTTTAAAATAAAATACAAGTAAGGTGAACGCCGAGAAGGGCAAAGCCAGTGAATACCCTGACCTGAGTCACGCTCGTGACATCATTTGTCTTCCTAATCTAGCAACAGCTCGTATTATAGTTATTTGTTATGCGAGGCTGCAAAGTTGTTGTTTGGCGCAAGTGCTTGTATTGAAAGCCGAGCTAACGAAGGATTGTAAGATTGAACCATGAGCAAAGCGAATGGTTCAAAAGTACAATCCTGAGCATAGCGAGGCTCTCAAGGCACGAGACGCCAAAAAACTTTGCTGCCGAGCGAAACACACAACTTTTCACCTCACCACCGCGAGGAAAATTGTAAATGAAATGGAAGTAATTTGGACCTTATACTCATTTTCAATAAAGGTTTGTTTACATCTCATAAATAAATAGCATTTTATAATTACTAAATGTAACATAAACATTTTTGCATCTAAAATAACTCCACGCTTACCTACACTAAAAAAGTCAATGTATTGTTGGGTACTCACGCACGGGTAAACTAAGGCTCAAAAATACGCTTATTTAAATTTTCCGCTAAATTAGCAGGCATTAAAATTCATATATGTATATCTTCTGCACTAAAATCTATAAATAACCACCATTGTTTTGCTTTTACTGTGGCTTTAAAACAAAACAAAATTAAATGTAGGTACATGAGTTTCTTCTTAATTAACTTTTAAAACGGTGCGTTCCAAATTGGAAAAAGCGAAAGTTTTTGAAAAATAAAACTACATTTTAAAATAATTTATTCGTATTGTACGAGGGCTGCCTTTTAAGTTGTGTCGTTTGGAAAAACTAAAGACAATTTAAGTGTTAAATGGTATTTATTGTTTTTCAAAGTAATCACCGTGATAGGTAATACACTTTTTCATTCGATCGAACCAGTTTTCGAAACACTTATTCCAGTCCGAAGTCGGGGTCTCCAAAATGGCCGTTTTGTATGCCTCAACCGCTTCTTCAGGCGTCTGGTACCGTTGACCACGAAGTCGTTGCTTGATTTTTGGAAAAGTAAAAAAATCGTTAGGGCTTAAGTCTGGACTGTACGGCGGGTGTTCCAGAATTTCGACGTTTTGCTCTTTTAAAAACGCAATAGTTTGCCGGGCGGTGTGCGAGCTCGCATTATCGTGGTGCAGTCTTATACGACGTCTTGGGTTATTTTTTCGAAACTCGCCGATGACTTCTGGTAAACAGACAGTGGTATACCAGTCAGCATTAACCGTTTTACGATCCTCGAGCACGATGGTGGCAACGTGGCCACTTTTCGCCACAAACGTGGCGACCATTTTTTTCGAAGTGCTCCGTGAGCGTATTACTTTGGTCGGTTTTGGCTCATCTTGGAACACCCAAACAGTCGACTGCTGTTTAGAATCGGGATCGTAGGCATATATCCAAGATTCGTCACCACTGATAATGTCGTAAACATGTTTCGAGTTTCCTCGGTTGAATTGCCGCAGAGTTTTGCGACACCATCGAACGCGAGCCGTTTTTTGGTCTTCACTGAGTAAATGTGGTATCCAGCGTGAGATCAACTTTTTTACGCCTAAGTGATCATGCAAAATACTGTGAACACTGGTCCCTGAAATACTTAAGGAAGCTTCTATCTCACGGTATGTCGCATGGCGATCTTCGATGATCAGTTGCCGTACAGCATCAATGTTCTCCTGGGTTACGGCTGTTTTTGGTCGACCTTCACGATGTCTATCACCAAGACTAGAGCAACCACGTTGAAATTCTAAATACCAGCGTTCCACAGTCCGAAGGCATGGTGCTTTATCATTGAAAACCGTAGTCAACTCTTCGAAGCACTGAAGTCGCGTTAAGCCCCTTTTGAAGTTGTAAAAAATTATCGCACGTAAATTTTCCTTCGAAATTTCCATTTTCACAACTGATTTGTCAACTTTGAACGAACGCTGTACTAAAACGGTTGGGCCGATTTCGAGTCATTCTTTTGTTTTCGAATTCTAAATTCAAATATTTTAACGTGACACTAGTTCTTTTTTATGCAATCACGGGAGGTTTGCAAACGACAGAACTTAAAAGGCAGCCCTCGTATCCTTATAAGTCAGTCTAAATATTTATATTTCGTATGTAATTAGGAAAGAATAAGTATTATTAATTTAATTTTATCAAAATAATAACAATTAATTATTGGCAAACACCATCAGTTTCTGAACGCAGGATAATGACCTCTCATTCTGTATAGAAAAAAGTTGGATCTGGCGATTGACCGTCACGTTCCAAATTCAAAAACTCTTTCCACGCTAGCGGATATAATGGGCTTTTCGGCGCAGATTTTGAGCGATAAAGCAAGCCTTTTCGAGCCGGTGAGGTGAAAAAATATATATTACTTCGTATACGTAGACATATCGTAACGAAAGCTAAAAAAATTGGTGAACTCAGGACCTTCCTCTCCTGCAGTTTTCGTCCTTTATGAGCAGTTTACCAGATTCGCAATTTACCAGATTCGCTACTCACCAGATTCACAATTCACCAGATTCGCAACTAACCAGACTTTGTATCATCAAACAGGAAATGCACTTTAGATAACCTCTTGCATCTCTAACAGGGAATAAAGGTCAGATATCATTAATAAGTAGCTGGCAGTTTATTATTGTATTGACTTGGTATTGACATTCAATAATATGACATTGAGTGACAATACGAGGGGCGGCTGAAAAGAAATCTACCTAAGTATGAAACAAAAGACTGTCATGTATGTATTTTTTTTATTTTTCAATATAGTCCCCTGCTAGTGAAATACACTTATTACATTTGTCAAATATTGACATTAACCCATGAAAAAAAAAATCTTTCGGTTTCTCGTCAAAAAAGTCACTAACTGCAGCCTTCATTTCGTCATCGGTCAGAAATCGTCTTCCTCGGAGATCTTTTTTGAGGTGTCTAAATAAAAAATAGTCGCATGGGGCTAGGTCTGGACTGTAAGGTGGATGGTTAACGGCATCGAACCCTAATTCCTTCATGGTAAGCATTGTTGTGCGGGCGGTATGCACAGGTGCATTATCGTGTAAAATCAGGATCCCTTTGCTAAGTTTACCCCTCCTCTTTTCTTTTATCGCGTCTCGTAACTGATGCAGTAAGCTGGAATAATATTCAGCATTCATTGTCCTTTTTTTTGGTAAATAATCTATTAGTAAAATTCCTTCTGTATCCCAAAATACGGTAGCCATAAGTTTGCCTGCCGACGGCCTGACCTTAAACTTCCGAGGAGGCTTCTCATCCTTGAATTTCCACTGCAAAGACTCTTGTTTGCTTTCGGGGTCCCACTGTCGAATCCAGGTCTCATCACACGTCACCATTTTAGAAACAATTTCTTCCTCATTACCTCGACTCATTTCCAAAAACTCCTCACAACATTTGACACGTCGGTCCTTGTCAAACGCCGTTAACATTCTGGGGACCCAACGTGCACTCACCTTGGACATATTCAGATGCACATGAATTATCTCATTGACTCTTTCTTTACTGATGCCCACATCTCTAGCAATCTCCCACTGCTTCACTCGTCGGTCTTCTAAAATTATTTTTTTAACTTTGGCTACATTTTCGTTTGTAACGGCAGAAACCGGCCTTCCACTACGAGCGTCATCTTCCAAGCTCTCACGACCGAGTTTAAATTGTTTAGACCAAAACTTTATAGTAAATTCGGAAGGGCACGAACTACCGAACACACACATCATACGTTCTCGGATCTGTGAGGGAGTATTTCCTTCTTTTGTTAGAAATTTAATCACTGCACGATGTTCAATTTTAGCGATATTCATTTTTTCAACCGATATGTCGCAAACATTCGAGAATTGTAGAAAAATGGAACGGAAAAAACAAATGAACGTCAAATAATTCAAAAAAAGAATAACCAAAGAACAAGAATGCATTTCAGCCAGTATCATTTTCGCATATTTTTTTAACCAAGGAGATTACTTTCAGCCGCCCCTCGTATATTCATTTCAAAATAATTACTTATTATTGTATTTTATGTGCAATTGAATTAAATATATAAAAATAGTGCGTACCAATACGTAAGTGTGATTTCAATGATGGATGAAACTGAATTAAAGTTTATAGGAAGTGAAAGAGGAAGACCCGTTTTACTGCACGCGGGCTTTAAATATAATTTTCATATTAGTTCACCTAGGTGTACCACGTGTAGAAAATACTCCCCGTGGTCCATCCAGGTGAACAGATTAGGTAGACCACGGGCAAGGAGGGAAAAAACCCACTGTGTACAACCACATTTATTTTCTATTGTTGCTTGAAAATAAAGTTTGTTTTGTGAAAATTAATTTTGTTTTTGATTGTACTTCTGGTTAGTTGCGAATCTGGTGAATTGCGAATCTGGTAAACTGCTCATAAAGGTTTTTCGTTCTTTACCTACCTTTACCTAGGTTAAAAATAGGAAAACTAAGAATTATCTCGCAGCGAATTTTTTCTTGGGCGCTGCCTTGATACATTTGAATAAGTAGGTACCTATAATCAAATTACCACGCTCGAGAGAGATAATCGCCGATATCATATTAAATAGATTCCTGTTAAAAACTTCATTTTTGGTACAAGCTTTTGTGACTGTACGTTTCTGTATACCGTCATCAACCAGCTACCTACTCATTGAGACGATTCTAACGAGCCCAAACTCAACGGGGTTACGTCGGCTAAGTACTGAATTCCCATGGCCACTGTCTGTGCCCATCGATCTCCTTTACCCAAACTTTCAGACCACTCGGATAACGGCAAGTGACTAAAAACTGGATTGCAAACTCACATACATACGAACGGTGGAAGTTAAATTAAAGCTTGTAAAAACCGGCCAAGTGCTTGTCGGACCACGCGCAGTGTAGGGTTCCGTAGTTGCCTGTCTGTCTTTGACCTTGGTGTAGGGTTCCGTAGTTGCCTGTCTGTCTTTGACCTTGGTGTAGGGTTCTGTAGTTGCCTGTCTGTCTTTGACCTTGGTGTAGGGTTCCGTAGTTGCCTGTCTGTCTTTGACCTTGGTGTAGGGTTCTGTAGTTGCCTGTCTGTCTTTGACCTTAGTGTAGGGTTCCGTAGTTGCCTGTCTGTCTTTGACCTTGGTGTAGGGTTCTGTAGTTGTCTGTCTGTCTTTGACCTTGGTGTAGGGTTCCGTAGTTGCCTGTCTGTCTTTGACCTTGGTGTAGGGTTCCGTAGTTGCCTGTCTGTCTTTGACCTTGGTGTAGGGTTCTGTAGTTGCCTGTCTGTCTTTGACCTTGGTGTAGGGTTCTGTAGTTGCCTGTCTGTCTGACCTTGGTGTAGGGTTCCGTAGTTGCCTGTCTGTCTTTGACCTTGGTGTAGGGTTCTGTAGTTGCCTGTCTGTCTTTGACCTTGGTGTAGGGTTCTGTAGTTGCCTGTCTGTCTTTGACCTTGGTGTAGGGTTCCGTAGTTGCCTGTCTGTCTTTGACCTTGGTGTAGGGTTCTGTAGTTGCCTGTCTGTCTTTGACCTTGGTGTAGGGTTCCGTAGTTGCCTGTCTGTCTTTGACCTTGGTGTAGGGTTCTGTAGTTGCCTGTCTGTCTTTGACCTTGGTGTAGGGTTCCGTAGTTGCCTGTCTGTCTTTGACCTTGGTGTAGGGTTCTGTAGTTGCCTGTCTGTCTTTGACCTTGGTGTAGGGTTCCGTAGTTGCCTGTCTGTCTTTGACCTTGGTGTAGGGTTCCGTAGTTTCCTGTCTTTTTTTGACCTTGTTTTGTTGGCGTCGCCCGAATTATAACAAAAGGTGGCTTTTTCAAGTCAATATATTAATTGTTCGACTGTTAGTCGTTAACTTAGTCATGCCTGTATTACATATATGTATATGATAGTTCTAGTAAATTAATTATATTTACTTCTGCCATGCCTTTTTTGTTATACCTACCCACCCAGTAGTAACCATCCAGTGGGTCGCGACACATGACTGGAATAAAAATTAGGGCTTTAAAGCCCAATATCACATAACCCCACTTCATAGGTTAAGCGAGAAAAAAATTGCATGAATGCTCATTTTAAGAGCAGGGGAAGTAGGGCAAAATAGTCTAGACGCGGAACTATTTTATTTCGACCCTGGTAACTGGGTAAGGCCGCCGACATTGTCAGTTTTGGTCGGAACAAAACTTTCCAGCACGTTTTCTCCAAATATGTAAGCACTACTGCCGTTGTTGTTAGTTGATTCTATAAAGCAATTATTGAGCTTGTTTCCCCATTTCGCAAACTGAATAAAAGTTGTTGTTTCTATAAAATACTTGCATTTATGTTCATCAAACCCCCCTAATTTTGGTCGAAAATGACGTGTCGCTTTTTTCCGAGTACTTTTCAACTACGAATTATTTTCATATTTAAACATTTAGAAAAAAACGTTTAAATACATTTGAAAGGTGAGACACATTACTTTCTGTAAAACCAAGAACGGTGTTTAAATACTTTGTTTTGCGTACTTTATAGGTCTTTAGATTAGTGGGCAGAGTTTTGGCTTTCGTAACACAAATTTTTGTGTTATGCATAATTACCCCTAAATATTAACAGAAAACTGGGGAAAAATGTATTTTGGCACAGCAACACCGTAAGCTGTCAATCAATGTTAAAAAAAAGAAACTGCCATTTTTAGTTTGTCTATGAGAAAAATTGAAAGTGAGTCGCATATTTTCGTCAGAATTTGTGTTGATGAATATCTCAAGTAAGTAAGCGTTTCAGAAGTTCACTTTACTATGGTTGTTTTCGTTTATGTTTAAAGCTTACATGAAACATGTACATTTGCGTCTAGTTTGACTTAATTTGGTTTTATAACCTAAAACGCTTGTAAAAAACTGGTTTTGTGTTATATTATGGCGTTTTGTGTTAGTTTTGTGTTATGCATAACACAAGTTTTTGTGTTCAGTAACACAAAACAAGTGTAAAGAGTCATGCAGATTGAGAATACTGTAATAGTAAAGAAAATCATTTTCATATTATCGTGAGATTTATTCGAATTGTTATTTTGAATAGTACTTACAGTCTAAACGTATTATTCTTACAGTATGGTCGTCGGGTGACAACCAAAACTCACTATTTAGTGCATTTGCAAAAAAAAACCAATATCAACTGTGTTAACGTAGAAATAAGGTCGAGTTTTCATGTACCTACTATTACGTGTAATTAGACAGTTTAGGTTCTCACCGGACGATGTACACCAGTGATGCCGCATTCGATCAAACTTGAATTAGGTCTTCTATTATATAATTCGTGAATCGCGGCTATCGCAGCCGCGCGCGTTCTATTGATTGAACTTATGAATCATTTAGTTTCTACTTGAAATATATTTTTAAATTCTTTTATGTTTGCGAGAATTCTTTAAACTAAGACGCCATGCTCAATTGCCTTTGATGAATGTGATTTTTATTAAATAAATAAATAAAATAAAATAAAATTCGTTTATTTCAGACAACCACGTGAACTTATTAAATGAATCATTTAGTTTCTACTTGAAATATATTTTTAAATTCTTTTATGTTTGCAATAATTCTGAAAACTTTTTTGTTTCCTAGGAATAATGCTCAATTTGTCGTATTTTTTTATGATGATCTGTTTTTTATACAGAAAAGGAAATTATCTTTTTTTTATAAAAACAGATCATCATAAAAAATACTGATTTAGTCAAATACCGATCGATCACGTATTCTAAAATGTTTTCATTATAAATATATTAACATACGTAAAAAAAAATGATATTTTTTCCTTACCCTTTATTTTAATACTATTATGAAACAACCTTTACAAAAAATAGTGTTACTTTTGTGTTATATTTGTGTTACGGTATCACAAAAGTGATTGTGTTATTTTTGTGTTATAAGTGATAATCTCAACGGCCTTACCCAACTTCGTTAAACTTGACACATGCTAGCAGACGTCAGTAGACGTATTATCATCTATATTGTAATTTTACCGTATTTATTAAAATTCGCGGATTTATTAGCATTCCAATGCAACAAAAAGTCCATACAATGAACAAGACAATACGCAGTTCGCTCGGAAAGTAAAATGTATATATAATGTATACAAGCGATGTCTTGCGGAATATCAAGCCGGAATCAATTTGTCGGAATCGGACAATGTTTATAGAAGGACTGCTGAAATTACATGGCTTTATTTATTGTAGACTACTAATAGGGCAAATTCTTTTCTTTCTTTCTTTCTTCTTTCTAATAAGTGTTAAATTATAGGTATGAATGATTGTATTAATTTTATTTATTCCTTACGCTACAATTACAGTAAATTGATAATTTTCGTGTTGTTACATAGTACGTTTTCGAGGTTATAAACATAAATAAATGAATAAATATTTGCGGACAATCTTACACAAATCGACCTAGGGTCATTTCGCTGGTTACGCGACCACCTTCGGTTAGCGACCACCTGAAGGAGCAGGTTTTTTCTATTGAAGATAACATCAATTCTACACACCCTATTGAGACAATTACTTGTACATGCATTTTTTTGTTGTTTTAGAATAGATATCTACTAAAAAACCGAGAAAATATCCTTTCAGTTCACCAACTCAGCTTAAGTGGTCGCCCACCGGCACATTAAATTAGGTGGTCGCTAACCGGCGAAATACCTATAGTCCCAAACTAAGCAAAGCTTGTAGGTAGGTACTATGGGTACTAGACGACGATAAACATACTTATATAAAGATATAAATACTTAAATACATAGAAAACATCCATGACTCAGGAACAAATATTTGTGCTCATCACACAAATAGATGCCCTTACCGGGATTTGAACCCGGGACCTCTTGCTTCGTAGGAAGGGTCACCGTAGGCAGGGTCACTACCAACTAGGCTAAAGCGGTCGTCGGTTATGTTTACATAAAACCAACGTAGTACATGTAATATATTTGATGAATTTTCAGTGTTTTAATTAAGTGTAATTGTTACTAAAGTGGAATATTAGGAGGAGGAAGAAACTGTATATTGTACGATTTATTAAATTTGGTATACAAAACTTGTATTTAAATTACTAGCATACTGTCAACTTGAAAAATATTTTCTGAGTTTGTTATGTCTAGTTATGGGCATTTCTCCGGAGTGGCATTTTTTAGTGTCCAGGGCCAAAAATTCTTCAAATAGGTGCGTGATATTTTTGAATAAAATCTCACATATACTTCAGGCTTTTTGATACCTGGACAGCTATTTAAATATTCTGTAGATATACATATGTTTGAAGAAAAAAAAAAATAGCGCCCAAATTGACGTTCAGTGGGAGCGTCCACTACCCAAGTTGGTTTAAACAAAAAATCATAACCCAAGATTGGAATTATAGTACATGTTTTACATCGGTTCACGTAATCAACATTAGTTTCCCCCATATATAATCCATATTACGATAATTTATCTATTAAACTTACTCAATAAAAGCATTTTTTCGAAGCGTCCGGGGGTAACACGTAAACTCAGTGACATTTAGAAAACGCGTCGGCATCATAACAAAGAAATGGCGTAGGAATCTCGCGAGGCACACGCCGGTAGCTTTAGTCGCACCACGTTTGCCGACGAGAGCGGACGCCGGCTGATGTCATATAGGCAGCTACTACAAAGGTTTGTTCGTCGTTCGGTGAGTTTGGTTACGTGTTTTTTTGAATTCGGTGAAGCTATTAAATTGTGTAGTGTTTGTGTTTTAATTATTATAAAAGTGAATAAGCAATCCTCAGAGGTATGTGATTTCGTATTGAATAACTCTTTCCCTGTACTATCTATACTTTTTGTGTAATTTGCAAATATCGATCAATATTGAATTCGGTGACATTGATTTCCGCGGATTCGGTGTACTTTTTGGTCACCGAATTCAATAAAATGAGGACCGAAATCAATCTTTATGTATAAATGATTGCTTTTTAGGGTTCCGTAGTCAACACCCTTATATTTTCAGCATGTCCGTATGTCTGTCCGCCCGAGGCTTAGCTCAGTGACCATTACTACTGGAAAAGTGTAAATTGGTTTGGGTATGTAAATCAATCACGCCAACAAAACGGTTAAAATAAAATAATTAACAAAAACTGGGTACTAACACGTAAGGTGGGAATGTGATTTTTTTTTGTTAAAAAGTAGTGTAGGATATTGGTAAATATGTAGTTCTAAAAAAAATTGTTTAGTAAAACTATTTGTCAATTCAGGGATCTGTTAACTATGTGGTTTAAAAACTCTAATTCTCATTAAAGTTTAGTCCTGGCTAAATGATTAGTTCAGTCAAGGTACAGTAACATACGTGCATAAATAAGGACATAAATCTGTACACGCTTTTATGACATTGACAATAGAGTCCTGTACAGATATTTATGTCCTTATTAATGTACGTATGTTAGTAACCTTGACTGTACCAGGCTATAAACTATCTTGAGCCGTTTAAGCGTGATCGAGTAACAAACATCCAAACTTTCGCATATATAATATAACTAGGATATGTCCCACGGCTTACTATGTATGTAGGTTTGATTATGATCCTGGTGCTGAGTGTAAGATTACTTGAACTTCCTATGGTAAGCTGTTTTGAGAATAAGAGTATTTCATTTGTTTGTAGGTGTCGACACAACGAATCCTCCTATTACTAAAGGGTCGGCAATGCGCTCTTGGTTATTCTGGAGTCGTTAGGCTAACACCATAATATACTCCTTACGTCGGCATAAACCGACCAGTCTTTTTTATTCTCGCCTAATCCCGTTGCAGTTGGGGTCGGCTCTCCTAATCATTCTTCGCCGGGACAGTTTAAGTTTTAATTTATTAATAATTAATTTATAAGTAATAAAGCGTGCAGTATTTAAGTTAAACATATAAAGCTTCTGTAAAAGTTGTGCTTAAAAAAAACGAATGGTCAAATGGACAGTTTTTACAAGTTCATACTGTAATAAGAAACAATGTATGAACTTATAAAAAGTGTTGATTTGATCGCCTGTATTTTTGTAAGTCTAAATTTTACAGAAGCCATATGTGCACTATATTAAATACTATTTAAACACGGTTACATCCGTATAATCAGAAACAAAAGTAATCAAACAAAAAATAAAAATTATCATCAAATTTGAACAGTCATATTTGTATGCAACTGTATGGGAAAAAAAATCGTGTTCTTAATTATCTGGCCACGACTGTATATATATATATATATTTTGTAAGTGTACCAATTGGAAATAAAGGTTATTTTGTAGCAAAAAACATTGTTTAATTTCAAATTTGATTTCGGTGTAAGCATTTTTTTAATTCGGTGATACTATTTTATGAATATTGATTTCGGTGTGTGTGTTTGATTTCGGTGTACGCAAAAACCCGAATATCCCATGAACTACAAGGTTCCTATGAAGGCCTTTACCACCAATATTTTTTAAATTTAGGCCTTTTCTTGAATACCGAGGTCACCAATCGAAAAAGTGAAAAAAAAATACGTTCACCGAAGTCAAGCAAATCGAGCCGGCTCGGAGAATCGCCCTTATACCAATAAGTATTTGTTTGTAATTTGTCTAAATTAGGATCCAAATAAAAATAAATGTCCTAGTAAAAAGTGAAGTATCAAAATCTCTAGGTCGTACTATTCGTGTTGCCATATTAGCGATAGTGGCGCCCTTATTATTTTTTTGATTTTTTTGCTAGACTATACCCTAAGCCCCGCCCCGTTTTGTTGGCGTGATTGTTTTTTTTTATACTCATGCCGCATTATAGCTTTCTAGTGATAAGGGTCATTGAGATAAGCCGCAGACAGACGGACAGACAGAAATGGTAAAACTATGAGGGTTAATTGTGTATTAAGCAGTTACGCTGCTAACGAAATTATACATTTTTAAATAAAGGAAAAATTGAAAAATGTATTGCTCCGAGCCGGATTCGAACCGAAAACTGATTGAAAAGTTTGGTGGCCGAACTGGATTGTTCCGATAGCTCAGTTGGTTAGTAGCGACGGGCCATAAATGCCTGTGGTCGCCGGTTCGAATACGGCTCGGAGCATTAAATTTTTCAATTTTTCCTTTATTTAAAAACTATGAGGGTTCCTTGTTGACTACTTTACACTAAAACAGAAATCGGGTATAAAACCCTTTATGCTCGGATCCTACTTGTACCTACTCGATCAAGGTGGATAGTATTAGCTTGGATATTGAGGAGTGTTTTCTTACCATTTTGTAGGTGGAGTATTGGAGAATGACTGAAGAGCCGAAGGTAATCTGAAACAAAGTACATGTTATTGTGATTATATTACTAGCGACCCGCCCCGGCTTCGCACGGGTAGTATATTATACATATAAACCTTCCTCTTGAATCACTCTATGTATTAAAAAAACGCATCAAAATCCGTGGCGTGGTTTTAAAGATCTCAGCATACATAGGGACAGACAGCGGGAAGCGACTTTCTTTTATACGAGTACTATGTTGTAGTGAAGTGATGTAGTGAAGGTCCGTTGGTATAGATACTATTTTATATGAGACGAAACGGTAATTAAATGACTCAATATATATTCATTGATATGGATGGATTAGCTTGATAAAAAGAAAAGTGTTGAAGACACCACCCACGTGCGTTGTAAAATTCCGTCTAGAAAGTATATTGCGTTGCAATTTCCGTTTTTTTTCTCTAACTTATGAACCATAAGTTTTAAAAATATGAAAAAAAACTCAAAAGTAGAACTAGGAAAATTATTTTGAACTTGATAGGTTGATTAGTTTCTGAAAAAATTACAAAATAATTTCAGGACGAAAAACTACGGAACCCTACACTGAGCGTGGCCCGACACGCTCTTGGCCGGTTTTTTTGTTGATTTCATTTTAAAATGTTATTCTAAGATGCTGTATTCAAGAATCTGACAAACTTTCCACCCGGAAGTAATTATGTAGATTTAAATGAAGCATGCATTGTCTTTTTTTGTATGATTTAACTTGAATATTATAAAGCAAATGTAAGTGAACCAATAAAGACAAAAATATTTATTAATATTTTTTCTGACTTTTTAGAATCTAGTTAATTTATAATTTTTTGAAGTCTGAAATTTTGTCGGATTCTGTCGCTGGGTAACTATTTAACCCGTTCAGGGCCCATGGCGACACATATGCGTCAGACCGCCGTAGTCGCTTTCCGCTACATACGAGGAAAACTACGGGATCGGCGACGACCGTAGCGCGTAGCAATTCTGGGCAATGAATGTGTTAATTGATAATATATCCGTTACACAGAAAAGATAAGCTATTGTAAATTATTTCCAAAATTGTTTATTTTTTCATACAAGTTGTCAGTTCATTGACTGGACTAGTGGTAGTTTATCGACAATCATACAGGTGCATGTAACATGCCTAAATTGGAGGATAAATAACTTTGAGTTTGAATCCTGAAAAATATCCTTCAAAGGACTGAAAATGGGGATAGAACTTGATATGGGAGTTCACGCGGACGATGTCGCCGGCAAACTGTAGTTTATAATAGTAGTAAAATTATGTCATTTATGATTACATTACCTAAACGATTATTGAATACTACGGTGATATACAATATTATTTGTAATAGCATAACAATTTGGGTCAACGTTTTCAATCATGGCGGTCTAGTACTTAATTGATCTCGCTTATAGTCTATTGAAGGACCAGGTCTGCCCCTTCCATGAGCCCACTCCAGAGTGTGATTGACATATCCAATAAGCCACAAATTGTGATTGATGTGAATTATCTACATGTTCATTAAATACATGTTTATGAAGATATCTACATAAATCTCCCCTTGTGCATTTGGAGCACCATCGACCCAGTCAGGGTCGTAACTCGTCAATGCCATCGGCCTACTTCATGTAAAAGTTAAATTGTATGTAAATGTTTTTGAAACACTGTTAAAAAGTATTGCCTCACTTGCGTAACATCCTGAAAGGAAGACAAACTTTAGCGACATCCAGGTTGCTTGTTTATTTGCAATTACTGGAGTCGGCAGGAGGCCGTAAGCCTAGAAATTATTTTGACGAGCTTATTTTTTTATACCACGAAGGTGGCAAACAAGCATACGGCCTGTCTCCAGAGAAGTCATTAACACTTAGCCCACCCCTTTATTGATTTGAGTATTCGATTCACTGTCCATGCAGGTTACCCTCACTTACTACAGGACAACACATCCTCGAGAGCAATTTAAATGATATTAGGCAGACCGATATGTCACAAGTCAGTTTATTTCGGACACTTTTCCAGACGAAATATAGAAAATCAGTACCGCCAGTAAGATCGCTTAGTCGCGATTGCGTAATAAACAGTAGATCGCTTTACGCGTGTTTTAACAATACCTACACGTTCTTATATTTTTAACGATTACTTTCCTCGGTAGCCTAGTGGTTCAGGCATGCGGCTGCTAAGCGGCGGTCGTGGGTTCGAATCCCGGCTCGTACCAATGAGTTTTTCGGAACTTATGTACGGAATATTTACCGTTAGCTTTTCGGTGAAGGAGAACATCGTGAGGAAACCGGTCTAATCCAATAAGGTCTAGTTTTCCCTCTGGGTTGGAAGGTCAGATGGCAGTCGCTTTCGTAAAACTAGTGCCTATGCCAAATCTTGGGTTTAGGTGTCAAAGCGGACCCGGGGCTCCTTTAGGGGCACAACCGGGAATAACGCTAGGAGGACGATGAGGCTGATGACTTTCCTCTGTACAAACATATTGCTATCGTTGGATAAGCCTTATTGATTAATTCAAAAAACCCCGCGTTGTATTTAGAAAACAAAGAGTTAATAAATCCACTGGTACGTACCTACAGCCAAGTGATTTGTACAGAGTTGTTATTAATTTGTATTATTCAATTAGGTATTAAATTATAATTTTGACAAATTATTTCTGTTTCGGGCCATACATTTTGGAATTATCAAATAATATTGAATTTTGCCCCTGTACTCTGATTATAATAACAATGGAAATTACGTGCATCATTCAAGAGATTACCAGCTTGATTAGGAATATTAGGAATGGTACGTGCTGGTGGAGCGGCCCGCCAAGAACAGAGACGGCGTGAATTCGTCGTAGTAATCCAATCTGCATCGATATTCAGGTTTACAATGTGGTTAATTTGAATTACAGACGACAATTGTGATTAATTTACAAACCTTGATGAATGGAGTAATATTAAGTAAATCAATTTATTAAAACGTAAGCTCAGGTACCTACAGTCTAAAACGATATAACTGTCCTGTTTATAATGTATAATCAATCACCGACGAGGCCTCCCAATATTTTTATTTAAAGGAAAACACAATTTGGACTTATATCACAAGCATTTATCGTTTTAATTGAATCGCTAAGGTGGAAAAAAAATCCCCAATGTCAAGTTGTGGACATTTAGTCTAAAAGAATCTACACCTTAAGATAAACCCCCATTTATTTGCATTTTTAAATACAAAATACGCCACAATCCGAATTTTGCGGATATATTTTGTCGATTTAATATTTGTACGTTCTTTCGGATCTACGGTACCTCTTGACGGCTAAATACGTTATCACGCGCTAATTTGCAAGTGAAATCGTTTACTACTGTCGCTACGATATTAGTCGATTCGAAATGTCAAATTTGTGTGCCATGGTACCAATTGGTACTACGAATCGAAAGTTTTAATTACGCATCAAAAACTAAATGCTAGTGAGTAATGTTTTGAAGTTGTTTTCGGAGTCCAACGGCACCATGAGTTACAAATTTGACAGCTTGAATTTTGCGCCAATCGAAATCTATTCGAAGCGCCTTTATTCGCTATAGTCCTATAGACAGTAGTAACGTAATGTGTGTTTTCGATAGCTACTCATGCTAGTAGTACTAAGCCTGGACGGGTATTTCACTGAAGACTAGGTACTCAAATAATTAAAATATTTGCCCTACTACTCCTCACAGTACCTAAGTAAATCAAAGATTGAAAAAAATAATATTTAATTAAATATAAAATACCTAGAGGGGAACTATATCTTAAAATGGTTCAGATAACACAAAGTTCATTGCTTTGAACAATGGTTTGAAAATGAATGGGTCATCTTAGCCCTCAATCAATTTATTAATTCTCTCGTCACAGATTGCGGTTACGTACAGTTATTTGGGTCAAGATATTTTCAAAACGTGCTCAGTAATATTGGCAGCACCAATTACATGGATTAAAGTAGATGCCAGATTGTGATATGCAATTTTCACCCACATAAACCTTGGTCACGAACTCCAGATATTCTTTACGGAGCAACAAGCATGGAGACAGGCTGGTGGCGGAGTGTCAGAATAGCGAAGTCGGTGAAGTCGGTCTTTAGCCTTGGGATTCCGTTTACAAGCGTCTGCCAGATAGCATGAGATGCACCTTCCACCCCAGAATTTAAATCCAGATGAAAAAAACGGCTTTTTAAAAATACATTTTATCTAAGATGATTTTTTTCAACATAGGGGCCATACAACATTTAAATAATTTTATACGATAAAACAATGTATAATAACAGAGAATAACAAAATATCATTATGAATTAATGTATGTACCTAAACCTAGTTATTTATAATTAGATTAGAGCATACTGTAAAATTGCCTATAACAGTTGTTATCAATAAAATCATTTACTTACCTAAGTAAATCTTTAGCCCTCAAGTATAAGTACGAGCATCTCCGCTTCGAATAGTTGATGTTTATATTTTCAGCGCAATATACGAATACTCTGGCTTCTGTATCTATATCTATACAGAAGCCCCACCTGACTTCTCCGAAATGAAACACTTATAGTTTCAATTTAATAAGACTGCCTACCGCCCATAAATAAGCCAGTTAATACTCGTATAAATAAAACCTCAAAGGGTGTTGTATCGACGTGCCTAGTCGTTGACTCGGCAGAGGTTCGGTATAAACATCAGGGGCTCTATTCCCGCTTTGTAATCAAAAATAAATTTACCTTCACATTAAATAGAACACGTAAAATCTCACGCCGGTATTCCCAAAAGCGACTTGGTACCTACTTTAAAATTTGATTTTCAATGCCGCTTCTGGCAATAATAGAGGAAATGTGATATTGCAGTGATACATTTCTAACACATTGCCTACAATACACTTCAGTTTCTTGTGCTATTCTAAACCGACACGACACGAAGATTGGATGGAATTATTTATTTCCAGGAAGCGTACATTTCATGCCGGTTTCGTCATAATGACGTATTCATATAAACACACAGGATGATTCAAAAAACGAAGTGACACGACTTAGTAACCGTAAACGTATTTAGTAACTAATATTTTATTTTATTTTTAATTACTTATAGGCCACAACAACGTGTCTATCGATGCTATCATGAAATTGGTCAAGTCCATGTTAAAATCAAACTGTGTTTCTTTATGTTCCTCATGTTCTTTGTGTTTTATTGTTTGCAAATGTAATTTGATGTTGCTTGCTTTTGGTGGCAAACTTTGCTGACAGCAGGAACAATAAATTTGTTTATTATCTATAACTAAACATGGATTTATTTGGCACAGTAATTTTATAGCCTCCATGGCGACCTAGGCCACTAGCAAAGCATTAAGTTTCCTGATCTTATTAAATTTAACTGAAATATTGTTTTCGCATGTCTCCTATTTGTGACAAAGAGTAAACTTTGATGTGACAATGTCAGATAAAGTTCTTTCAATGTCTGTCTCAAGTGTCAATATATTAGATCAACTTAAACGGAAGAGGTTGATTAGATAACAGTGATTAATCATTGATTAATCACATTTTCCATTATTGGGTACGGATAAATAAACGTTCGTTATGCCGTTGCTCTTTTCAAACTTTTTCCATCCTGTATGTAGCTTGACGTCATACGCCTGTCATCGGCATGAAATGTAGGTACGCTCCCTGTTTATTTCAGAATAGAGACGAGAGAACCTATGGTAACAGCTCGAGCCAAACTCGAGGGGCTCCGCCAGCGTCGATTACCGTCGCCTGGGTTAACTAGAAGATCAGGCAACTCTCAAACCCGGCGCGATGAGAACGTGTGAGTAATTACAATTGTTTTAGAACCTTTATCAGGTACGATGTGATCACGTCTATACCGTCGAAAAGGTACATTGTAGGAAGAAAATTGATATGGAAGCTTCGAGTTGCACTTCAACATCATAATATGTAATAGGTACTTATCTTCTGGCTTAATAGGAAATTTCTTAAGTTGTAAGAGAGTACATTGTTTGTCAATAAACTCGAACCCATTAATTCGGAATTCGAGAGTAATTTTGTACTTCAATAGATATAATATAAGCCGTAAGCGTAGCGTCCGTAGGCAATCTAATGCTGGTACAGTACGATTACTGTTAGTTAACCACTGACAGATAGTTTCCCTTCATTTCATTTTCAACTTAAATATCATACAAATAAAGCAATTTTCAGAATACTGTTACCCACGTCTTCCGATTTAGAAATAACTACTTAATTTGTATGAGGTTAAAGTTGAAAATTAAATGAAGGCAAACTATTCGTCAGTGATAAACCCCAAATAATTCTACTGTACCTATATACTTTTATGATTTTTAGCGTAGAGAGCGTGCTAATGCAATCATTATTATTACTTCAATTGGCGACCGGTTTGCCCTAGCGGTAGTGGGTACTTGGGTACCCAAGCAACAAAATTATCCCAGAATGCCTATATTTTATAGACGTCTAGATCACTATAATAACTATCTCTTAATGGTTCTAGTATGTGCTACCATGCTTATAATAGCGTAGATGAAGTTTTTGTTACTTTTTGTTACTCGAGTGACCCTGCCTACGAAGCTGACGGTCCTGGGGTTTCAATCCCGGTAAGGGAAAACAATTGTGTGATGAACATGAATCTGGGCCAGTGCCCCGTCAAGACGAGCCACCAGCGAAGCGCAAGGGCAGGGCCTTTTCTCGAAGCGGCTCGTCGTTTTTTTGAACCCTTATAACTTGTGTTAGGATTATACCAGATAAACAAGATTCTCGGGATATGATGTCAATAGTAGACTTATTCAACATATAAAGTTTCAATTGCATAGCTCCAGAGCTGGGCACAAGACCTTAATCCGTGAATTGCTAATGAATAACAAAGTTAACATTTTGAGTAACGGATAAACGTTTAAGTTAACTTTAAAAAATGTTAACGGACGCATTAACTTCCGTTAACTTTCCATGAATCCGTTAATCGTTAATCAAGTATCTTCTATTTGCCAAAAGGACACGCCGCGGATGCGTTCTGACAAGTAGTTTCGGGTTGGTCGGCGGTAGCCGGACGGTCCGTGCATGGCACGCTTTGGTGTTAGCTGGTGGCGAAATGGTCTACGAGGCGTCACTTCATCTCAATAGCCGGGTACAGACTTGCAGTAACGTAACATACAATGTAACAGAATTCCATGGGAATGCATGATACATTGCGACAATGTGGACGGCAAATTGTGTTACATTGCACATTACGTTACAGCAAGTCTGTACCCGGCTATAGTTATTCATGAAGAATATTTTTGCATGTGTCGGTAGGTGCGGTTACGTTTATGGTATGATACTGACTATGATAAAACTTTAGTATATATTGATGTTTATGACCCTTCATTTGCTCCCTGGCAGTGCACTTAACTTATAACCATTTAACAAATAAACTCACGTAAGTTTATTTTAATTTGTAGTTTTTATCTTCACCAACTCTATCTTTTTCATATTCGACCTAAATATCCCATACCATTTTATTAGCAGGTTGACTAATGCAACGAAGTATCTTTATACAACTTCTATCACGAGTTAACTGTTCCGTTAAGTCTTTGTATAATTGTCTAAGTATGTAACGCATTAACGTTTAACGAAGTTAACTTTTTTAATAACGGATTAACGATTAACGAAGTTAACTATTTGATTAACGGTGCCCAGTTCTGCATAGCTCTTAATACTTTAGATTTTATTGGTATCTAAATAACACCGATTTCTTCACTGACTCACTCACTCACGCTGATCTGATCATCAAAACCCATAGGGTACCTTCTGAAGTCCTAGAAAGCTGAAATTTGGTATGTAAGCTAGTATTAATACACAAACAACAAAATCCCCGACGCCTTAAACTAGGGCATGGAATTTTGTATGCGACTTCCGCAACTTTTGATGCGAGAGGTCTAAAAATTGATATAGTAAGACTCCTTGTTATAAATAATAAAATACATATTTCTGGATTTTAGGGTTCCGTAGTCAACAAGGAACCCTTATAGTTTCGCCATGTCAGTCTGTCCGTCCGTCTTGGGCTTAGCTCAGTAACCATTACTAATAGAAAACTGTGATTCGGCATGGGTATATAAATCAATCACGCCGACAAAACAATACAATAAGATCTTGAAAAATATTTTTTTTAGGGTACCTCCCCTACACCTAAAGCGGGGATGTAATTTTTTTTCTCGTTAAACCCATGCCCACACCATGGTTGGATAGCTCGTCCAAAAATATTATGGATTTCCTATAACCGATTTTCAAATCAGTGATTAGTTTGCGAGATATTGGGCTTTAAAGCCAAGAATTTTTGTTCGAGTCATGTGTCCCCCCCCCCTGCCGGCTAAATGGCTACTACTGGGGATGTGAAAAAAATCGTGGTAGTAGTACATAGGTATAATGAATTTAAGATGAAAACTTTCACTGACAAGTAGGCATAAGAAGTTACCGAGTAATAGTCGACCAAGGGTACCTCCCCTACATCTAAAGCGCGGCTGTAAATTTTTTTCTCGTTAAACCCATGGTGTGGGGTATCGTTGGATAGCACGTTCAAAAATATTATGGGTTTTTTACAATATTTTTTCAAATCCGTGATTAGTTTACGAGACATTGGGCTTTAAAGCCCTAATTTTTGTTCGAGTCATGTGTGTGTGTCCCCCTGCTGGCTAAATGGCTACAACTGGGGATGTGAAAAAAATCGTGGTAATAGAGTAATATTATGAATTTAAAAGGAAAACTATCACGGACAAGTAGGCATAAGTAGTTACCGAGTAATAGTCGACCAACTTAATCAAGTGGGTACATATTAAGATGGTCGACTAATATTACTTACTCGGCCAATTTTCGTACAAATCCGGCCGACGCAACCGCACCGCACGTTGATGTAACTAAGACAGACAGGCAACTACGGAACCCTACACTGCGCGTGGCCCGACACGCACTTGGCCGGTTTTTAGTTTATTTGTATGGGTTTTCCCATACACTTCTTCAGAAATTACCTAACAAAAAGGAATGAGATCCCACTAAAAACATTACATGTAAAGTTTAGTTTAGTTTTTTATTATTTGAAAGTGATTGCCAAGATTACTTGGGTCGTATAGCTTTCAGAGAGATATCAAATCGCAAGTAGCTCTTCGTATTAGCTTCCTACTCCACACGGCTCGGCTCTACAAATTCTGTTGGTTGCAGGTCGATCACGTAACGCGTACGTACGGTCGAGGTCATAAATACGTTTACACTTTTGCACCTTATTGCCTTGTAATAAGGTGCAAAAGTGTAAACATATTTATGACCTCACCGTTAGGTAGATCTAACTGCCAAATGATATAGGGAAAAATTACAGAGTTAAACTGTCCTAACGCGCGTTTGAATCGTTACGTTTACCCCTCGGCTTTTTTGACATACGTGAAGTAATCTTGACAGTCAGTCAGTGGACACCAATTTTGTAATTACTAACATATAGATTTTAAGTTCTTTCTTAATGTAACTAACAATACCTATATGAGACTTGGTCTGAAATAAATCATTTTGAATTTACGCGTTTTATTTACTTCTAGTGAATACTATTTTACTCCAACTTTGAAGAAATTATGAATATTTGTGTAAATTACCACTTCACTATGTAAATTATTACAAATATCGGGACCATTCCTTAGCTTACTTTGATTTTATTGGCTCAGGCTTCAGTCGACTCGGCATCAAAGAAAAGAAGGAATGGGTATTCTTTTCCTTTCGTGATGTTATAGGCTTTCTTGTTGCTTACACAACAATGGTGTACCTACCTATACTTGACGCCGTTATATAGATTCCAAAAAAATAACCTTAAAATTGCCATTAAAATGAAGAAAAAACCGACACTGGTAAACTTACACTCTTCCAAATGATGGACGTAGCTAAAAACTAGCTACGTCCATCATTTCTTCATTTTAATGGCAATTTTAAGGTATTTTTTTTGGAATCTATATACGGCGTCAAGTTTATATTGTTTTGTGTGTAAACTAAGGAGTGCCCAAACAAGGCAGATCCTCCCAAATGCGCAACATGCAAACTGTTTAAAAAGCTCAACGATCATAAAACAGGAGACACTGAATGTCCCGCTAGGAAAATGGCCGAACGACGATATATAAATTCTATTGACTAGGAATGGGCCAGACAGACAATTCATTCTTTGTTAGGGTTCCGTACCCAAAGGGTAAAAACGGGACCCTATTACTAAGACTTCGCCGTCCGTCTGTCTGTCTGTCCCCAGGCTGTATCTGAAGAACCGCGATAGCACAGATTAAAGAATACAAGTACCTACAGATACCCAATCTCATATAGCAAAAGCGTACCGTTCTAATGTAGGCAATTCTGTATACAATTTTAGTCCCGTAGCTACACCAGTAGATGCAGTATCCGAGCTACCACGGCTATGACGCTGTCAGCCTTTAGTAATACATTGAGATATCACCAGATGGCGTTGACTTCCCGGGCAACAAATAGAGTATTTTTGATTTTTTCGATATAAAAGTAGTATTTTAGAGACAATATTACACATCACACAAAAATATACATAACCAAATGCTTAGAGCCTGTGGTTCCATAGAACTTTCGCCACCCGTGATGGCGCCATCTAGTGACAGTACCCAATAATACGTAGCAAGCTTGAAAGCTCACTCGTATAGTACGAGTTACATGGATTTAGTATCAATTTTATTGCATTTACTAAACTTATAAAATATACCTTTATTGTATGTGCGGAAGTATGTTTGTGATATAATTAAGGTACGTTGAATTTATTAAGGTGTAAAAATCATTCTATCTTCACGATAACTGGTTCAAATGTTTCGCTCGGTACCTGTGTCGCCATCTATGAGTTCTTTTTAGTATCAATTATACGTTGTTCTAGTTGGGAGGCCATGGCGATAGCTAGACAGTTGAAACTTTCACAGATTATGTATTTCTGATGCCGCTATAACAACTAAAATTATTATGCACTAAGGTAAAAGTCCACTAAAAATAAAATAAACTTGATGACCTAGTTTGCAGTTATTGTGTGCTGAGCTGACACTGCAATTCCGTACGTAAATGAAATATGATGAAATAAATATTCTTAGATTAATATGCACACATTATTTATGTTGTAATAATTCGTTATATTTATGTCTTTGATGTGTATGATTTTAATTTGTAAATTTATTTTTTTCTTTGCCTGATATACCTACAGGATAATCCTAGTTCAGAGGTGCATGCATTTAATTAATTCCCCTAACATGTAACAGTGCAAGCACAATGTAACGTTAACAATAAGGTTTTTTTCAATAAATTACCTATTCATTAAATAGTATTTTATCTCATCTAAAATCTCACTTAATCCTACTAATATTATAAATGTAAAACTTTGGATGTTTGCATGTTTGGATGATTAGATGTTTGGATGTTTGTTACTCAATCACGCTTAAACGGCTCAACTAATTTGGGTGAAAATTTGCACGAAGATAGTTTAAAGCCTGGATTAAAATATAGGATAGTTTTTATCACGAGTCCACGCAGACGAAGTCGCGGGCGGAAAATAGTGAAATATAAATAAAACTTCACTAAGTTAGGTATTTATCGAATTTGTCCAAAAAAGCCATTCCCGAAGAGTGTTGCATCTCTTTTTCTCGTGCGCGAAAGGCATAAGGGTGTCTCTGTCAAGGGGGCGTGGTCGACTCGAATCAAGGCATCCCCTTAAAATATATTACATGACATGACCAAGTCTTATTATATTATGTATGGGTACGAGTAAGGGGAGCGAGCGAAGTACAGTGTTTATAAATGCATTATACTTACCCTGCGAAATTTGTAGAAGATTTTAGGTACGTAGGTAGTATTCAGAGTATATAACCTAGCGCCAGGGGAAATTTCGGAGTTCACCATGTACTTATGTAGGTATTGCAATAATTGCTGTTTCATATTTAAGTTTGTATTAATTAATCTCCTGTTCTCATTCACAAGCGGGTTGCACAAGCATGCTATCAACTAGGTACCTACTTAACACGTTTCAGTTTACGGATTGACCAGCAACCATGAGACAATATTTGTTGCAATACCTTGATGATCTAGGGTGATGTGCTAGGATATGTGTGACTAATGTGGAAGTGGAGATAGATCTGGATAAGGTCGGGGAAGAAAGAGGCACAATTATTTGGATCAATTAAAGGAAAACGCTAAGTATCATATCGCATTAAGAGGTCATACATCAGCCTTCTCAAAGACATCCCACCGACAAGAGTAGATTTAACTTATTCGCCACGGGCACAAATTTCCAAAAACAACCCTTTGGAGTGTTTAATATCACTACAAGTCAAGTGACAACAGGTACGAGTATAAGTAATTTATTATGTTAAAATCACTTTCTTCTGTTTGAAAAAGATAATAATTTTCCTGGTGGCTTTCACTCTTCAATATCATCAAGGTCGATTTAGATGAAGACTATTTTCAGCCGCCTAAATTACGGCGCCTAAAAAACGCACCGTATATACTTTCGTTCGGCGCCATTTTTTCGCGGCATGCCAGGCAGCGCTGGCACGGAATAGAACACGAGTCTATTTTTCGGCGCCAGTGACCTCCGCCCGCGTCTCTCGCTGCCCCCGCGCCTATTTTTCGGACTCGTGTAAACACGTCGCTGCCAGTCGCTGGCACGCCCCCGTGCCGTAAAGTAAATAGGGTGTACATTCTTCGGGTAAAATGGCGCCGAGACTCGGTGAAAACGAAGTATTAAAGCTTGTTCAATTATATAGAGAACAAGAATGTCTTTGGGAAGCGCCTAACAGCGTTGCAAACAATTACGTTAGGAATGTCTTTAGAAGGATTGGATATCAATGAAATAAAGGCGAAAATTAAAACTCAGGAGTACGTACTATTTAGAAGTGAATAAAATTGAGAAATCGACAAGATCGGGTGCTGGAGGAAATGTTTATAAGCCGAGGGCAAGTTGGTTTGAAGAATTAGATGCATTTATCAATAATGTGTCCCGAATTCATTTCAAATGATGGTGATCTTAGCGTAGAAAGACTGGCGCAAAAATTAGGACCGTCGGTTATGGCGGCATGCTAATGACTGGTACTGAAAAGGCACCGTGTAAACGGTTTGCTGGTCACTGGCGGCGCGGTGAGATTTAGGCGGCTGAAAATAGTCATTGTCTAAACGGTCTGAAGATATGACGGTGCCTTTTTTAGGCGCCGTAATTTAGGCGGCTGTAAAATAGTCTTCGTCTAAATCGACCTTAGAAAATAGACAGGTCAGGTGTTTGTTAAATAAAAATAAATAAATAAATAAAAGCATTTATTCACGAAAAAACAGTCCTTTTTTACAATACAACTTCCGCCAAACTGTAAAGCAGTTTGTTGGCAGAAATAAACTCCCTGTCTGTACATTACTGTTTTAAGCTATAGCTATTTATAATATAAACAAGTATACCTATCAAATGCTATAAGTAGTAGTGTAAGTTATGAATGTAAGTTTGCTATACGTTATACGTTATGACATAATCTATTTAAACTATTTCAACTAAGTAATTGAGTACATTTTATTTTCAAATTGTTTTAACATAAGCTTTTTTAGTTTCGATTTAAAGACATTTTTGCTGGCGCTTTTCCTAATATTTAACGGTATGTTGTTATACATTTTAGGAACAAGATAAGATCTGGTACTCTTCCCATAATAATTAACTACTCTAGGTACAATTAACGCTTCATTGGCCAATTTTCTACGCAAATGTGTATTAGTCACAGGAACCTTAAACTCACACAGTTCATATTGTTCTAATGCAATTTGGAACGATACCCTCTCAAAGGCTGGCAACATATTACATATGAGAAATAATTTATTATAATCCTCTCTACAAACTTGTTTTATCTTTTTATCTACTAGAGCTTTCATAAATCTTATTTGTAGGTGTTCAATTTTATCAAGATAGGTTTTAAATGTTCTACCACACGTGCTCAGTCCATAGGAGAGTATTGAATCAGTGAGTGCGTAATAAACTGTATATAGGGTCGCTCTATCTGTGAAAAACTTAAGATGGTGGAACTTCACAAGCACCGCCCGGAGCTTTTCACATACCAGTTATGGTCGGGTCGGGCGTTATGAAACTTCAACATCGCTCTACCAGACATAGTTTGTAGGGGAAAGGAAGTGTCCTTACGATTTCCTATGGTTAAACAGTATCCGGTTTAGATTTTTATAATACTTAACATGGCAAAAATAAATTGAAGCGATACGAATATTTTCGTGAGTTTTGTTTATTGGTATTAATGTAAGACCAATATTCCATTTTTACTGTTGTCAACACACAGGTACTCATATAAACCCTCTTGGATTAATTCAAGCCAATTATTGTACGACTGTTTCCGAATATTGCACTCGTCTCTCGGAATTTCACGCTTCGATAGTACCTACTTTATTACTTTATCAAATCAGCACACGTTCGTTCATTCAAAATAATTAAATGAGTTATGTAATTGAATTGCACCAGCTGATATTTAAATGCGATGATACTTCGGATTAACACCGTATTGCAATTTATTGAACATAAATAGCTGAACATTGCCGTCATTGCTTTGGTCGACAGAACACCCCAGTTTTTGTATGATTGCATTGTAATTAATTTTGCTTATACCTACTCTATGAATTATTCTATTAATTAACATTTGTGTAGGTGAAGTTCGTAGTTTATTCAGTTGGTATTGCGCTCGCAAAAAAGGCTCGCATGAGTGTCAGAGCGTAAGCTTGAACCAACACACAAAATGTCAGATCTCGGCAAAGACTAATCTGTTACAGTAATTCGTGAGTGTCCACGGCGCGTTGGCGGCTCCTAACCTAACTCCAGCGCCTTGTCCAACTACAATCCTATTAAATAATAAAATAACAATCTCATTTCTTTTATCAACCATAGAACCGTTCGTATTGACTTACTACGTACAACTAATTGTACTTCGATAGCTGTAATCATGTTGCCCCGCTTTTATCTTGTAAATATCTTATCGTATGAATCTTCGGAGGCAGTTGACAGATTCGTAGTAAAATTATTGAAAACTGACGAACTTCCCAAACAATCAGATTATAACGTTACGTACGATTAGGGCTTGTGCACAAATCACGCGAGGTTCGATAGGGGGAGGGGGGTCAGGAAAATATCACGACAGATCTCGTTGGGGGAGGGGGGGGTATAAAGAGACATCACGTGTATTTTTAAAAGTAACAGAACAAGAAAGTAACAGTAACACTTTACAGTGAACGAAACTAAGAAAATATATCTACCACAAGAGTACCTAGATACTTTTTCTCGGTTTCGTTAAACATAAATCTTCAGTTAAAGAGCACTTCAAAATAGCGAGTCTATTTCCTGTAACACATATAATTATACAATAAATGAAATCTTATCTTATCTTATAAATATATCATCACATTCTTAACCCTCAGCTGTGGAAAGGCCCGAGTAGTAATGACCCTTTCTCTGTGGCATGGCCCCCCGGGCCCGCTCGAAACGTGTATTTACTTGACCTAAAATATCAGTGAAACGTAAATATTTGTGTCATTTTAACCCATTAAATCGTGCCGTGAACGAAGCAAGTCAGCTACCAATCGAACATTTGAATGCGTAACGGGAGAAAAAAGTTGTTATTCGTCAGTCAAAAACTGGTAGTGTGACGGGTGGATATAGGATGTATGGTTTTGTTTATAATTAACAATTGAAGCGTCAGTATTAGAAAAAACTAGTGAAAATCGGTTGAAATATAAGTAAACTTTTGTTTTTATTGAGTTGTGAAGTTTAACCTGTGAAGAAAACAACATGCCAATTCATAGCCAGAACTTGGCCAGAACTTTCATGCACGATTTGTTGTTCTTTTCTAATGTTTTACTATTTGTCAAAGCAATTAACATACGTCGTATTTAATATATGTTTTATTCGATATAATGAAATGTATTAAAATTCTTTATAAAGTGACAAAATAGCTCACAAAATAAACCACGTCATTTTGGTAAAGTTTTCAAATGGGGTATATTGTAAATTTTACTCATAAGCCTGACATTTTATGTTTTTTTATTGCGTATAGTACAATTATTTACGTATTAAAAACAATAGCTAAGCCAGAAAACTGTTAATTTTTATTTAAAATCAAAAAATGTGAGATGAATTTTGGTACCCCTACAATTAACTCAGCTGTACAGTTATTTCACGCCTGTGTCGTCATGGTAATACATAGTTCAGTTAGATAATTTAATAGAGAGCAGATATATTCAAAAATATTATTGTAACTGCGTACAAAATGGAATAAAAAACCTGCACTTGGAAATCCTGTCTGTTAAGCAGGCCCCGCGGGCTACCACAGACATGGGTTAGCTGTCATTTTATTTCCCACAGTTGAGGGGATCAGGGGATAACTATTAGATAGAAAAATAAACAAGATTTACTATGTACAATTTATCGTACAATTCGGTCGAATGAAAAAAAATATACGTGAGGTTTATGTAGGGGGAGGGTGGGGTGGCCAAGAACCTCACCAAATATCAGCAGAGGGGGGGGGTCAAAAATTAGCCGAAAAAACCTTGCGTGATTTGTGCACAAGCCCTTAGGTAAACGGTTTGAAACAACTGGCCCTAAAAATAGGTCGTAAGAACGTCGTAGAGTCGTTAAGTAGGTAGAATGCGAGGTGCGCGGGGCAACTTAAGTCTAATAGCTTATCTTTCGGGTAATTTGATTAACTAAAGTGCTGCCTAGACTTTGAGGTTAGGTACAAGATAGATAATATAGATAGAATCTCAGTATGGCGAATATAATAGGCCTTACATTCTCGAAAAGACCGAAAACAAATTTTCTCAAACATGCTCGGAAATGTACGCGTTAATATCACGAAATGAAGACGTGAAGTTTCTTGTTTATGGCTCCCTAAATTTGCTTACTAATATTAAACTGACAAAGGAAAATTTACATACTGCCAACCACCACTAGACACTGTAAGCATACTTGCTTCATAAAAAAAAAAAAAATTATGGTATTATACTTTATTAGGTGCGGTTAAACATGGTGCTCGAACGGCTTGTTCAAATGGCATGTTTAAAAAATAAAAAAAGGCGCAAATTACCTATTATTTAATTGATTACCTAGTATTTATTTTTATCTTAATATTTCCTCACATCGTTTGAGAAAAGTACTATACAATCCTCGGCCGGAACAGGGATTGCTGGACTCGTTGTATTCGGCCTCGTCTACCCTAGTAGCATTTTAAGTTGGCATTTCGTAGGGCCATTGATCACCGAATGGTTGGTCAACCGTTGCGAGTGAAACACCTGTTTTCGGTAAAGCCAACGGTGTCTCCCAACATTGGGCCTACTATGATGACTATGTTGGGCCAACCACCGTTTCCGGCTGTAGGGCCAATTTACATTTACAACGTAGGGCCTACAGCAATATTACTACGACAACTACGTTGGGCCAACCACCGTTTCCGGTTGTAGGGCCAATTTACATTTGCAAAGTAGGGCCTACAGCAACATTACTACGAGAACTATGTTGGGCCAACCACAGTTTCCGACTGTTGGACCTAAAGCAACATTGCGTAAGAAGGGCCTACAAAATAAAAGCACTCTGTACCAACTGTAGAATAGCCGTTGGCAGTTAGTAGGGACAGTTGTTTATCTCACGAAGGCGGGTTGGTCTTACTTATGCACGATCTTCACTGACCGGGTGACGCCGGGGCGCACATTGTGAGTGCCAAAGGAAATTGAAACTTCTCTGCTGTAGTTAAATTCCATATTTGCACGGAATTTACGCAGCTTGCCACCTGCGCGCGCGAGTAGTGGAATTTAACTGAAGCAGAGAAGCTTCAATTTCCTTTGGCACTTACAATATGCGCCCCGGCGTCGCTCGTGGTCGGTAGGGATCGTACCTATTTAGTGCACATGTCCATGGTTTCTAGGTGCGTAATCTCGAGAGAGATTCTATATTGGCCGAGCACACAACAATGTGCATGTGCATAATACTCACAAACCGCCTTCGTGAGAATAAACATCTGTAACATACAAAGTAAACGTCTTTAAATAACCGAATTTACAAACGTAACTGCACATTAACTGTTAACGGAGATTGAAATGCCTTCTGAGACTTTTCACATTTACTTGCGTTACCATCATTTTGTACAGCTAGACCGTAAAATAAAATTTCACATAATACGTTTATAATTTTATTGTAAGGAAAAAAAGACAACCTCGATTTATAATCGATATGTTTCTATTATAATTAATTGTATTTGAATGCTGGCCCTGTAGCACGATGTTTTTTGACCGGCCTTAAAGCATTCATCACTTTCTAGTAAGTATGTAAGTGAGAAAGGGACACATTCTTTATGGCGGGCCATAAAAGGCATCATACTAGCCCAAATTTGTCAACGTCATGACTGGACTAACATATTTTGACCTCCGATTCCGAGCAGTTGCACTCCGTCATTTCAGTGGGTTCAGGTGTCAAAAATCCAATGGTCCGCTCATCGCGCAAGGTCCAAATAAGTTAATTAGACGCTGGATTATTCAGCAACTTTAATGTGGCGTCCTCACTGGCCAGTTTCGTCAGCCAATTGACAAGGACGCAGCCATCTGTTAGAAGAGAGATGAACACACATTTAAATGACACAGACAAAGAGGACTGTGATGAAATAGCTAAAACTAACCTTTTCATAAAAACGACAAATAGCTAAAACTATTTATTATTACCTATGTACTTATAGAGAAATGGCAGCTCGAAACTTTTGCCAGCATCAGTTTTAAACAGATATTAAATCAAAATGAACACACGACGTTACAAAACTAAATTGACCTTGTGATTTAAAAATTAAATTAACTAATATTAACTCACCTGTCTCGTACAATATGCGTTTAATGGGATACACATGTCAATTCTCGTCCGGTAATATTTTAGTTGTGAGGCATAGGTACTGCACTGACGATTTTATGAGGAGGCCAAAGGCACTCCTTCTTGCGAGGCGTGATCCACTCTTCTGTTACATAAGTATTACACTAAGACCACGCCGTCACCATCAGAATCATTAAATTCCACCACTTTGATCATACTGAACGTGATTTTGAAAGGATTGCTTAATAAACACGATATATTGTTATTTGATTAGTGAATATAACATGTAAGTATTAACTTGCACACTATTTTTTATATATATTTGCTAAGTAAATATGCAACCCTTTCAAAAACAAGTAATACTTTATACCATGCACGCACGCACTCAAAAGAAAATATAACCACTAAGTATATACTTATACGTTTACACGCACTATTCACGATGGAGATCGATAACAAAATGGCCGATCGAATTCGCGCGCCGCGCGTGCTCATGTCCACCGCCCCCCGCACCGCACTTTGTTTCCGAATTCCCCTCTCCTCCCGCTGCCATTGGATTCATATGTGGCCCACTGTTGGCCCTATGCTGTTTTCAATATGCAATAGTACTAATGCTATGTGCTCTCTGGTGATGAATAGCGTAAAAAGTACTTGTTTAGCCTATGTCCAGGCCCGTGACAGATGAGCAATGCCTCTACTCGACACGCAATAGCGCTAAATTCCAATTTTTTGGTAGGAAAGCCAACTAAGTCGGCGGTAGGGCCTATGTTGGCTGCTCGTATGGGATTTTCTGTTGGAAATCCGACTAAAACCGCGGTAGGTTGTATGTTACATGATCGTATGGATTTTTTGTTCGGAACGCCGTACAAAACCTCAGTAGGGCCTATGTTGGCTGCTAGTAGGGATTTTTTGGTAGGAAAGCCAACTCAGTCGGCGGTAGGGCCTATGTTGTATGGTCGTATGGTTTTTTTGTTGGGAACGCTGCGCAAAACTGCAGTAGGGCCTATGTTGGCTGCTCGTATGGGATTTTCAGTTGGAAAGCCAACTCAGTCGGCGGTAGGGCCTACGTTGTATAGTCGTATGGATTTTTTGTTGGGAATGCTGCGCAAAACTGCAGTAGGGCGTATGTTGGCTGCTCGGATGGGATTTTCGGTTGGAAATCCGACCAAAACCGCGGTAGGGCCTATGTTGCATGATCGTATGGATTTTTTATTCATAACGCCGTACAAAACCGCAGTAGGGCCTATGTTGGCTGCTCGTAGGGATTTTTTGGTAGGGAAGCCAACTAAGTCGGCGGTAGGGCCTATGTTGTATGGTCGTATGGTTTTTTTGTTGGGAACGCTGCGCAAAACTGCAGTAGGGCCTATGTTGGCTGCTCGTATGGGATTTTCTGTTGGAAATCCGACCAAAACCACAGTAGGGCCTATGTTGGCTGTTCGTATGGATTTTTTGTAGGAAATCTAACCAAAAACGGTAGTAGGGCCTACGTCGTTTGTTCGTATGGATTATTTGTTGGTAACCCAACTGATAACTGTGGTAGGGCCTATGTTAGATGTTTGTATGGTTTTGCAGTTGGAAAATGAACCATAAATAGCATTAGGGCCATTGTTGGCAATTCGTTAGATTGCTACTAACGATTTCCCAACTTTTTCCCAACCGTTAGCTACGGTTGGCCAACGCAAAATGCTACTAGGGTACGACTCGGCCGTCTACCCCAATCTCGTCCAGCAATCCCTTACTTCACGGCCTCTGCAGTAATCTACTATTATTACATTATATCCACGTCATGTGACCTTGAATTATTTTATTTCGAAATAGAGAATTATTATATAACCACTGGAGTCTCAGTAACGACTCTTGTTAAAGTTAAGCATAGGATAGTTTCCTCTTTTTGTGTCACTATGTCATTGAACCTGTTTTTAGATAGAATCAGAATAATCAGATGTAAGTACGGGATCAACTAATAATAAGAGCACAATAAAAGACAAACATTGTAGACATTTCTAGTAAAGGGCCCGTCCTTTGGTTGGACGTCACGACACGACTAACTGTAACTAAGGTTCGTACTAACAGGCACCTAAGTATGTATATTGAAAACAAGTAATTCAAATTGATTCGTGTCGCGAAATGATACGATTTATGCGAGCGTACCGGCTGAAATACGTCATCCAGGTAATTAATGCCCTTGCATCGCAGCTAACGTGTTGATATTTATTGTGTTGTTTATATTTATATATAAGGTAAGTTGGGGTAAGACTATCGACGGGGTAGACTATCAATCCATCTGGGGCTAAACTAACATATGATATATTTGTTGTTGTTTATTACTTACATCCGAATCAGACGCTCTAAACTTTTTTTTGTAGGTATTATATTATATCAATGTCTTATATGCACTGTAGAAAATCATATGCTTAGCATAGCTTATGGATGCATACTTCGTTCCGAATCTTGCCGTGTGGCTCTTTTTTAGGGTTCCGTAGTTTACTAGAAACCCTTATAGTGTCCGCCCGTCCGCGGATAATCTCAGTAACCGTTAGCACTAGAAAGCTGAAATTTGGTTCTAATATGTATATCAATCACGCCGACAAAGTGGTAAAATAAAAAGTGTTTTTTTTTTATAAGGGTACCTCCCCTATACGTAACGTGGCGAGTGTTTTTTTTTTCATTTCAACCCTAACGTGTGATATATTGTTGGATAGGTATTTAAAAATAAATAGGTGTTTGCTACAATCATTATTTGATAATGTTAATATTTTCGGAGAATCGCTCCAGAAGTAAAAAAAAATGTGTCCCCCCTTCCCTCTAACTTTTGAACCATAAGTTTTAAAAATATGAAAAAAATCTCAAAAGTAGAACTTTATAAAAAAATTCTAGGAAAATTATTTTGAACTTGATAGATTGAAGAGTTTTTGAAAAAAATACAAAAACTACGGAACCCTACGCTGAGCGTGGCCCGACACGCTCTTGGCCGGTTTTTTCCTACCAGACGACTACGCCAACTAAGTTTCCATACATATAAGTGACTCGTAACTTTGCAGTGTAGCGTAGCGTAAACGATCAGGCTAAATTCTCTTCGATTATGAGAACTATAGGTATACGACTCGGCCAAGTGTTTTTTCAACAACACTGTACATAGGGGCGTAGACACTAAATAAAATAATCAATAATGTCATCTTTTCTCGAAAAAGGATAAAAAATGTAGTCAAATGCAGAAAAAATCAACGCAAAAGGTTAAATAATCACGAAGTTATAAGTGTCCAAAGTTTTAAGAAGGGGTATGTTCTGTCCCTTTTTCGCAAAACGCAACTTCATATGAAACGATGACGCCGCCGTCGACGCGGCGCCCCGGCAGCATTCTGTAATGTGACGTCACACACCGTTTGCGTTTTCTCTCTCTAACAAGCAATATTAAAACGGTTGTAGCTTCGTAATTCTTTGAGATATCTGTATGGGATTTTCGTCAGTAGGCGTTTGTGGAATGCGGAGTTCGTGACGACGCCTGTTGCTGATTAACTTTAGGATGATTTCCCATCAGCAGATACGCTCCGTTTCCATACAAGTTAAACATCGCTGGCATGTCCGATTATTAGACTGATATGCACTTTACCCTCGTAAAATGGTGCATTCACTTCGCCATTTAGCCAGCAATGCTCACTGAAATACTTAGTAGATGAATGGGCAACGGACTTTAACATTCGCTGTTCTCACAAAGTCTACATTTGCAGTATCATTATACTGAAATTACTCCTGAAATAATCACCCTTGATTCTCAGAGGGCGCAGCGCGCTTCTAAGCTAGCAGATCAGTATTACGGGAATGAGTTTGCTTTTTTTGTTATGACTATGACTGAATAAGAGTGGATAGGTGTAGTAGGTACTAAAATAAAATGAAAATATCCACTGAAACATTCATACAAATCGACATTTGGGTTCATTATATTCACGGAATATGCCGTAATAAAACTGCATCGTAAAAATTAGTCAATATTGGCTGCAAAATTCCATTTACAGGTAGCATCAACGTGTGTACCAGAGAGTGACTATTTTAAATATGATGCGTATAGTAATAAATTATAAACGGCAGTGCAATGCAGCACGTATCTTTACGCACGCGTGCCCGCAAACAGAATGCACGACGTGATAAAAGGGATGCAGCGCAAATGGGAATATAAATTAAAAATAAACGGAAAGCGTGCGTCTGGCCACGTAGTTTAATCGGCCAACCGTGTCAATACCGAAGTAAAAAGGCTAGCTAAAATCATCATATACTAATATATTTAATGCACAATTATGGAAATAATTTGCTGTGTATCAACCCAATTCGCAAATCATTACGGACAGCTGTCGACCCCTCAAAAGTCAAAATAAGTAATTAACTAACTCGTAATGTCTTAAAATAACTGAATCAATGCAAAATCTCTAATCATTCACTGACACCGTGATCCAGAATCACTAGGTTTCCCCCGAAAGACTCAATAACATATAATCTTACCTGGAAATATTGGTTAGAATGTCAAAAGTCTAGGGCCAAACTTGGCACCTGGCATTTTACATGTGTATATTTTAGGTGGAATGTCGTTTCACAAATACTGAGCTAAACGGTCAAGGTTAAGTGAGTGGCTGGCGGTTTAAAACGTAGTAGGTATAGAAAGCGTTAATCAAATCCAAAATCTCTTAACAATCACTAAATGGACTGACGTCTTCATATTTGTCGCTTCGTTTCTGCTTGTAACGCCGGAATCGGATATTAAGCGGTGCCGCAATTAATACGCAATTAATCAACTCAAAGCAATTTCTGGAATAACTGCTAACGAGACCGGTGGGTTAATGAAGTGCCTTGTGCAGCTTCACCTTTCGATCCACTGCGCTGGCCCTACCGCACTGTTCGCTTGCCTTACGTGCATCGTCTTTATACTGGTGGCTTGTATGGCCGGTCACTAATCGGTCCATACACTATCAATAATAATGACACTGTGATCAAGTAATTACATAACTATTAACCAACTGTACCGTCATTCGAAGCCTAAATAAATGAGAGTGGCAACACTGATTTCCTAAACGATGACGGTTGAAGTGCCTTATTTCAGTACTGGTCACCCTATTTCCTGCGTTTTGTTCCCGCCTAAATACCCCACCACCAGCTCGGCGCAGCGTTAGCCTTCGAGGTTGTTCCGAGGCTCATTGGCTATTTGATTTTCGAAACGTTACGGTTGTCCAAGAGCGCACGTCCGAAAATACTGCGATCTGGTAACCTTAGTGCCTAATTACAACTATTTTTAAAACGGTGTAACCGTTCGTAAAAGATTTATTAATTATATTTCTGATTTTCAGTACTATGGGGGACGATGTTAGCAATTCATCATCTTCGGATTCCTCTGGCGAGAGCACACATACTGGAGATCCAGCGATGCCTGGATCTGCTAAAAAGAAGAGGAAGGCGTGCCCCAAATCTTCAAATGCGAAGAGAAAGCGGCAATCCGATGAAGACATAGTTAAGCTCGCAAAGGAAGTAAGTGAAGTAAAAAGATTTCTATCCTCGATGATGTATCCGGGTGCCCCACAGCCAGTGCCGGTGCTTTCATCTAGGCTGAGTGAAAGTTCGGAAGACGATGTTAGTCTCAATGTAAGCGGTGAATTGTTTCCGGGCGATGGGGTACGCGGTGTAGATAAAGCCAAAGAATCTATAGATTTGAGTATAAATTTGCCTTTTAACACGACTGTGAAGGAGCCGACTATACCAAAATCTTCACAGGCTCATATTGAATTTTTGAACACGATTCAACATTTTGGCTCATCTGACTGGGCCGATGTACGATATGCAGAGGTTCAAAAAACTTATTGCTCTACCCCAGGTTTCGTTGATACCGAATGTAACGATGATTTAAAACCTTATGACAAAACTACTTCTCTTAGCGTCACAGAAAAAGGATTTGCGGCCATAACGCAGGCCTTGATCGAACAAAAGGAATCATTGCAATCTGGGTTGGAGTCTTTGCTGACTTGGATTTCGTCCTGTGACCACGAAATTACGGTAACCTCTTTGAAAGAAAAGTTAAATGAAATTTTCATTGATGGCGCATATAACAAAATATCTGGTGATATTCTTCAAATGGCATGTGGTCATAGGGCAGATTTAATTCAGCAGCGACGTGATAGTATTCTGAGATATGTTAAAGACAAATTCACTCGTGCTACATTGCGGAAGATCCCGCCTATTTGTGAATGGCTGTTTAATAAAGAGATGTTAGCGGCTGAGTTGGAGAAGAACGGGGGAGTTGCGAAAACTCTTTGGCCGTTACGTAATAATGCGTCTTCAAAGCCTGCTTGGTCGGCTGCGCAAGCCGGACCCTCTCAAGCTAGACAGCCCGCGCAGGGCCTGAATGATTACCAAAATAGGGCTTATTTTGGAAAAGCTCTGCCAGCTTTACCAGCGCATGGTGCACCATTTTATTCGTATCCTCCGCAGGGATATTACATGAACCCACCTTTACAACCGCCTACCTTTTACACGCCAAAGCGATTTGCGCAAAATCGAGAAGGCAAGTACAACAACAAAAATAATTCTCACAAATCTCGCCATAAGTCTAGATACGACGAGCATTCGTCGAATAAAAATAATTCAAAGAATTCTCATGATAATAAAAATTTTCGCGGCAAGCGAAAATTCTGACTCGGTCTTGCAGCCTTTCGAAGCTGGTCGCCTTCTAAAGTTCATACATGTTTGGGAACAAATGAAAGCGCCAGAATCCTTATTAAAGATGATAAGAGGGTATCGATTACCGCTCAAACAAAAAGTACCTCTTTGCTGGCCAAAGAGCGATCACATTCATCGAACGAAATTCTCTGTTCAAATGAGGGTAGCTATACAATCATTAATAAAAATCGGCGTACTAGAGCCGGTGTTGCCATCCCGAAGCTATGTGTCCCCTATGTTTTTAGTCCCCAAATCAGATGGGACAATGCGTCCGATTTTCAATCTGCGCAACCTGAACAAGTACCTGATTGTGTCCAAATTCCGGCTGATAAATGTTCAAAAAAATACCGGATTTTCTACAACCACACGATTGGTTAGTAAAAATCGACCTATCGAACGCCTACTTTCACCTTCGCGTTGCAGAGTCGCACAGAAGGTACTTGAGAGTAATGTTCGGCAACAAATTATATCAGATGACGTGTCTGCCTCTAGGTTTGGCAACGGCACCAAAGGTTTTTGCCAGCTTGTCAAATTGGGTCACTCAAAAGCTAAGAGAACGAGGCTTCAGAGTGATAGTCTATCTGGACGACTACCTTTTAGCCCACCAGGACAAACAAGTCCTATCGGCACAAGCCACCGAAGCTGTGAATCTCCTAGAAGGTTTAGGTTGGCAAATAAACTTAAAAAAGTCGATATTGACTCCACAACAAAGTCTGGAGTATTTAGGGATTATTTGGGACCCTTGGCTGGGAATAAAGAGCCTTCCTTTCGCGAAATTAACAACGTTGAAAGAAAAGATACTCCATGTATTAGCTGTGAAGTCTGTCCAACTAAAAGAAATTCAAAGCCTCATAGGTCTCATAAACTTCGCAAGTTTTGTAGTACCACGAGGCCGCTTGAACCATCGCGAGCTGATTCAGTTTTCTTTGAGTCTGCCAGACAACAATTTGTCTCGCCGCTTCACGATCCCTCGATCGAGTCTAAGAGAATTAAAGTGGTGGCTAAAGCATTACAAATGCCCATCACCCCTACACAGACCACCGATCAATCATTTTTTGGCGACGGATGCATCCGGATTGGCGTGGGGAGCCTACCTGGATCAAGTGAAGTTAGCGGGCAGCTGGTCCCAACACGAGAGCCTTCTCCACTCCAATCAGAAGGAGATGCTGGCTGTGCTTCACGTACTGCACGAACGAGGTCCTTGTCTAAAGAATTCGTCTGTCATGTTGCAATGCGACAACAAGACAACAGTTGCGTACATAAGGAAAGAGGGCGGCTCGAAATCCGTCAACTTGATGAGAATTACCAGGAAAGTTTTCAAGCTGTTAGATCGGTACAATATTCACCTGATGGCTCACCACATACCAGGGAAATTCAATGGGGAGGCGGACCAGGCGTCTCGCCTCAAAACCAAACCAGAATGGCATCTGCTCCCCGAGGCGACGGAAGTCATATTTCGGAAATGGGGGGTACCATGTATCGATCTGATGGCTTCAAGAACTGCCCATGTAGTGCCCCAGTATGTCAGTCTGGACATATTGGATCAAAGGGCGCTGTTTCACGATGCTTTCAGTCGAGACTGGGACTTCCCACTAGCCTGGATCTTTCCTCCGCCTTACCTGATTCCAAAAGTACTGTCTCATTTAAACCGTGCGAAAGGGAACTACCTCATTGTAGTCCCGAGATGGGAGAAAGTATTTTGGAAGCCCGACATAAGGAATCGAGCACTGGGTCCACCTTTCACAATATTTCGCCTTCACCAGGTTCTGGTGGACACAGTAACAGGTTTTCCCCCAAAGAAAGTCCACGAAATGACCCTCCAGGTATGGAAATGTGGGGGTGGGCAAGTAAATTGACTGACTGGACCCCTGAGCAGAAATTACTCTTACGGTCAGGGTGGCGTGAATCGTCTCTTAAAACCTATAGGCATGCCTGGAATAAGTGGCTCAATTGGTGTCTAAATAATTATGTTTCTTCTCCCCATAACCCCAATGGGTCACAACTGGCTAGATTTCTGTCAGATTTATTTCAAAAAGATAATTTATCATATCGCACAATTTTGGTATACAAGTCTGCTATAGCCACTTTATGTAATCCCGATGTGTCAGACAGATTAAGTTCAAACATTTTAGTAAAGAAAATTTTAAAATCAATAGCAATTCAAAAGCCACGCGAATCGTGTAAACCGCCTATTTGGGACATTGATATCCTAAAGAACCATCTTATAAACACTACGTGTGATGAGAATAATTTATTTCAATGTTCCAAAAAGACGGCAACACTTTTATTGCTATGTTCAGGGCGCAGAGTTCACGACCTGACATTGTTGTCAATTAACCAAAACATGTGCGTGATTGAAAACGACCATATTACATTTTGGCCTGAGTTTGGTTCTAAAACGGACAACGAAATGGCTAGACAATCTGGCTGGCGTTTACTGCGGAACAAACACAATATTTCCATTGACCCAGTTCACTGGATTAAACGAGTTATACATTTGTCAAAAGACAGGCGACAGATCTGCAAAAGTGATAGCTTATTCATCACTGCCTGTGGTCAATCAAAGCCCGCCTCTCGTACAATAATTGCAGGTTGGGTAAAAAGGACACTAAACGAAGCTGGTATAAAAGCTAGCCCTGGAAGCATTCGCCCTGCTGTGGCATCAAAAAACTGGATTGCACAGATGCCTCTGGATGACATCCTGGCTCAAGGTAACTGGCGGAGCCAGAATACTTTCGCACAATTTTATTGCCGTGAGATACAACCAAACAACAAAGTATCCTCGGATACTCTCGCCCAAACATCTGGGGTATTCATACCTATGTAGCGGTCATGTAGCTGTCTATTCTCATAAGTACCAACTGATTAATTATGTACATAAAAATACATAAATAGCAAACCTTTTCTATTCTCATAAGTACCAACTGATTAATTATGTACATAAAAATACATAAATAGCAAACCCTTTCTATTCTCATAAGTACCAACTGATTAAGTTTGTACATAAAAATACATAAATAGCAAACTGTCTAGTTTCTAACTGATGTACCTATTTTATTTTATTTTTCTATTTTGTGAAATAGTTATAACATCGCTCATTTCTTACTGATGCTTATTGTAATATAGGAATTCAATAAATAGTACAAAGCTATCAATAATGTGATTCTGTGTCTGCATAGACATTTGTTTAATTATACTGATATAAATAATATTAGCGAAGTTTGGGTAACATACAAGGTTTTTGTTAGACGCTAGACTATCTCATTGATGTATCATTAAAGAATTGAGGTTTTTTGACTGGATAACAGAACAATTTGTTTTTCAGTAAATTAAATAAAAATAGATATATAAAATGATCTATTTCTAGGTTGATACAATATTTGAACAATGTAATTATGTGTAATACCTAATTATTAGAGATATTATTGAGAACAAGTATATTCAATGTTTGATTACTAATGAACTTTGAATGTCCTATGAACAGTTATTGTTTCTTCCTTTGGCAGGTTTCTATTAATAATAAAGCCTTTATTAGAAAGCTACTTAATTGAAGTGTATTTCTATTGACACTCTGTGTCCAATGTAGTAAATTAACATTTACTTAAATTGTGTATGGTGAAATAAAAAACATAACATAATTTGATGTATTTTATTGATAGTTCAGCCACTATCTAAAAATAGTAACAGTAAGTTATGAGGATAAATAACTTACTATTACTCTAATATATTACTACCTATAATTGCTTTGTTATGACTATACAAGAAGCTAGTTTGTGATTTTTGGTCAATGATGTATAGTCCTATCCCTAACATATATTTGTTATGTTGTCTATAATATTTTAATAGACAATCACATTGGCTAATAATCATACAGGTAAATACCCCACCAGGCGATAACAGACACGTCTCATTTATTTAGGCTTCGAATGACGGTACAGTTGGTTAATATCAGCGTTTTACCATCCAATAAAACGCTTATTAAACAACTTACCTCATTCGAAGCCTATTTCTATCCCTGCCTGGTGTAAACGAGCCGCAATGAGCCTCGGAACAACCTCGAAGGCTAACGCTGCGCCGAGCTGGTGGTGGGGTATTTAGGCGGGAACAAAACGCAGGAAATAGGGTGACCAGTACTGAAATAAGGCACTTCAACCGTCATCGTTTAGGAAATCAGTGTTGCCACTCTCATTTATTTAGGCTTCGAATGAGGTAAGTTGTTTAATAAGCGTTTTATTGGATGGTAAAACGCTGATATTTACAGTGAATCAACTGTATAACGAACGAAGGAATGACAACGCACTATTCATGACATTATTACTGATAGTGTCCGGACTGCATTATCAACGTCAACCCGGTATTACCCTAAACTAAATAGATAATACTCAGTCAAGAGATTCCTGTTATCTCTCGGTCACATCCCCCTGCTCATGGTAGAAATGAATAATTGAATCAGTGAAATCTCAAATCAAGTACGATCGATTCAGTCGGAGTATTGTGTTTATTCACTCTAAAACATGTTCGATGTTCGACATTTAGCCTAGATTTCGATATTCTAAATCCAACATTTGACTATGAATTTCGAAGCATAATAACTGTAAAACTACATCTTGCGTCGCTTGACATGCGTCGCTTGACATGTGATTACACTTGTGTCAGCAAAGATCGCATCTGTATGTTAATTTTATTGTATCCCGCACAAAAAGAGTGGTAAAAGAGCAGAGTATCGAGAGCGGGCAGCGCGACGTTAACATGTATGTCTGTAAATATTTACTTGTTTAATGTCCCCACAGGGCGAACATTTGTATAATTTTCCGATTTTATAAAGATTCTAAAAGCGCGCACGCTGAATAATTGAGCGCGGACAAAACTACTTGCGTTACGTGGAGTGACTCCGGCTCGTAGCCTATTGTTTTCGAAACAATTACTCGTTATGAGAATAACGAAACATCCCTTACGCTGTGTATGTGTATCTATCACATCTATTGTATGTAGGTACGCAAAACTCTGGTTTAAATATTGACTCAGTACGACATTCAATATAGAAAGTTAATATTATACACAAACATGACATGTAGAAACTAGTAAATGCTTTTTTATATGCTAGTTTATTCTTAGTCATGTTCGTGCACATTTTAGCATAATATAATAACAACTAGCTGTTGCCCGCGACTTCGTTCGCGTAGAACTTGTAACTGTCTTAGAAAAATGATTGCTATTAAATTATTGTGGGCGGAACCTCAATTATCGCCGACCCAAACAAAGTTCTACCATCAGGGATAATTTCCGATATAAAAACTATCCTATATCCTTCCAAGGGTCTCAAGTTACCTGTACGATTTTTTTCATCTAAATCCGTTCAGGGATTAAGCGTAAAAGGTTCGGGCTACCTGTCTGTATAGTTTTGAAAGCAAACTTATCTTTCATAATGTAGACATTAAAGAAAGCTACATACATGACTGGAAAATTTTGCTTAAATCCGTCCAGTAATTTTACCCACGTTACGAGTAATTCGGGCTACCTGTCTGTATAGTTTTGAAAGCAAACTTATCTAATGCTAAAAGAAGTAGAACTTTCCATCTCCATCCACCGTCCCCATTTAACGATGTTAGAGAATAAATTACTTTGATTAAGCCCCTTTACCCCCTTATTTCACCCCTTTAGGGGGCAAATAGATCTACATATTGTAAAAGAAACCTGCTGTCCTGCTTTCATGTTTCTAGCCACAGTTTAATATTAAAAATCACACATTACTTATGTGAACTTTCAACCCCTACCCCTGCGAAGGATGAATTAGGAAAAAATCCCTTATCAATGTTTTTGCCTGTACTTTAGGAGCTTGTGGCCGAAGTTTTAAACGTCTAACTTTAAAAACGACATGTTTCCCATAAAAACTTTCAACTTTTTTTAACCCCCTTAGGGGATGAATTTTTGTAACATCGCTTAATCATTTGCTCTGCTTTTTAGTAAGATACCGTCATACAAAGATTCAAGTCTATAACTTTCCAAATGAACGATTTCCATACAACGGTTCGACCCCTATTTCACCCCCTTAAGGGTTGAATTTCGAAAAATCCTTTCTTAGTACACGTCCACGTACTGTAAAAAATATATGTTCCAAATTTCATGCTTATAACTTTAGCGGTTTAAGAAAACACACATTACTTATGTGAACTCTCAACCCCTATCTTAACCCCTTCAAGGGATGAATTAGAAAAAAATCCCTTATCAATGTTTTTGACTGTACATTAGGAGCTTGTGACCGAAGTTTTAAATGGCTAACTTTAAAAACGACATGTTTCCCATACAAACTTTCAACTCTTCGGGGATGAATTTTCATAGCAAAGCTAAATCATTTATTGTGCTTTTTAGTAAGAAACCTTCATACAAAGATTCAAGTCCATAACTTTCCAAATGAACGATTTCCATACAACGGTTCGACCCCTATTTCACCCCCCCCCCCCCTTAAGGGTTGAATTTTGAAAAATCCTTTCTTAGCACTTGTCCACGTACTGTAAAGAATATATGTTCCAAATTTCATGCTTATATCGTTAGAGGATTAGGCTGTGCGCTGTCTGTCAATAGATTAGTAACGAAGAGTTTTATATAATAGATTACAAAAAAAAGCGGCCAAGTGCGTGTCGGACCACGCACAACGAAGGGTTCCGTGCCTATTAAAAAGGTCGTATCGTTACTGAAATCGTATGGCACTTACGTTCTTTTCTTTAAGGAACGCAGTTTTCTAGAAGTATCTCAAAAACCTTTGAACCAATCTTGTTCTAAACAATTTTCGCTGAAAGAATTTAATAAGCCCTATGTCCATGATTTTTTATATATTTTTAAAATACACGGTTCAAAAATAGAGAGGTAATAGAGGGTGGGGGGGGGGACACAATTTTAGTGACTTTCGGAGCGATTATCTCCGACTCTATTCACTTAATCAAAAAAATTGCTGAGACACCTCATATTTATTTAGAAAGCCCTATCGATTGATGTGCCACACGTGGGCTTGCAATGACAAAAAAATACTTTCAGTTTTATGTAGGTATGGAGTGCAACCCTAAAACATTTTTTTTTTGTAATTTAATTACAAAATTATGTAGCGGCTAACAAAATACACCTATCCTCAAAATGGTATTCAAATACACCTTATAGTTTTCGAGTAAAATGCCTGTGACATACGGACGGACAGACAGACAGACTGACAAACATGACGAATCCAGAACGGTTCCGTTTTTGCCATTTGGCTACGGAACCCTAAAAACACTGGAGAAAACATCTAAGGAATACCCTGACAGAAAAAAACTTTTGATTAAATAAATACCGCACTCATATCGGTACATGCGTTTGGGAGCTCGAATGTCACCGACAGACACACACAGATAGTAGGTGTTATAAGTATAACGCCCTCGTTCGCGTCAGGAGTTAAAAAGGACGGTAGAAGAGAAGATAGGTACGACTCAAATGTCCCATAGTTGTTTTAATAGGTACAGTCAGCAGCAACAGAAACTGATGAAATAGTATCTACACTTATAATAAATCTCTGGATAAAAAGAAACAGGCAATATAATTTCCAACATTGTTTTGCACAAAGGATCTCAGATTCCCATGAACGGAAGAACATGAAACGTTTTTTAATATGTAGATTATTATTCTGGCTAAAATGATAAAGCATATATAATAATCGATTCTGATATAAGAACTTTTATGCGCACGAATTACCTAAGGCGTAATTTCAGTCAGAGTACGAGGAAAAATACGGATAGGTCGAAAGTTTTGAAAGACAAGGGTAAGACCAGGAAAGGCCAGTATAATAAATATTAAAGTTTGATATTATTTAAAGACAACAATTTATATAAGGCTTAAAATATATTATATACAAGATGGGTTATTTATATACAGGAGTGAAGGAAAAAATACATGAAAGTGAACTGTAAGGATTGATAGCAAAATACCAGGAAGATATGTGAAGTTCCATTCTTAATCACTATTTTAAAAAACTATAAGATAACATTTGTTGACGTAGTTTAATTTTTAGTTGTTAATTACAAGTCCTTTAATTTGGTCCTACGGTTAGTAGAAAAGCTACCTTACCGGCCGTGTGATGAGAAAATATGCAAAATAATACTGAAAAATCGGCCAAGTGCGTGTCGGGCCACGCGCAGTGTAGGGTTCCGTAGTTGCACTTGCCTGTCTTTCTTAGTTACATCGACACGCGCGCGCCAACTAAATTGTTGCGTCGGCCGAATTTGTACGAAAGTTGGCCTTTCTAAGTACATTTTAAGTTGGTCGACTAGTTACGACTCGGTAACTAGTTATGCCTACTTAGCCGTGATAGTTTTCCTTTTAAATTCATTATATTTATGTACTACTGCCACGATTTTTTTGACATCCCCAGTAGCAGCCATTTAGCCGGCAGGGGGGGGGGACATGACTCGAACAAAAATTTGGGCTTTAAGGCAAAATTACATCCCTACTTTAGGCGTAGGGGAGATACCCCAAAAAACATTTTTTTCAAGATTTTATTCTTGGGCGTGATTGATTTATATACCCATGTCGAATTACAGTTTTCTAGTAGTAATGGTTACTGAGCTAAGCCGAATACGGACGGACGGACAGACGGACATGGCGAAACCATAAGGGTTCCTAGTAAACTACGGAACCCTAAAAACCGTTTAAAAAGCTTACATGCATATTATGGTGAGGTGGGTCACAGAAACCAAAGTTGCGGCGGAGTCGGTTTTTGTAAAAAAGGCGTTCGTCGTAAACTTATCTATAAAATCATGTACCTAACTCAGCCATAAGGACCCTTTTCGTTTTATACAATCCATACTAATATTACAAATGCGAAAGTAACTCTGTCAGTCTGTTACCTTTTAATCCTTAAACCGCTGAACCGATTAAAATGAAAGGACAATGGGCATAAGTGGTCCAAGAGCCCCCGCGGATAAGAATAATGCCAAACGATAGAGATTTTTTGTCTCTCCAAATAAAACAGGACACAGTTAAAATCCATCACGGAGTTTTCTTGTATTAAGAATTTTTATTTGTTGTAATAACTTGATTTTGACATAGGTACTTATATAATATAATATTATTGTAACTGAAATGCCGCTTAGCGTGCTTTTTTTTCCATCCTGACGTGTCAATGTCTTCGTGGTCAGAATAAGGGAGTTCGAGAGTCTGTGCGTCGGTCAGTAGGTCTTTGGAGGGACAGCGGGGGCGGGGAGAGCGGGGGCGTGGGACAGCGCGTTCCTCTCACGACAAGGATCGCCCCCTAGGGAAGCGAGAACGCGATTGCCTCACGTCTCAGTCCGCTGAGGGGAGGGCCTGAGGGTGATGCGAGTCAGCGATTGCGGGGGTAGAGGGGCGCATGGGAGCCGCCTGGGCCGAGTCTGTAACCTCGCCGTTGAGAGCCAACTTGAGCCGTTGATTCTAAGCGGCGAGGCGGTCGATTTCGGCCTGCATTGCCCGCATCGCTTCCTCCACCCTCGCGATCCTGTCTTGCATCTCCATCCTACTTTGGTCGATCGCCGCTAAACACTTTTCCTACGCCTAATTGGAACCGGAAGGCTATCCTGGTGTTGGTGTCGAATCTTGTCCACTTGTAGCCGTGTCAGTGTCAAGTATGTGTCCTAACACGAAGGAGAGAGTCGGACTGACCGCAGTACTGGGCTTGGTGGTTCTATCCACCCCACACAGCGACTTCGTTGGTTCCAACGTTATTAGGATCCGTCACTGTGCAGCCCCTGCGAGCGTGGTCTTTCTAAGGGACTGAGACCCGGGTCTGACTTGAGAAAGTCTTAACTAACGGGTAGCCACTGAAGGTGTCTAGCCCACAGCCTCGAAAGACTGCGACCACTACGAGCGTGGATTTCCAGAGGCGCAGGGACACGCGGGTCGACTGGAGACTTTTTTGTATGATAACTTCGCTTGCAATCGAGCACTGGATATGTAGACAAAAGTTGCTAGTTAGAACCTAGTTATATAAAACTACTTAAGAGCACAGCTGCAGTCTGGTTACTGAGTTAACATTATAGAGTCGAATATAAAGTATTTTTTTTCTCAAAATCACAGGACCAATTTTGATGCTGTACTGTCACTTTGAAGTAAGCATAAAAGCCTTTAGTTTGGCACATGTTTCAATCATGGAGCTCCTTGGACCAAGCTCCATACATTTTTGCCCATTGTCCTTTGGTATAGAGATACTTTGAATTCCGGGGTAGGACAAAGGATAGTTTTTATCCCAAAATTAATCACCTAAGGGGGTGAAAAGGAGGAGAGAGTTTGTAGGGAGTTACGACATTTAAACGAGTTGCGCGTGGACGAAGTCGCGGACAAAAGCTAGTATACAATAAATTAAGTCTGATATTACTGACTTAGTCTATCATAAGTAAATTAACTCGTAATGTGTCATATGTAAGTGATCACATGCATTTCGAATCTAGAAAACTAGGTGACATGTTTTCATTCTAACAGTTAATGTCATTATTGAGCGTTTCAAATGAAACTGATTAAAACGAACGAATACCAGTTTTTGGGACTGCATGACCTCCCATCAACATTACCTCAGAATACAAGATGTTCGGTTTAATCTCGGTTATGATCGTCAGACAAACACGCGAAGCAACTATAACACCGCTCGTGTCCGTCAAGGGTTGAAATAAGTTCCATTAATTCAGCTTGATTTTTGGGAATATTAAAAATAAGACCTTTATTTAATGCCGAGTTTTAATTTCGAATAGTATAGTATAGTATAATAGTTTTAATTTGACTGTCTTGTTCGTCAGTTGACACATAAATAAACATGCGTAATTTATTGAAGTTTCCAGTAGGTTAGATCGATAGTTATGACATCGTGTATTATTATTTCGCTTTGACATATTGATTTGGCATTTCGTTTCATGTTATTATAATAATTTTCTTTTGACTAATTAATTGTTCGGTTATAAATGACACTGGTATTATAGTCATGCTAAAACATGTTTTACAATGCATGTGCTCGAAAAGAGCGTTTTCGAAGCACTAAAATCGTGCGGAAAGTGCCACTTTTTCGCACTAGTGCTTTTTACTTTTCAATTTTTTTTTAATTTTCAAGTGCGTCGTCAGCCCGACACAAAGAGTTTTTATTAATCGAGAAAAGTTTTACAAATATTTCAATTACACGTTTTCTTTTATATAAAAGGTACATAAATACTAATAACGTATAAAATGATTTATTAATGTTTATGAATTTTGAATTTGGTCGATTAATTAATTCATTTTAAATATTCACTTAATGTGTTTGGCTGAACGCATATCTTTCTTATGCCTTTTACAAAACGACAGTATGGCGGCTTGCACATGCGCAATGCGCATATGTTGACCGCGCATGTATCTAAAAGCCCGCCATTGTTGTTTATTGTTAGTTTTGTCATTTTGTGTAGTTATTTTATGTAAATATGTTAAAAAGGTCGAGTGAAAGTGAGTAATCAATAATAATATTGATTTATTGCGTTTCAATAGTGACAGTATGTTTCTTAGAACTACGACGGTACAGCGTCTTTTTGTTGTTTAATATATTGAGTTACTCAACATTAATTGTGTTCTAAAACCACAATACAATGGCTTTAACATTTAAGTGAATAAGCTTGACAGCAAAAGATGTGGAGAAGTTGTTAAATTCAATTCCAGATAATAAGTATGTACGTGACAATCTACCTGGGTTCTTCAATTTTAACCTAGATCTATTTTAAACCAACATTTCAACTTTTAATATATTTCCTCACACAAGGCATAGTAAAACGTTGTATGATACACGCGCGTAAAGATGATTTCCGACTCGTGTCGAATTATACATTCGCTCGCTTCACTCGCTCATGTATAAAAATGACACTCGTCGGAAATCACCTACTTTCCACACTTGTATCATAAATAACTATTGCAATGTTGATTTTGATCACTTACTGTTGACGTTGTCTGTGCCTACGTAAAGCTTTTATAATTGAACAGTATTTTGTCTAGAAAAAATGTTAAACCAGTACGCCTTGTTTTAAAATATAGGTACGCATTATGACATTTATTTTAAAACTTGACTTTTCGAAAATTCTAGAAATGCGGGAAACATTTATCTCTAATGCCCTTTGTCGGCTCTATGTGCGAGCAATTTGTCGCAATCCGCGACTCTTTGAAATACGTATTCTTCAAAGAACAATTGTCTCGACGGATCTTCCCAAATATCTCCGCCGTTGAAATATAGGGCTTTTCCAGATTCGTTAACCTCAACGACGTCATATGAAATAAAAATTAGCCTATTCTAAAGATAAATTACAGCATAACAGATTCATAAGTCTCCGAACATTTATCAAACGATTCAAAACCTCTGATCTCTTTAGCCTAAGACCATCACGAGAAGACGTTGGGAAGAATGATATTTATGTCATTAAAGTTCGCGACTTTAAATAGGCTGTCGTCAGGAGAATTAATGGAGGACGTAACATCTCATCGGGCCTGCCGTGTCGGTCTACAACGCGCAGAGATGTTCTTTGACACAGCAAGATCACGCTAATTCTCCATCCTACAGATTAGGTACAGACACAGAAGGTACCTTGTTGTAAAGAAGATAGACGCGAACTATGGAAGAGAAATCCATTTTCACCCACGACGTAACGGAGAAGGTACCTACATGCGTTAACGGTGAGAGGTTATTTGTTCATTTGTGTGTGCTCACGTGTTGGACGTGTTACGACCGTATAGATAGACTAAATATATCCTAATAATTGGTGTAATTTACTTATGGGTAGTATTTAAACGAGTGACTGTAAATTAGTTTTAAGTGCCAAATTACTAAGTGAGCGACTGACTGCGAGTGACGAGAAATCAACAGAACAGCAACTTACAAACATTAATTTGAGTTACTTAAAATACAAAATGAGAAGTTTCATAATATTTGAGCGACCTAATATTTGTTTGAGCGTCAATGTTACGTCCTGCATTTTTTTTCAATATTTGGCAAATGTTTTTTTTATACTGAGCGGCATTTTATCTTAAATGAAAAGTTTCGAATACAAGTACCACTTTGAAAAATACTATAATGAGCAGAGGTTTTTCCACTCTTATATAAAAAAAAATAACCTCGAAGACGAAAGCGGGAGCAAAGCTCCCGCTTTTGTCTTCTAACCTATCCGCGAGCTATTTCTAGTCGCTCACTTAGTAATGTAGTTGCACGGATAGAATTTTAATATCTGAAATGGATTAATCACAACTCACTTTTTGAAAGCTCGTTCTGGATTTTATTGTTAATCAATTTTCGTCGTTAGTTTAGTAAATATTTCGATTACTCAAATTCATACCGCTCAAGTTATTAAAACAGTATTGTCCATCATCATCATCAGTTTTTTTATTGGATCGTTTTATACTCGTAATTCCCCTTTACTTATTCACTTTCAAATTAATTCAAGTCTGACGAGGACACTACGTCGCTATAGTTTGTGAGCGAGAGGGTAAATTCAGCGTCCATGCGTTTCTCTCGACATCGACAGTGTGTAAATTCAGCGTCCATGCGTTTCTCTCGACATCGACAGTGTGTAAATTCAGCGTCCATGCGTTTCTCTCGACATCGACAGTGTGTAAATTCAGCGTCCATGCGTTTCTCTCGACATCGACAGTGTGTAAATTCAGCGTCCATGCGTTTCTCTCGACATCGACAGTGTGTAAATTCAGCGTCCATGCGTTTTTCTCGACATCGACAGTGTGTAAATTATAGGACCACTCCTTAACTAAGATGGGTTTTTACAACCAAATTATAGAGAGAGAGTGAGTTACTTATACTTAGGTAGAGTTACTACCCTCATAGACCAATTATGTCGTGGCTTCCTTCTCTTTAAAAAAACTTTAGTGTTTCCTATCAACTAACCACTATACAGCTAGACATTAAAATCGACCAATCAGGAAACAGAATTAATTTAAAATATAAGGTGTTTTTTATGCCCTAATCACAATAATTAAAAAAATATACGCCTCTGACCGACTATAGCCGCGTCCAAACGTTCAGGCGTGGTTGACTGCAAACATGACATACTCGTAAGCTATGAAGATTGAGCGGGATAGACTGCTGTCTATCTCGCCTCACCGTATGCCCCGCGTATGCTGTCCGCCGCGCTCGGCCGTTTAGACGCGGCTATTAGACGGTCAGACAGAGGCGTTTATTCGTGGTGTGAATATTTTGTATCTGTGTCAAAGCAGTTTATTAAAAAGAATGGCGCCAAATTGAACAATCTTTTCGCCTTGGTATAATTGTTGATTATGGATGGATAAATCTTTGTTTTTACTATTTCCTCGCAGTCGAAGTGAAAAGGAGAGTGTATAACTCTGCTCTAAAAGCCATATTACCCCTCGAACTATTTCCCCTCACTTCGTTCGGGAAAATATCCATCTCGTGGTAATATGGCTTACTTTAGTTAGACCGGGTCGCGCGAATTATTCTATTTCTAGACAGTAAACCCTTATAGCTTTCTAGTCTGGTAAATTAATCTGGAGGTACAAACAAATTGTGATCATCAAACGTGTGATAAACTTGAGTACCTTCTTCATGTTGTGTCATATAATTATTATGATATGAGCTATACTCGTATAAACTGAACAGCAGGGCGTGATTGAGCGTTTACTTGGCATATAAATTGTGTAAGTATAGTCATGTAATAAAAAGGTTCGCTACTTTTCAACTTTATTGCAATGAAGTGAAGGTTCAACCTTGACAATCTCTTCCATTACGCAGCTGTACATGCATAATATGGTCAGCTCAGAAAACAATTGTAATAAAGATTTATTAGAACCTACTACTTAATAAATATTTTTTATAAAATATATAAATTACTTTGTTCACTATTAATCCATGGAGCATATGATAATACGATATAAAAAACGAAAATGTGTAATGCCTATCTTCTAGTGATATATTTGGGTACTTTGTGGCAAAACTACAGTTTTCGTAGTAATAAATGACCAAAAAAGTTTCTTCTTTCCCATCACACTTGTCTTGTAAAATATAGGTATATGCTAAGCCTAGCCATCTAGCCAACAAGACTAGTGATGTGCTCATACAACGTTCGCTAGCGACGCGCTTGTGAGGAGTAGGTACACCCTTAAATCCTTAGTGATCCGCGATATTGTTAGTTAAAGTAAACAGCAAGTTTGCCACGTTTCAGGTAAGATATAATTACAAAAGCTGATTATAAATAGAATCATATTACACTGATTGTAAGGAAGTACATCAACAAACTATATAAGAATAAGTATTTTTTTTCTTCTCTGTACCGGCTGTGTCTTCTATAGGTACGTCTAATAAATATCTTAATAAAAAAAAAATCTGCCAGTACCTATCAATCTAGACATTATTTTGTCGCGAAGGATCACAGCTTCCCACGAACGGAAAACATTAAACATTTTTCATAGACCAGGTACCTATATGATTATTCTGGCTTCCGCTTAGGATAGTTTTTATCCGACTGCGAAGATTAATTAACGGCTACTACTGGGAATGTGAGGCCAACTTTCGTACAATATCGGCCAACGCAACCGCACCAGTTGGCGCGCGCGTCGTTGTAACAATTACATCTGACGGGCAACTACGGAACTCTACACTGCGCGTGGCCCGACTCACACTTGGCCGGTTTTATTTATTTAAGTATTTGCAACAAAATAACCCTGACATTTTGATGATGACGAGCTGTCTGTCAAACATCAAAATTAAAAAAATATATAGCGCGGAATTGATGTAGCGACAATTACTCGTATTTTGTGAAAGACGATTCATTTTTCCAAGTCTACAGAAGTTCCTACCTATTTGTAGACTTATCGGAAAATCTTGACATGAGGCTAGAGCTGTGTCAGGCTTGCGCTATAATACAATTCTACCTAGTGGTGGTTAGATAAATAGTTGTATTTTCAAAATGGCTCTCTCAAAGTGTCTGTCTGTCTGTCTGTCTGTTACCTCTTCACGTTTAAACCGCTGGACCGTTTGAGATGAAATTTGGTGTGGGAATAATTTAAATTCCGGAAATCATTCTTGAAGGGGGTAATGGAGGAGGAAGGAGACTGCCTCAAATCATTGTATGGCAATGATATCTCTAGGGCTACTCTGAATATAATATAATACTCGAAATTACTTATCATATTGGGATATGTTATTGTTTAACAATCGCCCTTGTTAGTTTTACGGACCAAAAAACTATATTATTTTTAAACTTCGCGCGATCATATCATACCAAGAAAATCGGCCAAGTGCGTGTCCGGCCACGCGCAGTGTAGGGTTCCGTAGTTGCCTGTCTTTCTTAGTTACATCGACACGCGCGCGCCAACTAAATGGTTGCGTCGGCCTAATTTGTACGAAACTTGGCCTTTCTAAGTACATTTTAAGTTGGTCGACTATTACTCGATAACTAGTTGTGCCTACTTAGCCGTGACCCGTTCAGTTCCGGCGTATACGCCTTATAAGGCATCGTCAATCTTTGACGTACTCCGTTCTTGTGTAAAATTTCTCAAACTCTCGCATTGTCGAATTCACCGCCGTTGTCGCAAAGAATTTATTTTACAATATGTCCAATAGCAAGTCTCTGCCAACATTTGCTCAAGTTTTTCATGAACTTCTCCCTTTTCTTTCAGACAATAGATTTCGTCTTTAAAAAGAAAATAATATTTGAATTTGGAAAATGACTTCTTGAACTGGCCACATACCTACGTCAGTGTGTAACAGCTCTCCAGGCTGTGACGCACGTCCCTAGTGCCAAACTAGCGTCGATGGGTTTTGCCAGTTACACATCTTTCGCATCTACCTAACGTACCTACGTACAATGCGTTACGTGATCAAACTGCAGGCGTCGCGCCAAAAACACCGTTTATATGGACATCTACTTAAGGAATGCGCTCCCAAATTGAAACCCTAAATTAACTATAACATTTAACGAAACGTCTACATGCACTGTTTCGCATGATATAAATAGATTTTTGATTAATGCGTGTAATGGATTGTCGTTATCAATTGTATAATTATTTTTGTTTAAGAGATATTTCGCGAAGAAGTAATGTTCCAACTCTGTGTACCTGAGCCAATTTTTGGTTTTTTATCTTTTGGGCAAGGTATAAGGTAGGGTGGGGTAAGTAAGACTAACAAAGTTTATTGTATGTATGAATAATTGAATTAACTTAAGAATTTTGTACACTTTTACAAAAGTATAGTAATTTTTACGCCTGTTTACTCAAAACAGTTATTTAGGGAAAACTAGAGAATGTTCAAACAGCTAATCTACGGGGTAAGACTAACAGCAGCCTTTAATTACCTTTTATCAAGCAGAGTAAGGTTCGTTTTCGTATCTGTGCCTTTTTATAAATTTGGGGGAAGACTAACATACGGTTAAAATCAGGGGTGTAGAACCTGGACAGTCTTATAATAAAATTACAGAAAAAAACAGAATCATTTTTACATAACGGTAAAACAAGTACATCCCTACTGTAGAATCTACATTAGGTACTTATTTTATAAAATTATTTTCTACAGTCCATATAAGAAATTTATATACATAATATAATTCCTACAAAAAAAAGTTTATTACATCTGATTCAGATGTAATAAACAACAACAAATATATATTATATGTTAGTCCAGCCCCAGATGGATTGATTGTCTTACCCCAACTTACCTTAGCTTTTTCAATAATAATAATAAACAAATATTTAGGGACAACCTCACACAAATCGACCTAGTCTCACTCAAACTAAGCAAAGTTTGTACTATGGGTACTCTAAGACAACGGTATAGATACGTATCTACCTACATAGAAAACATCCATGATCAGGAACAAATTTTCGTGTTCATCATACAAACACTGCCCTTACCGGGATTCTAACCTGGGAACTTCGACTTCGTAGGCACGGTCAACTAAGCTAAAGTAATCGTCAAAAGCTGGTATAAATTCTTATTGTATTACATAGAACTTTTATGCCCTAAATGATTTTTTTTATATCCTTTATATTTTTGAAAACCAAAAGTTGAACGTGAATTCGATTCTCAACACTGTTATTTTGGGGTTTGTTTTACTATGAACTTACGCTTTACTGTGCCCAGAATATGAACGAATAAAATTAACTCTTTCAACTTTTTGCTTCAATTCCAATAAGTGAAGTACATTTAGTCGTAAATTTATTTTCCAATTTTCCTCATGAACTGATTTCCGAAAGCAAATGCGTTGATTATTAGAGAACTAACTGCCCGGCCCCGGCTTCGCACGGTTAGTGCGTAATAGGAATGAAGCATTTTCCCGCGGTAAAAAGTAGCCTATGTTCATCTAATGTCGGCTTCTAATGGTAAAAGATTTTTTCAAATCAGTCCAGTAGTTTCAGTGCCTATTCTTTACAAACAAACAATCAAATGTTTCCTCTTTATAATATTAGTGTAGAAAAAACCGAATCGCTGTATGTGGGCCGATAATATTTGAGGACTTCCGTCGATTCCTCAAGGATCACCTATGGCACTTCATTCGTTGCTTTTTTAACGGAATCATATCAGAATCTTTTTAAGTACATAATTGAGGAATTCCATAAGTCATCTGTGGTCTTCATCATCAATTCCACTCCACCAAATTTATGATTTCCGGGTGTAAATACACGAGTTATAATAGAAAATACCGAAATCACTACACGCGTGCCTAATATAATTGAAGAGTTCCCTCAATTCCTCATGGATCCCATCATCCAACTGGATTAACCTGGAAGAATGCACTTACAAACAAAACAATAATTTTACGAATCGGTTCATAAATGACGGAGTTCTGGGGTAACAAACATTAAAAATAATTATTATAAAAAAATATACATACACCTATGTACATATATGTATACAACCGAATTGAGAATATTCGTCTTTTTTTGAAGTCGGTTAAGAATTAACATCTTAACTTAATCTATCTTGATTATAACAAAGATGCGTACAAAACATGAAATCTAGCATAAATATACGAGTATACATATATTATCTTTTTCATTTCAAATGACAAATCGTTTTAATTGTTAATATGTAAGCAACAATATTTTATAATTGTGCCCATATAAAAATAACATTTGAAGTACGTATTTACTTACTTTTGTGTTTATACCATATTTATTCACGATGAACCCTTTTAAATAAAATACTGTATTGTATTATGAGGGTTTAAAATAGTCAAGTCAAATCTCGACAGTACGAGTATACCAAATCGTTTAAAAATTAAAATGTGTACAAATTGGGTCAAAACCCAAAACAACGTCGTCGTCGTGGTCGTCGAACCAAAAGATTAACGTCTAAGGGACTACCCTTAGACGTTAATCTTTTGGTTCGACGACCCTACGAGCTATCTTTTGCTCTTGCTATATAAGACCGTTGCAAATGGAATCGATATGTGTGTACGTGCCTATACTTATATATGCTATACGTAGATTCAATGCTATGTGATATTAATAAACAGTCAGTAAATGGTACCCATTAAAAGTTTCTTTAACTTTTTCGTTATTGTTGGTTCTCTCTGAATTTTAGATAAACTTTATTATCTTCATGTTTTCCAGTATTCTGGCGTATGATAAAAGTTTGGCACATATTGTTCGGCAGACAATGTATATACATTTCAATAAGGAAGGTTTATGTGTGAGCGAAAACAACTGTTCGGTGTATCGTTTTAGACGAGGTTATCCCATGACACAGTTGTGGAACTAGCAGGCTGAATCCCAGGAAACAACTACGACTATGTTGACTCAGTGTTAAGATATGGTCTCATGGTCAGGGGTAATGGCCGTGAAATGTATCGAGCTTTTATTGCCGAAAAAATGTATTCGTACCATTCCAATCCTGCAAGCCCATATTTCTTCAATTAGAAGTTTTTGTGTTTGTATATTTATGAAGTCTCCAAATTTGTTAGAAAGCATAGTAATTTGATTAAAACCGCAATCCACGTAATATGAGAGATTGTGACCGCCTTGTTGTAGACAAACAACAAAAAACTAAAAGGTTCAGGAATAATTTTATTGTAATGTAATATACGTAAGCACCTATAATAAATTACCTCAGCCAATTAAAGAAATCCCAAATTGACAATTTAACAGGATCCTTACGTTGGCTTCTTGATCATAGATTTTATAAATTGAATGAAGTTTTTGATAGACAATAATAATTAATAATATAATGTGACTTAACTATTGACTTACTAAAGATGAGCCTGACCAACCTTTATGCAACAATTTATGCAGTGAAATATTTAATAAACTGTCAATATTTTGCGTGTAATGGCTTATTACGGAGGTGCTGAATTTTTTGTAATAAGACCATAACAATCCTTTTTCTTGGAATTTTAACTATTTGTAATTGAAAATAAAACCCGGATTATGCTTTTCTGTGTATAAAATGATACCCCAAAAAATGTGTTTTATAATGTCACTGGATCTGACCACGACGTCCAAGTTTCAATTATACTTCCTAAAACTGTTACACTTTACTTAATTATCGATCCATATTAAATTATTAACAACTTCTTTCCAATATTAATTACTTTAAGCAGTTTGCAGGTTGCAGGCACTTGAGAACTTTAATCCTGCTATTAAATTAAGCTGCTTTACCGTATTAGGAAAGAGAAATCATAAAGGAATAACTTGACACGGGAAAGTGTTTACTTGCCAAACACCCGCACTAACCCTTACTTCTCAGCCAAAGCTTAGCGGGAAGAAATTGCACCGTCGACTTAGACTTGTAAGAGAAATCGTGCGCTCTCGTTTTTTATTCCTTTGTCAACATTTCTATAAAATAGGTACAATTTGTTAAATGTAATTGGGCTAAGTATTTTCCTTTTTATGAAACTTTAACTAGAATTTTCCCCTTGACTTTTTGCACGTGGCAATTTGATTCTTGTGTCAATTATGGTTACAGAGAACCCTATGCTTGCTTGTTTCTTCTGAGTAGAGCATTAAGTATATTTAATTAGGATGCTTTCGTCAGTGATTTAGAATGTTGTATGTTAGCCTTTTATCTGCCAGCTGGTGCCTCCCCGCCCTCTTAAGCAGATCTTGAACATAACATAAAGGCGACAAAGGGCGAGATATGCTACCAAGCCTACAAAGCGGACGAATCTCACCCACTTGAAGACTATTGTTTGATTTCCCAAGGATTTCATAAACTGGTTTTTGTTGAAGAATTTAATTCTTGGAGTCTATTCTGATAACTCATACCCGAAATGAAGGTAAGAATCTCCTGAAAATAAGATAAATCAAGGTAGGGCCATTTTGCCATTAGCTGTTAAATACTACTTATTCAAAAATCCTGAGTAGGTATTGTGTATACCTATTGTAAAAAAAAAGTGGCCAAGTGCGTGTCGGACCACGAACAACGAAGGGTTCCGTGCCTATTAAAAAGGTCGTATCGTTACTGCATGAAATCATATGGCACTTACGTTCTTTTCTTTAAGGAAGTCAGTTTTTTTAGAAATATCTCAAAAACCTTTGAACCGATCTTGTTCAAAACAATTTTCGCTGAAATCAATCCACGTAATATGAGAGATTGTGACCGCCTTGTTGTAGACAAACAACAAAAAACTAAAAGGTTCAGGAATAATTTTATTGTAATGTAATATACGTAAGCACCTATAATAAATTACCTCAGCCAATTAAAGAAATCCCAAATTGACAATTTAACAGGATCCTTACGTTGGCTTCTTGATCATAGATTTTATAAATTGAATGAAGTTTTTGATAGACAATAATAATTAATAATATAATGTGACTTAACTATTGACTTACTAAAGATGAGCCTGACCAACCTTTATGCAACAATTTATGCAGTGAAATATTTAATAAACTGTCAATATTTTGCGTGTAATGGCTGATTACGGAGGTGCTGAATTTTTTGTAATAAGACCATAACAATCCTTTTTCTTGGAATTTTAACTATTTGTAATTGAAAATAAAACCCGGATTATGCTTTTCTGTGTATAAAATGATACCCCAAAAAATGTGTTTTATAATGTCACTGGATCTGACCACGACGTCCAAGTTTCAATTATACTTCCTAAAACTGTTACACTTTACTTAATTATCGATCCATATTAAATTATTAACAACTTCTTTCCAATATTAATTACTTTAAGCAGTTTGCAGGTTGCAGGCACTTGAGAACTTTAATCCTGCTATTAAATTAAGCTGCTTTACCGTATTAGGAAAGAGAAATCATAAAGGAATAACTTGACACGGGAAAGTGTTTACTTGCCAAACACCCGCACTAACCCTTACTTCTCAGCCAAAGCTTAGCGGGAAGAAATTGCACCGTCGACTTAGACTTGTAAGAGAAATCGTGCGCTCTCGTTTTTTATTCCTTTGTCAACATTTCTATAAAATAGGTACAATTTGTTAAATGTAATTGGGCTAAGTATTTTCCTTTTTATGAAACTTTAACTAGAATTTTCCCCTTGACTTTTTGCACGTGGCAATTTGATTCTTGTGTCAATTATGGTTACAGAGAACCCTATGCTTGCTTGTTTCTTCTGAGTAGAGCATTAAGTATATTTAATTAGGATGCTTTCGTCAGTGATTTAGAATGTTGTATGTTAGCCTTTTATCTGCCAGCTGGTGCCTCCCCGCCCTCTTAAGCAGATCTTGAACATAACATAAAGGCGACAAAGGGCGAGATATGCTACCAAGCCTACAAAGCGGACGAATCTCACCCACTTGAAGACTATTGTTTGATTTCCCAAGGATTTCATAAACTGGTTTTTGTTGAAGAATTTAATTCTTGGAGTCTATTCTGATAACTCATACCCGAAATGAAGGTAAGAATCTCCTGAAAATAAGATAAATCAAGGTAGGGCCATTTTGCCATTAGCTGTTAAATACTACTTATTCAAAAATCCTGAGTAGGTATTGTGTATACCTATTGTAAAAAAAAAGTGGCCAAGTGCGTGTCGGACCACGAACAACGAAGGGTTCCGTGCCTATTAAAAAGGTCGTATCGTTACTGCATGAAATCGTATGGCACTTACGTTCTTTTCTTTAAGGAAGTCAGTTTTTTTAGAAATATCTCAAAAACCTTTGAACCGATCTTGTTCAAAACAATTTTCGCTGAAAGAATTTTATAAGTCCATGATTGTTTATATATTTTTAAAATATACGGCTCATAAATTAGAGGGGGGGGGGGACACAATTAGTGACTTTCGGGGCGATTATCTCCGACTCTATTCACTTAATCAAAAAAATTGCTGAGAAACCTTATATTTATTTTGAAAGCCCTATCGATTGATGTGCCACACGTGGGCTAGCAATGAAAAAAAAATTGACTTACAGTTTTATGTATGGAGTGCAACCCTAACACATTTTTTTTTAGTAATTTAATTACAGAACTATGTATGTAGCGGCTAACAAAATACACCTATCCTCAAAATGGTATTCAAATACACCTTATAGTTTTCGAGTAAAATGCCTGTGACATACGGACGGACAGACAGACAGACAGACATGACGAATCCGTAAGGGTTCCGTTTTTGCCATTTGGCTACGGAACCCTAAAAAGCCGGTATGGCGTAAATTTCAAAGTAAGTATTTATTATAAATATTTAGTACCTCATAAATGAACCCTGAATAGCTTACTTACACATGTTACGTGTCTATACCATGGGCGAGAAAAGGAAGGAAGTAAATAAATATTATTTTAATAAATTTACAGTTTAAAAAAAAGGCATTTTTTTTTAGCTAAAGGGATTATTGAAATGACTGAAGCACATCAGTTACCTTATTTACGTCATCATGTCTCCCCCGTTTATCTTAGATGAGCGCAATCACTGAACTTAGTTCTGTGAGCGAAATAGATTCAATCAACTATCCGTGCGATTTCACATTTACTTACACATGTATAATTCTTTATTTTATATTAGTTAACAGTAGGTATAATGTGTAGATGTAGATGCACCTCCCTGAAAGTAATCTGGCGGCACCTAATATGGCGTATGCAAACCTAATTCTACATTTACATTAGACTAAGATGATTATTCATTATATGGTCGTTATAAGTTACTTTATCTACATTACATATTGAAAGGCATGTGACATATGAATCAATACGAAGTCAATGAAAAATAATGTTGCTATGGACGTCAAAGGTTCCTAGGAAAACTCAATAAATCCTGACCACCCTAGTAGTTAGCGTGGTGCGTCGGTGGGACCACAGTCAACAAGCAATTAATTGGCTACCCGCTGGAGCATTTCCGGAAACGTTACGAACCACACATAATAATTTCCAACTCACTGACAACTAAATCTCAAACAGCTTTTATAACCATACGGCCTTTGACGGGGGCAATGTTTACTGACGCTTTAAGGCGCCGTAGGTTCAGGAAGTTAAGCGAACAGAGTTTTTGAAACAATATAATGCGTCTGTTTATAATAATATGGTTTCAAAAAAATACGAATAGTAATCTTGAGGCTATTCTGCTGGGAAATCAGTGCTTCGAAACATGATTAAGCAAATTTCGCTCGATAGAAAAAAATCACGAACATAGGTCTAAAACACACAAAAATACACTTAAAATATTCGTAACAAATTATGCACAAAAGCTATAAATATTAAAATTGCTTCTAAAAATCGGCAATATCATGTTTGAGGGAAATCAGTGTTTACATTTTTATTTATTTAAACGGCTAAAAAATTAAAATTTAAAAACATGATATCCGCGCTTCCGAGCACGCACTTCCATCCCGCTCACGCTTATGCTCAGTGAGAGGGAGAGAAGACCATGAACCTACGGCGCCTTAATAGTACATTGGCTGCGCGCGCCCCTTCGCCCGCCCTATGGGATGAAATATAGCCAATAGGTAACCAGGTAAAATATATATATAATATATTTTTTTTTTATTGTATCAAAACACACAGCAAACACAGCAAAATTAACAGTTAAATTTACGCCAAACTGCATAACAGTTTGTTGGCGAACAGCACTCATGAAAGTTTTCTTATCTATACTGTGTAAAAACATTCATGTCCATTAATTATAACTAAGTACTTACAATATCTATAACATGCAAGACAAGATTTTAAGATGTTGTTGAAGGGAGAATATTACCAAAAATATTATGGACTTTCGTTCTTGAAGTTAGAGTTGAAGATCGTCTGAACGCATATTGAGATGTTATCATAAATAGTAATTGTGAAAGCAGCAATAGCTATGTCTATTCGTTTGTCTGTCCGTCTGTCTGTCTGTCTCTCTTGAGCAAAGGCTGCTTAGTGTTGCGAAAACAAAACATAAGGAGGGTGAAAAGGGGATGAAAATTTGTAATATATAATTATAAATTTAATTCAGTTAAGCAGTTCCGGAGAATAGGTACCCAAAACATACAAACTTACACAGCTACAATCTCACGGCTTTTCCTCTTTATAATATTGGTATAGCTTACTGCAGAGGCCGAGAAGGTGGGTTGCCGGCCAAGTAGATATAGACGGCCGTGCCGTGGCGGTCACGAGGCCAAATAGAGGTACGAGGCTGGCAATTTGTACATGATATTAATCTTTACACTCGAGCTCAAGCAGGCTTAGTTACTACGCATCGCGGCGTCAATATATATATCTGGGTAAAAAAAAAAAAAAAAAACTGTTTATTTAACATAAAAGCATACATTTTTTTAAGGCTTAACTACTAATCTTAAATAATAAAGATTTTTTGAGTAAGGGTTTACTGCGAGGTGAGGTTAAAACAAGTTGCAGGAAAGCGGGGCTGATTACGCTTAGTTACTACGCATCGCGGCGTCAATATACACTCAGAGGCAATGAAAACGGGTCACTTCCCATGGATTACTTTACAAAGTGACCCGTTTTCATTGCCTCTGAGGTAGCGTACCTTCATAGTTCACATTGGGAATTACACTCAGAGGCAATGAAAACGGGTCACTTTGTAAAGTAATCCATGGGAAGTGACCCGTTTTCATCGCCTCTGAGTGTATATATCTGGGTGAACTGCGAGGTGAGGTTAAAACAAGTTGCAGGAAAGCGGGGCTGATTACGCTTAGTTACTACGCATCGCGGCGTCAATATATACAGTGTGGAAGTCTAATACAAGCAAATAATTATACGGTGGTTAATAAAGATCCTAAGACGAGTATTTAGTTAGTTTTTATCCTAAATTACGCCAAAAAAATTTTCCATACAAAATAATTCAGCCCGCAGTGTAAAGCACTCATTACGCAGCATCACTTTACTAAAGCTGATTGACAGGTAGGTACTTGTCAGACTTTTTGACAGTTGTTACGTGGTGTATTAGCTGTGTGCATTACATTGCTGCTTGATATTTTTTCAAAAATTATTTACATGCTTTAAATTAAGTCTAACTTAAAAAGTCCTGTTAATTCATGATTACGGTACTTAATCCTATACCTGATTTAATTATTTGCTTGTATTAGACTTCCACACTGTATATCTAGGTGAACTGCGAGGTGAGGTTAAAACAAGTTGCAGGAACGCGGGGCTGATTACGCTTAGTTACTACGCATCGCGGCGTCAATATATATATCTGGGTGAACTGCGACGTGAGGTTAAAACAAGTTGCAGGAACGCGGGGCTGATTACGCTTAGTTACTACGCATCGCGGCGTCAATATATATATCTGGGTGAACTGCGACGTGAGATTAAAACAAGTTGCAGGAACGCGGGGCTGATTACGCTTAGTTACTACGCATCGCGGCGTCAATATATATATCTGGGTGAACTGCGACGTGAGGTTAAAACAAGTTGCAGGAACGCGGGGCTGATTACGCTTAGTTACTACGCATCGTGGCGTCAATATATATATCTGGGTGAACTGCGACGTGAGGTTAAAACAAGTTGCAGGAACGCGGGGTTGATTACGCTTAGTACTCCAGGCAAAATACGGTTTTAAAAAACATTAATTTGTAATAGCGTTTTTTTTGTTGATTTCATTTGAAAATGTTATTCTAAGATGATTTAGTCAAGAATCCGACAAACTTTCCACCCGGAAGTAATTATGTAGATTTAAATGAAGCTGATGATGATGAGCTAATGAAGATGTAGATGAATGATTTGAATGAATCTTTTTTTGTACGATTTATCTACAATATTATAGAGCAAATGTAAATGAACCAAAATAAAGACAAAAACATTTATTAATATTTTTACTGACTTTTTAGAAGCCAGTTAACTTATCATTTTTTCGATGTCTGAAATTTGATCGGATTTTGTCGCTGGGTAACTATTTAATTGATAATATATCCGTTATACATAAAAAAAAACTATTATAAATTATTTCCAAAATTTACATTTTTTCCATACAAGTTGTCAGTTCATTGCCTGGACTATAGTTACTACGCATCGCGGCGTCAATATATATATCTGGGTGAACTGCGAGGGGAGGTTAAAACAAGTTGCAGAAAAGCGGGGATGATTACGTTAGATTTATAAAAATGTACAACAAAATTCCCACCAAGGTAAAAGCTGAGGAAAAAGAAGATCTATTTAAACTTAAGTTAAAAAAACTATTTATAGGAAAAGCGTATTATACCGTTCACGAATTCTTAAATGATAAAAATTTGATTATGGCTTGTGTAAAACAAGTTACAAAACAGCGGGGTTGTAGATACGCAAATTGTTTATTACTTACTAAGTATGTTCATAATATATCTTTAGCTACGTATACTACCTAATTGCTCACTTCAATTACAAAATACAAGATGTTAAAGGAAATTGTCGTAATAAAAGCAGAGTTTCTATTAAGTACGTAATTATGAAGGCCGAGACGTAAAAGCGATGAAGATCGTGTGTTACAGCTCAATCCTTGTGTCCTCGCAAGTACGAGGAGCTACGCCGCGTTCAGAACGAGAACAACAAATTAATATTTCATATTTTCGAGGGCACCTCTCGTTACATGTTCCGCGCCCAATTTTGCACGAAACTGGCTGAGATTTAATTCCTTCGCAGACATACTTGTAGAGCGCTAGTGAACCTAATAAGTTTCTGTCAAAAATTCCAATTTTGTTTTAAGCTTTGACTGTACTTGTTTTGCACAACTATCAATTACTCCTTGTGGAGGCTTGAACCCAAGCACGAGTTTACCTCGTGTATACTGTGTAGTTCTGCACGGCTATCACGCGACGACGCGCGAGTTCTCTCGGTTTTCTCGCACTATACGTCTCTCTCTCTTCTTAGAGCACTTACATAGAACAAGATGTATAGTGCGAGAAAAATCGAGAGTACTAGTATGTCGCGGCCGTCCCATGATAGACGAGCAGGAGTTATATATATATATGTATATGCTTACATACAAACAGTGCAAGTTAAATAAAATTTCGAACTCAAAAAGCTACCGGCGACTATCCTAGTCTCGGGTTTCATATCTAAGTAATAAAATATTTTATAAACTATGTATGTATGTATGTAAATACTTTATTGTACACAAGACACAGGTAAAAATACAGACAAAAAAAAGTTAAACTATGTATTTTTGCTTTAAACCGCATGTGGCTATAAAATGACGAAGAGTTCGCGTTTCGCAACGCAGCGCGAGGCTGTTATTCGGAACGCGCTAATGCGCCTCACTTCACCCGTAACACCTAACGAAACTAGACCTCTACCTACGCTTAGTTACTACGAATCGTAACTTCAAGATATATTTGTGGGTGAACGGTGTGGTGCCATTAAAACAAGTTACAGAATAACGGGACAGCTGTCGAGTGCCGATACACGCAGCACCACGTGTAAACTAGCAACCCCTCTGCCGCTACACACGCTCCACAATAGGCAGCTTCCACGCATTAATCCGAACTCATTATATTACAATGGAGGTGCTTAATAATCATCTTATAAGACAACCATTGTTCATACTTCGGTATCTCTCGGTATATTAGGTTCCTCTAACGTTCTTTTTCCGACGAACTGTATATCAATGTATGGAACGCCGTCGGGTCAGGGGACCGATTTTTGACTTTCGAGCGCTCGACTCTTTCACTCGAAAACTGACCAAAATTATGAAATGCTATTTTGAAATAGCGATAGAAAATTTAAAAACGAGTGGTATTGACCACTCGTATTAAATTATATTGGCAGAAAGTAAGTGCTTGCCATTTTGACACTACAAACGTATTTACTTTTATTTGATTTTCGAGCGCTCGAAAGTCAAAAATCGGTCCCCTGATCTCTGCCTCAGCGGAGCAGGAAACGAAGGCTATGAAATTACACAAACTAAGTTAGAGTGCTCTGCTGTAGCTATAATATTAAACGCGGGATACACAGTGGAAATTCGTTGCGTTTGCTGATATTCAGTCTAAATACAGTTGTTAATTAAAATAAGTTCACTCAAATTACTTTGTTTGTTAGTATTTTTTTTTAACTCCGAGAGAACTCCGTAGGAGTGTGGCTGGCGTGCGTACGTACCGTCTCTTCGCGGTGAGACACTATAGGTACTGAGACGAGTCACACACACATAGATAACGTGCATGTACAATTTCAACACAATTATGCTCCGCCTGACTTCTTGAGATAATAATCAATCAATATAACATAATAGTAATATAAGCTTTCTATAGTGGCATCAGTTAGTTTTTAATCCTAGTGCTACCTACTGGCCAGTGAATTGCATGCTGGTCGCCGTTTGATTTATCGTTGTTTGCTTGGCTACAATAAATCAGTTCTGTTGATTTATTCTGGTGTCCCGATTGTGCTCTCTGCTGAGTTTCTATTGAAGTTTAACTACGTGGTAGTTACGGTAATTGGTAGGCCATTAACTAATGTTGTGGTCAGCATACATAGCTCGTAGGACAAGAGGTCTTGCAATTTGCAACAGGCTTATACCCTTTTCACGAACAAATTATTCAATTAAAATGTTTTTGTTTCGTGTTATTTTTAACGAGGAAGTTACCCCGATCATTTTATAAACGATATGATACAGAGAAAGAATATAATGGAAAAAAAAACCATCTTCATCTTCGTCGTCGTCGTCGACATTTTAATTAAATAATTTGTTCGTGAAAAGGGTATAATGTACACCAGCGCCATCTCTCTCGCTAAGTCCGAAACTACCTGATGTGGTTCGATTAGAATGGAGCGGGCGAATAGCTCGCCTATTAGAGTGGTGCCAAGACTGTGAAACAAGTCTATAATTAGATACACTCGATACAAAGAGGGCGCTAGTCTTAGCGGGAATATAGTGGAAAAATATACAACTTCCGTCACTGTCCTCGTAGCTCAGTTGGTAGAGCAGTCTAGGCGTTAATAGAAAGGTCGCAGGTGCGAATCCTGTCGGGGGCTACAGACGAAGATGGTTTATTTTTCCATTATATTATTTCTGTGTATCATATCGTTTAGGGCTTATTTATTTTAACGTCAAAATCCATTGACAACAACTTACATACATATACATAACTTGCATGTAACCAATATGTCAAATCAAAATAAACATTACAATAAAAAAAAAAAAAAAAACAAAACAAAATAGACATGAATTAAGACAGCCAGTAACAGCGGCGTCCCAAGCAGCACGCGAGTCTCTCCAGGCCCCGTAGCATGGATGGCGTTATCACGCGATAAGTGACAGGATAGAGCTTCCGTCCCTGGCTGACACCGTTCGATAGAACGAGACGACGCGCCTATCCTCTCACTTATCGCGTGATAACGCCATCCATGCTACGGGGCCAGGACACGACTAACAAAGTCACGACGGCTTTTGAGACCGAAGGATTTTCCATATTTCTTTGTCTTCCATATATTCTTCGATCTTGTAGTATCCTCTCTTCAAAAGAGCATGTTTTATATATTTTTTTATTGAATAATATAGAAGATCCCATGCAACTTTGTTGTAGAACCTTATACAGTTAGCCAAAAACAATTTATTAACTTTCTGCAAACGAAATTTTGGGACAGATAATTTATGTCTGTTTCGTGTATTTCTACTATGGACATCAGACTGCTTCTTGAAGGACTTTATATTTCTGTGTGTATACATAATCACGTCCAGTACGTACTGCGAAGCTACTGTGAGGATACCTATGTCCTTAAAGCGTTCTCTCAGCGAGTCTCGAGAGCCAAGATTATAAATCGATCGGATCGCTCTCTTTTGAAGGACAAAGATAGTTTCTATATCAGCTGCTTTCCCCCAGATCAATAAGCCATATGACATGATACTGTGGAAATAACTGAAGTATACTAGGCGAGCCGTCTCCACGTCTGTCAATTGCCTAATTCTTACAGCATACGCGGCAGAGCTTTCACAATATACAATTACAATATAAATTAAAGCTAGCTTAATCTATATGAATTTATATTATGATCGTCAAAGAGAATAAGAATTGTAATAAAATGTCAAGTTGCATTTGGTTTAAATTATAGCCAGCTTCTCTCCATTTAATATAATAGCTGTCTCAACCTGCCTTACATTTGGCAACGTAAACTTCACACATTTCGTTTTCTTTGCATTTAGAATTAGATTATTTGCCTTAAACCATTCAAGCACTTCTTTCAAAATTGCATTTATATGGTCGAAGTCACGTATTTTCCTATCAACTTTGAAAATTAGTGAAGTGGCATCAGCAAATAGAACTATGTCACATTTATTGTTTATAAAATACGGCAGGACGTTTATGTACACAAGAAAGAGAAAAGGTCCCAGAATTGAACCTTGGTACACCGAGCTTCACAGTCGTGCCACTTGACTCAATCCCGTTAACGACCACTTTTTGAGTTCTTTGGCCTAAGTAAGACATAATAAGGTTTAGGTCTTCAGCTGACAGTCCGTAATAACAACAAATTTTAATTATCGTAACCGCATTATTATTGATATTAATAATATTATGCGTTTGTTAATAAGTATCTAGTGACCCGAGCCATGCATCGGAAATCATTGATTTCAATACCTGGGTGGATTTTCAAAGGAACTTTTTTAGGTGTCCCAACTTGTGACTCACAAGCCAGTTATAAAAAAAAAAATCACCATTATTTTTACACAATGAGGACGTAAAGGTATAAGATAGGCATAACATAACTTCAAACATTATTGGTTTAAACAAAACCAAGAAAAAAATACGTTTAATGTGTAAATTACACTGCGCAGCAAGTCTGTGAGGCCTGTCACATTCGCTGATTCCTTCAAACAAATGTAAGCACAACATCATTTCTGAATAACTTATTTAGAAGTATTTATTATACATCATTAGAAAGTCAATTGTTATGATTAAATAATGTTTTATTTAAAAGAAGAACGGCCACTTGTCTCTGTCACATGTTTAGTCAGTAAATGACTTCGCGCAAATACCTGCTGATATCTAGTTGACCAACGGCACTGTAGTCCAGGCAATGAACTGACAACTTGTATGGAAAAAATGACAATTTTGGAAATAATTTATAATAGATTATTTTTTATGTATAACGGATATATTATCAATTAAATAGTTACCCAGCGACAAAATCCGACAAAATTTCAGACATCGAAAAAATGATAAGTTAACTGGCTTCTAAAAAGTCAGTAAAAATATTAATAAATGTTTTTGTCTTTATTTTGGTTCATTTACATTTGCTCTATAATATTCAAGATAAATCGTACAAAAAAAGATAATGCATGCTTCATTTAAATCTACATAATTACTTCCGGGTGGCAAGTTTTTCGGATTCTTGACTAAATCATCTTAGAATAACATTTTCAAATGAAATCAACAAAAAAAACGCTATTATAAGTTAATGTTTTTCAAAACCGTATTTTGCCTGGAGTCTGGAGTACTGTCGCCATGTATGTTTGCAATATTACGAGAAACTACGTCAGTTGTGCTTAGGCTGTGAAGTGAGCGGACGTGCGGCTCCGCGTTTTAAAGTGGTTTACGAGGTAAGTGTCTCACGCTCGTTCTCTAAGAAGTCATTTCCATGGATTTGAGCACGTAGAACATCTTTAATTGAGATCATTTTTTTACATTTGATAGGTCGTTTTGTTATTATGCTTATGTTAACACATTCATTGCCCAGAATCGCTACGCGCTACGCTCGAAGCCGATCCCGTGGTTTTCCTCGTATGTAGCGGAAAGCGACTACGGCGGTCTGACGCATATGTGTCGTCATGGGCCCTGAATGGGTTAAGATCATGTATTACTGGCGCGTATCGTTTAGCCTTAATAATAAAATAGGTTCATGGGCATCATTCGCTGGCGTCATTTCGCTGTCTTTCTGTCCACGTAAATAACGAACACGCCACGAAAATGACGGTTAAAGCTTTATTTATCACAAAATGGTCATGTTATTATTTTTATTGCAATCTCACATGGTAATAATATTTATATAATATTTCGCTTTTATTCTGTTTACATAACCTGTAGGGTAAAGGCACCAGTGGTCAGCCATATGTTTTTTTTAACCATAAGTAACACAATCTTTAGCCAGTAATAAGTTGTCAATTTAATTCATTGATACCTCATTTATTAAAAATGTATTATCTAGTCTTGGGTAGGACATGAAATTAAACTGAGTTTGTATTAGCACCTCATATCCAAAAATGAGGTAGTTCAATGTCCTACTTCAAATGAGGTGAGATAGCCATCTAATAATTAACATCTATTGGAAGTAAAAACAAGGTTTTTTCAAATGTACAATAGGCCACCAAATTACTTTCATGTTGAATACCTGGCTGCTCACCTTCGGGACTTGGTCTCCAGTTTCAGTTGCAATACACCTGGGGTCAGTTAGTGTTCGTGGGGGCTCACCCACGGGCCTTTCAGCCTTCGAACTCGCATAGCGACCGCTCTCTAAAAGCATGCTTAGGTCCTTTCATTCCTACGGAAAGCTCAGCCTTCGGCTTGCCTCCCCATATACCTTCAGGAATTCGGCCCTCAACAGGTTTCACTTGCAAGTTACTCGGAGATAACGAGTATCCGTGTGGGCTCGGCCTCGGACCTTAGGCTCGCATTGAGACTGCTCTCTGAAGGATTGCTTTAGGCCTTTAATTCTAATGAAAAGCTCGGCCTTCGGCCTCGCCTTGCCTCGCCTCGCCGCTCACCTTCGGAACATTGGCCTCAGGTCTCGCTTGCAAGACACCTGAGGATAGTGAGTATCCGTCGGGCTCGCTCTAGGGCCTTCGGACCTAGAGCATAGGGAGCGCTCTTTAAAAGGATACATTGGGCATCTATATAATATTATTGACGAACAAGTTTATGAGGGTTTTTATTTAGATTCGAAGTGAACTGTTACACGTACACCGCACAGTCTATGTAAATGAAATCTTTATTTTCTTATTTGTCAGATCTATGGTTAAGCATAAGAATATCATGTCATCATCATATTAGCCGAAAGACGTCCACTGCTGGACATAGGCCTCCCCCAAAGAGTGCCAAAGTGACCGGTTCTGCGCCACCCGCATCCAGCGGACTCCAGCAACCTTTACCAGGTCATCAGTCCACCTTGTGGGGGCCTACCCACGCCGCGCTTTCCGGTACGTGGTCGCTACTTGAGAACCTTTCCGTCGCAACGGCCATCGGTTCTACGTGCTATGTGCCCCGCCCACTGCCACTTAAGTTTAGCGATTCGGAGGGCTATATCGGTTACCTTCACGCAGAGAAACTCCCAACATAGAATATAATGTACTTAAACCATAATTTATACGCGTACGAAGTCGCGGGCAGAAGCTAGTGTTCAATATTCTTACTTACCTTTCTCCACTACATACAATATCGTATTGTAGATGGGGGAAACTTATTTAGTAGTCATTTCGCTGTCCTGAGCGTCATTTCGGTGGCGCAAGTAAATCCAATCCTTGTTTGCTACTAAACTTTTGACTTTTAACTGGTGACCTATGTCCCTTTAAATTTTCAATTAAAAGGTGTTACGTATCTTTTAGAAATTGTCAAGGTAAATATTATATTCCATTAACAATTCACAGTTTTCGAACACAACCGTCATTTCGCTGTCCTGAGCGTTATTTCCGTGGCGCAAGAAATTTCAACCCTTGTTTGTTACTAAACTATTGACTTGTAAATGGTGCCTTATGTACCTTTAAAGTTAAAATTAAAAGATGTTTCGTAGACACTAGTCATTTTGCTTAAATTTTAAAAAAATATGTCACGAAAATGACGCAAAAATGTAATTTCAAAAATTCACCCATCTTATAAACAGTTTCTCGTAATTTTAAATTGCCCCGTTCTAACTAATGGAATTAGTATGCGGCGGAGCTTTCGAATGCATATTTATTAGTACCTACATTATATTTGTCGCACAAATTTCTACAATCAGGAGCAAAAAAATGGGTGCAATATTTCAGTCGTTATGTGACACGCTGGAGTGTGCTATCTACCAACTACCAATTGTCGTGTGTTTATTTAATCGGTTCTTATGACAGCTATTATGATTTAATTAATGAACGCAATGTGTGGAGCGATCAAAGCAGATTACTTATAAATTAAACATATGCCGTATACAGAATTACAGATATATATCTGCAATTCTGTATACTGTATACACAAACATAATTAGAATTTACAAAATGTTTTTAGTAACAGCGGTTGAAATTGGTAGAAAAAGAAGACTTTTCTCGAATATAGGGGGAAGGTACATTATTTTATTACCCAGGTTCATGATAGTAGGTACACTTTGAAATGATAAAATGGCTTCGAAAGCTTACAACGGTCATTCTCCTGACAGGCATTTTAGTATGTCCTCGCATTTAAAATATAGAAATCTATTGAATATAGCAGATTTTATAATCAGAATATATATTACTGATGTTCCAAATGTTAACCGAGACGAAGCAATAATAAATACATAGGTACTCTTTCATTACTGATTCAAAAACGTACTTCCACTTGGTCCCAATCTCTTCCGAACACCCCTATCTACTTTTAAGAATGTTTGTGCATTAAAACATAATATACCTACTCGTAAAGATTTACATTTCAAGGCAAATGTTTTATTTGTAACAACAACGGGCCGCGCGCTGTCAGGTAGGGAAGTGGGCGGATCTGCGGCAGGCAGTTACGCCGCTGCGTTTCAGTGGATGAGCCATTTCGTCATTTTGCATTTTTCACCGTCTGCCACTGAACAAAAGAAAATTTGTCAACCCTCGCGTTTCCGATGCATTCTGGGTTTAATTTTAGTCTACATTTTATGCATTAATATTATAAGCTCACACATGCTTAATTTAATAAAAATGGTATTTATGCTTAATCCCCAAATCAGATCTACTTTGAGATTTGCGTAAAGTTATCTTCACCATAATAGCCGTAAATTGCCGTCACTAATTTGAAATATTGTATTAAGTTCAGCATATCTCAAAAGCCTTTCTAAACATGGGCGTTGATTATTATCGGAGCGTCATACTCGTATGTGTTTACTACTTATACATACTTACATATTCACCGATAATAACAGAGCATACCGCCCGCTCCGTCATATGTCACCCCGTGGCTTTTCTTGCGCTCTTTGTATTATGCGAACGGAGCTGCGGAGGCAGCATACAAGTTATATTTGTATAAACACAAGTACCTACTACCCTAGTTTGTTGGGGGTGCCAAAACCAAAAAATCTAGTGATATATCAAGATGCAGAATTTTATGAAACGAACGTTGATTATATACTATAATACGAAAATTATGAAAACTCAACTCGTCAAACCGTAATTTTTTGTTTCTGCGAATGGATTGGCCAGTCAGATGCATATACCGTAGTACGTCCGAAACATGGCCACCTACACAAACACAAGGCTCCGGACTATCTCCAGCGCTGGTTTATAGCAATCAACGGTTCTGCAGACAACAAACAATACTGTAAACGTAGAAGTATCCACTTCAAAACGTATTCTTCTTGTATTTGTTGAATAAAGCCTTTGAAAACGAAAGGCAATCGGTCACTAGTGCCTGGACTCGTAGCGCGAGCCTTATGATGAACCCTACTTAATGTCTTCTTTTAAGTATTTGGTGATGGTTTAACAGTTTTTTTTTTGTATGTAACTACTACGTACGTACGTTGCGTTTTTTTTATGTGTACTCGTAGTATTCCATTATATAATTCCATTTTAATATTGAAACATTCACTGGCACTGGCAAAAATCACTAGTAGCCGATTCCTGGCAGTGAATGTGTTAATAATAATATAGCTTGTTGTAAGTAGGTCCAACATTTACGAGTAAAACAAGCTCGACGGGGGCAAAGGCGTCACTGATTTCGGACAGATTTTAAAATTATAAATAATATTAAAGGTATTGAATTATTCTTACGTAAAGCATTCTTACGCAACTCTTCAATAATCATTAACTTCTTCGCTACATCATATGTAAGACAGTGGTAGCTTTTTTTAATGAGAATTCTAGACGCATTTTAAAAATGCGTCTTTTTCAAATAATTTCTAAACTTTGAAGACTTATTCCTTTTAAAATGATGAGGTTCGCAATATCTTCAAGTATATTTATTGCTATTATTGCAAATAACAAAAAAACGTTAAAGAATGAGCTGAGATAGATTGGTAAAATTGGGCAAAATGCGTGTAATTATGTAGACGCTACGTCGCTACGACTAAGAGAGGTTAGGGCACAGCGCTTGAATCTGGAGCAGCCCGACTGGGGGAGTACCTACGCCTTATAGAAGACCACAGCCATAATAACACTGCTGCCTACTCCGTAGGTATGTAGTGTTGTGTTCTTGATGGTGAGTAAGGTTCCCAGAGCTCCAACCCCAACCCCCCCTTCTAATGATGATGACGCAGTTAAAGAGGTTACCCCAGGAGGGTACCAGCTGCACTAGCGCTGGAGAATCCCTCTCTGGGCTTCCATGCTCAGGTAACATTATACCTGAGCGTGGACGCCAAGACCGCCCCACGTCGTACTCTGGGGGGGGAGGCAAAACCGCGCTCATTCATCTGCCATCTGCCCGAGGCAAGAGCAAGGCAGCTCCGGCAATCCTTGCTACGCTGGCCGTGGACTTCTGCAACATCAGGGGTTTACATTCCAATCTTAATGCTGTCCACTTACACCTCGAGACTGCAAAGCCGGCCTTGATTTCTTGACCGAGACGCAGATATCGACTCCAGCGGACACCTCACCTCTCCTACCCTGGGTACGGACTCGAACACTCCTTTTCGCCCAGCCCAAGTAGCAATCGCGAATAAGGTTAAATCTAGAAGTTCTGTAATCTGCCCTTACTTAGTTTTGACTAGGAAAGAAAATATTTTTTTTAGCCTACTTTTAAATAGTAGTAAAATAGTATCATAATAATTTTACTTTAGATAAGTATGCGTTTCTAAAACCGATATGTACAGTAAAACGTTGTACGATACACGTGCGAATAGGTAATTCACAACTCGTGTCGATTTAAAACACTCCCTTCGGTCGTGTTTTAATTTATCACCACTCGTTGCGAATTTCCTATTTTCGGCACTTGTATCGTAAATAACTATTTCACTTCAAAAATAAAGAGTACGCACAAGTCGTGCAGAAAAGTATAACTAACCGTTTAAAATCCATAGCATTACTTCAATCGTCATAGTGGAATAATAAATAAGATTCGGGTAGACTTAGCAGTGACGCCACGCGTTTGTATGACACAACTTCTTCCTACGTGGCCGTCGCGGAAACTGACGAATTGCGAGCTTGTTATTTCATTCACACACATTTGCGTAAACAGAACCGGTAGTCAACTAAATTAGGCTTCATTTGTGTAAAATATGTTTTATTGTAGATCAAACGGTTTGCTTTTAAAATGCGTATTTTGAAATGCCGCGGTAATGGAAGCCGAATTTGATACCCCCGGTAATAGGCGCCGTTACCTTATTCCTGTGTATGTAAAGTTATTCATTGTATGGGAAAAACATTAATTTTGTGTAGGTAATGTTATACGGTGCGATATACAGTTAACGTGCGATTGGAGATATTCTGATTTCAAAAAATTACACACAATGGAAAAGGACTTCGAGCACTGAAACTGTGTTAATAGCTTTACGTGCGCGCAATTACCCCATGACTCATTTTGCCAAGATTGAAAAATCAATGTGGCATAATTTGCATGACAATACTTCTAAAAATACTTAAATCAGTTTTAGTAAAAATAATAGTCCGTAGGTACTATCGGCTGCAATAATGCATGGACACCTTACGGCCTAGTTTCGCTTGAATGGTTTGACGTCTTCAACTCACATAGTTGCACGTTGTGTGCAATAAATAAACTAGATGGCGTTCTTGGCGATGGTATTTGAACATCGCGGAACATAAGCCAATTTACTATAAATTTACACCTATTATCACCAGAAGTATTCTCCTAATAGTGTAATTATACTAATTATTAGCAAATACCAATTTACAATAGCTTTATTTAAGTGTGATACAACTGATATGTCAATGCTATATTTCCACTAGTAATTAAAATGATGCGACAGCCCAGTGGATTGAGACATGTGCTATAAACTCGGCAGCCAAGATCGATCGAAGATCGATTCCCTGTTAATGGTAGAATAAGTTATGTTTTTGCTTTTTTATAGTTTTGTATTTCTAGATGGAAGTTTTTTAGATATAAATAAAAATCGTTTAATGAAATAAAATATTAATAACTTAAATAATTAAGACAGCTTTTTTTGTTTTTATTGTGTTTATTTCGTTAACTACAGTACTGCTAACGCAGTTTTTTAATAGAACTTAGTAATAGTTACTTAGCAACTTTTCTAACATTTAATTAAGGTGATAGCTTAAGTTTCATTTCCGAAAATTGGAAAAAGATTGAAGCTATACCCCCAATAAATATAACATTAACAATTATTAACTTAAGGCCGGGTTATCTAACATTCAAATCAATCGAACGGATTTAGATGTTAATTGACATACTTATACATATATATATCTATACCTATGTGAGCGTTCAAATAATGAAAACTGTTATTGATTTTTTAATAATGATAATAATATTATTCGGACTTTCACGGTTACTTACACTAGTTAGAACTTATGATTATATAGTTAATAATAAGTAATAATAACTCACAATCACATTTCGAATAGTAAAGCGATAAAAAAAATGCAAACATCATACCTACTAAGCAATGTTTTTGTTTTTAATTTGTCTAGCATAACCCGGCCTTTTCCTAAAACATAATGTATAAATCTAAATGTAAACTGCACTGCACTGTTTGGTCGGCTTCTTCACCTTCTCCATGTTAGGAACTACGCGAACATTATCATACGTATTATTACGATATCATAAACTTAAACGGCCGTGTTCACTGGATTTAAAACACTTCACCATCATTTAAATTCTATAGGGTAAATTACAACCGTGCCGTTTTCTGTGCATCTGTTAGCAACGGCGAACTGTGTCTTCAACTCTTCACTTGCGTGGAAGTGGCTTATCGGTTATAAGCAACTTTCTTCGTAGGTCATCACCATTCACCATAGCTGCACGCTGAATAATGGTATGATTGAGACCTGATCTACTAGATCCTTCCTTTTGTGCCCATAAAACAACCGTTTTTTCGCTGTAACAACAGTATTACATAATAACAACAATGTATAAGATACGAGTAGGTAATTAGATTAAGTATCATTAATATTACAAAACATGTAAAAACTACTTACGTTTATACATTATATTAAATAGCAATTAACTGTGATCTTTTAAAGATCAATCGATAACTCATTGCTATATTAGTAAAGAAAGGAATCAATTGGTAAACGGCTAACGAATGAATACGAAGTGAGTGTAATAAAAAAGATTACGGTAGTTATATGTCATCTATCTACCTTCTTCAATTATTATACTAAACGTAGTCGTAATGGATATCTGTAGGTATAAAAAAACAAACTGATGATTAATTTCAATCTACCATCCAAATGGCAAATGGCCCAGTGGCAAATAGACTGCAGTTTAAAGTCGACCTGAGAATTCGGGTTCAAACCCGCGGCCGCGTCCAGCCAAATTATGTTTTTGTAATTTATTCGATGTTTGGAGTTCGCTCTTAGTGCAAAACACTAACAAGAAGAAGAAAATTTAATAATACCTCCACGAAGGTGTGTTGTTAAAAACAAAAAATCGGGAATGCGTTAAAGTTGACTCGATAAATATACAAAAATAGTAGGTGGTGGTTATCCAAGTAAATAGAAATTTCGAAGACGCGGACGAAAACAATTTTTATTTCATTAAAAATCAGCTAACAACGCCATCTAGTGAAATCTCGCTTAACTTTTGAGGCTTACATTTACATTTATAATAATACTACACGTTGTGCTCATAGATGGCGTAGGATTCGGCGGACAAGCGAAACTGTTTCTGAATTGACCATGGACTTTTGCTGTCTAGTGTACGTGTGAGCCAACTCGCGATGATTGCGTTAATTACCAAAACATCTCGTTGACATAAAGAAAAATCATGATCAAGACGGATTTGTTCACTTAGGTTGGGCCCCGCGTTGGTCTGTAAGGCAGTCATTTTCAAAATAAATATGATCGTTTAAAACGCCCTCTATGTTATTTCATGTCGTCAAATTAGTTTAAATGAGTATTAATTACCTAGAGGGCAGGAGCTGAATTCTTCGTGTGTCACGTCGACTTGGCTGAAATCCGTTTTAGAGTTGGTGACATTTACATATCTAATGATTAATAATAAATATATTTTTTCTATTTCTGGCCAGCTTGCACTAATTATTAAATTCCAGCTAGAAACCAACCCGTTGTTCCCACACTTGATCCCATATAGTCAGTTGTTCGCGCTCAAGTCTTTACAAGTATCTTTAGCCAAATCATCTATTCTTAATGATGTTTCAGGATTAATGAGTAGGTACGTATAACGGTAAGCAAATTTAAAAGGAAATATTTTTCAAAAATGATGTTTACTTTCCGAGATTTGTCCCACTGAAAACTTGTTTAAGAGAAACATTGGAAAATCATAACGGGTCGCTGTTGAAATATTTGTACCGACAATTCATTCATGCCGTGAAATTGGATGATTTAACTAAATTTAAGTTTTGGGTTTCGGGTATGAATACGAATAGGTTTTTGCTACATATTATACTTTTAAATGTAATGTCAATGTGAACAGAATATAATAGAATAGAATAAGTTTATTTCACATATCCTGCCGAAATCGGCGTAGAAATATTATTAAATTTATGTAAATCACAAACATTCAAATAATCAAGACATAACAATTAATTAAAAATAAAACACGGCAAATTAATGATAAAAAATAATAAGACTGACAATTAATTATTCAAAAATTTATTTATAGAATAAAAACAAATGTCAAGCAGCCAGTTAAATAATTTCCTGTCAAATTGAGTATTTGGCAAACATTTCAAGTCATTTGGAACTCTATTTTACAATTTTATTGCCATAATATAAGCATTTTTACTAAAAAAAATAACTTTCTGTCATTCTGTTCATAATTGAAAAATAGTATTGGTGAGTGTAATTTCATTCAACTTATTGCGAGACCTTATAGGTATTACATTTTATTCGCATACGAATGATTGATATGTGCATTTATGTCACATAAAATATACACGTTTGATAAATTATGAAGAAAAAGATCACCTTCATGTGGTAGCGTAAAGTCGGAAGCTTTTATACTAATGAAACTTTGCCTGTTGTTCGTTGTGCCAGTGACTTGCGCGGGCGTGTCAATTATTCTTACTGAAACGTACAACCGCTTAGTGAATTCATATTCTTGTTGTGGTAAAATAACAAGTAGGTTATACAATCCTACCCCCATAGGTCCGCAGAAAAGGTGTCTATGATCTATGACACCCACGTCTATGAGCGTATACCCTATTCCAGATAAGCTTAGAACAATCGTGCGGTCATCGTCATGCGATTACAAGGAAAACTATTTTGAAATGCAATAAATATTTATATTGTTATGTTGGAAAAGCACTTAATTATTGAAATATGTAAACCTATAGTACAATATTTCCCTTTGTTGCCTTAGATAAATTAAGAAATGTAGACGATTGTGTTCGTAAAAAATCTAATGGAATGACCCTCTCTATTGCCCTTTGGGTGAGTTTGAGCCTTCTTATGAAGGCCATGTTGGGAGTTTCTCTGCGTGATCGCATCAGAAATGAGGCTATCCGCAGCAGAACCAAGGTAACCGATATAGCCCTCCGAATCGCTAAACTTAAGTAGTGCAGTGGGCGGGGCACATAGCACGAAGAACAAGGTGGACTGATGACCTGTCAAAGGTTGCGGGAGTCCGCTGGATGCGGGTGGCACGGGACCGGTCACTTTGGCACTCTTTGGGGGAGGCCTATGTCCAGCAGTGGACGTCTTTCGGCTGATATGGTGAATATGGAATAAGGTATAGGCACTATTTAATTATCCTTCAATTATGTTTATTATGTAGGTAAATCCCTGACCTAAATAAAGATCAAAGTTCAGCTTGAAGCGTCATATTCCTTTCAAAATGATAGTTAATGAAATACCTCGTCAAGTTTACGGTCTGCTACCTCCGCATGGAAACTCGTCAAAGTGGTGGTTTATTACACCGGTTTATAATCTCAACAATGTACAATATCATAATCATGTTTTATCTACGGACATACTCGTATAATTAGTGCTCTAAAATGCGTTCAGAAACCGTATAGAAAATGACCAGCATTATTACAACCAATTTTACTATGAGAACTTTCTTGGCTGTGGTAGTAGGTAAAATCTGTACTTTAATGTTATTACAGTACAGATATTTGTAAGGTTATGAGTTTAAATTTGGAACAGCTGTCAAAACTCAAGTGGGTCTCTATTCTAGTATTCATAGATATTAAAACAGTTATCGATGCGAAACGTCAATTCAGTAGGTATGTTTTATAATATAAACCGCAGGACATTTGATCTCAAGTGGCAAGTGAATAGGGACTTCATTCGTTTGTCTATGATTTTTTTAAAGATATTCGTCTTGACGTAGGATCGAATTGCCGCCATTACTGTTGTCATTTCTTTGTTGGTTTTTTGCTGTTACGAAAGTAGAATTGTGAAAAGTTGTTTGTAATTCACATTTTAGTTGAAAATATGAGTAGTAGTGACTCCGAGAACGATATGAACACTCCGTCGGATATCGTAAATGCAGCCACGATTGCAACAAGATATTTTACAGGTAGCATTATAGTAACAATGCAGGTCATTTCCCTACGGCATCTGAACCCATCTTAGAGTACTTATGATATGTGTGTAGATGAAGTAGTGTATGCAACTGTACATAATTTAGCCTTAAAACACTCGTGTGATCCTATTATGAACACACTCGTGTTTTAAGGCCTCTGATTATGTATCAGTTGCATAAACTAAGTACTATGTATGTTACATACTTTTCTGCTGTAATCACTAACTACCAATCGCATAAATGCTGATATCAATCCATACTAGTATTATAAATGCGAAGTGTGTCTGTCTGCCTGGCTGTCTGTATGTCTGTCTGTCTGTCTATCTTAATATCATCCCCCAAGGGGTTAAAATGGGGGGGTGAAAGTTTATATTCTTGTATGTTCCACGCGGACGGAGTCGCGGGCAGAAGCTAGTCGTCGTATAAATACCGGCCTCGATAACTCACTCGATATCTTTTTTTGGTAGGTTGCTGAGCAGCAAATTTAATAAAAGCCTAACGAAGGTAACAAGCGAAGTTTGCACATTATATTGAAATACTCCGGCTCCAATTTAGACACCAAAGCGTCAACTCCAAATTGTTCTTTGGTAAAAATGTATTTAAACATTACAATAACGAAATGACAATGGTGTTCGTCACCATCATAATTGTAAGTTTTCAATTCAAGGATTCATGAACGTCACGGTGCAACAAATGTTTTTAGTTAAGGTATTTATTTTAGCGTTTTGCAATTCTCAAACAAAACGATTAATATCAAAATATAGTACATATTTCGACCAAAATGCACCTTTGCATTCCTAGGAAAAAAAATACGAAAATTGCTTGTATGGAGCTCGACACGACGTTGCCCCCTAATTTCCTTCCAGAACATGAACGGTGCAACGTCAGTTTCACTCGAATTCAGTTCTACGTTTTGTGACATTTGAAACTAAGTGCAACTCTCTGTAGGAGATGGTATTCATGTTAAGCTCCCTACGAGTAGATACAATTATGTGGCCTGCCTGACGCACGTAACTTATTACATTACTTTTTTCACCTCACTACCTCGGAAAGTCCTATTTTATTCTTTAAAAACAGATAGCAAAACTGCATTTTATCCACAAGAGTGCAAATAATTTTTATAACCCGAACGTGTTATTAGTTACTTTTTTAAACATAAGGGGGGGATTTTTTTTATACTGATAGTCAAAGCAATTCGTGCAAAATTTTCGAGATTCCCTAACCATTCCAAAATATCAAAAATGCACAACGTTAATATTCAAGTTTTCACTTCTGCCGGCACTCCCGGAGTGCAACCCGGTCTTTTTTTTTTGCAAGCTTTTTTTTAGTGTCACGTGTTGCTCGGTCTGTAATGAAATCTGGCTAGTTAAAGTTGACCCAGTTCCCGGTGACCGATTGAGCTGAAATTTTGGGTACGTAAAAGTTTGGATGACGATTAAATATTATGGTATTATTGAGCTGATGTGATGATGGAGACAGAAGGCGGCCGTGGAAATTCAGTACTTTACCGACGTATCCCCGTTGGGATATGGCTCGTTAGAATCGATCGAATTTTTAATCAATAGATTAATTCTCGTTATATTTTGTTTTTTGACATTCGATTGTTTTTCTAGAAACATTCACTAGTATAGATAAATTAACGAGAGCATGGAATTGCATATGAAGTAGTATTGTATGTTTACAGGCATTCTATATTAGAATTTTCTATGCAATCCATGTTCTCGATAATTCATCTATATTTTGTATACAATTTTTACTACATATAATTTTTATTTTTTATGCTTAATAAATTACTTTAAAAAAATAACTGACGATTTGAAAGTGCTTGTTACTGGGCCTACTTGAATAAAGATCATTTTGAGTTTGAGTTTGAGTTCTTGTATTTTAAAATAAAGTAACAAACTCGTTGAAATTGTAGATTTAAGTTTGATGATTGGTACGATTAAGCAAACTATCCTACCTTCAATATGAAAGGTTGCATAGCCCTGGGACATCTTGTATAATACGCGCTTGACTATTTTAACAAACATTTTCATTTATTTCAAATATGTAGTTTACTTCTAAACATTATATAGTATATAACGGTTAATTTATAACAGAGATATTGCGATTCCATTTAATAAATAAATAAATAATTGGTGGTACCCTTACGCGGTTTAGGGAAGTGCGGTGTCTCCTGACACAAGTATCTTTATTACTTAAAAGGAGATTCCAACCTTGCTTGTGTTAACCTTTTTGATTACTAATAAATCATTTTTCATTTGTTTCATTTTCAAATTCTTAACCGATTTAGTTTCATTATTAAATTTGGAATGGCTACGAAATGCGTAGGTATTAACCAATATGACTTCCGTCGTTTACGGTTCATGATTTGTTGACTGCGAAATAATGGTGCTTCCTCACTTCACTCAACTTGACACGCTTGGCGCCGGTCCTGATTAAGGTAGGACACTTGGCATGGCTAGAGGAAAATCTGGATCTGATCGACAGTCATAAGTTGAACAGTGGAAAGCCGTGCCGAGAGCTGAGAATGTTCTGCACATTTAATTTACCTTTCGAAACAAGTGGAGCCGGCCGCTTTTAAAACTTACTTGTGTCAAAATTCGATTGTAGCTTTGGTATGCACTTGTGAGCGCCTGGGGAGCCGCCGGGTATCAAAAGGTTTAAGCACTTTTATCTGAACATCGGCGAAACTCCACGTGTACGCTCTCGTAGGCACTACGGGTAGTAGGTATGAAAACTGAAATGTCGAATTACGGGTAATTCGTGTTGAGATTATGATCCTAGTTGATTTTAGCAGACGGTCCAATAAGTGCATCGTGTTCATTGAGAGCCTTCACATCATGTTCAAGCAATGAACTTGTCGCTAACAAGGTAACTGGACCATTTGGAATAAAAACAATGTATCTATTTAAAGAAAACCTGTTAAGTATAAGAAATGTTATGAGGGATATTCGGAAGTCAAAATCATACAGACAACTAACTAACCTTTTTGATTACTAATAAATCATTTTTCATTTGTTTCATTTTCAAATTCTTAACCGATTTAGTTTCATTATTAAATTTGGAATGGCTACGAAATGCGTAGGTATTAACCAATATGACTTCCGTCGTTTACGGTTCATGATTTGTTGACTGCGAAATAATGGTGCTTCCTCACTTCACTCAACTTGACACGCTTGGCGCCGGTCCTGATTAAGGTAGGACACTTGGCATGGCTAGAGGAAAATCTGGATCTGATCGACAGTCATAAGTTGAACAGTTAATTTACCTTTCGAAACAAGTGGAGCCGGCCGCTTTTAAAACTTACTTGTGTCAAAATTCGATTGTAGCTTTGGTATGCACTTGTGAGCGCCTGGGGAGCCGCCGGGTATCAAAAGGTTTAAGCACTTTTATCTGAACATCGGCGAAACTCCACGTGTACGCTCTCGTAGGCACTACGGGTAGTAGGTATGAAAACTGAAATGTCGAATTACGGGTAATTCGTGTTGAGATTATGATCCTAGTTGATTTTAGCAGACGGTCCAATAAGTGCATCGTGTTCATTGAGAGCCTTCACATCATGTTCAAGCAATGAACTTGTCGCTAACAAGGTAACTGGACCATTTGGAATAAAAACAATGTATCTATTTAAAGAAAACCTGTTAAGTATAAGAAATGTTATGAGGGATATTCGGAAGTCAAAATCATACAGACAACTAACTAAACTACACGAATCCTGACTTAAGTTGAGTTTATTAATAAGATCCCTTATAAGATGTTATCTCAGTACCTATATGCTTTCTTGCTCTACTTAATTGTATTAGATACGGATTCCAGCCGCACCTTATTAAGTCCTTATCTCAGATCTAGAATTAAATTAGTAACTCGTCCCGGGTGCGTTCTTCGTAATAATTCAGGCGGAACTCGAGTTACGTGAGGTTGGATGTCGAAATGTCAAAAAAATCTCGGTATTTTGGAAATAATTTCGTGTCGTAAGTCAAAATAAAACACCTTACATAATGATTTGGGTCATTAAAGCTGCAATTTCAAATCCGTGTCAAAGGTTAATGCGAAAGTTTGGATGTTTGGATTTTTAGATGTTTGTTACTCACTCACGCCTAAACGGCTCAACCAATTTGGATGAAATTTTGCACGAAGATAGTTTATAACCTGGATTTATATATAGAATAGTTGTTATCCCGTGTCCACGCAAAAGAAGTCGCGGGCGGAAGCTAGTAATACAATGGAGGAGGAGCACCTAACGCTCCCATTGTTACATTGGTCTGTGTACAGTAGATTCATCTATTTTATTTACTGTAGTTACCTATAAGTATGACATTTGTAATCTGTTAAAAAAAATCGATAAATCACTACATAGTTAAAAATAAAGTCGCTTCCCGCTGTCTGTCCCTATGTATGCTTAAATCTTTAAAACTACGCAACGGATTTTTATGCGGTTTTTTTAATAGATTCAAGAGGAAGGTTTATATGTATAATATAGTACCCGTGCGAAGCCAGGGCGGCTCGCTAGTACTTTTATAAACGATTAAGGCGAAGCATCACATTCGTGCGTCACTTGAGGGTCAAAGCTCAGTTGATTGCGGATTTAAAAAAGGTAGCGTAAATTGCTTTACAGTACTTATGGTGCTACTTTCCCGCACTAGTGCGGAAAAGAGCACTTTTCGTGCATATGTCGAAACTTTAAAGAGCCATATGTACAGTAAAACGTTGTACGATACACGTGCGAATAGGTAATTCGCAACTTGTGTCGATTTAAAACACTCCCTACGGTCGTGTTTTAATTTATCACCACTCGTTGCGGAATTCCTATTTTCGGCACTTGTATCGTAAACAACTATTTTTTTATCGAAGCCGCCCATACTTACTCGCTTGGCAATCACAGTTGCCACAATTAGTTTAGGAGTGCGCGAAGTTGGCAAGTGAGTAGCTATTTTTTTATTTTACGTCCTCATAAACATACGAAGAGCCACTGGCTAAGTTTTTATGTGAAATATATTAATATAGGTCCACACTTGCAAGCTAGACAAAAGGTTTTAAAGATTTTATCAACCCAGATAAAAGGATTTAAAAATCGAAAATGTGAATGGGAAAAACTCCAAGAAAATCTATCGGAAAAATAAACTATTGGATAGATTTTGCGACTGGGGACACTGGCAATGGAAAAAAAATCCACCGGAAAAATAACAATAACAAAACAGGATCTCTAGACATTCTGAAAAATGATGAAAAATGATATTATGAAAAATATTTTGCTTTGAGTGTTTTTTTCTTTAGTCGGTGCTTATTTATAGAAGGTAGGTACTTTTTTAAGAACGTGAACAGAATTTTATAGACACCCAAGTCCGTTTCTGTTTACATATTGTAACTTGCATTTGTCGTTAAAGAATTCCCGTCAGGTCCTGATAAAAAAAAACAGGTATATTATTTTTGCATGAGAGAAATGCATTTAATATCAACTGTGTTAGCATTTTCTTTGTAAGTATTGAACACTATTGTATAAATAGGAACGTCTGTAGGTAGTCGGAGAGCTAAGTAGATGGTTCTCTACCTACGTACATTATTGGTGTCTGTAGGTAGTCGGAGAGCTAAGTAGATGGTTCTCTACCTACGTACATTATTGGTGTCTGTAGGTAGTCGGAGAGCTAAGTAGATGGTTCTCTACCTACGTTCATTATTGGTGTCTGTAGGTAGTCGGAGAGCTAAGTAGATGGTTCTCTACCTACGTACATTATTGGTGTCTGTAGGTAGTCGGAGAGCTAAGTAGATGGTTCTCTACCTACGTACATTATTGGTGTCTGTAGGTAGTCGGAGAGCTAAGTAGATGGTTCTCTACCTACGTTCATTATTGGTGTCTGTAGGTAGTCGGAGAGCTAAGTAGATGGTTCTCTACCTACGTACATTATTGGTGTCTGTAGGTAGTCAAAGTTATCTTATTTTGTACACTAATTTAATATTGCAGTAATTTGACTCCAACTGTACAACTTAAATACAATTCGGCAATGTATTTTTATTAGTACGGTAATTTTTTATAAGTTTATGAGATTGTTTTTATATTATATCCATATCAATAATGAAAAATAATAATAATGAATAAACACGCATCTGGTACGGGTAATCATAATTACTAGTCACATAGTAAATAAACACGAGTACGTCCATGTGAACAGCAATGATGATTATGCACCTCTTTGAGCATTTATACAGCACCTCTTAGAAATCCGACTAGCTAACTCGTTCTGCGCTGTAGGTATTCCGCTGTAAATGCAAGTCTTAGCCGAAATGTGTTTCGGTGTGCCGAGTACGTGTTTCTTTGTTGTTTCTCAGCTCAGCTTAGATGCATCTTAAGTAGCTGAGTCGGATATTAAATTAAATTCTCGGACTAGCTTTAGTACACGATTTCGTCCCTCCAACTTCCACACTCAATGTCAATCCAAGTATCTCCCTTAGCAACTCCCACCACAAATTTAAACGCCTTGTTTTTTCTGTACAACAAAGTAAGTATTCTACGTTTTCTATGCGTGCCTGAATTCATCCACTTTTGTACAGCTGTCCTTGCGTGATTGAGTAACAAACATCTAAACATGGACTTTCAAATTTGTAATATTAGTTGAACAGTTAAGTGTTTTATTCATTTAGCCAATCGTGGTCAACAGACATTGATTTCGTCTACTTTTATAGGAATAGGTAGAAACTAGGTTCTCATGCTCGTGGTGGACTAGGTAAGGTAAAACTCGTAAATTATGTAGTAAAGCCTTTTCCCATTAAATAAACTACAGTCGTTTCACTTTTACCATTAGAGATATTAACAGACCAGCACACTTAGGTTTACTATGGTGGGCTAACGGGAAAAGATTAATTTTCCGCTACAGAAGGTGCGATGTCGTCAATACTACCTACATGTATTCTTTAAATTCATAAAAAGGGATATTTTAGACGATTTTCAATCTTACACATCTCTCAATTGTCTCAGCAAAACCCGAAGGCTGTAAACAAACGGTAAATTATCGTATAGGTACTTAAATACAGAAAATGTATAAGACAATCCAATTTTACTATACAACCCCCTAAAATAACTTGCCCACTGAACATTGTCTGCGCTGTCAAATAATTTCCATATTAATACAAAACATGTAAAAAAATACGAAAGAATTCCCATTTTATTGCCGTTATGAAAGATGGTACGAGTTCGAAGTCTGATTTGAAAAGTTTCGAGTGATCTGAATACTGAATCTAGCTTATATAGTTTGCTTGTAATTTTGAATAAGGGTAATATTATTTAGATAATCATGTTTTTCTTATTATAAAGAAAACATAGGTAGACATATCATTTAAGTTAGAATACTTCTGTTGGTGTGGGAATGCGATATACTTACACACGGTCATCGCTAATTTGGGTCATAAACGGAACTGGGTAATAAACGGCACTTTCTGTTCCTAATTAGTTAAGCATATGGAAGTTGTTCTTCGGAATATCTACACGTCGCTAAACTTCAGAACCAACATATGTATAGTGTCCAATATTGTAGAAACTCGGGAGCCGAAGGGAATTAAGTATAATTTTGTTAAGTATTGTATCAAAATCAAAACGATTGATAAAAAAAATAAAAATATATTCGCATTGCGTTATTAGCATAAGTAATCTAGTTTGGATAGGTTCAAAATAAAATACCTCCATCAGTTAGTTTCACAAACTACTCATTGCTAAAGGGCCATGGGGTTTAATACTAATATAACCGCTTTGCATTACTTACATACCATAGATAGATAGAAGATTACATAAAACACAGACACTAGTAAAATTGAGGAGTAAGTACCTACCACTTACAATAAATAATGATTGATAAAGGACATCGAATTGGTGACAATTCATTCATGAAAATTATAAATTAACGTCTCTTGTTGTTCTATGGTTACGTGCGGGATATAACTATTCAGTTTAACCCTCATAGTTAACAAAAAATACGAATAATTAAGAGAGAACATTGAGTATGCCAGAACAACGACAACCTATAAGTAAATAGATATGAAACAACATGAGAAGAGTAGATAATAATTACCAGAAAATAATGTTTTAGCGATGTTATTATCTTACAAGTATTATAAAACTTACCTCTTCCAATCAAGTGTTTTGTGTTGCGCGCCGCAAAACTTGGAAAGAACTGATGAAAGTTTTCGAAAATTTTCAAAATGATACGCACTACGGAAAACCTAGTCACAACTCACAGCGGAAACGTTTTATAATATGAGTGTTTCAATAAATATCGCTCGTGGTGTAGTAGTGGTTCGTGGGGATGCGGGCCCTCGCTGGTCTCTGCGAGATCGGTTGCGAAAGTTGTGCGGTGCGAGGATCATTTCGCTTGCTTATATCTCGCTGAGAACCGGCCCACAGCGCATGCGTCAAACCATTCATTTCATATCCTCAATGACCACCCCCGTAACTGTCACCGTCTTTTAATTTTTATGACGGATACAAAATAATATGAACATTTCAGAGTATGACGCACGAATGTATATTACTTAGTTCCATACCATATTTGCATAAAGAATCGACAGCTTAGGGACTAAATACATTTTACAGTAAGATTTTAAACCGTAAATCAAGAGTGTTTGCATATTTAGGTACCTACTTGATCTATACGAACTAATTGCATTAAATAACAAATATTTGTGTGACCAATTTGTTCTAGTTTAACTGTAGGGATTAACCAATTTTATTTAACTTTCTTATAACTAAGAACGAATAGACCTTAGACAGCATATAAGTACCACTTAAGTGCTTTCAAAACATACTTACACTTTTACACAAACATACCTACTTACTTACATGTACATGTCGGTACATCATTCATAGTTAATAATTTAAAGTAATGTGTATGTATGTATATTACGTATATTATAGTGTTTATGTAAGTAAGATATAAATTATAAATAAAATTCTTTATTGATTTGAGATTGAGGGTTTTTTTTGTTTTTTTGTATAAAATTATAAATCGTAAAATGATCAGTTTTAGCTATCGTATTTTAACTTACTCATGCACGAAAAAGAGTTTAGCCCTGCGGTTGCCTAGTAGAGATGACTTAAGGTATTAAGTCCGATATTTGTTTGTCTTTTTACTTATGTAATATACCAGGGCGGGCCGATTTTGAATAGAAACATTTTTTTTTCGAATTTCGTAACGCAAGGCGGTGTACCTACTGCCGTTTGGGCAAAATCTTTTCGCCAAATTTTACTTCCCAAAAAACTTATTGCAGTAGTTTCATTTCCCAAGTGAACCTTTAGCACATTTAACTTTGTCAAGTTTAATAAAGGTAATTGTTAATTAGGCAAACGTTTTCCTTAGGCTAAAATTATATTCCAAAGAGATGTTAGTTCAAATAGTCGCACTTTCAACATATAGCATAGTCTAACCTAAGGAAGGTCTCAGTTTGGTACGACGACGAGCGTAGCGAGGAGTCTAAGGTAGAAGTGCGACCATACAGTGCGCGAGCAGAGCGAGCGAAGCAAGCGTGCCGCGGCAGCGGCCGGCGAAGCGTTAGAACCGATTTTTTTAAACGTAAGTCAGTAAGTTAGACTCAATGTCTTTTATGCGTTTTGATTGTTATATTATATGAATATTATAAAATGAGATGGTTATACAAATTGATGTTCAATATTTTGGGAAGAGTATGTTATGCCAAACAATACATTTGACTAAATCATACATGGTAAAATTAAACATGACCAAGTAATTACTTGTTAAACAATAATTTTCCAAATTAAAATTTGGTAACTGTAAAATTTGCGATAACAACTTATCGCAATTTTGACTAATGATTCTTTGCCAAATGATGATTTGAGAAAAATAGTTTGGGATTTCATACTTTGGGAAAAGTTATTTGCCCATAAATTAGTAATCAACGCAAGGCCTATTAAAAGTTGCAACGATACTATTGCTTTCTATGAAAACATCAAAATTAAAATTCAACATACTGTTTGATACCTTTTTAAACACCTCCAGTGGTTAGTTATCTATTAGGGAGCTTCCAGCCAATGAGGCCATGCAGTAAGCTGCGTAGTTAGTTATCTATTAGGGAGCAGCCAGCCAATGAGGCCATGCAGTAAGCTGCGTATATAGTTATTTATATATTAGGGAGCTTCCAAGCCAATGAGGCCATGCAGTAAGCTGCGTAGACGCAAACTCACGTTCAAACAAGCAAGTGTGATTAAAATAACGTCCTCGGGTTCCGACTTAATAAAGAGTACTTACTACATTACTAAATAAGCTAATTTAAGATAGTAATAAATAATTATTATAATTATTGATATTGACTTCGTAAAACGCGAAATCAAATTTTGGTTTCTTCAAGCTTCGGGCTAAGCAAGCTTTCTTCGCTAGAGGGCTAAGCTAGTTTTTTTTCCTGGACTACTTATTTATTTTCCAACTATTGAGTGGTCGTGTCATAGGAAATTCGAAAAATCTGAAATCGGTCCACCCTAACAATACAATGAGGCGTAAATAAATAATTAAAAGAATTCAGTATTTAGTAGTACATAGACACTGTTTTAAGGCTTAAAACTGTCACGTCTTTTACTTTTAGACCAAATCTATTTTCCTTTGAAGTTGTCGTCAAGCATTATTTTCCTATTTTTGAAATTGTTTGTTAGCGTGGTCATAAAACTAGCCAAATTATCATGATGAGGTCAACTGGAAATACCCCATAAGGTTTTGATTCCCGTTCGAGTGTCAAATATAAAGTAAGCGGCATAAACGACCATATCTTTTGATTGCGTTAAGTTAGAAGTTTGTTTTTTTCACAGCTCAAAGGCACTGCAGGCCTTATAGTCCGTAAGCCACAACCCGTCCGTAATACACCTACGTCTCATGACAACACGATAAAATGCATGGCAGCAGGTCGGGAAATTTGTGGTGAGCAAGAATCAGAGGATTATCGCACCTAAAATTGGCGGAAGTATTTGGCAGACGGTGCCAAAGTTGGCCACCTTCGTCACCGTCTGCCAGGACTGACAAACTTGATCCCTTTCAGCTAAATTCTGATTGAAGGTAAGTTTTGTTCCTGTTCCCGTACCGTAAAATGCTGCAACTTTGCCTGGATTTTGACGTTTTTTTCTTATATCTGTGAACCTATTTTTCATTATGAGTTTAATGAGTATTAGTCGGAAAACATACCCTATGTCTTGCCAGATAAGACTCAAATCTCATTACCTAATCATACTGTATTTCCGATTTACAAGCAATCAAAGTGGCAGGCAAAGTTGTAGACCTAAGACGTAACTTTGCCTAGGCGGATATCTCAATAAATAATGTGTTGCTATTTGTAATAATATTTACTTGTGTGCATGAGACATTGGGCTTGTCCCTGGCAGTCAAATTATTGCCATAAGCTTAATACTTTTTTTTTCACAGGCAATAGGTAAAGTTGTAGCAGGTTCCACAAACTTTCTATACAAAAATATTGTTAACTGTAGGGTTGTGCCAAAAAAAAGATCATTATTTAAATAAAATATTTTTATTTTTAGTTACAAAATAATCAACAAACAATAATACTTACCCATTTTTTTCCTTATTTTTTTTAACGGAATAACGCCTAAATAATTGATAATCGTTCATAAATTTGCGTCAAATTCATTTTTAGGGTGACACCGTAAGATGTCACGTGACCTGATCGAAAAACTGTTACAATGTTATTGAGTTTTCACTTCTGCCGGCACTCCCGGAGTGCAACCCGGTCTTTTATTTATTTATTATAAGTACATTGCAAGTACACTTTTTTGCTAATTCACAATGCATTATTATAGTGTAAAGTTCTATTTCATTGTAAAGTTCTAATCACCCATCACCTTTACACTCCAACTGTAGGTAATCGACCTGACAACCCATTTGATAAGAAAGATAACTGCAAGACAAATCAAACGAGCCTAAACACAGTGGGTTTATAATGTGTTGTTTAGAAGTTTCTATCTTCGGTCTCCATTATCAGACCATCTCGATGGTACCATAAACATTGCACTGTCACCCAAGTTACATAAGTACGTTAAACACCTCAATTGGTCGCTAATAAGTGGTTGAAAAATTGATTGCAAATCTTGAACTAAAAGACAAACATACAACATACAATAGATATACAATTTGCCAGTAATTACAATAAAAATAACTTAAGTACCTTTAAGTTTTTTTTGTTAACGTTAGTTTATTACTGCATTGTCAGCAGATCTACCCACACTGAAAGTTGGTGAAAATCGACTTGCAAGAATTTTTTTAAACCATTTGATTAAACCAACAATAAAAAGCTTGTAATAAATAAACTCATTTAAGCAGGCTTATTTTTACTATTTTCTGTACATTTATAAAACCCAGCTAGTGACAGCCCTAGACCCAGGCAAAATTGTGTCGTTCAAGTTTCCAAAACACTGCCCAATATTGCCTAGTACGTTATTATGCTGAAATCATGTCCTTTTCTTGAAAATATTAAACTTACGGAAAATAGACAGTCTTTACTTACCCTGGGACGTTACCACTTCTCAAAAAACACCTTTTTTGTAGATAAAAGTTCAAAAGTTGCGAGACACTAAAAAAATGCTGCCACTCACTCCGACTTATGATGCGTAACTGGCGGAGCAACAATGGAGTTACCATTGTAAAAAATTAAATATGTGTTGCCAGAATAATGAAAATTCCTACCAAATGGTAAAAAACAAGAAAAAACTAAGCAAATTCGAGAGGTCATAATTGAAACGAAATAGGCAAAATTGAGTTTAAATGGCAAAGTTGCAGCATTTTACGGTAACTATAGTGTTCATCATTCGTGCTCATTGTACTTTTTTTTCGCAATTGACTTACTTATTCTTAAATGGGGAGGCATAGACGTTTAATATTTAATATTATACTAGATACACAATCCCAAACAACAATGTTGTTATAAACTATCCCAAATGACATTGACAGCTGTATTCAGATACATGATGCATGCTAACATCGCTATTTTTTACCTTAAACATTCATGCAAAAAATAACTCAATATACTAGCTGTCAAGTGTCTAATTTACTTTTCAAAATATTTCAAACTTTTTTGTGAAATCGCCATTATCATAAATTCATAATATTTACGACAAAAGTGAACCTCGGACAAATGGAGTCGCATTTTTCATTTTTATATTGTATTAATTTTAACGAAATGACAAATTATAAAAAAATACTTATGAGATGTTTTATAAATACTGTAATTGTATTACACAACTCGAGCTATATATACAATAATAATAATGATAAATAACTAAATGAAAAGCAAGCTTTAAAAACCCGTCCCGTCGATTCGTCCAATTTTAACAGTTTAGGTATCCTTTGTCACCCGGAATGGTACAAGGATTCTAACGATACCACACACAACTAAATCGGCTCAGGCGTGTAAAAGTTAAATTTGTACATACATGAAACCTGAAAACATTTACATTACATTACACTTGAAAAATATCTACTTGCATAACACACAACAGACGACTTATTTGGCTTGAATAGTTAATCACGCCTATCTCGTGCTAATATTGCGACCCATTTTGCACGTCGTAGTGAAAATTTTTCGTGAAAATTAAAGCTTTAATTTAAAAATATAAGAAAAATTTAAACACTTTTTTGGCATAAGTCAAAATAAACAAACACGATTTATTAAAATTAAAATAAGTAATAGCTACGCCATATATTTTTGTTCCGTGATAAGTCATGTGTATGTACAAAATAAATTCCTAAAAATCATGAAAGCATTATATTAATAATTTTAACTATAATCTGTTTATAAATAAATGGAACTTACGTAAAATAAGACATTCCATCAATTAATTTTGTATTAGGCAGTTACGCTGCTAACGAAATTATATTTTTTTAAATAAAGGAAAAATTGAAGGAACTGATTGAAAGATATGGTGGCCGAACCGGATTGTTCTGATAGCTCAGTTGTTTAGTAGCGACGGGCCATGAATGCCTGTGGTCGCCGGTTAAAATCCGGCTCGGAGCATTAAATTTTTCAATTTTTCCTTTATTTAAAAAATTAAGACATTCCATCCTTTATATTTGTTTTTTTGTTATTCTTTTTGCAGTTTTTCACTGCACATTTCGTCATGATTGACAAAGACTGCCACTGTCTGTGGTCGGAACAAGACTAATATAATAGCCAAACTACTTACTGCCCAATTCGATTAGGCAGTATTTTGACTTGCCATTTTTCCTGCTGATTGTGTATAATATTAAATCAATGCGTGAAATCCAATTTAAAATAATATTCAATTTCTTAACCACAATGCCATCGAATCATTCGAGCTATAGTTAAATGAAGACATTTATTTAGGGTGATTGATTTATGAATAAAATTGTATAATTTCTGTTAACTAATCTGAAATTAACCACCCCGAACCGCTATATAATTAAATGAGGCAGAGCCACTGTTTCAAGCCCATCGTTCACAGTGGCTCATTTCTGACTTTCCAAAAAACACAATTTTTGTAATATCTACCTATAGCTTATTCCCAAATCGGCCAAGTGCGCCACACCCAACCGTCGGGCCACGCGCAGTGTACTCGTATGGTTCCGTAATTGCCCGTCTTTCTTAGTTGACCTACTGACTTAGTCCATCGACACGAGCGCGCCAACTAAATGGTTGCGTCGGCTGAATTAGTACGAAAGTCGACCTTTCTAAGTACATTTTAAGTTGGTGGACTTATTACTCGGTAACTAGTTATGCCTACTTAGCCGTGATGGATTTCCTTTTAAATTCATTATATGTAGGTACTACTGCCACGATTTTTTATCCAACGATACCCCACACTATGGGTTTAAAGAGAAAAAAAAAGACCGGGGTGCACTCCGGGAGTGCCGGCAGAAGTGAAAACTCAATAACATTGTAACAGTTTTTCGATCAGGTCACGTGACATAGATAGATAGATAGATAGATAGATAGATAGATAAAAACTTTATTCATACCCACAATATACATGGCATAAAAAGAACAGGAGAACATGCAACTTAAGAACTAACATACTAAAAACGGCAAATAAAAACTGCAAGTAAAATAAGTGAGCCATGTGTCGTGGCAAAGAATGGGCGCTGACTCAGCATGATGATGCGGCAGGAGCCACATCGCTGATATTCTGCCAGGACCCTCCCTAAAATTCACAACCAGTGCAATGCTATGCGCGTGAGTGTGTGTGTGTGTGTGCGCACGCGCTTGCGTGTGCGAGTGTCTATATAATATATTTCATGAGTGAGTGCGTAAGAATGATGTAAGTATACGACTTATTAATTTATTTATGTTCTAGAAAGGCCTATTTATTTTTCATTACATATATCTTTATTTTTAATATTACTTTTACTTTATTTTATTTTATAGGGTGAATGGGAGTAAGCAGAGTTTAAGGATTCTGTTTTTGTTTTATTAAAAGATGCATTCGATATTTTAGTTTGAAATTATTCTTGCGGTGTCACCCTAAAAATGAATTTGGCGCAAATTTATAAACAACTAGCTTCTGCCCGCGACTCCGTGACTCGCGTGAAGAGGTAACAGACAGGCAGACAGACAGACAGACACTTTCGCATTTATAATATTAGTATGGATTTAGGCGGACGGGCCGCGGGCGCGTTGGGTGCGACGGGCCGGCGGCGAACAAAATACCAATTTGTTTTTGCCATTGCCAAATATTTTTCAAAGCTTTATCTCTTTAGGAATAACGTCCAAATTCGAACTATTCGAATTTGCAAGAACAGGGACGGCGGCAGTGAACAAAATATCAATTTGTTTTTGCCGTTGGTAAATATTTTTCAAAGCTTTATCTCTTTAGGAATAACGTCCAAATTCGAACTATTCGAATTTGCTCAATAGCAAAACGGTGAAGGACGCGTGAACAAAATTACAAATTTATTTGCAGTATATGCTATTAGTGTGTAACGTGCAAAAAGTGTGTAACGGCTTTATACTCTTACGAATAGCGTTCAGTTTTGAATGAAGTCGAATCGGCTAGCAGCAAAATATAAAAGTTTGTGACCTCCTTCACATCTGACGTCACAAAAATCTGTCGCGTATTTAACAATTTTTCCCCATCCCAAAAAGTGCTCAGCGCCGCTAAAGAAGTTTTCACTTCAAAAATTACATCTCCACTTTAGATGTAGGGGAGGTACCCCAAAAAACATTTTTTTTTCAAGATTTTATTCTTCTGTTTTGTCGGCGTGACTGATTTTTATACCCATGCCGAATTACAGTTTTCTAGTAGTAATGGTTACTGAGCTAAGCCGAAGACGGACGGACAGATGACGGACGGGCGGACGGCCAGACGGACATGGTGAAACTATAAGGGTTCCTTTCCTTGTTGACTACGGAACCCTACAAAACGAATATGTACCACTAATGTTAAATAGATTAAATGTACTATGCACACCCTTAGTATGAACATCCTATTATAATCTATTTCGGAGTTATGGCTCTTGCGGAAAATAAGTGAACCACTGTTCAACATATGACCCTACTGTTTTGTGTAAAATAGGTATTATAACCTTTATATACCCGCACTTAACGCAAATAAATCAGATTTCATTTAATTTAGCTTAGGTTTAATTTTATCAAGACTACCTTTGCCAGGATACAACTATTAATCAAAAAGACAAGGATTAAAAATACCATTACGAATTTACTGAGTCTAATTACAAATTGTCGGTGCAGCATGATTGTCATCTAATGAAGTTGTGCTGCATCCGGAACATCTTAATGCATTCTCTGTTTTGCCTTTGCTTGAAAACAAAGGGAAATACCTAAGTGCAATGTCATTATGTTTCAAATTACAACGCGCCTCGCGAGGCACTTCTGGGCTAATTTTTCTTTTTAAAACGGGCTCATACTTAACAGACTTTTTAAATACTTCAAAGAGGATTAAAGTTTGGTCCTTTTCGCTTTCCTACAACGTGTCGGATTACGCGGGCATTGGGAAGTATAGCGATTAAGGTGATTTATACAACACGCCAACGAGATTTAAAAGTTGAATAGCTTAGATGTGAGAATAGACCTCTCCACGATTTATCACTTTTAAGTTCAAGGGTATTACAAAGCTAGTTTATTATCTAATAGCTCTAAAGGTCCAAGGTATATTCAATGTACCGCCCTATCTATATTTACGTTTTCTACAAAGTGCAGTGTGTATTTTACAGATTAGCTTTCCCACGAAAAATATTATCCTCGTTAGTAGCCTTGTTGTTAGTAGCCTTTTTTTGCTAACTACTAAAGTCATATAACCCAGGTCCACAGACCAGTTAAAACAACCGCTATCACCATTCTAAAAAAACGACCGGATTGCACTCTGGGAGTGCCGGCAGAAGTGAAAACTCAATAACATTGTAACAGTTTTTCGATCAGGTCACGTGACATCTTACGGTGTCACCCTAAAAATGAATTTGACGCAAATTTATATACAATTATCAATTATTTAGGCAGACGGCCCGCGGGCGCGTTGGGTGCGACGGGCCCAACGCGCCGCCGCGGCACAACGGTGCCGGGGTCCGGCGCGCCGACGGGCGGCGGCAAACACAATACCAATTTGTTTTTGCCATTGCCAAATATTTTTCAAAGCCCTATCTCTTTAGGAATAACGTCTAAATTCGAACTATTCGTATTTGTAAGAACAGCAGATGGCGGTGCACGGTGGCGACCAAAATATCAATTTGTTTTGCCGTTGGTAAATATGTTTCTAAGCTTTATCTCTAGGAATAACGCCCAAATTCGAACTATTCGAATTTTCTCAATAGCAAAACGGTGAAGGATGCGTTGGTATTATTAAAAATTTATTTGCAGAATATGCTATTGCAAAAAGTGTTTAACGGCTTTATACTCTTTCGAATAGCGTTTAGTTTTGAATGAAGTCGAATCGGCTAGCAGCAAAAAGTCACAAAACTGCTGTCGCGTATTTAACAATTTTTCCCCATCCCAAAAAGTGCTCAGCGCCGCTAAAGAAGTTTTCACTTCAAAAACAGTCTTTAATTTAAGTTTTGGACATCGAAGCACTACCGACTAGGCTAAAGAGCTAGTATAAACACTGACATGCAAACTCGTAAATATCCAATATACATACAGTAAGAGCCCCAAACTAAGATAAACATACATACATACTTATTTACTAGAATACTTACTTGAATAGGTACCAGTACGAAGGTATAAAGACAGAATAGAAGACAATATTCGAGCACATCACCGTACAGAGATTCGAAACCAGACCCATTGACTTCACCTACAACAACAACAACTACTCTAGGCCAATCGTAACTGTAAGGTGTTGTGCAAGAAACGGCTTTATTTATCCTGATGAACACTTAACTTCAGCACACGTAGAAGACAAGTGTGAAGCTCACGCCTCGGCTGTTGCCTAAAAGAAATGAGAAAGAAATAAAATAGTATTTTTCACAATCGTGTTATAATAGAGAGCTTTTTAGTCGAGTGTTTAGGCCACGAAGCTTGCTGAGTGGCCTAAGTAAGGTACGAGATTAAAAAGCTTGATTATGACACTATTATGTGAACAATTCTTTTTGTACGAGTTCATTAAAATTAATAATTTAAGTCATTAATACGAGTATATAAGAAAACTAAATATCGTAAGTACATTGTAAAGGCTCTTTGACTTTTCAGGTAGCAGGATAAGTGTGGCTTCCTCTGCCATATTAGTTATTTCTTGAGGAGTTAAAGATGTTTTGTCACTGTCACTACTCATCTTCTTAGTTTTTATTTTAACTTTCTAAGTTTAGCTTTGATTTGAAAAGAAAAGTTATCACATCACACCACCGGCGTCCGTAATGTTGCAGTACTGTGCTGTGATTGTCTAAATACTAGCCAATCACAAAGCGTAGTTTATTTTTTATCTTTTATGCCCTGGATACAGCAGCACGTTTAAGTAGATTTTTGACAGATGAGCGACGCTGCTACGTTCCGAAACGCCATAGATTGGCAATTTTGTATCGGATCGAGTCTCCTTAAACAAGGACACATATTATTGAAATACGAAGTTCTATTTTCAATTTTTTTTCGGTTGTATAGAGCGTATCGAAAAAGTTATTTCGGTTGTTTCGGAAGTAACATAGACTATTCAACGATGAAAAGAGTGACGTTGCAGTATTCTCTATGAAATCTTAATACACAGATGTTAATCGACGAGTACAAATAGTACATTGTTTAACGAGGGGCGGAAGTGGAATATTGCGAACAAGAGTCTATCAGAAGCCCGACGCCGAAGGCGGAGGGCTTTTGATGACTCGCGTTTGCAATATTCTTACGCCCGTGTTATACACAATGTTTTTCATCACATTTGCGAGGAAACAAATACATTTTAGATAAAATGAATACAAATCGTAATAAAAACTTAAACATGTCAGTCGTCCATTTTGTTGAATTTGACGTGAGGCGCGTATGGCAAAGACCCTTCGGTATACAGCCACGATTTGAAAACACTTAAAAACATTTTACATAGACACTAAATAACTACATTTTAAATCTGTAAATAATTCAGTTAAACATGTTTAAGTAGTTTTTTAAGTTTAAATTTATTAATAAATACGTTTTCAGACATCGTATTTGATATAAAACCTCTTTACTCTGTAACTGCCGCATGAGTGACAGATACAATTTAAGAAAAAAACCATTACGCCCGTGGGCGTAACACAGGCTGTTACAGCTCTGTATGTCTGCGCATTATGAAGCCCTTTTCGAGCAAGTGTGATGAAAACTATATTTTCAGTGCTACCTACTCTAGCTGTTGCAGGTTTAAAGATAAACAAAATGTGGTGTTGCTGTAATAGGTGGTTCACAACACAAACCACCCATTCCCAGTCAACTCTTCCGCAACTTCTCTTAATTTTAACCCAGCACCATAGCCACACATATAGAAGAATAGATCCGAATAACATCCTGTTGGAAAAAGTTCTAGAAGCATAGATATTATGTTTGGAAACCCAAATAAACTTCCACGTTGTTCTTATCGAGACATTATCCAGACGTTTACGTTCTATTTTTTGGCTTTAAATGGTGAAGCCTGCGGCGCTAACCACGAACTTCGACAGTCGAAGTTCGGGTATTTCCATCTCTATCGCACTCCCATAATCGAGTGACAGGGATGCATGTATTACGAACTTCGTGGTAGCGCCGCTGGTGTTTATCTGTGAGTCAAAGTGTGTTTCCTCTCAACGTCAATGAGCATATTATATCCGAACCGAAATCTTTATCACATTACAAGTATTTATGATACAGCTAAAACCAATACCCAATCGCATCGAACCTATGCGACTATCAATAGATATTTCCTAAGATAAATTGTCATAACTTATTATTTGCGAGTCGTTGATAATTATTATATTGTAATGCATTAACGAAAAGTATCGAGTTGCGTCTGTCTCGGAGAAGATCGACTTTGACCGACGTAATAACGTCTTCAGGAATTTCATAATGGTCCCTCAAACCTTACTCAAGGCTTTCTTACTCGAATGAAGAAAAAGCTACATACGCGACACAGAATATCCGCCAGGCGGCGCAACGTTATCATAATTCTCCCCAGTAACGCACACTACTACATTTCACACACACTATCTCACTTTATTGTGACAAGTCACTGACCTGGGATGATTTCTAATCTAAACCAGTCATCAACCTCCTTAGAGAAACTGAAATTGTCAAAACATCTTACTGGAAAATGACAGAGACTTGTTTACATTTTGTATTTTATTCCAAGTATGTTTCTTAGATACATTTCGGTGGGTGACATACAATTGAAAAGTCAATAGTACCTACGTTAAATTGACAACGTTATAGTAACTCTATGCGGTTTCTACTAAAGTGCAAAATCGCATGAATATAAGCAGGAGAACATTTGGACGTATTTTTTTCGACCTATATGTATGTCAATTATCATTTTAGGACGTATTAAATTTTAGCATTCTGGAAATTTTTCCATGTCGAGGATTTTCAAATTTACATTTAATTATTCAGATTCATCTCATATATCAAATATCATACTCGCAACGACTTGATTTTGCACCCACATGTGTCAAATTTAATTATCATCATTTGGTATTATTTTGGTATCATTTGGATTGTTGATTAAGAATTAATATTTTAGGATAAGGACTTAAAATTTGCATGTCACTGTGTGAAGGCTCCTAAGGAATACCTACTGTAACATCTAACTGTAAACCCTATCTTGAGCAGATAAATTGCATATGACTTAAGTTAAGTAATCATTTATATTAAATAAATTTATTCTCAAAAACAGAAATAGATTCAAATTTCCCAACTTATACGGCAGAGATGACCAATGTACTGGGCAGACTTGACCATAAATCTAATAGTGCTACACGTCATACGGCTAATGCGGCACACCCTGAAATTCAGTTAAGCTGCAAATGGTGTTAAAAGCATGAAAATCGGAACGATTGATCTTTAGACGAATAAAAAAACAAAAAAAAGAGAGTAGTTATGACGACATCTTTTTTTTTATGGGAAACCAACGTCCGCCTTATTTATTTATTTAGAATCTTATTTATTTAGCATATAAGCTTTGCAAAATAAATAGTTGCGTAGAGACCTACCTAATAGGTATGTCAGATGTTACGATAAATGTATCACAAATACACACACATACACCTATACGCCGTAATAGACAATGTGGCCTAGCTGTGTAATAAAAATATATAAACTAATTCGAACTTTTTACATTAAGAAAGGGCTCGAAGAAGAAAAATTGGGTTGTAATGGTATGTTTATTGAACTTTTATTTTAGTGTGTATTAGATATGAGCGCCGCGCCGCCGCGCCGCCCCCGCCGACGAAAATCCCGCGCCGCCGCCGCCGACGCAGCACCATCGGCGCGCCGATTCCTGTTTCGCGCGCGTTTCAGGTACTGTAGCTTATTTATTTTACACACTCAGTAGCGACCCTCATGTGTTTAAGGGTAAGGTCGGCATCTATTGTAATGAATAACCTTTTAATTTGTTAAATGCGAAGTTCCTAGTTGCGCAAATCGATATGACCATGGAAATGATTCAAGCTATGAAAATGCATGCACGCAATCATGCATTAGCTTTGCAGACTATCGGCGTTCTACGTTCAATGTGCCCCGCCCACTGCCACTTAAGTTTTACAATTCGGAGGGCTATATCGGTTACCTTGCTTCTGCTCCAGAGAAACTCCCAGCATAGACCTCTTCATTGCCCTTTGGGTGATTTTGAGCCTTCTTCTGAGGCCCATAGTAAGCACAAGCAAGCAAGTAAGTAATAGGGCCGAAAAGATATGCCGTAGCTTCCCGAACGCTGCCCAGCCGAGTCGGATTCGACGATGCTACTACATGTGCATTTGGCATGATCTTCGTCTTATCCATGTTCATCCTTAGACGAACTCGCTCGGTGGCTTTTCTGAGGTCATCGAGCATCGTAATTAAGTAATCCATGGTATTAGCCAAGACTACTTTATCTTCAGCAAACCGAAGGTGAGTGTGATGCACTCGCCGTTGATGTTGATGCCTAGCCTTCTCCAATCCAAGGTTGTAAAGTAAAGTTTTGGAAAAACAACATCTCCTTGCCTTACTCCCGCTACAGCGGAATAGGTTTCCAGTTCTGGTCCTGGAGTCGGACTGACATTGTGGCGTTCTTTCTTCAGTACTCCGATATAGCGGTGGTCTACTTGACACCGCTTGAGAGACTAGCACAGCCCAGGTTTCGATCGAATCGAAGAAACACTAAGCTCCTGAGTCTACTGTATAACCAGACGGAGCGTATGGATGCGCTTTACGGTACTAAAGCCTCTCTGAAAGTCATCTAGCTTGCGTACGAGACGATTTGTGATGGCTCTCGAAAACAGCTTATAGACTTGGCTCAGAAGTAAGATTGGTCGGTAGTTCTTCAACAGCCCTTGTTTTCACCCTTTCTGAAGAACAGCACCACCACCCCTGTTCCATGCATTTGGCGTTCTTCCTTCCAGTAAGACGGAACCGAACCACTTCTGAAGGGCTGTAAGCACCGGTTTTCCACCCACCTTCAGGAGTCAGCTGTTATTCCGTCTTCACCTGGTGCCTTGTTGTTCTTGGGCTGTTTAAAAGAGCCATTCTAATCTTGTACAGGCTGATGTCCGGGATGTCGTCGGTATAGTGGTGGGTTAGTCTAGCTCTAGGGTCCTACGCCAGAACAACCTCGGGTCCGCGAGTTGATTTAGATAGCTACGTAACTCAAAAATGTGAGCAAACACATTGCTTTATTATACGCCAACGGTCAGAGTGAAATTAAGTGAGTTTTTAGTACAACATCGATGCCAATCGGCGTGTCTTTCAACGTGATATGCGCGTTAGAGTAAAAACAACGTCGATGTGCGTGTCCATAGCTTTGGATAGGTTTAAAATATCGTAAATATCGCTCCATTGCGTAGATTTTTTGAAAATTATTTAAACTAAAGGTTTTTACAAGGTCACGCCGCCGACGCCGCCGCCGCCGGTCGTTTTTTACAGGCGCGCCGCCGCCGGCGATATACCCATCGGCGCTTATATCTAGTGTGTATTGTAAAAAAATACCATAACATCTAGTTTGAGTGCTTATCCAACCACATCACATCCTATATTTTTTACCTAAAATCTTATTATTATCTGGTTGCTGGTATTCAATTTGCGAAAAATACGGTTGTCAAAATGAAAAAATCGTTACAGACGTCCGTCAAACCCGAGGCCGCATGGCCATCTGCCTACTAAAATGAAACGCGCAGGTCACTTTCCCAGATAAATTGTGTATTGATAAATTTATAGCCATTTTTAAACAAAGTGCCCGTAAAATGATCGTCTTTACATTGCCTATTTTTTGTCATTGTTATCTTGAGTAAATTTTGCGACTTTGTACGACTCGAAATAATGATCAGAATTTTCCCTTTTTTCTTGGTATGATATGATCGAGCGAAGGTTAAAATATCGTGTTTTGGCCCGCAAAAGTAACAAGGGCGAGTATTAAACAATAACATCTCAATATCCCATGAAAAAACTCAGTATTTCATTGTTTATTATTGAATGTAAAATAGCTCGATTTCGAGTAACGTGGTCTTAAGTCGTAATTTAAATCAGCAATTCTCTTGTAAACAATTAATCTCATACTTAGAAATAAATAGGCACATACGAGTATATTTAGATGCCGACGTAATAGTACATTACTATAGAGGCCGGGAAACGAAGGGTTGCAGGCCAAGTAGGATAGGGATACGCGGCCGGCAACCCCGTTTCTCGCCGAGATTTGTATAGTGCTTTTCTCAAACTTGGAATGAAATAATAATAAAAAGTAGGTAGTCAATTTGTTTTATAAATAATACGCTTCTGAAGTGCACCGCCTGCACCGCCGCCGGCAGCTGGCCCGCGCTCCCCGCCGCGCCACTCCCCGTTTAACCCATTCAGGGCCAAGAATCACTTCGCGCTACGGTCGTCGCCGATCCCGTGGTTTTCCTCGTATGTAGCGGAAAGCGACTACGGCGGTCTGACGCATAGCATATGTGTCGTCATGGGCCCTGAATGGGTTAAAAACAAAAGAAGGTTGCTTTACAGGCCTAGGTGTGTAAGGCTGTATGGAATTCCTTTACATATCATCTTCACTCATCGCACCGGGTGGCACCGGATACGTAGTATTTCCGAACCTAATTTGAAGTAAGTCACGTCAAAATTTCATTGCAAGTTTGAGAAAAATATTATTTCTATACAATAGTTTTAATCTGATAAATCATTTTGAAATTAGGTTTTTAGCCAAGATGTTAACAATAAAAGTAAGTGCTCATGGAAGTACCGAATACCATTATCTTTTTCCTGTATATTAAAAAGCTTCAGTGAACTGCTAACGCGCGAGCACTTTAGTCAGAATTATATTTTGTATCCAATTTGCTTTTTCTTGCTGCGAAAGAACGATATTTTAGCATAGTCATTTTGAAGGGTTAAGCGGCTGTTCCGCCGTTGCGCGAGGAGAGGGTTGAATTGAAAAATGCACATATACTTAGAAATCGAATCAGCAATTAAAATAAGGCAGAAAAACCGGCCAAGAGCGTGTCGGGGCACGCTCAGTGTAGGGTTCCGTAGTTTTTGTATTTTTTTTTCAAAAACTATTCAACCTATCAAGTTCAAAATAATTTTCCTACAAAGGTTTTATAAAGTTCTACTTTTGAGATTTTTTTCATATTTTTAAAACTTATGGTTCAAAAGTTAGAGGGGGGGACACATTTTTTTTTACTTCTGGAGCGATTATCTCCGAAAATATTAACATTATCAAAAATTGATTTTAGCAAACCCCTATTCATTTTTAAACACCTATCCAACAATATATCACACGTTAGGGTTGAAATGAAAAAAAAAAACACTCCCCACATTACGTAAAAAAAACACTTTTTATTCTACCACTTTGTCGGCGTAATTGACAACATTTCATATTTTTGAGCCCTACATTTTATTGTTTCTGTGTATTTGGTTTAAAAAGACAAATACGCTGATAGTTTATTTATTTCTCTAGGGTTCGTATTTAATTTGTTATTAATTTTTCAATATTTACTTATTCTAAAAGGGCGTAACTCCAATTCTACGCAGGAATAGCCTTTACCTTAGTCTTACCACGATCGAAAAAAAAAGTGATCTGACATTGACAATGACATCTGACTTTGCCATTGTCACTGGAGTAGGTCTGTGGTGTGTTGTTTGTTTAAATTTAACTATTTGTTAAAAAGAAACGATTTTATCGACAAATTTGGCTGTGATAAGGGATACCGATACTGCATTATATAAATACGACACCTTGCATTCACACGGATCTTTGGAATTACTTCTTTCCCTACTGCTCGACACCACTCCGCTTTATTTTTATACGGTACATGGAAGAAATGTTTGTCCGGTTTCTTCAAAGAGTCATTGTTACAATAACAATACTTGGTGTACTCAGGAGGAGTAGACACCTCGTCGATCCACGCGGGTTTCTCCATAGTAGGTAATAAATCCGTATAATACAGAATATTTTAATTTTATCTTACTTCGTTAGGTTACAGTCGTTACAATGATAGTAAACAATTTACGTCAGTGTCAAATTCAAATTTGTGACAGCAGAGCTTTTTTTTCTGTAACGTAAGGCACAGGCTATCCATTAACTATGTCGTAGAATGGGTAAAATTAGACCATATTCTTAATTGTTTTTTAACAATTTTATTAAGCTATATATTTTTTTTATAAATATAGTATAGTGTTCAGGAGGCAATATACTTTTGAATCATATATTCCATTTGAAGTGTTTATAAAATGAAATGTTGTCAATTGATATACATATTAGAACCAAATTTTAGCTTTTTAGTGCTAACAGTTACTGAGATTATCCGCGGACGGACGGACAGACAAAGCGAAACTATAAGGGTTCCTACTGTTCCTAGTCGACTACGGAACCCTAAAAACGATTATTCCGCAATACTCTGAAATTTTGTTACCACATTTCCTCGTTTTTCCGGCGCGGGAAATCTTCCATTTGAAATGTAGGTACTTATTGGTTTTAATTCATCTGTAGTGTCTTCAATAGTAGGTACCTACTTATTACTTACCACCAAGTTGACTATCAACTCGTTTGCCCATTTCTGTTTGGTGAAACTGAAGCATCCTCCTAACCTAACCTAACCTAAATTATACAGAGGCTCTAGTATAAGTTTTACCGAAACAAAAAGTTACGACAGCGTTTGCGTTTAGCTGTCAAATTCCATACAAATTGAGGGTAAAACGCAAACGCGATCGTAAAGTTTTGTTTCGGTAAAACTTATACTAGAGCCTCAGAACGATTTGAACGATTGCGCTCGCCACTGCACGGCTATCACGCGACGATGCGCGAGCTCTCTCGATTTTTCTCGCACTATCCGTCTCTTTCTTATTAGAACACTTAGAACATGAGATATAGGGCGAGAAAAATCGAGAGTATGTCGCGGCCGTCGCATGATAGGCGTGCAGTCGTTCCAACGGCGTTAATAATAATAACATACAATATATCCAATGATATATATTGTCATCCAAACTATACTTATACCCAACATTTCAGCTCAATCGGTCACCGGGAAGTGGGTCAAATTTAACTTGCAAGATTTGACGGACAACTTACTTACATACTTTTATACTTACATACGAACAAGTCAAGTTAATAATTATAAAGCTTGTAAAAAGAGGCAGCAGATAGGTTATAATCACTCCAAAAGTGTCACACTAAAACTCAGCCAATTGTATGACCTTGCCTCAATGTCGCGTCGTCAATGGACGTCTCAGCTGTCAGATTTGGCGGCCATTTTAAACACGGAATTTCATATAGACACCGTATCTACCTCTTTTATATTACATTTATTTGACTTAAAATATTTGTATGCCTTATGGCAAATCATAGAGATACACTAATATAAATAATTGTAACACCTTTGAACCTACTATGTTGACAAATAAATATTTTGTCTTTGTCTTTATCATTGCATATATCTATGTAAAGCCGGCTGTACACATTGGGCCAACGTTGGCGCGTGAGCAGAATGCAGCTATGCGTTAGAAGGAGAACGCTATAATTCGATCAAATTAGTTTGCATAGCTGCATCCTGCTCACGCGCCAACGTTGGCCCAATGTGTACAGCCGGCATAAAGGTAATTTTTGTCATTCAAACCGCAATGGGCGAATAACGTAGAAGATTTCCCAAAACAAACACTATAATTTTGTTAAGGGTCCTTACGCCTAAAACGAGCGTATTTTGCAAAATGCTTGCTTTTTCATTCAAGATTACGACGTAACTATTAGTATTTATTCAAAAACTGATAACGTACTTAAATAATTATCTCTTAAACTAGGGGCTAACATGGTTCAATTTTTCATTTTCTGTTTCTAAACCTAAAATAAATGAGTTTTCGTGGGAGTATTTTTCAAATTTTGCAGTGAGAGTCGTTTCAAATTTTACAGTAAACAAGAATCACTAGGTACATGAATGATTACAATTCACATCACCAGATCTTTTACGAGGGGCTGACATGATTGAAAATCAAAGATTCATTTTAAAAAGTTGATAAAACACCTTCCGAGTTTTCTTATTTTTTTTGGTGAAAACAGGATTACATTATATTTTTTTACCGCAAATGGTCCTTTTGTTTTCCCTAAAAATAATATGACAGCAAATTATAACTTTATGGTAACCCATAATAGTTATCTACGATACAAGTGCCGAAAATAGGAAATTCGCAACGAGTGGTGATAAATTAAAACACGACCGAAGGGAGTGTTTTAATTCGACACGAGTTGCGAATTACCTATTCGCACGTGTATCGTACAACGTTTTACTGTACATATGGCTCTTTGAAGTTTCGACATATGCACGAAAAGTGCTCTTTTCCGCACTAGTGCGGGAAAGTAGCACCATATGTACTGTAAAAAAATAATCATAACTATAGGACCTACGATGCCGTAAATGTATATTTTTTTTAAAGACGCATAAATCACGCTGCACAGATGCCGCGCGCCGAAATGTATTTTTTAAAAATTATTTAGAGGTTAAGAAATGATTATTTAATTACGTTATCAGTTTTTGAATAAATACTAATAGTTACGTCGTAATCTTGAATGAAAAAGGAAGCATTTTGCAAAATACGCTCCCGCTTCTGCTTATGTGGGCGTAAGGACTTTTAAATTTAATTCTTCCACTACGTAACAAACGGACACAGAATAGGCATGCGGCCCCATGTTCAAATTGATAAGTGATAACGTAGTGATGCTAAATGGATAGTAAACCATCAAATTATCGTAATAAAGTATAAATTATAAAATATAATTAAAACCATATATGCATTTTTTTTTATTGTCAAATGGTAAATTTAAAGCTACCAATAGAATCCTTACGCTTTTATAGAAACAAAATTGTATGACAACTATGTACTTAAACGCAGTATTTCGCGGCCGATACAACAATTTACCTGATTTTCCATACGACGATTAGTACAAATGCCACTTGTGACGTCATACGAGGGTACGTCATCAGTATGAAGCGTTTTCCGCTACCGCCAGCGACGTCAATCTTTGTTTCAAATTTTTGGGTATTTATGTTCTTTAATTGTAGTTGCTCCCTACAAACATTTGTTCCTCTCCAAAAACTGGTTCGAATGGCATCGTAAAAAAATCTTAGTCCGCATCCCTATTGGCACTGAATTATTTAGTTGTAAATAATTTAACGCAGGCATTTATGGAACTGCGTGGACGGGTACGACATGTTAATTTTAGTAATCCAATAATTGGTATTAATTAGCAAACCAAATCCGTCACAATTAGCAACAATCGACTGTCAATTAGCTCAATCAGTAAGCTAGATTCACTAGATATCGCGGGTTCGTAACTAACAAATGGCGTGAAAATCAGGCCGACTTTGTCATCAACTTGATGATACACCTGCAAATAACACCCCGACGTGCATTGCTAAGTCAACAAGTATAAAAATATGGTTACTGCAAAGCGTCACTTTTTATCAACCACTGGCGGTGCATGAAAAATTTCGTTGGGCAACCAATAATTTGTTTTCAAGATTTTATTCTTCTGTTTTGTCGGCGTGATTGATTCATTATATACCTATGCCGAATTACAGATTTCTAGTAGTTAGGGTTACTAAGCTAAGCCGCAAAAAAAACGTGTTTCAGATAGGTAGCCTGATTTCAATTTTTTTTTTTTTTTTTTTTTCCAATTTTTCAGCAATCGACTCCATAGTCATAATCTGGTGTGTTCTATATCGAGACAGAAAGATGGTTGATATTCCAGTGAACATCATCCCATGAGTTATTTTCGATGGTCCAGGTTCAATATTTGCCATCTCTTGAGTCGGCTGACAGTCTCCGAGCTATCCAGGAGTTGTTGTGCTAGGTCATTAATATGCATTTGCAGTCTGTTCTTGTATCTTATGCTTGCGTTGTTAAGTGCTTGTTTCACAGTTTCCATCTCAAGGTGTTCATGTATTTCGCTGTTTCTGGTAAACCAAGCTGCCTGCGATATGGTTCTCAGGGCTATGTTTTGATCTCTTTGTAAAATTTCTATATTTGAATTGCTAGCTGAACCCCACAGTTCAATACCATATGTCCATATGGGTTTTATAGTTGCCTTATATACTAAGAGCTTATTATGCAGTGAGAGTGGCGATTTACGTCCGATAAGCCATGACAGGTTCTTAAGCCTCATGTTTGCCTCAGTTCTTTTAGCTTTTATATGGTTGGTCCACGTTAATCGTCTGTCCAAAGACATTCCAAGGTATTTCACGCAGTCAGTTTTCGGCAAGGCTTCATTCCCCATGTATACAGGAGCGCATTCTTTTTTTCGGAGGGTAAAAGTTGTATGTGTTGATTTGGTAGCACTAGACTTGATTCTCCACTTCTGCATCCACAAGTCAATCTTGTTTAGTTGGACCTGAAGTTTCTGTGATGCCTTTATTGGGTCTATATCGCTTGCAAGACAGGCGGTGTCGTCTGCAGCCTGTTTTCAATAACTTTTATTACTTTAAAAATAAATAGGTACCTACCTACCTTATGAAAAAGTAACATGCACTACGAACTTTGCTTTTTGAAACATAAAGATGTGTTTAAAAAATATGATGATTCTAAACTGTACGTTCGTGGATTTCAATTTTTCGGAGAAGTCGTCAAGTGAGAGTTTTGAGTCCTCTTGAGAGGTGAAGTAAAGATTTCTAACAAAATAAATGCATTACCAAAGATAACTGAAGTTGTATTTTTTAACCAACTTCGAATAAAAAATATAAAAAGAAACAGTCGAATTGAGGCCCTCCTCCTTTTTTTGAAGTCGGTTAAAAAAGAGGAGAAATTGTATTTATATGTAGGTATACTACGAGGGGCGGCTGAAAAGTAATCTCCTTGGTTAAAAAAATATGCGAAAATGATACTGGCTGAAATGCATTCTTGTTCTTTGGTTATTCTTTTTTTGAATTATTTGACGTTCATTTGTTTTTTCCGTTCCATTTTTCTACAATTCTCGAATGTTTGCGACATATCGGTTGAAAAAATGAATATCGCTAAAATTGAACATCGTGCAGTGATTAAATTTCTAACAAAAGAAGGAAATACTCCCTCACAGATCCGAGAACGTATGATGTGTGTGTTCGGTAGTTCGTGCCCTTCCGAATTTACTATAAAGTTTTGGTCTAAACAATTTAAACTCGGTCGTGAGAGCTTGGAAGATGACGCTCGTAGTGGAAGGCCGGTTTCTGCCGTTACAAACGAAAATGTAGCCAAAGTTAAAAAAATAATTTTAGAAGACCGACGAGTGAAGCAGTGGGAGATTGCTAGAGATGTGGGCATCAGTAAAGAAAGAGTCAATGAGATAATTCATGTGCATCTGAATATGTCCAAGGTGAGTGCACGTTGGGTCCCCAGAATGTTAACGGCGTTTGACAAGGACCGACGTGTCAAATGTTGTGAGGAGTTTTTGGAAATGAGTCGAGGTAATGAGGAAGAAATTGTTTCTAAAATGGTGACGTGTGATGAGACCTGGATTCGACAGTGGGACCCCGAAAGCAAACAAGAGTCTTTGCAGTGGAAATTCAAGGATGAGAAGCCTCCTCGGAAGTTTAAGGTCAGGCCGTCGGCAGGCAAACTTATGGCTACCGTATTTTGGGATACAGAAGGAATTTTACTAATAGATTATTTACCAAAAAAAAGGACAATGAATGCTGAATATTATTCCAGCTTACTGCATCAGTTACGAGACGCGATAAAAGAAAAGAGGAGGGGTAAACTTAGCAAAGGGATCCTGATTTTACACGATAATGCACCTGTGCATACCGCCCGCACAACAATGCTTACCATGAAGGAATTAGGGTTCGATGCCGTTAACCATCCACCTTACAGTCCAGACCTAGCCCCATGCGACTATTTTTTATTTAGACACCTCAAAAAAGATCTCCGAGGAAGACGATTTCTGACCGATGACGAAATGAAGGCTGCAGTTAGTGACTTTTTTGACGAGAAACCGAAAGATTTTTTTTTTCATGGGTTAATGTCAATATTTGACAAATGTAATAAGTGTATTTCACTAGCAGGGGACTATATTGAAAAATAAAAAAAATACATACATGACAGTCTTTTGTTTCATACTTAGGTAGATTTCTTTTCAGCCGTCCCTCGTAGCTGTACCTGCGACTTCGTTCGCATGCTAATGTGGTGGGAGTTCTAATTTAACCTATCAAGTAAAACGTTGAACAAACCTATTTTAGCTAAAATGCCGTAAAAATTTATTTGTCTTTCTGATATTTAAATGAGTAAGAAAGGGACAAAACTCGTTTTATTTAACACAGGTATTTTAAGTATTATGAATAAGGGGGTAAAAGTTTAGTAGATGTTTGTGGAAATATATCCAACAGGTAGGACACAGGCTGCAGCATATAATGTTTATTGATCTTCTTCTCTACATATTTTGAACACTGTTTTATATTAAATCAATAAAAGCGCGATAAGTGAAATTATCTTGAGTCACTGGTAAAGATGTGTTTAGGAATTAATAAAAGATAATCCTTTCGAGTACCGACCGGGTACTGACCGGTAAGTGTTTACGCGAAACAAAAGATATTTTTTTAATTAGACAACCATTGACTTACTATTACTACGGTATAGACTGGCAACCCAGAACATTTTTCTAAGCGTCTTTCTTCCAATCAGGCCGCCATCTTGGAAAATAAAAGAGTATGTAAACGTGCAGTAGATGCGACAATTTTCTGAGTTCGGATTCAGTTATGGCAATAGCGTGATTTAATACACTCGTATAAAAAAAAACGACTTATTGATTTAATCACCGACATTTGTGAATTTTTGATACTGGATATCTTTATAGTTCCCGAGAATGCACTGTGTTGATGCAATTTGTCTCAGCGATTTGTGTCAGATTTGATGACAAAGTCCTATTTAAGGTCCATGCGGATCGTCAGATATCGATTTTGATAGCAATCGCAGCAAGACAAAAAAACTAAACTACGACCATTTTCAGTTTCAGTCAGATCCATATACATTTAAGGCCCCACGGGATCCTCAGATATATATTTTGAAAACAATTAGAAATTAATATAATAATTATAGTCTCCTAAATTGCTAATGGGTTCATATTCGGAGAAGATACTCGCGTCGCGTACATATTTATATAAGAGAACTGATAGGATTTAAATAAGTACAACTTAAGATCTAAATAGCAACTAAAGTAGACTAGACACAACTAGACTACAACTAGAGTTGCACCATAAGGGTTCCGGACCAATAAGGTAAAAACGGAATCCTTATGGTGCGACTCTGTCCGTCTGTCTGTCTGTCTGTCTGTCACAAAGTTAAATATCTCAGGAATTACTAATGCTATCCATATGAAATTTGGAACAGTTTTAAAGAAAGTTAATCCACGTGCATGGAACATGAAAATTTTAATAGGTATATATTTTTAATATCTATCTAAAATTACGGATAAGAGAAAAAAATCAAAGTTTAGTTACGAGGTCAAGTGGGGTATCATATGAAAGGGCTTGAGTTGGACATTTTAAAACATTTTTTTTGTCTACATTGGTAAAATTTCGATTTATGAAGAAAAATGTAAAAAAAAATACCATCCGCCCCCCCTTATCTCCGAAGTTATGCGAAAAATTTGAAATAATTACTTGTGATTAAGATAAACATAAATATTACTGGAAAAATATAACTTTTTCTGTATCTAGCGTATTTTTTGTTTTATTTTCAAAAATAATTTCCTAGTTAAATTTGCAATTTAAACAACTTTATAACTATTTTTTTGTTTTGAAATTCCTATAAGACTATAATAGAAGTACTCTCCTTCAAATAAAAAAATAATAATCGAGATCGGTTCACGTGATAAACAATAATCGCTAAAACACCAGCATACATACTAAGCTGATTGCCCTTGCACGTTAGTACCAAATGGGGCCGATGGATGGCTGACCCCATTCCTCCTTCGCGCTGTTAAGATTTTTCTAGAATTAGGTCTAAAAAAAAGATCGCGATTCAATTGTCTTGGTAGTTCGATGCTCTTGGTGTAAAAGTTATTTGTTGTTTGAAATTGAATTCTGTTGTGTTGGGTTAAAATAAGTAATTTAATTTAACAAATATTGGGACATTTACTTTATTTTGAGTCAATTGATAGTTTGTACGGAACCCTCGGTGCGCGAATCAGACTCGCACTTGACCGGTTTTTTATTTTTTATTTCTAGTGTTGAAGTCGTGGATATCACTGTTGAGTTTGAACTCGTGAAGGTTTTTCCGCACATACATGATATTCTCAAGAATGTATTGGCATGCTACAGTAAGAATGTTTGCCTCCTTAAATTTGTCCCTGAGAGAATCTCGAGCTTTTAGTTCGTATATGGAGCGTACAGCTCGTTTCGGTAGCACGAATATGGTCTGGATATCAGCCGCCTTCCCCCACAACAGGATTCCGTAGGACATAACACTGTGGAAGTAACTGTAGTACACCAGCCTGGCCGTCTCAACTCTACTCACATGTAAAAACATAAATATGACAGAGAAATAAGACAAAAATTGCTTCATTGAAGAATCACCCTTATCTCGAAATCCACATTTATTTGAACAAATCATGAAATTATCCGCAGTCGGCCAGCACACACCGAATCTCAGGCAAACGAAGCCTCGGCCGCAGCTACTTACTTCAAAATAAATCCTTGTCGGGCTCCGAGTTAGATACCCTGCATGAGCAGGCAGCGTCTTTATGTATGTAATGCCGGCCGTACACATTGGGCCAACGTTGGCGCGTGAGCAGGATGAAGCTATGCAAACGAATGAGAACGAAATAAAGCCCTCTTCCTCTAACGCATAGCTGCATTCTGCTCACGCGCCAACGTTGGCCCAATGTGTACAACCGGCATAAAGTGAAATTCCTCGTCATTAAAGTGTGTGCCTTGAATATTATCCAGGATATAAGCTAGGCATGTTCGCTGAAGATATCACTACCTTGAAGAGACGTCACATTCTATCGCTGTAACCATAAATAGGTTTTTTCTTGCGTTTTTTGTGCGGCTAGGCGCATTATCGATTGACTGTGTTGGCAATGACCCTTCAAGGACTCATCATTCGCAGAGACTTGCCGTAATAACAACATTAGATTGCATAGCATTGATACTAGATCGCAAAGAGTTTTGGTTTGCGGATACAAATCGGAAAGTTTTAATGCTACTTCAGGAGTACCGCAAGGATCTCATTTAGCACCTACGTTGTTTTTAATATTTATAAATGACATGGCCAATGTAATCCTCCATTCCAATTTTTCATTATTCGCAGACGACTTAAAAATTACAAAATTACTTACCGATCCTCCTGATTCTCAACAGCTCCAAGATGACTTAACTCGTATATCAAACTGGTCCAAAGAGTCTAAACTACCGTTAAATATAGCAAAATGTAAGCACATAAAATTTTCTAAAAAAATATTACCGCTAACTACAACGTATGCCATTGACGCCGTACAACTAGAGGAAGTTTCACATATTAGGGATTTGGGTGTGATACTGGACAAAGGGCTCTCCTTTAACCAACATTTCGATCACATCAGCAAGCAGGCAAATAAACTTCTCGGTTTCATATGGCGAAACCGGCTGGACTGATTGGATTGCTGGAAGCATTTAAAAATATATCGGCTTTAAGGACTGCTTACTTTGCTCTGGTTCGCAGTCAGTTAGAGTATTGCTCAGTTGTTTGGAACCCGTTTTATAAGTGTCACATAGAGAGAATAGAACAGTACAGAAACGATTTCTATTCTTTCTCTCTGCGCACCAGGGAAAAAAACGCGTAGCGAAGTCGTACAAAGACCGGTTGAAATATTTTAATATAATTTCTCTTGGGGACCGCCGTTGGATCTCCGATCAAATGTTTCTTCAAGGAATTATTTCAGGAACGCTTGACTGCCTGCCCACAGCTATTACAAACTATCAAGTGGATCGTCCCGCGACAGCACACTCGTCTAGCTAACTTTCGACCTTTGTCAACTAGAACGTACAGAACTAATACTGGATCCTATAGTGTAATACCGAGAATTTGTAAAGAGCATAATCTACTATATAAAAAAAACAGGGTTGATATACTCAACATGTCAAAAAATCAGTTCAAAACATATCTCTGTAAACAAAGATAAAATGTGTCATAATCATAATCTCCAAGTTAAATGTTGACTTTAACCTTTTTTCCTTTTTCAAGTTTGCTTTTCTGCATTGTTATATCTAAGCCGAAGACGGACAGACAGACAGACAGACGGACGGACATGGCGAAACTATAAGGGTTCCTTGTTGTCTACGGAACCCTAAAAAAACATATCAAACAATTTTATAACCTAACCTAAGGCATTCAGAAAAGTAAAACTTAGTCGAGGGTTGTCATGTTGTGGTGCAGAATATGTGCTGACTCAGCGTTACTGCTGCGGAGTCCGCAGCGCTGATCTTCCGCCAGAACCTTTAAAACTAAATCTAATTGATCCAACGACCAGTGCAGCGCGAATCAATTATGTAAGGTAACCTAGTACCTTTTATTTAACCTAAAGTACTTTAATTTATATTTTTCTTTACTTCTATGACATTGACCATTAAACTCAATGAGTATAATAATAATATAAATGAACGAGAGGCGTAGCGATGTGACGATCCTACCGCCCACTGGTTGTCTAGTGAAATCAGTCAACGCAGGGCAGTTTGTGGCGGGCTGTTGGGAAGTAGATACTCGTAGTAGCGATTTAGCGAGCCTACCTACCACAGCTGCGTTTTCACTTTAGTGTTTCCAGTTCAGAGCGAGCAAACGTTCAATCTTCCGGCAATAAAAGCACATAAGCCGAACATGGACCATTGCTCCGTGAACGTAAGACAAACAAAAAAGACCTGGTTGCACTCCGGGAGTGCCGGCAGAAGTGAAAACTTGAATAATAAAAAATAATAAAAAAACTCCGCCAAGCCACATGAACCTTTCCACATTTCCTTCAACACACCACAAGAACATTGATTATTACAGAAAAAAACCAAAGCTGTATGTAGGCCGATAATATTTGAGGAGTTCCGCCGATTCATCAAGAGAGTTGATTCTGAGACCTTAGGCACTTCATTACTTGCTATTTTAACGAAATCTTATCATAATCTGTAACGTACTTTTTCAGTTTTTAGTACATCATTGGGGAGTTGTAGGAGACATCTGTGGTCTTCATCATCAGTTCCACTTCACCACATTTGTGATTTCCGGATGTAAATACACGAGTTATTTATAACAAAAAATACCTAAATTACTACATGCGTGCCTAATATATTTGAGGGGTTCCCTCAATTCCTCATGGATCCCATAATTTAACTGTATTTTTGAAAAGAATGGCGATTGAAAAAAATTGCACCAATCGGGTCATAAATTATACGGAGTTCTGAACTTCTCAGGTAACAAAACATAAAAAATAAAAATAAAGATAAAAAAAAGACCGGCTTGCACTCCGGGAGTGCCGGCAGAAGTGAAAACTCAATAACATTGTAACAGTTTTTCGATCAGATCACGTGACATCTTACGGTGTCACCCTAAAAATGAATTTGACGCAAATTTATAAACAATTATCAATTATTTAGGCGGACGGGCCGCGGGCGCGTTGGGTGCGACACAATACCAATTTGTTTTGGCCATTGTCAAATAATTTTCAAAGTTTTATCTCTTTAAGAATAACGTCTAAATTCGAACTATTCGAATTGGCAAGAACGGCAAACGGCGGTGGCGACCAAATTATCAATTTGTTTTTGCCGTTGGTAAATATTTTTCTAAGCATTATCTCTGTAGGAATAACGCTCAAATTCGAACTATTCGAATTTTCTCAATAGCAAAACGGTGAAGGACGCGTTGGTATTATTACAATTTTTTTTGCAGAATATGCTAGTGCAAAAAGTGTTTAACGACTTTATACTCTTACGAATAGCGTTCAGTTTTGAATGAAGTCGAATCGGCTAGCAGCAAAAAGTGACCTCCTTCACGTCTGACGTCACAAAACTCTATCGCGTATTTAACAATTTTTCCCCATCCCAAAAAGTGCTCAGCGCCGCTAAAGAAGTTTTCACTTCAAAAATAAAAACAACAGAATTGAGAACCTCCTCCTTTTTTTGAAGACGGTTAAAATAGTAGATTGTTAACCGAGGGTTGAATTGAAAGCCACTCAGACCTGACGAGATATTTTGGCGCTCGAACGAAGTGAGAGCGCCAATAGTTCGAGGCTGAAATGGGTGGCTTTCCCCGAGTTAAACACTACTTTTCATTTCAAATATGAGGAAATGAATTGACAGCCAAAAACTTGAATGTTTTCTAAATCATTCAGATCCTATAGAACCCATTTTAAAAGCGTTTGTGTATGGACCATTTGGGCGGGAACCGTTGACAGATTTTAATAATGCTAGTATGTGGACCATTTCCTGGACGCGCTTTTGAAGTGGTTATATCGAAAAACTAATTTTAATAGTTGTTTGGATGAAAAATTACATTATTAATTGTATTTATATATACCATATAGCTAGTAATAAAGAATGAAAACCATCATAATTTATTGATAATTATCAACAAGCTTCAAAAATCAACACAATGTTATGGAAGTGTGGCAGTATAGGTTTTTGCCAGTGTTATTTTTTTTAATGACTTTAGTACGCTGTTCTGAAGCGGTTACATTGAACTACGAACACTTGCAATCATATTATAAAAGGATACGCTGTTTTTGCGAATAAGACCAAAAAATTGGCTAAATAGCCCTTAACTTTAGCAATGTCCGCTGAAGAGACGCGAAACTAAATCAGTGTGTGACCCGATTACAAATAAAATTTGATCATCAACTACGTCCTAAATATTTCATGTCCCCTTGAAACCTTTACGAGGCAAACAAGACAGCAATTAATATTTTTATTGAGGGCCGCCACCATCCAGCTCATCAATATTAAGCTCCCCTCTGGAATCGATATTTCTTTATGTTGCGATTATCCAATGAATGCGATTTTATTAAGCTTTGGGAATTTTCCTTTCTGTTTTCAATTCCTATCGTCGTTTCTACTACCCTCCTATAGTCAGTTAGTTATTATTAGTTTACCTACCCCCATATATAAGGTGCTAACAAATTAGGTACCAATACTTTTAGAGCTGATAGTACTAGTCTCTAGGAGTAGAGTTAAGTATGAAACATTTAAAAGTGTGTACCACTTTTTGGAGATAATAGGGATACAACGTTACTGCGTAAAAACACCCTGTTAATGAGATAGTCAACAATCAATCATTGACGTTTGTCACAAACGACGATGTTCACTTGACAGATAGTGTTTTAACATCTCGTCAGTTGAATGCACAGGCTGATTATGTTTGGTCGAAATTTTAATTTATTTATTTGTACCGGAAATTAAAACAAAAATATCATATGAAAAGTTTTCTTAATTTCTATTTAAAGTCAATTGTTTTGATGTAATGTAACACCTCTTAAAATATTGGTACTTAATTTGTTAGCACCTTATATGCGCCGCCACACGTATCTACACGTCCTCTAGTGCTAGTTTATACTAACCTATTCTAATGTTTATTAGACTCTGCTAATAGCATAAATAGAGAAATATGACTTGACGTACAATGTTATGGGCGTGTAAACCAACTACGTAGTATTTCGATACGAGTAGGTATCTACGTCAAACTTAGAAGTTTCTCACCCCTCATTTGCCACGCCAATTAGATACCTTCCTTTTGTTAATTGCCGGGTGAGTAGGGTTCGCGGGGAGAGTTGGATTATGAATGGGGAGAGAAGGGATGAAAGGGGGGTGAGATGGGATTTTAAGGCTACTGCTACAAAAATAATGTATTCCAATTTAAATTGGAGCTATAGTAATACTCATAATAAAAAAAATCGATCCAAAAATCTTCCAAAATCACCTTTGTATGAAATCCCATCTCACCCCAATTACGAGGGGCTGCGGGGTGAGGTGGGATTTCCTGATTATCGTCAAAGTTATGAAATATATGGAACTACCCAAAATTAAATAAAAACTAAAATACAAACGTTCGGAACACTTATTTTATACACCATTCAGTTTGCATATGTAAAAATAAAATATTATCGAGGTTTGAATGTCAGTTTTGCCCCTACTCACCCCATTTTACGGTACTTACCTACATAGTCCGAGTGAAGTGGGTTTCATGCATTGAGTGGCAAAATGAGATATAGCCAGAACACGTATTCAATATTTCGAGTGCAGGTAACTATATATCAGTGTGCAATCAGAATATCGAAGAAAATATGTAGGGTATAGATATGTTCCAGGCAAGGCCCCTATTTCACCCACTTGTCATCTGTCAAAATCTGTCAAATGTCAATTCGTCGTAAACTAGGCCTCTCAGAGACTGGCGCGGCCTGGCCCCTATTTCATCAACTTGACAATTGTCACCTGACACTGACAATTAATATATTGCTTGTTCTGAAGTTAAGGTGGTTGCTAGCTTACTTGTGGAACCAGCAATATACGGGGAATTGTCGTTGTCAGGTGACAATTGTCAAGTTGGTGAAATAGGGGCCTCGCCGCGGCGGACTATAGTTAGCTTGTCATCAGCTGTCAAATTTACTAATGTCCGCCACCGGAGCCCGCAAGTGTGTTGCAGGCCTTACTGGATTGATGGATAAAAGGGCTACTAAAAAGGCAACAATTTTCAAGAAATGCAGCCAGCATTTACAGCCAAACTATGTATTACGCATCAATATTTTGAGCATGGCCCGGAAACATCAACACGACTAATAACGATTGTAATGTCCAGCAACCTCCTTTACCAGTCGACCCAGGAATGTACGTCGAATTAAGCAATTTGTCATAACAACTTGCTATGGAGTGAGACAGTAATTTCATTATTTTGTGCTCTTCTTGTTACACAGTCGCGCGCCTAGTCACAAATCGCGTACACACACTTTTCCAACTTTCAGCCAATTTTAGGTGCGATAATCTTCTGATTCTTGCTCAGCACAACTTTCTCGACCTGCTGCCATACATTTCATCGTGTTGTCAAGTGACGTAGGTGTATTGGGAGTGGGCTTGCAGACTACACGAATGATAGGACCTAACCTCTAGTAACCAGTATTTCCTTAGCAATAATGATTGCCGTAGGTAAGCACTTGAAAGGCGACAAATTCCGCCTCGGACGCATTCACTGACACAGGATTTCTCTGGTACAGAATCTGTACCGTGTACTACAGATTCGGCTCGGGGCTTTCGGATTTGTTTGCTGAATAGGCCGCGATTATTAGCCAACGACAAAAGTGCGAATTGTAGTCTTAACGTTGTGAGATACGTATTAATAAATAAGAGTTCTTTATTTTCTTATAGAACGATCAGCCCTGCAAAGAGAGTCGCTCTTTTTTGTAAGAGTCTAATAATTTTAAAAGAAGTAATGCGATTTTGTCTCATGGAACAGAGATTTTTCTCTGAAATTCGCCTAAGTAGCTTGTGAAGTCTGATGATCATCCCAAATTACGTGTTATTAGAATTCGGCCCTTTTTCTGGATTACGCTAATCCAGCCATTTATCTTACCTCCAAGTTAAGTAAAGGAGATTTACATTTTTCTGTCAACTATTGCCACCCACTTTAGTAAAATACCTGCAAAAAATACGGAACACTTAACAAATTGCTTCGAGTTTGCTAGTTTAGCCATCGGTTTTTCGCTACCTTTTCTTATCTATGCGAAAGGATCTTGATAGAAAAGCTTCAACAGTCACATAAATCAATAAATACAAATCGACCTAATCCCAAACTAAGCAAAGCTTGTACTGTGGGTGCTAGACGACGATAATAGTTCATTACTGCAGCCGCCGCGCCGGGAAAGAAGGGCTTGCCGGGTGTGAGTAGGTAATAGACGGCCGACCGTAGGGAGGCCGCATAGTGATACGAAGCCGGCAAGCCCTTTTCACGGCTAGGCATATATAGTGCTTTTATACTACTATACCTAGTTGGTTGAGTTTTAATATTTCGTACCAAAGTTGGTTTAGCCGAACAAAAATGCGATCACTCGGTGTCTATCCCTCTGTCGCAGGCACAGGCAGTTATTATAGTTGTAATTTAAAGCACTCGTATAGTACCATTCATACGACGACGTACGACGCACTTGAGTAAGTCAAACAACGTGTGACAAAAATATGGCATATGCAAATTGATGCATTTTCTTTCCACTTCACCCCAAGATTCGCATTCCGAGATCGGAATTTGGAATTTACTCAAGGATGCCATCATTTTTAACTTTGGAAGTTCACAATCAGTTACCAATCAGTTATGAATGCTAACTGACAGTGGGGGAGGGAGGGGGGGCCCACTGTCAGTTTTGGTATTTACGAATACATACAAAAAATACCAAATAGTTATTAAATTAGAAGGAATTTTATTAATTAAATTATTTGGGGTTGCTGGAGCTTATTTAGGTACCCTTCGGTCGCCTATGAAACCATCGCTACGTAACCAGTTACCCCTCAAGCAGCATCTTGAGCTCGCTAGCCCAGCGCTGGGATTCGCCGCTGGTGTGGCGGCACGCGCAGCTGCACGCACCTGTAGCCGCTCCAACGCGCCGCATTTAAAATGGTATTATTTTATATACAGGGTGAAATAGTATTCACCGTTCAAATTTTGGGAGGTGATTCGGTGGTTCATTTTGATCAAAATTGGATAATAAGTTGTATCCAAATCGCAAAAAAAAAAACAGCTGTTCCATACATTTTGGCGGCTGAGCTCACGCTGTTTGTATGGAACAGCTGTTTTTTTTTTTCGCGATTCGGATACAACTTATTATCCAATTTTGATCGAGATGACCCACCGAATCACCTCCTAAAATTTGAACGGTGAATACTATTTCACCCTGTATACTAACCATAGGAATAAGTTATTACCAGGGAGCGTACATTTCATGCCGGTTTCGTCATAATGACGTATTCATATAAACACACAGGATGATTCAAAAAACGAAGTGACACGACTTAGTGACCGTAAATGTATTTAGTAACTAATATTTTATTTTATTTTTAATTACTTATAGACCACAACAACGTATCTATCGATGCTATCATGAAATTGGTCAAGTCCATGTTAAAATCAAACTGTCTTTCTTTATGTTCCTCATGTTCTTTGTGTTTTATTGTTTGCAAATGTAATTTGATGTTGATTGCTTTTGGTGGCAAACTTTGCTGACAGCAGGAACAATAAATTTGTTTATTATCTATAACTAAACATGGATTTATTTGGCACAATAATTTTATAGCCTCCATGGCGACCTAGGCCACTAGCAAAGCATTAAGTTTCCTGATCTTATTAAATTTAACTGAAATGTTGTTTCCGCATGTCTCCTATTTGTGACAAAGAGTAAACTTTGATGTGACAATGTCAGATAAAGTTCTTTCAATGTCCGTCTCAAGTGTCAATAGGTATATTAGATCTACTTAAACGGAAGAGGTTGATTAGATAACAGTGATTAATCATTGATTAATCACATTTTCCATTATTGGGTACGGATAAATAAACGTTCGTTATGCCGTTGCTCTTTTCAAACTTTTTCCATCCTGTATGTAGCTTGACGTCATACGCCTGTCATCGGCATGAAATGTACGCACCCTGGTTATTACTGTAATTAGTAACAAAATATGGATCACGTCGTCCGAAATAAATATTTTTTTCTACTCCTGTACCGTTATGTCATTTATATAGGCTTTAGCTCAAATACAATGACACCGATAATAAGTCGTCGAAAAACTCTATGCTCTATTGCCCTGTTTAGCGTACTTTTATGGTTCATACATTTTTCATAAAAGCACTGTTTACCACCATGTCAGTTATTGATATTATTTATAAATATAAACCGATCTGATTCGGTTCGGATCCGGATTCAGTTTGGTTCGGATGGCAAGTGCAAGGAAATTAAGAACAAAACAGACCATAAAAAAGAGGTGTCAATGTGTCATATTTCTAATTTCCCACCAAAGTTCCAGTTCCAGTTCATAACTAAAAGACGAAATATAACTATTCGTTATTAATAAGGAACTTATTAAGATTTTATTCGTGTTTGTGAAGTGAAGAAAAATGTGTACGTTCCTTTTAAAATGGACGAAAGAAGAAAATAACTGCACCACTGAAGAAATTGCGTGAGTAGTAATACTAACGGAAAACTTACTGCCTGAAAAGAAATGTTTACAGCATACAAGAGGCACCAAAAAACTGTACCTAGTGCCTTTTTTACCATTGAATTAGCTATAAGCAATGGTTAGTAAATTTACCAAATTATCAGTTAGGTCTAATTTAGTAACTGCCTCTTTCAGATAGAATTTAAGGACTATATCATAGGTCCATTTAAAAAACATACTGAATTGACGTTTCACACATCGACAACTGTTTTAATATCTATGGATACTAGAATAGAGACCCACTTGAGTTTTGACAGCTGTTCCAAATTTAAACTATTACCACAGACAAGAAAGTTCTCATAGTAAAATTGGTTGTAATAATGCTGGTCATTTCCTACGGTTTCTGAACGCATTTTAGAGCACTAACTCAGGACAGGCTATACGTGATGCCACAACGAGGGACGGAAAAGCTCTTATCCCTTCGAGTGGCAGAAACCAGCAGCTGGACCCAACGGCAAGTGGCGGCCATCCAGCAGCTGGACCTGACATAACCAACCTTTGAGTGGCGGCGCCGGAGATTGATCGTCAGAATATGTGGCACGGCCATTTTGGAAAACATTCCGTCACGTGGCAGGCCCCCCACGGGTGGTCATTGCGAATTATCCGCACGTTAGAAAAATGACCATTTCTCAAAAAAAACCTATAGGAACTGTATATATATCATGTAACGATTGATTCAACATGAAATGGCTTATGTGATTATAAGTATAGCAATAAATGCCACCCCATTTATGTGAACTTTGCTAGTCTCGATCAAATTTCAGATGAACAATTTTTTCCCACTTTCGTGAATAAAAATAGCTATGATTACGAAATATAACGATTAATTGTAAAAACACAGATTTAATGATAAAACTATATATAATCAACACTTATAAACCTTTTAATTACCCCTCACAGTACATAAAATTGCGGTCGGCGCGTAATGAGAATGAGATAGGTAGGCCGGAAAGATGGCGCAATTTCTAAGAAACTTTGTTTGACCGTTAGTGAATGCCATCCTTGTATCTTACAAGTGTGAGCCAGCAAGGAATAGGTTTATCGGTTTCATTTCTCGCGCAAAATAAGATATCAAACAGGGTCCATTTGCTGGTTCCTGACACTCAAAGGTTTGTTAAGTCGGGTCCAGCTCCTGGATCGCCGCCACTTGACGTTGGGTCCAGCTGCTGGTTCCTGCCACAAACGGTATATTTTACCAAAATGTCAGTGCCACTTGTTCTTCCGTTCAACCGATGGCGCTGCCTCCTGAAGGGTTATGCAGCTAAATTAAGAACCGGTCTTAAAATGGCTGATGACTTGTCATAAGCAACCTACTCAATTTGGACGGGTAATGGTTTATGTGATAAATAAAAGAGGAACTATTGAGAACGACAGCGAATGATATGTCCCTTTCTGTCACACTTACCGAGATTTGTATGCTACCAGCTCGCTCGCACGTGGTATTATTGAACACTAATGATATGTGCGTAGATAAAGAGTATTTGTATTGTTGTATTGTATTGTCTATGGTTTAAACAATTGTCGTCAAAGAGTACTATGTACTTGACATTTCAAAAATACGCGGCTTGGCATATGTCCAGGGGCTGGAAACTTAGAAAAGAGGCGACACGCCGATTTATTGTATGGAAAGTAGTGACATCTCTGGCGAAGCGGATCGCTGTATTTAATGTTGTTGACAGAAAATGGAAATAGATGTCAGTACAATAGACCCACGAAAATAAATTTTAAGATTTTAAAATGAAATAAAATATATTTTTTATGTTTTGAGATAGAATTTATTAAGTATCCATTTTATTTAACTGAACATGGACAAATATCTCATTAATATGGAATTATGTTTGTTGTTCGGCCTTTGTGGTTTTAGATGAAGTATACATACCTACGTGTCAGTCAGTAAATAAATGTCAATGTATTGTCTATAAAAACATTTAAATATCACCATCATATTTTTATTTAAATCATATTTAAATAAAATCAAGAATAGTTTTAGCCACAGTATCTATTTATAAAAATAATATCTAGGTATTATGTGTGCAGACAATAGTTTGAGGTTGAGTAATATGCAGTGTAGATCGGCTGTACGTGGATTTGTTAAATCTGGTCTAGGAGATTTAATCTCATGTTTTGAAGCTAAATCTCGTCCTTGTCTCGTGTGTTTTGTTAAAAAGGTTGTGCTTTGTACAGGTTGTGTTTACATAATTTGTTAAGTTGAATAAATACTTTTATGAATGTTGCATGTTTCACTTTTCAGATCTATTTCATAGCTGTGTGATTATTTTGAAATCTACAATGTGACTGGCAAAGTATGAAGGGAAGCGTACTTAGGTAACTAAAATGTGATTTATATCATGTTTTAGAAACGCTTCCTTCCTAACTTTGATAGTCGCATTGTAGGCTTCAAAGTCAAAACAGAGAATACAACTTTTGTATACGTGTGTGCGTGGCGCGTGAATATGTATGTGTGCGTTAGTGTGTATGTGAAGCTTAGAGTATATACCTACAGAGGCGACGTAAGTGTCGCCACACTGAGGGACGGCAACAAAGTAGATGATTCCCGTGGGGTGGCCAAGTAACTAAAAATTACCCCATCGCTTCCATGTCTAATTTAAATAATGCGCTTTTATTGTAAGTAGTTTTTACTGAAGCTTTACAGTGTAAAGCTTCAGTAAACTTACACACATTCACTGCCTAGCAGGCGCTCTGTTCGCAACCACTAGTAATATTCAGCTTAATAACATGAAATATGATTCTAGTAACAGAACATGACATGTAGGTAATTAATAGTCCTTGTGCAAGCGGCTTACCTGGTAGTTTCTTATCAGCACAGTTATGACAGGACGCCCGCGAGCTGTGTTGCGGCGAGGTAGACTATCCGTCTCTTTCTAATCGTTCTAACTAGAAAGAGACGGACAGTCTACCTCGCCGCGACACAGCTCGCGGGGCGTCCTGTGATAGCCGTGCTGATCTACTTAATTATTATAAAGCCTGAATCACACTGGCGCGGCCTGCGGTGGCGGTTCATAGTAAACTTGACAGTTAGTGTCAAATTTACTATTGACCGCCACCGCAGGCCGCGCCTGTCTGTGAGAGGCTTAAAGTCTCTCACAGACTGGCGCGGCCTGGCCGCGGCGATCAATGGTAAACTTGTCATTAGCTGTAAAATTTACTATTGACCGCGATGCAGGCTTAAGGCGGGAAAAATAATGACACTAAATACCGAAATGAGACACAACCATATTAAAAAACATTTACTATTCAAATATTCAAATTATTACAGATTAATGATAAAGAGCTCTGCTCGGGTAAAAATATGCTGAGAACGATTTTTCCCAGATATGAGACCTAGCTAGATCGATTTTTTTTATGAGGCACAGCGTGGGAGGCCCCCTACAAGGTTGACTGATGACCTGGCAAAGGTCGCGGGAGTCCGCTGGATGCGGATGGCGCAGGACCGGCCATTTCGGCTGATATGATGATGAGATAGATTTTTCGCCCCCATAAACCCCTATACTGCAAATACCATCAAAATCGTAAGAACTGTTTTCGAGAATGCGATCACAAATATATATATGTAGCCTTAACCCAAATACTACGCGCACGCGCATCCTCATTTAGTGGAAACCTAGAAAAAAAAACATATTATTTTACATAATATTTTTCAAGCAAAGGGCATATAGAAAATTATGATTCATTCTAAACCGTCGATCGTCTTTACTTATTACTAGCTGTCCACGCGTCTCCTCTCCACCCGCGTAGTAGAAAGAACACAAGCGGAGGCGCAGATGCAGGATTAAATAAAGCCAGATGAAAGAATTTTTGAAATCGGATGAACAGTCCGAGATTACTCGCTACATAAAAGCTTATCTTTACTATGAGTACAGAGTAAATATACGTATATAAGAATATATCCCATCCATTATATACGAATGTTATGTAATAACAAGTACGAGAATTTTGTTAGAGTATAAATTACCCGAGAAATCGGGTATTTTTAAGTTGTATTGGCTGGTATCCCTAAAATGATTGCAAAGAAGCTAAATCGAGAAGACATTCTAACACCTCTCGCAGCTTACCATAAACAATCTACGTAATTTGGGCGGATAATTTGTCAACAAATATTTTCTTGTACAATGTAAACAATGATGTTATTTCTATTGTAATCGTCAAATTTTACAAGATTTTGAGCGTAATGTAATTTTACCATGCTATTTTTACGTATTGCGTATACAGAAAAGTGAAAGATGTTCTACTTACGTGTGAAAGGTTATATTTTCATCACATTGTTCCGACCGGCTTTTACAGCCAAGCACGCAACAATTAACCATTTTCTTGGCACAGACGGAACACGAGATACCTTATCGTGCGTAAATTACTTTTAGGACACTATTTTATTCACAATAATATTAAATATTTCGGATTCGTATGCAGCCACGCGCGAGCATTGACAGCATTGTATGCCACAACTGTTGTGCCAAATAGAAAAAAAGTGGAACTACGACAAGGATAACGAATGATATATCTCTGTCTGTCACACTTATCGAGATTTGTATGCTTCCAGCTCGCTCGCACGTGGTATTATTATTACCATAGCCTGTCCATACTAAATTATAGGTTCATGATGTGAAGCGTGCACGCTGCACGCATGCGTGCGTCAGAGTAGTTCAATCCACTCGCTGCTAGGCGGCTGTGGGACCAGTAATTTCTTGGTGTTGCCACTCTTTACATAAATATACTTATTATACTCTTTGCATATGTCCTTGGTGGTGGTTATATTATCTTTGATGTCCTGGATATTTACGTACAGCAGCGCTTTAATAGACTCACCATACACCCCCACCTAAACATTACAGTGAAGCTCGTCCAATTATATATTTATTCTACGTAACAAGTTTATTTACAATAAAGCAAAGTGTAAAAAAATGTAGACGTAACTGCGTTTACACATTACTCCCCTAGTAAGTAGCCATCCTTGTTCTGATTATTAGCAGCGAACAAAAAAACCATACAATACAAAGTCTAAGTAGCGCCGAAAAATGGCCCCACAGAATTGGTGCCATTGCCATCATGCCGGGATGGGGGCGGGGTGTCAAAACGATGCCAGGCAGCCGTTTAGTTCGAACATGCGCATACTGGGTTTTGGGCACGTGTTTATGTAGAATTTTGTAAGGAACTCGCATTCTATGGTTTTTTCGTTCGCTGATTATTAGCTACAATTTCTAAATAATCAGATGCTACTTTCCTATTAATCTGTACCAAATTCTTGACTTATCTCTTTTTTCAGGTTTGTAACTTCTACACACATGCCAGGGAACCAAGAATCCACTATGCTTACCCATTAAGAAGGTACCTGCTTACTCCTAATATTACCTACACTTGGCTAAATGTATATATGCACTACACAATAAGTGAGCTTCTAGTCTAGTATGTCAATACTCAGTAGATACCTAGTATAATCGCACATTTGAAATCTCAAAACAGTATAATATTATAAAGTATAACTACTTATACCGTCTCCATGTGAGATTAGAAAAACCTTGCGTTAATCGTCGTGCGGTTTTAAGGAAAACCATTATAAAACGCAATAATATCAGAGGTCCTACCGCGAAACGAAAACGAAGTCTGTACGTGTATCAGCCTCTGTGTTGCTCGCAAATAAGCAAGTGCGACAGAGAGGGGAATCCACGAACAAACTTCGGTTTCGTTTGGCGGTAGCGCCCCAGTATTATTTGGTTTGAAAAGCACTGAATGATCGAAATAAGTAAAACTACTACAATTATTTCCTTTTGGTATCCTAAACGTCTTATAGCGAAATAAAAAGAAAGGCGGAACGTAGAATAAGTTGGAAATTACTCCACCGACAAGAGCCTGGCTCTTAAATATGAAGAGAGAGATCCTAAACGAAGATACGTAGACGCTAAAGTGTATGTTAAAATTCTAATGTTATATAAGTGGTATAAATATATTCAACTACGATACATAAGCAACAAAGTATCAGCTACTAGCTGTTTCCCGCGACTTCGTCCGCGTAGAACTTGTAACTGTCTAAGAAAAATGATTGCTATTAAATTATTGTGGGCGGAACCTCAACTATCGCCGACACAAACAAAGTTCTACCATCTTAAGGGATGATTTTTCCGATATTAAAACTATCCTATATCCTTCCAAGGGTCTCTACTTATCTGTACGAATAAAAACACCTAAATCCGTTCAGGGATTAAGCGTAAAAGGTAACAGTGCGATGAGTTCATTAGTTTAAATTGCAAAATTTCGATTGAAAACTCCGTTTTTACAAATATAAGAATCATCAACAGACGTTTCTGCTTAAATTGTATATTTTTTCATAATGTAGGTATTAAATAATGCTACATGAAGCGAAATTGTAGCTTAAATCCGTCCAGTAGTTTTACTCACGTTAGTTCGGGCTACCTGTATAGTTTTTCACCTTATTTCACCCCTTTAGGGGGCAAATAGATCTACATATTATAAAAGAAACCTGCTGTCCTGCTTTCATGTTTCTAACCACAGTTTAATATTAAAAATCAAACATTACTTATGTGAAATTCCAACCCCTATCTTAACCCCTTCAAGGGATGAATTAGGAAAAAATCCTGTATATTAGGAGCTTGTGGCCGAAGTTTTAAACGTCTAACTCTAAAAACGAAATGTTTTCCATACAAACATTTAACGCTTTTTTAACCCCCTTAGGGGATGAATTTTTGTAACATCGCTTAATCATTTGCTTTGCTTTTTAGTAAGATACCTTCATACAAAGATTCAAGTCTATAACTTTCCAAATGCACGATTTCCATACAACGGTTCGACCCCTATTTCACCCCCTTAAGAGTTGAATTTTGAAAAATCCTTTCTTAGCACACGTCCACGTACTGTAAAGAATATATGTTCCAAATTTCATGCTTATATCGTTTTAGCGGTTTAGGCTGTGCGCTGTCTGTCAATAGATTAGTAACGCAAGAGTTTTATATATATATAGATATCTATAGAAGTATAGACTGTATCCCTCGAAGTTATTTCGACGTTAAACGCTTCACGTACGTGCGTATACTAATATGTAAATATCTCTTCCTGTAAGTTTTTACAAGTACAAGTTTTGACTAGAAGCTCCTCAAGTTTCTGTGCAAAGGACAAACCGTTGGAAACTGCCCTAATATAATCGGCCCCTGTCTCGAATAGTCGTCACTCGCTACGATATCTACTCTCTCAGCCCCCCGATTCTGTAACTTGTTTTAAGCTCACCTCAACGCTCACCCACAAATATATCTTGACATCGCAATGCCCAGTAACTGAGCGTAGGTAGAGGTTTAGTTTTCTGACGGGTGACTGGCGGGGTGAGCCGCATTAACGCGTAGCGAGTAACAGCCCTTCTCGTATCATTCGATGTGACACACTGGCACGCATGGGAGCTAGAGCGTGGATCAGAATTAACATTTTAATTGTGGTACGTCAAAGCGTTTTGGGCTAGCTCACGCCCTATTACCGATGACAAGCATCCAGCCCTCTGGAAAATCACCGCCGGACGCAGACATTTAATCGGTTGTGTGACGGCCGTTTAATAGGTTATTATAATTTGGCATACGGGAAATTGGATGAACGGTCAGCGTCAAGTTATGAATACGACAGACGTGAATGGTGATCGGCAGCAAATTGCCATCTCAAATATCATTACCAATATATAAAAGTATGTTATCGAGCGGAAATCCTTTCCAACGCCAATTTTCATTGTAAAGTCACCCAAAGTATCTTTAATAGCACACCCAGCATCGTCGCCCAGGTGATAATCAGACGCCTTACTAGTTTGTGCCAAATACAGCTTGTAACAGACATTCCTTATTTGATAGAGTTGACTTGACTTATTTATTACCAACTTCAGTTAGCATTGGTTGCTATGCTACACTCTAATGCCGGCTGTACACATTGAGCCAACGTTGGCGCGTGAGCAGGAGACAGCTATGCAAACGAAAGAGATCGAATTATAGCCCTCTCCCTCTAACGCATAGCTGCCTTCTATATAGCTTATTAGAATTAACGACCACTTCGGCGTAGTTGACAGTGACCTCACCTGTTGTGTTGAAATTCAGCACCAATATTTATGTTTTCTGATGTGCGGTTTGATGTTGGTATAAGAACCTATATATATATAGTCTTTTAATACCCATTGCAAGCTTTGTAATAAATAATATGTATTTATTCTTTCATTGTAATAACATATATGCCATGATTTATACGCTACGAAGTACGGGTAGAAGCTATAGTATTGCATAAGGTTATTTTCAGTCACACGTGGCTATTAACTGGCAATGCGGATAATCCCACTAAACATTGTACTCTCCACGGGCGATAACAAAGAAAACCTCCGATCGCACTTGCCTTAGGCTCGGGCGTCAAATACCAGCGATCTTACATTCTTTGTCGTACCGCCCTAAGTGAGTAGTGGACTATTTCAGGTCAAAGCAATTATGTATTGGAATCGGGCGTAACCACGGACTAAAGATGTTAGTGAAAGTGAAGTCTTGGTGGACGAGCCCTCGGGCTCTACTGCTGTACATGGTCGGCACGCTCCTCCTACTGCTGGCCTCCTACGCAGCCTCCAGGAACTGGAAAGGCTACACCGCCCCAGAAGAGGTGGACCTGGGCGCGTATCGTAGCCGACGACGGGGCCGCCGCCGCGCGCACTGATTCTTTAATGATCGTTGTACAATATTTGTTAATAGAGTTATACCATATTGGAGAATGTGTTTATATTGTTATCTCATATTGTGAATGTATGTAAATATATAGCATATATACTTATATCAAAGTTCTTTAGAGTCAGTCGTTTATCGGTGGTGTAACAGTCTAAGGCCGCTTTGACTTGACGCGAGAGCTGTCAGGCGACTAAAAGTCAAACGAGCGTAAGTTTTTGAGTTGTGAGTCGCGTAATTTCTGATGCATTCATTAAACACACAAATTAGCTAGGGCGTTATAGGACATCGATGTATGGGAACCAATATTTTTTTCATCACACTTGCTCGAAAAGGGCTTCATAATGCGCAGACATACAGAGCTGTAATAGCCTGTGTTACGCCCACGGGCGTAATGGTTTTTTTCTTAAATTGTATCTGCCACTCATGGGGCAGTTACAGAGCAAAGAGGTTTTATATCCAATACGATGTCTGAAAACGTATTTATAAATAAATGTAAACTTAAAAAACTACTTAAACATGTTTAACTGAATTATTTACAGATTTAATATGTAGTTATTTAGTGTCTATGTAAAATGTTTTTAAGTGTTTTCAAATCGTGGCTGTATACCGAAGGGTCTTTGCCAATTTGCCATACGCGCCTCACGTCAAATTCAACAAAATGGACGACTGACATGTTGAAGTTTTTATTACGATTTGTATTAATTTCATCTAAAATGTATTTGTTTCCTCGCAAATGTGATGAAAAACATTGTGTATAACACGGGCGTAAGAATATTGCAAACGCGAGTCATCAAAAGCCCTCCGCCTTCGGCGTCGGGCTTCTGATAGACTCTTGTTCTCAATATTCCACTTCCGCCCCTCGTTAAACAATGTACTAATATGGCACACTTGATACTTAGGTGGACTAGAGTCGAAAACGCCCGGGAGCCAAGCGCGGAATACCCGGTGGGTGGGGAGTGGGAGGGGGGGAAGTTTCGTTCCGCCGCGGGTACTTTCGGTCCTCCTGTCGTCTTATTTATAGCGACTAGGGCATGTTTGGTATCGTTTTCGGATAAATTGAGGATGGTCGATCATTTTCTGGGACATTCATAACATGTTTTCATAGAAGAAAAAGAATCACAGGCAAAATTGTAAAAAATAGCCGATATTTTTTTTTCTTTCTGCAACGATTACGTGAAAACAAGCAACGATTTGGGCACTCAAAAAACATGATTATAAAGCTACATTTATGTCAATTCCAAAAACATATAATATATTAGAACAATTTGAAACACAACTAGGTACGGTCGAGGAAAATGAAGGTTTGGCACATGTCAACTCTATTTGAATGACGTTAAGGTCCAAAAGTGCTAAACATTCAAATTCCTCGACTGTACGTAAAAAAAAGTTTAGAACAGCAGACTCGTCAAAATTTTACTTCAATGAGGACCTCAAAATCAAATTTTATAATTGATTGATTTTGTAATGTAACTACTAACTTAATTGTTTATTACGTAGTTTGTAGCTGGGTTTACGTTTGCTAGCATGTGTGTTATATGTAAAATTGGGAATAATCTAACCTTTTGATGATCTCAATTGACAGGTTCAAAATAAAACTAACAAGTACAGATCTGATTATATATTCTTGTTAATCTGATTATATATATTGAAATTCGTACATATATTTATGTTTAACATGTTCCATCACAAGCACACAACTCGGTGCACTTCAATTTTGGTTGAAAACACCTGCATCTCGCAGCGCATTTCTTTTTGCATCTAAATATAATCAGATCTGTACTTGTTAGTTTTATTTTGAACCAGTCAATTGAGATCATCAAACGGTTAGATTATTCCCAATTTTACATATAACACACACGCTAACAAACGTAAACCCAGCTACAAACTACGTAATATACAATTAAGCTAGTAGTAACATTACAAAATCAACCAATTATAATATTTGATTTTGAGGTCCTCATTGAAGTAAAATTTTGACGAGTCTGCTGTTCTAAACTTTTTTTTACGTAGTTGCGTTTCAAATTGTTCTAATATATTATATGTTTTTGGAATCTACATAAATGTAGCTTTATAATCATATGTTTTAATGCCCAAATCGTTGCTTGTTTTCACGTAATCGTTGCAGAAAGAAAAAAAAATATCGGATATTTTGTGAATTTTGCCTGTTACTGTCTTGCAGTCAGGCGAGCGGACGGGCTCTCGTGCGTGGGCGGCTATGCGGCCGCGAGAAAACTAACCAGAAGGACCTCTGAAGGGTCTGAGCACGACCCTTGACGATTATAAAAAAGTCTGCAAATAAATAGGTTTTAAGTACTCAAAAGTGACTTGAAAGACAGACTGTTGATACAAACACGTCACTTAATAATACATCATGGACACATCGGCACCATTCGGAAGTAGTCGTATGTGCCGAGTTTTCACGATGGGAAAGGATTATTCACTCAGTAGCAATAGAGGTTGCGTAGACAACAAACTGAAACTAGTATACAGAGCGTAGAGCTTTAATTTTCTGCTATAAACTTTAGCTTATTCGCAAAGTGTTCGATGGTCAAATCTGCAAAGTAAGCCTCCATGCGGATCGAACGATGAACGCAGGTGGACGACAGCCCGATCAACTGCCCCTGCTGCACGAGCAGCTCCCCGCCGTGTACCGGGCAACGCCCGAAATCTTTCACACAAATTATCATATTCCTATCTAACACTTTGCTCACAGCCGGCGATAAAGTACAGTTATCACCTCTTCCAAACACCAACACGGGCTGCATCTTCAGTGCCCGGCCACTCGCCGTTAACGGGCGCCCGATTACATAAGCGGGTATGTCCCACTCGATTTTAGATCCGATACGAATAGCTTCCCCGCATTCCGCGAACTTGTTTCGGCTCTTCAGTACAATTAATTTCTTAGAAGACATGATACCTCCATGATTGATCTCTATAATGTCATCAACATCAATAGGGTTGCGCTTCTTGCAGTGAGGACTGAAATTGAATAAAAAATTATATGCCTATATGGATTTTATTATTTAATATTAGCTTCTTATGGATGACACATATTACTCTTTGGATGTCCCTATGAGCAAGCCAACGGGTCCAACTTTAGCGCACATCTCGTCTACCAGCACGGCTGTGGCGCTTAGCATGGCTCCTAAGCACAGGACTTCCTCGGACGATATCGAATACACCCTAGCAACAAAATTGAAATGCTCCTTTTCGTTTATATTCACGACGTGACAAATATTCTCAACATTAAATTTCGAAATAGATCCACTTGTGTAGTGCATCACACAACTATTACAAACGCATAAGGCTGTCACTGCAATAATTGCTACTAGTAATGCAATTATCCCAATCTTGCTGTTTTTAGATCGGTCATCCCAAGGTGTGTCAATAAAATTATTTCTAAACGGATAGACTTCGTCATCTTCTTCGCACGCCTGGTTATCGTCAACCGTTGACATATGTATTTGATTTACTCCTAAAAGTGTATGACATTTTCAGAGACCATCTGGAAATAAGTATTTAAACCGGGAAAAGTTAACAAAGGAAAACGATTTTAACAATAAGACCTAGTAACATTTATATTTATATCCCCCATACGGTGTCCGATTAGAATAGCAACACCCCCTTTTTTTGAGGGCGTCGCAAGGGTTTTCTATGGGAATAGGGTCGAAGTGTGTTGTGAACACAAATCTTCATTTCCTAACCTTAAATTCAATTTCATGTGCTCTGCCTACCCCTTTGGGGAATCCAAGTGTGAATCTGATGTATGTATCTATATGTATATCTATAAACATGCTGTGTTGACTCGCCACTCTCGCTTAGAATAACTGAAATTATTCTACTGGTTCCATAACATTACACACACATTTGCAAACAACATGCATGTTATAATGTAAATACAAAATTATTTATCACAGTAATTACATGAGGTATTTGATCCAAGGGATGGAGTCTCCCTGTAAGCAAAAGATTGCCTGTGTTGAGAGATACCGCTCTTCCATAGGTAGCTTAAGATTAATGTAACTAACTATTATTAATTCATTCATACTTATATGTATTATCAACTTTATTTTATTTAAAGTTACGGTTATTTTATTACTATTTTAATTTAAAACAAACAACAATGTGTGTGTGTGTGTGTGCGCGTGCGTGCGTGCGTGCGTGCGTGCGTGCGTGCGTGCGTGTGTGTGTGTGTGTGTGGGTAAATATGGCACCAGCGCTGTCATTGCATACATTCAGATTTTAACGAACACCGCTTACGATTACAGACGGTTTGGTGCAACCCTTCCCAAGACTGCCACAATCTTCTTGTCTCTGTATATATACACAGGTGAAACAATTTTTGAAATCGGATAAGTGGTTACGGATTTTACCCCAAACATACAAACTTACAAAGCCTCAGAGACTTCCACTTATAATCTTACTAGCTGCCCGTGCTTCGCACGTGAATCGCAAAGAACATTTTAAGGGTTCCGTAGTCAATAAGGAACCCTTATAGTTTCGCCAGTCCGTCAGCCTTCGGCTTAGTAACCATTACTACTAGAAAACTGAAATTCGGCATGGGTATATAAATCAATGTCGCCGACAAAACATAAGAACCTAATCTTAAAAAAAAACATTTTTTTGGGGTATCTCCCTTGCACCTAAAGTGGGGATGTATTATTTTTTCTCGTTAAAGCCATAGTGTGTTCAAAAATATTATGGGTTTCTTAAAACGATTTTTCAAATTAGTGATTCGTTTGCGAGATATTTTTTGTTCGAGTCATGTGCCATGCCGGCGAAATGGCTGCTACTGGGAATGTGAAAAATAATCGTGGCAGTAGTAAATATAATGAATTTAAAAGGAAAACTATCACGGCTAAGTCGGGATAACTAACTAATAGTCGACCAACTTAAAATGTACTTAGAAAGGCCAACTTTCGTACAAATTCGGCCAACGCAACCATTTCGTTGGCGCGCGCGTGTCGATGTAACTAAGAAAGACAGAAAACTACGGAACCCTACACTGCGCGTGGCCCGACACGCACTCAGCCGATTTTTTTTAATTGGATAAGTAAGCGGTTCCTGAGATTACCGATTACATAACTTATAAACTTATACAATCTCACATTTTTCCTCGTTATAATATTAGTACCTACAGATTACTATTTAAAGAGTTACTTAATGTAGACCGGTACAAAACTTCACGCTATCGTTCCCTCTGAATGAAGGGATAGCCATGTTTATTATCCCGCAACTTGGGTGTCTCATAAGAGGCAATTGAGTTCTATAGACTTCGCTGCGAAGATTCCATTTGGCTGCAATCATCCTGTGATTTCATGCCTGATGCAAAATAGCGACGCATTTCAGCGCCCTTTGTCTCCAGCGTGAGGAAAGTGCCGGTTTCCGCCAATCTGACAATTCAGTTACAGGCCTAATTTGTATTATGTTACATTCCTAACAATGAATACTTTTGTGCTCGAGCTAACAGCCTTGAGATATATTGTCCAACCTCGAAATCTCGGGAAATTTGATGAGTTTTTGTCACGAATGTAGAACGGCCGTCATCTTGGAAAATGTACTCCATTCGTAAGAAATTCATGTTTTGTTCGAAAACTACGTACCTACTCTATGAAGATGTGGTCTAGAGCAACATTAAAGCTGAATAAATTTTACCTAACCTAAACCTGTCTTCATGGAGAAAAATTACTTGGCAATCAGTCAATCACACAATACATAGTTTTAGGTATGTAAAAATCCATAAATGCAGTAAAGTTGTGTGATTGTAAAGTTGCAGAATTTTATTTAGCAAGCAAATAAAGATTAATAAGAATGCCTGAGACGTGGCTCTACGAAATATCTCACAACTTTTTACGGTGGAAGAGTTTCGAGACTTGGCCTCTTTTTTACATGGAATGTTTTTTTATGAGATCATAACTTTGCTTCTAGCACTTAAGTTATCGGGCGGATTTCAATAAACATGACATCAGTAGATGGGTAAGTAACACGCTACGCCAATGCTATGATGCGGGGCGTATTACTGGAACTTCATAACGTAATGGTCAAAATAGATTTTACATACATGTATGGTAACTCATAGAACACACCAATTATGATAAAATGTTATATATCAATATTTGATTTAATCCGATTGAATATTAACCCCCAACCCTTAGTCCCAACCGTATCCTTAGCGTGTTCGTGAACCGCTGGGACAGCCCCATGCTAGCCCGGTGGACGGCAATGCACGTGGGGTAATTCATAATTAGGGTGAGGTCGTTATTTCTTGTTCCTGATTAAGCAGTTTAAATCGTCTACATTTTAATCTCTTCCAGTGTGTAACGCCAATTAGCCATATAAATGGATTACTAATATTCGTAACACACTGGAATTGATTAAAATGTAGACGATTTAAACTGCTTAATCAGGAACAAGAAAGAACGGCCTTACCCATTAGGTAATTAAACTCATTAGCTGATAGGTACTAACTTTAGATCATAGGCAAAATATTGTAATAACAAGCTGAATGGACTGTTGTCTGAGATAAATGATTTATTATTATTAATTAGAGCATACAATATACATACCCAACCGTATGCTAAGAATTTGTGAGTTTTAATTAGAGGAAGTGTCAACTCGATCCAGCAAAATAAAATCCGTTCCAGTAAGTTAGTGCAAAATTTACAAAGTGGTGTACAACTTTGTAAATTTTAGTTACCTATAGTTAACTGCTAAGTACAGTTCCTTATAGAAGTATGCAAGAAATCAAATTAATAATGAAACATCATTCGGGATACCCTATACTTTATTATTATTAGATATGGTTTAGTATTCGTCTAGCTCTGCGCATATACTTAAACTTAGTTCACTTAATTAATTTTGTATTCAGCAGTTACGCTGCTAATGGCTGCTAACGAAATTATACATTTAAATTAAAGGAGAAATTTAAAAAACTAAGTTCGGCTCGGGGCATTATATTAAAAAAAAAATCCTTTAATTTAAATTTAGTTAACTTAGTTGCCTAATATTCACAGGTTTAAACTAAATCCATTATTAAATTGATGATCATGATTTATATTGATAAAGTCTAGCAAAAGTTCTTAATTCGTTCTAATAATTTCATTTTTATGCTCATTTTTTCGGTATTACACCGCCAGAGGAGATTTACCTGTATTATTTTCCATTGTCAACTTTTAGCAGTCCGTATATACGAGTATCTATAGTTCTATACACACCTTTTTAGGGTTCCGTACCAAAAAAGGTAAAAAAGGAACCCTTATGGTGCGACTCCGTCCGTCTGTCTGTCTGTCTGTCTGTCACAAAGTGAAATATCTCACGAACTACTTAAGCTATCAATTTGAAATTTGGAATGGTTTTAAATGAGAGTTATCCACGTGCATGGAAAAAGAGAAATTTAAATAATCATTTTAATTTTCTATAAAAAATTACGAATATGAGGAGGGGGCAAAAAAAATATTTAACTATTAGGTCAAGTGGGGTATCATTTGAAAGGGCTTGTGTTTCATTTTTTGAAACAGTTTTTCTTTTTTTTCAACATTGGTAAAATTTCGATCTATGAAGGAAAATGTAAAAAGAAATACCATACGAGAAGGATCATGTCCACAAGTTCCGCAGAAAAATTTAAAGGCATTATCAGTAATTTTTAATTTAAATTTATATGTATTAGATTTTCTTGGCACACGAATGTCAAACTCTAACTTGAAGTTTAAATTTAAATGAAAAAAGTCCAATTAATTGATTTAACCTGACCTCTTTCAAAATAAAAATAACAAGATGACAAATCTAATGGAATGTCATAATTAATGTCAAAGTGAACTACAATGATATGCAAAATCCCTGTTGTTAATAATAATGAAATAATAACAAGTCCTTAAATGATAATTTCAAGAAGTGTTTAGTGTTTCGTATGTATGGCTTAGGTATCAGTAATATAATAAGTAATATATAATAAACTACCTGGCCCCGTAGCATGGACGGCGTTATCACGCGATAAGTGACAGGATAGAGCTTCCGTCCCTGGCTGAAACCGTTCGATAGAACGAGACGACGCGCCTATCCTGTCACTTATCGCGTGATCCATGCTACGGGGCCTGATGACCTAAAATTGTTAAGACAAAATAGCTTTAAGAACAAATTGACTACCTGGCTTCTGGACAAATGCTTTTATAGTGTAAAAACATTTTTGGATTTAGTTTGACATGTTGTTTGATATGATGTTATCTAAATATTATTTTAATTTTCTCTCCACCTCCTAATTATTGTAACTGACATTTTTTATTTAATTATTATTTGACATTGAAATTCTTGTTTGCATTTGATATTATTATAATTTTGACTTGTTAATACTAATTTTTATGCTTAAAGATTATTATGGAATTTATCGCTCCTCAAAAAATGTTTTGCACATCTGCACGCAGGCTGAATGCACTGGACTATAATGTTGTAATTTTTAAGAACTATGTAACTGCATTCCGAGCTAAATAAATATCTTTGAATCAGTATCTGGTAATTGTTGAAATTGCAGTAATCTGATATGATGTGGGTTGGTTTTAATTCGTTTGTTTGCGTTTATAAACTGACGTCTTACTGTTTCTACAGGCTGTTACAAGAATTTTTAACCGACTGCAAATTAGAGTCATGTTGAGATTGAGCAAAGTTAAAAAAAGCAAATAAAAGTTATTTAGTAAGTATTCTGTTAGAACATACTCCACTTTACCATCAACCAGGCTTCAGCTTGGCCTTTCGTTCTGATACATACTGTATATTACCTGTAGTACTTGATGAAAAGAGCAAAAAAAGCATGCTTCTTTCAATTTTACGTTGGCAGATGGTAATTCTCCCTTTATCTTTTATAAAGATATCGACTATCCTAAATACCCATATTCTTTAAAATAATAGTTTTTTTGTAAAATGTTCTTTTTAGCCAAGATATACCTACAATTTGTAGAGCGTGGCTGGTAGAGTTAAGCCGTGTGGAGTAGGAAGCTTTGCGCTAATTGCGATCGGATATCTTTTTCACGCCTTATGAGCTACGGAGTCTTGGCAATCACTTTACATGTACTGTTTTAGTGGGATCTCATTCCTTTTTGTAAGGTAATTTCTAAAGAAGTGAATGGGAAAAATAATAAAAACTCCCATCAACTAATTTAAAGGGTGGGGGTGATTTACAAAAAATCCTGAAATACTTATGTATTTTATTGTTTATAACAAGTAGGTACCTATATAAATTTTAAGCTTAAAAATTTGCGGAAGTCTTATACAAAATTCCATCCCCTAGTTTAAGGGGTTGGAGGTTAGAATTTCCATGTTTATGGATTTTTTTGTTGATTGTGTACTAGCTACATACCAAATTTCAGCTTTCTAGGACTTCAGGAATTACCCTAAAGGTTTTGATGATCAACGTGAGTAAAGCTGGTGTTCCACCAGAGGGGCGAGACGAGACGAGGCGAGACGAGAATTGAAATCGTATGGGACTTACCACCTTATTTCCACCGCGCGCGCGCGCGCTCGCTGCTAATACGTAGTAAGTCCCATACGATTTCAATTCTCGCATCGTCAGAGTCAGTGATGAAATCGGCGTTTTTTAGATATCAATAAAATCGTAAGTATAAGTATAAGCTATGTACCTGAAACTTTATATATTTAATAAGTCCACTATTGACATCATATCCCGAGAATTTTGTTTATCTGATATAATCCAAACCCAAGTTATGAGGGTCAATGAAAAAACCGGCCAAGTGCGAGTCGGACTCGCGCACGAAGGGTTCCGTACCATTATCTATCAAAACAGTAAAAAATATTTATTTTATTTGTTGTTATAGCGGCAACAGAAATACATAATCTGTGAAAATTTCAACTGTCTAGCTATTGCGGTTCTTGAGATACAGCCTGGCGACAGACAAAACGGCAAAAAAAACACCTTTGTTGTTTGGGAGCCCCCCTTAAATCTTCTTCTTGTTTTTATCTTGTTTTTAGTATTTGTTGTTATAGCGGCAACAAAAATACATCATCTGTGAAAATTTGAACTGTCTAGCTATCGCGGTTCTTCAGATACAGCCTGGTGACAGACAGACAGACGGACAGCGAAGTCTTAGTTATAGGCTCCCGTTTTTACCCTTTGGGTACGGAACCCTAAAAACGACGAACCGCTTCAGAAAAGGTAGGCAGTGCCCTTGCGCTTCGCTTGGCTCGGCGGGGTAATAATACCGTGCCCCCAGATTGATTATAAAAGTTGTTATTATGCATAGTTTTGTATTCCACCAATAATATTTTTGCACTGGGTATTTAGTAATGTATTGTCATTCAATTTTTCTCACCATTAGTTGGCAAATAACGATGACGTGATAAAAACGTGGCGGTGGACGTACCTAAAGGGTTAAAGGTACAGAAACCTTTAGCCATTTAGGTACTGTTAATTATTCTGTGGCCTATTTCACTCTCGCACTCGCATACTTGTCGGAAGTCAGAATGTGACGGATATCTTATCCATAACGATAAGTGATAAAATGGTAACCATTTTGTGCTTGCTGGTGACAGGTTAATCAGATGGAAATCAGGTGCATGAGATTCGGCTACAGGTAAAATTTCCGAATGAATATTTTGCATCGCATTTTTGCAGTTAGGTCAAAGAAAATATTAGTTAATCAAAAACCGGCGCTTCGAATGAAATAAGAGTGCTAAAAAAGAAAGTGAAGGGCAAAAATATGCAAATAAAAAGCAACCTCTTGAATGAATATTAGCAGAACCCACGAAAAAAATAAACTTAAAAAGGTGCCAAAAAAGGAAGAAACAAAAAAAACCGTTTTAATGAAAGAAATGACACCAAAGCAACAAGAAAGCAAATATTACGAATCAGTAGGCCAAGTGCGTGTCGGGCCACGCGTGCAGTGCAGGATTCCGTAGTTAGCCGTCTATCTTAGTTACATCGCCGTCCGGTGCGGTTGCGTCGGCCGAATTTGTACGAAAATTGGCCTTTCCAAGTACACATTAAGTTGGTCGACTATTACTCGGTAAACTTATGCCTCCTACTTAGGCGTGATAGTTTTCCTTTTAAATTCATTATATGTACTACTGCCCCGATTTTTTTCACATTCCCAGTAGCAGCCATTTAGCCGGCAGGGGGGGAGCCGGAGAGGAACATGACTCGAACAAAAATTTGGGCTTTAATGCCCAATATATCGCAAACGAATGACTGAAAAATTGTTGTGAGAAACCCATAATATTTTTGAACAAGCTATCCAACGATACCCCACACTGGGTTTAACGAGAAAAAAATTACGTCCACGCTTTAGGTGTAGGAAAGGCACCCATATTTTTTTTTTTTTTTAAAGATTTGATTGAACTGTTTTGTCGGCGTGATTGATTTATATACTCATGTCGAATCACAGTTTTCTAGTAGTAATGGTTACCGAGCTAAGCCGAGGACGGACGGACGGACAGACGGACATGGCGAAACTATAAGGGTTCCTAGTTGACTACGGACCCTTAAAAGAATTAGATACTAAAAACTGAGTCAATTGTACCAACTTGCCTCATTTTCGTGGCGTATAACCGTAAGTCAGCAATCAGATTTAGTGGTCATTTTTAAACACGGAATTTCGTATAGTTTTATCTAAACGCACAATCATATGAAACATTTAGTATGACGCTGAGCGTTTTCTCTCTAACAAGCTATTTTACCTGCAATAGGTACAAAAAAAAACAGCAAAGACTACCTGGATTTCATCACTTTCACTTCCCTGATCAGTTATATTCCTGATAAGTCAATGCACCTAAGAAGTGCTCTAGGGTAGGGACTACCTACATATTTTATATGGCGTCCCCCCCCTTTTACGTATGTAACTTAATGCTATTTTCTCATTTTTCTGGCAGCTAAATCTAATTAACATGCCCATACAAATTATAAATGGCCAAAAATTCTACGTTTTAGTCGTTTTTTGTTCTTCCCTCCCGTTGATTTGAAACGAATTTTCTTCGTGTTATTGCAACTCAATTAGATCGTGAAAAAAAAACCGAACATGTGGATGATCAGATTCTCAAAAAATGTCACCTTCGAATTATCGAAACTGCAAAATCTTTCCTTTTCTGGAAGTTGGTTGGTTGATGAGAAATTGATGTTAATAAAGTAAATACCTCTCTACACTGTATCTGTATACACATTTACCTACATATCTACAATGTGTCTACCCTCTGGACATACATAGAAGAATAGGACGTGTTGATTAGGGTCGTATTTCTAACCTATGCACAAAGTCTCATTCCAAACTCCACAGTATTACAGGAGAAATTACTGATTTACGATTTAATATTACGGAACAGCCTGTATGTAGATATACGGTAATTAAAGAGTACGTCATGATGTCAATAGTGTCACTTTTATGTTATCGTCATTGTGAATGACTGATACAGTATGCTCCTATTTATTGATGATTTATTTGAATTAATTTAACTATCTATTTTTTTTGTTCATCTAATCGTATAATTTATCATATTAGAACATTCCTGAGAAGGAACTCTACTCGGGATCGCATTCAATGTCCAGAGAGTAGAGACACGTTGTATATATAAGTAGGTATGTATTTGTAATTCCAAGCCTAAGCAATTTAAACTTCACTGAGAATTCACCGAAATTTCCTTCGGGAGATGTTATCGACAGCATCGTAAGCTTTTGTACAAAGTTGTTCGCATTCGTATGTGGAATGTTACGCCGTTTATCGTTGGCATTCACACGGGATTGAAATTTTCTATTAAATAGGTATATGTACGGGTAAATTTCCTAGGGAAGAGCAAGGTAGAGTTCGTACCAGCACGTCTATCATGAGACGGCCGCGGCATACTCTCGATTTTTCTCGCACTATACATCTTGTTCTAAGTGTTCTAATAAGAGAGAGAGACGGATAGTGTGAGAAAAATCGCATTCTAGAAATTTAGTGACGAATTCCGAGAATGAGGAGCGAGTATGATGGGACACAGCAACAGCCGGCCAATTTATATTTTCCCAACTATACCTACCCACTAGGTAAGTTCTACAACCATAACGCGAGGCCGAGACCCTTTCTTTTCTATTAAAGTAATTATTAAAAATATTAAAGTAATACATATGTCTATTTTTTTCATATTACAATGTTTCAGATCGCACTATCACATTCTGCCAAATATTGTGTATGTTCCCGCCATTGCCAACTTAATGAAATTTGTGTTGCAGGCTTCATGGTAAAAGTATTTTCCTGTATGTTGGCCAATTTCTGTGTCTCTATATTGGCTGAATGTCAACTTGAAGGTGCGAAGTACGAAGTTATAATACTGACGCGCTTGATAATTAATGTTTATAAAAAGCCCATTCTGTTCTTAGGAATATAGGGAGGGGCTAATTTGTCCGAAAACTCATCCAGCCATAGGGGAGAAGTAGAAAAAGATGCCGGCGGGGTTGAAGAAGAGCAAGCATTGCGAAAGGTCTTAATATTACGCCAGACCACCGAGGGGTGGGTAGAAGGAGATATTGATTCACAGAATTTAGACCACCCTTCCCGCTTTTTAAAAGACAGGGTTTTTTTCGTCTTAGCCTGCACCCTCTTGAAAGTCAAAAAGTTCTCCATAGTCATAGCGTAACAGAAAGTCCTCTCTGCCTCCTTTCTCTGTTTTACAAGAGAGGTGCACTCAGAGTCCCACCAAGGAAGAGAAGGTCGATGGTTTGATGAGATGTTTTTTAGAGGTATGGAAAGAGCAGCAGAATCCAAAGGGGACTGAGAAAATAGAGAATAAAATTCTAGACAGTTAGACTGGGAGACACGTGGTAAAGAGTTAACTTTCTCTGTTGTGAGGGAAAAAAGGGGCCAATCAGCTTTAGATAGCCTACATTTTTGAAGGGGGGGAGGGGCAGATTGAATACTAACGTCATAAGAATACGTGATAATAATTGGGAGGTGATCGCTACCAAAGCTTTGAGGTAGTATATCCCATGAAACCAGAGAAGCCAGAGAAAGAGAACAGATGGAAATATCCACTGCAGAGGGGTTTTGAGAGGGGGAAGAGCGTCGAGTGGGTCGGCCATCATTTAAAACACACAAATTCAAGGAGTCCAGAATATCAAGCAATTTACGACCCGAAGGATTGCAGTCATGAGAACCCCACAGAGAATGGTGACAGTTAAAATCTCCTAATACGATGAGCGGACCAGGGACATTCTCGAGGTGCGACCAGAAATCAGCAATAATCTTAGGGGAGGGGTGAGGGATGTACGTTGACACAACGGTACAATCCAGAACCTTACATGCAGCAACGAAAAATGAGGGATGAGATGGAATATTAATTATAGAATAGTTTATGCCTTTTCTTATAAGGAGAGCACAACCATCATAACCATCAGGGCTATCATGTCGTAAGCATATAAAGTTCGGACAGTTAAAATAAGAATCAGGTTTAAGCCACGTTTCTGAGATAGCTACACAAGCAGGGTTATATTTATAAATAATATGCAGGAGATCAGCCTTGTTGCGGCTGATACTCCTGATGTTCCACTGGATAAATTTCAGAGCCATAAGGCCCAGCGGGGGGGCCACCATGGAAGAAAGACGACAAAGTCATTAAATTATTGGCAACGTTGGGCGGTAGAGGGACAGCATTCTGCTGTAAAAAGGTAGAGAGAGGGAATAACCGAGTTGACTAGAGACCAAAGGTTAGACATGGAGGGAGGTCCTGGGGTAATTGGAGCTACTGTAGGGTTACCGGGATCGGGTTTCTAAACATTACCCCATTGGAAGGTTGGGGAGGGGTATAATCAGCAATTATGGGTATTCTGATCGTACCCGTGTGGGTTAGCAGGGCTGGGGGGTTTTCTCGTAATAAAAACTGTTTTTTTGTACGAAGATGGTTGGATAACTTCGTTATAGGGTTTTCGAGAAGACGGGATTTTTTTTTCAGCTTCTTGATATGGGATGCTCTCATCACCTATCATGCGTTTAATCATTTGTTGTCTACCAAACTCAGGGCACTTTTCATCCGTAGCTTTGTGTTGGCCAGAGCAATTTAGACACAAGGGCTGTTCCAAGCATTCCTCTGCGTCGTGCGGTTGTGCGCATTTAGAACAGCGAGGACGGGAACGACATTGGGCCCTAACATACCCGAAACGACAGCACTTATAACATTGAACTGTTGGAAAATAGTAGGGCACAACTTCTAGGGCACAATTAAAAAGGAAAACTTTGTCAGGTAACCTTTGGCCGTCGAAAGTTAGGACAACTGTTTCCGATGGAGCCCACTGGGTTGTGTTGTCAGTTAAATTTTTCTTTTTGAAATTGAGACGTCTGGCTTTCACAACCTTACCTACTCCATATGGTTGCACTATTAAGTCTGGCAGTTCATCATTGGAATAATCTATGGGAATGTTCTAAATTCTCGCAATGCCGGTTTTTGTTATATGATAGGATGGGATGAAGCGTTTATATGTATCCAGTTCTAGGGGGAGAGTTAGAAACCGGTTAGCACCGGCTGCCGAGGTGAATTCTATGCTCAGCCTATGACGACCTATCTTTTTGATGCCTCCGTCCTGGCATGGTAATAATAATACCACGTGCGATTATTACCATAGCCTGTCCAGTGTATTATATGGTCGCACTACACTTGGGAATGCGTGTTCGCGTTGCGTCGTTGCCTCTCTTTCATTTGCCCTCTCTTTCACGTGCGATGCGTGTTTTACTTAAAAAGGGGACACTAGCACATGTTAAAATTAGTACTTATGAAAACAAATAAATCATTTTCATTTTTCATTTTTTCAGAAAGGGAAATATCATTAATTGTCCTTGTCATAGTTCCATTTTTTTTTATTTGGCACAACTGATTTATGGGGTATCCACATTATGTGATTTTACCCCAATTTGTCAGACCAACATGTCGATGTCATAATTGGGTGTAGCGTACAGCACGGCTAGCACGCGACGGCGCGCGAGCTCTCTCGATTTTTCTCGCACTATCCGTCTCTCACTTATTAGACCACTTAGAACAAGAGTATGTCGCGGCCGTCGTGTGCTAGACGTGCAGACGTAACAACTGCAACTACAATTTCATTCAGTGTGGCCAGTTAACAGTAAGAAAGTGATAATGGCCGCATTCAAACGGTCCTGCGAAGCGGACTGCAAGATTGTTACTAACCGATGAGATAGGGCAAGACAGCACGTCTATCATGGGACGGCCGCGACATACTCTCGATTTTTCTCGCACTATACCTCATGTTCTAGACGGATAGTGCGAGAAAAATCGAGAGAGCTCGCGCGCCGTCGCGTGATAACCATGCAGCACACAAAAATCAAGAGTATGTCACGGCCGTCTCATGATAGACGTGCTGTCTCGCCCTATCTCATCGGTTAGTGACAATCTTGTAGTCCGCTTTGCAGCACCGTTTTAATGCGGCAATTTTCGCCTTCTTACTGTTAACTGGCCACACTGAAAAAAAAGTAGTTGCAAAACACGTGTTTAAAAAAATTGACAAAATTACAGTGTAAAATATTAAAACAATATTCTTTAGGATATATTTTTTATTTTTCGTTTAAATTTATTTGAATGAAATTTGTAAGAAAAAAAAAATTGGCAGAGCATGCCAATTCTATGGTCCAAATTGTGATTTTCATGCAATTAGTCGGACAACTCATTTGACGGTTGGATCGGCAGCGCATCATGCATCCACACGATAGCAATTAATCAGATTCTGATGAATTGGGGTAAAATCACTTAATGTGGATACCCCATTAGCTGAAAGTGCTCAAATATTATAGTTTTTAGTAAAATGCCATATGGACAGACGCACTTGAACAAAACTATGTTTTCCGATCTGTCTGCACGACCCTAAAAATACATAATATTTTTGGCCTCTCAAATATCGCCTCCCTTTTATAGCAATTTCGAATATGCAGCTTTTTAAAATGGTGCTTTAACATTTTGGTACAAATGTCAAATCGACTTTGACACTCAAACCTCAATTTCCAAAACAAAGCTTGTATGCTTGAATTTTATTATTTTGCTCATTTTTACCTAACATGAGTTAAATATTGATTACTCTTGCTTTCCTTTGTGATAAGGGATTATCAAGTCTTATTTAGGTCATCGTCTGTGTGTACTTAAGTAGAATAATAACTGTAACAAAATGCCGACAGTGATTTTACTGGATGTGTCGCTGTCGATGTCCCGGATGGTGCCCACAATAGACCCTATCGAAAATCATACCCGGCTCACGGTTGCCGCTTCCGCTATCAACTCGTTTCTGGATTTTTTAAGTGTTCACTCTAGGTTGGAATACGTCGCTTTAGTGACTTTCTCGTCTATATGCGAAGGTTAAGATTATGCTTATATTCAGTGTTAGTTTGTTACATGTTTTATCTTTTGATTATTTTCATTGATCAATCAAATTGTGTATTGTTTTAGTGGCAGTTCCATTCACTCGAGATTATGAGAATATTCGCAGCAAATTACCGCTTCTAGAGGAGGGAGACAAAACATGCCTTGACTCAGCCTTGGCTGGAGTTAGTCAGCTCATTCTTAGTGAGTGGGGCTACCAAACACCCGTGCAAATTATACTGGTAGGTTTTTTAAGTAACATTCCCAGTGTCTTTTGTATTCGGGAATGTAATGCATATGAAATGTTGAATTTAGTTTTGCAGTAAATATGCACTAACTAGATCAACCTCATGCTACAGTTCATAAAACTTGTGTGTGTAGAGTTGTCTAACTTCAGTTTTTAACAGAAATACTTGATAGTTTGTATTTTTAATGATTGGATATCCCGGTGCAACATGTTGAAAGTGAATGCCCCCATACATTATATCAATATGGATATGCTCCGGAATTATTTTACAATACAATACAACAATACAAATACTCTTTATTGCACACCTCACACAAACAAAGCAGTTAAAAAGAGAAACAATACAATAACATGTAGGTAGAGGTAGACAACAGGCGGTCTTATCGCTGAAAAGCGATCTCTTCCAGACAACCTTTGGGTATCGGAGAAAGAGATAAAACTAGATTATGTAGTAGGTGGTGCAGAGATTATAATAAGCCAAAAATCAAAATAATTATATCAATACACGTACATAAATAGCTCTATATATAAACATACATACACAATCATACATATATACAAATAACACAAATAAAAATATATAAATATAATACATAAACAGTCAGCCAATAATAATAATAGTAAGACAATTGGGGTTAGGGGAGAGACAAATAATGTTCTTTAAGAAGAGATTTGAAGTTGCCGATAGATTTAGCTTGTCTTATATCAAGAGGGAGAGAGTTCCACAGTCGAATAGCCTTAAAAGTGAACGTACTACTGTAAAATTTCGAAGATGACGAAGGCACAGTTAATAGCAAATTGTTAGAAGATCTAACAGAATTAAAATAACTAAAACGCTCTTTGAGATAGCGGGGAGTTGCAGGGTTAAAAAGGACACTAAACAGAAGCGAAATAATGTGAGAGTTACGACAATAACGGATAGGGAGCCACTTGAGTTTGGAACGGAAACTAGAAACGTGGTCATATTTGCGTAACCCAAATATGAACCGAATGCAGACATTTTGGAGACGCTCAAGCTTATTAAGCTGCTCCTCAGAAAGGTCGAGATAGGATACATCAGCGTAATCAAGAATAGGAAGAAGTAAAGTTTGAGCAAGCGCAATTTTAGTTGCAGTAGGCAGAAAATTACGAAGCCGCCTAAGAGACCCCACTGCAGCAAATATCTTCCTGCTCACTTTCACTTTTTACATTTGTTTCGGAGTGAAACAAATGGACATGAAATATAATATAAGATTAAAAATAAATAAATAAGAATCCTTCCTTCATTTTTTGGGATGAGAGAGGTCATGATGACTCCCTAACTACTTACTTGATTATATATAGGTTTACAGTACACCGTGTCATAACCCGCCCCATAATGCAACCATTCACAATTCAAAAACCTAGTAAGGCTTGTTGACCACACCAAAACCTACCAAATCTTAGACAATTACTAGATTTTGAAATGGTTAAGGTGAGTTACTATGTTTTAAACTGGTTGTGGTGGTTGTGACTGCAGTTGCTAGGTTGTGAAGTAGTAAAAACTCGGTAATTATGACGATTTTTAAGCTGGCGTCTCTGCAAATTGATGAGGACTTAGTAGGTAGGCAGGAATATGTTATAAGCTATTTTCCAAAAAAATACCCTCACTAGGTTTTGATATAGGGCAGCCGAAGCGGCCTAATTACAAATATCATTATTATCACAAGCGCTTTTTTTTTCAAGATGCCGTGTTTTTTGTCATGTCTATAATTATTAATATTTTTACTCGATATCCCGCCGTGTTGCACCATAAAATCCGATGACTGATTATTTTATATTTAGGATAAAACTTTAAGTATGTTAATTTAGGACGGTATTTTTCCTGCATTACTACAGCAAGGACAAAACCTAGTCCTTCCGCACCTGGTAAGAATATTCCGAGCTAGCTTTGCTTGGAGGACCATACCAGGACAATGGACCAGAGTCAAGGTATGCTTCATACCAAAAGCAGGGAAAAAGGTCTACTCACAACCCTAATCCTTCAGACCAATTAGTCTATCATATTTCTTACTTAAAACAATGGAAAGATCAATTGATCAGCACATTCGAGCGAAATACCTGGTAGTCGGACCACTAAGTCTAAACCAACATTTCAAAATCTACGCCAAATCTTCGGAAACTGTGCTACTTGATCTGGTTGAATAAGTGTAAAAAACCCTAGAGGACAAGCAAACAGCTCGACAACACACCCACAGAGACTATCCTTAAGTAATTGGCGTCAAATGGTGTGGATGAAAACACAAGCAGACGGATCCAAAGCATGCTTTCAAATAGAATAGTCACTCTGACCCTCAATGCAGTTGTGCATACATTTTACACCACAAGAGGATGTCCAGAAGGAGGCGTAGTACTATCCCCACTACTATGGACCCTAGCAGTGGACCAACTCCTAGCAACTATGAAGGATCTAGACTATGACACGCAAGGATATGCCGACGACCTTGTAGTCATAATCAAAGGTCACTGCCTCCACACAATCTCGAACCTATAAACAAATGGTGCAAAGAAAATGACCTGTTCATCAACGCAAGCAAAACAGTACTAGTGCCTTGCCTTTTACACAAAAAAAGGAAACTAGACAAGCTTGCCAAACTAAAACTAAATGGACAGGAAATATCCTACTCAAATAAGGTCTAGTACCTCGTAGTTACTTTTGACCAAAGGCTAACTTGGAACGCTAATTTGAATAATATGATGCAAAAGGCAAAAATGCCCATGTGGACTTGCTGTCGAATCAAGCTGTGGAAGTTCGCCAAAGGACAAAAACAGGCTAAAGCCTTAATCATAAAGTTCAAAAACAAACTGTTTAAAGAGCTATTACAACTCAAAGGACATACAACCTGCGCAGGGACGAGAATCCTGATAGGACATTGCAAATTGACCAAACACCTGTTTCAAATGGGTATAAAACAGGACGCAACTTGCAGGTTCTGCCACGAGACAGAGGAAACAGCAATGCACATTCTCTGCTCCTGCGGACTACTCGTGTACAAAAGAAGTAGCTACCTAGGGCGTCACATCGCGCACCCAGAAGAGGTACAACATATCTCCGCTCAAACAGTCTGGAATTTCCAGAAGGGAACGGGCCTTAACTGTGAACGAAAAGGGCTGCCACAATAGATAGCTGCTGGTCGAAGCAGCCCACAAATCAACAATAATAATTAAAAAAATAGCTGTTGTCCACGTTAATCCCCTAGCCTGATCCTCCAGGAGAAAAAAACGGTTAGGTTGTTAGTTGAACTGCGACCCTACAGCGCGCGAGCCGAGCGAGAGAAGCGAGCGTGACGCGGTAGCGTCCGGCGAAGCGCCATAACCGATCATTATCATTATTTCCTAGTTTAATATAAAATAATTGCCGCTAATTCCCCTGGGGGATCAGGCTAGGGTATTAACGTGGATAACGTGAAAAAATATAATTAAATGTCTACTTATATTTTGTTAGATACTTGAATAAGCTGGCAAATGAAATAACATTTAGCAGATCTATACATGGAAAAAAACTTCAAATAGTTTATAACATATACTTAAATATGCGTTTTTTTAAATAACTAAGTAGTTAATTTATAAATACCGAGATTGCTTTAAAATACTAAAATTGAATTGAGTTTGCCTCCGTAGAATTTAACATCACCGCCGCCGTCAAAGTGTTGGTATTTATCTATCCGATTATGGGATCTCTGGTAACTATAAAGACATTGATTTATTTTCCTAACAGGTAACAGATGGTAGCATAGGTGCTGGTCCGATAGGCAGGAGTAGAGCCATCAACAACCTGCCGCTGCCGGCTCCCTATCCAGTCAGGATCCATATCATGCCAATAGTGTCACCTGTAGACCCCTGTTTACAACATGGTAATATTTAATTTATCTATGTCATGTGATATCAAGTTTTTACATTATTATATCATAACCCCGTGTCCGTGTGGTGTCGGGTTAGAATAGCACCACCCCCTTTCTTCCTGTGGGTGTCGTAAGGGTCGATTAAGGGAGCAGGGTTGAAGTGTGTTGTGGGCGATGGGTTAGCAACCTCTCACTGTGATATCACATTTTTGTCGAGCTTTTATGCTAAAAGTGGTACTGGAACACAAGTTTCATCTACTCCGCCTATCCCCTTTAGGGATAAAGGCGTGAATGTATGTATCATAACCAAGTCAATGGCAATTCAAATGTATTGCAATATACAGAATATATTTATTGCCTATGCCCCTCAGAAACACACTATGAATATGTGAAAACATTTGTGCATTGAAGGCACTGAACTGCTTAAAAACAATTGTTATATTATATAGATATGGATAACCTGCATCTTAGAAATGGACTCTAACCTTCCTTTTGAATGTTACAGCAATGCCCCTTTACCAGAAAATCGTGGACCTAGCAACATCAGCCAATAATTCAAGTGGCAATGTCAGTCGAGGATCCATCTATTGCCTAGATCAAGTATCAGCATCCAGTGTAAGTCATCTTTCATTATATTATATGTACTATTTGAGAGCAACCACTGTCATCAATCAACCTTTTACAGTCAATATTATCCCACCAAAAACATTACATGTAAAGTGAAGCCAAGACTCCCTAGCCCATATAGCTTTCAGCGTGAAAAAGATATCAGATCGTAAGTAGCGCCAAGCTTCCTACTCCACGCGGCGTAACTCTACCACTACCAGCCACGCTCTACAAATTCTACATCTTGGCTAAAAAGCATAGCTTTGTTGGGCACATACCGGTCGCCGCATAGACTCTCGCGCCGAATGAATTTATGATGATATTAATATGCGACGGGTCTACACTTTTTAGCCAAGATATAGAATTTGTAGAGCGTGGCTGGGAGTGGTAGAGTTATGCCGCGTGGATTAGGAAGCTTGGCGCTACTTAATCTGGTATATTTTTAACGCTGTCATTATTATCTGCTTTTACAGTCATTATTACCTGACTAGACAAGATTGTAAAATGTTTATTGTATCAGATGTTCTTGCAGGCGACTGCGTGTGTTGCCTTCTGTGATGTACACCTTGCGATTTTATGCTATATGTGTAGCTTATATTTGACGCATAATAAAAGTGGTTTTATGGTGGACACGGTATGCTACTCGCGAAAACAGTTCACGCGAAAGTTCGGATTTGTAAGTTAAATACAATGAAATGTACCCAGAGACTTTCCTAGGAAAACGTGTATCCCATTTGTCAGCTGTGGCAATATAATAATAATGTATGTGACAGCCACTGATAATGTATCTCACACGAGCGATGCCGGCGGGGCGTGAGCGCGGCGCGATGTCGGCGTGCCTAATGTATGGACAAGGCATACATTACATATCGACGTCAGCGACAACATCGCGCTCGTGTTTGGCGCGGGCTTTAAGCTTCTTATAGACTGCCGCGGCCTGCGGCGGTGGCCAGCTGTATACTATAAAATAAATATTTACCGAAAATCTTACACAAATCGACCTAGTCCCAACTAAGCAAAGCTTGTACTATGGGTACTAGACGAAGATATAAATACTTATAACAGATAAATAAATACTTAAATACATAGAAAACATCCATGACTCTGGAACAAATATTAATGGTCATCACACAAAAAAATGCCCTTACCGGGTGTGAGATTAACGACAATAGCGGACTGTAAGCGAGAACGGGAAATATGGGGGTCGCGGGCAAAACAAGAATATTGGTATTTTTGGAGAATCTAGGTGTTTCAAGTATATTTAAAATGAATAATACAACAGTGGTTCGTCGGTCATACCTGGCCTGTTGGAGCTGTAGAACACAGGATCTTTGGCGTCGCAAGCAGAGCACCGTCGGTTGAAGTCTCCAGTTCACCTGGACCAAGCTTACTCTTAACTCTTACCTCCGGTGTCAGCTACTTAGCCTCAGATCACGTCCAAAAGCCTGCGGCAGCCTCCAAACTCACTTCACTGATACTAGACACAAATCTACTAATACTACAGCTAGTGGTGACCTTAATTTTACTATTTTTCATCGACAGCTACAAAAGGGTGTTTTCTGTTCGGGATTCGAAAGCTAACAGTTAGAAGTGGGGGTAAATGGTGTGACCAACACAACAGTTAAAATAACTTCTAAGGCTAGTGTGTTGCCACATTATAATTAAAATATATCCTAAAATTAAGAATGGCGAAACTGAACACCGGGATTCGAACCCTAGACCTCCGGCTTCGTAGGCAGGGTCACTACCAACTAGGCTAAACCGGTCGTCTGATAAGGATATTCCTATCAATTATTCAGACACGCAGCCTTGATCATAGTATACCAGACTTGCACGTGTGATTTGGACAGGCGGCGAACGCGATGACGCGGCTATGCGAGCAGCACTACCAGGAGTTCTCGTGCACGCTGAAGTGCGGGCAGCTCGCGGCGCGCGTGATGCTGTTCCCGGAGCCGCACCCCGCCGCGCACGAGGGCTACGCCGCCACCTACACGCTGTCCAACGAGATCCTCGTTGTGGGCTTCATGCACACCAGCGAACTGGGTTTGTGGGACTACTCGTGATTAACATTATTTCCTATTATATAAAACTAAAACTAAAAACTAACTAATTTGGCTCAGTGACCCAAAGAGGGTCTTGGCCTCCGAAACGAGAGCACGCCATCTATCCCGATGGTGCGCAACTTCTTGCCAGTTGCCGACTTGAAGATGTCGCAGATCTGCCTGCACACTGTCCTCCCAGCGGTACCTGTGTTGCCCAACCGGGCGGCGACCAGTCGGTCGTCCCACGTACGCTCTCTTGGCAGCACGATCCTCTCCCATTCGGAGTAGGTGACTAAACCAGCGAAGTCTGTGTGACTTGGTTACACCGATGATGTTGGGTTCGACCACCAGCTCCTGGATCTCTATGTTTTTACGGATCCTCCACGTGCCATCGTCTCTCTATATAGCGTCCACTTATATATACAATACACTCTAGAGTCCTTAGACCAGTGTTTTTGAACCTCAGTCCGCAGTAAGCTCGATTCTCCATACAAACGTAGTTTCGCTCTCATTTTAAAACTGCGTGTTGGATATTGTAACGAAACTGTGCATGAACAATGACATGAGGTATATTCAGGTCTGTAATTAGTTTATGTAGCTTCAGATACCATAGTAAAAAAAAACAGCGAATTTAAGTTTTTCATACAAAACTTGTTTTTGCTGTATTTTGTTTGTTTTATTGAAATTGAAATTGTTTATTTCGGACATCATCCATAGTTGGTTAGTAGTTACATGTTGGCTTACGAACTAGGTTAGTGCATACATTTTATTTATTACATATTTATTACATTAAATTAAAATAATTATTCAGCCTCACATGCATGGATATCCAGTGTCTGATCATAGGACTATCCGTCCTCTCGGCGACCAACTGATAATAACTGATAATGATTTATAAACTAATGGAACCATATAAACTAATTACAGACATAGATATACCTCATGTCATTGTATATGCAAAGTTTCGTCACAATTCAACACGTAGTTTTATAATGAGAACGAAACTCCGTTTGTATGGGAAGGTGAGATTAGGCTGAGCTTACTGCGGACTCCTAATTGTTTGTAAAAAATAAACCTAATTTCGCGTCATGAGAAAAAAGGTTGATAAACACCGCCGTACTATACACATGATAGAATTAAACCGGCCAAGTGTGTGCCGCGCCACGCGCAATGTCGGGTTCCGTAGTTGCCCGTCTGTCGCATTACGCAGACTTATACCAGATATAGGAGTTAGTAGACATTATTGAATGGCGTAGACAAAAAAAAACGGTTGTAGATTAGAAGAAAAGGGTGCTTTATGTAGCCTCACTTGACCTAAACGTGTGTTGCCCACAGGAACGCCCATAGCAGTAAGCAAGCATTTAATACTGCCACAGGCACAAAACGGCAATTCTTCCAGAGAAAACTATGGCTCTAAAACTCCAACAAAGGTTTGTCGCGCATTCAAATTTTACTAATACTAATAATAAATACATATCACTATCACATACAATGGCGAAGACAAACGCTTTGGGCTTATAACTACAAAATTGCATTTGACCTTTATCAATAATCCCAGATCACAAAGCTTCGTGGTCCTAAAATACCTAAATTGCAGAATGCCTATTTTTTTTCTTAAAACACCGGAATCTTAATATATAATCCGAATTTCAAAATAGCTTAGTCTCATAATGCCTAAACTCAAAACACTTTCATGGCAAAATAACATATGCTTAAAACAACCAAACCTCAAAATACCTACATTTGTATTGCACGGAAATTGTCAATAGATAGTAACCTAGGTACATTCCATTTCATATGTAGGGTAGAGAACTCGTGAAAAAAAAATTTGCATTTTGCCATTTAGGTGTTTTCAGTTTGAGTTATTTTAATATTTTGTCATTTCTATCATTCGGTATTTGCAGGAATTGTGCATTTCAATTTACAGGTATTTAGTGAAAAGAGAAATAGAGACGCGTTTTAAGTTAAAGTCATAATGAATTTCGTTCATTTGAAGAATGAGACAATTTGAAATTTTAGGTATTATGAGCCCATGGTATTATGAAATTTAGTGGTTTTAAGACCAAAGCAGGAAACGGTAGCATACGTAAAAGATTTTACAGTACATATGGTGCTACTTTCCCGCACTAGTGCGGAAAAGAGCACTTTTCGCGCATATGTCGAAACTTTAAATAGCCATATGTACAGTAAAACGTTGTACGATACACGTGCGAATAGGTAATTCGTAACTCGTGTCGATTTAAAACACTCCCTTCGGTCGTGCTTTAATTTATCACCACTCGTTGCGAATTTCCTATTTTCAGCACTTGTATCGTAAATAACTATTATAAGCAGGCAACTGTTTTTTACAGGATGGGTCCAGTATGGATGGCAGTTCACCGGACGAAGAAGCGATGGACCCCAGCAAGATGCCTAACTTCTGTGTTCTTCTACACGGAGCGCTCAAGGTATCTGTTCATATTTAAACATCATTAAGGCGCCATAGGTTCATGGTCTTCTCTCCCTCTCACTGAGCATAAGCGTGAGCGAGATGGAAGTGCGTGCTCGGAAGCGCGGATATCATGTTTTTTAATTTAAATATTTTGGACGTTTAAATAAATAAAAAAGTAATCACTGAGTTCTCGCAAACATGATATTTTCGATTTTTAAAAGCAATTTTAATATTTTTAGCTTTTGTGTTACGAATATTTTAAGTGTATTTTAGACATATGTTCGTGATTTTTTTCTATCGAGCGAAAATTGCTTAATCATGTTTCGAATCACTGATCTCGCTCAAGATTACTATTCGTATTTTTTTGAAACCATATTATTATAAACAGACGCATTATATTGTTTCAAAAACTATGTTCGCTTAACTTCGCTGAACCTACGGCGCGTTAACAGACGACTGCGTTGTTCACGACATCATCCTAATATTATAAATGTGAAAGTTTGGATGTTCGTTACTCAATCACGCTTCAACGGCTCAACCGATTTGACTGAGTTTTTGCACGAAGATAGGTTATAGCCTGGATTAAAATATAGTATAGTTTTTATCCCGGGTCCACGCAGACGACGTCGCGGGCGGAAGCAAGTTTAAAATAAATTTAAAGTGATTGTATGTGCCACAGAACAGGTACTCGTACTATAGAAACGATAGTGGGCCGGCATCGGCACGCGCCAAGGCGGTATGATATTAAAATATTATATATTTTCACTTCTCATGCTCAAAAAGTGTGTCAAGCTTAGCAAGCGGGGCGGGGCTTAAGTAGTACATTTAGCCTCTAGGAAAAATATGTGTACATATTTATGATTTATAAAACATTTTAATTTGACCAATCAAAACAGTTCACATTTGTATTTGCTATCAACTAACCAGAATACAGCTAGATTTAAAATCGACCATCAGGAAACAGAATTCATTTCAAACATTCTTCCTTATTCCTTGTCGTATCCTCATGGCTGAGGGACGTGACGGCTGTGGGCGCTCTTCACCATTACTCTCCAAGCTGCTCGGTCCTGGGCTTGATGCATGCTAGCCTGGAGTGTGGCTCTGGCCACAGATGTTACCGTGTCTGCCCAACGCATAGGCATTTCAAACATTAGGTGTTTTTTATTCCCTAATTGACAATCGTTAAAAGATAAACGTCTCTGACCGTCAATAGCCGCGTCCAAACGTTCAAGCGTGGTTGACTGCATACATGGCAAAAGCTATGAAGACTGAGCGGGATAGACTGCTGTCTATCTCGCTTTATCGTAAGCCCCGTATGCTGTCCGCCGCGCTCGGCCGTTTGGTAATATAGCTTATTTAAGACCCTCGTCATACAATCTACTGGCTCCTCTACACAATGGGCCATCATGGCGCAGGACAGGGACGCAGTTATGCGATGGAAGTATGTTTTTCTCCGTCTAACGCATAGTTGTGTCCTGTATGAGCGGTCATGATGGCCGATTGTGTAGAACCAGCCTTACTATTTGACGGAAAACCCGTTGACTACCCGGCACAATCTTTATTTATAAAGCATAAAGATACTAACCTTACCGTATGTAGCTGGTTGCATGTATATTAGAAAAAACATAGATATATTATTTATTTATTTATTTATTGATAAATACATTTACGTGACATTACAGTAAAAACCAATGCGTCACGAAACTAAAAACAACAAATAATACTATTTAGGCGACGAAACGGCGTGGCCCCGTTGCATCGTCATCTCCGGTGTAGGATTCGGCAGGTTGCCCCGGAACCGTCGAAACACGACACCCTTCGGCCAGAAGTCAGCACATGCGATGGTCTCCTGCAGCGGCCGCGGCACGCGCACCACAAACGAGCTGAAGTGCACATAGTGGCGCGAACGCAGCTGGAACACCCTCAGCGAGAAGCCGGTCTTCTGACGAACGTACTCCACCACATCATCAGCCGTGGCGGTGTGATGCAGGCGCGATACATATAGCGCCTTGCTCGGTGTGGCAACCCGCAGACCGGAACCAACCAGTTCTGCAGTACCACACTGACTCTTGCGCGGCTTGCGCTTCCTCGACACCGCCGCGTTCGCTCTTCTAAACTCAGGTCCGGTGGGCGACATGTTTTGCCTTTCTGTTTTGCGAGCGAAATGAACAACTTATATGCGTCTAATCTAGTGTAAGGTGTTCGGGAACCTTCTTGCAGATTTGCGAGTACTCTCGAAGGTTGTAGAGTATCGGCTGTGGCGCTATCCACAGCATCATTCAATGCCACTCGTGAACCAACATGAGGGTTGGCGCCCTCATGCCCTCCTAGCAGTAAGTCAGCCGGTCGGACCCCGGACAGACATCCCTCGACAGGCTGGGTTAGTTCCTGTTGAGGCGTGGAACCATGGGTCTTTGACGGCTCCATGGCGCCTCACCCCCGTTTCTCCAGCCAATGTATACGAGCACAGGGTTTTAGCGTTAACCTAACGAGGGTGGACCCCTTCCCTGCACTACACATTGGCTTTCATCGGAATTGTTAATATAAATTAACGTAACAGTATAGTTACATACATTGTAATACAGTAATTTTGAAACGAGTTGTATATGTTATAGACCAAGTGATAACTTGCTTTTGGTAGAAGATTCCTAAGCTTGTGTCGATAGGGCTCTTCATACCGAACAGGCCTAAGGGCTGCGAAGAGCAGAACAACCCGGCGGGGAACGCGAGGGTTTTAGGCGAGACAAGCACGCCTAGCTGAGGGCTCTCTCTCTCTCTTTTCTTATCACCACTGGAAAAAAGTTAAACTGCAAACCGTCTCTGATAAATGAGACCCTTGTTAAAATAAAATCAAAATGCAACCCTTGAAATCAGGCATGTCACGCCATCTATAGGTTCGATTTAGTACTATGTTGGTGCAACGTTACTTTTGACAACCCTGAACCAACAATTTTAAACGTTGATATTTCAGAGATCCTGCTATATTTTAATTTACAAATTTAGGAATCTATAAATAAAGTTCCAAGGAATATTTTAAGATAGGAAACGTCTCCTAATACGATGGGATATGGGAGAAATAAAATAAAAACTAAAAATTAAAAAAACTGACAAAACTTTGTACTGCTTACATCAAAACAGATCGCGTATTTTTTGTTACGTACCTGACACACGACTTAATCGATAGCTCATAAAATAATCGATGATTATGCTATTATTTACCAAGTTTTAAGGGTTTCTATGGAATTTCTGGTAACCATAGAAAAAATATTAAAAAAAAAAAATCTCGTATTCTATGCATATTTGCCACTCGAGAATGATCGTCATATATGCATAATGATCAAACCTATCATTTATGGTCCTAAAACGATGATGTCCGTTTTTTAGGTCATTTATCACACTGTGCACCGTTGTAAAACCCTCCTTATCCACGTCGGTGCGCGGGGGCTTCTCCTTTGGAGGAACCCGAACTTCACGCGCTCTTGAGGGCGCGTCTTTCCGGTCGGCTGCGACAGACCGACCAGCTACGGCATCAGCATAGCGATGACGTGATTTAGAGGATGGGGCGGGGGGAGGCCCGGCGCGGAGGGGGCACGCGGGCCGTGGAACGGCATGCGCAGTGTCAGCAACATGCAAACCGACCGAGTCGACACTTGACGCCCGGTCATTACTCTTGAAATTTGACCCCGCTGGTGACCGAGTTTCCGGGGCACTATTACGCAATTCGATAATACAAAACTAACTACCGCACCAACTTCAGATCGGCCGACCCGAAGGTGTCCTCTGCTGTGCGCACCAAAGCGCCGGCTTGCCAAGTCTCGAGCTCAGCGAGTCTCAGCATCATGGCACCAACTACTTATAACTCAGTTCCAGCGGATATAAAGGACTCAAAAAGTGACACAATGTTCAAAAACAAATTCACACTATTGCTCACTGAGAAGGCTTATTACTCAATCGATGAGTTTACAATTAAACGGATGGATCATTGACCCCACGCCGTAATAAACGGAAATTTTGATTTAAGTAACTGAAAGAAATAACTGTAATAGTAGGGTAATTACGCTGGTTACGCGACCACCTTCGGTTAGCGACCACCTGTAGGAGAATGTTTTTAGGGTTCCGTAGTCGACTAGGAACCCTTATAGTTTCGCTTTGTCTGTCCGTCCGTCCGCGGATAATCTCAGTAACCGTTAGCACTAGAAAGCTGAAATTTGGTACTAATATGTATATCAATCACGCCGACAAAGTGGTAAAGTAAAAAGTATTTTTTTTTTTCTTTAGGGTACCTCCCCTATACGTAAGTGAACCCCCTATACGGGAGTGTTTTTTTTTTTCATTTCAACCCTAACGTGTGATATATTGTTGGATGGGTATTTAATAATGAATAGGGGTTTGCAAAAATCATTTTTTGATAATGTTAATATTTTCGGTGATAATCGCTCCAGAAGTAAAAAAAAATGTGTCCCCCCCCTCTAACTTTTGAACCATAAGTTTTAAAAATATGAAAAAAAAATCAAAAGTAGAACTATATAAACACTTTCTAGGAAAATTATTTTGAACTTGATAGGTTGAATCGTTTTTGAAAAAAAATACAAAAACTACGGAACCCTACATTGAGCGTGGCCCGACACGCTCTTGGCCGGTTTTCTCTATTGAAGATTACATCAATTCTACAGACCCTATTGAGACAATTAGTTGAACATACTTTTTTTTTGGTGTTGTAGAATAGAAATCAACTAAAAAACCGAGAAAATATCCTTTCAGTTCACCAACTCAGCTAAGTGGTCGCCAACCGGCACATGAAATTAGGTGGTCGCTAACCGGCGAAATGACTCTACTATGTTGCATGATAAAAACCTGTAAAAGATTTGGTGTATAATGTATTTCATTTGTGACTTGTAAAATGCTTATTTTAGCAATAAATAGTGTATTGTGTAGTATTGTGGCATGTTCGCACTCGCAGGTGGAGTCGATGGCGGCGATAGTGGAGCTCGGCGGGGACTGGTGGGGCGCGCTGGTCGCGTGGCACGAGTCCTCGCGCTCGCGCCGCTCGTGCCTGCTGCTGTGCGTGCTGCGGCCCGGCGCCGCGGCCGCGCCCTGGCTCGGCCCGCTCGACCAGCTCGGCACGTGCGTCGAGTCCACTCCGCCAGGTAACGACACCGGCCGTCTCCATTACTCTACCTGCTCGTTATAAACTGATTCCCTAGAGTACAATAGAATAGACTCATGTTAAAATTGGTAACGTGGTGATGCTAAATGAATTGTAAACCATCAAACATATGAGTAATTAAAATAATGAAAGGTATGAACCATGAATTTTTGAAAAATATGCATTCTTTTATTGTCCAGGAATAAATTTAAGCTGCCAATAGAATGCTTACGCTTTTAGAGAAACAAAATTGTATGAGAACTATGAACCTAAACATTTGTTCCTCTCCTAATTTTATTATATTTACAAAATTAACGAAGATTTTTTTTTTACCACTTTGGTAACGAAATGAGCAAAATCTTCACCCGTTAAAGTATCGGAAGAAAAATATATAGTAAGTACCTATATCAAAAAAGAAATGGCTGTAGTCATAGTAATTAGAGTGGTGTAAATATATACAGGGTGATTCAGGAGACGTGAGCAGGATCAACCCTACACATACAGTTAATGGATCTTTTACCATCGTAATTAAGTTAAACGCCCACAGTTTTTTTTTACATTTTGTGTAAAAGTTTCATTCACAATAAATCATGGTCACCCTACACAACTAAAAAAAAATTCACGTTAATCTTACCAATGCTGGTACGACTGAGTAGCTTATAAACTATTGAATCCGTAGGGTTGATCCTGCTCATGTCTCCTGAATCACCCTGTATATGCGTACAATATGTTTCGGCGGTAGGCGTATAAAGATGAAATGAGAATTCATTAAGCTGTATAGCTTCGCTCCCTTGTATGATTGAATTCGAACATTTCTCTAGTATACAAGAGTAACGTTAGAATTCAATCATACAAAGGACAATCATCAGTAAACATGTTCAATATGAAATTAGGCATGCCAAGTAATTACAGAACGCATAAGTACACATTAAAAAGATACATTAAATTTCAAATAAGCTGTATGTCAAATGTCGATATAGGATAAACAAGGCATTAACCCCTTAACTGTCAAATTATAGGAATTAATGGCTGTATGTAGTTGCATTAGCATTAAAGAATTATCGTTTATTATTTAAAAAAAAATTAAAACACTTGAACAGCATTTATATGTTTTGCTATGTTATGGCGATGTAAAAAGTGAGTTAAACAAATAAAACAAACGATTCAGTTACGCAATACGGGTGTAGACTCAAAATGTATTGTTACTCCAAAAGAAAGCAGGCAACAAATATGCCTAGTGACGAAAGTCCCATTTGGATATCTCAAAGAATTATGAAACTAGAACCGTTTTAATATCGCTTGTTAGAGAGAGAAAACGTTCGCAGATTGTAACGTCGCGATCTGCGAGCGTCATAGTAAATGACAATCGTTTCGTATGAAGGTATGTTTTGCTTAAAACTTTTGACACTTATAACTTTGTGATTATTTCATCCCCTGTTTTACTTCTTTCTCCATTTGACAATATTATTAATCCTTTTTCCGGAAACTTCAACATTATTGGTCATTTTATTTGGTGTGTACACCCCTATTGCGCAGCGGAGACGTGCCCGGTGCGGTCATGGCGGTCGTACAGCGGTGGCGGCGCCAGCTGCGCGTGGGCGCGGCCGCACGCGCTGCTCGCCGACGTGCAGAAGGTGTTGCGGCACGCGCGCAAGCTGCCCGACAAGACGCAGCATCTGTTCAAGGTACGAGTGTATCATCATTAGACCAAATATTCTGAGGGCCGGTTCACAGTGCCTAGCACGATTTTGTATGAAGTTATTAATGTTATTATACATTAAATAATTATAGCATTCGATTTGAGTCGCCTCTTGTTTCATTTGATCTATCGTTCGCACTGTCAATAGTTTACTGTCCGTGAACGTGCTAATGCTAATCTTACTAGAAGGCGCATAATTATGAAGTGTTGAGTGTTCGTTTCAAATTATCTCTAAGACGCAAATAAGCCCTAAAATCATGTTAACAGCCGTAGCACAACGCGCCACTAGACGCGGCCACAAGTAGCGAGCGCGAACCAATCCCGCGGTTTATGGCTCGGACGCGGCCACTAAACGCCCGGTGTGCGCCGTTCCTATCCAAAATTCATGAAAGAACTCTTCCGCTCAATGTTCGCGGGCCCTAAAGTGCTCCGAATCATTCCCCCTGTAAATATCTTGTTCACAGGAGCTGAACCGCCTGCGTCGCGCAGCAATCTCCCTAGGCTTCTCCGAGCTGCTACTATGCGTGAGCGCGGCGCTCGAGCGCGAGTGCGCGACGCTGCCGCCGGGCGCGCCGAGCGAGTGCGCCATACAGCTCACGCACGCCGCCAACGTGCTGCGCGAGCCGCGCACCGGGCAAGACATCAAGTACACGCTGCAGCCGCTCGCCACTTCCACGTCGCATTGATTTGTAACTTTATAATAAAATACCTATTCAAGCCTTGTGTCTTTATTCTTGTCCGTATGTGGGTATAGTAGGACCAAAACTGACCACGCTCGGCGTCAAGCACACGCTGCAGCCGCTCGCGGCCAACTTCACTGTCCGTGCTTTGATTTGTACAACTTTGTAATAGAACAACATGTATTCAAAGCAATATTTATATACCTATTTTAGCTAGTGAATCTTGCAGTCGCAATGCATACTTAATATTATTAAGTATGCATTGTTATTTAAAGTAACTCTGTCTGTCTGTTACGTTTTCACACTAACACCGCTAAGCTAAGTTGATGGTATGGAGATAGTTTGAATCCCGGGAATCACCTCCGCCTCCAACCGCTTAACTTATTTAGGAGCTAAGAGGCGGGCAACAGCTACCTAGTTGTCCATATAAGCAATGTTGCAGCATTTCACGGTACACGAGTTTGCTCTAACATCATTTGTTTAGTGCTCAAAACCATTCCCCATCAACAAATGGTTTGTTGGCGACCCTACGCTCCTCCTTACTGCTCGTTTCTATCTATCTAACATGTAATATTGGTCAGTGATTTGATTACTCATAATCAAATAACAGATGAGGGTATATATTTCGTCAACGTAACTCTGCCTATATGTTTGTGGAGTGTTGATGCAGTATTTGTGGTATGGGAAGAGGATCAATAAAATAAAGCCGCTCGGATACTTTCGATATTCGGTAGTTTCAATCAATCTCATTTGAGGCATGTCTGGGACTAACCAAGTACGAGTTTTCCTGATGGACTTAACTGTCACGAATTGAACATATTAAATACATTTCAGTTTCATTTTTAAGCAATACAAATATCAGCCGTATTAAAAATGCATAACCCGACCTGCTGTGTCGTAGACTCAGAACGTTCTTCATACTGGGTATGACATGACCTGACACTTCATTGACAATCAGTGGGCGAAACGCTACGCTACGCTTGAATGAATAATACCGGTACCTATTGTAAATCTGTAAAAATAGCAAATTATGACTAAAAACCGCAGCGATTCACATTTTTAATAGTTTGGTTTATTTAAAGGTGTAAGATGTGTAATTTTGGGAACCTTGGTAGGCATTTAAAAGCTCCAAACAGGAAAAATATCTTTAAGTTATTGAGCGTACTTTGTGCGTCGGGTTTACCTTTTTTCTTTGCTTTAAATGGTGATTTCGTATTTGATGATTCTGAAGCAATTGTTAAAAATGAAGCTGTGAAGTCTCAATCTTGGCTTGAGTCGTTTAACACGGATTTTTGGGGCTCAAACATCACAAGTAATCTAAGTCATAAGTCATACAGGCCTCTCACTGTTTGGTCTTTCAGGTATGTACCTAATGTGTCTATGTTATTTCACGTATTTCAAATTGATTACGGACGCAAAGTACTAGTTTTCATTATTTATTATTTTGCAGGCTTAATTATTTATTAGGAGGGAACAGGCTTTCTGCTGTAGAATTTAAAGCAACAAATCTCGTATGTCATGTCATAAGTTGTCTTCTTCTATGGTTAACATTAAAGAGTATTTTGGAGCGGTTGAAAATGCATAAATGCAAAAAATGCATAGATGTTGGTTGGGTAGCAACGCTAGTGTTTGGTGTGCACCCGGTGCATGTGGAGGCGGTGAGCGGCGCTGTGGGCCGTGCGGACATACTAGCCGCTATCACGTTCTTCTTGGCCTTTCTCTCATACAACAAGGCCACTTACAAGACAACACTACATTACTTATACATAACTGCCAGTATATTATTTGCCACAATGTCCATGCTGTTCAAGGAAAATGGTATCACTGTTCTGGTAAGTTTCAACTGACTGTCACTTGCAAACTAAACTTATCAATTCATGATGGGTCCTGGATACTTTGCTAGTTCATTGACTAGTAGATGTGACAGCCATATTATGACAAGGTAATAAATAAAACTGTCAAGCTGCATGCGAATTAGAGCAGCCTCGGGTTGAGGCACGTACAGCTCACATATTTTGCTCAAATTCGTACGCGCTGTGCGCGAGCAGCCCGTGGCAAGCCATCCAGAGGCGGTCATTTGACCGTGCTCAAATGCACCTTAGTGTGCGTGCCTAGCGTAATTTAGACGTGTATTCGAGGCGCGTATGAATTTGACCAAGTGGCTGAGCCGTGCGTGTGTAATCGAGTTTGTTCGTAAATTTATTAATATAATTAGGTGAAATAGTATAAACGCAGCCATGGCTGTGATAATGTCTGACGCCATTCTGAACGACGCACAATGTCGGCTCGTAGCGTGCCCGCTGCCTCACCCGCGAATGTTTGTACAACAATTTGGTTCGCGAGAAGCGCGCCGCGCGGGGCAAACATGCCTCACAAATTCGTATGCAGCTTTATACTGCAAAACATCCCTAACCCATGACGAATTGTGCAGGATATTATAATTTGCTTAATTGATACCAGCTACCAGTTTTAGTATTATACCAATCTTATGTTTTTAAGGGTGTTTGCCTTTGTTATGATTTTATAATCATATGTAAAGGAGAAAATAGACCAAAATTAAAGAGAAAAAAACAATTGTATGATGACATCCAATTATTACCTAGTGCCGGGGTAATTATAAGGATCACAGTAGTAGTGCTAGCCATATTGTTGTTATTATATGGCAGATGGATTATTATGGGAGGAGCACCTCCTAATTTTAAACCAACAGACAATCCGGCATCCTTCAGTGATGGTTCATTGACTAAGGTACAAGTTACTGTTTATTTGCATGCCATGCAATATCTCTTTGCTAATGCGACTGTGCTACTGCCCTTTGCCATCAGCTTTCTTTCTGCTACAAAGAGTTCATGAAACTTGCGCTTTACTTTGAAAATCCTATGTTTAATGTTAACGTTGTCTGTATGTTTTTGATTGTTTCCAGATATACACATTCAGTTACCTGTATTTCCTAAATATTCTGCTGTTGGTTTGGCCTCAGTGGCTGTGCTACGACTGGTCGATGGGATGTGTGCCTCTCATTGATAATATCCTAGATTACAGACTTGTATTTGTACTCGCAATGTACAGTTATGGAGCAATATTCGCGATAAAGTTCCTTAAAGCAAGAAAAAGACGACATTCATGGTTGGTGGAAGATTCATTCTTAATATGTATTAGTCAATGTTTATTTATTTACAGTATCCACTTTATACAAGAGTTTATTTAACTTACACACTACCCAACACTACTACTACTACACTGTTTACTTACACTGTTTGTGAAAGTAGGTTCTTCAAAATTCATTTCATTCATTGATCACAGTCGCGTCCTCCAATATCTATATAGACAACCTTTCAAAAATATCTACACATGCATCTTATGTCAGTAACAATAAAGACTGTATAGATATTTTTGAAAGGTTATCCGTCTAGATATTGGAGAACTCGACTGAACACTGATGACTTTTTGACTTTCGCACTGATTGAGCTGAAATTCGGCATCCTTATGTGAGTTTGGTGATAACGCAATATTATCGCACCCTGAGCTGAACTCATGCCATGGTGAAACGATAAGTCACAAGCCCGTGGTTGGGCTCATTGGAACCCTACGAACGAGTAGTTCATGACTGCATAAAAAAGTCATGCTGCACATAAAGCTTAGCACCAAAAATTTCATTTTTATTATATTCTAGGATTAAAATGATTGCCCTGGTGCTGATGGTCACACCGTTTTTACCTGCTGCCAATATATTCTACCCGGTCGGATTCGTCATGGCTGAAAGAGTCCTGTACATTCCTTCTGCTGGATATTGCCTCTATATGGTATTTGGATTAAACAAATTATGTCATACCAAACTGGTTGCAAAAAAGGTAAAAAAACACCTATATTATGAATTATTTATACTAAACGGGACTTAATCGCGTATAATTAACTTAATTATTTCCCCTTCTCCCGACGTTTCGGATGTGTTGCAACATCCATGGTCACGGGACAACTGAACAACACATCCGAAACGTCGGGAGACCTCAGTGAGGTAAATAAATAAGTTAATTATACGCGATTAAGTCCCGTTTAGTATAAATAATGTGTGAGAATCGTGAAAGTTTAAATCAATATATATTATGAATGTTATAATGATTATGGATATTTATTTAAATTAAATGTCCTACTTGGAAATGTTTATAAGATATGATAAAGTCCTGCACTATAAAACTATAACAAAATAAACAAATAGGCTTTCTACCGTAGCAATTTAAATTTATAATTCCCTGAGGGGCTAGTAGGTATGCTAAGTTTTATGTCGGACGTAAAGCATTCGTCCCATTCTGGCCAATATGCGAGTGCAAGAGGGACAAATGCTTTATGTCGGACATAAAACCTAGTGTGCTAGGGGGGCTGATATACTCAATTATATATTGTAGGTATACTGGGTTAAGAAAATATCAAGTTTTTTACGCCGGTTCTCGAGGCAGAGGTTTTCTTTCCGAACCGGTGGCAGTTTATTAACATGCCTAAATTCAAGAATAAATGACTGAGTGTTTGTGTGATGAAAAATTCATGGTGACTTTTTTCAGATGACTTCTATTTCGTATTATGCTGTGACTTTCCTTGTATGCGTTTTTGCATTAAGGAGTTATACAAGATCTTTCGATTGGCAAAATGAACATAGGTTGTTCATGAGCGGTCCAGAAGTGTGCCCCCTGAATGCTAAAGTGCATTATAATGTTGCCAAGGCAGCTGACGCCAAACGCCACATCGACTTGGCGTTGACGGAGTACAGGGAGGCGATAAGGTAATTTTACATAACGGTGCCTTTAAAGCCCTTAAGCCCTTATTACACTTACCTAAATTTAGGATTCTAAATGATTTAGAATCCTAAATTAGTAAAGTGTAATCGCGTTTAGCAAGTTAGGATGTCCTAATTAGGATCAAGGATGGTTTCTGACAAGCTGAATGATTTAGCATCCTAGTTAGGATAGGTGTAATAACATTTAGTGTGCAGTCAGTCGCCTCGCACACCTGACGGCGGGCGGACGTGTCTCGTTTTGTTTTGCTGACTGAATCAGTGACTAAATTTAGAACAGTGTAATCAGGAGCCTCCTTCCTATCCTAAGCATTCTAATTAGGATGACTAAATTTAGGAAAGTGTAATAAGGGCTTAAGTTCTTCCACCTCCCAAACCTTGAAGGATATTTGTTGGGACAAACCCTAAATTCTTCTAATAAACTCAAACTATCGCCATGCCTAATTGCCATCTAAATCGGTTGAGTGCATGAAAAGTTAACAAGCAAACATCAAACGCGTTTTGTAGTATAAGTACTAAGTAAGTACCTATGCAGCATTGCATCCTACCCGATTATTTTGATTTATAAGACTACAACTGATAATTCTCAGGGTGTGAATGTAAATGAACATACAAAATCCTATGTTATTGATATTGATGATATAAATATTTTATTATAGATTGTATCCGGAGTATTATCAAGCCATGAATAATTTGGCCAACTTACTCAAAAATCAAAAGGAGTACATGGAAGCTGAATACTATCTTCGAAAAGCCATTGAGTACAAGTAAGTACGATAATATACCTAACTATCAGGGATTGTAACCGGTTTTTTGCAAAAACCTCGAAATAACCACATATCTCGAACTATTTTATACTTCATATACACTCAGGACTCAGTTGTGTTTTGAGGTGACGACTCCGTATTATTAGATTGCCCAATTAAGAAATGAAATATAAAACAAAGAACGAAAAAATAACGGTTACGTACCCATACAAAAAAAAACCGGCTCCAATCCCTGATAACTATAGATCGACCGCTTCACTCAGCCCTCGCCTGCGCGGTGGGTATGACGATAACGGGGCGCGGGCGACGTGCCGGAGGCAAAGCCCGGCGCCCGCGCGCCACGCTAAGGCCTCCACACACCGAATGCGGGTCGTGCGCGGCGCGGGTCGGGCGGTATCTCTATCTCTTTCGCACAGTAGTGCGGCGTCTCTATCGCACAGTAGCGCGGGCCCGCGCCACTGTGTGATAGAGATAGTGAGAGAGATATTAAATGCGTTGGTAGTGAGAGAGATACCTACTGACCGCGCCGCGCGTTCGGTGTGTGGAGGCCTTGAAACTACACTTCAAACACACATCGAACGCGCTCCGAACGCTGGCCCGCGGCCGCGGCGCTCAGTTACAACTCGGCAACGCGGGTCGGGCGCGGCGCGGGTGGGAAGCGAAGCGTTTCAATCGTGGTGCTGGAGCTGTGATAGTTCCGTAAGTAAAATAAATGCACCTTCGATAACTCCGAAAAGCGTGATTTTTTTGGTGACATTTATAATATAATGAGTACTACTAGTAGTAGAAAAGATAGTGCATTTTGATTTAGGTAATACACAGCGTTTTCTCAGCGACCCTTGTAAATCCAAGGAAAGATTATACAAGTGATCATTTTCTTCACTTGAGTATCGCATTTAACTACTATAATCTCCCCTTTAGTTTGCTAAAACTCTCATCAAGTGATAACGTCAGTATAATCTAAAAGAAATAAAATATATATACCTATTTCCTCTAAAAGATTTAACTAAGTGAGTTATGGTCGGCGGCGTCTGGGTGTCCATTTACGCTGGGTATATATTCAAACAGTATTTGTATTCTCTTTGCCGTCCCTTTGAACGCGGGACCGGTGTATGCCGCACGCATGCAGTGTGAATATACAGCTTCAACCGCGCCCGACCCGCGCCGCGCCCGCCCCGCGTTCGATGTGTGGAGGCCTTTATCCTCATACCCCGGCACCCGCGCGCCGCTCAAGTGAGGACTGAGTTAAACGGTCTACCTTACAACTAGACCTGTTTCGCGATGAGCGGCTTCGCCCGCGTATTAGAAAGAACGCAGGCGGAACCACGGTATAAAATATAGCCTACTAGCTGATGCCCGCGGCTTCGCCCGCGTGGTTATAGGAAAATGTAACATATTGAATTTTCCCATGGGAATTTGATATATTTCCGCTGGAAAAAGTAGCCTATGTCACTCTCCAGCTTCTAAACTATCTCCATACAAAAAATCTGATCAATACGACGCTCCGTTGCGACGTGAAAGAAGGACAAACATACAAACACACACACTTTCGCATTTATAATATTAGTAAGGATGTTAAATAAGGGCGGAAGTGTTGAGGTGGTGGTACACTTGAGCATTCACTTGTAAGGAGCATTATAGCGAAGGTTACAATACAGGTAAAAGCTCACTAAAAAATCGACCAAGTGGGTGTCGGGCCACGCGCAGTGTAGGGTTTCGTAGTTGCCTGTCTTTCTTAGTTACATCGATACGCGCGCGTACTAAATGGTTGCGTCGGCCGAATTTGTACGTACATTTTAAGTTGGTCGACTATTACTCGGTAACTAGTTATGCCTACTTAGCCGTGATAGTTTTCCTTTTAAATTCATTATATGTATTACTGCCACGATTTTTTCACATTCCCAGTAGCAGCCATTTAGCCGGCAGGAGGGGGGGACACATGACTTGAACAAAATCATCCCTACTTAGGTCTAGGGGAGGTACCCCAATAACATTTTTTTTCAAGATTTTATTCTTTGTTTTGTCGGCGTGATTGATTTATATACCCATGTCGAATTACAGTTTTCGACGGAAGGACGGACGGCCAGACGGACATGGCGAAACTATTAGGGTTCCTTGTTGACTACGGAACCCTAATTAAAAAAACGCGTTTTAGTGAGCATTCTAGCAAAATGACAATAAATTGGCTTCGAGCTTCTTGCCGAGCGGCGAGACGCGAGATAATCTACCATCTTTGTAATTTGCACACGAGCATTTACTATAGCGTACCTTGGAAATGATGATAGCTATGTTTGGTTCTATGCTTGCTTTTCGTTGTTCAGATCGACAAATTTAATAACAGTGAATTCTCGATGTTCTGTTACATGTGAATGCTCCAGACCTTTTCACGATCACTGATAAGTACCAACGTACATTATTTTTAAATCATCCATAAGAGGTGTGGCTGATTTAATAATCCTCGAATATACTGCAATGAAATAATGCTAATAATTACACGGTTCAACTCACGTATTAAATGTCAATACGGGCGACATGTTTCGAACTCTTCGGGTGTTCCTCTTCAGGATGAGTGTTTTCGCGGCGGTGTCGCTTGAATCACGACGAGATCATCAACGACGTTAATACGAGTACGTGAGTTGACCCGTGTAATTATTAGCATTATTTCAACATGTCTCACAGTTTCAATTCGAATACTAAATACAATGAGTTTAATATAATACACTTCGTGATAGCTCACGGTCACTATCTATCGGCGTACCTATTTGGTCAGCGCTTCATAGTATTGTGTTTGGTCAGGCACAGTTTCCCAGCTGCGTGGATGAACCTCGGCATCGTGCTGGCGAGCACCGGCCGCTACGAAGAGTCGCAGGAGGCCTACGGGAACGCCCTGAGGTATCGCGCTAACTACCCAGATTGCCTCTACAACTTGGGAAACTTGGTATGTGTTGTATTTCAAGTGATGTTTATTAGAGATGGACATATAGAAGAAGAAATACTTAGAAAGAGAGGAATAGGTTATCCTGCGACCGAGGTAGCTCGCGTGATGTCTTGTGCTATCCGTGCGGTGGACTCACTCAATTGACGACCGCTTTAGCCTAGTTGGTAGTGACCCTGCCTACAAAACAAGAGGTCCTGGGTTCGAATCCCGGTAAGGGCATTTATTTGTGTGATGAGCACGAATATTTGTTCCTGAGTCATGGATGTTTTCTATGTATTTAAGTATTTTTATTTATCTATATAATTATGTTTATCGTCATAGTACCCCAACACTGACCCCAGTGCTTTTCCGGAAGCATCACATTGTAATAGAAACTGGTTTTTCTCTGAAAATTTTGGATACTGGAGAACTGGTGGTTCAACTAATGCTGATTTTAACACTTTAAAAGCTTGGTCACATTCTTGTGTCCATATAAATGACACATCTTTACAGCCTAATCTATTGTCGCTTTGTCGGCAAAATTCACAATAAATTTACGATAGTAGCTAGCAAACGGTACGAATCGTTTGACTTCGTCGGCGCTTTGCGGTATCTAGCACTCTAGTCTTTTCGGGATCGGGTAATATTCCATTTTCTGATACTACATGACCGAGATATAATATTTGTTTCTGTAGGAATTGACATTTGGCAGGGTTGAGCTTTAAGTTGACTTTCCTTAGCCTAGCGAAAACGTCTAATAGATTTTGATTATGTATTGCTAAATTTCTTCCAAATACGACTAAATCGTCTTGATATACTAAACATTGCTCATAATTTAAACCAGACATAGCTAACGGTCATCATTCTTGAAAAAGCATTTGGGGATGTCTTACACCCCATCGGTAATCTTGTCATTTGGAACTGATTTTTACTAGTTTGGAAAGCGGTAAGCGGTCGGCTTGATTTGTCTAAATTAATTTGATAGAAACCCTGATATAAATCTAAATGTGAAAAATAGATAGCACCTGATAATGAGTCTAGGACTTCTGTAATATTAGGAAGGGGAAATTTATAATCTTTTATTTGATTGTTTAATTTTCTATAATCAATTACGACACGCCATTTCTTTTGTTTCGAGGAATCTAACTTTTTTGGCACTAATAATAATGGACTTGACCACGCACTTCTTGCCTCTTCAATTATCCCATCATCAAGCATTCCTTGAATCTGCCTATCAATTTCAGACTTTTGAGAGTATGGTAACCGGTACGGTTTAACGTAAACTGGAGAGCTACCCGGTTTTAATTCTATCGATTGCTCGTACAGCGCAGCGTAGTAGTGGTTAGTCTATCTCCCGGTAGGAAAAAGACGTCCGGATATTTTGCGCAAATGTTCTCAATAGATTTCTGTTCCTCTTCATTTAATTTACTAAAATCTAATGCAGAAAATAACGACTTCACCCTTTCGGCGTTCATATTTGGCTTGCTAAACTCACAAATGAAGAAATCACTCAATTTACTTTTATTTACTGTAAAACGGCTTAAAACAACGTCGCTGTCCCTCGTATTTAAGGCTGTGCATTGGAAATTATCGCTTGCTTTGAAACGGAGTTCTGACTAGATTAAGAAACAATAAGGTCTGATTTTCAGATATATGATTCTTGACTATATGATTGTTCATCTGATTTTATGGATACATGATTGCTTAAAATTTCCTCGATAGAAAAAAAATCCAAAGTTGGGTCTGTATTTTTCTTTTTTTACTCAGCCTACTTAAACGATACATTATTTTACGACACAATCAAGTTAATACTATAGTATTTTATCTCATCTAAAATCTCATTTTATGAAATTTAAATAAAACGTCTCTAAGTCAGGTATTTATCGAAATTTGTCCAAAAAAGCCATTCTCGAAGGGTGTTACATCTCTTTTCCTCGTGCGTGGAAGGCATCAGCGTGTCTCTGTCTAGGGGGCGTGTTCGACTCAAATCAAGGCATCGCCTTAATATCCTAATGGGTATTTTACCTTGACTCGGTTTTACTATCGCATTTGCAACATATATCCCTTCACATAATTGCTGACTGCTCACAACGCAGTCTTCCGCAATGCCAGTATCCATATAGTGTATATACTCGCTACGAGCAGGAATTGTTAAATATTTATTATTTGTTCCTGATGAACAGCTAAAGCTGATCTCTGATGGTTGTCCCTTTTGAGTCATTAATTGTAAAGTGTTTGTTTCAAAGTTAATAATCGCTCCATGACGTTTGAGGAAATCTTGCCCTAGGATACCATCTGCGCTGCAAGATAGGTTTTCGAATACAAAGAACGTATGCTCGAATTCATAGTCATCATAATTTAACTTTAAAAGTACATATCCAGTTGATGTTACCTGGCCACCTATACCTCTAACACATAACCTCTTTTTATGGATCGGTATATTCCAACTTCTTATAACTTCATACTTTATCGCCGAAATGGAAGCTCCGGTGTCTAGTAGCCAGCTATATGTTTTCTTGCCTATATTTATGGCTACTCTATTTAAATCATTGCACGCGTAAATAAAGTCAGACACGACAAAAATGATTCAGCGATTCCGTATTAGGCACGTCGGTGTATTGACCGACAGAGTCATGTTCGGCAGGAGATATCATATTCATATTGCCACGGGCACTGACCCCACGGCTACGGGACATGGCATGCCAACTACCCCTATATGGCCTGCCCCGTGATCTGTCACCACGGCCCCCTCTACGCGTGTTCCCTTGATGATGCTGAGGGTAGCGATTATGCGAAAACTGTCGCGGTCCCCTCTGAAAACGCTGACGATAACCTCTGTACCGGTTGCTAGCGCCTCTGTAGTACCTGTTATAAGAGTTTGGTGAGCGGTACATACCCATGACCTCTGCTTGACTGGACGTTGATGGCCTCGATACGTCTTCATCCTGCGCAGCCTGGATCGCATCTTTTAGGCTGCCGAAGTTCCGAGCTGCAATGATGGTGCTAAGCCTTGGATCCTTCAAACCATCTGTGAACCTCTTAATGCACATTTTTTCGTTTAACGGCTTTTAAACGTCATAACTCGCCGAATTACCATCCGCCTGCGTTATTGTTAATTCGGAGAAAAGTTTCTCTATCTCGGACCCATACTGATCTATGCTACGCCAACCCTGACTTATATTTTGAAGTCGGGAATGGATAGCTGTAAAGGATTTCTTAGGCAGCAGAGTGTTACGCAAATCCCTTATAAGTAGCTCTACAGACGAATAAGTTGCTGACATACGCAACTTCGCACTTTCGGACAACCTTCCTTTTAATACAAAAATTATTAATGTTTTTTTACCTGGCTCATCTAACATACCCGAGTAAATATCAATGGCATCGATTAATCGTTTTGTCGTGTTCTCGGTACCATCCATAAGAGGAATCAAGCTACAGGCTGATTTTAAATCGAACTCCATGTTGTCAATTTTACAATATTTGGTATCACCACTAAAACTTTCTTCCACTACAGGCTTTGTGCATAACTCTAATATGCCGTTATGCAAACATGTAATTTTGTCATACAAACTATTAGCCTCTTCTATGAGTTGAGGTTGTACATTCTTCAGTATGGTAATTTTCCCAATAAATTCATCACATCTATTTATAATATCACTAACTTTTGACAGCTGATTTTTAGTAATGTTACCTTCAAATCTAGATTTTCCCTTTTTAATCAAGTACTTCTTTATGTCAACTAACTCTTCCTAACATTGCAATAACTCAACTGCCATTACACAATTATATTACCTACTTGTCTACTTAATTTGCCTTATGTTTATGTCACACTTACTCATTATTGTTCCACTTTTTCGTCACAATAGTACCAATTTTGCCATTTGTATCAGTCTGTTCGTTTGCTAATGCGTGAATACACTATCACACGAAACCGAAACGCGATTTTTTACTCTGTTAACACTTAAACACTCATCGGAGCCTCTCGAGCCGCACGCTGCAGGTCACGCAAAGTAATCTCTTGACGCATCCATTTTTTCTGAGTTTTCTTGCACCTCCTGTATACCGCGTAACTGCCTCCAAGGACAAGTATGATGAGCATCACCCCCAGAATGATGTTGGTGGTACTGGCATGGAATTTAAGTTCGTCGGTGCCCGCAGTAGCCTTATTGTCACCTCCGGCCGCAGTCTGCGCGATGAAGACCTCCTCCTTCGATTTTGTAGCGCCCATGATACTTATTTGGACCAGCTACGGCAAACACATTTGCAGACGAGGACAAGGACGATAACCGAAATTGCATATACAGTTATAAAAATTATCGCGAACATAAGAAGAGATTGCTCTAACTGCTGTATTACTCGACCATTGTTCACTTGCACCATGTTTATTATTCAATTAATTATCTATCATGTCCTTCAATTACACTCATTGACCGACGGCACGCGCGGCACCGTATAAGGCACGGTCGCCATGTAAGGTGCGGAGTTCGGAGATGAGGTGAAACAAGTGTTCAAGACAAATGATGCTTTATTACTGCTCTTACACATGTGTAGTAGTTCTATATATAAGCGTCCTATAAGCTACGTACATATCTATATCTAGTATACACCACAGTACAAGCTTTGCTTAGTTTGGGCCTAGGTCGATTTGTATAACATTGTCCCCTAATATTTATTTTAATTAGTGCTCCTCAGTCATAATTGAGTGTGACGAATACGACCTTTCCCTTCTTAATATGTACCTACATACTAAATACTTGAATTGTTTCAGTTCCTTGACACAAACCAATCGGCTCACGCACTAGAAAGTTGGCTACATGCGATAAAACTGAAACCTAGCCACAAATTGGCATGGACTAATATACTCGCGCTGTTGGATAACACAGGTATTTATATTTATATCTTCTTTTTATTTTAACGCTACCCCTGTAGCATCTAGCGCAAGCCCCGGCTGCTACCTAATCCAAAGAATGATATGTAGAATTTGCGCAGGAACTATTTTTTACGGAAGCGACACAGGAAACTGACCTTTTATGAAAACTCCCGACCCGAACCGCGCTCTACATGAGGGATCAAAGTTGTACTATTCTTCCCTCATTCTGCTATTCAGAAAAGAGTCATTGTTGCCCTCAAATGAGAATCAAAGTTGTACTATTCTTCCCTCATTCTGCTATTCAGAAAAGAGTCATTGTTGCCCTCAAATGAGAATCAAAGTGGTACTATTCTTCCCTCATTCTGCTATTCAGAAAAGAGTCATTGTTGCCCTCAAATGAGAGATCAAAGTTGTACTATTCTTGCCTCATCCTGCTATTCAGAAAAGAGTCATTGTTGCCCTCAAATGAGAGATCAAAGTTGTATAATTCTTCCCTCATTCGGCTATTCAGAAAAGAGTCATTGTCGCCCTCAACTGTGAGATCAAAGTTATTCTTCCCTCATTCTGCTATTCAGAAAAGAGTCATTGTTGCCCTCAAATGAGAATCAAAGTTGTACTATTCTTCCCTCATTCTGCTATTCAGAAGAGTCATTGATGCCCTCAAATGAGAATCAAAGTTGTACTATTCTTCCCTCATTCTGCTATTCAGAAAAGAGTCATTGTTGCCCTCAAATGAGAGATAAAATTGTACTATTCTTGCCTCATCCTGCTATTCAGAAAAGAGTCATTGTTGCCCTCAAATGAGAAATCAAAGTTGTACATTTCTTCCCTCATTCTGCTATTCAGAAAAGAGTCATTGTCGCCCTCAACTGAGAGATCAAAGTTGATCTTCCCTTATTCTGCTATTCAGAAAAGAGTCATTGTTGCCCTCAAATGAGAGATCTAAGTTGTACTATTCTTCCCTCATTCTGCTATTCAGAAAAGAGTCATTGTTGCCCTCAAATGAGAGATCAAAGTTGTACTATTCTTCCCTCTCTCTGCTATTCAGAAAAGAGTCATTGTTGCCCTCAAATGAGAATCAAAGTTGTACTATTCTTCCCTCATACTGCTATTCAGAAAAGTCATTGTTGCCCTCAAATGAGAATCAAAGTTGTACTATTCTAGCCTCATCCTGCTATTCAGAAAAAAGTTATTGATGCCCTCAAATGAGAGATCTAAGTTGTACAATTCTTCCCTCATTCTGCTATTCAGATAAGAGTCATTGTCGCCCTCAACTGAGAGATCAAAGTTGTTCTTCCCTCATTCTGCTATTCAAAAAGAGTCATTGTTGCCCTCAAATGAGAATCAAAGTTGTACTATTCCTGCCTCATTCTGCTATTCAGAAAAGAGTAATTGTTGCCCTCAAATGAGAATCAAAGTTGTACTATTCTTCCCTCATTCTGCTATTCAGAAAAGAGTCATTGTTGCCCTCAAATGAGAATCAAAGTTGTAATATTCTTCCCTCATTCTGCTATTCAGAAAAGAATCATTGTTGCCCTCAAATGAGAATCAAAGTTGTACTATTCTTCCCTCATTCTGCTATTCAGAAAAGAGTCATAGTTGCCCTCAAATAAGAGATCAAAGTTGTACTATTCTTGCCTCATCCTGCTATCCAGAAAAGAGTCATTGTTGCCCTCAAATGAGAGATCAAAGTTGTACAATTCTTCCCTCATTCTGCTATTCAGAAAAGAGTCATTGTCGCCCTCAACTGAGAGATCAAAGTTGTTCTTCCCTCATTCTGCTATTCAGAAAAGAGTCATTGTTGCCCTCAAATGAGAGTTCAAAGTTGTACTATTCTTCCCTCATTCTGCTATTCAGAAAAGAGTCATTGTTGCCCTCAAATGAGAGATCAAAGTTGTACTATTCTTCCCTCATTCTGCTATTCAGAAAAGAGTCATTGTTGCCCTCAAATGAGAATCAAAGTTGTACTATTCTTCCCTCATTCTGCTATTCAGAAAAGAGTAATTGTTGCCCTCAAATGAGAGATCAAAGTTGTACTATTCTTGACTCATCCTGCTATGAGTCATTGTTGCCCTCAAATGAGAATCAAAGTTGTACTATTCTTCCCTCATTCTGCTATTCAGAAAAGAGTCATTGTTGCCCTCAAATGAGCGATCAAAGTTGTACTATTCTTGCCTCATCCAGCTATTCAGAAAAGAGTCATTGTCGCCCTCAACTGAGAGATCAAAGTTGTTCTTCCCTCATTCTGCTATTCAGAAAAGAGTCATTGTTGCCCTCAAATGAGAGTTCAAAGTTGTACTATTCTTCCCTCATTCTGCTATTCAGAAAAGAGTCATTGTTGCCCTCAAATGAGAGATCAAAGTTGTACTATTCTTCCCTCATTCTGCTATTCAGAAAAGAGTCATTGTTGCCCTAAAATGAGAATCAAAGTTGTACTATTCTTCCCTCATTCTGCTATTCAGAAAAGAGTAATTGTTGCCCTCAAATGAGAGATCAAAGTTGTACTATTCTTGACTCATCCTGCTATTCAGTAAATAGTAATGGTTGCCCTGAAATGAGGGATCAAAGTTGTACTATTCTTCCCTCATCCTGCTATTCAGAAAAGAGTCATTGTTGCCCTGAAATGAGGGATCAAAGTTGTACTATTCTTCCCTCATCCTGCTATTCAGAAAATAGTAATGGTTGCCCTCAAATTAGGGATTACACTTTTCCTCATAGGAGGTGTGAATAGCAGTATGTGCCACTCGGTGGCATAATTATTTCCACCTTGGGTCTAAACACTTGAATCCCTCGTTACGCTAAAGATTCAAGCTTAGAATCTCTCGGTCACGCAATCTTTCGTTTCACTCAGGATTCAATATACCGCCCTCGCTGTAAATAAATATTTTTTCTCCCTTGGGACACAATCAGTTAAATATATCTACCATTGCGTTCCTCTAAAGTTTACTACGATTATTATATGGATTGTAATGTACTATAAGTAATGATCTATATTTTCCAGGCCAATTTGACAAAGCACTTCAAATTATACCTCTAGCTATGTCGTCTGTCCCTGAAGCTCCATCTGTACATTTCGCCATTGCAAATATCTTCGGAAAAATGGGACGATACGAAATGGCTGAAAAGCACTTCCTTAAGGCCATTAAACTATTTGGACGAAGAGTGCAAGCAATACATTTTGCTAATCTAGGTACAGTATACTTATACATAGACATTTAAATACCTATTGTTAATAAATACAAATATGATATATCGACTATGTTTCTAAGCGGGTATATAGCTAAGTTGTTTATTATCTCCTCCCTTATTCATAAAACGTAAAATGCCTTTGAGGGCTAGCTCGAATTAGCAAGTGCGACAGAGTGGGAGATACATGAACGAAGTTCGTTTTCCTTTCGCGGTAGCCTCTGATAAATAAAATGTTTTCTGTCCATTTCTAACGAACACAAATGTCAGTGACAGATAAAGTCAATCAAATTTTATTTTTTAACGGCATTTTAGCTAAAATAGGTTCGTTGAACGATTATGACTACGGGTCCTCCTGATACAGGTATATGGTTACTTAAAAGGAGGTCCCAACCTTACGCGTTATAGACCTGTATTGTTAAACCTAATAAAGTATTTTCATTTTCATTAAAAAAAAATATTTTCAGTTTCCATTTTTTTTTCTTTTTTTATTAATTGATCTATACTTATATTATATCTAAGGAGGAAGTCTGTGAGATTGTAGCTTTGTATGTTTGTCAGTTTCTATGTAATGGGTAATCCACGGAACCGCGTTTTCGATTTCAAATATTCTTTTATCTACTCGCAAGTGAACTTTCTGGAGGCTGCTCTAATTCGTACGCAACTTTATAGGTGCGTACGAATTAGAGCAGCCTCCGGTTGAGGCACGCACGGCTCACCTATTTTGCTTTAATTCGTACGCGCTCACGCGCTGTGCGCGAGCAACGCGCGAGCGGCGCGCGGCGAGCCGCCTAGAGTCGGTCTTATGACCGTGCTCAAAGGCGCCTCAGTGTGCGTGCCTCGCGTAAATTGGACGTTTATCGGAGCGTGCCGCGGACAGAACGATGTAATTCGGTAAAGTAAATGTGCACCACATGAATTACGACTTTTATACAACTGTTTCATCCACCACCAAGGCGATTTCCTCTTCTTTTTGGTAATAATTCGGTGAATTACGATAAACGCAGCCGCGACTGTCATCGTGTCCGACGCCATTTTGAATGACGCACAATGGCCGAATGGCGGCTCGCTGCGAGCGCGCTGCCTCGCCCGCGCAGGTTTATGTGCACCAAATTGGCTCGCGAGCAGCTCGCCGCTCGGGGCGAGCATGCCTCAGGCTGAGCCGCTCAAATTCGTACGCAGCTTAAGCTATATTGTATCCCGCAGGTTTCCCTTCGTCCTTTGCAATACGCGAGCAAAGCCGCGCTGTCAGCTAGTTGTTAGTATATAATAACAAGAATTGAATACATAAATCCTAATAGATAATTGTCATTTATTTACAGGCGTCCTATACCACCGTTGGAAGAAGTACAGCGACGCGGAAAAAATGTACAAACGAGCATTAAACATTCAAGCTAATTTTCAAAGTGCTCAGAGAAACCTTGAAAGCTTGAAACGATTGAATTTACTGCCGTAATTTTAACGTCTATACGCTACTTCATTTATCTATCGTGAATACGGTTAAACGTGTCATAAAGTCATAATTCACACAATTAGTGAAAGATAAGTAATTTATTAATAAAATAATTATCTACCTACACATATGGTAATAAGTAAGTAATAATAATGATATACACTTTTTCCATGTAGAGTGTTTTGTTTCATTTCTTCAATTTCGGTCACAGGATCAAACTCGAATCCTGGCGACTATTTTATTTATCTAAGGCCGCGTTTACACACAGGCAATAAAAGTACTTACGTAGCGTAACAAACCCGATGTTTGACAGCTAGAAAAATATATTTATGGCATCCCGCTAGCACGCGTTCGCCGCATAGCACAAATGTATTCATGGCATCCCGCTAGCACGCGCTCGCCGCATAGCACAAATATATTCATAGCATCCCGCTAGCACGCGTTCGCCGCATAGCACAAATGTATTCATGGCATCCCGCTAGCACGCGCTCGCCGCATAGCACAAATATATTCATGGCATCCCGCTAGCCTGGTAAAGGTTGCGGGAGTCCGCTGGATGCGGGTGGCGCAGGACCGGTCGCTTTGGCACTCTTTGGGGGAGGCCTATGTCCAGCAGTGGACGTCTTTCGGCTGATATGATGATGATGATGATGATCCCGCTAGCACGCGTTCGCCGCATAGCACGTGCTCTTTCGTTCCTAGCGCAATCGGGTGCATTGTATAGACATCTCAGATGTGTGCGAGAGCAGAATTTATAGCCTGAGCAAGATACGATTTTTAATTCAATATCAGGCTAATTATTTGTACTTACACAGCTTATTTGTTACTTTTATTATTTAAAATACTAAATCTATGGACCGGAAGTTGGGAAAAAAAAATAACTCTCAACCAAAAATGGTATCAGTACTTTTATAATAAAACATGTTTTAGTATAAAAATTTCGAGACTTACGACCCGAGTCCAAAAGTATATATATGCGTCAGGAAATAACAGCATTTTAATGAAATATTTACGGCCTTGAGATACTACTGAATTTCATCTGGCCTATATAAAAGGTTTATTATTAACTAAATGATTATACGCGTATCCCAGATAACTTATATAGAAGTACTAAATGATATACGTTTATTATTTTATACCGTCGCGGTATTAAATGTAGGTGGATTATTCAAGAACACTCTCTTAGTCTAATTACCATACCAAATGTTCGATGTGAAAAAATACTGATATCTATATATTGTTGGTTTTTTTTTTCATATATCTTGCTCAGGCTATTAGACGAGCTGCGAGAGAATAGCAGGGGTCGTGTCGCACTAAATTATGCCTCTGTGTAAGTAAACGCGGCCATATAGAAGGTATTCGCATGGTATCTAGTCTTGGTTTGATACTAGGCGGATTGATGGTAGCTAGGCTTGCGTCTGGTATGTTATATAATATTATTTCATATTTATTATTGTGTTCAAAAATATCGTGATGAAATTACGAGCATTTGTTACGTGAAAGTGTAAATAGAATGTCACTTCCAAATAGCACGCGCCCATTTGTATATTCATGGCATTAGATATATACTCGTCTCTACCTACTTACAACTATGCAATATGGTGTCACGTCACAGAAGTAAACATGGGTAGGTATCCAAACATATTATTTATCAAACACGCTGACGCTGCCATATAAGAAGTACCTACCTTCAAGGCAAAAGCTTGTGAACCGACCGAGTAGGTATCTACCTACTTTGGTAATTTAATACACGAGCCACAACTATCCATCAAGTCAGCAAATCGCCGAAGTTTTTACACTTGTATCATATATATTATCATATGCGGACGGGTTTTTCGAATGAAAAGGTCTACCAGAGTCAACAATGGGATCCTTTTTTACTAAGGTAGGTTACTAGTGTTATGTTTCGTAACTAGGCATATTATGCAGTTTGTGTACCTACATTACAAAGTGCGTTTTTTTTGTGAGTTTAGAACAGTTCCTGGCGGCGGTGCCGCGTGTGCAACCGGGAGAGTAGGAATGTGACGTTGTTCGAGCGTGTGTGTTGTCTGTGCGATGCGGAGGCGAAGCGGAAGGAGCTGCCGGCGGGCGGCAGCGACCAGCCGCTGTTCGGCGAGTACCTCTGCATCGCCTGCGAGACGTCCTGGACCAGCCGCCTGTGCTGGCCCTGCCGCTACCAGGCTTGCAAGCGGTGCCGACAGCTCGTGTACGCACACACCTGGGTATGTTCTCAATTAATATTACTAGGCTATCACCATCATGCTAATTTACCTACTACATAGGTACACCCCAGGCCAAAAGTATGGAAACAATAGCGTATATGACAATAGAAAACGTTAATTTTCACACGAAAAGTTTTTGTTTAAAATAAACAAATATATACCTACAACAATTTACGCTATTTCTTTATATCTCTTTGTTTTCATTAATGTATCCGCCTTTTGCTTTCATAACTGCAGCGCACAATCTCGGCATTCTTTGAATCAATTTATGGATGGTATTTTGTTCACGATTAGCCCAGGCTGTTGAAAAATTCGTCTACAATGCTGATTTTGAAGTTGGACATGTTTTTCTTATCTGCCTGTCCAGCTCGTCCCACAGTAATAATGGAAACGAAATATCAAAGAAAACAACTTTGTTTCCATACTTTTGGCCTGGGGTGTATTTCATAAGCCGTCGGAATATTACTTTCACAATTATTCCTAGACTATGAAAAAAATACACACCTGTGTTGCCAACTACTAAAAAGTGGGTAGGTATTTATAAAAGTTCTAAGTTTTTAGTTTGTAAGTTACGCCGTATACTACATGTAAGTTGGTACAGTCAGCCAAGAAAATGGTCTACCACTTTTTGACTCCATTGCATTCAAAATAAGGTCCAAACGTTGTAGACCACTTTCTTTGCTGATGGTACCTACGTAGAAACTCTACGTGATACAAAATAGCCGATATTAACTCAGTACCTAAAAGACCCCTGACCTACCTATCACAATCCTGGATCCGCCACTGTCTATGTCTACTTCTATGGCACACTCGCTCCGCAACTTGAAACGGGTTGATGGATATTAACAGATTCAGATTCCTTATTATAAAATTAGAAATTTTACACGATGTCATTAGTTAGATTCCTTTTAGACGCTTTATAACAGTGTTTTTGACCTGGGGGCGTAAGATGGTTGTGATTTTATCACTTATCGCTGCCCATAAACGACCGTCACGTTCTGACAAGTATGCGAGTGCGACAGTGACGGATATATTATCCACAACGATAAGTGGTATAATTGGCAACTATCTTAGCCCCGCCCCGGTGGTATGCTAAACTATAGATACCTAATATTTTTACCAGCGCGACCTCACTCCAGCGGACTTGAAGCGAGAATCGAGAAGTAACGACCACCGGAGAGAATACTGCCAGAAGTGTCTGGAAGTAGGCTACTATTGCGGGGACTACGCAAGGTTGTATGGAATAATCTAGAAAGCAATCTATGCAAGTGCAAGGATGAGTGTCCACCAGAGATATGCTAAGGTGTATTTTCATATGCTTGACAGCTTCTTCACTTGCGCGTTAACACACCTCAGCACATCCCCGGGAGGACCATAAGCGGTGAGCGCGGGAAAATAGGCCAATAGGAAGCTGCATGTTAATTTGTTATTTTTTTATCTTAGTTTTGGAGCCGATGAAGCCGATTGTTTAGTTCTAAGTATAAGTACTATAATTGTGCAAAGAGCACTTAATCATAAAGCCCCGTGTTTCAGTTCAATATCGGATGTCTCGGTCTCGGTACGGTCTCAGTAACAAATTTCTCTGCTACGGGTAATTTATTATCCTATAACAAATAATAACAGTAATCCAAAAATTCAGTATGATTGTATATGGGTATAAGTATGTACAGTACAATCAAACTGAATTTTTGTAACCCAAACCATGAGCGATCATTTCATCATACGGTAGGTATATCATATCAAGTAACTAATATATTAGGTAGATGCCCTACCTATTGGAGTAAACACTGTCGCAACTATTTTGGAGGCATCCTCAGGTACACCAATCGCTTCATATTACATATATGTACCTACCTACATGCTGATTTGCCGATTAAGCGATCGCCTTACAAAAGGTAAATATCATAGATGATTGTAATGGCTGCTTTATTAGGCCTAAATACTAGGTGTCTGGATGTCAAAAATTATTTCATAAAAATTTGTCAATCCTGTTAATCCTGATCATGAGCCTAACTGGCCATACACCATGCTTCCTATCGTCCAATCGGCATGACGCTACCGATTGTATCAGTTAGAACTGACCGTGTGTGGGAGTGGATTGGCATGACTCATGCCAACAGTTAATACTTGACGGCACAATCGAATTTCGATTCTTTTGGCTTGATTATGCCGATTGGACCATGTATGGCGGTCGGCGATCGTCAGTTCAATCAGGAATTTTTTTTTCGTAGGTGATAGACGTCGTCGCGATATGTGTGATATAATTCTTAATAAATAATAAAGGAATAGAAAGATTGAGGCGATATTATCTCCCTGTTGCTAGAAATCGTAAAGTCACTATTAACCTCTCGTGTGCCGAGATGGCGTTTCTCATACCTAACAGTGTCTTGCTTCTCAATTACAGGAGTAACTAACGTTAGAAGTTTCATGTAAGTTTCTTCATTCAGTCGTAAATAATTACAATAATCTTTAAAGTACGGCGATATTATTAATAGACATTCTCACTGGTCACTTTTAAAATGATACCTCCTATAGTACCTAGTCACCAGCATTCAGAGGTGCAAAAACAATACGGGCAAAAACAAGTGACGTCTAACGACCCTAGAAACAAAGTCGTGTCAGATATTTATACGCGCTTTCTTGAGGCGTGTGACTGTAGGTACCACCAGACAAGACAATAACGTTGTATAATTTTATTTTTTCAAACTTGCAATGGATTATTGACGTTGTGTCCTTCATAATGGGCTTCGAAATGTCACGTTTCGGGCGCAGCGAGACGAGAGACCCGTAATGGCATTTCATACAAAATTGGAGGCCTACAAGATGGTCTTTTTAATTTTCAGCCATGAAAATTAAAGTTTGATTTCTTGGATTTTTTTTTATTTATTTCATTGCATGTTTGAGAAAAGCACTATAGATACGACGTGAAAAGGGGTTGCCAGCCTCATAACTATCTTACTTCCCGGCCTCTGTAGTAATGTACTATTTCTTCACCCTTGCTCGTAAAGAGCATCAAAACGCGCAGGCATACTGAGCTCAGCCTTTGGAAACTCACTTATAATTAAAAAAATTACGGGGACGAAGTCCCATTGCAGCCAACCTAACAAAACACAGAATACATGGACCTAATATATACTCTAATACAGAATATAATTATATTGGCAATATTTTCTTTACGTTGGTAGTAGACACAAGAGAATCTTAAAACAATGTATGAAGTTCCTCCTCTTAAAACGTAGTGGTTATGCTCTCTTTGACTGAGCAACAATAAAGGCCATTCCTCTTTTCCTTAAATTGTATCTGTCAATTAACTTGTCAAGCAAAGAAAAGAGGTTTTAACTCAAATATGTACGATGTTTGAAAACTTATTTATAAACACATACAGAGCTACAATAGCCTTAAATACCTACGCTAAAACGGACAAATGTCGGCGGCCGATCGTAAAATCCGCCAGATCTCGAAATTCCTAGGCATATCGTGAAACGCCGCCATTTCATGATTTGGCTAAAGGACATCCGCCATATCGTTCAAAACTTAACGTTTAACGATTTGTCTAATGACGTTTAGGCAGATCATGAAATTCCTAGGCATATCATGAAACGCCGGCATATCGTTCAATACTCACCGTTATACGTAAGTAGGGTGTCCAAAATTGAATTAGGTAAATTAAAAAAAATAAGAAGTGCGGACTGATAATCTCCAGCGAGTCGACGCCACCCCGCTGCGCGGGGTGTCTATTTCTGGTCTGAGGGACACAAGTGAACCCTAACCTAACCGACCTAAGACAGAGTTCGCTTATGACAAACCATTTTTGTCCGCCCTGATTATTAGCCCCCAACAAAAACGGCCGCCATCTCATGTGCAGCGCCACCAGTGGCCAAGAAAGAAACTATTTTACGATGTGCCCGGTATAGAGCTAGGAATATCGACGAATGCGTTGCTCTAATCGATCTGCCGTATTGTTTATCAGGCACATCGTGATAAGCCTAGCCGACTTTTAGGCATATCATGAAATGGCGCCGTTTCACGATATGCCTAGGAATTTCGTGATCTGGCGTATTTAACGATCTGCCGCCGACATAAACACTAATGAAAACTGTTAACTGAATTATTTAAAGATAAATACAATTTAATAAAACAACCATTGCGCCCATAGGCGTAATAAAGGCTATCGTAATAGCTCTGTATGTCTGGGCGTTTAGGAACCCTTTAAGTTTGGTACATTATAAGATCTCTTACCGTACTTGTGTCAGAATGTAGGTTACTATTGTATTCAGATTGTTTAACGTTTAATAAAAAAACTTTTTTTTAATAAAAGTAAACATGTTTCTTACTATATGCTAGTTTTATTAATCCCATACCGAAAAAAAGTACTTTTAGTTGACGCTTTTGGTTTGCTACCATAAGTAAAATTGCTATAAAACACAGAATTTTTTTGTATGAAGGGGATAATCTCTAAGGCCGCGGTCTGGACACCAGCGGGCAGCGGGCCGACGAGCGGGCGTTTTTTAGGGTTCCGTAGTTAACAAGGAACCCTTATAGTTTCGCCATGTCCGTCTGGCCGTCCGTCCGTCCGGCGTCTTCGGCTTAACTCAGTAACCATTACTACTAGAAAACTATAATTCGGCATGGGTATATATAAATCAATCACGCCGACAAAACAGAAGAATAAAATCTTGAAAAAAAATGTTTTTGGCGTACGTCCGTCCCCTACACTTAAAGTGGAGATGTATTTTTTTTCTCGTTAAGCCTATAGTGTGGGGTATCGTTGGATAGCTTGTTCAAAAATATTATGAGTTTCTTACAACAATTTTTCAAATTAGTGATTCGTTTGCGAGATATTGGGCATTAGAGCCGAGTCGATGTCCCCCCCTCCCCCCTGCCGGCTAAATGGCTGCTACTGGGAATCTGAAAAAAATCGTGGCAGTAGTACATATAATGAATTAAAAAAAACTATCACGGCTAAGTAGGCATAACTAGTTACCGAGTAATAGTAGACAGAAAATGTACGTACAAATTCGGTCGACGCAACCATTTAGTTGGCGCGCGCGTGTCGATGTAACTAAGAAAGACAGGCAACTACGGAACCCTACACAGCGCGTGGCCCGACACGCACTTGGCCGATTTTTCAGATTGGATAAGAGGTTCCGGAGATCGCTCGATACTATTCTTACAATCTCACACGTTTCGTCTCTATTCGTGTAGATAACTAGTATACTTACATGTAAATAGCTGAGATGGCTCACTATTCCACGCACATACAAATAAAATCATTAAAAAATTATACGGAATTAGGTAAGTATAAGCAGGTACATACTCTTCAGTATACTCAACAATAAACCTTGCTAAACGTCTGTCAGAGAAAAGTTGAAAAAACCACTTGTCAAAATTGACGGTTATTTCGTTATACATGTATACCAATTAGAATAATGTTTGAAATCATATTAGGTTGTAGTTGCGGCGATAATAATAAACAAGGTGATGTTAAAGGCAATACATACGATGGCGTAAAACATAGCGACGATGCCATAGCGCCGGCGCCGTTCCCAACCTCGGACCAGATCTGGGGAATGGTGGGGACTATATTGGCCATTGGAGCTGTTTGGATGCTGTTTACAAGGGTACGAAGGATTTATACGAAAGGTAGATATAGCGAAAGTAAATACTAGGTAGCGTTTACGCACTCATCTCTTCTCAAATTCTGAGGTTTCAATAGGAATAGGGCTGATTAAGTATATAAAAACCGCACTTTTGATATTGTTCACATTTTATTTTTCTCGCGATTGAGTTAAATTTGACAAAATCCATTTCAAATCAGGGAACATCCGAATCAGGACTCGGGGAGCTCCCGAGGATGCGTTGTGTTGAGAGCGAGGGAATTTGTTCCTTCAGCTGTCAACACGGCGAATCCTCAAACATATCAAGGGTCGGCAACGCCCATTTTACTCCTTTGGAGTTGCATGCGTCTCTATAGGCTGCGGTGTCCGCTTACCATCAGGCGGGCCATAAGCTTGTTTGCCACCGTCGTTGTACTGAAAAAAAAACAAGAAACTACATTTATGGCCATTTGTGACTTGTATGAGCAGGTTAATAGACTAAAGGGGCCGTTAGACCTGGCTAAATGCAGTGCACTAACTGGGGGAGGGGAGATAAACCGCCTGGCTATAAGAGAGAGTGCAATTAGTGAACCTACTGCATTTAGCCTAGCCTGGTCTAGCACATGAGTAAAGAAACGGAACAGAGACTAACCCCCTTATTCATAAAACTTAAAATGGCTCTGCTAAATAATATGTGCTTTGTCCCTTTCTTACGAACACAAATGTCATGACAGATAAGGACAAACTAATTTTAACGCCATTTTAGTTAAAACAGGCTTGTAGTACGTTTATGAATACGCCCGTAAGCTTCTAAAGAGCACGCAAAATTTATACCTAATCTGGTAGGGTTGGCGCAGGCGAGAGGGACTAAACCAAACTAACAAACACGATAACGATTCGTTTTTTAATAATTATTGATTGAATAGTAATAATAATAATAGTAGTATAGAGTAATTTGTACCTAACGATAGTTACTTATGCGACAAAATAAAATCTTTAGTTACTCTACCTTGCCTGTTAGGTGTGTGTGTCTGTTAGGTACCTATTTTTGCTATTACCATAATAATACACCATTTACGAGATAAGCACATACCTATTCATTCTGTGCACTTTACTACTTACAAAAAACAACCAAAAGCGATACCTAACACGGTCAATCAATACCTACCTTTTTGCACCACCTAGTTTTATAAAATATCTAACACATTAAAGATATATAAAATTAGACATAGGTACGTATGTTGGTAGTTAATAAAGGTTTTACTTACCTAATTGAGTCTTTGGGATAGGTAAAATATGATATGGCTTTATTTTTTCTGTGATTGTTCATACACACAGTACAACAAATCATATTTATTTACACATTTTTTTACTATAACCACTCAAAAGTCTCAAAACGTAATGACGAAATCGACCGCGAAGCGCGACTCGTACACCCTGCGCTTGAGCACCTGGTGAGTCAGTAGAAACCGGTTTCGCTGCGTACGTGACGAAGATGAGGTGCTCACGCACACACGCGCGTCGCGCTTGTAGTAGTGTACCTATCGCAGCGCGGTTGTATGAAGCTTAGTCTCTGTTCCGTTTCTTTACTCATGTGTGGTCTAGGCCACTTTAGCTGCCAGAAACCTTCGGGCCGTTTTTTCTTTAATTCTTCATCAAATCGAGGCAATCAATCTGAGTAGTATTGCCCCGTGCGTGATCGCTGATCGTTCTTCCCTTCGCTAAATATCCTATGTGGATAACACCTTGGGAATCCCAAAAAAAGGGTCGCCATCACCTTCCCGGCCGACGGAACCGTTTTTGCTTTTTTGGAGCAGTTTCGCCGGGACAAGTCCACTGCTTCGACTGTTGCTTTGTTTCGGGAGTATAGTGCTGGATCCACGTTTCGTCCACGGTAACGTAACGCATAAAGAAGTCCTTCGGATTACGCTTTAATAGTGCCAAACACTCTTTGCAAGTAGCTACACGATTCTGCTTGTTTTCATCTGTTAGCAAACGCGGTACCCATCGGGCCGATAACTTCCTCATGCCCAAATGTTTATGAATTATGAACGATATTTTGAACACGCTCCAGTGACAAGCTACATACCTCAACTTCAGTCTACGATCGTTCATCAACATATCACGAACTTTGTTGATAGTTTCCTCCGTGGTAACCTCATTTGGACGTCCTGGGCGGGCCTCATCAAACACAGATGTTCTTCCATTTCTGAACTCGTTATACCACCGCTTAACTGAGGCAACCGAAGGTGAAGCGTCGCCATACACGCTATCTAACTCGGTTTTTATTTCATCACGCGTTTTCCCCTTCAAAAACAGAAAACAAATCACTGACCGATATTGTTCTTTTTCCATTTTATACAAAAAATGGGCACTCGTTCTGTTTAAATTCAATTAATTCATGAAGTAATTGACGGAATCATTTGAAACTGTCAATTTTCCCGCGTCCAAGATGGCGGCTGTAGGCAGACATTTTTAATATTCAGCCATACCGCATTGCTTTAAGGCTCATTACTTATCACACCACCCTCGTAATACAGACGTAACATTTATTTGAATGGATTTGCGACCTGGGGTCCATTGCATAACAATTTACGACTTATAATGCAAGCGGAAGTCTCTTCCTAATGCGAGGAGTTGAAAAGAGGTTTCCGCTTGTAATATACAACAGTTACAAGTTGTTATGCAATAGCCCCCAGGTCGGCTCCTCGCGGACGTGGACGGCTTCTATTAAAACGCGGTCGGCTTCTGCCGGTTGCTCGTGCATCCGTTGCAAGTTAGGCTCTAGGCGGCCTGATCGGAGGGAATCGTACATTAACCCGTCGTATGCTTAGACACGGATCCGTGCCAAGCATTTGAACCTACAGTTTTCAATCTCAAGGTCATATTTTGATCAGCAATTTTTGACATCCGCATACGAGGGGTTAAGGGCGAGTTGCACCAACTTACGATTACAAACCGCTCAGCGTCAAATATGGCGCCCGGCAGCTGTCATTCCATATAAACGCGTCAAACTTCCCATACGAGGGCTGCCTTTTAAGTTCTGTCGTTTGCAAACCTCCCGTGATTGCATAAAAAAGAACTAGTGTCACGTTAAAATATTTGAATTTAGAATTCGAAAACAAAAGAATGACTCGAAATCGGCCCAACCGTTTTAGTACAGCGTTCGTTCAAAGTTGACAAGTCAGTTGTGAAAATGGAAATTTCGAAGGAAAATTTACGTGCGATAATTTTTTACAACTTCAAAAGGGGCTTAACGCGACTTCAGTGCTTCGAAGAGTTGACTACGGTTTTCAATGATAAAGCACCATGCCTTCGGACTGTGGAACGCTGGTATTTAGAATTTCAACGTGGTTGCTCTAGTCTTGGTGATAGACATCGTGAAGGTCGACCAAAAACAGCCGTAACCCAGGAGAACATTGATGCTGTACGGCAACTGATCATCGAAGATCGCCATGCGACATACCGTGAGATAGAAGCTTCCTTAAGTATTTCAGGGACCAGTGTTCACAGTATTTTGCATGATTACTTAGGCGTAAAAAAGTTGATCTCACGCTGGATACCACATTTACTCAGTGAAGACCAAATAACGGCTCGCGTTCGATGGTGTCGCAAAACTCTGCGGCAATTCAACCGAGGAAACTCGAAACATGTTTACGACATTATCAGTGGTGACGAATCTTGGATATATGCCTACGATCCCGATTCTAAACAGCAGTCGACTGTTTGGGTGTTCCAAGATGAGCCAAAACCGACCAAAGTAATACGCTCACGGAGCACTTCTAAAAAAATGGTCGCCACGTTTGTGGCGAAAAGTGGCCACGTTGCCACCATCGTGCTCGAGGATCGTAAAACGGTTAATGCTGACTGGTATACCACTGTCTGTTTACCAGAAGTCATCGGCAAGTTTCGAAAAAATAACCCAAGACGTCGTATAAGACTGCACCACGATAATGCGAGCTCGCACACCGCCCGGCAAACTATTGCGTTTTTAAAAGAGCAAAACGTCGAAATTCTGGAACACCCGCCGTACAGTCCACACTTAAGCCCTAACGATTTTTTTACTTTTCCAAAAATCAAGCAACGACTTCGTGGTCAACGGTACCAGACGCCTGAAGAAGCGGTTGAGGCATACAAAACGGCCATTTTGGAGACCCCGACTTCGGACTGGAATAAGTGTTTCGAAAACTGGTTCGATCGAATGAAAAAGTGTATTACATATCACGGTGATTACTTTGAAAAACAATAAATACCATTTAACACTTAAATTGTCTTTAGTTTTTCCAAACGACACAACTTAAAAGGCAGCCCTCGTACATTCAGCTTTTAACGAACACCGCTAACGATTACAGACGGTTTGGTGCAACCCACCCTAAGCTTCGGTATGATGGATCCTTTAGGTACTCTACTGATAACAGTCGTGTGCCATCCTGAATGATAATGCAATAACTATGTACCGTAGCTCAAACGTGGACGGGACACTGCTCGCCGCCAACTGCCACCGGTGATAATGCATCGCAAACCTGAAAAAGACGAGCCGCCCGTCGCCTCCAACCCAACCAAGACCAGACCCGGCGGCGGACGTTGTAAATAAAATTGTTTGTGATTAAATTAAAAGCACGTCTAACAATATTACATTTTATTTCATTTCCATATTGACTTCCTAATATAAAGTAGATAGTATATAATATGTAGGTATATAAATGTCTTCTCTTAAATAATAACTCGAAACATTGAATATAAATTGATTGCTTATAATTCTTATAAAACTTACACTAAGACACGTCAACAAATATTATTGAATATGTCGACAGTCTCGGACTGTATGCTGGGATACTCCTGAAAACGTCCTCACATGTACTCTCAACGTCACTGGCCACCAAGAAAACAACACCAAATACCTAAAGCGGGTATGTTACTATGCCTACAAGCCTCCCGACGCATATGACCAATAACGCAAAAGGCCAATTCGACATTTTTGGCATTTTTTTTACGCGTAATACAGATTTGGTAATTCACGTATTTGGTATATTGCGTATTTGGGACTACGCGAATAAGGCCTATAGCGTTTATTGGCGTTTTGCGTTATTGGTCATATGTGTCGGGAGGCCTACAAGACCAGCGAGTCATGTCAAATTTTATAGGCTAGATTAAGTTATGACGAATCCAACGAGTCTCATATGGCAATGTATTGGAGAGTTAAGCGAAAATTGTTGTTGACTTTAAATCTTTATAAATCTAAACGGTTAATTGACTTAAAAAAATATTCAAATAATGGAATAATGATTTTGAAATACCTACGAGAACCACCGCACAGTTCGTCGACTTGATTTTTTTCTTTTTTACAATACGGCCTACGGTGGCAGCCATTATGAATGTTGATTATACTGTCTTGTCCTCAGTGCGCTCGCAAGATTAAAACGAATCGATTGACGTATAATTCATTAAAATCGATCCACTCGTTTGATCTCTAGAGTGCCACAAAAGAACAAACATACATACAGACTGGTAAACACATGCACATGACCCTCCTTTGCTTCGCGTAGTTGGTTAAAAAATGCGGCAAATTTGAAATAAACGCATGCTTCAATATAGGTAAAATTGTTGGCACATTATAAAGAATTTGAGAAAAATACTTATGACACGACTCGCAAGCCACTCTCGGCGAACTACTTAGTACGTCAACAATTAGCAAGTATTATTGAACAAGTCGACAGTATCCTCAGACTGGATGCTCTGATACTCTTGGAGCAGATACTTGTGCTCATCGGCGACGCGGCCGCGGCTCAGCAGGTACACCAGGATGTACTGGTAGGGGAACACGGGCACGTGGTGGCGCGCGAAGAACCGCAACTTCACGCGTTGGATCACCTTCATGTCGACGAAGCAGTAGTCGGCGGTGCAGCAGCTGCCTGGAGTTCTGTGAAAATATTTGATGGGTCAATTCACGGAGCGGCCCACTCCTACCTATATTATACGGATACCTACTGGTTGGCGACGGAACGGGTCAATAATTGCGAAAAGTTTCCCAAAGGAAAATCTTGGTAATTTCAGAAACATTCTAGGGAATTTCCTATGATAGAAACATTGTTAAATTCTTGTTAGTTTCCGGAAATTTCACAATATTCATTTTCAATATTTTTATGTTGCGGAACTTGCACATCAGTACCTATGGACTAAAATCAACTGAATGAAGCGTATCTTATCTAAACCAAAGGCTACTAAACATTAAGCTTTTAGGTATATTACGTAACCAAGTAGCATTTGGCATTTTGGTGCAGATAACAAATGTCATTTGCCGTCGTGTCTCCAGTTAACGGAGTTACTACTTTGAGCGAAAAAACACACTTCAAAGATCTTGAATACCAACCGATGTTGGACTTTCTAATTCTAGTAAGATTTCACCTGGCTAGAAATAGTGGAAACTTAGTTGGCTCTCATATTACTGACAATTATAATGGTCAATAAATAAAATAGACAATAAACGAACACGTGACTTGCAGGACTTTTGGCGTTTTTAAACGCTCGGCCCGATCCGTACCGAAAACGAAATTTTGTGAAATATATGACTTTGAGGAGTATTAGTGCTCATTAACAATGTCTTACTATTAGTTCATGTAAGTCATACTAACCTCGGGTCATAAGTTAACGGCTTCGCTTTCAACGTTTTGAATATCATCTGATAATATTGTCTGTACTTCTTCTTCATGATCAGTACAATTTGTTTTCCCTCGAAAGGGAACTTTGCACTGAGTGCTTGCAATTCCAAATGCCAGAATACAGCTGCCTTGGCAACTTCAACACTTGTGTTGTCTATCTCAAGAATTTTAGGGTGCTTGATCCATTCATACAAGTTTTCCTGTAAAGTCACAAATGTTAGTTAGAATGCATGACATAAATTGAACTATTCTACAAGCTTTTAGTTAACTTGCAATGTATGTAACCATGTTTGCTTAGGTGGAACCTTGCAACTCAATTTTAAAGCAGATATCTTCAACCGATTGAGCTGGAATTTTGGATAAAGGTATGGCTTGGATGCCAATTTAATATTATGGTACCATCGAGCTGGTCTGATGATGGGACAATAGGTGGCCATGGGAATTCAGGACTTAACAGGCGTAACCCCAGGTCAGAATTGAGTTGGGCTCGTTATAATCGTTTCAACGAGTAGTTGATGACGGTACGGTATTCAGAAAAGTACAGTTGGCAGTAAGAAGTAGTACCAAAATGATTTTTTGACACGAACTTTTTTTATATGAAAACTTAGTCTGACCTGTTCGTCAGGTTCGTCTGTAAATGAATTTGTTGATGTCAAAGAAGTTCCGAGAGCAATAGAAAACCAGAGAATCGCACACGCGATTACTACAAAAGCCATATCTGAACCAGCATTTCGATCTATACTAATACTATAAAGAGTTGAAGAAGCTTGTGATTTTTAATTTGAGGGTAAACAACCATTGCGAATTCAAAATTGAAATGGGCCTTATGGATCGACATGAGCTAAGTATTATATTCTTCTCCCCTTTGTAAGGTTTATTCGCACTAATGCGAACAATCCTTTAGTAAGAGAAAGCCGCGGGGAAGGCTAGTATGTAATAAAGTACAATACACACATTCAAAAACCTCTTAGAACGGAAGCTGTCGTATATGTAGTTGATGTGCAGCAGCCACTTGCCCGTGGAGAGCGCGCACACCATCATGCCCGTGAACGTGTCGTCGGCCAACACCGCCACGAAGTGCGTGGCCAGCATCTCCATCTTGGTATTCTCGGCGACCACGCCCCCTAGCTCGTTTATCATGGCCACGATCCGATCGCGGTCCTGCAATATTCATTACAAGCTTTATTGACTGGCCTGGCTAGCTCGTTCCTCTGTGAGTCAAATATTACTAACCAAATTTGACCTAATTGAGTTGAAATTTTGTATACTAGTTAAAGTTGGATGACAATGCAATATAATGGTACAGTCAGCGTCATATAATTAGTAGCAGCCACAGTAACCAAATATTTCGTAACACACCCTTATTCTTACAGTAATAAAGACGTGTACCGAAATATTTGGCTACCTTGGCTGCTACTAACTATATGACGCTGACTGTACCATAAAGCTGGTCTGATCAAGGAGATGGAAGGTGACCATTACATTTCCTCAATTACACAAGAAAAACATATTTGGAAGGAATAGTTGATGACTGCAAAAACATACACCCGGCAAATAAAGACAGAAAATTTATTTTATGACAAACATATTTATACGACGACAATGGCAAACAAGCACACGGTATGCTGGTGGTAAGCATACACCGTAGCCTATGGACGCTTCCAACTACAATAGAATTACAAGCATGTTGTTGACCCTTTGTTGATTTGAGGGTTTGTTGTTTCGCAAGGCAGACTCCCAACATCATCCTCGGGTGCTCTCTCAACCTTACTGAGAACCAAGAACACTGTTCAACACATACGAGGGGCGGCTGAAAAGTAATCTCCTTGGTTAAAAAAATATGCGAAAATGATACTGGCTGAAATGCATTCTTGTTCTTTGGTTATTCTTTTTTTGAATTATTTGACGTTCATTTGTTTTTTCCGTTCCATTTTTCTACAATTCTCGAATGTTTGCGACATATCGGTTGAAAAAATGAATATCGCTAAAATTTAACATCGTGCAGTGATTAAATTTCTAACAAAAGAAGGAAATACTCCCTCACAGATCCGAGAACGTATGATGTGTGTGTTCGGTAGTTCGTGCCCTTCCGAATTTACTATAAAGTTTTGGTCTAAACAATTTAAACTCGGTCGTGAGAGCTTGGAAGATGACGCTCGTAGTGGAAGGCCGGTTTCTGCCGTTACAAACGAAAATGTAGCCAAAGTTAAAAAAATAATTTTAGAAGACCGACGAGTGAAGCAGTGGGAGATTGCTAGAGATGTGGGCATCAGTAAAGAAAGAGTCAATGAGATAATTCATGTGCATCTGAATATGTCCAAGGTGAGTGCACGTTGGGTCCCCAGAATGTTAACGGCGTTTGACAAGGACCGACGTGTCAAATGTTGTGAGGAGTTTTTGGAAATGAGTCGAGGTAATGAGGAAGAAATTGTTTCTAAAATGGTGACGTGTGATGAGACCTGGATTCGACAGTGGGACCCCGAAAGCAAGCAAGAGTCTTTGCAGTGGAAATTCAAGGATGAGAAGCTTCCTCGGAAGTTTAAGGTCAGGCCGTCGGCAGGCAAACTTATGGCTACCGTATTTTGGGATACAGAAGGAATTTTACTAATAGATTATTTACCAAAAAAAAGGACAATGAATGCTGAATATTATTCCAGCTTACTGCATCAGTTACGAGACGCGATAAAAGAAAAGAGGAGGGGTAAACTTAGCAAAGGGATCCTGATTTTACACGATAATGCACCTGTGCATACCGCCCGCACAACAATGCTTACCATGAAGGAATTAGGGTTCGATGCCGTTAACCATCCACCTTACAGTCCAGACCTAGCCCCATGCGACTATTTTTTATTTAGACACCTCAAAAAAGATCTCCGAGGAAGACGATTTCTGACCGATGACGAAATGAAGGCTGCAGTTAGTGACTTTTTTGACGAGAAACCGAAAGATTTTTTTTTTCATGGGTTAATGTCAATATTTGACAAATGTAATAAGTGTATTTCACTAGCAGGGGACTATATTGAAAAATAAAAAAATACATACATGACAGTCTTTTGTTTCATACTTAGGTAGATTTCTTTTCAGCCGTCCCTCGTACCTACAGCAGGTACGTGGCCTTATTATGCCTACTAAGTGTTTACAGAGCAGACCGTAAGTGATAAGCCACATCCTGGTGATGAAAAAGAGATTACTGACGCAAGTTCGGATTACCACACCGCTCCTTAAATATGACGAAAATGTATAATTTGAAGGTCAAATTAATAAAGCTCTATTAGATGTAATCGATTGGTTAGATGTCAACATTTTAAATATTAATGTTAGTAAAACAAAAATTGTACAGTTCCAAACATACAGAAGTAAACCCGTTGAATTAGACATAAGGTATGAAAATACAAAAATTGAAGAAGTAAATTCTACATCATTCCTCGGCATAACTCTTGACCGCTTTTGTAATTGGAAAAGCCATATTGAAAATCTACGCTATAAATTGGATCGATTTATATACGTGTTCTATCTTATACGCAATGTGGTTTCCGAAACGGCTGCTCGCTCGGCATACCATGGGTATGTATCATCCGTTTTAAGATACGGTATTATACTATGGGGCAATTCAGTAGATGCAGACATTATATTTATAACGCAAAAAAAATGTATACTGGTCCTATCGGGAGCACGTTAAGTACTTGGATCATTGTAAGTGTCTCTATTCATAAAGCAAAAAGTATTACCATTGCCTGCAATTTATATCTTTGAAATATGTATGTTTGTCAAAAAGCATCCAGTGTTTTAATACCAGGACTATAAAATCCAAAAGGGGTGCATATAGACATAAATTATACTTGCCCAACAAAACAAATCTATCACTCAGTAGGAAAAATACGTACAGTCAGCATCATATAGTTAGTAGCAGCCAAAGTAGTCAAATATATCGGAACACGTCTTTATTACCTTTATTATCATAGGAGTAAGGAAGGGTCACCCAAAGGGCTATGGAGAGGGCTATGTTGGGAGTTTCTCTGCGGGATCGCATCAGAAATGAGGCTATCCGCAGTAGAACCAAGGTAACAGATATAGCCCTCCGAATCGCTAAACTTAAGTGGCAGTGGGCGGGGCACATAGCACGTAGAACCGATGGCCGTTGGGGCGGAAAGGTTCTCGAGTGGCGACCACGTACCGGAAGGCGCGGCGTGGGTAGGCCCCCCGCAAGGTGGACTGATGACCTGGTAAAGGTTGCTGGAGTCCGCTGGATGCGGGTGGCGTAGGACCGGTCACTTTGGCACTCTTTGGGGGAGGCCTATGTCCAGCAGTGGACGTCTTTCGGCTGATATGATGAAGGAAGTGTTACGATATATTTGGCTACTTTGGCTGCTACTAACTATGTGATGCTGACTGTACAATGCATGGCAATAAAAATATTTAACATTTTTACTGACGATTTCAAGGCTCTGCCAATCAATTTATTTAGGAAGACATTATTTGACCATTTAATTGAAGAGTTCATGACAAAATGCAAGTTATAAGAATTACAGGAATAATGGCATTAAGCCCGCCTTTTGTACGATAAGTTTTCTTTTGTGCAATAAAGTTTAAATAAATAAATGAGAATGAATAATGATTAATGATATTATAATATAAATATAGTAATTAATGTTAATTTATGATAAAATAATTATTATTGAGATAAATGGTATAATGATGTAATGTAATAGTAATCTAATGTGAATTTGAAAATACGGTCATGTTTAGGTAACATCAAATGGATTACGAGTAGACCTTAATAACTATGGTTAAAACGTTACTACCCAGATCCTGATTGTTTTTTAATATTTTTAATAATTAAGTTGATTATGTAGTGATTGAAGTTAAAAGTACTTAAGCTAAGTCTTGCACGCACCTGTTTTATTTAATTTTTTTTTAAAAACAGCATGCAAATACTACATTCAAATATTTGTGCACCATGTCATGGTAAAACAAGATTGGCTATATAATTTATGTAACATCACTTTTCTGATTTACACTCTTACCAGCAGTATACCTACATTACATCCAGCATTTTCAAGGTAATAAAAATCTAGGAAATTTAAATCTATACTTACATGTATAAATTCTGACAGCATGAATACACTTTTATTGCACGTGCAAATCAAATTCTGCTTCAATTTCCATGAATCCTCAGAAGTGCCGCTGGGTGAATTATAATCTGTATCTAAAATGCAGAAAAAACAAAATTCCAATTGTCTGTATATCATTATGCAAGTTGATCTGCAGTATTTTATGCAAGTTTGACTTTAATGCGAAAAACATTCATTGAATTCAGTGCTCAAAGACAGGCTGAAAATTAAAGAAGGGCCCTTCAGAAACCTTTTTCGTGAATCAGCCACCTCCCAAGCTGCACATATCCTTGATCACATAGGACATGGTCCACTCGCTTACTTTAGCTTTACCACCAACCACTGCCTTCTAAGTGAAAACAGTTGCAGCAATAAATCTTCCATAGTAAGGCTTCTTCCATATTTAAGGTTTTGTGGTATTTGCGATTTATTTCAGCGAAATTTAGGTCGGCATTCAGTAGTTTAACTTGCTGGATACTATAACTTGTACAATTTATGATGGGTTGTGGGCATGGAACTAGTGTTGTGAATTTAAGCTTCGAGGCATAAACTACAAGACTCGAGTCGCAACTGCTGAGTCTAGAAGCCTCGAACCTTAAACCATCGAGCGTATAAGCCAGAAATTAAAAGGTTCATGTTACTGCTTACGAGCACAGAAACCTCGAGTCTTTAGGCCTTTTGAAGGTTTAACTTTATAAGGTTTAGAGCGTGTAAAAGTTTTAAAAGCTTGTAACAAATCAGATCAATTTGTGACATATTTGAGATATATAGAGGCATTACTTTTCTTATTAATAATATTAATAAATAATAAACCAAATCGTGTCACATATATTCAATATGTTTTTTTTAATGTTTAACGTGTAATTTTATGTACAGACAAGTGTAAAAATAAAATTGCATACAACTTACTCAAAATATGTTTATAATTACTTAAAATTCACGAAATTGTTACTAGTTGAACCAAATTTAAGTCAACCTGTCCGGGTAAATAGTGGTAAGAACTGGTCAAGTAGTTGTATTTGCAATCTTAGTAAAACCTCTTGTTATTATCTATCAAACATCACACCAACTTGAGATAAAATTGTCATAAAAATCGTAAAATTGTACCTAGAGCGCTCAGAGTTTGAGCTCTTAACGCTTGACTGAGGCCTTCTAGGTTCGGGAGGCTTGAGCGTTCAATAAATGAGTTTTTAAAGCTTGAGCTCTGTATGAAGGCTGAGTCTTAAAGACTTACTCTTAAGAGCTCATAAAAAGCTTAAGTCGTTAAGGTTCTGTACCATTTTTGACCTCAAACCTTCAACGCTCAAGTCTTCAAAGCTTGAACCTTCAAGGTTTGGAAGTCTTTAAGGTTCGAAAGTCTTCAAGACTATTCTTCTAACAACACTACTTGGAACACTTTGGCAGATTTAACTGTGATATAACCCAATTATAGTATAACCACCCCCCCAACTGGTTAATAGAGGTGTAGACTCAAAATTTATTATGATCTACTTCAAAAGAAAGCAGGCAAAAAATATGCCTAATGACAAAAATCCCATTCAATATCTCAAAAATTACGACGCTACAACCGTTTTAATGTTGCTTGCTAGAGAGAGAAACCGCTTGGAGATCGTAACGTCACGATCCTCGATCGTTATAGTAAACTAGCTTCTGCCCGCGACTCCGTCCGCGTGGAACTCGTTTATATCGCAGCTCCATACAAACTTTCACCCCCCCCATTTTACTCCCTTAGGGGATGATTTCCGGGATAAAAACTATCCTATGTCCATCCTCGGGACTCAAACTATCTCTATACAAAAAATCATCTAAATCGATTCAGCGGTTTAAGCGTGAAGAGGTAACAGACAGACAGACAGACAGACAGACAGACACACATTCGCATTTATAATATTAGTGTGGATAACAATCGTTTCATATGAAGGTGCGTATTGCGGAAAAGAGACAGAACATATCCCCTCTTAAAACTTAATACACTTATAGCTTTGTGATTATTTTACGTTGCTTTTCTCTATTGACTACATTTTAAAACTTTTTCGAGAAAATACAGCATTATTGATTATTTTATTTAGTGGTTACTCCCCTATTTGAGAGAATAAAAAAAAAATACCGTATTTATTAAGAAAGTTATGTAGTAACTAATTGTATGAATGTATCTTAGCTATAAAATTATGTTACTGTGCCCTAACAGGGTTCATGTATTGAGCCGGCTAGTGGCCTGCAGCTTGTCCTTGATTGATGAATATTAATATAATCACCTGACAGCTCATCATGCCAGCACTTGAGCCGGCTGGTGGCCTGCAGCTTGTCCTTGATTGATGAATATTAATATAATCACCTGACAGCTCATCATGCCAGCACTTGAGCCGGCTGGTGGCCTGCAGCTTGTCCTTGATTGGGCTGTAGCTGTTCACTTTTTTCTTCAGTCTGTAACTCTGAATATATTTTCGGAATGGCAGATAGTTTGAAGTCTTAGCCTTGCTTGTCTCAAAGAATCTACGAAAGCTAACTTTTTTCGGTGTACTCTGGTTGCTGAAAGTTCTGTAGGAAATAATAATGAATGCTTAGATTGTATGAGACACGTGATTAGCAACTAGCTATAGAAAGTAATCAACTATGAGGAAATAATACAGGAAACAGTGAAAAGATAAGATAGTATTCTTAAAGCTTGATCTTACATGTTAACCAAATGTTAGTCAATAAGCCATGTAATGAACCCCAGACATGCCAACATTTGAGGGTTTACACTCACGCATTCATTACTTTAATTGGACTTGAATTAGGTGTCTGATTGTCCTCGATTTTTTTGCAGTCTATTTCTTGATAAATGTCTTCTATAGACCAACCTATCTGACGGCGCACAGCTTTTGGCTTTCTTGTCTTTTCATACATGGGCACTCTGTCCACACAGTCTACATCTGAATCGGTCATTATTAGGTCAAATTTAAAGTGAACAACACGCAGGTGCTCCAGGTATGCCAATTTTTCTGTATGAATTTCATGACAGACAGGGCACACTAAATGATGCAATTTGACATTAAGTGTGCACTTGTTGAAGTGTGAGACATAAGACTCATACTTATCAAACTTATCATCACAGAGTACACATGATATTAATAAGGGCAAGGGTTTTTCTGGGGTGGTTGTAATCAACTTTGCTGTGTCTGATAGTGTTACATCATTTGCCACCAGAGTCTCGCTACTGCTGGAACGCTGGAGCTTGTTGTTCTCAATGCTGCATATGACCCGGCATGAATGTGCTCCCAGACTGCTGTGCGATTGGTTACAATACACACATACAATGGAGTCAACATCACTGTCAGTTTCATCACTAACTTCCAAACTAGTACCCACATGAGCTTCTTCCTTGATGACATTCTGGACGTTTTCACCCTCCACAGATTTAGCATGCATATGAAACTCTTTGGTCAAAAAGTCATTGTATTCAAAAATTGCTGGCTTATTTAAATGTTCCTCTGTAAATAAGAATAACCACGATCTACATTAATAATTTAACATTTAAATAACTTTTTGGTACACAACAATTTGGAATCATTAACATCACTTAATTTCTATAAACATACCAGGTAACTTCGGTAGCAAAGCATTAATCCTTTCACATTGAAGTTTGAATAAATAGGCAGTGCTTAAATGTTCTATGCAAGATGTGCAGACACGATCAGAAAAGCCATCACCTTCAAAAATCTGTAACAAGGATAGATGTGATGTTTCTAATTCGCAAATTATCTAATCTGTGAATTGTGAATTCTATAGGTGCAGGTTATTGTACACAATACACATACATATATATATTTAAGCGAAATAAAAAGTAGGAAAGAAGTACTACCTGAATGTCTGCAAAAGACATAACCATTTCTGATAATTTTATGGAATCGTCTTGCTCGAATATGGAGCAGAAATCTCCAAGTTTAAAACAGAGCCTACATTTATGAAAAGGCTTATCCATATTAAATGTGTTTATTTGTTGGTTTTCTACATTACACACTTCATTTTTCATCATCTTACACCTCTGAACTGCTTGGTTTACGTCGCTTTAAAACATTATGTACACGAACTGAGTTACATTACAACTTAGTTAACTTTTGTACATCAACCATCCACGACCCTCGAACAAAAACTGTTATTTCAAAAAATATGTCAGAAGTCACAACTGAAGCGAGTATTATCTGTGGCGTCGATCGAAAGTGAAGTATATATAGGTTCACATACGTGGCGATTATAGGGTCCATGGTGGCGGACGTATAGTTAAGTCTTCAACAGACTAGCGAACATGTTCGCTCCGAACTTAAGCCTAGCATTCACTACTGTTCACTATTTTTCTTTTTTTTTCAGTACAACATGTCGAGGTCATAATTGGGTGTGGCGTACATATATAACAATCCGACCACATGTGCATGCAATTTCTCAGTACAACTCGTTTGACAGTTGAATCAGCAGCACAACATGCCTCCAGACAATATCAATTATAGTATTAGCATTCCTATTTGCGTTATGACAGAGCTGTCATCCCAGTACAATAAATGTCAAATTTGACATAATTTGTATTGGCAGCTGTCAAATAACGCAAATAGGAATGCTAATACTATAGTAAGCTTCTGATAAATTGGGGCTGACAAATCACATGTGTACACCCCAATACAAGTTATTTACGAATGGTGCAGGTGACGAATATATGAAAAGTAAATATCGATGTCGATAACTTGTAACAAAATATATTTTGTTGCACTAAATCTCGAGCGAGCGAGATACATTGTGCGAGCGAAAAAGCAGAGACAATTACGGTCTTCATACGGCAGACAACATGGTTCTATCTCTTTCTTACTCGATGTTAAGTACTAAAGTAAGAAGAGTTCGGGTATATAGAACACGTTCAATTTATTAGAGCCTATCTGCCTTTTTGCTGTAAACTGTGTCAAATTTAAAGTAAAGCCGGGTCCGCTGCGCCGTGTATTCGATGTTTATAAACATCTAACATGTTTTGCCTATCAAAACAATACCCTATTTGTTTGCCGAAACTGACGCTGGGGCATATACTACATATACAACAACTGCGGCGCTACCACGAACTTCGAAAGTCGAATTTCGGGTATTTCCATCTCTATCGCACTCCCTTACTCGAGTAACAGGGATGCATGTATTACGAACTTCGACTTTCGAAGTTCGTGGTAGCGCCGCCGCAACTACAATTTCATTCAGTGTGGCCAGTTAACAGTAAGAAAGCGAAAATTGCCGCATTCAAACGGTCCTGCAAAGCGGACTGCAAGATTGTTACTAACCGATAGATAGGGCAAGACAGCACGTCCTAATGAGACGGCCGTGAAATACTCTCGGTTTTTTCGTGCTGCACGGCTATCACGCAACGGCGCTCGAGCTCTCTCGATTTTTCTCGCACTATCCGTCTCTCTCTTAATAGAACACAGAATAAGAGGTATAGTGTGAGAAAAATCGAGAGTATGTCGCGGCCGTCTCATGTTAGACGTGCTGTCTTGCCCTATCTCATCGGTCAGTAACAATCTTGCAGTCCGCTTCGCAGGACCGTTTGAATGCGGCAATTTTCGCTTTCTTACTGTTAACTGGCCACACTGAATGAAATTGTAGTTGCAGTTGTTACGTCTGTACGACAAACCCAATTCTGATGGGCCATTACATGATTAGTCAGCCCCAATTCATCAGAATCTGACTGATTGCTATCGTGTAGATGCATGTTGCGCTGCAATCCAACCGTCAAACGAGTTTTCCTGACTAATTGCATGAAAATCACAATTTGGACCATGGAATTGGCATGATCTGCCAAGTGTTTTTTTTCTCACAATATTCATTCAAATAAAATTAAACGAATATTAAAAAATATATACTAAAGAATATTGTTTTAATATTTTACACTGTAATTTTGTTCATTTTTTTAAACCGGTGTTTCATAACTACAATTTCATTCAGTGTGGCCAGTTAATAGTAAGAAAGTGAAAATTGCCGCATTCAAACGGTCCTGCGAAGCGGACTGCAAGATTGTTACTAACCGATGAGATAGGGTGAGACAGCACGTCTATCATGGGACGGCCGTTACATACTCTCGATTTTTGTGTGCTGCACGGCTATCACGTGACGGCGCGCGAGCTCTCTCGATTTTTCTCGCACTATCCGTCTCTCTCTTATTAGAACACTTAGAACAAGAGGTATAGTGTGAGAAAAATCGAGAGTATGTCGCGGCCGTCCCATGTTAGACGTGCTGTCTTGCCCTATCTCATCGGTTAGTAACAATCTTGCAGCCCGCTTCGCAGGACCGTTTGAATGCGGCAATTTTCGCTTTCTTACTATTAACTGGCCACACTGAATGAAATTGTAGTTGCAGTTGTTACGTCTGTACGCTACGTCCAATTATGACTTCGACATGTTGGGCTGACAAATTGGGGTAAAATCACTTAATCTGTATACCCCATAAAATCACATAATCTGGATGCCCCATTACGTAATGTTATTTGGGGCAAAACAAAAACTACAATATACATACTGGCAGTATGTACTGTATGATACTGCATACTGATTTGGGGCCTTAGGATTGTAAAAATATTTTTATCTTTAAATAATATCAAACTTTAATATATATTATTGTACCCTTTCCTGATCTTTTCCTTGTTATCCAAATTTCCGATCCATCCGTATTTTCCTGAAATCCCGTTTCCTCGTTTTTTGGCTGAATGCGCCAAGAGCGCGATGCCATTTAAAAAAAACAAAATCAAAAAAAAGGGGGAATTTGTATGCCCAAGGAAATAAATAATCTCATAATTTGTTCCGGAATTAGATAACTTATTGTGATAACTTTCGTTTTAAATTATATTTAAGTAGGTACATGAAAAAATAACAGTGTGAAATATGAAACCTGAACTAGATGTAAATACGGAGATATACAAGGGTAATTTCCCCAATTTTGGTAGACCAACTGTTATTGGTTACATTGGTTTAGAAAACTTGAAGTATGCTCGAACTGTTCACAATAAAAGACTTAATTTCGATCTAAATGTGCAGTTGGAAAATGCTATTCACAAACCAGATGGTTTAGATGTGAAATTAAATGATTTATTGCTATTTCTCCTGGAGCATGAAGCAAGATTAAATATATCATGTGAAAGCAAATTACAGAATGCCAAGTTCTTTTGCTACCGTGGTCTTATGACACTTGTAGCTTGCACACCATATGAAAATAAAGAACCATGGAAAATTGTTGCTATGCTTTTCAAAGGCAATATATATCTATGTGCTAGGGATACAGAAGAAAAGAAAAGGAGAGTTTGCAATATGACCCCTGATGAAAGAAAATGGACATCATGGGGGTACAAATTTGAGCAATATATGTTATCTGGTGAGTCCTATCCTATCTACCAAATAGTCAATTAGTATGTTATTACTTCATTGTAATCATTTAGATTCTAGTAATCCAGACAAATAATTAAACGATTACAATGTTTGTTTTTAGATACTCCAGACACTGAACCCAATCCAAACATGCCTGTTGATGAAACAGAAGAATTTTCATTAGTATTTAAAACACATATGAATAAACATAATATAGTCTACGGGGCTGAAATGGATGGGATTCGGTGTGATAATGGCGGTGTGGTGTCTCCTCCAACGCCAGAGTTGGGAGCTGATGCTGTAGTGCAGTATCTCTCTACCAAGGAATTTATAGAACTTAAAACAAGCAAGCAAATGGTGCATCCCCGTCAAGAAGCCAGCTTTAGGTATGATTTGGATTTGAATATTTCATAAACAACCTTAATGATTCTCACTAGCAGTAACTTTATACATTGTAATTATTTATCAATTAGGAGATTCAAGACAAAGAAGTGGTGGCTCCAGTCATTCCTTGCTGGCATAGACACTGTGCTCTGTGGGTTCCGGGATGATGCTGGAATTGTTGGGGAACTTAAAACATACCGAATGCGAGATTTAACACACATGTCTCAGGTAAATTTCACTAAGAATAAATTGAATACTATTAATATTGTAAATTAATATGAAATTTTACCTTCCAATAAATGAATACAGTATAATTCATATATAACAACTTCACTTATAATGACTAACTGATTTTAGCAACAATATTTTTTACTCAAGATAGGTTTTATTTAAGGTTTAAGCGACCAACTGCTTACAGCAACCATTATTTATGATATTACGACCGGTTAAAAAACGAGGCGCAATGTTTTGTTTACACAACCACTGCACCAATACTTGGGCGCCCCAACTTTACCCCGCCCCGCGTGCTTCACCTCTCCTTATTGGCGCGCGTAAATCATATGTCATTCTATAAATTGTTTTATATACCTAAATAGGAAAATCAAACTTTCGCATTTATAATATACTGTATTCGTAAGTTAAGTATGTACTTAAGAAAATAGTCCTGCCGTTTTGTGCGTCATCCTGTTAGTTATTACGACATAGTGTCGCCGGTCCCTTGAAGGTCGTTATATCCGGATTCTACTGTATTATGTTTCCTGGTAGTTTCCTGAGACATAAATATCAGTTGATTTGCGCACGATTTAACATTGCGTCAAACCAGTCGCTCCATGCCAAATCAGGGCCAGCACCCGCCGCCATCTTCGCTTTTCGCTGTTGCGAAGGAAATGCCGTTGGCAGCCCACCAGGAAGCGGACCAATTGGATATAATTGAGAACATAGGGCTTCGTTTTGAGCGTTAGGTTGCACCGCGACACTGCAGCTACTGGGTCAGTCGCGAGCGCCAGACCGCCCAGAGAAGCCGTGCAGCTCGACGTCGATTATCACCTCTGTGAAGCGCAGAGACGTAAGTAATTCTCCTGCATTTATGTAACGTGGCCATCTTCCACTCCGGACGGCGGCTTTACTATCCGTGGTAGGCAGCGCCAGAGTAGCGGGCAGCCCAATGGTAGGAGGTGGCGCCATAGTGGTGGACGGCACCAGATAAGCGGTGGCGCCATTGAGGCGGACGGCACCAGATAAGGGGGTGGCGCCATTGAGGCGGACGGCACCAGATAAGGGGGTGGCGCCATTGAGGCGGACGGCACCAGATAAGGGGGTGGCGTTATTGTGACGGACGGCACCAGGGTAAGAAGTGATCAGCCTTACGGCACCTTCGATGTCTGTGGCGGCATCTTGCCGGAGAGCACCATTATGATGGGGCCACACTAGCGGGAAACGTCAATGCCCAACATTGCGATAATTGTTGCCTAACCCTTTGACTAGTTGAGAACTCTGTCAATAAATTTAAATTTGAATCTTAAATCAGTCAGGCAGGATACAATCGTTTTTATTTGATCTATGACGGCGGGGTCGCTACACTTGAACTTTTCGGGTTAATCTCTTTGATGTACCTCCACTTGAGCTATCGCCTAACGTCAAACGGCAATATGAATGCCGTTGTCGAATTATCGCATGAAGTCGTGGCTACACTAACGTCAAACGCCATTATTAACGGAATTTCCCGCTAGTGTGGCCCGGGCATTACGATTGCCTCCACCACAGAAGGAAGGCGGGCACGCGGGGCACCTAGGATTTTATTATGTAACTTAATCACCGATCGATTCGAATGATATTCAAAACTCAAAACTCCATTCCGGGCCCGATAATTCGGCTCGGTGAGCGCACGCGCCCACGAAGGCGATACTCGCGGCCACGGGTCGCCGGTTTTATTTCGTGTCCGGCTCCGAAAAGATGATCGCGAAGCGCGTTCCTTCTCCTACGACGCGGAGCGACTCGTTGTTTATAATGCGATTCCGAAACACTCGCGAACAACGTAAAAAATAAAAAAATAACAAAAGAGGGTAGTCCGATACAAAAAATATCACTCACGATTCGCTTTTCTTCATTTTATTGTCTTTAGGACACCCTCTAGGTTAAATTTATATAATAATTATGTTATGATTTATAAAAATCTAAGTTTATGATTCCTCGTTGCATAATTTACAAAATTGCTACGGTACGTCCAATCTCTACGGTAGACGACGCAACAGTGATAAAGCCATGAGGGCTCTGATTTTGTCAGGAGCGGAGGCGGATGTTACGTCACAGCGTTGGCTTGGAGCGACTGGTTTGACGCAAGCGGCTACGTTCAGGGGCGCTCTTTCAAATCAACTGATATTGTCACTGATACATGCCATTCATTGTAATGAAAATTGTTTCAGAAATACTGGAATCCAAGTGTATGTTTTAACTTCTTGGATGCCTTCTTCTCACATGTGAAGAGGAGTTTAGCGTATGTAATCAGACAAAGGCATGGTGATGATGCATTGAACAATTTACATGCATTGCCACTCATTAGTATCCTCTTGGAGTGGACACCTGGGATGCCTGTGCAGCTGGCAGGAGACTACTGCCAACAAGATGATCCTATTCTACATGAATGGTTTACCAATCAATTTATGAACAATAAGATGTTATAGCTGAAAGTGTGTAAGCTCGCTGTATTAGTATCCTCTTGGAGTGGACACCTGGGATGCCTGTGCAGCTGGCAGGAGACTACTGCCAACAAGATGATCCTATTCTACATGAATGGTTTACCAATCAATTTATGAACAATAACATGTTATAGCTGAAAGTGTGTAAGCTCGCTGTATTTTTACTTTGCTGTAGTCATTGTGACATGTTGTTAATTATATAAATATTATTTTTAATAAATACTGCAAGATCCAGGCTTCATTTTAATTCCAGGCCCTGATTCAAACCTCATCAAGAAGTTTGATTAAAAAACTGATGGTTAATACTATCATATCATTTATTATCACTGCATAGCAAATCGTGTAAGTCAACATCCATAAAGACTAATTAACAACATGGATATCTTCTCTTATAATTAATATTCAATGAAAACTGAATAATTATACTAACACTTGTATTATCTTTAAATAAAAACAATAACTAACGTAACAACATAATTAGAGTACAAAGAAATAAACAGTGCACTCTATCAATAAATCTACAAAATAATGTTAATTTCAGATTAACACGACCTCCACTTATATTCTAATAACAAAATCTCCATCATACGACTGAATCTTGAGATACTGATGCCGACTGTGTGAGGCCGGACTTAGGTGGCGTGGTGTTGCGGTATGCGCAAGCATTATTGCATATGTAGTCATATTTGTGTTTCAAGATATAATTTCATCTATTTCCATTTTGAAGTATCACTAATCAAATAAGGTTTGTGATGTTTTAAAGAAAGCAAGCTGCGAAAACAAATTGTTATAATAATAATAATAAAACATTTTTATACACATCACCTGTTCGCAATTCACTGGTCTCGCTAATTATGGATTCTACACCATCCCAATCAATACAGGCGTGTGGGAGTTTAAGGAATTTGATTATATCTTACAAACAAATATAAAAACACAACAATTTACACAATACATACATTCAATTCATTCAATTTTACATGTACTTACAGGAAAGGGGCTCTATAACGTGACCTATTCAATTATATTAACAAAATTATAAAACTATGTTCCATCTGTCATACTTTCTTAACAGAATATTATTATTACTTTGTTATGCACTATTTATGTGATGATACATAAGATAAATTTCAGAAACCTTTGAAAAGTAGACATACGAGTATACATACATCATGTCACAAGTCCAGGCAGTCCAGTAGGTACATGTCCAACCTCATAATTATTTATTGCATATTCTACGTTTGTAAAAAAATTATGTCAAAACCAGTTACTATATTGTGAGAAAGTACACTTTTGTAGGGCACTAAACACAAGCCCAAAACTTATAAGGCATAAGTACATTGTTTAACGAACGAGGCGAGGGGCGTAAGTGGAATATTGCGAACAAGAGTATCAGAAACCCGACGCCGAAAACGGAGGGCTTTTAATGACTCAAGTTTGCAATATTCTTAAGCCCGTGTTATACACAATGTTTTTCATTACATTTGCGAGGAAATAATATCTAAAAAAGACAGAAAAATCAATGTTTCATACAACCGCACAAATCAAAAATTTACGAAATGGACAACTTCACTTCCAAATCAGTAAGAGTGGAGCGCGCAGCTTCAATATTTCAACCAATCACAGAGCAGTACAGTAGTATTCTTGCGGCGCGTGGCCAACTACATTTTTTTCAACCAATCACAGCAGAATTCTAGTGGCGCGCGGCCAACTAGATTTACTTAAACCAATCAGATCACACACAAGCTCATAACTTTCTAGAGAGTTATGAAAATCCATAACTCCCGTGGGAACAATTTAGGCCATTGTCCTTCTGTATACAGGCATGGAATAACACCATTTACGAGCAAGTGTTATGAAAAGATAATGAAAAAGCCTTGGACCCAAATCAGGCAAAATTAAATCTTGACATAAGATGTCACAAAGACGGAACCTTACTCACTGATCTTCATAAATATCATAATTGTAATCCATGTGTAACAAAGCAAATAATGTGCACAATCCTTAGAAACATATAAGTAGATAAACATTATGCATTTAACTTATTAAACATGTTTCAATATATAAAGTACGGTATGTACCTACAACACATAAACATACGACAAATTACACACATGCAGTCCTAATTATTAACACCCATATTGAAGACGAGTTCTGTTCATTCAACTTTGTACTCGAAAATACGTTTTACAATATATATATGATTCACCTCAGTGCCACGTACAAAAATATATAGTACGCTATGTACTACAAGACTAATTTACTGCGACCTGGTTAAGTAGGACGGTTTTTATTACAAACAAGTATGAAGGGTGCTCCACTCCCGGTACAGGCGACATAGCACTCACCAATACCTACCAAAATGGCTGAAATAGTTTGTAGAAGCGAACTGTGCATTTATTGTCTATCAGACAAATTAAAAAGAATTAGGCATATGATGGATATTCGTTTAACTTTGGATGTGTGTGAACTTCTCCGATTTAAATGTAATGATAATGCTCGTTAAAACTCATATTTACATTTCGATTCAGTCTGTCCGATGCCACAGTAACTACCCACATCTTAAGAATTTTAGGAGTTACAGTGATATCAGACAAAGACGTAACAATATATATGATAACGTAATAGCTAAAAGTGTTACTTAATAAAATACACATCTTAGCTTAATTATTAGGTACTAGCTGAATTTGGTAAATCTTATACCAAATTGGAATAATAACACTGATCACTGAGGTTTTCCGTCATGGGCTTTCTCCTCGAGACAATGGTAGCCAAAGTTAATTACTTCGTGTTCAAAATATCTACAAGCTTTAAACAGTCTTCGGTTTCACTTACACTATACATCCGTGTTCCCTGTCCAATCAGTGTGTCATATTTTGTACTAAGTTTTATTTAACAAACGACAAAGCTTTCAAACAGTATTTTATACCATTATGTCAGTCACAGATCGAACGCATTTTTAATTAAAATGTTATAATGCATTCTCTTACATCGCGTGCCTAATGCAACGAATCTCGTAGCACCCACACAAAACATGTAATAATAAATAGGCCGCAAAGGTATACATTCGATTTGTTCTTGATTCGTCATATTCCTGATTGGTCATATTCCTTATCCGACACTTTCCTAACTGGTCATATTCCTGATTGGTCACATTCCTTACTCGTCATACCATGTATATTTGCCTGCACAAACTTATTATAGAAATCCTCTGTGGTAAATGATAAGAACCTCGTTAGATAATGAATAGTAGATGAGTGTTACTTGTCTAAGCTTCTGTCAGTCATTATTAAAATCGGTTCTGGCGCTTAGCCGGCCGCTTCCGCGGCACGCTCGCTTGGCTCTCGGGCGTAGGGCCGCAGTACACCTAACACTCCGCCTAGCTTCGCTCGTCGTCGTACCTATATGGACCTGCCTTAGGATTGGGAATCCGATTTCATTTGACTGTACAATGACGAGTGAGGCATGTGACGAATCAGGAATATGACCAGTTAGGAAAGTGTTGGATAAGGAATATGAACAATCAGGAATATGACAAATCAGGAACAAACGATAAATTCATTGTCAGGGTTTTTCAATGTACGCTACATTTCATGCCGGTTTCGTCATAATGACGTATTCATATAAACACACAGGATGATTCAAAAAACGAAGTGACACGACTTAGTAACCGTAAACGTATTTAGTAACTAATATTTTATTTTATTTTTAATTACTTATAGGCCACAACAACGTGTCTATCGATGCTATCATGAAATTGGTCAAGTCCATGTTAAAATCAAACTGTGTTTCTTTATGTTCCTCATGTTCTTTGTGTTTTATTGTTTGCAAATGTAATTTGATGTTTTGCTTTTGGTGGCAAACTTTGCTGACAGCAGGAACAATAAATTTGTTTATTATCTATAACTAAACATGGATTTATTTGGCACAATAATTTTATAGCCTCCATGGCGACTTAGACCACTAGCATAGCATTAAGTTTCCTGATCTTATTAAATTTAACTGAAATGTTGTTTCCGCATGTCTCCTATTTGTGACAAAGAGTAAACTTTGATGTGACAATGTCAGATAAAGTTCTTTCAATGTCCGTCTCAAGTATCAATATATTAGATCTACTTAAACGGAAGAGGTTGATTAGATAACAGTGATTAATCACATTTTCCATTATTGGGTACGGATAAATAAACGTTCGTTATGCCGTTGCTCTTTTCAAACTTTTTCCAAACTTTTTCCATCCTGTATGTAGCTTGACGTCATACGCCTGTCATCGGCATGAAATGTACGCTCCCTGTTCATTGTTGTAGTACAGAGCTCATTTACTTAAGCTCAAACTTTGCTGTCAAAGAAATGTTGGTGCTTCTACCCTTATTACTATCGACAACACACCTAACTGACCATTCGTGCACTTTATGCACATTGTAATAAGGATCTATATAAGTAAAGTTGATCAGTTAACTGTGTTGGCGTTTGTACTTTAGCCGGGAGACGTTTCAATTACTTACCCAATTTATTGCTTAGTCTGTATGTTTTTGCGGCGGATGCGGAACCTTAAGACTTGGGTTCACAAATCCAACCGGTAGGGCTTTAGGTGATTTAAATGTCTCATGGCTAAAGTACTATAATATCTTCAAATCATACATGTAGAGTACAACTGTCGATGTCCAACAAGTTCTTTTTTTCGCATTTTTGGCCTATCACATACTGCTATTGAGGCGTCTATGATATTGCAACAAAGAAGTTGAAGCAGACAACCGACCGGCTCTGAACAGTAATTAAAGAATAATATTGGTCACTTTAAGCTCACTGCAGCCGTTAAGGCAGAATATTTTTTTTTTCTGCATTACATGCAGTTAATTGTATGTAGGTATACGTATTTAGTATATCAAGTAAAATTCCTATCTGATAATAAAATATATTAAATCTTTGTGCTAACTTACAATAAATTCATTTTTATAAACTATATACTATGTATAGTTGTCAAGAAAACCAATTGGTTATATTTTTCTAGGCGCGCTTAGCACGCATTGGTCTGTGTAGAGATACTAGCTAATGTTATAGACGAAGGTTAGAGATAAACGATAAACTAGTGTACGAACGCGGGCTGTTTCACGCCACTCTACGCAATTTGTATAGATATAGTTCACTTCGTTGTAAATCTATTATGTTGCTGTGTAAGGCATGTACGGCAGTAAAGACGTCGAGATCCCGGTGTTCAGGTCACGACGACTGACGGCGAGATTGTTACGAATATTGTACACCCAAGATGCACGAATACTACACTACATTTACAGAATTTTTAGTAGTACATTTTGCACATTAGTTGTGTAAAAATTTTTGATTTAGACAACATTAACAATTATTGTTTCAGATAGAGGAGAGCATTTTTATTTATTAACCGTCATCAGTAAGCGCAGTCGACGTTTAAGATAAGTACATACCTTTTTTGCCTTATAACAATGCCATAACGGGCTAAATTGGACATAATTTGACGTCTAATGCACAAATGGCCGCGGCATCCTCGCTGTCAGAGCGACACGCTTACTGCCCGTTTAGTTACACGGGTGCAGTCTACAATTAGTAGACTTTACCTCATCGAAATAACATCATGATATTAATGACCTGTTAAATGTGACGCAGTAGACGCAAAATATTAAAATATTTTGAGAATAGACCTTTTCTATGACTGAACTGAAATCATCGTCTGTATAAAGTTTATTCGATAATAGTAATATTATCGTCCTTGTGGGGGATATCGTCTCGTTCTTTTGGAATAATCCTTAATAAAACAATACATCTTAAGTGATGCAAAAGTCTTCACGCTATCATGAATTGAATTTAGTCAAAGCGGGACTTAATATTTCATACGTCGGAACGGGGATCCGTGATACAGAAACCTTGGAAAACAAGGGCCCGGCATATGAAAGGTTAAGATAGTTCGGCTAACACTTATGTATGTCCGTTTATCTCATTGTAAATGTATTGACTCAACGTTTGGGGAGCGTACAGTGCAATCCATCGTTAACGTATTAGCGGTTAACCTTCACTGAAGGCATACGAGGACATTGTACACATTAGAGACAGGCACCACTTCAATAACTGTACAAATATAAAGCAGATTAACATTATTTACAATCGACGCGAAGAGTAGGGTGACTAGAGGTCGACATAGGGCGGCGCGTCGATCTTGTCGAGGTCGGCGAGCAGCTCGGCGGCGGGCGTGAGCGGCTCCAGCATGTCCATCTCGTGCATCGGCGAGGCCAGCGGCTCGCCGCCGTCCAGCGCCGCGCCTGCGCCCAGCGCGCACACCTCCACCGAGTTCCCGTTGATGAGGAAGTCGCGGTTGCTGTAGCTGAACACGCTGCGCTTCTCCGCCAGCTGCGGCGTCGACGGCACCGACTTGGACGATACCCCGTTCGACGCACTAGAGTACTCGCTCGCCCCGAACAACTCGCGGGGGCGACGCGAATCCATTTGTAAATTTGGCCCCGTGCGCTTGAAGGGCAAGGGTGTACTGGGGACCGAACGTGATGTATAGTATTTACTTTTGTCCGTCACCAAATCTGACAAATCGAATTCGATGCTGTGCGAATTGAAATGGTTAGCTAACTGCCCGGGGGACTGGTCGAGTAGTTCTCCGTCGCCAGGAATGAGAGAGTTCAAATGCTCCTCTGACAGGATCTGCTGTTCGGGTAATGGATCACAACCGTTGCTCAATGCATTGCTAGTACTCAGAAGATTTTGAGCGGCTCCCGAATTAAGTACATTGCTGTCTATGGCGTCATAGATTTTATCTAACGTCTCCGGATTGAGGCCAGCTTTTGAAATGTCACAGGTGTCCGCTAGGGAGCCGAAGTCGCAGAACTCGTTGGGCACAGGCGTGGGCGGCACGGAGCCGACGGGCGTGTGCATGTATGGCGCGAGCGGCGCGCCCACGCCCGGCTTCAGCGGCGCGGACTGGGAGCGGAAGCACGCCTCGTGCTCCGCGCGGTAGCTCCCTAGCGACTCCTGGAAGAACTGGCTCACCTCGTTGGACAGAGGGTCTGCTGACAGAGGCTGAGCCATGTCTCCGTTTATGCCGTCCCTGAACTGTACACTTGGAAAAAAATTTAAATGTAGGTTGCTGGAGCCATTCGACACACCCATGCCACACTGGAACAAGTGGCTCTTATATTGAGATGTTAATATGTTGGGCGAGGGAGGAGCTGATATCGGCTGGCAATATTTGACATTAGGCACACATAAAGATGTTTTATTAAAAAACTTCTGGTCGTTCGGAATCGCAAATGGCTTAGCGTTGGGGTCGCCGACCCCCAAAGACAGAGGATTTCGGCGTTTTCTGCCGTTCAACTTGGGTATGGGGCGGGGACAGAGCCTTGAGCGCGGCACCGGCGTGTTGCGCGGGCTCACGAAAGGGCTGGCAGCCGTGCTGTGCGATATCGGGGACGTCTGCAGCGATCCGCCCATCATCGCAGGCTTGTTCATCTTAGACGGACTGTGACCTCTCTGAACGAAACCGACCGGAGATTTTGCATGAAAATTTCCTGGAGAGTGGCAGCCTTCCGAGATTGGCACAAAGTCATACTGCTGCGTTCTTGTAGTTGGACTTTGAGGGACATTGAGATTGTTACCGTTGTAATGATGTGTTCCTACAGTCGTTGAGGCTTGACTGGGACCGCTTGGGTTGGTATAAGGCAAAGCGCTTCCATTACCATTAGTGATTGTAGCACAATTTTTGTGGCTATTTGATTCAGCTTGACTGGTCAGGGTCGGCCCATTGATGGTCACGACGCTGGTATTTACGACGGGTTTGAAAGCCCCTTCCGTGACTGCAGACTTAGCCACGTTATCGACGGATTCATGTGCGTTTTCTCGTGGCAACTGAGCATCCTTATTGGGAAGATTTTGAGAACTGGACCCGCTTTGATTCTTTAGATTTTTCGCAAGTAACTCACGCAGCTGAGATAATTTTTCGATTTTACCCTGACTATGATCGTCTTGCGGGTCCAGGCCTGTGTCTAAAAAAGCAGCGGCGTCATCACCGGAGTGGGCGGCGGAGTCCCGCTGGTGGAAGTACTGCAACAGCTCCTCCTCGTGCTCCTGGCTGTTGCCCTCGTTGAGATAGTCGTCAAGCGCGTGCTTGTCGATGTTGCAGATACTGATCACACGTTCTCTATTCAGAATCTCAGAGTGCTTCTCCTCGCATATCATACCCGTCTTGATGCTTATCCCATCCAGGCCGCAGCACGAGTCGGGAGTCGCCACACGCTCCGGTGACTCGGTGCCATCCGGAGAAGTCCTCTTCGTTCTGGTGATCCGTTCCAGTGCCAGTTTCCTTATTTTGCTGCGCTCACACTTAGGCGTCGGAGCCTTCACCGACTGAGTCAGACTCGCCGCCTCCTGTTGCTCCCGGGCCAGCGCCGCGGCGGTGCTTTTGGACCGGCTCGATACGTTTTTTGGATCCTCTAAAAAAGCAACCTCTGAACGAACTGACGATTCCACTCCGGTCCCGGAAGCGGAGGTGGAGGCGGCCAGCGCCTGCCGGGCGGCTCCTAACTTGCCGCCCAGGATCTCGGTGGCTCGCATCTTCTTCGGCAAGTACTCGGTCCGCGGGAAGTCCTCCGTGGCATGCGCGGGCGGCCCCGCAGGCGGCGCGCGGCTGTTAGACGGCGAGGGGCGCGGCGAACTCGCCTGCGTCTCACTCTGGTAGGTCTCCAGTATAAGCTTCTTGCCGGGCAAGTGCAAACGCACTGGTGCCGGTGGGGGCTCGGGCGGCCGGCGGCGTTGCCACTCCGTGCGTTCGGTGGACAGATCGAGAGACGCGTCGCTGCTGAGGTTGATGGGAAGGTTATGGGTGGCGTCCGTGGGCAGGGTGAGGTCGCGCGGGGCATACGGAGGCTCGAAGACGTAGGCCTCGGGGCGGTATTCGTGGCCGGGGATGGCGGGGTGGGACGCGGGCGGGGGGTGCGCGCGCGGAGGCGCCGCGTAAGGCGGGAAGGACGGCGGGCGCGCCTCGTACACGTAGGTGGGCTGGTAGTGGTACGAGGGCTCGGCGGGCTCGCTCTCGTGCTTGACGGGCCCGTGGTGCGGCGCGTGCACGCCGCGCGCTGCGTGCGCCGAGTATGAGGTGGACGGTGGCGACTCGCTCGATATTTCCACACCCTTGTTCTTCTTCGGTCGGCCTGGCGTACCCGGTGTCTAAAAATTAAATTGAATCATGTTAATTTAATTATAACGCGCGCAGATAAAGAATGGACACAGTTAAAGTGTGAGTATAGACAGCGATAGGGTGTGAGCGAGATAGCATGCGAGCGGACGGTCATTTTCAGATCCATTCTTTATCTGCGCGCGTTATACCAAACTTGATCTCTAATGAATACTAATGATCGTACTTGACACTTGACAAAACTTGATCTCTGTATGACTGATAATATTGTTTTTTTTTTTAACGTGTAACCCTCCGTTCCAATTAAGGCCTTAAAGAATTTCATCAGAATATCTTTATTGACATGACTCGAATATCAAAAATAACTTGTAACATTGTCATAAAACTCATAAATCACTAATCATTTTTGTCACATGTAAAGTTATACATCGGTGATACTTCCCATACTACGTGATACTACATACATTGCCACCTGTCACTGTCACTATATCGTTGGTGAATTAAAGGCAAGGCCTGTTCTACGCTCTGGGAAATTAAATACTGACCTGCAATTTTCGTTTTAGTTGTTTCATCAATTGCCTGTTTGTTGGATCCTCGGAAGATCCTGTCACTGAAAAAATATATTTTTATGAAATAATGGAAGAATAATTTTACATAAAATGTATAATGGGGTCGTGTGATACAAAATCAACAACAATACTGTACCCAAAACCATAATTGAATTCCATCAAATCTACCACTGTGTTGCCATCAAAGTGAAACGTTGCATCAATTGTAAATTTACTATTTTACTCTTCGCGGAAAAATGCACGTAAGTAATTAATATATTATTCATAGCAATGACGCGTAGTTGCAGTGCCCAAGTGTCTTCCCCTCAAATTTTACGTTCCAGTTCAAGTTGGCTCAGTTCAGGTTGCATAGGGCAGATCCACAACGCTTCAGGAGCTCAAATACTGCGAGCCATCCGGTTGCCTCTCGGACACTAAAACTACGCGTAATTGCTTTAAGTATATTAGTAATTTTAAAGATACAATTTAAATACATTTTGTCTAAATAAACATATTTACGTATACACAAAAAATCGGCCAAGTGCGAGTCGGAACTCAGCAATTAGTGTTCCGTTCCATACATTCAGTTATTTTAAATGATTCATACTTTAACTCCTGATTTTGAAGCTAACTACTACTAACTAAACTGCTTGATTTATTGAATGGAGTTCAACAAAAAATACATCTCTATATCTTCGATTCTCATACAAATTTGTTTGTGATGACTAAAAAAAATTTCTACGACGTGTACAACTAAAGAAGTCTAGTGTCCAACGTCATTAAATGGTCGGTTCCCGGGAGCTTCTCGGAAAATGACTTGTAAATGGTCTTCTCCCCGAGGCACAGGCTCAATCAAGTGCAGAGCCTGCATTAAAAGCACGTCGCGCGGACGGTAGCTTGAATTCTCTGAAAGTATCCTGTGAAATGCAGTTACGCATTCGACTTCAATATATTCATTTCCCAGTACATACGAAAAACGAGTCATTTTAATGTTTTAGGTCCTAGCCTTTTTTTTAGATGTTGGGTTCAAAATTTTCGCAGCAAGCTCTCAAACAGGGTATTATCAGTTTCATACAACGCGTCTTGTATGGGCGATAAAAGCGTTGCTAAATTTCCCGTTCGATTCCGTTAGATGGCGTCACTATCGATAATTGCTAACAATTAGACTATTTAAGCTTCAGTTAATTTCATAGTTTACTATTATTATTTTATAATAAATTTAAAATTATTCTCCATTATAAATTAATGTTTCAGTTGTTTCTTTAAAACTATGAGGTCAGTCTGCTAAGGCAACACTAGTTTTTTTTTTACAATGGTATATTACCGACCTATTTTCCATTTCATGCTCAATATTTTAAAAGATGTTTGATGCCAACTTATTGAAACACATAATAAAATTGTTATAAGACATATGACCATATGAAATAAATCCAAAATAAAGAAAATATATTAAATATGTTTGATTTTCTTATCATATTTTACTTTAATGCAATTTGAACGTAATACTTTTGCTCGACTGAATGGAATGGAACGTAAGTATTTTATTTTGACACATGTTCGGTATATTGAAATTTTCCTTCAAATCTGGTTGAGTTCGTGAATGTGAAGTTGATATTTGCAAGATATCATCATATCAGCCGAAAAGACGTGCAGTGCTGGACAAAGAGTGCGAAAGTGACCGGTCCGGCGCCACCTGCATCCAGCGGACTTCTCAAGACGTCTGAGAAATGTTGTGTCCCGAAATGTAATGTAACCCGTAACCGTAAGATTATAACCGTAAAGATCGTAAACAATGTCTCTTGCATAGACGTTCTTACGTGTTTAACATTAGAATATTAAGTATAAGAAAATAAATAGACGAAATTAACTCGCAATTTACTTTTATTTACTACCTACTCCTACACTAAACCTCTATACCTCAAAGTTATCTGATGAGATTGGGTTCATTTAGATGGAAATTAAACCTTAGGTTTAATTTTCATCTGAATTAATCCGTTCTCTCATTGTAAACCAAAACATTCTTCAATTGTACATAGCTGTATAGCTATACGTATACAGGAGCATATACATTATGTACAATAAGAACCGCAAAAAATATGTATAGGTACATACGGTGTAGTCCTATCGTATCCCACTAGATGTCGCTAGTCAGTACTGGCGACTGATGTCTCTATTCTCAGTATATATGTATACTAGCTTCTGCCCGCGACTCCGTCCGCGTGGAACTCGTTTATATCGCGCAGCCCCATACAAACTTTCACCCCCTTAAGGGATGATTTCGGGGATAAAAACTATCCTATGTCCTTCCCCGGGACTCAAACTATCTCGATACCAAATTTCATCGCAATCGGTTCAGCGGTTTAAGCGTGAAGAGGTAACAGACAGACAGACAGACACACTTTCGCATTTATAATATTAGTATGGATAGTACTCTTTGCTCTCAAACTTGAATGGTATAAAGGAGGGACCACACCGGTGCTTAACGCTGCGTATACGCGTTGACGTGTCGTATGCGTCACGTATTCTTTATACATTTTGCTGCGTTTACGGTGCGTTAGCGTATTTTGAGCAGCGGTGTGGTCGCTCCCTTAGGCAACAATACGATTCACCACTACAGCTCGGTATTCCAATTTTAAATCAAATAAAGAACCTCATACTTTGATGCTATTTTGTTTCTAGATTTTAACCATATAGAGCCAACAATATGTAGAACTGTGAAAATATAGAACACCAAAAGCTGCTTGTAGTGTTGAAATGTGTGTTTTAGTAACCCAAACAAAACCGCATAAGAAGATTCAATAGGACTTTTTTTTTAGTTCTCAATTGAATCGTTTAATTACAAAATCCAAAATATTCATCGATATTGATGCGTCATCATTATATCAGCCGAAAGACGTCCACTGCAGGACAAAGGCCTCCTCCAAAGAGTGCCATAATGACCAGTTCTGCGCCACCGGCATCCAGCGGACTCCCGCGACCTTTACCAGGCCCCGTATCTTGGTCTGCCTTATCACGCGATAACTGACAAGATAGAGCGTCCGTCACTGGCTGAGACGACGCTCTTATCTTGTCACTTATTGCGTGATAAGGCCGACCATGTCATCGGTCCACCTTGTAGGGGGTCTACCCACGCTGCGCCTTCCGGTACGTGGTCGCCACTCGAGAAGCTTTCCGCCCCAATGGCCATCATCGGTTCTACGTGCAATGTGCCCCGCCCACTGCCACTTATTGTAGTGTGTTGTGTAAGGGCTAGTTACTTACTTTACTTTACTGTGTTGTGTTAATAACTTTTAATTTGTCGAATCCGCGAGCGATAACCTCAGACCAAGAAAAAAGATAGACAGAGCATTACGAAAAACCTAGTGAAGCCGGTTTTCAACCAAGCCAAATGAGTTTAGCACACGCTCACGCTTACTTATACAAACAAAAAAATTGCTATAAACTGAATATGGGAACACTAAATAATGTGATAACTATGACGCCTCTATTTGGTTTATTAACCTTTGGTCTATGTATCAGCTTTAAATATGGAACACTAAAAACAAACATTCATAAAGTACGGAGTTCTTTATTTGAATTGGTATAGATTATGACTACAATAAATCTTATTTTTTGCTAAATGCAAATTATTCGTCGGATTCATTCGGAAATACGGAAATATAAACTATTCACAATCTATCTCTAAAATACCACACACCTCTAGCATATATTGACTCCCAGATCCGGTCTAGACTAGGTCGATTTGTGTAAGATTGTCCCCTAATATTTATTTATTTAACTATTAAAGCTAGCGTCATGTTGATAATTTTCCCGCCATCTAAACACAATTTCCGTTATGCATGTGTATTTCCAAGTCTTAATTGGCTATAGTTTTTGAAATAGAGCTGGGGACAGCACTGTATGAATAAAAGTTACTTTGGTCATATTTTACACTAGTAAGAGCTATCGTAAAAATAACTCAAAACGTGTATACAGTCTCAAAATTTTACGAGCTTCCTTACAATCCAAAAAAAATATTGCGAAACCCTTTATTACCCCTCAAACTGCCCCCTTTATTGGGGTTTACACCTTTTTGACTTTATTTATGTAATTAGGCCATACATTTCTATATCTATACCAAATTTCAGCTTCCTATGTCAAACGGTCTTCGAGAAAACTGGCTGTGACAGAAAGATCCAAGTGATCGCATAAGTGTTCCGTTGGACCAGTTTTGGTACGGAACACTAAAAATACCAAGTTTTATAAGCTGTTTTGTTGTAGAAATTTTCATATTATAATGGTAATACAGGTCTCAACCACATTTGGTATCAGTTATGACACCACAATATTATCGTCTGAAGATGTGCGACATGAGCGTATATTTGTATATAAATGGTATTTCAATAAAAAAGTACAACAAATTTAATAGTCGTCGGGTATGGTGAAATGGTAGCGGCCATGACACTTTTACTCCCAACTTCATTTTCGGTATCTCACGTCCGTCTGGAGCAGACGAATGTTTTCTTTAGAATTATTTAGTTCATTTATCATTCCAAATAGGATTAATAGATTAAATATCTATGTATTACCGATCAGTATTACATCGATTCTGATGATTATATTTCGTATTATCATAATGAGGTTGGTTACACCTGGGCCCTGTTCAACAAAGATTACAATCCGACAATTTTGTAAAAATAAGACATAATTGTAGAATTGTCAAGTAATAACCGTTTAATAAAGTTACAAAATGTAATTGTATTACAGTGACATATTTGTAAATTGTAACGCTGGTTAACCTGTTCAATATAACTTACAATTGTAAAAAAGTACCTGTCTTTTTTACCGACATTTGTCGGTGACAAATTTGTCTTGGTAAATTACAATTTACAATGAATTGTAAATTAATTTACATAAGAACAATATGGAAGGTAGAATTGATCTTCCTCGTTGCTTTAGTCTATGTCAAACAATTTATTACTAAAAAAATGGATAGTACGCTCAAATTAACTATATTGTCGCTTATTTATGAAAATAAAGATGTATTGTTTGGAAAATTTTGTGACAGACTAACCCATGACATGAAATTAAGCTAGTGGAAACAAATAACGGACAATTCTACAATATTGTAATCAGTAACTACAATTACGCGTTCAATAAACCAGTTACCTTGACAAATTTGTAAACTTTCGCCTGTCAAGTGTAATTTTTTATTGAACAAAAATATGTAAAATTGTCGCTACCGTTCGACAATTTTGTAACTTTCTGAAATTTACATATTTGTAGTTGGTCATTTATATTGAACAGTAATATGTAAAATTGTCACCTGTCATCGACAATTACAATTTGTAACGTTTATTGAACAGTGCCCTAGAACATCATACAGACAATGGTACGTATCACTGTAACAGTGACATTTCTTGGTAGATTTTATGAAATTTAATTATGGTTCTGGGTATAACTATCTTATCAGCTACGCACAGTCCTCTGGCTCATATTGAAAACTGCCTCAACAACGCTTAATACAATATTTTTAATTTCTTTATAATATATCTCTTAATATCTCTTGTACTTTTTACGTTTGCCGAATAATAATAATTTAGCAGAGTAAAAAACAGCCAGATGATTGCTTGTTCAAACGAGAACATACTCAAAGTCGATCGTCCTAGATAATCTCCCTCACACGAAACTATAGTGTTCAGAGGCTCTAGTATAAGTTTTATCGAAACAAAACGTTACAACCGCGTTAACGTTTAGCTGTCAAATCCCATACAAAATGAGGGTAAAACTCAAACGCGATCGTAACGTATTGTTTCGGTAAAACTTATACTAAACTCGACGCCGTATATAGATTCCAAAAAAACTACCCATGGGTTGCCATTAAAATGAAATAGTTTTGCATCGGTAAGTTTTTACTTTTCTAAATTATGTACGTGTTATTTATTTATACATCATTGTAAAGTTAAAATTAAATGCAACCGCCTAAATAAATAATCTTATGTAAATATGAATTTCAAAAATAGATATTTGATTGGAACTGTTTTGTAGAAGAAAAGTTCATATTACTGTGGTAATACTTCAGGTTTTAACAACATTTGGTAACTATTAATATTCTCATAATGTGCGTAAATCTTTTTGATATGGACATAGTAATATTGACAACAAATCACGTGTAGCAAAGTACTGTGTATGAATGTCTGTATGTTTGTCAGTCAATCTCGTAAAAACGGCTCAATTGACTGTGATGAATTTTGGCACATGGATAGTTTAAAACCAAACCATGAAACAGAATGTGTAGAATACTTTGTATATCTGAAGTCATTATTATGAAACATTGTAGTAGTGGTGGTTCAGGTGCTGCGGCTTTTGCCTACTTTCCAGCTTGGTTTTAGACCATCTATTGCCACATTTCCGAACAGTGGCGTGTAATAGTACATTACTGCAGAGACCAGTAAGTAAGCCATCCTGGACGACTATGATTTAGCCGGCCGAGCCGAAGGCGAGGGCCGGCTATAATACGAGGCCAGGATGGCACTTATGGTCGAAGCGTGTATAGTGCTTTTCTCAAAAATAAAACAATGTTTGAATAAAAGTTAGAATAAAAAATATATAGGTACAGTCACCAGCATTAGTATATGCCATAACAAAGGCCGTAGAAGTAAAAACTTGAATAATTTTAATTTTCAAAAAAATTTCAAATTATGTAATGGGATTTCATACTTACTTACTGGACACTTCTAAAAATTGTCCAGGATGAATCACTTTCGGATACTATCTGCACAGATGTTATGGGAACATTTCGTACTATTTTTGAGAAAATTATATTTTGTGTTAAAGTACCGTGAGAAGGAGCGAGGGGCGGCGGGGTGTGGCTCGGCGGCGCGGGCGCGCGCGCCCCGCACGTCGCCGCCACGTGCCGCGACAACTCCAACATGCTCGACAACTTTATGCCTGTTCAAACAACAATAGCATCACGGGTTGATGACCGCATATTTAACAAATAAATGTGGGACCGACAGTCGGCCAACTAGTTTTTGTTGTTATTCTGTCCAGCTACGATATGATAGTTTCTTATAAGAAATGTTACAACATAGACTTCTACCGTGTTTAGATGATATAAAAAGTGCTGTAAAATCTCAATAAATCTCTACATTTGGTGGGTTTTATTGTATATCATTAAATCGCAGTTTCAAGAAGTGACCCAGGATATATAACCATGGCAACTAGCTACAGAAAAAAGTTGATTCAGCCGGTAGTGTGGGTGCGCCACACGCGCACACTAGCAATATAGCCTTAGTATATAAACCCATGTATTACCATATTTAGGACAATAAATCGTAATCCCAACGCGAACCATTGTATTACTACGCCTATTGAATAATATATTGCCCCTGCTTGCCTATATACACATCACAATTAAGGAGGCAATTACGGGTCCAGTTCCAATATAGCCCCTGCAGCAGGTGCGTGAGTAGCCAGCTTTACATGGCGACCCTGCCTTGTGCCGTGCTGGCGGCGCGCTGCGCGAGCCAGTTTTCTACGTACACGGACAGTTAAAGTGTGAAATTAAATAAAGAAGAGTTGAGTGCGTATGTGGACTCGTAAAGAAGAATAAACCATTTTAATTAAAATAAGTGCAAAGAAAATGGACAATAATAATTGTGTGGCATTGGGCTGACTTAAATATTAAAGGTTTGTATTGTTGTCTTGAATACACTTGGTGACTAATGAGTAATGAGCACACGCGTCGACAGTGACGTCAGACTAAGACTGCTTTACCCTCAGAGCTGCGAGGCTAACGACGTGTCTGATACCCGATCAGGATCGTAGGTTTTCATTGTCAGGATAGTCGACAGTAGAAAGGGTTACCCTAATTGATACTTTGCAAATATCTGTGCGTGTGTGACAACCCTGAGTATTATTAAAATAACAGTGAGGTGCGTCGCTAATAACAATGTGTTGCAAATCAACTGGCACATCTTTTTCAACCTTTATTATCAACCTCATAGTAGGTCTTTTCTTCTAATTACCTCTTAATTTATAATGTTAACTTACCTGTACATCAACTCCGCCTCTTCAGAGGTCGGAGTAGCTAATATACTATTTATCCTACCAAGATCACTGATATTTATATTCAGTAGACACCATTTTGCGTTGCCAGTCGCCACGGCCACACTCCATGTCGATTGTAATTTGGAACTGGCAATTTAACTCGCCTAATCTACATTATAAATACTTCATACTTCTTATATTATAAATATTGAGTAATCTCCGGAACCGCTTATCTGATTTCAACAATTCTTTCATCTGCATTTATAATAGACTCTCTGGATGGTTACAGGCTATATTTTATCGCTACCGGGTCCCAACAACCAAATATCATCAATATAGCATGTTCCTACTACGTCGCAATGTCAAAACAGATTAGTTTCAAAATGTCGAAAATTACGTCTCCTTCTTTAAATACCGTACTCTTGATATGAGCAAAAGCAAATAATTTACTTTTGTAAGAAACACATCTTTTATTACTTTGTTGTATTTTAACATAAATGACCTTATGGGCGCGTGCGTGGTAAGCATGCTGGTGCTTACCCACCCTGTTTCAACTTATTACTACAAGATATTTCTTTTTTTTCTCTATATGACCGTTCGTTTCCTAACTAAATAAATAAAAAAAAATATTTCATGATTATAACGTGAAATTTTCAAAATACCAAAAACTCAGTATCTATGGAAAAATGTATACATTTCAAAATGACTTTTTAATGAACCATTAAAAAACTATAATTTATAAATAAATTGTAAATAAAATTACATGATCCGAAAATGTTTTATTTTGTTTCATGGAAAGAAACTGGTTATATTTAATCATAATCATAATCATTTAATTCGGATAAGTACTTGTCCATATTTGTTAGTAGCGTACAGAAAAACTTAATTCTAGTGTTAGTAATTACATACAATTCATTATTATTCAATTACAATTAGTTATTCATTATTTATATATTTATTATTATTAATTAAGTATGTATGTATGTGGGAAACGGAACGTAAGTGAGTGAAAGGGACAGAAAGAGTGAGATAGATATAGAATTGTAAGATGGCGGTTACCGTATAAAAGTGATTATGTAGCTCCGAGTGGTAATTACAATAAATAATTGTTAAACAACGAGGCAGTTTCACTGAGGTCCCATCCCAATCTACATTTTTGGGGGCTCGTCCGGGATGTCCTCAGAGTGAAAGAAGACGGCAAATACGACGATTACGACGTGAAAGAAGATTTTCGATGAGGCGGACAGCATAGCGTCCCATGACATGACAAACGACGATCAGAAAAATTGAAGACGAACAAACGACGACGACGCATTTTTTTCAAGACGACACGACGGATCTTTTAAGGAGATTTCTACGATTTCACGACGACAACGACGACGGTAGCGACGACGACGACATGCCTGATTCGTCTACGAGTTCGGACGGCGGTAACAAGAATGGAGGCTCAAGTTTTCTGGCGGCAGCAAACGTATTCTTCGACGGCGGTATCTCTCAGTTCGACGGCGAAGACAAGACATACACATCGACAAAGTGGTCTCAAGACATCGAGGATAACGCGGATGTGTTTGGTTGGACTCCTCAACAAAAATTGGTGATTGCGCGCAGATCCTTGTGCGGCACAGCAGGCCTATGGCTGAAGTCTGAAAAAGTCTTTAAGACTTACGAAGAGCTCAAACATGCGCTACAGAAGGAGTTTCCAGATGCTGTTAATTGTAAGGAAATGCACGAGTTAATGGCAGCGACAAAGAAGTCTAAAGATGAAAGTTGCTATCAGTATATGTTGCGTATGAAAGAATTGGGTAAAAGGGCGAAGTTTCCCGATTACGTAGCTATACAATATATAATCGACGGTATTGAAGATTTGCAAGTGAATAAGATGATTTTGCTTGGCGTAACTACGTATGGTGTGCTTAAAGAGAAATTGGCTATTTACGAGAAGATGAAGACTGATGACATGAAAAGAGAAGTACGGGTCGAGACAGCTGTAAAAAAGAAAAGCGAATCATTTCGGCGTTGCTATAATTGCGGAGACAGAAGTCATGTATCTTCGCATTGTCCTAATGGCATAAAGTGCTTCAGATGTAATGAGTATGGTCATATTGGAATTCGGTGCCCTGTGAATCAAAATAATAGCAGTGCGAAGTTCGACCGGTACGCGTCGGTAAAGCAGTCTGCGGTTGGTGCGTCTCAACTTCGTGCGGTAGGCGGCCACGGCGCTACTCCGTCGGCAAAGCAGCGCACGGCTATGTTCGGGACATCGGAAGCGGCCAATCAGAACGATCGTACGAGTGGCCATATTGGTGACATTGTCAACAAATCGTCAACTTTGTGTTTGGAAAATTCAGAGGTTATGCAGATTGTAAACAAAGACTCGAGGAAGTTTCAATGCAGTAGAAAAGACGAAAAACCAGTGAAAGTAGTGACCATAGCGCAAGATTACCGCTATAACGCGTTGATAGACTCTGGCAGTGACGTAAATCTCTTGGCTGCAGAGTTGTACGACGAAATATTTGGTGAAAAGTGTCATGTCGGCTGCGGGCTGACATTAACAGGACTTGGACGCTCACAAGTGCGATCTTTAGGCAAAGTTACGACGGAAATTACGGTGGATGGACAATGTTACGACGGTGTTACATTTCACATAATACCTAGAGACTGTATGCCTTACGATATAATTATAGGTCATGAGTTTTTGAAAGGGGTGACAGTTTTTATGAGTGACGGATGTGTGAACATATTTAAGGATGAGAGTGAGTGGTTGAATAATGTGAATTGCTTTACAGGTGAGGCAGAATCTCTGGTGGAGCATATCAAGGATCCATTAATTAAAGACGAGGTATGTCGTAGTGTGGAGAGTTATCATCCGGTTCAAGCAAAGGAGGTACCTTTACAGCTCAAGATTGTATTGAAGGATGATGTGCCTGTAGCACAACGACCACGGCGGCTGTCTTACACAGAACAGGGTATTGTAGAAGCACAAGTTGAAGAATGGCTAAAAGATGGGATAGTCAGGGTAAGTTTTTCTGAGTATGCAAGCCCTCTTGTGTTAGTCAAGAAAAAAGATGGTTCAACTCGAGTCTGTGTAGATTACCGGCAGATTAATGCCAAAATGGTGAAGGATGAGTATCCATTACCCATCATCGATGATCTGATTGACCGGCTTTCATGGGCTAAGGTTTTTAGTGTGTTAGATTTGAAAAATGGGTTCTTTCATTTAAAGGTTAGCGAGGAATCTATCCCATACACATCGTTTGTGTCGCATCATGGTCAATGGGAGTTCCTCCGAGCCCCTTTTGGACTCTCGGTCAGTCCGAAGGCATTCACGAGGTTCGTGAACATAGTGTTTAGCGAGCTGTTGGCTCAGAAAATAATGATGATCTTTATTGATGACATAATCATTCCAGCCGAAGACGAGAGACAAGCATTGCAACGACTGAAGCAGGTGCTAGCAGTAGCAGAAGAGTATGGATTGATGATTAATTGGAAGAAAGTCAAGCTGTTACAAACGGAGATCGAGTATTTGGGTCATGCTATCAAAGATGGTGAAGTGCGACCTACCACAGAGAAAATTGACGCGGTCATGAAGTTTCCAGAACCAGCTACGGGTAAGCAACTGAAAAGTTTCTTAGGGTTGACGGGATATTTTAGAAAATATATAGAAAGCTATGCTACCATAGCGAAGCCTTTAACTGACTTGCAGAAGAATGATGTACACTTTGTGTTTGACGAAGAGCAAAGGCAAGCATTTAATATATTGAAAGAGAAGTTAACAACGGATCCAGTTTTAAAGATATATGATCCTAATTTAAAGATTGAAGTGCATACTGATGCATCTAGCGTGGCTATATCAGCTGTTCTCATGCAGTATCACCCAAACACTGGTCTGCATCCAGTCCAGTATATGAGCCATAAGAATGACGATACTCAGTGTAATTATTCAAGTTATGAATTAGAGGCGTTAGCGATTATTGAGGCTATTAAGAAGTTTCGGCCCTATTTGTATGGAAAGCATTTCAAGATAGTAACCGATTCTCAAGCGTTTCAGCAAACACTGATGAAGAAAGACCTGACAGCTAAAGTGGCAAGATGGGTGATTGACCTGAACCAGTACACGTACACGGTCGAGCACAGAGCGGGAGCGAGGATGCAGCATGTCGATGCACTCAGTCGGAACCCCTATGTGTCCACTGTGACGTCACTACGCGACCAAGTTAAGATGGCACAGGATCAAGACGATGGTGTAAAAGCTATAAAAGAAGTTTTGAAGGAGAGGACATACAAGGATTACTCATTGGACGGAGATGTCTTATACAAAGGAATTAGTAAATTATTGGTTATACCAAAACATATGGAAAAGGAAATTTTAATGAGACTACATGGAAACGGCCATTTTTCAAGAAGGAAAATGAAGGAGTTGATTTTACAGGATTATTACATAAAAGACGTAGATAAGAAGATAGACGAATTTATAATTGCCTGTATACCATGCTTATTGGCTACTAGGAAGGAAGGAAAACAGGAAGGGTTCTTGAATCCCATTGACAAGAATAGTATTCCTCTGGATACCTTACACATAGACCATGTGGGTCCATTAACGGAAACCCGTAAGCAGTACAATTATATACTGACAATGATTGACGCTTTTACGAAGTTTGTGTGGTTATTTCCAACGAAGAGTACCGGAAGTGCGGAGACACTAAATAAGCTAAGGTTACATCAGCAAACATTTGGAAATCCACGAAGATTGATAACAGACAGAGGTGCTGCGTTCACTAGCCACGACTTTGAAGATTACTGTAGCGATGAGGGTATTCAGCATGTGAAAATCACCACCGGAATACCTAGAGGGAATGGACAGGTTGAGCGTGTACACAAGATAATCATCCCTATGTTAACGAAACTATGTATTGAGAATGCAGGAGTGTGGTATAAGCATGTTAGCAGAGTGCAGAGAGCGCTAAACAGCACATTCCAGAGAAGTATAAATACAACGCCTTTTAAGCTTTTAGTAGGTGCTAAGATGAGATGTAAAGATGACGTTGAGATCTTGAGATTACTCAAAGAAGAATCTGCCAGTCTGTATGACAGTGATAGAGAAGAGTTACGCAAGAAGGCTAAAGAACAGATGTTTACAGTTCAAGAAGAGAACAGAAAATATTTTAATAAAAGTAGAAAGGAGAGCCAGAAGTATATGGTGGGTGACTTGGTAGCTATTAAGAGAACTCAGTTTGGAACAGGTTTGAAACTAAAGCCGAAGTATTTAGGACCTTACAAGGTTACTAAAGTCAATGTGAATGACCGCTATGAGGTGGAGAAGGCTGACAGCTCCGCAGAAGGACCCAACCATACTAGCAGCTCCGCTGACTTCATGAAGAGATGGCCAGGTGGCGATGACATGGAATAATGTTGAGGTGACTATAACTATATTACTATGTTGCTTACAGATGATTGAATGAACGAGTTTACTTTAGTTTAAAGTTTTGTGCAAGACATTTAGTTGTCAATTAAGACTTGCTCCTTAGTATTTAAATGAAGCTGTAAATGCCCTATATATCTTTCCAATTGTGTAACGTTAAAGTTGTGTTAATTTGTTAACTACAGAGTTTAGCTAAATATGACTATAGAGTGTCATTTGTTGTATTTGAGAAGTTTAATATCATTTTAGGCAAAGGGCATAATTAAAACAAGATGTTTACGATTGTTAATTAGTTTATTCAGGACTGTACGATGATGATGGCGCATGATGATTAGTAATAGAGGATGACTGTTTGGATGGGATGTCTGTGGAACAGACATTAGTGCAGGAATGGCCGAATGTGGGAAACGGAACGTAAGTGAGTGAAAGGGACAGAAAGAGTGAGATAGATATAGAATTGTAAGATGGCGGTTACCGTATAAAAGTGATTATGTAGCTCCGAGTGGTAATTACAATAAATAATTGTTAAACAACGAGGCAGTTTCACTGAGGTCCCATCCCAATCTACATGTATTTAATGTACCCAGTCAAAATTTTAGGTATTATGAGACAGTCTTTTTGATCTTTGGGCCTCTCAACAAAAGGTATTTCTGAATTTTGGCAATTGTTGCACCTTCAGTCTTAATAATAATTCGGTATTTGAAGGAATTGATATTTTTACAAACTTTACATTTTAGATAATGGATGTGATGTGTGAACGTCATTATGACATTTTAGTATATTGAACATAAATCTGTTACAGATTTTAGTCATTTTGAAACGAATCTGTTTTGACATTGCGACGTAGTAGGAACATTTATTTATTTAATCGTATGGCGTGTATACATAAACGTTTCATGCAATAAAAATTATATTATATTATAAGTCAAGAGTACCTAAGTAAGTCCATAAGGAACATGATAGTATGATATTTGGTTGTAGTGAACCGGTAGAATTTGACCCCTCGGGTTTCCCTGCGTTGTTTGCAATAAGCGGGCAAAGCCGCGCGGGCAGCTAGAGTGATTAACACTGGCTGCAGCCATCCCTACGTGTTAGAACGTGACTTAAACATTGGTTACGCTAATTCTGGCGTCAGTTCAGTCATACATAACTCATAAATCTTATTCGAGTATTGACTGATGCCAGAATGATGGAAAATGGACACGGTTACGCTAATTCTGGCGTCAATTCAATCATAAATCTTATTCGAGTATTGACTGATGCCAGAATGATGGAAAATGGACATCACGGTTACACGATCAGTCCAGACTGACAACAGACTGATAAAATTATGACATAGTCGCCGTTTGGACACAGAACGCAACACAGTCATTTAGTCTTGTAGTCTAATATGAATATTTTAAAGAAAAAAAAGGACCTGTGCTATGATAATTATCGCTTTACTGTTAAAAAAAACGTATAAATAGAAAACGGTGGATTAGCCGCTGGCTACAAAGGAGAGATCAGTACAACAATTTTAAATACTCAAATGTCCAACTTTTTGGGCCGGGTTCAGCGCCACATCCCGATCTGTTTGATGTTATAATTTAAGGGTCCTTACGCCTACAAACGAGCGTGTTTTGCAAAATGCTTGCTTTTTCATTCAAGATTACGACGTAACTATTAGTATTTATTTAAAAACTGATAACGTACTTAAATAATCATTTCTTAAACTAGGGGCTAACATGATTCAAATTTTCATTTCCTGTTTATAAACCTAAAATAAATGAGTTTTCATGGGAGTCTTTTCCAAATTTTGCAGTGAGAAGTGTCGGTTCGGTTCTCAATTTTGCAGTAAACAAGAATCATTAGGTACATAAACGATTGAAAATCAAAGATTCATTTTAAAAAGTTGATAAAACACCTTCCAAGTTTTCTTAATTTTTTTTGGTGAAAACAGGACTACATTATATTTTTTTACCGCAAATTGTACTTTTATTTTGCCCTAAAAATAATATGATAGCAAATTATAACTTTATGTTAACCCATAAAAAAACAATCATAACTATAGGACCAACGATGCCGTAAATGTATATTTTTTCAAAAGACGCGTAAATCACGCTGCACAGACGCCGCGCGCCGAATTTTTTATTTAAAAAATGATTAAGAGGTTGAGAAATGATTATTTAATTACGTTACCAGTTTTTGAATATACACTAATAGTTACGTCATAATCTTGAATGAAAAAGGAAGCATTTTTCAAAATACGCTACCGCTTTTGCGGTGGGCGTAAGGTCTCTTAAGACGTAATAAGTCTTTTTCTATTTCGATTGGCGACGGGGCCGGGAGGAGGTAGTGCGGGCGGCGAATCTTGCAACGCGTCTTGCTCCATTGTGGCTTGGACGGTGACTGACGCGAGAATGACACAAACAGGTTACACGATCAGTCTCCTATCAGTTTTCTGTCATTCCAAATGGACTGACGAATATGATCTAAAATATTAAATTTTCATCAGTCCAGATCATCAGTGCATCAGTCCGAGTGTTACACGATAATTCTCTCGTCATTCTGACCAGAATGATGGTCTGAACTGACGCCAGAATTAGCGTGTAACCGATGTCTTATAGCTACAATCAATTGCATGGTCGCGCAACTGAATACGAGAACTACTACCAACATAAAGGTACACGATGAAACATTCTTACCTAATTTACTTTCCGCCCAGTCGAGCACAGTCCTCTCCATCTCCCTGGATGTAGTATCTCTCAACCCCTGAAACAGACCAAAACAAATGATTTCAAATTAAACAATAACCCAGCAAATCATAAAACAACAGGAATTCATAAAACTTAACATACCCCTGTTAACTACAATATAACTTTATGGCCTTAACATTAAGGTCGTGTCTAGATATTTTTGTAACTTTGGCCGTATCGATCACTTTGGAGTCGACTGTACGCTCCAGGCTGCTCGTGCCTACAGTACATTAACCCTCAACACAAACCTAGGGATGTCATTAGTTTAACCGCTCGTATGCAGATGTCAAAATTGTCCATTCAAATTATGACCGAGAATGCAAAACAATAAGTTCCAATGTTTGGCATGGATCCTCGTAAGCATATGATGGTATATCCAATAGATAATAAGGACTTTATTGAGTCCTTATTATCTTTATGGCAAATACCGTACCTTCGAAGATTCGCCCAAGTCTGGTAACTGTGGTACTTCCAACTTGATCTTTTTTCGAAGACCTGCGTAGCAATACCTGTAATATATCAAACATAACTTTAAATGTAAAAATAAGTGATCTTATCATCTGAAGTAGGTATGCAATTTTTACAAATGCTAAGCCATACAGTATTTACATTTGTAGCGTAGTGGAATCAAATAGGAAATCGGGAAAATAGACAATATTACTTATTGTACATGATATACCATACCTACACAAGTGTGGAGCAGAAAAGTAGTAGACTTTTATTTCACCATGATACATGTACCTATTTTCTTGCGTATGTACACAATTCGCATCGCATCGCTTTTATGCACTAATAGTACATTGTGAAACAAGTGAGCTATGTTGATAATTACATCAGAGGCGGGATTGTTGTGACTGTATTGAGGAGAGCCGAGGATGTAATTATCAAAGCTCACGCGTTTCGTACGTTTCTCAACACATTTGCAAGGAAGAAATCCTTATCATAAGATGAAAATTTTATAGTCTTTCTAAGTTATTTTCTTTAGTTATTGATGGCAACAGGTTTTTACTCACTTAATGTTAACGGTACATAGCCAAGAATTTCCAGTGGCGTCAATTCTACTTATCACTTTTCTATTCACCACGAGTCAACATTTTTGATAATAACCAAACACGCATTAACAATGTTAACAAATATTTCTGAAATTTCTATATATAATATTAATACAATAGTAACATTTAACACAACATTTGTCAATAGTATATTCATTCAATTAGTCTGATTTCGACAGAGCATGGCGCAACTAAGAGTCAGTTCAGTTGACATGAAAAGTCAATGTCACTTCTGGGAATCATACCCAGCGAATAGTGTTGCACTCGCATAAGCATATCATGTTCACATGACTATAATCCATATAAATGCAACCAGTCACTGTAGCCGAGCTGTAAGGGACGAGCCATTGTAGTCGAGCGGTAAGGGATGAGCCATTGTAGCCGAGTGGTAAGGGACGAGCCATTGTAGCCGACCGGTAAGGGACGAGCCATTGTAGCCGAGCGGGAAGGGACGAGCCATTGTAGCCGAGTGGTAAGGGACGAGCCATTGTAGCCGACCGGTAAGGGACGAGCCATTGTAGCCGAGCGGGAAGGGACGAGCCATTGTAGCCGAGTGGTAAGGGACGAGCCATTGTAGCCGACCGGTAAGGGACGAGCCATTGTAGCCGAGTGGTAAGGGACGAGCCATTGTAGCCGACCGGTAAGGGACGAGCCATTGTAGCCGAGCGGGAAGGGACGAGCCATTGTAGCCGAGCGGGAAGGGACGAGCTATTGAAGCCGAGCAGGAAGGGACGCGACTTTGAATCGTGGGTCGTGGGTTCGAACCCGGCTCGTATTTACCACTGGGTTTTTTGTTCAAAATATCATTAATTATTTAACAGTGGCTTTTCGGTGAAGGAAGACATCGTGAGGAAACCAGTCATTAGACTGGGAAAACTAGACCTAATTGGGATTACCCAATAAGGTCTAGTTTTCCATCTGGTGAAGCTCAGATGGACGTCGCTTTCGTAAATCTTGGGTTTAGGTGCCAAAGCGGGCCCCGGGCTCCTTTAGGGCACAACCGGGAATAACGTTATGATGATAAATGCAATCAGTCACTCGCACGAAAAGCAATAACACAATATGTATAAAGAAATGTCGGGTTAGTTAAACCATTTATCAAGAGCGGCTCGATCCAATTTAAATTATTTCAACTTTGTTGAATTTTTCTCCGCCCCAAATAGCAGAATAACTATTAACCCTTCATATGCAGATGTCAATTCTACTTCTCTTTCTTCTCTTAACTATTCAAAAGATGACCAAGACATTTGAAACTATAGGCTCAGATGCTTAGAGCTGATCCGTGTCTATGCAAACGATGGGTTAAAACAGGAAATATACATGAACATTTTTTTATATGTACATCATTTTTTTTTTTATAGAGTTACGACGTTCGCCGGGTCAGCTATATAGTAATCAGCATAGCTCACTGTGTTTGCTGTGCTAATGTATTTCGGAAGAGTATCCAAAAATGTAAATATTAGTCGCTTTGAGGCATTCAACACAAACGCTATGGGAAATAGACAAATCGCACAGCAAATATAACATACCACAGCATATGAATAAGACTAAGCTACAAGAAACCCTTCGGGTTATGGAAAATAGAGAATATGTACGAATAAAGAAAACAATACTCATTGGTCCTATAAGTTTGTAACACGCCAGTCACTTCACGGTCATGATATTATCTATAAACACTACATTTCGCTTTAGGGCACCTAAACCGCAGCTAACTATACGCGACGAGATGCAAGTCAGTTCCCAAAAAAATAGCAAAGAGATCTGTCTAATGCAAATATTTTTTTTTAAAACTTAATGATCGAGAGCATGGCGAGCACAGATGAATAAATAAATATTGGGACAATCTTACACAAATCGACCTCGTCCCAAAGTGAGGCTAGCTTGTACAGTCGCGATCAGATATATCGGAGCGGCCAAAGTGCTCACAAATATCTGAACAAGTCTCTATTGTCGACGTATTAGAGACGTGTTCCGATATTTGTGAGTACTTTGGCCGCTCCGATATATCTGATGGCGACTGTACTATGGACACGAGACGACGATATTATTATATATAATAAAATATATAAATATAATATACATGAAACATATCTAGACTCGCGGGAACAAATCGACGGGTAACAACCAAAACTCACTTGATGCAGAAAAAATATTTAAGAAATTCAACTTATTACAATAATAAATTAAGTGTTGTAATAAGGTTAAGTTTGCCTTTAGCTTTTACGTGTAATTAATGAGTTTTGGTTGTCACCCGACGAAGCATTAGTGCTCATCACACAAATAAATGCCTTAACCGGGATTCGAACCCGGACCGCCGGCTTCTTACGCTCCAACTATGTAGGTAAAGTCAACGAAAAAATTTATCAAGAGGACCGCCAATATTTGCTATTCAATCATCACTACATAGTATAGAACAAAGTCGCTTCCCGCTGTCTGTCCCTATGTATGCTTAGATATTTAAAACTACGCAACGGATTTTGACGAGGTTTTTTTTAATAGATGTGATTCAAGAGGAAAGTTTATATGTAAAATATAATTAATATAGTACCCGTGCGAAGCCGGGGCGGGTCGCTAGTTCAATATATATAGTTGCTATTATAGCTGGTGACACTATAGAGATAGGGTAGGTATGCATGAATAATTATGTACCGTTTACTTCGTATGAAAAAAAGGTAGGCGTTATATCCTATTATAAAAAAGCTGCCCAAATCCATGCTGGTATTTAGCGTAGCCAGTGTAGCCAAGTCAATTTAGGGCCAGCGCACAGTGTCGAAACCGCGAAATATTGTTTTCATAATCAAAGCCAGCTTCGCCGCTACTCAAACGCCGTAGGAATTATTAGGATAAATTATTGTTCGACAGCAAAGGGTGCCAGGACGTCCGTAGACGACGCCCCTAACATAAAAAAAATCGCTTATTGAAGACATAAAGAACAGGTATACATAACTGCGACACTCTTATTACAAGCTTTTGTTTACTTTCACCAGTTCCAGTGTTTCTAATCACAAGCTTAATTTGACCCACTTCTTAAAGTGCTGATAGGACTTGAGCATTCACTTGTAATGAGCGAATGCGAACTACAGTAAATTTCTTTCGCGGTTCTTGGCTAGCCAAGCATAATGTCCAGGGAGCGTACATTTCATGCCGATGACAGGCGTATGACGTCAAGCTACATACAGGATGGAAAAAGTTTGAAAAGGGCAACGGCATAACGAACGTTTATTTATCCGTACCCAATAATGGAAAATGTGATTAATCAATGATTAATCACTGTTATCTAATCAACATCTTCCGTTTAAGTAGATCTAATATATTGACACTTGAGACGGACATTGAAAGAACTTTATCTGACATTGTCACATCAAAGTTTACTCTTTGTCACAAATAGGAGACATGCGGAAACAACATTTCAGTTAAATTTAATAAGATCAGGAAACTTAATGCTTTGCTAGTGGCCTAGGTCGCCATGGAGGCTATAAAATTATTCTGCCAAATAAATCCATGTTTAGTTATAGATAATAAACAAATTTATTGTTCCTGCTGTCAGCAAAGTTTCCCACCAAAAGCAAGCAACATCAAATTAAATTTACAACACAAAGAACATGAGGAACATAAAGAAACACCGTTTGATTTTAACATGACCTGACCAATTTCATGATATCATCGATAGATACGTTGTTGTGGCCTATAAGTAATTAAAAATAAAATATTAGTTACTAAATATACATATGTAATATATATATATATGTTTATGTTATGTGTATGTGTAATATATATATGTTTTTTTTTTTTAAATACGTTTACGGTTACTAAGTCGTGTCACTTCGTTTTTTGAACCATCCTGTGTGTTTATATGAATACGTCATTATGACGAAACCGGCATGAAATGTACGCTCCCTGATAATGTCATATTTTCTCGAAAAAGGATAAAAAATGTAGTCAAATGGAGAAAAAATCAACGCAAAAGGTTAAATAATCACGAAGTTATAAGTGTCCAAAGTTTTAAGAAGGGGTATGTTCTGTTCTTTTTTCGCAAAACGCAACTTCATATGAAACGATGACGCTGGAAGAATGTGACGTCACAGAAGACGGCGACGTGCCGCACCCATCGTGGTCGGAGCCGCCGTCGACGCGGCCTCCCGGCAGCATCCTGTAATGTGACGTCACACTCCGTTTGCGTTTTCTCTCTCTAACAAGAAATATTAAAACGGTTGTAGCTTCGTAATTGTTTGAGATATCTGAATGATGAAATCATATTTTTTTGCCTTCTTTCTTTTGGAGTAATAATAATTTTCGACTCTTCACCCGTATTTTGATATTGTTCCACCGCCCACACCTCTCGCACGCCGTTTACTAGAGCGTGAGCTACAATTATCCTCAAAATGTTGGTAGCGATCGATGTTTGGCTCTAACGCTTGGCTCGGTTCGTTGTTCAGTTCGACGAATGCTCCATGTTATGTTACGTGTGAATGCTCGACTCTATCACAGTTTACAGTCAAATCGAGTTGAGAATATTAAAGAATTTGACAAGTAGGTAATACATTTCAGAGTTTTAATTTTAAAGTCACGTGACAATGCAATGATAGGGATGGAACGCATAAAATCCTGCCTAACCATCTTGTCAGGACTCGTTAGAATCGTCTTGATGAAATGATGAATTAATAAATGCGCCAAAAAAAATATAAGTACCTGCAAAAAAACATGTCTTGAAAAAATTGTTTGACATAAACTTGTTCTAAAACGAAATAGTGTTCAAGGCAAAATCTCAAGCAAGCGAAACAAATGTGTGGAGTATATGTAATTAATTACCTTTATATTATTGTGTTACAGCCAAGGAAATTGAAACATGTGTTTTGCGCTCTTGTCACAATGTCAATAAGGGATAAAAAAAAGTAGGTACGTACAGTTTCCTTTACCGCAAGTGGACAAAAATATTTAAGAGAGAATATAGTACATTGTGCCACTAGTACGCTAAGAGATGTTTTACAATGTCAATCGCCTATTTTGTTGAATATGACGCAAGCCGTAAGGCAAAGACCCTTCGGCATACAGCTACGATTTAAAATCACTGTTAAAAATATTTTACAGAATGATCACATTTCTTTTTAAGATCTTCAAACAATTCAATTTAAATCATTAGTTTTTATAAATAGGTTTTCAAACATCGTATTTGAGTTAAATTAAAACCTCCTTGCTTTATAACTGACATCCGTGACAGATACAATTTATCCTATGCCTGCGCATTATGAAGCCCTTTACGAGCAAGTGTGATGAAATAGTACATTACTTACCTAGGGCGGCAAAACAAAGAATGGGTCTCTCTTTATTACCGCCCATGGTTTATATAAACACGTTTATGTAAAAAATAAATAATTTCTGAGTCTAGCTTTTATTGCCAACTGTATTTTTTTTGCACAGTTGTCAACTAGTCATCAAGGAGATTCTAACGGGCCTTTACCTAACACGAAATTTTCACGAGTTGTCTTGACTACCTTCCATGTCCATCATCACTTCATCAGACCAGCTCAATGGTACTATAATACAAATTGCAAGGTTTTATTACAGACAGATAGGGCCCCCCCACATTACGTCGACGCAACGCACAATTTTGTATGAAAAACGTTCGCAAGACGCTGTAATGTGCGGGGGCCCTTACAGGGATGGGTGAAACTAAGTAAATTTTAAAATGGGACACATTACTATTTAACTGCAGGGATTAAATCCTAATTTATAATTATATGTAGTCAGTCACACACACAAGATTTGTACTTTAACAAAACCGGGTTGCACTCCGGGAGTGCCGGCAGAAGTGAAAACTCAATAACATTGTAACGGTTTTTGAATCAGGTCACGTGACATCTTACGGTGTCACCCTAAAAATGAATTTGACGCAAATTTATAAACACTTATCAATTATTTAGGAGGACGGCCCGCGGGCGCGTTGGGTGCGACGGGAGCCGCCGGCTCGGCGCGCCGACGGGGCGGCGGCAAACACAATACCAATTTGTTTTTGCCATTAACAAATATTTTTCAAAGCTTTATCTCTTTAGGAATAACGTCTAAATTCGAACTATTCGAATTTGCAAGAACACAAACGGCGGTGGCGAGTTGGCGACCAAAATATCAATTTGTTTTTGCCGTTGGTAAATATTTTTCTAAGCTTTATCTCTTTAGGAATAACGCCCAAATTCGAACTATTACAATTTTCTCAATAGCAAAACGGTGAAGGACGCTTTGGTATTATTACAAATTTATTTGCAGAATATGCTATTGCAAAAAATGTTTAATGGCTTTATACTCTTACGAATAGCGTTCAGTTTTGAATGAAGTCGAATCGGCTAGCAGCAAAAAGTGACCTCCTTCACATTTGACGTTACAAAACTCTGTCGCGTATTTAACAATTTTTCCCCATCCCAAAAAGTGCTCAGCGCCGCTAAAGAAGTTTTCACTTTAAAAAATAAGACTAATTTTATTTTAATACCTCACATTGTTAGAAAGAAACACTTTGTATGCTTAGCCGGAAATGCATGAAATTTGAACCCAAATTGCCTTTTCTTGTCTATGGAGCCCATATTTTACGATGGATATATTACCCCAAAGGTTGGGCAGCTTGAGTGTGTTATTGACCCAAGGTCTAGCGAGAATGTTTAGAAATACCAGGGGCCGTAGACAAGGTTGCAATCGACAAGCGCTAACGCTAACGCTAACGAATAAAATGTATGGGAATGACAGATGCCGACGAAACACTTTTCGTTAACATCTGTCATTCCCATACATTTTATTCTTTAGCGTTAGCGTTAGCGCTTGTCGATTGTAACCTTGTCTAGGCCCCCAGGTAGGCAATCTTAAGTCCGGCCGAGGTATTTCGTTTCCTTGGTGGGGTGTGCACTAGAGTGACAGCCTGGCTGGCAACGTTGTGTGTATCAATGTGCCTTAAACTCGCGGTGCCTTTTCCAAGCATATAAAAATATGAGAAACTTGTATTTTCTTTAAACTAAAATAAATTGTAGTGTTAGTTTTATTTTTATTTTGAATAACCTTTTATTTGGCATACAATTTTACATAAAAGTGTTCTTAGAGAGTTACACATCAGGAAAAAGAAATTGGATTACCTGGAATTGCCTCGGGTCCCTAGCCGCCGAGGGCGCACGCTGGGGTACACTTGCTTCATCACTTTGCCAAAATCTGCTGTAGAGAGTGGTTTCATATTGCTACTCATACAATGTGCTCTGTGAAAATTGATTAATATTTCATAATATTTCTTTTTTTTAGTACATGGCACATGAGGCTGATAACACTTACATGTATTCATCATACACATCCTGCTTTGGTAAGGAGACATCAGGATCAACTTCCAAATGTGTTTGTATCCAAGTCACAGTCTGCTGAAGTTCCGCTCTATCAAAACAAGTAGAAACATAATTTCATAAAATATTGGCAAAATGTAAACTAGTACTACGAGTATACCCACGGGAAGAAAGGGGGTTATGCTGTCCTTAACTGACACCCCCAGTATTATGCGACCTCAATAGGTTTGGGAATGAAATAACATCCAATTTATGTACACTTTGAGGTAGGTGCAGGATTGATGTATATTTTGACTTTTAAAAATACAGAATTGAGAGTATTAATAGTTACCTGGAACCCAATGGGTTTATGGGCTGTTTTAATGGATCATGTGGTGGGATGCCCGTAGGAAGGCGTAGGTACAAAAGAAGTCTCTCTGCGCCACTCAATGCCTCCACTCCCTCAATGAGTTGAGCTACTCGCTGTCTTCCTTCATGGCTGAAAAGTGAGGATGACAACTATTGTTACTGATGGAATTATGGAAGTGTGTGGCTATGGCTAATACAAGTCAGAATATATATATTTATAATATTATAATACATTTGTAATAATAATATTTTGTATCATAGTATAATGTTGACATATTGTAATTGGTAATTTATAATTATAAATATTATGATCAGGGATCGGAAATTCGGATGCTACTTCTAGCAAAACACCGGAAAAAGCTAAGCAGGGATGGAGTTGGCTTCTTAAAAACAATATTTTAAATATTTAAGTTCCGGAATTCCGGGATTGTATAAAGCATAACGAATCACGGGATTTTTGTCAAACGCGTTGGTAAACAGTTTTAACGACATGCAGGGTGTAACAAAAAAATAGTGGTGGTCCTTTTAAGGGCGTAATAGGTAGGCATTGTGTTATGATTACGGAATATTACGAAAAACATTTTTTTTACACGAATATTTTGTTTTATATGGTGCAGGTCGCCCCAGTCGGCCAACGCTCCATTCAAATGTAAAAAAATCGCGTAAAAAAAAAAAAAAGATGTCCCTATCAAGCAATTTTTGTATTGCCGTCCTTTTCTACCTGCTAAACATTACACTAGGACGGAAATGCAAATATACCACGTGTGTCGGTGTAGGTTGATTACCTGTTCACTTTTGTATGGATATGTACATTTGTTTTAATTTCGTTTGCAATTATTTTTAATAAAAGTACAATACAATTTTAGTTTGATGTTAACTAATACTGTACTGTTAAACGAACACACGAATTAAATTACATTTTGTAAATAGGAACAACTAAAATAGTTTATATAAATACTTTAATACGTATACACATACGTAAGTATTTAAATAAACTATTTATGTACTTTAATATGTATGTGTATTTTTTTTTCTATTGACTGCGTCATGGCGATCTGTCAGTAGACAATAAGCCATTTGTTTGTCTGACGGTTTGTCAAGTTTTGTTTTTTCTTATATTGAGGGAGCTTCCAACAGTGTGGTTCAACTCTCCATCTCTCTAGGTAAACCTCCCTCCGGGGTTGGGAATGTCACATCTCTTCAGTCTAGTGTGCTGTTGTCCTCCGTCTCCACTCAGTGCCAATGCCAGCCCATTTGTATGGTGTGCGAGTCTTTTCTGGTATCTAAGACTATACTGGCCTATTTCCTGCTTCACTGTCCGTGTTTTGTGGTCAAGATACATATACTTGATGTTGGGATGTTGAAGATATTTCTTAGTGTTTTGCTTTGAAATCGTTCTAAGATGTCGATGTTGCTGTTGCTTGCGGTGCCCCATAGTTGGATGCTATATGTCCAAATTGGCTTTAGGTGTGAGTGACGACCTGTTAGCCAGTAGATACTTCGGAGCTTACTATTGAGTTGTTTTCGCTTTGTCCAGATGTGTTTCTGCCAAGTCAGTCTTCGATCCAAGGGTAAGCCCAGATATTTGGCATGTTCTTCTTGTGATGTTTTCGTTGGGCAGGTTTCTCTTCTAAGTGTGAAAGTTACATGGGTAGACTTGCTTTGGTTTGCTTTAATTCTCCATCTCATGAACCACTTTCCTACCTGAAGGTGGGTTTGAAGTTGGGTTGAAGCCGTAGCTGGGTTGGAGTGAACCGAAAGAACAGCAGTGTCGTCGGCAAAGGTCGCAGTAGTTGTGCCCACATTAATGGGAAGGTCCGCAGTGTAGATCAGGTATAGCACTGGTCCCAGAATGCTGCCCTGAGGGACACCTGAGCGTAAGTCGTATAGGTCCGAGCATACACTGTTTTGCTTAACTTGAAAACTTCTTCTCTCAGGAAAGCGGCAGAGCAGTATAAACGATTTTCCAGACATCTGCTGATGACATCTACGGTCCGATGTACTTGTTCTATTGTGCTGTTCTTCTCGGAATCCAAACTGATGACTGGGGATTATACTGCTTAGGAGTTCTCGCATTCTGTTAAGAAGGATTTTTTCCATCAGCTTTCCAATCACCGGTAGTAGGCTTATTGGTCTGTACGAGGTCCTTCTTCGTCTTGTGGTGGCTTTCCTGGTTTAGGCACCATTACGACCTGTGGCGCTACCACGAACTTCGAAAGTCGAAGTTCGTAATACATGCATCCCTGTCACTCGACTAAGGAAGTGCGATAGAGATGGAAATACCCGAACTTCGACTTTCGAAGTTCGGGGTAGCGCCGCTGGGCAATTTTCCATTGTCCTGGGAAGTGTTCGAGTCTGATACGGGCGTTGAAGATCTTCACCAGGGTCATTATCCCTTTATGTGGTAGCCGTTTCAGTAAGGTTGAGTCAACCTGGTTGTACCCTGGTGCTTTCCCATCCTTGAGATTTCTGATTTCTCTTTGTACCTCTTTAGGAGTTACGCTTTTCAGGGGAAGACACATTTGTAACGGGGAATTAAGATACTGGTTTATCTCCGTTGTGTGTTCCTGGTCCGACTCCGAAAAAGGTTCAAAGACGGTGCTAAGATGTTCAGCAAAAGTGCTGGCATTTTCTCAATCTGATCTGGCCCACCCTCCAGAGCCGTCTCTAATTGGTGTTATTTGCGCTTTGGGTTAATTAAGGGTTTTAGTTGCTTTCCACAGAGAGTAATTGGTATCTATTGTAGGTGATAGTGTTGATAGATAGCTCTAGAGGTTATCATTAGTAAGTATTTCTATGAGGTTCGTAAGTTCTTTTGAGCATTTATTAAATAAAGCTTTGTCCCTCAGGTATCTAGTCGCGTGCCATGTTTTTCTAAGTCTTCTTTTTTCCCTTATTTTGTCTCGGATGTACCTAGGGTATATGTTGTGTTTCAGAGGTGTTCCTTTGCATGCCGGTGTTGCTTTGTTGGCGGCTCTAAGGATGATTTTGTTGAATTCCTCTACGGTGTTTTCAAGATCATCGTTCGTTAATATCTTTGAACTTAGGTTGACTTCTGCGGATCTCCCATATTCTTCCCAGTTTGTTCTTGTCATATGGTATATTCTTGTGGCGGATCTGTTAGTGTGACCTTTGTATTAATGTTGACGATTACAGGGGTGTGATCCGAGCTTAGGTCCGTGTACGTTTCCATTTTTGTGAAGTTCCTGTCAACATTTTTTGTGATAAAGTAATCCAGTCATTTTATTCCTGTTGGTCGGCCAGTATGTAGGTTTGCTATCGGAGAGCCATTCAAGTTTATATTTATGTATAGCTCGTAGAAGTTGTCTCCCTCTTGGGTTAATAAGCCGGGAGCCCCAATGCATATGTTTGGAGTTCCAGTCACCTCCGCAGATGAATCTGGGACCCAGTTTAGTAAGGAATTTCTCGAAGTCACCTTCAGTTATTGTGTGTCTGGGGGGACAGTAGATTGCAGATATTACCATTTCGGTTTTGTTGGCTGTGAGCTTGAGAGAAGTAGCCTGTATTTTCTCTGTGCGGAATTCCTCTAGGGGATAGTGCTTTATATTACTTTTGACTATAATGGCTGTTGCTTGATGGGTGGTTTGTTGTGTGCATTGTGTAATTTTTGATTGCAACATGAGATTTGGCGGTAAACCTTGTTTCTGATATCAGGGCTATATCTATGAATTCCGTTTGAAGGAAAGCTTCTAATTCGTGACGTTTTTCAGTCAAGCCGTTGGCGTTCCAAGTTAGTACTTGGAGGTTGCATCCAATCATCATTGCGACAGACTGCTGACCAGCTGGACAATGCTATTTAGCATTTTGTTCATCATCTTTTCCATTACGGTCATCATTGTCTGCTGAACCTTTTCAAGCATAGTTTCCAGTATCTGGGTGATGTTGTGAATGTCCGTGGTGTTTTCCGCTTGTTTAGTTTGTGTCTTGGTTGTTTCAGCGTATGTCCTGTTTGTGTTGTTGTCCCTTATATGGTTGTAAGAGAATTTCCTTTCGGTTTTGTCAACTTGGTTTGTTGCATGCTGGCTGTCTTTTACTTTGGGTGTGATTTTTAGGATATTTTCTTTGTATTGTTTGTAGGTCATGCAGCCTTTGTAACTAGCGGGATGTTTTTCCAGACAGTTTGCACAGATGGCATCCGTGTCTCGGCTTTTTTAGCATGTTGTGGTAGGATGTTCATCCCCACACATAATGCACCTAAATGGCCTGTGGCACTGGTTTTTGGTATGGCTGAATCTCTGGCACCTTTTGCATTGAAGGATCTCCTGGCTCTTCTTTTTATATGGTGCTTCAAATGTGACTTTCAGGTTGTACTTTATGTTGTCCTAATTTTCGGTATTCCGGGTAATCCCGGAAAGTTTATTAGTAAAATTATATAGAGTCCGCCTCCATGCTACTCAACAACAAAGCGGTGTAGGTACTGAGGCCACAGAGTAGGTACAAAAGCATCCGAATTTCCGATCCCTGATTAGGATCTAATTTGATTTGATTCACAAATTGTACTGATTACGGGGGAAAAAGTGGTGTTATTAGTATGATAGTGCTCAAATCATAGTTACAATTTCAGACAAAAAAAAAAAAAATTGTATGACTGTGAACTAGGGTATCGATATTAACTATTATAATTCATATTATTTTAGACATGTAAAATTTTATTTATTAATAAATGAGTTTGATAAAATATACAGAATTGGGCAAAAAAGCAATAGTAAAAAAGAAAGACCCATCTTGGCCACTTTTGTTAACAGTTGGATGAAAAATGCCATCATGAAAGACAAGAAGAAACTAAAAGGTATATACCTATCTGAGGACTACACAAAGGAAGTGCTGGAAATTAGGAGAGAGCTACAGGACAAACTAAAAGAAGAAAAAGAAAAAGGAAACATTGCATATATTAAATACGACAAACTCATCGTGAAAAAGCCAAACGAAAAAAGAAAACGCTCACCCACCAACTCTCCTACAAATCAACCCAACACACCGCCAAGCCAATTTGGAGCTTCAACTAGTGCCAATCCGAGGAAGGTGACCAAAGTGATACCAAAGCCAATCCCAAACTTAGATGCTGAAAAATAGCAATTAAAGGAAGGTACGAACTCACAACAAAAGCAACGAACTAACATAAATAAGCACTACGAACTGGAAAAGCAGAATTATAGCATAACGAAAATACATAACAAAATATCTATAGATCCCAACCCGGCTGGTCCCCGTGGGATATCCGACCAAAACCCTCATATGTCTAAATCTAAACTATACATATGTACCTACAACACCAGATCATTAGCAACACCAGAGAAATTGATAGAATTTAAATACGCTTTGAAAAACATAAAATTTGATATCATTGGCCTGGCCGAAGTGCGACGCAAAGGAAACTATATTGAAGAAGATGAAGACTACATCATGTGCTGCTATGGCGAAAGACAGGGCCATCTTGGGGTAGGATTTCTTGTGAAAAAAACATTTAAGAGGAACATAATCAGTTTCAATGGATTGTCAGAAAGAGTGGCAATATTGAACCTTGCATTTAACGAAAAAACAATGTCTCTGATCCAAGTACATGCCCCAACAATGGAAGCTAGCGACACGGAGATGGAATATTTTTATCAAACAATAGAAAAAGCCCAAACTATGGCTAACAAGACCCAGATCATCATTGGAGACTTCAATGCCAAAATTGGTATACCCAAACCATCAGAGAATCTAGTGGCAGGAATTCATGGAACTGGAAATAGAAATCGAAGAGGCCAACGACTAATACAATTTGCTATGGAGCAGAAGATGAAAATTATAAATACACTTTTCTACAAAAAACCCAATAGAAGGTGGACATGGGTATCTCCAAACCAAAAAACAAGAAATGAGATAGACTACATACTCACAAACAAACCTAAAAACTTCATAAACATAGAGTTTTTTAACACCCCTTTTCCGTCTGATCATAGAATGGTACGAGGAACCTATATGTCCAACGTCAGTAACAAAAAAAGCAGAACAACATTTAACACATTGCCGAAAACACCTAATAGCGAGGATGATATAAAAATGTATACGAAAAGACTAGATCAGAACATATCGCTGCTGTTACATGAGCGCCCAAGCACTGTACAAGATTACTACAACCAATTAGAGAAAAGTATAACCCATGCAACGAAGACTGAAATGTCAAGCAACAAACTAGTGAAAAGACAATGCAGTACAATAATACAGGAAGACACAAGACTCCTCATTTCCAGACGAACAGAACTATTAAACAAAAAGAACCGTACAAACAGTGAAAAAAGAGAACTAAGCAATCTATTTAAAACTTCAAATAAAGCCATTAAAAAAGACTACAACAATCACAGAGTACAAACAATAGAAAAGAATATTATATCCCACAGAAGTATGAAAAGAGCATTGAAAGAGCTTGACTCAACAAAGACCTGGATTAAAGAGCTTCACACCAACAATGGAGTAGTTAAGACAAGAGAAGACATTTTGAACTCTGCTACAAAATTTTACGAACAACTATACGAAAACCAGTCACCAAGTGGAAATTTAAGTGAAACATCAAACGAGAATACAGACATACAAAGCGAAGACACACTCATTGTCGCAAAGGACAACACCAATATCAACCCCATTGAAGAAACTGAAGTCTTGAAACAAATCAAAAGCTTAAAAAAAGAGAAGAGCCCAGGGCCAGATGGCATCCCTAACGAACTACTGAAAATGGGAGCGAACCTGCTTATCAAACCACTCACCGAACTATTCAACATGGTACTAGAAACAGGAAAAAACCCTCGTCAGTGGCAAACCTCAGACATCACAATCTTATATAAAAAGGGAGACCCTAAGGATATTGCAAATTACCGACCAATCAGCCTTTTAGCAAGCACCTACAAACTCTTCACAGCACTACTTATGAACAGAATTACAAAACAAATAGACGAATGCCAGCCCATAGAACAAGCTGGATTCAGATCAGGATTCTCAACGACAGACCATATACATACAGTAGAACAAGTACTAGAACGCTACCAAGAATTCAACAAACCCCTCTATGTGGCATTTATAGATTATACTAAGGCTTTCGATAGTGTATCTCACAGTGCGATTTGGAATTCTCTAAACCACTGTAAGGTACACCAAAAATACATAAATGTCCTAAAAAATATTTACAACAACAGTACAAGTAGAGTGAAATTAGAGGAAAGAGGAAGAGAAATTAAAATTAGTAGAGGAGTCAGACAAGGTGACCCAATATCACCAAAACTGTTCATAGCAATACTACAAAACATCTTTAACCAACTAAACTGGGATCAATTGGGCATAAAAATATTCAGTGGACGCCTAAACCATTTAAGATTTGCTGATGATCTAGTGCTACTATCGGAAAATATACAGCGCTTACAAGACATGCTAAATAGCCTCAACATAGAAAGCCGAAAAGTAGGACTAGAGATGAACTACACCAAAACAAAAATTATGACCAACAGTGTGAAATCCAAAATTCTCATAGATAACAAAGAGATAGAATATGTAGATCAATATGTATACTTAGGCAAACAAATATCATTTGGTACAGATAGCCACATAGAAGAAATAGAGCGCAGGATCGCTCTCAGCTGGAAGAAGTACTGGAGTTTCAAGGAACTTTTAAAAGGCAACTTCAATCTACGCCTCAAGAAAACAGTGATGGACACATGCATCTTACCAAGCCTTACATATGGCTGTCAAACTTGGGTTCACACCAACAAAATAAAATCAAAAATTCGGACATGTCAGAGAGCAATGGAGAGGAGCATACTGAATGTCAAAAAGAAGGACAAAATAAACTGCAAAAGCATCAGGTCACAGACAAAACTTACAGACACACTCGACTTCATACTCAAACAAAAATGGAGATGGGCTGGCCATATAGCAAGAATCACCGACAAGAGATGGACTAACGAAGCCACTAAATGGCCAGGGCCACTAGGAAAAAGACGAGTGGGTAGGCCCAAGGCAAGATGGTCTGATGACATAATAGCTGCAGCTGGACCGAACTGGATCAATAATGCTAAGGACAGAGAAAAATGGAAAGACATGGAGGAGGCCTATACCCGTCAGGGGTCCCTTATATAACCTGAAACACTTTGATAAACAATCAATCACTATATAATAAGGGAATCAATAAAGGCTTAATAATAATAATAATAATAATAATAAATGAGTTTGAGTATGAGTATGTTAGTACTCATGATCCAGAGTACGAAAAACTCCAGCATCTCAAATTCTTGAGAGAAAAGTAAAGTAAGTTAGAATAAAAAACTATATAATGTACAAATCCACCAATGTCTGGATTCTCACTTCTCAGTATGTTTCACTCCCATTTAAATGACCCCTGGATTACAACCTGTTTTTTGCTTAGTCTCATTGGAATGGTATTAAGTGAGTTTTACTGTTATCTAAAGGCCCGTCAGCTCAAAAATTATACCCTACTACTAAATTTTTGCATTCCTGGTAGACAGTATGTAATCAAAATTAAACAGTTGAATACACTGTTTCTGTATATGATAGCACTTATGATGTAGATATTGTAAGATAATTAAACATGAAGCCGTAGTCAGTAGAGCTCAACACATTAAGAAGGATGTTATGGTAAAGTCAGCTCACCTGAGTGTGTTCTCTATGAATTGCTGCATGGAAGCAATCTTTCCAGAGTCCATCCTGGGCTCTTTGCCCCTGGACGGACCAGCAGCTGGATCCGTAGCACTTGACGGTCCCGGATCTTCGCTTGACGCGGAAATACTATCTTTATCGTAAGACGCAGTTTGCGTATGTTTTGGATGATTGACATTTTCTTGATGAGGTTTCGCGTCATCCACTAGTTCTCTTTCTGATTTAACATTTTTCGCACCATCTTTAGCCCAAGGTTGAAATGGAGCTGTGCTGTCCATTTTAACCCGCGTAGGATATAAAAATATTATAACTAGTTTTCATATTGTACATTTTTCTTATCTGATAAATGCGTAACAAAACTCCATCTTGACATTTGATCAGCTGTGCGGTGAGGTGGAGCGAAGGGGGACTCAGACTGAAGACTTTTTTTTAATCTATTGAAAGTATTGACACAATGGCTTTCTGGTTCGGACTAAAATACAAACCTGAAAAGTCTCATATCATAGTATTATGTCGTGACCAAGCACCATGAAACGGCTCTAACTAAAGTATAGTTAACGAAATCGTTATCATTAACATTTTTAAAACAAAAACGAAAAACCGATTAACCCAAAACGTTTCATAATATAATTCATTATTCTCTCTCTCTCTTTTGGACTAACTTGGTAGAAAGAGACAACTGTTATGTTTTATGATCATGATATAAGATTTTCGCTTGCCCTTTATTTATTTGCCAATCTGCCTTTAATTGTAGTTAAATATCTGTTTTAACATAATAACATACTTTTTTTCTTATTATGTCTCTGACCACATATAAACTTTTTTATCTTGAGGTCGCCACTGTTTGTTGTGGCGGCAGTGGAACATATTTTGTTATTGTATTGAATTTGTATTTGTATAGGATATGGAGTTGGAGCAGTGAAATAAACGACGCTTCATGGACGCTTCTGTTGTCTGTGGTGTGGGCTGGGCGTACAGTGCAGAAAAGTTACAAGGTAGAAAAATCCGCCAACCTAACTCATTATTCCTTATACTTACAACAATCGGAATACGGAAGATTTTTCTGGATAAAGATAAGCATAGCCTATTTTTTCTTGTATTATTATTTTGTCCGATAATTGTTAGATCGAAAACGACAGTTCATGTCAAAGAATGTAGGCTTTCCGCAAAGAGTATAATAAGTATGTTAGGCTCCACTCCTACCTGGCAGGCCTAGTCTTTTCCGGCAAGTGGTTGAAGTGAAGACCTACAGTTGCACAGTGATAGCCATGAGGGTGATGAATAAGTGAAGGAGAGTGGAAATACGAAGAGTAAGTTCGAAAATTCACTTTTTTTTTAGCTTGAAGTCGTGTTAGTTTAATGCTTTTAGAGTCTAGTTAATATGAACGGTTGTATCTTTATTGTATATTCATTAGAAGCGGTATGAGTAGTAAGCAGTATATGAGTGTATGGTGGCTTTTACACCGTTGCACCGCAAATAGGCTCTCTAAGGGCCCCCCCACATTACGGCGTCTTGCGAACGTTTTTCATACAAAATTGTGCGTTGCGTCGACGCCGCGTCGACGCAACGCACAATTTTGTATGAAAAACGTTCGCAAGACGCCGTAATGTGGGGGGGCCCTAAATTATTCGATTACTTGTAGGTTAAACTGTTCTTGCCCAGTCCTCACTGTGCTTAATGTGATCTAAACCTCCGTTTACATTAAACCTGGCTAGCTATACACGGTGCACCATGGTGTAAATAAAAACCTGTCTCTATGGTAAGATTTTTGCCATCAGTTTATAAAAAATAAGAAATATCTGGTAAGTACGGCTGATAGAAAATAATTTGTACCTATTCCCCATACTCACTGTTTGTTCAAGCACTTTACCAATTTGTTGCAGCAACCAACAGAGAAAGCTATAGATAGTATGATAGGTTTGTATTACTGTCTCATTCTAACTATAGGTGCCTCTGTCTGTGTGTTGCAATATTTCTAAAGACCTTAACTAACTATCCCAAATCGAAGTAGTTTCTTTGTCAAAGTGTGTTATTTTAAGCAGACTATGAGTACTAAATAATTCAATTTGCCAAATGGGCAATGTTGTTTTCATGGGAATGGCATTATATAAATTATTGCATACATTTTGTATGACACTGACACCTTAAATAAATAAATAAATAAATGGCCTTTATTCAGATACTTTACAATTCTTAATTAAATGATGATTGACACTATGTGTTTGTATCTGTTTGCCCTTTGGCAAAGGCCTCTCCCAACTGTCTCCATATATTTCTGCTCCGAGCTGTCCTGGTCCACAAATTGCCTGCCATTGCCCTGATCTCATCGGCCTAGGGTTTGAATGGTCTGCCTCGCTTCCATATTCTGTTGTAAGGGTACCAGCGAGTGATAGTCTTACTCCATTTGTCTGGACCTCTAATTATATGCCCTGACCATTTCCACTTTAGCTTCTTGACGGTTGTTGTAACATCTTTTAATCTGGTTTTATCTTTTATTGTGGTTGTTCTTATTCTGTCACATCTTTTCTTCCCTAACATACTCCTTTCCATTGCGTTTTGACACACCTCTAATTTTCTTGTGTGAGCTTTGGTTAGAGCCCAGGTTTGGCAACCGTATGTGAGGACTGGCAAGATACAGGTATTGAAGAGTTTTTGTTTGACAATCATACTTATTTCTGTGTTTTTCATTATTTCCTTCAGGCTCCAGTATCTTTTCCATGCTTGCCCTGTGCGTCTTTCTATCTCTTTCGTGGTTGATTCAGATGTGGATATTAGCTGTCCCAGATATACATATTCATTTACATATTTTATTATTTTGTTGTTGATGTAGATAGGCGATTCTTGCTCTCCGTTTGTCATAACTTTGGTTTTCTCTGGATTCATGACTAATCCCACCTTGCGACTTTCTCTGTCTAACTCTTCGAGCATTGTCTCTAGGTTATCCTTTGAATAGGAGAATATTATTAGGTCATCTGCGAATCTCAGGTGCGATAGATTTTCTCCATTGATCTGTATTCCCTTCTTCTCTCAGTTTAGCTGCCTGAATATCTCTTCCAGCACGGCTGTAAAAAGTTTTGGAGATACTGGGTCGCCCTGACATACTCCTCTTTCTATCTTGATTTCATCACCTTCTTTCTCTAATTTAATTGTAGCTGTACTGTTTTTATACACGTTTTTAGAATTCTAATGTACTTTATATCGATTCCTTGACTCTTAAGTGCTCTTAAGTGCTTAATAATTATTGCTTTGGACATAATATAGAAGTATGAAGTTCAGAAGTATATGTGACTCTGGTTATAGTTAGTCAGGAATAATACCAAGGACTTCATTATTCATGACTTTTCTTTTGAGACTTGAAAATTCGTAAGGTTGAATAAGCAGGACTATTAAGGGTCTCCACACAAGTTGGTTCCCCATTCAAACATAGTTTGGCTTTCCGCCTTATCTTAGGTTGGGAGGTAGTTTCCGGTGCTAGAAATGATAGATAAATATATATATATATATATAGTAGAAAAAAAATGGAGACTAAAGATGTATCAAAAACTTCTTCCGTCTCTTGTTTTTATAAAGTGAACATTTCTTAAATTCTGAATTGGGTCTTATAATATAACAATGGGATGTACCCAATCCTCTCTAGAGCTTAAATGATATCTATAATAAAGCGAGAATAGCTTCACTTGACATTATGCTTTTCATTCATTCATTATGCCAGAACTCAAGTGTCCGGTCGTTTTGTCTTCTTTAAAAGAAGTTTTGTTTAACCAGTGCACCAAATAACCAAATTCAAACAAAAATTTGTTTCACTTGCGGAAGTTCTTATTTGGAGCAGTGTTAACACTATGACGTTAACATAGATTAGACAAAACAAGAAGTATAAAATGGAGAGAGTCTATTCCTTGCCGATTGAATGTTCTATGTTGAGGGTACAGTCGCCATCAGATATATCGGAGCGGCCAAAGTGCTCACAAATATTCAGATATATTTTGGCCACTCTCACATATCAGATGGTGACATGTCTCTTATTGTCGAGGCATTAAAGATGTGTTCAGACACTTGTGAGCACTTTGGCCGATCTGATATATCTGATGGCGACCGATATATGAGATAAGAATAAAGATATGTAACTTTGGTTTGCGAAATTTTCATGAATAGAAATATTAATTTCAAAAGTCATGTCACTCATGTCTTACAAGTTTAAAAGCAAAACAGACAGTATACAGACAATACCTACAGAGTACTTGCCGTTATATTTTTTTTTGAAATGATTGAAACTTAAGGTGGTTCGGCGTGATATTTTAAGAAACTTATGTAACAAGCTATCATAGCTTGGCTTTGAATTTGCACGAAAGTCCCCCTTTCCTAGAATAAACTTCGACGTTTCGTATGGAAAGCAAACCACCTTAAGTTTCAATCATTCCAAAAAAATATATAACGACAAGTACTCTTTTGAACTTAATAAAAAAAATAAAAAAGGAGGGGTACAAATTAGATCTTAGTTCCCAGCTTGTCTCACCTGCATGGGGACCTCCTGCTATAGGAAAAATTCACGGATAGAAGGCCCAAAACAAGTAACAGAATAAGATAATAATTGCTAGCACTAGTAGCACTAAACTATTTTTTTTTTTTTTTTTTTTTTAATTTATTTATCAAAAGTACAAAACAATTAACAATGTTATGTTACTCGCCAAACTGCGATAACAGTTATTGGCGAGACCGCGCTCATTTTAACTAATGTGTTAAGTACCTATGTTAAAACTATGTTAGGTATGCTATATGAACTACATACTTATAATCTTAAACACTAAATTACACACTAAACATGATAATGCATGAACACTTCACTCCTGCACTTACAGTGCTATACTTTTACAATTAGGTGTTTATTTGTGAAAAGATTCTTTTTTACCTATGTAAGTATTAATGTAAATTTTCCAAAAATGTATTTTTTAATCTACTTTTTAATTCAACTTTGCTGCACTTTTTTTCTTCTCTTAACCAATCAGTCTCGTTATATATTTTTGGTATCATAAATATATTAGCTCTTTTGCCATAGTAGTTTTTAGCAGAATTCTGTACATATTTCTTTGCCCTTACATTTTTAGTTCTATATTTATTTTGTTTTAAAACCTTATACTCATTATTAAAATAGTTTTCTACAGCTATCACATATTGCGCCCTTTGATGTATAGGTAATATTTTACATATCTTGTATAACCTGTCATAATCGCCTCTAAGGTTATGTTTAGTTTATGTATGTACCTAAAACTAGAAATAGTCATAATAACCTGCTCTGCATCATGCCTGATCCAAAGGTCCCTATAATTGTATGCACTACTACATCATTCTCCTAGCATTATTCCTGGTAATGCCCCTAAAGGAGCCCGGGGTCCGCTTTGACATCTAATCCCAAGATTTGGCATAGGCACTAGTTTTACGAAAGCGACTGCCATCTGACCTTCCAACCCAGAGGGAAAACTAGACCTTATTGGGATTAGACCGGTTTCCTCACGAAGTTTTCCTTCACCGAAAAGCTAACGGTAAAATTCCAACATAAGTTCCGAAAAACTCATTGGTACGAGCCGGGATTGGAACCCACGATCGCCGCTTGACAGGCGCATGCCTGTACCACTAGGCTACCGTAGCTTCAATTGTATGCACTACTACATTAATATAAAAACCAATTAACGAGTGTTTTTTTTACGTTAAATAATAATGGAATATGTTATGTATGTATTCATTTATTACATTTAGTTAGCAAAATATGTATTTTTGTATGAAATAGGTTTAGATCTAATATTAGCAATAACATAAATGAAGTGAATGATCCGTTCACATGCCTCCAACGGTAAATCATTTCATAAACTATGTAACTGTTGTCATTAACACCAATTAAAGAAGTGTTTGTTTCAACAAGAAAAAAGCGACAGCTTATAATTTAAAAACCTTTTATTTACAAAATATGTATTTATGTATGAAATATGGCCTTCATGGGCAGCTGAGCCCACACACGACTCATCCCGCGGGCTTAGTCGACCGCTACTATTTATGTTGGGGGCGACTCGGACCACTCGGTCAACTCAGCCCGCGGGCATATTATGACTTACTGTTACGGATAGGTACGACGACGAGCGAAGCGAGGAGGAGTGTGTTAGGTATCTTGTGATCATTTGGTACGACGACGAGCGAAGCGAGGAGGAGTGTAGGTTAAAATCCTACTGCCTTTGTAACCACCGTGGGCTGAGTAGACCCCTTGGCAAATTAATGGGCCGAGTCGCCCCCGACAAAATAAAAGGTGTCAATTGAGCCCGCGGGATGAGCCGTGTGTGGGCTCAGTTGCCCATGAAGGGAAATATGTTTAGATCCCATATTAGCAATAATAGAAACAAACTGAAGAATGATCCATGCACATGCCTCCAACAGTAAATCATTTCATAAAATATCCGATTGCGGTCATTGTGGGCTACCCCACTTACAAAAGGTTTAGAAAACAGTTCATAATTCATAATTCATAATTTCTTTATTTGCCAGAATATGGTTACAGGGTAAGGTCTTAAAACTGAATTTGTTCATGCATATTCAACCTGCATGCAGGTGTGCAAATTTTTACAATGTCATAACAGTTTTTTTTATTTTTTTATTTTTGTAAAACATCTGTACTACATACACCAGTCGACAACCTGTATCAAATAGGATCCTTAATACTAATAGTAGCCACATATTCTCGGAGTCGTCAATTTATAACATGTCATTTCCTTATACTATATAATAATAATAATAATATCAAGTCCCTATAGTTATACCCTAGTATTATAAATATGTCAAATAATCAATTAGTTACCTATGTCAAATGCCAGATATTCGTTAACACTGTAAAAACATTTAGCCATTTTAGGCCACATCGAACATTTACTCAAGTAATAAACCAACTGTATGAAGATTAGTTTTCATTAAATTTGACCAACTTCTGCTGTTCAGATTTTTTTCTTTCCATACAATGAAATAATCCTTACATGAAACAGAGCCGCTCCGCGTCAAAAAAAAAATTGACCAACTTTATAATTTTTTAAGAACAACTCACGCTTGACCAAAAATTTTAATGAGCCAAATTTGTTTACATAAAAAAACACCTAATGTCTCCTTGGACACTTTTCCTCTATCTCCTTTAGATTCGGATTTCCCCATACTGTCCCATTTAAAAAAAACACTCTGTATAGAGGCATGTAAGCGGAAGTATATTAAATTTCTTAAATACGGGTTTACAGCTTTGCAGAAACCACGCGTTATCCAGGGCCCTAATGCACCTTTTTTGGAGTTTAAATGCTCTATCCGACTCTACGGAATTTCCCCATAGCAATATTCCATAGTTTAAGATGGAGGAGACGTAGCCATGGTACGCTGTTAGAGCTGCATCTAGTGATACAGTTTGTCTCAATCTTCTGAGTGCAAAAACAAATCGATCGAGTTTTTTGCAAACACTGTCGACATGAAGTTTCCAATTTAAATTAATGTCAATGTTAAATCCCAAAAACTTTACAATGTCAACTAATTCTACATTTAAATTGTCATAATTAATTTGTACAGACAGTGGGTTTGAATTATATGAACAGAATTGCATAGCTGTAGTTTTTGTTATGTTGAGTTTCAATTTGTTACATTCGAACCATTTAATGGCTTCTGCTAACGTAATGTTAACCTTTGATTGAAAGCTAGCGTGACAATTTCCGTCATTGTGTATAATAAGTGTAGTGTCATCCGCGAAAATAATGCAATCCTGTTTTAATTTTAGACAATATGGAAAATCGTTAATAGCTATTAAAAATAACAATGGTCCAAGTATGCTTCCTTGTGGAACGCCGGTTTTATTCACCAATCGGTCGGAACTGTAATGTTCTTTGATGACGGTGTTATTGTTTTTGCGAACAACTTTTTGAATGACTGTATATTGCGCTCTTCCCGTTAGATAACTTTGTACCCAGTCGTACGCTTTACCTCTTATTCCATACGTCTCTATTTTTTTCAAAAGGATTGAATGGTCGATACAATCAAAGGCTTTACTCAAGTCTAAATAAATAGCGACGACTGGATTTTTTCTATTTAAACATTCTGTGACTATTTTTACTATTTTTACTAAGTGCAACCCGGCTAGTGTGGTGGATTTACCTTTGCGAAACCCAAATTGTTTCGAGGTTAAGATGTCATATTTATCCAGGAACTCATGAATTCTACATGAAATAGACTTCTCAAATATTTTTGACAAAATTGGTATTATTGTTATGGGTCTATAATTACCTGGATCTGTTTTGTCCCCCTTCTTGAAGAGTGGTTTAACTATAGACAGCTTTAATTCAGTTGGAAAGACTCCATCCATAAAGGATAAGTTGATTATGTGCGATAGGGGGCGGCAGATAATATGAGCACATAATTTAAGAATCATTGTTGAGATTTCGTCGTATCCAGTTGTTCTCGTATTATTTAAGGACATGATTATTTTGTAGATTTCATGTTCGTCTGTAGGTTTCAAAAAGATCGATTGAGTATTGTGTAACGATCTCTCCAGTTTTATAACTGGTGGCCTAGATACATTTTTATTATTACTATCTGTTATATTAACCAGATAGTTGTTTAATAAGTTACATATTTCGTTGGGATCAGTGTAGCATTTATTTTCAAAAATTAAATTGTCAATATCATGTTTGTAAAAATCATTAGATAAAGTTGTTGAAATGGTTTTCCAGGTGGCTTTACATATATTTTTACTATTTTTTATGAACTTATTGTTGCATATTTGCTGTGCTTTTTGTAGGCACGATTTAAATACTCGGTTATACTGCTTATATTTTAGTTCACTTCTTACATTATTATTTATACCAGATGTCCTACATTTAAAATACAAAGTGTATTAAGAGGTAAAATAAATTGTACATAATAATTAATTCTATTTTATTAAGTTCCTTAGTTCCACTTATGGAGGTAAAAGGTCAAGGTCCGACTAATCTCTCTCTCTAGGTGTCCATCTGATCAATGTAATTCAAAAGCCCCGTTACATAAATTGTGCTAATAATATTATATTCGTTTTAATAATAAAATACCGGAATACTTATTATTTATTGAATTGAATATAATGCCTGTAATAACATAAGATTGATAGATAGCTTATGTTATTAATTTGTATGTCATCAGAGTCATCACATCATCCTCCTAGCGTTATTGCCGGTTGTCCTAAAGGAGCCCGGGATCCGCTTAAGATACATAATACCAAGATTCGGCATATTATTTATTTGAATGTAATTGTGAATATTACAAGTTGATTTTCACCCACTGGATTGATATACATTTTGGTACCAGACAACTATAATGACACTATAAAACACGTTATAACTTATTTTTAGATGCTTCATCCAAATTCTATGGTAATAAGGGAACATACCCATACAAGGGCGACACTGAAAGTCTTTAGAACTGGCCACTTGTAATAAATATAATAAAAAAATAAGTTCAAAATTTGAAAATGGAACTCTTTCTTAATATTTTTGTGTACGAATTCCACTCGATTGTCATTTGTTTTACGATTTGGCGGCAAATTGAAAATTGTGTGTACTACGTGAGCATGAATTTAACGCGAGAAAATTTTCGAGCAATGATTTTTTACGACTTTCGATGTAATTTAAGTCAACAAGAAAGTTATGATAGACTTCGATTGGCCTTTCACCATGAAGCCCCATCTCGTGCTACTATTTAAAACTGGTTTAATGAATTTAAACGTGGCCGCACTAATCTCACTGATGATCTGCGTGAGGGCCGGCCTTCTACGGCGACTACTGAAGATAACATCAGTGTTGTGCGGCGTATGATAGAGACTGACAAAAGAGTAACCTATCAGCAGATTCGTACAAGCTTAGCCATTGGTATGAGTCAAGTCCACAAAATCCTCCATGAACATTTAGCGGTGAGGAAGCTTTGTGCCCGGTGGATACCTCATAATTTGACAGAAGCCCAAAAAGTCCGTCGTGTTGATTGGTGCCGTGAAATGGGTCAAAGATTCAACGGAGGTGACTCAAATGCTGTGTTCGACGTAGTTACGGGTGACGAAAGCTGGATTTACTGTTATGATCCTGAAACTAAAAGACATGCTGAGTGGGTGTTTCCTTCCGAGGAGTTGCCTACTAAAGTGAAGAGAGGTCAAAGTGTGGGAAAAAAGATGGTGGCCTCGTTCTTCGGAAGGACTGGTCATTACGCAACAATTATTTTAGAGGATCAAAAAACAGTTACTGCGAAGTGGTACACTAACAATTGTTTACCACTTGTCTTGGAAAAAGTTCGAGAAAAACGGCCTCGCAGTAGGATCCTGCTTCACCACGACAACGCCTCATCGCACACCGCCAAGCAAACGATCGACTATTTGGCGACGGCAAACGTGGAATTACTGGGTCACCCACCTTATAGCCCCGACCTTGCACCTTGTGATTTTTATTTATTCCCAAAAATTAAAGAAAAACTTCGAGGAAAACGTTTTATGGACGCCGACGAAGCAGTGGCTGCGTTTCAAAAGGCCGTCGAAGAGACCCCTAAGGACGAGTGGGCAAAGTGATTTTCTCAGTGGTTCTATCGAATGCAGCGATGTATTGATGTGAAGGGAGGCTATTTTGAAAAGATATAATAAAAGTAATAAGTTGCTTGATTGCTCAGTTTTTGATTTTCTAAGAACTTTCAGTTTGACCCTCGTACTACGTATATGCCCACCCGTAGTATATGCCAAGATCGTCATTTTGTTTAAGTTCATACAGTTCGTTTCCGCTCGCTGGGGTCGCAGTGCTAACCTAACCTGCTTTACTACTAGCGGTTCGCTTCCGACTTACTGTTAGCAGGTTTCTAATGGTGAATTATCTGTGTTTTGATGCCAAAAATAATAGTAATAATAAATCTAGGGTGCTAAAAATTATTAATTTGTTTTTTTTTTTATAAAATATAACATGTGTTTTTATGGTATTTGGATGAAATCTTAACTATCGCTTCAGATTGGTGCTAATTTAGTGTTTTGGGGCCATATTACAACATATAGTATCAAAATAACTGTTCAGTTTCGCCATTCTCCTCGCCTCATTCTTAATTTTAGGATATATTTTAATTATAACGTGGCAACTCACTAGCCTTAGAAGTTATTTTAACTGTTGTGTTGGTCACACCATTTACCCCCACTCCTAACTGTTAGCTTTCGAATCCCGAACAGAAAACACCCTTTTGTAGCTGTCGTTGAGAAATAGTAAAATTTAAGGTCACCACTAGCTGTAGTATTAGTAGATTTGTGTCTAGTATCAGTGAAGTGAGTTTGGAGGCTGCCGCAGGCTTTTGGACGTAATCTGAGGCTAAGTAGCTGACACCGGAGGTAAGAGTTAAGAGTAAACTTGGTTCAGGTGAACTGGAGACTTCAACCGACGGTGCTCTGCTTGCGACGCCAAAGATCCTGTGTTCTACAGCTCCAACAGACCAGGTATGACCGACGAACCACTGTTTTGTTATTCATTTTAAATATACTTGAAACACTTAGATTCTCCCAACAATATTCTAGTTTCGCCCGCGACCCGCATATTTCTCGTTCTCGCTTACAGTCCGCTATTGTCGTTAATCTCACATTTTGGCCCTTCGAACCGAATATTTTGATAAGTGACCTTTGGTTTTGTCGTTTCGCAAGTCACTTGTTGAAAGTTCGTGTCTTTGTTTTCGTTCGAACTAATAAAATAATTGAGGGTAACTTTTGCAAATTAATTTAGGGTAAGCAAAAATATTGGTAAAGTCTAGTGGTCCCCTTAAAACTATTTCGTTCATTTCATTCGTTTGAGTGACACTTCTACTGGCAACATTGGAAGTTGCATCAGTCAGCTGTCAGTTGTCAAATTTACTTAATTGACATTGTCGAATTATTTGTTGTTGAATTACCGGTGTTCGGTTTTAAATAGTTAATTTGTTTTCGTGTTCGGACATTGTTTAGTTGAGTGTCTTGTTTAGTACAGTTTAATTAAAATGGTTGATCGTCAGTCGCCGTCAGAGTGCGCAGACCCGTTGTTAGTGGCTCGGGATTACGCAATTATGCGTCTAGAATGTATACTGATGCTATCGGACACTGACATAGGCTTTGTTGAAGAAGCTGAAATCGGTGCAATTGCGCAAAGTTTTCACGAGGTGCAAGTGAAGATCATCACGAGTGCTCCGCGAGGTGAGCATAGAGAGATTTTCAGCCACACAGCGATGTTCGACTCGAAGCTGCGCGAGGTTAAAGCTCGGATGAATTCCGTTACGAAGCCTAAGGTTAGTGCTATGCAACAAATGCAAACTGTTCTGCCAAAGTTGCCTAAGATAAACATTCCTGCATTCGATTCTAGAATCGAAAATTGGATTACTTTTATTCAGTTATTCAACTCGTTAGTACACAAGCGAACAGATTTGGCTCCAGTGGAAAAATTGCATTATTTGCTATCTAGTTTGCAAGGAGAAGCATATAATGTAATTAAAAATTATACAGTGACCAACGAAAACTATAAGGTAGCTTATGAGGCACTGTATAAACAGTACAATAAGATTCGACTTATCGCTACCACTTACTATGAGAAACTTGTTGCATGTGAGTCGGTTAAATCTTCTCGAGCAAGCGATCTTGAACAGGTTAATAGGACATTCAAAGAAAATCTTGCCATACTAAATAGTTTTAATCTACCGGACAAGAATTTTATGTTATTCCAACTGTTGTGGTCCAAATTAGATAGGAACACTAAGGAACAGTTTGAACTGGAACACAATTCGGATGATGTTCCAGATTTCAGTAGGCTGCAAAGTTTTATTGAGAAACGGTTTAGGGCCTTAGATGCGGCTGGTTTTAATGTGCCGAATGTCAACATATCTCAGCCAAGTACTAGCAGGGGTGGGAACAAGCCTAAGACAGTAGTAGCGGTGTCTATCCCACCATGTGTATTGTGTAGGGAGGCTCACGGTCTGACAACTTGTCCAATTTTTTTGAAATTCGACCCTAACACCCGGTTCAGGTGTGTGAAGGAGAACAAGTTGTGTATTTTGTGTCTGTCTGGTTCGCACTCAGTGAAGTCTTGCAAATCTAGGCAGCGGTGTGAACAATGTAAGTTTTCACACAACACATTATTACATTTTAATAACACAAATGTACATGCTCCGGTGACAGGTTTAGGGAAGATTCAAAATTCTGTGGATATCCCCAATCCATCGGCTATGGTAGCAAGTAAGACTATTTCTTCTACATTATTTTCGACGGCCAGGGTTATAGTCAGGGATGTCCATGATAATCTTGTTCCGGTGAGGGTTTTGTTGGACTGTGCGGCTGGATGCAGTTTTGTGACAGAGCGCTGTGCTAAGCGACTTGGTCTTAGCGTCAAGCAGGGGAGACATGCTGTTAATGGCATAGGCCAGGCAGTCGCTGAACCTGCTGGCACCCTATCGTGTGTCCTTTCACCCAGTAATGGTGGATCGAAAACACCTTTTCGTTCGAGGCTTACATGTTGCCTACAATATGTTCGGACATGCCATCCGAGCCTGTGGATATTTCGTCATGGCAACATATTAAGGACCTGGACTTAGCTGACCCGAGTCTACACATTCCAGGACCTGTCGACATGCTCTTGAGTGTCGACATTTTCGCATCATCGTTGCGTCCAGGGTTGATCCATGGTGACCCCGGCCAACCAACTGCCGTCAACACTATTTTCGGTTGGATTTTGATGGGTGGTTGCGCCACGGACATTTGTCGTTCTCGTTTTCGTCGTAACAGCTGCCATGTGGTTACGGATTCATTTTCGTTAGACGACTCAATTAAGAGATTCTGGGAGTTGGAAAATGTCAACTCTCCGAACACCGTCGTATTGTCGAAGGAGGATCAACTGTGCTAAAACTATTTTGTCGATAACTTTCGTCGCAGAGAGGAGGGTAGATTTGTCGTGCCTCTACCCTTCGCTGATCCGTCCAATAAACCTACCTTCTCGGGCTCTAGAGCTATTGCTCTCAAAAGGTTTTCGTCGCTGGAAAGGAAGTTGCAGAGTAACTCCGAATTTTCGAAAAATTACATAGCCTTCATGGAAGACTATGAAAGTGGTCGCCATCTCGAAAGATGTGATCCTCCGGAAGTGGACGTGGGACACTTCTTCTATATCCCTCATCATGGAATATTGAGACCGTTGTCGACTAGCACGCCTCTACGTGTCGTCTTTGATGCTAGTGCCCGGGACGGTCAAGGTACCTCGCTGAACGACACTCTGTTGCCAGGACAAAAGCTGCAAAACAACATCTTCCACCTGCTCCTTCGTTTTCGTTGGCATATGGTCGTTTTTACAGCAGATGTGAAGCAAATGTACCGGCAGATTTTGGTGACTCCTGAAGATGCAGAATACCAGCGCATTCTGTGGCGGCCTTCTGCCAATGGACCTGTTAGTGACTACAGGCTGCTCACTGTCACATATGGGGTTTCTTCGGCTCCTTACCAGGCTCTGCGCACCATTGCTCAGTTGGCAAAGGAATCCGCATCCAAGTGTCCCTCGGGGTCAGGCGTTTTGGATCGCGACATTTACGTCGACGATGTTGTGTCTGGTGCTCCGTCTGTCGAACAAGCTCGTGGTCTCCGGGCGGAACTATCCGCAATACTAGCGTCGGGTGGTTTCCATCTGCGGAAGTGGACGTCAAACTGTCAGGACTTCTTCGATGACATACCATCGACTGATTTGTACTCTGATGACTTTCGGGAGTTCAACTCCATTGTGACGTCTCTCTCAAGATTCTTGGTCTGTCGTGGTTGCCTCGGACAGACTATTTCACCTTTAAAGTAGTTGTTGAGGATCGTTGTTGTACCAAGCGAACCATTCTCTCGGAGATTGCTCGAATCTTCGATCCGCTGGGCCTTCTCTCTCCTGTCACGTTCTTCGCGAAATACCTTATGCAGCTGCTCTGGGTTTCGGGAATCGCGTGGGATGACGAGGCACCAGATAATATCGCAATTGAATGGCAAGCTTTTAAGGTTCAGCTGCCTTCCCTAAGCTCGGTCTTGGTCCCTCGTCGTATGGTCCGAGAGTTCACTACGCTCGAGCTGCACGGATTCTGCGACGCTTCAGAACGCGGTTTTTGCGCAGTAATATACTTGAGAACCATGGATGACAATGGAGCTTGCAATGTCCAATTGGTCTGTGCCAAGTCGAAGGTGGCACCTCTTCGTAAACTCTCGGTGCCGCGTTTGGAGTTATTGGCAGCGGTTTTGCTAGCAGATTTGGTGGCGTCTGTCGTAGATGCTTTAAGGCCTTTCCAGGTGGTTGACCAAATCTTCGCATGGATCAAGTCTTGTCCTTCCAGGTGGAAGACCTTCGTGGCTAACCGTGTAAGCCACATTCAGGACACAATCCCTCCCGATTGCTGGCGACATGTGAGGACGGCTGACTGTGGGTCTCGAGGTCTCCTGCCTGACGACTTGGTCAATCAGATCAGTTGGTGGGAAGGTCCTTCATGGCTTGTCTTGGACAAAGCTGACTGGCCAAGATCAACGTTGTCGGTCGACGCTAATATCCTTCAAGAGGAATACAGGCTGACTGTTCTTGTGACGGCTGTCAAAGAACCATTTGTCGTGAAACTGCTTGACCAATTTTCGTCGTTAATGACACTTCAGCGAGTCTTAGGATATTGTTTCCGGTTCACGCACAACGCCAAGAACCGAAAGACTCCCAGTAAGCTGCGCACCGGTCCTCTGACACCCCTCGAGATAAAACAAGCGCTCATGTTTCTCGTTCGTTTCGTTCAAGAGCGCCACTTCTCTCTAGAAATTGAGAAAATTAAAAACAACCTTTCGAACTCTCTACCTAAAAGTCTTAGGAAATTGGCTCCGTTCGTCGATGGTGCGGGTCATTTGAGGGTGGGCGGACGCCTATCACGAGCTTCTCTCGAGTTTGATGTAAAACATCCCCTGCTTTTACCTCGTGATGATCGTCTGACCTTTTTGCTCATAGATGAGTACCATCGTCGGTTTATGCACCCCGGCGTGCAAACATTGCATAACTTGCTGTCACAGCATTTCTGGGTGCTGTCTCCGAAGCGGGCCATCCATTCAGTGACGTCCAAGTGTGTGAAGTGCTTTCGTTCTCGGCCACTGGGTGCTCCTGCGCCGTTCATGGGTGACTTACCGTCGTACCGCATAAGCCAACTAAAATCGTTTTCGAGTGCCGCCGTCGATTTTGGCGGGCCTTTCGACATATCTCTTGGGCGCGGCCGAGGTAACAAAACTTACAAGGGGTACATCTGCGTCTTCGTTTGTACCTCGACCAAAGCTATCCACACCGAACTTGTGACCGAACTGTCTTCGGAGGCGTATATAGCCGCTCTCCGGCGTTTTGTCGCGCGTCGTGGTCGTTGTAGCCGCCTAGTCTCTGACCAAGGCAAAAATTTCGTTAGCGCTAACAACATTTTACAGCGCCTCTTGAAGGACGCTGCCGAGCAGCACCATCAAATTAAATTTGAATTTAACCCCCCGGGTAGTCCACACTTCTCAGGTCAGGCAGAGGCTGGAATCAAGGCTGTAAAGACTCACTTGTCGCGAGTCATCGGCTCGCAAAGACTAACTTACGAAGAGTTCTCTACAGTCTTGACGCAAGTCGAAGCCCTTCTAAATTCGAGACCACTCACCCCTCTCAGTGCAGATCCCAACGACCTGTCGGTCCTCTCTCCTGGTCATTTCCTGACCATGGAGCCGTTGTCGGTTGTGCCAGACACCAAAGTCAGTGTTGTCCAGCGTTGGAGGCTGCTACAAAAAATGCACCAAGACTTCTGGAGCAAATGGTCGAAGGAATATATGCACACCCTCCAGCAGCGCATGAAGTGGCATGACAAGCAGCCCAATATTGTGAAGGGTGCGCTCGTGCTCATCCTCAATGAGCAGGCGGGTCCTATGAAGTGGCCTCTCGGTCGCATTGTCGATACACACCCTGGGTCTGACGGAATTTGCCGTGTTGTCACGGTGCGGACGTCCACTGGACTGTACAAGTGGCCTGTGGTCAAGTGGTGCCCTCTGCCCGGTCAATAATTTATCGTTGTTATGTCGTCCCTTTTTTGTTTTGTGTACTTTCGTTCGTTTCGTCTAGGCAAAATACTAGTGTATTTTGGTGGGCGGAATGTTCAGTTTCGCCATTCTTAATTTTAGGATATATTTTAATTATAACGTGGCAACACACTAGCCTTAGAAGTTATTTTAACTGTTGTGTTGGTCACACCATTTACCCCCACTCCTAACTGTTAGCTTTCAAATCCCGAACAGAAAACACCCTTTTGTAGCTGTCGTTGAGAAATAGTAAAATTTAAGGTCACCACTAGCTGTAGTATTAGTAGATTTGTGTCTAGTATCAGTGAAGTGAATTTGGAGGCTGCCGCAGGCTTTTGGACGTAATCTGAGGCTAAGTAGCTGACACCGGAGGTAAGAGTTAAGAGTAAGCTTGGTTCAGGTGAACTGGAGACTTCAACCGACGGTGCTCTGCTTGCGACGCCAAAGATCCTGTGTTCTACAGCTCCAACAGACCAGGTATGACCGACGAACCACTGTTTTGTTATTCATTTTAAATATACTTGAAACACTTAGATTCTCCCAAAAATACCAATATTCTTGTATCGCCCGCGACCCGCATATTTCTCGTTTTCGCTTACAGTCCGCTATTGTCGTTAATCTCACAATAACTAAAATAAGTCTAAGTATTGCAAAAAATATAGGTATTCGTGTTGTTGACCTATTATTGGTAAATGATTTGTTTTTTGGGTGATCAACCGTATTATTTGGGTGCAAATTAGTATTAATTCCATTGTAAAATCATATGCATGTATGATTTTACAATGGAATTAATACTAATTTGGTATGTTTGATAATTTAGAGTAATTTTGTATCGTCACTGTAGTAGATTCTATATATTCTGGGAGATATTGCGTTGTAATTTGCTGATGTAGTAGTAAGCAGTATGTAATTAGTGTACATTTTATTTCAGTTCTAACAATGGCTGAAAATTTGGATGAAGAAGCATCTTATATAGAGAAACATGTAATCATCGGCGAAATGTCCCCTTGCTTGCCAGTAGTAAAAGAAGAGATTCTTAATTATTATGATAACGGTAATTTTACCAATATTAAATAGCCTAATAATGCTTAAATTGCTGGTATGCTGTGATAAGAAACTTAATGTATTATAATTTATAACATACCAAATAAGTAATGTTATTTTTTTTTGTTTCAGAATTTGAATCGACACCCTTTTCGGTTCAAATAAATAGAGAACCATTGCTTGAAGAACGTGAATCAAGACCTTTCCAACCTGTATGTTCAGGGTTAACTAACAACGACAATTCACAAAATATGCTTCTGCATTGCAACAAAATTATACTTGGTTCAAAACCCAACAAAGTTTCTAGCGATGAGGAGAATGTAGAACAATTGGCTAAGAGCTACCAGGAAAATAATGAAGTTTCAATAGATGAGAACTATTTTGATGAATTGGTTACATCGTATGAACCCAGTGTTGTATTGCATGATATACAATCTTATTTACACAAATCTAAAAGATTTTGTGATTATTGCAGCATTTTATTTCCAGAACCAAATGGTTATGAGAATCATGTGCAAATATTTCACAGTGAAAAATGTTCGACTGGAATGTCACGTAATGAAAGCTTAACTGAACGCCGTCAACACAAATGCACAATTTGTGCTAAACTATTCGTTGCCCCTCAAGTATTAAGAAGGCATCTAATGAATATTCATAAATTGAACAATGCCAACGTTATTCAAAATACCACGAAGGATACTAGTGCAGAAGTAATTGACGAAACCACTAAGGAGACTAATAGAAAGAGAATGAGATATGAAAATACCACAAAGGAGGTTAATGCAGCTGTAAATGAAATAACCGTTAAAAAGACGAATGCAAACGTAATTAAAAATACCGCGAAGGAGGCTTGTGCAACTGGTTTTGAGAATATCACGAAAGAAGCTAATGCAAAAGTAATTGAAAACACCATGAAAGACACTAATCCCCCTAAGATAAACCACGCATCATCAGATTTGAGTAATACATGTTTTCATTGCAAGAAATCATTTGATACACAGAAATCTCTAATCGAACACTTGTATGACATTCTTCAGATGAAACGAAAGAATACAGAAATAGTCCCAGTATTGAAGTCGGTTCTGTTTAAATGCAATAAATGCGACATCCATTTTACATCATCACTTCTCGCAGCAAACCATGCAGAGCATATGGAAATGTTAATAAATTGGAAGTGCACTATCTGCAGCAGAATATTCAAAAAGGAAGATGAACTAAGTCATGAGAGGCAACATTCAGTTTCGAACAATTTCCTGACATACAATTTGGGAGACCTAGATGTTACTAATATTTTATTCAGATGTTCAAAATGTGCTACACATTTTACCGAAAGCAACTTTCTTTATCACTATCGTGACTGTGGCTTAGAAGTTACGAAAACGGTGACCTGCAAAATTTGTAACATTTTATTGGACTACAACTTAAAAACGTTACATGAATTCGATAAACACACAGAATCGAAACCCTTTACGATCATCCAATGCGATGTAATTTCGGATAACCCAGTTAAGGCTACAGTTAATAAATCCCAAACAAGAGACAAGTTAAAAGAAGTACTTAAATCATTTAGCGAGGTAAAGATTATTGTACAAAAAATGGATTCAAATAAAATCAACAGGCTTACCAAATCTGGTACGAGCGAAGAACTCCCGAAGGTATTTCAAGACAACGAGGCATCTGGTAAATTATGGCGTACGAGATTGAGGAAAAGTAGTAATACAAGTCAGAAATATAGACTGTTACACGGTTTAAATAAAAACAGACCTGCTAACATCGCAGACCATTCGGTTATGCGAAGACGCAATTTGACATATTCCTATTGTAGAAACTGTAAATGCTTCATAACAAAGTTTAAGAAAGCTGTCCACTTCCAAGGAAGTTGCAAAAAATTGGCCAAAAAGGCATGCACTTGCGAACATTGTGGCCTAATATTAAATAAAGCGTCTATCATGACCCACAGACGTCTACATATGGAAAGAAAAGACTTGAAATTGGCGAATTTTAGGTTCTTTAACCTATTCAATGGTCGATCCATGAATCCTCCTATACCAGAATATCCAAAATGTACACACTGTGCGGTACATTTTCTAACCAAATCAATTAGAAACAGTCACATTTGCAGCGAGGTGACTTATCATACGTGCCACCTATGCGAAATGAAATTTTCTCCAGCAGCTTTAAAACTTCATATGACGTTTCACCAATATGCATCTAATCGCATAAATAGAAACACAGTAAAGAATTCGCAATCTGCAACAAGTTTGATTAAGGGAAAATGTGTTTTTGGTGAAAACATAAACAGCACAGAAAAATATACCGAGTTAACACACACAATAATATCGAAGAATTTGGAGGCAGCAACAACGTTGGAGGTAGCTACACGCGTTACTCATGAAAACGTTAGTGACACCACTGAAAATGAAAGAGAGTTACCTAATAATCCACTCGACGTGGCCGAAACGGAACTGACAGAAAACTTGAGCCAGGAGTATAAAATAAATGGTAAGACAAAGCTAGATGCGTCGTTAGTTGAAAATAAGAAAAGTCCTGTAAACGTTGCAGACCATTTGGCTTTGAGCAGACGTAATATGATGTATTCATATTGTAAAACCTGCAAATGTTTCATAACAAAGTATAAAAAATCTGCCCACGCCCAGGGGCGTTGCAACAAAATGGCGAAAATGGCATGTACATGCGAACACTGTGGCCTAGTATTAAACGACGTGTCTATCGTGACACACAGACGTTTACACGAGGAGATGAAAGACTTAAAATTGAAGAATTTTAGATTCTTTAATCTTTACACGGGACGAACCATGAATCCTCCTATACCAGAATATCCAAAATGTGGCCATTGTGCGGTACGCTTTCTAACTAAACCAGCTAGAAACAATCACATTTGCAGCGAAGTCGCGTATAAAACCTGCAATATTTGTGAAATAAAACTTTCTGAAGCTGCTTTTAACATTCATGTGACATTTCACCAATATGCATCTGATCGCAAAAAGATAGTAAAAACTAAGAATTTGGAGGCAGCAACAACTTCACATGTAGCTAAATGCGTTGCTCATGAAAACGTTAGTGACAGCACTGAAAAAGAAAGAGAGTTACCCAATAATCCACTCTACTTGGCCGAAACGGAACTGACTAGAAACATGAGCCAGGAGTATAAAACGAAGGATAAGACAAAACTAGATGCGTTGTTAGTTGAAAATAAGAAAAGACCTATAAACGTTGCAGACCATTTGCCTCTGAGCAGACGCAATATGATATATTCGTATTGTAAAACCTGTAAATGTTTCATAACAAAGTTTAAAAAATCTGTCCACGCCCAGGGGCGTTGCAACAAAATGGCCATAATTGCATGTACATGCGAACACTGTGGTCTAATATTAAACGACGTGTCTATCGTGACACACAGACGTTTACATGAGGAGAATAAAGACTTAGAATTGAGGAATTTTAGATTCTTTAATCTTTACACGGGACGAACCATGAATCCTCCTGTACCAGAATATCCAAATTGTAGCCATTGTGCGGTACAATTTCTAACCAAACCAGCTAGAAACAATCACATTTGCAGCGAAGTCGCGTATAGAACCTGCAATATTTGTGAAATAAAACTTTCTGAAGCTGCATTTAAACTGCATATGACGTTTCACCAATATCCAAGTGATCGCAAAAAGACAATAATATCGAAGAATTTGGAGGCAGCAACAACTTTGGAAGTAGCTACACGCGTTATTCATGAAAACGTTAGTGACACCACTGAAAATGAAAGAGAGTTACCTAATAATCCACTCGACGTGGCCGAAACGGAACTGACTGGAAACACGAGCCAGGAGTATAAAATGAAGGATAAGACAAAACTAGATGCGTCGTTAGTTGAAAATAATAAAAGACCTATAAACGTTGCAGACCATTTGCCTCCGAGCAGACGCAATATGATATATTCGTATTGTAAAACCTGTAAATGTTTCATAACAAAGTTTAAAAAATCTATCCACGCCCAGGGGCGTTGCAACAAAATGGCCATAATTTCATGTACATGCGAACACTGTGGTCTAATATTAAACGACGTGTCTATCGTGACACACAGACGTTTACATGAGGAGAAGAATGACTTAGAATTGAGGAATTTTAGATTCTTTAATCTTTACACGGGACGAACCATGAATCCTCCTGTACCAGAATATCCAAAATGTGGCCATTGTGCGGTACGCTTTCTAACTAAACCAGCTAGAAACAATCACATTTGCAGCGAAGTCGCGTATAGAACCTGCAATATTTGTGAAATAAATCTTTCTGAAGCTGCATTTAAACTGCATATGACGTTTCACCAATATCCAAGTGATCGCAAAAAGACAATAATATCGAAGAATTTGGAGGCAGCAACAACTTTGGAAGTAGCTACACGCGTTATTCATGAAAACGTTAGTGACACCACTGAAAATGAAAGAGAGTTACCTCATAATCCACTCGACGTGGCCGAAACGGAACTGACTGGAAACACGAGCCAGGAGTATAAAATGAAGGATAAGACAAAACTAGATGCGTCGTTAGTTGAAAATAAGAAAAGACCTATAAACGTTGCAGACCATTTGCCTCCGAGCAGACGCAATATGATATATTCGTATTGTACATCTTGTAAATGTTTCATAACAATGTTTAGAAAATCAGCCCACGCGCAGGGGCGTTGCAAGAAAATGGCGAAAAATGCATGTACATGCGAACACTGTGGTCTAATATTAAACGACGTGTCTATCGTGACACACAGACGTTTACACGAGGAGAAGAAAGACTTAAAATTGGAGAATTTTAGATTCTTTAATCTTTACACGGGAGGAACCATGAATCCTCCTATACCAGAATATCCAAATTGTAGTCATTGTGCGGTACAATTTCTAACCAAACCAGCTAGAAACAATCACATTTGCAGCGAAGTCGCGTATAGAACCTGCAATATTTGTGAAATAAAACTTTCTGAAGCTGCTTTTAAACTGCATATGAAGTTTCACCAATATCCAAGTGATCGCAAAAAGGCAATAATATCGAAGAATTTAGAGGCATCAACAACTTTGAAGGTAGCTACACGCGTTACTCATGAAAACGTTAGTGACACCTCCGAAAATGAAAGAGAGTTACCTAATAATCCACTCGACGTAGCCAAAACGGAACTGACTGGAAACATAAGCCGGGAGTATAAAGCGAATGATAAAGCAAAGCTGGGAGCGACGTTTCACCAATATGTAACTGATCGCAAAATGACAATAACATCGAATTTGGAGGTAGCTAAACGAGTTGCTCATGAAAACGTTAGTGACACCACTGAAGATGTACAAGAGTTACCAAATAATCTACTCGATGTGGCCGAAATAAAATTAACTGCAATACGAAAACGTAGAAACATTTGTCCAAAGCAAGTTGTAAATAATAAAAGACGCGTAAGCATTGCAGACTTGAGAAGACGTAATTTGACTTATTCTTATTGTGAAACCTGTAAATGCTTCGTAACAAAGTTTAGAAAAACTGCCCACGTTCAGCGACGTTGTAAGAAATTGGGAAAAACGGCATGCACGTGCGAATACTGTGGACTTATATTAAACAGCGCGTCTATCGTTACGCATAGACGACTACACATAGAAAAACAAGACTTAAAATTAAAGAATTTTAGATTTATCAACCTTTATGATGGTCGTTCCACGAATCCTCCTATACCAGATTATCCAAAATGTGACAATTGTGCGGTACATTTTCTTAACGAAAAATCAAGGAATAACCACATTTGCAATGCAGAAGCGCATCAGACGTGCAACGTTTGCGAAATTAAACTTTCTGAAGCTACTTTTAAACTTCATATGACGTTTCATCAATACGCAACTGACCGCAGTAACAGAGTAAAATCGAAGAATGCAAACTCAACAACGACTTTGGAACTTGAAAAATTCGTTACTGATGGAAACGAAACTACCACAGAGAATGATACCGAGTTAAAGAATAATCCACTCAATTTGGCTGAAATAAGACTAACTGAAATAAAGCAATGTAAAAACACGAGCCGACAATATAAGACGTATAGCGGAAGAAAGCTGGACGCGTTTCAAGCTGTAAATAATAAAAGACATAGCACAGAAAGTAATATGGAGACGATACATAATCAACTGGATGTGGCCGAAACGAAACAGACTGGGAACATAAGCCAGGAGTATAAAATGAATAATAAGACAAAACTAGATGCGTCGCTAGATGAAAATAAGAAGAAACCTGTAAACATTGCAGACCATTTAGCTCTGGGAAGACGCAATATGATATATTCGTATTGCGAAACCTGTAAATGCTTCATAACAAAGTTTAGAAAAGATGCCCACGCCCAGGGGCGTTGCAAGAAATTGACCAAACCTGCATCCACTTGCGAATACTGTGGTCTAATATTAAACGATGCGTCTATCGTGACACACAGACGACTACATGAAGAGAGGAAAGGCTTAAAATTAAAGAATTTTTGGTTCTTTAATCTTTACACTGGTCGTTCCATGAATCCTCCTGTACCTGAATATCCCAAATGCACCCGTTGTGCGGTACATTTTCTAACAAAAAAGGCTAGGAACAACCACATTTGCAGCCAACAAGCTTATCAAGCATGTCGTCTATGTGAAATTAAACTTTCTCAGGCAGCTTTTAAACTTCATATGAATTTTCACCAATACGCAACGGATCGCATTAACAGAGTAACACCTAAGAATTCGCAGTCAGCAAGGACTTTGGATATTGAAAAACGCGTTACTAATGATAAAAATTATATTAAGCCAATACGGACTCCGCCCGATTTGACCCAAATGAAACTGACTGCAGACACGAGCCAGGACTCTAAAATGAATGATAAAAATGAGCAAGATGATTTGGAGGTTAGTAAAAAAAGACACGTAACATCTAAGAATTCGCAGTCAGCAAGGACTTTGGATATTGAAAAACGCGTTACTAATGAGGACGTATCAAATAGCACAGAAAATTATATTAAGGCAATACGTACTGCGCCTGATTTGGCCGAAATTAAACTGACTGCAGACACGAGCCAGGAGTCTAAAATGAATGATAAAAATTCGCAGTCAGCAAGGACTTTGTATGTTGAAAAACGCGTTACTAATGAGGACGTATCAAATAGCACAGAAAATTATATTAAGCCATTACGTACTCCGCCCGATTCGGCCGAAACGAAACAGACTGCAGAGACGAGCCACTTGCCTAAAATGAATGATAGAAATGAGCAAGATGATTTGCAAGTTATTAAAAAAAGACACGTAAACATTATCGACCATTTGGCTTTGAGAAGACGCAATGTGACATATTCCTATTGCGAAACCTGTAAATGCTTCGTAACAAAGTTTAGTAAAGCTACCCACGTCCAGGGGCGTTGCAAGATATTAGCCAAAAATGCATGCACATGCGAACTCTGTGGCCTAATATTAAGCGACGCATCTGTGTCCGCACACAGACGTTTACATGAGGAGAGAAAAGACGTAAACTTGAAACATTTTAGATTTTTTAATCTTTACACTGGTCGATCAATGAATCCTCCTATACCAGAATATCCAAAATGCACCCAATGTGCGGTACAATTTCTAACCAAAGTAGCAACGAATAACCACATTTGCAGCGAACAATCATATCAGATGTGCCATCTTTGTGAATCAAAACTTTCTGAAGCTGCTTTTATACTTCATATGAAGTTTCACCAATATCCAAAAGATTGTTGTAAGAGAGTTACAACGATGAATTCGCAGTCAGCGACGACTTCAGATAATGAAAAGCTACTTACATGTGAAAACGTAACTACCACAGAGAATGATCCCGAGTTAATGAATAATCCACTCAATTTGGCTGAAACAAGACTAACTGGAATAAGGGAATGTAAAAACACGAGCCGACAATATAAGACCTATAGCGGAAGAAAGCTGGATGCCTTTCAAGCGGTAAATAATAAACGACTTAATTTCAAATATTCCTTTTGTGAAACCTGTAAATGCTTCATAACAAATTTCAAGAAAGATGCCCACGTTCAGAGACGCTGCAAGTACATGGCCAAAATGGCATGCACATGCGAACAGTGTGGCCTAGTATTAAATAGCGCATCTATCGTGACACACAGACGTCTACATGAGAAGATAACAGACTTAAAATTAAAGAATTTTAGATTTTTTAATCTGTACACTGGACGAACCACGAATCCGCCTATACCAGAATATCCGAAATGCACCCATTGTGCGGTACATTTTCTAACCAAAACAGCAAGGAAAGACCATGTTTGCGGCAAAGATGCATATCAAACGTGCCATCTATGTGAAATAAAACTTACTGAAGCTGCTTTCCTACTTCATATGACGTTTCATCAATATGCAACAGAACGCATTAAAAAAGTTGTATTAAAGAATTCGAAGTCTGCAATGACATTGAATATTGAGAAACCCGTAACTAATGAAGACGAATGTAAAACCACAGAAAATGAGACCGAATTAGTACGTTATCCACTCAAAGCTGCCGAAACGCCTGTGCAAAATTCTTCAGATATCTATGAAATTGTATACACATGTGGAAACTGTTCGGTTTCTGTTGATACATATGATAAAGTAGTAGACCACTGCCAAAGACATTACGAGAACAAAGATCAAGAGACTCAAACAAAAGTTTGTAATTACTGTGAATTAACAATAGATGCAGCATGTTATATGAATCATCAAAATCTACATGAAAAAGAAAAGGAACTAAAATTATTAAAGTTTGATAGTTATTATTTACCAGCAGATAATAACATGTGGGTAAAACACATTTTTAAAACGTTACCAAATGAAAAAGTTTTAGATATATTAAGGAGTTCTATCTACAGATTTGAGTGTAGAATTAAGATGGATATAATTCAACAAGGAGATCCCAATTTAACAGTTTACAAATGTGACCAATGTAGTTGTTTCATTGAACCTGGTTCATTGTTCAAGCATTCAGATAATTCTTGTTTTAAGTTGCGACATCATCCCTGCACTATTTGCGGTATACCGTTTAACTCATCCGCATCGAGGATTGACCATGAAAAAATTCACAACTGCCCTGGTATTACAACAGACTCGTACAGGATAGTGATTTTCAACCGTGAACGAGACAAGCAAATGAATCGTTCATTTTGTTTGCGTAAAAATTACGTCTTATTTCAATGCAGGAAATGTGGTGTGATTATAGATAAACTCCAAGGAGATATTCACACATGTGACGTTAGTAACGTAAAGAAGTGTCCACAGTGTGCATTGCTGCTGCATAGCAAAGACTTCGAAAAACATGTGAATACACACAAAGAATTTGTAAGTTTTAATTATTGCAATATGAAAATCGTTATTCTCGGCGATGACCATTCCCTCGAAGATCAGCGTGAAATTACTTTGAGATCAAATTTTAAAGGTGCCATATATGACTATAAAATGTACATATGTAATAAATGTGAGACTTGTGTTAAGAATGAGATTTGTATGTCTAATCACATTTGTCGTTATGGAAAGCAACGGTTGAAGTGCTTAAAATGTGCCCTTTACTTTTCCGTGGGGAGACTCAAAACGCACACAAGGTCTCATGAACAAGATCCTGATTTTGTTCGGTCAAATATGAACTTAGTCTCGTTCGATCCATGCACTTTAGACCAGAATAAAAATACGACAGCAGTGTGTAGTAAAGATTGCGAACTCTCAGATAGCAATACTGATTCCGATGCAGAAATCTTGACTGCCGATGACACAAGTATAACTAATGTAATAGAGACAGTCAGTATGATACCAGAAATCCTTGAAGAAGAAACAGTAAAGCTTTACAAGTGTACTTGTGGGTTACATTTTTTAAACGAAGATAGTATAATTCGTCATTTTGGTGTATGCCGATCAACAACCACAATATCTAAACAAACATGTTCGAAATGTGACTTACTATTTACTCCAAATGTTTTATTTACACATATGTTAGCTCACCACAGTAGAAATAGTTGTTATAAGTATAATGTAATAGAAATAGACCACACTGAAAAAAGTATGGAACAGTAGGTTTAGTTGTACTTTTATTTTATTACAGTCTGTGACACGCCCGATCGAATATCTTATTTGTTTAGCGTATAAGATACAATTCCCGCCAAACAACTTGAGCAAATGACCTTGCCTGCGCAGAGGCGAATTGTACGTGCGAGCTGCCCCCCCACTTCGTCCCGCATGTTCAAGTTGTTTGACGGGAACTATACCTTTTCTCTTTACTAGTTATTAAGTCAGTTAAATTATTTAAAAAAATGATTATTAATAATGAAAGTTCGAGGTCTTGTAAGTTGTTTATAACTTCTATTTTTAATTTAGTTGAAATAAATAATATGACTACATTTCTCGTTTTTGTTTCCCCAATTACATTCATTGGAATGCATTCACTTCTTAACTTCTTAATTCTTTGTTAACATCCAAATATTTTATTTAACACACATGGTAAGTATGTTTACTTGTTTAGCACCTTGAAATGCAGATAATTATTCACTAATAGAAACAAACTACTGCTAGCAGTTAGGTTAGATTAGAACTGCGACCCTAAGAGACACAAACTGGTAGCATTAAAGTAGGTTAGGTTAGAACTGCTAGGTACAAAACATATTTGCTACTGTATTAGATTTATAACTGATTTGAAGTTTTAAAGTGTACCTACGGAAAGTAAAACAATAGATGCTCGTTTAGTGCTTGTTATTTTTTGGGTAGATGAATTACTTAGGAAGGTAAGTAACTTAACTTAGATAGTTAGTTTATTTTAAAAAGATTATGAACTAGGTACTTACGTTTTGGATGAAAAGAAAATGAAATTTGGTTCTAGTTTTTGGTTAAGAAATTTACGTATTTAGGAACAGTTTAATTTAAAAGGCTAATGAGATGTTATTGCCTATATTTTTAAGTACTTAGCGCTTTAAATTAAAACGGGTAGATATTAGATTTCTATTTTCTGGTAATTTTAAATGTGATTTCTTAAGACGTTATTTTGTAGTTAATTTGGTTGTTCGATAAATACTAACTGCATTATAATAATGATGGCCGCTTTCATTAGATTACAATAAATTAATCAAATAATATTGCATTAGCATTTGCTACTACCTATTACGATTTCCATATTTAGATTAAGATGTCGGAAAAGAAATCATTCGTGGAGTACCTACTTAATAACATATCTAATAGGAATGTCTTAAATTATGTTTTGATGTTGCATAAGTCTAATTAATTCTTAATGATGGAATGGAGTTATTATGATAGGTTAATGACTACTATTTACAAAAATACATGTTCCCCATGCAATAATGTTATATAAACATGCTCCCAAGATGTTTATTGATGGCAGGGCCAGGATGTTACGTTCTGAATTTCATCATTCTTGCAGTCCTATTTAGACTCCATATCTGTGTATACATTTGTAACTATTGCCCCATAGTACAATTCCGTACTTAAGTTAAGCTTACGCATCAGCGTAGTAAGCACATTTGGCTGTTTTCAGATCAGTAAAAACCTTAAGTTTGTACAGCGCATTAGTAGGTAAATCTATTAAGTTTCATGATTATTTTATTGATGACATTGATGTGCTCTTTTCTAGGTAATTGTGGCAGAGGGAATCTATTACTATACTTATTGGTCACTTATCTATAAAATGTATACGTGTCATGGGGTATACAGATTAAGTGATTTCACCCCAATTTTTCAGTACAACATGTCGAAGTCATAATTGGGTGTAGCGTTCAGATGTAACAATCCGACCACATGTGCATACAATTTCTCAGTACAACTCGTTTGACATTGACAGTTGGATCAGCAGCGCAACATGCCTCCAGACGATAGCAATAAGTCAGCTTCTAATAAATTGGGGCTGACAAATCATGTCATGTATACACCCCATTACGTGTTTAATGGGATATACAGAATATACAAATTAAGTGATTTTACCCCAATTTGTCAGTACAACATGTCGAAGTCATAATTGGGTGTAGCCACAAACTATATAGAGATTGCAGCGTACAGCGGCGCTACCACGAACTTCGAAAGTCGAAGTTCGCAATACATGCATCCCTGTCTCTCGAGTATGGGAGTGCGATAGAGATGGAAATACCCGAACTTCGACTTTCGAAGTTCGTGGTAGCGCCGCAGATGTAACCATCCGACCACATGTACAGTCGACAACACAGCTAAGTGACCATCGGAAATCTAATCTGACCTTAAGTGCATTGTAATAAGGTTCTAGGTTTTCACGGTATGGTTAGTTAGGTGTGTTGCTGTGTGTACATCATGAACCTATAATTACTATGGACAGGCTATGGTAATAATAATACCACGTGCGAGCGAGCTGGTAGCATACAAATCTCGATAAGTGTGACAGACAGAGATATATCATTCGTTATCCTTGTCATAGTTCCACTTTTTTTCTATTTGGCACAACAGTTGTGGCATACAATGCTGTCAATGCTCGCGCGTGGCTGCATACGAATCCGAAATATTTAATATTATTGTGAATAAAATAGTGTCCTAAAAGTAATTTACGCACGATAAGGTATCTCGTGTTCCGTCTGTGCCAAGAAAATGGTTAATTGTTGCGTGCTTGGCTGTAAAAGCCGGTCGGAACAATGTGATGAAAATATAACCTTTCACACGTAACTAGAACATCTTTCACTTTTCTGTGCAATACGTAAAAATAGCATGGTAAAATTACATTACGCTCAAAATCTTGTAAAATTTGACGATTAAAATAGAAATAACATCATTGTTTACATTGTACAAGAGAATATTTGTTGACAAATTATTCGCCCAAATTACGTAGGTTGTTTATGGTAAGCTGCGAGAGGTGTTAGAATGTCTTCTCGATTTAGCTTCTTTGCAATCATTTTAGGGATACCAGCCAATACAACTTAAAAATACCCGATTTCTCGGGTAATTTATACTCTAACAAAATTCTCGTACTTGTTATTACATAACATTCGTATATAATGGATGGGATCTATTCTTATATACGAATATTTACTCTGTACTCATAATAAAGATAAGCTTTTATGTAGCTTGTAATCTCGGACTGTTCATCCGATTTCAAAAATTCTTTCATCTGGCTTTATTTAATCCTGCATCTGCGCCTCCGCTTGTGTTCTTTCTACTACGCGGGTGGAGAGGAGACGCGTGGACAGCTAGTAATAAGTAAAGACGATTGACGGTTTAGAATGAATCATAATTTTCTATAAGCCCTATGCTTGAAAAATTTTATGTAAAATAATATGTTTTTTTTTTCTAGGTTTCCACTAAATGAGGATGCGCGTGCGCGTAGTATTTGGGTTAAGACTACATATATATATTTGTGATCGCATTCTCGAAAACAGTTCTTACGATTTTGATGGCATTTGCAGAACAGGTCAACTCCTATCAATAAATCAATGCGTCCGGGAATGTGAAATGTACTATCAGCCAAAGTTAAATCCCTACAACTATTTGGTACCAAATAATTTACTTGAGCGGCTGGCTGATAGCCAGTGATGCGTTTCATCACAATAGCCTCTGTAGATAGGCCATCATGCTGTGAGTCCAGAAGCGAGGTAATGTGGCAATCCCCTTTTCCACAAGTGGCCTGCCGTTGCTCATCTACACCAACCATATCACAAGATCGGCGGCGCTGAAGCCGCAGCTGTTGAGCTAGGCACTCAGTCATGAGAGAAATCTGAGCACCGGGATCAATCAATGAGCGAACCACATGAACATGACCACTTGCATCCTGGACTCCGACAAGAGCAGTACCTAGCAGTCCCGTAGACATGGGCTCTACATTAAGTAGTATCGGTTTGCCATCAGCATCATAAGATGGCTGTGATGACAACATGTGTGTATTCATTGTTGTTTAAACTTTGATTTGTGCTACCGGTTGGTATGTTTTCGTTATAAGTTTGCATATCAGCTTTACGCGAGACAATGGCCCTAGTGGTACTGCTTGTCACTTCAGCTGTATGCAGTTTAGTATGATGCTTGCCCCCGCAGACCTGACAATGCGATTTGACGACATACACTTTGAGACATGATGGGGACGCAAGCAATTATAACATAAATTCTTGCTCTTGACATATGATTTTTTGTCATCAATAGAATTGAATTTTTGACAATGGTAAATAGGATGACTTCCACCACAGCAGATACAGGCTGGCTGTTGAGCCACATGTAAGGTAGTGGGGACATCGCTTGAGGTTCCTTTTGCAAGGACATTTTGAGAAGCTTCTAAAACCCTCAAATGATTTTCAAGAAAATCCAACAAGTTCTCAAAGTCGGGTAATTCATTTACTTTAAGAGTAAATTCAAATTTTGTACGCAGCTCTGTGGGCATTTTTCTTGACATGAGATGGAATAGTAAGAAACTCCATGAAACTGTATCAAACCCGAGTGCTTTGAGAGCTTGTGTATTCTCTTTTAGTGTGTTTACAAACTTCCGCAAGTTTTTGTGTATTAATGTCTGACAACTAGCAGAAAGTAAGAGCTCTAAGTGTTTTGACGCAATCAATCTCTTATTTTCATAACGTTCCTGCAGTAAAGAATAAGCAATCGTGCAATTCTCATTTGATATAGGAAGATGCCGCACCAAACTCAAAGGTTCATATTCGAGTACCGTTAACAAGTAATGAAACTTTTGTACAACACTCAACTCTGCATTGTTGTGTATCAAACTATTGTAAATAGCTATGAAATTGGGCCATTCCATGTGTGTACCCTTAAACTTAACCAACTCGATTTTAGGTAGATGGAAACGAGTGCTTTCCATACCATTTGATTTGCCGATTTGAGTTTGTGTTGTAGAACGAGCAAACAAGTCTTCATACATCGTTTTTGTAGAGTAAAACTTCTCGTAAAATGCACTATATTTTGTTTCTATATCCGATTTATTCTTATCCTCAATTACAGTCATATTACGGAGAAAGCCTCATCCATTTGATCTCGCATACGATCGGCGTCGGCATAACGCACTTTAAAAGCCCTCAATTGTTCCGGTTTCGGATTTACATTCATTAAACTGGATGCCATGTCATACAATTGACTAACAAAACTATGCGAAATATTAAATTTCACGACTGAAACTTGAGATTCCATTGTATTTTGGTTACAATTAACACGATAAGTTAGGTTAAGTGTCGATGTAAACAAACCTATACAGATAAGATTACTATGCAAGTGTCAAACTCGAGAGATGTATTTTCCTATATAATTTATTCAGATGCTTGAAAATTGGCCAACACGATTTATTGATTTTATTAGTGTGGCCAACCTTGACAATTGAATGAAATGAAGTGACAGTTGTTAAGAACAAATCACGAACGAAAATGTTGCTTGTCTGTGGCAGACAAAAATGACTTGCGAATTAATCAAAGAGTATAATAAGTATATTTATGTAAAGAGTGGCAACACCAAGAAATTACTGGTCCCACAGCTGCCTAGCAGCGAGTGGACTGAACTACTCTGACGCACGCATGCGTGCAGCGTGCACGCTTCACATACACACTAACGCACACATACATATTCAAGCACCACGCACACACGTATACAAAAGTTGTATTCTCTGTTTTGACTTTGAAGCCTACAATGCGACTATCAAAGTTAGGAAGAAAACGTTTCTAAAACATGATATAAATCACATTTTAGTTACCTAAGTACGCTTCCCTTCATACTTTGCCAGTCACATTGTAGGTTTCAAAATAATCACACAACTATGAAATGGATCTGAAAAGTGAAACATGCAACATTCATAAAAGTATTTATTCAACTTAACAAATAACAGATTATGTAACAAGAACACGAGACAAGGACGAGATTTAGCTTCAAAACTTTAGATTAAATCTCCTGGACCAGATTTAACAAATCCACGTACAGCCGATCTACACTGCATATATTACTTAACATCAAACTATTTACTGCACACATAATACCTAGATATTATTTTTATAACTAGATACTGTGGCTAAAACTATTCTTGATTTTATTTAAGTAAATATGATTTAAATGTGTTTTCATTCAATGTTTTTATAGACAATACATTGACATTTATTTACTGACTGACACGTAGGTATGTATACTTCATCTAAAACCACAAAGGCCGAACAACAAACACAATTCCATATTAATGAGATATTTGTTTATGTTCAGTTAAATAAAATTGATACTTAATAAATTCTATCTCAAAACATAAAAATATATTTTTTTCATTTAAAAATCTTAAAATTTACTGTCGTGGGTCGGCGAGTAATTCGTTTGTAGTTAAATAGCTGCTATCAGGTTTCTTCGGACGGATTGGTGGCCGTACATACCGCAGGAGGGTACGCAATATTGGGCCCAGTACGGGAACCACAGGAGTCACTGGATGATAGTCTCGCATATTACGGTAGCGTACTGTCGGAGGTCCTGCAGAGGTTCTGGGCGACGGAAGAGCCACCTACAGCTCCTAGGATTAGCCTGTTAGATGAGGAGTGCGAGACCTTCTACCAATATAACACGGTTCGCCTCCCGTCGGGCAGATTTATGACACGGTTGCCATTTCTATCGAACCGACCTCCACTGGGGAGCTCTCGCAGTACAGCGGAGAAACGGATGGTGTCGATGGAGAGGCGCATGAAACGGGACTCCAACTTCCGTCGGAAGTATGTTGAGTTCATGCGTGAGTATTTGGCTTTGGACACATGTCGGTGTCCACGGTGGACTGGCGTCGTGAGGAGCATTACCATTTCGCTCACCGCGGTCCTGAAGACACCAGACTCCAAAATACGCATTGTATTTGACGGCTCAGTGGCGACCTCTATCGGGGTGTCTCTGAATCAATGCCTGCACGCGGGCCCTAAGATGACTAGGGACATTGCAGACATTTTAACGGACTTCAGGAGACACCAGGTTGTCTTCGTTACGGACGTGAAGATGATGTTCCGCCAAACAGAGATCCATCCGGACGACCGTCGGTTCCAGCTGATATTGTGGCGAGAGAGCCCAGAAGAGCCGATGGTCACGTACGAGCTCAACACCAATACCTACGGATTAAAGCCCAGCCCTTATGTAGCGATGCGTACGCTACGAGAACTGGCGGACCAGGAACGGCTGCGCTTTCCTCGCGCGGCTGCAGTCATTGATAGGGACGTCTATGTAGACGATATTTGCACGGGCGCGGATAGTGTTGAGCAGGCGCTTGTCTTACGGGATGAATTGGTGGCGCTTAAGGCCTCCGGTGGATACGAGCTTAGGAAGTGGCTGTCGAACTGCCCAGGGGTCCTGGCAGGATTGCCAGCTGAGCACCAGCAAGACCCACACTGCTTTGAGGATCCGGATAACCCTCATGCACTGGCGATTTTGGGGGTCCAGTATCGACCGGGTCATGACGCCTTCACGTACAGCTGTGAAGCCGAATTGTTGTCGAAGACCTGGACCAAGCGTTCGGTCCTTTCGACCATCGCGCGAACGTTCGATCCAAACGGTTGGATTGCGCCGGTTACGTTCATGGCGAAATGCTTCATGCAGAAGCTCTGGTTGGCCCAATTAGGTTGGGATGATCAGCTCACGGAGGAGCTTTTACGGGAGTGGTCCTCATTTGCGACCACGTTGCCACATGTTACGGAGATTGAAATCCCGCGCAAACTACTCCCGCAGGCCAGGGTAACCCTGCACGGTTTCTGTGACGCGTCGGAGAAGGGGTACGCTGCCGCTGTCTACCTGAGAACAGGGGAGACGGCTGGTTCAGGCATCGTACGCTTGGTCATGGCCAAGAGCAAGGTTGCGCCTGTACGGACCCGTTGGACTATACCGAAGATGGAATTGGCGGGTGCAGCGCTCCTGATGCGGCTCTTGAACCATGTGGTGCAAAATTTGCGTGGTACGGTGGACTTGAATGACACGGTTTATGCATGGACTGACAGCATGATAGTATTGTGCTGGCTGCAGACTTCGGTCCACACGCTGGAGGTTTTTGTGGCCAACCGGGTGTCACAAATAAACGCCTCGGAGACTCCTCTGGTCTGGAGACATGTTCCAGGCGAGTTCAATCCGGCTGACTGCGCCTCTCGCGGCTGTCCGGCGCCTGCTTTGGTTGAACATTCTCTTTGGTGGGGTCCGCATTGGTTGGAGTTGCCACATACGGAGTGGCCATTTAATGAGTGCGGCCGGCACTTATTACCCCCAGACCTAGGTTTGCGAGTCAACTTAACCACGGTGGAGGCGGCTACGGCGGACCAGTCTCTCTTGAGAAGGTATAGCTCGTTGGGGAAGCTACTAAGGGTGACTGGTTGGATATGGCGGTTTATTTTCAACTGTCGTAAGTCTGCCGCGCAACAAAACATGTCGCGCGTTCTGGGACCTGAAGAGCAGCAACGGGCTCTCTTACATTGGGTGAAGGTCGTCCAGGCAGCTGAGTTTGAGGATGAAATTAAGATTCTGCGGACGGGTTCTGGCAGGTTGAAGGGAGGCATTGTCCGCCTTAACCCGTTCTTAGATGAGCATGGACTGCTCCGGGTGGGAGGCCGATTACGGAATGCTGACCTGCCGTACTCGGCACGACATCCTTTGGTGCTCCCCAAGAAGGGATCTTTGGTGGAGTTATTGGTATGGGACCGCCACATCAGGAATTCACACGCGGGCTGCAACGCCCTTCTGGCCATTTTGCAGCGTGAATTCTGGATCCTGTCGGCACGGAGGTTAATACGGAGCGTTGTGTTTCGGTGCTTGCCTTGTTACCGACTCAAGGCAACCATAACGCAACCACAGATGGGGGATCTTCCGCCCGACCGAGTTACGGAAGCTCGGCCGTTCAAGGGCGTAGGTACAGATTTCGCGGGGCCCTTTATCGTCAAGACTTCACGCCTTCGCAATGCGAAATCGGTTAAGGCGTACCTTTGCGTCTTCGTGTGTCTAGCGACCAAGGCCGTTCATTTGGAGCTCGTGGCCGACCTCTCTACGGAAGCCTTTTTGGCAGCATTGGATCGATTCGTGTCGCGAAGGGGACTACCTGCACTGATTCGTTCTGACTGTGGTGCCAACTTCAAGGGCGCGGACCGCTCCTTACGGGAAATTGTATCGTTTTTAGGCCAAAATGAGCGGGAGATTGGCACGAGCCTCGCCAGTCGGGGCATTTCTTGGTATTTCAGCCCCCCCGGATGCCCCCACTGGGGTGGCATTTTTGAGGCAGTAGTTAAGTCGGCCAAAACGCATTTGTATAGGGTCATCGGCTCAACGATCCTCACATTTGAGGAACTGGCTACGGTGTTTTGCAAGGTTGAGGCGGTTTTAAATTCCCGACCTCTTTGCCCGTTGAGCGCTGACCCGAATGATCTTGAGGCCCTTACGCCAGGCCATTTTCTGATTGGCCAACCCCTTAACGCCTTGCCGGAATATCCTTATACGGACGTAAAGTTGTACCGGTTGTCACGGTATCAAATGTTGCAGCAAATGACTCAAGGGTTTTGGAAGCGATGGTCGCTTGAGTATTTGCACATTCTTCAGCAACGCGTTAAGTGGACGGACAGGACGACCCCACCCTGCGTTGGAGACCTCGTACTGGTTAAGGATGCTAACCTATCACCGTTGTGTTGGCGAAGGGGGCGCATCGTTAACTTGATTACGGGTACGGATGGGTCTCCACGGATCGCAGATGTACAGGTGAGGGACTCGATCCTTAGACGCGCTGTCTCGTCACTATCCCGACTACCGGGAGTTTGAGCGGACCGACAACGGGTCGGTCCGGGGCGGGTGATTGTTTAGTATAGACAGTTAGGTTTTAATTTATATCGCCGTGCGAAAGAGAAAGCATTCGGCAAGGTGAAACAGACGTACGCGCGGCCGTCGTGACTCCCCGGGCGCATTCGGATTGCGTAAGTGGGACAGACCTACGCCGCCAGAGCGAGAGAGAGAGCGAGCGGCCGCGTGGAGACAGTTGATATGGCCGCCGAGCTGTACGGAGGTTCGGTATAATACCTTGTCGATTGTTTTTGGTTTAACTCGCACGGAGCGCCCATACGGAACGGCGCCGAGTTCTGGTGCTTAAGTGGTATACCTACCTAGTGCATGGTGTCATTAGCTTTGGACTGCAAGGAGTTGGCTGGACGGGTCCCGGTGAACGGAGAGGGTTCGGCCGCCCTAGCTCATGGCGGCAGCCTCATCGAAGACTCGCAGCAAGTACACAAACACACACGTACTCATTCACACAAACACATCCTTGCTGGCGATAATTCTGGAAGCTTGAGGAACGGGGTGAGTAGGTAGCCTTAAGTTACGTAGGGTATATTAAACTTTAGCGGCGTGCATCACGCCCAGTTGCTCTCGCCAGGAGTACTGTTTGTATGAGGGTCAGCTGATGGGCCCCTGGCTCTCCGGCTAGTCTTGGCGAGAAAACAGTTTGCTTCTGTAGTTTTCTTTCTAGTTGTAAAAAGTGAGAGATGGCAACCGATTTGGAATTACCCAGTTTATCTTCGAAGTTAGCGCGCATTGGCATTTTCACGGTGTATTTTCCATCGGGACCTCTGTGAACAGTTTTCTGGTTATTTTGAGTGATTTCTTCGTTTTCCCAAAACTTTGTAAGTTCTTTCATGTTAATTAATGTTACATGACAGTTATAAGTTTGTAGTTTGCCGCAGAGTATCCATCCCAAATGCGTTTGTTGGGCGATAGGAGCTTGTTGATCGGCCTTCAGTACACCCTCCATAATAATGTCGGCGTAAACGTCCGCCCCAAGCCTAGTTTCAAGTTTTCTAAATGCGGCCAGTTTCCTTTTTTGAAGGTGAAGTTAGGTAGACTGTTCGTTATTTTGTTGAGAATCAACGCTTCAGTTTTAAATGACTAATTGGAGTATAATGACTTGCAGGTCAGTTCTACTTTTCCTTTACAGTTGCCAGACAAGTCTCCAATTCCAGATACAGTTGCATTTAGTTTGTTTCTGGGCAGTTTTAGTAGTTGTGCTGCGTTCTGAGACAGCAAGTTCACTTGCGAACCCTGGTCTAAAAGAGCACGAAGCTTGATGAATGTTCCATCATGAGATTGAATTTGAAGTTTCACCGTGGTTAGTAGGACTTCCATATCCTTGGTAGCCAAGTGATGGTTCGATGCTTATTGAGTTGTAGTAGATGGATTAGGCTCGTAGGTATTTTTTCTATTATAAGAGTTAGTTATTTGTTTCTTCATTACGTTGTGCAACAATGAATGGTGTTTTAAGTTGCATTCCTTGCAAGTTTTATTAGATTTGCATTGTTTGTCGCCGTGACTGAACAAGCAATTTTTGCACACTTGCAGTTTCGCAACAGTGTAATTCCGCTGCGGTATGTCTAGGGCGATGAACTTCTGACATTGCATCAACACGTGTGCCTCGTTGCAAAACGGACACCACCATATGCCGTATGATATGTATTTGAGTTATTTTTGTAGAAGTTATAGTTAGTTTTTCTGACTGGGTAAGAAGCTTCCTTGTTGAAAGTTTTCACGGTTGCTGGTTTTTGCTGGATGGCGACTTCTTTTTTAGAGCGTTTCATGGTTTCGTAAGCCATGAATTTACTCTCGAGAAAGAAGAGAAAGTCGTGCAATGCCGGAACTTCCCTATGATCTTGGAGGTCTCTTACATAGTCGGTATGCGTAGTGGCGTCCAGTTTCATTGTCATTAAATGTACAATAATCGGATCCCAAGTTGATGTATCTAATAAGCCGATGTTTCTTAGTCCGCTTAGACATTCAGTTATGACGTCATGCATTCTTTTGAGATTGTAGGCGTCCGGTTGCTGAATAGTAGGTAAATTCAGCATAGTGTTCATGAAAGAAGTAAATTGCAGGCGTCGATTGTCGTACCTTTGGTTCAAAATGTCCCAGCATGAGTTGTAATTTTCGCCGTTGATAGTTAGATGCTGGACTAATCTCTCCGCCTCGCCTCGAAGCTTAGTCTTGAGATGCTGCATTTTTTGTGCTTTGTTTATGGTTGGGTTGTTATGGACGGTTTCTATGAAAAGATCCTTAAAAGAAATCCATTGGTTGTAGTTGCCTGCAAATTCGGGAATCTCAATCCTACTTCTCGATGTCTACGAACATGTTGTAGTAAGTTTCGTGCGATCCTTTAAGTACGCCATCTATTTCCCAGTGTAGTTTATCGATGTCTGACCATTTTGATTTCAATATGTTGAGATTATCCTCTAGTTCCCATTTTTCATTGCTAGAGACAGTGTCGATTTTTGACATCGCACGATCAATTGCTTTGAAGTTACATTCTTGTTTATTTAGTAGCACGATGACGTCGTCGTTCCCTTTGTCGTCCAGTAGTCCCGTCAGGTCGAATTTGATTGAACTCTTCACTGAACTTTCAGTTAGTTTATGCATAAATAATAGCATTTCCGACTTGGTGTTTTCATACATGGCCTTAGTTTTGCCGTATATGTCTTCCAGGAAGTAGTTGATGCTTTTGTCCTCGATTTCCTCTTCAAGGACTGCATGTTGGTTTTCGAAGTCCGCCCAAAGGGCGTCGAGAGTTGAAAGCCGCTTGTTTAAGTAGTCATGAGATTTTCTTGCTGCGGAATCTTTCTTGTAGTTTACACATAAAGTTTTGATTTTTTCAAAGCAGTTTTGCTGCTGTTGAAGCCGTCCAGCCATGTTGAGTTAAGTTGGATAGTCGACACGTTAGTTAAAGTTGAGCCTGGAGTTCGTTTACAGTTGAGTTTAACGTTGGTTTAACGTTTATAAGTTGCACATCAGTTGAGTTTGATGCAAGTTAATTTAAAGTTTGAGTTTGACGGCAGTTCAGTTGTGTTAAGTTAGTTAAAAGTTGTAGTTATGTACCGTAACTTTGGAAGCCTCTTCCAGAGATATCCGACGACAGTTCTTGATTTCCGCTGGTTAAGTTGCGTCCCGGCACCCTTCTTCAGTCTTCTAAGTCCGGACCGGGATGGCCGCGCAGTGGCCTTATTCGGCCACACTAGTTCGCACAGGTAAACAGTGCCCCTGCACTCTATACACGATATGTGCGCCTTCTCAATTTACTGGTGGAACCCGCTTGTGGGAAGCCAGCAAACCGAATCGCTATCGCAATAAAGTCACAGAAAACACCACATACCTGTTTACGTTCGAAGGACCATTATGTATGAGCCAGTTAGCCCAGACATTTGTTGTTGTGTTGGAGTGCGTTGAGAGAACGGAGAAGTTAAGGTATAAGTAGTTATTAAACTGATTTATTACTTTTAAGATACAAAATAGTTAGACTTATTGGCTGTTCCCTCAGTTGATGCTTATCGTATGCGAGTTATGTTTGCACTAATATAATTTACTTTATAATGTCATATTATAGCGCGGCCTAAAGTAGGTCGCAACGTAAACGGAAAAATGTGCAGTGGTGAGACTGTACAATTGTACTGACATCTATTTCCATTTTCTGTCAACAACATTAAATACAGCGATCCGCTTCGCCAGAGATGTCACTACTTTCCATACAATCAATCGGCGTGTCGCCTCTTTTCTAAGTTTCCAGCCCCTGGAATTAATATGAAATGTAATATGGAATGCTGAATTTAATTTGAAAAACTATTATGTTTAGATCAAAAATATACAGATATAATGTTCGTAAGGACCAAAATATGGGATCGAAGAAAAAGTTGAAAAAGGGAAATTGGAGGCAAACCTGGTTCCTGAATATTTGCCCCGCGCGTGCTTGATGGAATTGGACGCGAAGCTCACTCCTTTAACTTCTTCTGCCCCAGGGCGTATGATCGGCGATATAATCGCGCTGTGGGATGAATCGGCATTTGCCAATGGCTGTTATTATTAGATCCAAACAAAGTAACAAGTTTTGTACATTCTGCGTCCGGATTACCACTTGGTACTGATGACGTTAGACGTTACAGCAGCATCTCCTAACGCCTGAAGTTCCCTTTCTATCTTATTCTGTGCCTAGCTAGCTATAGTATTTGCATTCCTATTTGCGACATTTGACAGTTGTCATCCCAGTACAAATTATGTCATCATTGACGTTTATTGTACTGGGATGATGGCTGTCAAATGTCGCAAATAGGAATGCAAATACTATAACGCCTAACATAACTAAGCCGAAGGCCAGGACCGCACTATGCGGCTAGGCGCGTGCGGCTACCCGTGCGGTTGGACAAAACATATGAAACCGCAAACGCAAAACCTCTGCGCACTACGCGGTTGGCCGCAACCCTATATACTTACTTTAATCTTTGGCCGCAACCCATGCGGCCAGCCGCTAAGTGCGTACGTGGCCTAAGCCCCAATAGAGCTGGGCGTTTTTTCCCGTAAGCGTTTTCAAAAACGGTTTCTCGTACAATAACGGAATAACAGTTTGTGGCTAGAAACACAAATGTTGCGCTGCTGATCCAACTGTCAAACTAGTTGTACTGAGAAATTGCATGCACATGTGGTCGGATTGTTACATCTGTACGCTACACCCAATTATGACTTCGACATGTTGTACTGACAAATTGGGGTAAAATCACATAATTTGTATACCCCATTAGGAAAGTTAATTGACAGTGTAGTTTTTTCAATAATTTATTACATGCGGTCGATAACTAACTACATGCTGTGATAGATTTGTCCCATGTGTTGCCCCATGCATACCCAATGTGCAGTTACTTAATTTATGATTAATATTATTCAATATCACAAAAAAGGATTAATAAAAAAACTGTAACTTTTCTTTATATTTCAAATCGTGACTTTTGGGACAACCTATTTATTATGCAGCATTTCAAACATAATGAGATGAGAATAATATATTTATTTACAATTTACACAGAAATTGAGAACGGAGGATCGGCCTAACCTTGCTGAGAAGACTCCAGCAAGAATCTCAACTAAATAGATCCGAATTGAGTTCGGCGCGATTCTCTGTGACGATTACGTGGTTTTTCACAGGAATACTCTACGAATTTGCGTCCCAGTTGATTGTGAAAGCGGCTTGACTGCTGCCTTACTGGCGCGTCGCTGAAATGTAATAATGGGGTATGCAGATGTCTTTGTATTTTTGTTTATCATCACGTTTGCATCTTACTGCGAATAGCGATCATCTTTAACTTAAGAGCCGTGCTCTTGTCGGTGGAGTAATTGCCACTCTGTCCTTCTCTCTGCCACTGTTTTGAGCTCTTGATACGACATTACATTAACTTTATCTTTAGCTTGGTCTATAAACGCACGTCTTGGTCTTCCCCTGCCTCTCCTTCCATCAATCTTTCCTTCAATTATAGTTTTTATGTAATTTTCATGTCGTATCAGCCCCCCTAGCACACTAGGTTTTATGTCCGACATAAAGTATTTGTTCCTCTTGCACTCGCATATTGGCCAGAATGACATAAAACTTAGCGTACTAGCCCCTCAGGTGACCCAACATATTTCCCCTTCTGTTTTCAATCGTTTTTAGTAGACAGCTTCTTTCTCCTATCAAATTTAGAACCGTTTGTTCTTCTTTCTGTCAACTAATACCTTCCATCCTTCTCCATGCCCACATTTCAAATGCGTTCAGTCTCTCTCTATCTCGCTGGGTTAGAGTCCACGTCTCGCTTCCGTACAGCGCTATGCTCCAGACGTAGGTCATAATAAATCGTTTCCTGATATTTCGAGATATTTTTGCTTTTAATATTTGCTTTTTAGCATTGAAGGCTTTTTTGGCCATGGCTATGCGTGCGATGATATCCTAAGTGCATCTGGAGTCACAGGTTGCTGCCTAAGTATTTAAAGGTTTTAACTTGTTCAATGGCTTACCTTCTAATTTTATGGGATCTATTATTGGGTTTGTCTTAGATGCAATTAATGTTTTGGTCTTATTTATATTTATTTTGAGTCCAAATTCTGTGAATATGAGGTCCATTTCTGTTACGAGCTGTTAAAGTTGTGCAGAATTTTCGGCTACCGCAGCGATGTCATCAGCAAATCTTATAAAATGAAACATTTCTCCATTAATTAATTTTAACACCGCCTTTTTCTGATCCCAAAATTTCTCGAATGGCGGTTTCAATAAAAATATTAAAAATCAAAGGCGAGAGTGACAACCCTGCCTTACACCCTGTATTATTTTGGCTTTTCCCTTCTCCTGTCCTATTTCTACTATGGTTTCCTGATCTTTATATAGTGCATGTATAATTCTCGGTTCTTTCGCAACCAATTTTTCGCATAATGTCATTTCGCCGAATGATCATGTTCCAATTGAATTTTATGGAATTGTTTCATTTCCCAACTAAATGGTTGGCAATTCTATCTTTAGGCTTGGTTTTTAATTGGAACTTTTTGAAATACATATTTACATGTGGCTTATGATTTAGTCGGTATAATATACATTTAGTTAAATTTAAATTTTATACAGGTAGTTTTTGGTTTTTTAATTACAGCACGTCTAGCACACGACACTACCTATACCTCTTGTTCTAAGTGGTCTAATAAGTGAGAGACGGATAGTGCGAGAAAAATCGAGAGAGCTCGCGAGCCGTCGCGTGCTAGCCGTGCAGCTTACACAAGGTTTTTTATTAAAGTTTATGAACAATAAAAAGTCGATTCTAAGCAATAAGTGACGAATCGTAGAACCGACTTTTGACCGATGAGGGGCCGCGATGCCGAGGGAATAAAAAAAGTCGGTTCTGGCGCTTCGCCGGCCGCTACCGCGGCACGCTCGCTTCGCTCGCTCAGCTCGCGCGCTGTAGGATCACAGTTGAACTTAACACTCCTCCTCGCTTCGCTCGTCGTCGCACATAACTGGACTCTTAGAAATGTTTTTCTTTGTTTACTTAGTTTAAGTAAAAAGTTGCCTCATATATGAAAAGGGCACTTTATTCGTTTAATAGTTGTTAGGCCTAGTGAAAGATTTGACAAATGGTCAGTATGCCAAAAGTATTGAGTCATTACAATAATCCGCTTTATAATAATTCTGCCAAATGAAACGTTGACAACGTTACAAAAATTTGCTAATAGTTGGTTGTCAAAGTGAACCATCGGCGAAATGTTGGTTGGCAAATGAAATTCGAACAAAAAAAGTTCAGAGAAAAGGCAGAACACCATAATTCTCCTGTCTCTATAATCTATGTTTATTTTACGCAGAATGTTGATCATCTTGATCCAGTCTATTCTATCAAAGGCTTTCTCTAAATCTATGAAGCCTATATGAGTGTTCAGGCCTAGGTCCAATCTCTTATCTACGATAAGTCGAATAGCAAGAATAGCTTCTCTTGTGCCTCTTTGTTGCCTGAAATAGCGATATCTTAGGAAAAATAAGTAATATCATTATCATGAGACAGTGCTTTGGTATGGCAATATTATTTTTGCATAACCACTGTCCTGCCCAACTGCACTTGCGTTTGGGGATCCTACACCCTAGACACCGTAGTGGTTATATTCTCTTTGCCCTACACCGATGTCGTACTTACTTGATAAAACACCATACAATGTAATTTGCTATAATTATAATGAAAGGTATGTATTGCTGTCTCATTTCAACTTTAGCAAGTAGTGATAAATTGCTGGGTGTGTAATGGCCTTAATGTGAACAGGATCATTATATTTCGAATGCCTGCGTTCGAACTTTCGAATGCACTGCAAATAGGTACAGCCAAAGAGCTAAGATATAACCACTACGTTCTAGTAGGGCTCTTGATCACTCGAGTAGGCGACGCCGACGATCGAGGAATCTATTTTGTCTATCGATTTGTTCAGCGCGGGCTGGGTGCGGCTCGCGGCTCGTGTAGTGAATGCTAGGCTTTACAACACTGCACAACTGTCACTGTCCTGTCAGTCAAATCAGCCGCGACAGTCGCGATACAAAGTACTAGAAGCAGTTTTCATTTTTCATACGACACATACGAAATTAATAAGTATTAAGTACTATTAGACATACATATTAGCATACATACCAGTCATGCGGAAGGAGGCGGCACAGCTACGATTGTGAAAAGAAATGGGCTCTTGAATTCAAGGCTAATTTTTAGATTAATTTACTTTTATGTATTCTGTCTTGTGAAATATGTAACAGAATAAATTTAAGTACAATGTTGCTTAACGACCGTCTATGTCAATGGCTAGGGCACTTAAAGTTGTCTAGGGTAATTTTGATGGTCTCTGTAATACTATTTGTGGTGCCACTTGTTACTCATTACTATTTATCAAAGGTAAGGGAAGTTAAGTAAACTATGAATTTGTGTTTGGCATTTAGAAGTGAAACCTAATTTTCTTGCGCCAAACCGAATTGGTTTTGTTTTATTTCACTCTCATCTCTCATTCGTCTCTCTATCACTTTCTTCCACACTTTAATAATATGTGACATGAGCTTTATTCCTCTATAGTTGTTACATTCTTGTACATCCCCCTTGTTTTTAAAAATGGGCACAAGTAAACTATCGCACCATTCGTTGGGGATACTCTCTTCCTGCAACAACTTATTGAAGAACAAGTTCAGCCACCTAAATCCATCCTCACTCAACAACTTCCACACCTCTCCTGGTATTCCATCTGGCCCGACAGCTTTCCCATTCTTCATATTTTTCACGGCCTTCCTTACTTCATCTATATTAATTTCTCTCACAATACCCATACCCACCGGTTGGTTTTGTAGCACCCTGCTCCAAGCATTCTCTTCATTCATAAGTTTTTTTAAAGTAGCTTTTCCACCAATCTTTTATACATTCGTCTTCCGTCAACACCTTTCCAGCATCATCTTTCACACATTTTACGTGGCATATATCTCTAGCATTTCTTTCCCTTGTTTTTGTTAAGTGATACAGTTGTTTCTCACCTTTAGGACTGTCTAAAGCGTCATATAATTGGTCCTGCGCTGCTGACCTGGCAATAGCAACTGCTCGCTTAGCTACCTTCTTACACTCTTTGTACTCAACCCTCTTAGCTTCCTTCTCTTTTGCATTTCCACTTTCAACACTTTGCCACTCTTTAAACGCTTGCTTCTTTTTTTTTCAATCTTTCTTGCACCTCATCATTCCACCACCATGTTTCCTTGTCTATCACACATTTCCCTTTCGATTCTCCTAATACGTCTTTTGCTGCTGTCCTTATACAATTTGCCGGCATTTTCCAACATTTGTTCGCATTTAATCCTTCCATATCCTTAATTTCTATCATTTTATCAACCACTCTTTCTTTAAAATTATTTGCATACTCATTCTTCTCTAGCATATGCCATTTTGTTTTAACAGGGGGCCATTCTTTTTTTGTTTGTATCCGGATTTTAATGAACATTTCCATAACTAGCAGCCTATGTTGTGATACTAAATGTTCGTCCGGTATTATTTTGCAGTCCTTGACACAGTTGATTTCTTCCTTTTTACAAGGTCAATCTGTGTCGCATGCTGGCCACTTTTATAGGTGATCAGATGTTCATCCCTCTTTTTAAACCATGTATTGGCAATGCCCAGATCATATGCGGATGCAGTTTGCAGCAAGGCTTCCCCTTCTTTGTTGCGGTTTCCAAAGTCAAACCCCCCATGTACCCTTTCATAGTCTACATTCATTCTTACCACATGTCCATTAAAGTCTCCACCTACATATATTTCTTCACTGTCTGGAATATCCATCATCACTGTATCAAAATCTTCCCAAAACTTCTCTGTCACTACATCATCATATCCACACTGAGGAGCATACACACTTACAAAATTTAGTACCACTTTCTCCAGAATAACTTTCACAGCCATTATTCTGTCACTCTTCCTATTCACATTCGTCACACCCTGTTTTAAGTTATTCTCCAGTACTATACCGATACCATTGCGCTTGCCATCACTCCCACCTTAATAAAACTTATACCCTTCCCCTATCTCTCTAGCTCTCTCACCCTTCCACTTTGTCTCTTGCAAAAAAGCTACCTTTATTCGTCGTCTTTTCATCACATCCGCTAGCTCTCTCCCCCTATCCGTCATAGTCCCTACATTCCAGCTCGCATACCTCAGTCTCACATATCTTGGTTCCCGGGCTCGCTTCTTACGTCGCCCCCACCCGGGCTGGTGCGACAACCCTAGTCCATTTCCCACAGGAGCCGGGTGCTGCCCCTGCGCGTCGCCTGTGGGGTACGCCCTAACCCTGTCACTAATCTCATTTGTTTTTCTATTCATGCTGCAAAGGATTTGGCTTTTTTTTTTACTACCTGACGTCAACCCTCCTTGGGAATTCTTAGTTGACTATGATGATTGTCATTTTGGTCCTTTAGTCGCCTTCTACGACATCCACGGATAAGCACGGAGTGGGCTATTCTCCAACCGGCAACCACGCGGACCTTTAAATAAAATATAATAAATAAATATTAGGGGACAATCAGCTTTCACAAATTGAACTAGCCCCATAGTAAGCTCAATAAGGCTTGTGTTATGGGTACTACATGACAAAATATTCAGTAGATATAAATACTTACAAAACATACATAGAAAACATCCAAGACTCAGAAACGACTCAGTCTGTTTAGGTGTTCTTGGTGTTCAAAGGGTTAACTGCCAGCAAACATTAGGTGGCTCTATTTGCATATTATGTTATTGGATTAAATTTGTGTGCAATTCAAATAGTTTTATCATTATCAAACAATTTTTTTTGGGTGTGTTCAACCCTAGTAGGTGCAAATGTTTGCAACATGGTTGAGCATAGTTTTGTTTTAACTAATGTTTGCTGAATGTCACCATTTTTTATTTGCTTGGTACTTTTTGATACTTCTGTGTTTTCCATAACTACAAATTGGGTGCCCTTAGCGTGACCTAATATTGATTGCCCTAAAATCTTTTGGTCGTACACTTTTGGCATAACTTTGAATGGCATACTTTACATTTAACATAATCTTTTTTTCGCATTAATTGTTGATTGTTCTAATTCGTTTTGCTCCTAATATTAAATACTCGAAAATCTAATTGGCTAAAACTTATTACTCCTATTATTATATGGCATAAAACATGTCTGACCTAATACTGGTAACACTAAAATTGCAATACCTAGGTACGGTGTCAAAAATGTATGAAATGCAATTGAACAAAAAATCACACATTATTTCTATAATTTATTAAACATCTTAATAAATTATCCACAGGATCCATGTTTCCTAGGACTTATATTCCGCAATTGAAACTAGGTATTCAAACTTGGTGCATATAATATTATACGATTTACAACGATATATTACGATTCCTATTTCCCGAAAAGAATATATAAAAAGGTGCAAGGTTAGTTCAAAGTAGTTTCGGAGGGACTTTAAGGAAAGTCGGTGTAGGTACGACGACGAGTGAAGCGAGGAGGAGTGTTAGGTAGAACCGTGATCCATGGCGCGCGACCCGACCGAGCGAAGCGAGCGTGCTGCGGCAGCAGCCGGCGCACCGCCAGAAAAAACAGTTTTTTACTACCTTATATATGTTCAATTTGTAAAACGTTATTTTTGTTATGTAGTATACCCGTCCCGCAGAGCGGAAAGTGGTAGCTTCGTCGACTTGATGGCGGGCCGTAGATACTTATTTCCCAATTGAGAATATGTTTAGGAATGATGAATTGTAGTCCAAACAGCTTTAGTACATCCAATATTAGGAATTGTAAAGTTATGCACATACATAGTGTTCGATAATTCGATGTTCGACACAATAAATATTATGCACAACAATAATTAGGACAATCGATATTATGCGTAACGATTTCGGCGAAACCATATTATACACAACAATTATAGGCCAAACGTTTGTAGGCGAAAAGTTGTTATGCAACACGAAAATCGAACAATGAAAAATTATGCCATCCAATATAGACCCATTCATTTTGTTATCAGTGGACACCAGTTTCAGAAGAAATAATTTTGATGAGTAATTGGAACTATATAATTGTGTCTACTTTATAATTATGACTATTTAGAAAGAAACTCTTTAACACATTCTCACACCGATATCTGCATTTGTGTTACGTTTTGTATTGAGCCTAACACACATTTTGTGGGGTCTATAGTGGATGGCATAATTTTTCATTGTTCGATTTTCGTGTCGCATAACAACTTTTCGCCTATAAACGTTTGGCCTATAATTGTTGTGTACATATTATGGTTTCGCCGAAATTATTACGCATAATATCGATTGTCCTACTGATAACAAAATGAATACTTCACTATAAATAAAAATAATTTGTTGTTTCAGTATGATTCATTGTCATTTTCCTTTGATGGTAACCCGATGCGCCATACTCTCGATGCCTATGGAGATTTTTCATTGATGAGTGCTGCAGATCTGAAAATTAGGATTGAAGAAATGCTCAGAATAAAGGTCAGTTTCATAATTATCAGGAATACATACAGAGTGTACCAAAATGTATAATCTCGAATGCTTTAAATTGCCTTGTTTAATTACCATATGGCTATGTATTTTGAAAGGTATCATTTTATACCATGTCGGTAGCAAACAAGCTTATGGCCCGCCTGGTGGTAAGTGGTCACCATAGCCTATAGACGCCCGCAACTCCAGGGGTATCAAATGCACGTTGCCAACCCTTTAAGAATTCATACACTCCTTTCTTGAAGGACGCCATACTTTGGGAAAACCTTGGCATAGCTCATTCCGCAACCAGAGTGTTTGAGGGTTTATAAACATATATATAACTGATCTTCTGGATGGACAAAAGGATAGGCTCGATTTTATGCTACCACTGGTAATAATAACATGGAATGTTTATTAAATACGCAACATCACCCGAATATCGTTTTGTATGTAATTAAGTAAATGTTCCACGTTATGGGTACAGTTATCTTTGTCTAGGCATCAGTATCGACAGAGCTCCGTGAGCTGGAAGCGAGACGCGCGCGCCTTCAGCGCGAGGCTGCGGCGGCCAGCGCGCGCGCCGACAGTGCCAAGACCGAGCACTCGCGCGCCGCCGCCGAGCTGCAGCGCCTGCGCGTCTCCGCCGACCAGGCCCGCCTCGCGCAGCTCGAGGCCATCCGCCGCGACTCGCCCGAGCTCGCTCCACCCTCCCCTCTCCTCCCGTCACAACCTCCCGCCGTCCTCCCACCGATAACATCCGCATCCCAACACCACTGCCGCATGCACTCCTGCTTTGATCACTCCCGATGCTCCCTCACGTCCTTCTTCCCTGTATACTTCTACAATCCCGATACGTATTCGCCTATTGCTGGCGCTGAAGTGGACGGCTTCCTGAAAACGACAGTAAGGCAGACGCTGGGATACAATGCACACATTACACAAGACCCTAGAGAGGCGTGTATATATCTGATCCTGGTAGGGGAAGCATTCCCGTCGGAAAGGAATTCTATGTAAGAATTTTACTTTGCTATAATATTGACCTGTCTTTTTTTTACTAATACCTGCAGTATTTTATTTAGAAAAAATATTCCAGATCAACAGCGGGCTCAGTGAGAATGGTACTAAATGAAACAGTGATCAGAAGTTTGCCCTACTGGGGGGGCGATGGTCGAAACCACGTGCTCATCAACCTGGCGCGGAGGGAGCTGTCCGTGGGCGCCGGCGACGCGTTCAAGAACGCAGTGACGGGCAGGGCTATGATCGCGCAGTCTACGTTCACTCTCAACCAGTTCCGCCCCGGGTTCGATATAGTGACGCCGCCTGCCCTCGGCCCACCCGGCGGGGACGTTTGGCACGATTGCGCTCCTATTGCTCCCGCCAGACGGAAATACTTACTAAGGTAAGTGTAATATACACTAATCCTGTCATTAAAAAATACTATTATTATACTTTTGATATGAATTCATTAGCTGCGTTTAGTTTTCAGGGCTCTCAACCACATTTCAATGGATTAAATAAGGATGATGATAAATCTGTGATTCAAATCCTCCAAAAAACTGCGAAGTCGAGTTCGACATCAGATGTATTCTTTTTGCAATTTGAATGCGACCCGCCCGTGGAAAAACGGGCAGTATTCCCTATTGGTGACTGGGCGCTATGCGGCACTGACCGCTCGAGGCGCGCGTTGCTAAAAGATTCCACCTTCGTCGTGATACTTGCTCCGAGTGATCCGAGTTACACCTCTACAGCATTGCTGCAAGCAAGACTGTATGAAGGTTTGAGGTCAGGTGCGATTCCAGTTATCTTAGGAGGGGACAGAATTACATTGCCGTACGAAGAAGTGCTCGACTGGCGACGAGCAGCACTGATGCTGCCCAAAGCCCGAGTTCCAGAGCTACACTTTCTGTTACGAGCGTTTTCAGATGCCGATTTGCTTGCGTTCCGTAGACAGGGACGAGTATTATGGGAGCGATATCTCAGTTCGGTGCAAGTGATGGTGGATTCACTATTGGCAGTGATCCGAACACGCCTGAACATACCGGCGAGGCCGGCTGCGCCGACGGCTGGCACGCCAGCGTTCAACGAGTCGTACTATCCGCCGCGGCTGGAGCCGCCGGCTATAGACGCGGAGCCTGAGGAGACGCTTGGACCGCTGGAGGCGCCGTACGGCAGCCCGGGATACCGCCGGAACTACTCGATAGGTCTCGTGCACGGTTATGAGCTTTGGAACGAGTGGGGGGATCCTTTCGCGCTGTACCCGCAGACGCCGTTCGATCCGCCCGTGACGTCGGAGGCGCGGTTCCAGGGGTCGGCGGCGGGGTTCCGGCCGGTGGGCGCCGGAGCGGGCGGCGCAGGCAAGGAGTTCAGCGAAGCGCTGGGCGGCGACCGGCCGCGAGAGCAGTTCACCGTCGTCATACTCACCTACGAGAGGGAGGCGGTGCTGGCGGCGGCCGTGGCGCGCCTGCGCGGGCTGCCTTACTTGAATAAGGTGAGTCTCGACTACACAAACATAATGAAACAAATAACGAATGTAGGTACTTCATTTAAGACCATGTCAATAAACTGCACCAAAATCTATTATATTAAATACCGCTTGTAGGCGATATCTGACTGGAGCGTACATTTATTTGAAAATAAAATTCCCTCACATTTATTTACACAACTTTATTAGAAACGTAATGTTTTTACAATAAACAAGATCTCTGTGAAATGATGTGGCTCGGGCGCGGCCACAAAACGCCCCGGGTGCGCTGATGCTAAATAAAATGTATGAAAGAACTCGTCCACACCCGCTCTAGTGGCTCAATGTGTGGCGGCTCTTAGTGCTATATATTTTACGTGGGCAGGTGGTGGTGGTGTGGAACGGGCGTGCGCCGCCGTCGCCTTCGCTAGCGTGGCCGGAGAGCGGCGCGCCCGTGGCGGTGGTGCGCGCGACGCGCAACTCGCTCAACAACCGCTTCCTACCGTACGACATCATCGACACCGAGGCCGTGCTCTGCGTCGACGACGACGCGCATCTGAGACACGACGAGATCGTGTTCGCATTCAGGTACGTGTTGATATATTCTACGCCGGTTAGCGACCACCTAAATTATTCTGCCGGTTTGCGACCACTCAGATATGTTGGTGAACCTAGAGGATATTTTCTCGTTATTGTTTGTACATTCTTGATAAATAAGTACTTAAACATTGAATACAGGTCACGGTTTGTTTAGAGTCTGTTGATATGTTATCGTTCAGGTGGTCGCTAACCGAAACTGGTCGCGTAACCGGCATAATGAATGACCATATGTGGTAATGAGCAGCTGTTAATTACTCAACGGCTGTTCATTACCACATCTGGCAAACATGAAGTATATTATACACCGACCGCTCGTTACTATGGTAAACACGGCGCAGGCAGCTGTCATCCCGTAAAAAACTTCCCATACCAACAGATTTTAACTAACTGTCGGTTATCGAAATTCTGAAACAACGGATCCTAAGTGTAGTCTGCAGCGGAGAAACGTGACCCCTTTTGCGTAGAAGTTTGTTAACACCCCTTAACAAACTTCTACTGATAATCCCCCGATCACGTTTTCCTGCAGTTGGCTGGTTCCCAGCTGGGAAAAATGTTTTAAAAGTCCTAGAAATTATAATATTTCTGTTCTACTTGGCAGGGTGTGGCGCGAGCACCGAGACCGCATCGTGGGGTTCCCCGGACGGTATCACGCGTGGGACCTCAACTACAACAACGGGTTCCTGTACAACTCGAATTACAGGTGACAATGTACATCAACATCAGTAACTTGCGTCACGAGACGAAGGATTGGGGTAGTGCCTAGTACTGGGTCTTTAACTTGTGTATATACAAAGGTACTATTTGACACAACATATTTAGCTTAGTGAAACCAATATTTGAAATATACGAAGTACTTACCTACTCGATAAAAAAATAAGTGTAACTCGTTATAAATAAACAGATATAAAATAATAAATACTTACATAGAAAATATCCAAGACTTTGACACAACATATTTAGCTTAGTGAAACCAAAATATTTGAAATATACGAAGTACTTACCTACTCGATAAAAAAATAAGTGTAACTCGTTATAAATAAACAGATATAAAATAATAAATACTTACATAGAAAATATCCAAGACTCAGAAACAGATATGCTCATCACACAAATATTTGAACCCGACTTTATGATTGTGCCAGTTGTGAGCTGAGCATGGTCCTGACGGGCGCGGCGTTCGTACACCGTTACTACCTGTGGGCGTACTGGCGCGCGCTGCCTGCCGCCATCCGGGACTATGTCGACGAGTTCATGAACTGCGAGGACATCGCCATGAACTTCCTCGTCGCGCACATCACTAGGAAGCCGCCCGTCAAGGTGGCACTCAGTTGTTTTTTCACCGCTCCTACATGTGGGCGTACAGGCGCGCGCTGCCTGCCGCCATCCGGGACTATGCGACGAGTTCATGAACTGCGAGGACATCGCCATGAACTTCCTCGTAGCGCACATCACTAGGAAGCCGCCCGTCAAGGTGACACTCAGTTGTTTTTTCACCGCTCCTACATGTGGGCGTACAGGCGCGCGCTGCCCGCCGCCATCCGGGACTATGTCGACGAGTTCATGAACTGCGAGGACATCGCCATGAACTTCCTCGTCGCGCACATCACTAGGAAGCCGCCCGTCAAGGTGACACTCAGTTGTTTTTTCACCGCTCCTACATGTGGGCGTACAGGCGCACGCTGCCCGCCGCCATCCGGGACTATGTCGACGAGTTCATGAACTGCGAGGACATCGCCATGAACTTCCTCGTCGCGCACATCACTAGGAAGCCGCCCGTCAAGGTGACACTCAGTTGTTTTTTCACCGCTCCTACATGTGGGCGTACAGGCGCACGCTGCCCGCCGCCATCCGGGACTATGTCGACGAGTTCATGAACTGCGAGGACATCGCCATGAACTTCCTCGTCGCGCACATCACTAGGAAGCCGCCCGTCAAGGTGACACTCAGTTGTTTTTTCACCGCTCCTACATGTGGGCGTACAGGCGCACGCTGCCCGCCGCCATCCGGGACTATGTCGACGAGTTCATGAACTGCGAGGACATCGCCATGAACTTCCTCGTCGCGCACATCACTAGGAAGCCGCCCGTCAAGGTGACACTCAGTTGTTTTTTCACCGCTTCTACATGTGGGCGTACAGGCGCACGCTGCCCGCCGCCATCCGGGACTATGTCGACGAGTTCATGAACTGCGAGGACATCGCCATGAACTTCCTCGTCGCGCACATCACTAGGAAGCCGCCCGTCAAGGTGACACTCAGTTGTTTTTTCACCGCTCCTACATGTGGGCGTACAGGCGCACGCTGCCCGCCGCCATCCGGGACTATGTCGACGAGTTCATGAACTGCGAGGACATCGCCATGAACTTCCTCGTCGCGCACATCACTAGGAAGCCGCCCGTCAAGGTGACACTCAGTTGTTTTTTCACCGCTCCTACATGTGGGCGTACAGGCGCACGCTGCCCGCCGCCATCCGGGACTATGTCGACGAGTTCATGAACTGCGAGGACATCGCCATGAACTTCCTCGTCGCGCACATCACTAGGAAGCCGCCCGTCAAGGTGACACTCAGTTGTTTTTTCACCGCTCCTACATGTGGGCGTACAGGCGCACGCTGCCCGCCGCCATCCGGGACTATGTCGACGAGTTCATGAACTGCGAGGACATCGCCATGAACTTCCTCGTCGCGCACATCACTAGGAAGCCGCCCGTCAAGGTGACACTCAGTTGTTTTTTCACCGCTCCTACATGTGGGCGTACAGGCGCACGCTGCCCGCCGCCATCCGGGACTATGTCGACGAGTTCATGAACTGCGAGGACATCGCCATGAACTTCCTCGTCGCGCACATCACTAGGAAGCCGCCCGTCAAGGTGACACTCAGTTGTTTTTTCACCGCTCCTACATGTGGGCCCGAGGATTACAGTGCATTTGTCTCTAGCTGCCAATACTACGAATCCTCAAATTATGTTACCATTGTATTGCATTGACGTCAGTTGTACAAGTCTTCTCGACTCGAATGGGCTACGGGAAGTTGAACAAATCGGACTTGCAAGATTTGACCCACGCAGCCCGTTAGACGTTAAATAAACGATTTTATCCGAACGCGAATACTTTTCTAAGATCTCTCGGACTGTACTTACGAATGAAAAGGCAAGTTAAATAAAAGCTGGTTAAATGTATGCACATTGTTGTATGTTCAGTTATTGAACGTGTCCAGTCTGTATGTGCGGCGCTAGTCCGGCTGTTCTCTACAGGGCGCATTTCTCAACCGACGCTCGTGAAATGTTGTAAGCAGTGAAGTCGCAGTCATCATCATCATATCAGCCGAAAGACGTCCACTGCTGGACATAGGCCTCCCCCAAAGAGTGCCAAAGTGACCGGTCCTGCGCCACCCGCATCCAGCGGACTCCAGCAACCTTGACCAGGTCATTCAGTCCACCTTGTGGGGGGCCTACCCACGCCGCGCCTTCCGGTACGTGGTCGCCACTCGAGAACCTTTCCGCTCCAACGGCCATCGGTTCTACGTGCTATGTGCCCCGCCCACTGCCACTTAAGTTTAGCGATTCGGAACGCTATATCGGTTACCTTGGTTCTGCTGCGGATAGCCTCATTTCTGATGCGATCACGCAGATAAACTCCCAACATAGCCCTCTCCATAGCCCTTTGGGTGAGTTTGAGCCTTCTTATGAGGTCCATAGTAAGCGACTACGTTTCAGTGCCATATGTCATCACTGGCAACACACACTGGTCAAAGACTCTCGTCTTGAGACACTGCGGATTATTGGACGAAAAGATCTGCCGTAGCTTCCCGCAAGCCGCAGTAGCTTGATATAAAAAAAAAATAGTTGGACAGCTTACAGAGCCACTAGTTAGTAAAACTATAGTAGTAATAATCGTGTGTGTGTGTGTGTGTGTTGCAGGTCACGTCGCGGTGGACGTTCCGCTGCCCCGGGTGCCCGGTCACGCTCTCCTCCGACGAAACGCACTTCCACGAGAGGCACAAATGTATACAGTTCTTTTCCCAGGTTGGTGTTTTTAAAGCATTGCGTTGGGGACACTAGCTTGGGTTAGCTTATTTGGAAAGCTTACTTCAGTCCGTGTGACCATTATACTCTGATGTCTCAAACTTCAATTAATCTAAATTAAGAAAAAGTTATGCCTGAAGGTGAGGCCTCTTGAGGAAATTATCACAAAGGTGTAAAATGGGGCTTCGAATTTCCTACTTTATTACGCGAAAACTACATAAAATGTGATAGTTTCTTCTTTAAATGGTATTTTAAGATATTTGCTACAATTATATGAGGCCCAAAACACGATTTGATTCATTTGCCTCGATAGATTAGGATGGCAAAGTTAGCTCTGATTTGCGTTTTTTGGTAGCCCGAGTAGACTAAAAACTTGAACCATTTTTTTGCTATTCAATTTTCAGTATTTATTTTTGTATCCTTTTGTTCCTTATTATATGTGTGACAAGCAAGTGGGCTCCTTTTATTTTTAATATACATAAATCAGTAGAATTAAGCACATAAATACAAAATATCGCACAAATCGGACACGCATAAGTCAGTAATTTTAGTAGGCAGATGGCCATAAGGCCTCGTACTGGAAGGACGTCTGTCGCGATTTTTTCAATTTGACAATTGTATAATTCGTTAATTTAATACCAGCAATCTAAAAATTATACGTTTTTAGGGAAAATTCATAGGGTGTTATGTCGATAGTTAAACGTTGAAAATTGATTTTCTGTCATTTGTGCTACTATAATACCCAATATTACTTTCAAACCCTACCATTACAACCCAATTTTTCATATTTTTCCTCTTAGAGCCCGTTCTTAATCAAAAAAAGTCGAATACGTTTAATTAGTATGTGGAATGTTTTATTATCACACAGAGCACATTGTCTTATACGGTGTAAGTGGGTGTACGTGTGTGTATTTGTCATATCATCTGACATATAGGTAGGTTTGACATTTGTCATTTATGTTGTCTTAGACACTATTAATTTTGCAAGTGAATTTGAATAAATAAAATAATACTCGTATAACTACAAGGAACATCGTATCGTTGTACAAACTAAGGCTATTATGATAATACTCGTATATTGCGATCCCGCCGTAATAATGAAGCCGTCCAATGAAATTGTCGTGTCTTCTTCCTCAAAAATCAGCAGTGCCAACGAATTGAATATTGTGGAAATACATTGTCAGAATATTTATAATATCAACTCGGAATCAGCAAGCATGAGGCAAATTGTGTTATTGTGATCAATTCAAGACGAAATATAGTCACCCGATTGGATACAATGCTCCGCTCATTACGACACGAGTCATTGTTTCAGCGGATCCCATGGTTTTCCCCCGTATGTAGCGGAAAGCGCCTACGGTGTAGGCGCCCGCTAGGCGGGTTGCTGGCAGACCCGAGTAAGAGTTTGAGTCAAATGAAGAAGAAGAAGTAGGTAGCAAATATCTGTAATATATCATCGGACTTATAACTGGTTACTGCCACTCCCCGTGTTGTAATCCACGCGGCGAAGCCGACGTGGGTGAAGTGTCCTCTCCACAGACACTGCATCGCCTGGGATGCACATGAAGATACACAGGGTTGCCCAAGACCTGTGCCTCTCTCTCGACCTCGCCGACTGGGTCCGCGGGAACGACAAGTCGATACGCGCGGAGTCGGGTCAGTTGCAGGTGCATGACGGCTGGCACCGAGCCCGGTTTGTTTCAAGTTTTGTATGTTGTAATATATAAATGCAGATAAAATAGCAACTTATTCCATGGCATATAAATGTGCATTTACAAGCCATAAAAATAAAATAATGGATATTGTTTATTTTTATATTTTTCATGATGCAATTGTATGACGTAATTACACATAAAATTACATTCTTGTGGTATAAAACATACAAATGAATTAATTGTTTCATTTTCTTAACCTACCTACTCACAAGCTAAGGAATTCACTAGATCAGACATATTGCACGCGCACGAGGGTTCCGTACCGTAGGTACTCGCAAATTTTGCATGTCTAGTTTAACGTGAGCTTCCGTTGCGAATTGTTTACCAGCGTTTTGGTGCCCGCTTACGCTAGTTATACAAATTTTGAATGCGATATGCCTAGTTATAAATTGACTTGACATTGACTTATCAATAGCACATATTTGATATATCAAAATGTACCCTAAGAAACTACCACAGATATAGATATACATAGATCACGCAAATGGGCATTTTCAATAAAACGTGTAACCAATAATTAGCGTGAGTTCTTAAATAAAAATTAACTCAGTGTCAGTTTTGTGACGACAATTAAGCATTCAGTTTGTAAAAATATTCACTTTTTCTGTTTAATTTATAAATGATATGCATATACACGTTAATTAAATGTGATAAAAGTTCATTGCCACATCATTTGTATTGCGAAGTACATGCATTTATGCATGTACTTCGCGTGTTAGAATTCGGACTCCGAGTTGGCACTCCGACTTACATTCCGCGCGCGTCTGTTGTGGTAGCCGGTTGTCCGTGCATATTAAGAAAATACCTTATTGCAAAATCGATTTTCCGCGGACAACGGAATTCAGATCACTAATTCGCCCGTGTGACGTCAAAGTAGGTAGAAAAAGTGACACGGTCGGTTTTCATACAGATTGAGGTGTTTAAGTTATCTAGTGTATATCTATAACTATGGAAACTACTCAGAATACGAAACTGTCAACAAGTTTCTGTCATTTTTCAATAAGATGTTTTGACGATTTTGCTTGCTCTATGGAGGTCGGCGACTGATTTCATTTCATAATGTCACCAAAGAAAAAAAACCAAGGTTAGTGACCTGCCGCTGTAAAGTGATATGGCGTGCGTGAAATGTATAGTGTGTGTCACTGGGGACACATTTACGTGTCGCGTATGTAGCTTCATTCGACTTGTTTCGCCTTAAGGGTTCATTTTAAATATCGAATAATATGAAATCTGGCGAGAAGAAGCGCCGCAAGAAACTTGCCAGTCTTGTTTGTTTTCAAACGAAACTAGCAATATCTTTTAATTATTTCCTCTCATATTGTTAACCTTGGCGGTAACCTGAACTATACTCGTTCAATCGATGATGTCATATTTTCTCGAAAAAGGATTAAAAATGTAGTCAATTGGAGAAAAAACCAACGCAAAAGGTAAAATAATCACGAAGTTATAAGTGTCTAACGTTTTAAGAAGGGGTATGTTCTGTCCCTTTTTCGCAAAACGCAACTTCATATGAAACGATGACGCTGGAAGATTGTGAAGTCACTAGAAGACGGCAATGTGCCGCGCCCATCGTGTTCGGCGCCGCCTTCGACGCGGCCCCCCGGCAGCTCCCCGTAACATGACGTCACAGTGTTTGCGGTTTCTCTCTCTAACAAGCTATATTAAAACGGTTGTAGCTTTGTAATTCTGTGAGATATCTGAATGAGATTTTGGTCGCTAGGCATATTTTTTTGCCTTCTTTCTATTGAAGTAATAATAATTATCGAGTCTACACCCCTATTGGCTGACTCGTCTCTTGGCAAGCTTCGGCCTGCCAACCACCACCTCAAAAGTCAAAAGTGTAAGTAGGTAGATACACTTTAACTTTTTTTTCGAAGTTTTGTATATTAGGGGTATTCTAATTTCCGACTTTTGGAAACCTAAAAATTTTACGGTAAATTGGGGACATTTTTTTTTATTACACATGACTCAGCAGGAAAAAAAAGACTAAATGCTGAGAAAAACGGGCACACCTTTAATTGAAAACGCCTTATATATTTACAACTACACTCAGAGGCAATGAAAACGGGTCACTTCCCATGGATTACTTTACAAAGTGACCCGTTTTCATTGCCTCTGAGTGTAATTCCTAATGTGAACTATGAAGGTACGCTACCTCAGAGGCAATGAAAACGGGTCACTTTGTAAAGTAATCCATGGGAAGTGACCCGTTTTCATTGCCTCTGAGTGTACATCTTCCAAAGTTTTCTCCAGATGAGTGCAATGTCCGAGATATTAACACATGACGCTGTTGCATTTTCTTTGTGGTTTTTATCCAGTAATTAATTGTGTTTTTTTCCTTTGCAGGTTATGGGCTACACTCCGTTGCTCTCGACGCAGTACCGCGCCGACTCCGTGTTGTTCAAGACACGCATACCGCACGACAAGCAGAAGTGCTTCAAGTTCATATAGAGCGCTTTGGCAGGTCAGCACAACTGCATACATATCTGTTAACAATACAAGGGTCTGGTAATAATATAGGAAAGAAGAGGTACAAAATATCACCGCCCAAACAGTATGGAATTTCTTGGAAGCAACGGTGTACTTTAAAGGGCTGCCACAATAGATCACCTGCTGGTCGAAGCGGCGTACTAAGGCCCAATAATCAACAACAATAATAATGTAGGTACCGACTTGAGAAGCTGGTAATGGAAGCGACGTCTCTCTTGTTCGGCTAATAATCGTTGTAAACGTAAAATGTTACTGTACCAAACTACTGAAACACAGGCAAGTAAATCATAAAGGTTAATTCACTGTTTTCATCAAGCGTACGATGACTGTTATCTTAGAACATTTTGTTACTTTAATATGTAAATATAAAGGTTCCTTGTTGACTACGGAACCCTAAAAAGTACTGAGAGTACAGATGTCTCCCGTTCACATGGTCAGTGAACATAGTGTAGCTTAATACTCATGAAGTCTGATCACTAACTAAATTGCTATAGTGTTTATGGCACTGCAGTGCTAAAATTTATTTTACAAACCTTATAATTGACGGCTTGCGAATAATACCGAACTTTAGCAAAAAAATCCTTGGAGCATATAGGGTCCTTCCTTATAACATAAGACAGGACGAGGTATTTTTAGGTTAAATTGATTTCATTGTAACTTATTCCCCAATATAGTTAATACTCATTTAAACAATATATGGATGCGACAATATATGCTACTATTAAAATTTTCACTAATGACTAATGACCCACATGGTCATCATGATTTCGTATAATATTTACTATGAAAAAATTTAATGATTTAACTTATACCTATTCTTATATACGATAAATCAAATAAAATAAACGATGATGTACTTACTTATTTGTTTATACAGAGGGGTAATCACGTAACGTTCCGAACGCGCGTTAGGACAATCCAACTGTCATTTTTCCATATAAAATTTGACATTTAGATCTACTTACCTAACGTGCGTACAATAGGTTACGTGATCGACCAGCAGATGTGACCATGAATTATATTGACGTTAATCAGTAATATCGAATCACAGATCCTCCAAAAAGAGGGAGGTTATCTGTGTATCGAATACACCAACATTGACGAGGCTTTAGTGAACGCAGTAAATAGTTATACATTAGAAGCAGTACCTACTTGGTATATTATTTTTACTTGTTTTTAGTGTTAATGTTTTACACCTATTTACCGTACCTATATTTACTGGTTATGTTGGCTATTGTAAGTAATGCTTTATTTTTATAGTTTAACGATTTAGTTTTGTTGGAAACACTCAGTTGGTTTGCCAAATCCATTTAGGAATTGTATAAGGATATGCATTATTTAGTAGTGAGTATGTTATTATTTGTATTTTATCATCAGATAAAAGTAGCTATTCACACATATTTTAAGTTTTCGAACAACCATTTCAAAAATATATTTTTTAGGAAATATGAAATATAAATCTTAGATCAACCATATGTCTGTGCAGCAGTAGATGAAATTGGGAATATATATTAGCTGATTTGTGTGTGTTCAAGTTATAATAATTCAGTTTGAAAATATTCAAGCTATCTATTTACCTCATTTCGAAAGGTATATATTTTACACAATTGATGGTAACTTTTATATAGCGCTATAGTTTCAACTCCCCGTATAATATTGTAATATGGCGCTACGTTAGGTTAGGTTAGACAAGTCGCTGACATAGAATGGCCACCGCAGACCGCCTCCGTCTCCGGGAGGCTTTAGGAATGACGCAGAGCTGTCGAGTGAATAGACTGTTTGAAAACATCCACCGATATAATTAAAAGTCGATGGCTATTCGTCATATCTCGTGCCTTAATAGTTATTTACAATACAAGTGCCGAAAATAGGAAATATTCGCAACGAGTGGTGATAAATTAAAACACGACCGAAGGGAGTGTTTTAAATCGACACGAGTTGCGAATTACCTATTCGCACGTGTATCGTACAACGTTTTACTGCACATATGGCTCTTTCAAGTTTCGACATATGCACGGAAAGTGCTCTTTCCGCACTAGTGCGGGAAAGTAGCACCATATGTACTGTAAATATTGATTCTAATACTATCATCTTAAGATTTCGTGTTGCCAACCTTCGGCATTAAGAATGTAGTCACTAGACAATAATTAATGATTATTTAAATTACTTGAATAATATATATGTTTTAAATCTGCACGTTTCGCGTCACATGCACGTGCTGATTTGTTTAATAGAAGTAGTTTGAGTGTATGTTTGTATCATAATTAACTGTTTAAAGGTAGTTTTCTAGTCCAGAGCTTGCTCGCCTGGAGGCTGGGCTTTTGAGCTTTATAATAAAAAGATTAAGAGTAATAAATGTACATATACTATTTTTACGATAAGACCTTTTTTATTTTATTTATTTATGTATTAAAGAAACAAACAGTCGTTTATAGTTATACATAACACTGGAAAATTGTCTTAAAGCTAGACTTACAGTTTCCTTAATGAAAATACTTTAACATCATGTTTTAATAAAGTTTCTACAGAGTAAAAACAGAGCTATTTGTGCATACAAGAACAAAAGTAAATAATAATAACAATAATGAAAAATAAAAAGCAAGAGTATAAGAGTAATATAATAACAGTTTTTGTGTTTATAAACTGAATACCAAAAAGGTTTTGTTATTCTTAATCTGTTATAAAAAGCAGTAACATTTAATACTGAGATTATTTCTTACCTACTAGCGCCAATCTAATGATTTGGGTTATCACACTGCAAATATAGTGTTTTAAATCCATTAAGTTTCTCACAGAAAATATCGAGACTCAGAAATTTTTCGTTGTACGGTCGAGGAAAATGAAGGTTTGGCACATGTCAACTCTATTTGAATGACGTTAAGGTCCAAAAGTGCTAAACATTCAAATTCCTCGACTGTACAACCTGCACGCCCTTCTCATATATAATAAACAAATTGAAATATAATTTATGGAGTCATTTATAAACGTGTCTCATATTACATATAATAAGTTATAAAAGTGTATATATTTAAGTCTGGATCTTCATGATTTTATACATAGAATTGAATTATGCGCATAAACTCAAAAAATAACAATTATATGTTATTGGGGGCGGCTTTCACTTGAACAAATACGGACTGAGAATGCTTGAACCGGGTTTGTTTTAGCTTGTTACGGCAAGCGAATAATGTTAAAAATAGCGCACATATTCACTAAACACAAAAATGCAGTAGGTACTGGGTACACAAAAATACAATACGTAGGTATGAGTATAATATATGGTACCTACTTGATATGGTTATTAATTATCAACTTGAGTGAACAAGAGTGTCGTGAAACGTGTGTGTATAGGACGATAGACGACGTTCAAGTATAACATTTAATGTATTCTGCTGTATTAAATTAAGTACATATAACAAAGTACAGATTCGGTAAGCCTTTAAGCCGCCTACACCTATAACATGGTTAAATGTTAGGAGGCCTCTAAAATAAAACAAAAGAAGTGTATTTTTTTTTATTTCGATACGTAATTATATTGTGTAACATTTAACTAGTATATTGAAAACAACTCTTTAGAATGAACAAATTATTCAATAGGGGGTTGGATATAAATATGAACAACATGAAGACAAGGCCTACAACAGGCTTTGTATTTCGTAGGAACGCGGCTTTGTATAGGCATTGTCAATCCTATTCAATTATTTCTCCATGGCTTTAGTAAATTTTATTTTTAGTCTCTATATACAACGTGTTCCCGCCAATTTCCGTTAATTGAAAGGGGGCATAGCTTAGGTCAAATAAATGTAATTTCTCCAAGACACCAGTATCTTAACTCTTCCTGTTATCAAGATATTCAACATTTTAATTTAATCAGTTATGCAACTTTAACCAGTGTAAACGGTTTTTTGACGTGCATGTCATGTGATGTCATTTGAACATTATCACATTTGACACTAACTTTTCATTAACTCTTGTACAATAACCGTTAATGCTAAATTTAATTATTTTGTAAGAAAATCGAAAAAAAAAAAATTTTTTTTTTTTGAAAAACTAATTATGCTACTTTGTTTCGGTGAATGGACTCTGCAATATGCCGAAGTTCAAGGAAATTCAGAAAAACACCCTGTATAAGTACCTATCCACGTCCACTTTAACTCCCTCCTTCTCTTATTAACCCTTACACAAAGAATGAGTGAGAGAAATTGGGACGCGGGTTATTTGTCTGTATATTATAGGGACTCTTTTATTGGTGATTGTTTACCTTACCTCTGAGTACTCGCTCACTAATTACGATAAATGACCCCAATAATAAAGTCAGGGGTATTACACATACATAATATAATAAGGAGATAAATATTTGTACAGCGGGCGTAATTTTATCACTTGTGACTTATCGTATGAAATCCGTCACGTTCTGACAAGTGTGCGACTGCGAGAGTGACGGATGCTTATCCACAACGATAAGTCATAAAATAGCAACCATGCTACGCTCGCAGGACTATATTGTCACTGTCATAATCATAAAGGCGTGTACAGATACTTAAGACATTTTTAATGTACGTATATTAATGCCCCTGACTGAACATTTTATAATTTGGAGATTAGTTGAAGATAAGTACTTATGTCTCGCTTTTAAACTGTACGCAAATCAATGTAGATGACCACCATTATTAAGACGAAAAGCAATCCCCTTTCTGTTACACTTCTCTCCAAGAGAAAACTATACCGTTTATTTTCTAAATCCATGCCTTAGACTTATTATTGATGTATTGTAACTACATATTTTAAGACTGATATTTTGACTCTTATTCATTTGATATGAAACAAATACTCTAGATTATGTCTATTCGTTCTGTCGCTTTCTTAATCTTTGGACTCAATCATGTATTTTGCTATATTATTATTTTCATTAAAAACAACTTATCTCTAAAGGAACGTTCTCTTGGACCCATGGATTTTACTTGAGCTTTCGAGTGACAAAGTCTTGTTTCAAACAATTCATCGTGCTACATTTACTCTTATACTTAGGCTGGGTTCCACCAGACACAAGGGAGAGATTAGTTCCTAGCTACTACCTATTATTTCGACCTTTAACTTAAAATCCTGCTTCGTTTGTAGTCCTTATTTCTGTTCGGTCGAATCCGACCTTCAAATAGGTTTTATACTTCTGCGACTTTTCTAAACTGCCTGTTGCTTTCGTGTATGTTAAAGTATACCGTAATCTAGATCTAACTTAATAATATGTAATCATACTATGCAATAAGCAGTTTTGAGAGTTCGTTTCACATATATTTCAATATTTATGTTGTATCTCGTAGGTAAGATGATTTATAAAATTAAGCCTTATTTAATGTGTGTTTAATGTGTGTTAATTAATGTTTCCAACACGCCTGTGGATATTTATAAATAAAATATGCATTTAATGATAAATATGATGACTTGAAATTTACCACCCAACCCTAATCTCACAATTCCTGGATAGATTCTTGCAATTTTGAACAAACAGAGATAGTAAACAGCTTCGTTTAGTCCTTTATAGTTCGAAGTTCGAATTAAATTTGTACTTGTTTAAGGGTGAGTGTCCTCCAGAGATGTGCGAGGTTGCGAGGCAGTGAGCGAGGAAGTGTTGCACCAATAGGAAGCGTTGCACGAGCGAAAACAAATAAAGAAAAAGGCAGATAGGCTCTAATAACTTGAACGTATTCTATATACCCGATCTCTTCTTATTTTTGTACATAACACCGAGTAAGAAAGGAATAGAACATGTCATCTGCCAGGTCTTCATACGTCATAGTCTCTTTCGCTCGCACGATGTATCTCGCTCTCTCGCTCGCTCGAGATTTAGTGCAGCGAAAGAAATTTTATTTACAGGTTATCGACAAAGCTGTTATTATCAGGTTACCTAAGTTTGAAAAAATTAAATCATCGGTTCAGTAAAATAGTTATTTATTAAATTAAATTAAGACATAATTGTTAATCTGATACACAAGTATAAATCTACGGGTAACACGTCACTAGGAAAAAAAAATCATAAAAATTCTAGTGAGTTGTAAAGTTTAAGAGAAGAATGTTCCTGAACACATACAGAATAGGCACAATAAGTGGCGATAATGAGTGATCTCGCACGATAAATACGTAAGACTTTTTAAATTTTACAATGCAAAAGTCATATCTTCTAACTAGCTAGGTACTAATAGACTTATCGTACTGTAATCGAATATAATTTCGAATAGAGTACCCATATTTAAACATCTTTGTTTAGATTTGGAAGGATTTTAAAATATTGGATATTTATAAAAAATAGAAGATAACTTACTGACTACACGTGCATTTATTACATTAGAATTGAAACATACGCTTTTCTTTTAGTTCATACTGCATGTATAAGTGTTCCTACACCTAGTAGAAAGTTGATTACGTATACATACATGGTTATAATAAAGCTTTCATACATTAGGTCAGCGAACGAACAAACCATACAAGTCTTAAGTAGCGCCGCAAAATGGCGCCACAGAATGGGTGCCATTGCCATTATACGAGGATGGGGGCGGGGTCAAAACGATGTCAGGCAGCCGCTTAGTGCGAACATGCGCATACCGTGTTTAGGCACGTGTTTGGGTAGAAATTTGTAAGGAGCGCGCATTCTATGGTTTTTTCGTTCGCTGCATTAGGTAACTGGGACCTCTACTTGCCATCCTGTAGCAAATATAAATGCCTGTATAAAGAATGAACAATGCTACGTTTAGGTAATGAAGTGGAAGGATCATCGCGATCTCTGTACCTACTGGGAGAAACAAATGTGTAAAAGAGCAAGTAGAGGCGCCTTAGCATTCTATTTAAACAACGTTATATTCGATAAACACATTTAAAATACCTACAGATCACTTATCTTTATGAATAAGTATTATTGGTTCGTTGTTCCTACTATTAATGACAAAAATGAGACGATATTGACTCCTCCGGTACGTTGACAGGCTTTGTGCACTACACGATTTGTGTTTCGTTGTGGAGACGCGCAGTTCCAAAAGGCGGAAGACTGTGGTTCCAAATGTATCAGTATTGTCGACGGTAGTATTGCGTTTCGCTGGGGACGGTGACGCCGAGCGCGGGGCGGCCGCGCGGCCACGAGGCCGCGGCCGCGGGCTCGCGGCTTCAGGCAAGCTCCTCCGCTTTGCCGCCGTCGAGTCGCTTCAGCTGCACAGAACAACATTTACAATTACGACATTGCATTAATCTAAGAAATGACAACAGCGGCGAGTATTGAATGTCGTTAATTATTGGGAAACACCAATAGGACTTCGTTGTACGCTTAGATAACGCGTACAACGAAGTACGAACTTCAAATACAAATAAGTAGGGCTAATTGTAAGTTAGAGTCGTGCGCCGTCCCAGAGCTAGTTACTGCTTTATCTGTATCTAACGATGGATTCAGCCATCCAAGGAGTAACTGTTATGGAATGTGACTACGTAAATACTAGGTATTTTCAATGTCCGGACAGTGTGTTGCCCATACATTGTAGGTCGATATGTGCGTGTGGGGTGCGGAGTCAGCTAGTTGCCTAAGTGCACTACTCTCTTGCCTCTAAAGGCCTAGCATGAACTTACACTCTGCTCCACTGTCCAAGCAGAGGCAGCGGCCGTGGTGGCGGCAGGCAGGCGTCCAGTTCGCTTGTAATATAATTAATAATATTCAAACATTCGTATTGCTTATAAATAAAATGAACGTGAAGAAAACATGGCTGTCAATTCAATATCATTAATTCGAATGACCTATAGTCATGTGTGCAGAATGTTCATATATATATGAATTTTCATGATGATTTGAAAGGCTATTAAGTGAGGGTGTGCCGGAGCACTCGGCCTGGGAGCGCCGGGCGCCGTGACCTCGTACTTGCTGAATTCAAGCTCGATGTTTATTGATATTCACGCAAATGGCTTCTTCTATAACGACATCCATTTATTCTATTAGCAGTTTATTACTTTAGAACATGGTATCTCTCTTCGATTTGATATTGTGAGTTTATTACTTTATATAAAACATAAAATTTGGCGCAAGTAATATTGCCACCGATTTGTTTAGTTTTTAGGGTCCCATTCTACGGCACACCTTTTCGTCCAATATTCCGCAGTGTCTCAAGACGAGAGTCTTTGACCAGTGTGTGTTGCCAGTGATGACGTATGGTACGGAAACGTGGTCGCTTACTTAGGTACTCATAAGAAGGCTCAAAGTCACCCAAAAGGGCTATGCTGGGAGTTTCTCTGCGCGATCGCATCAGAAATGAGGCCATTGGCAGCAAAACCAAGGTAACCGATATAGCCCTTCGAATCGCTAAACTTAAGTGGCAGTGGGGGGTGCAATGCACGTTGAACCGATGGCCGTTGGGGCGGAAAGGTTCTCGAGTGGCGACCACGTACCGGAAGGTGCAGCGTGGGTAGGCCCCCTACAAGGTGGACTGATGACCTGGTAAAGGTCGCGGGAGTCCGCTGGATGCGAGTGGCGCCGGATCGGTAATTGTAGCACTCTTTGGGGGAGGCCTATGTCCAGCAGTGGACTTCTTTCGGCTGATATGATGAGGGCCCCATTCTATCAAGGTTCTATACTTCTATATATAAGCTCTCTGGTGCGGCTCGGAAAGCTTCCATCGCTTTAGCAACATTGGCCCTGAAGTAAGTATCGTTATGTGGCCTAAGTTTGAAAGTCTCTCACGGCGTGTCATGTTTTAGTGAGTTTATCAGCTGGGCATTACCTCCTTGTCATCGGCAGCGACGGGGCGGTACCGCGGCGGCGCCACGGAGTCCACCGGCGGCGCGGAGAAGCCATGCACGTAGAGCAGGGCGGCTGCGACGCCACCCGCCACCGGCCCGGCCCAGTACACCTGGAACCAAAATAAATCATCATCATGTTTTAACCTAGAGTTTATATAGGTCAAACCCTTACAGTTTGAGTGCTTTATTGTTATATATTAAAGCTTTTTGCCAGACTTGCTACACCTGCAGCCTGTGGGTTAACTACACGCAGAAGGCTGTCAGTGTTCTAAGAGTAGACTACAACAATGGTTTCAGGATACTGTTGGGGCTGCCTCGTTTCTGTAGCGCGTCAGGGATGTTCGCTGATGCGCACGTGGACGGGTTTGCCGCTATTATGCACAAAAGGGTAGCATCCGTGGTGCGTAGATTACGGGCCAGCCCAAACACTTCCGAGTACCTACCATTGTTGACAGAGTCGATGGCCGTATCCAGAAGCACTGGAACGGTATTCATTGTTTGTTCTAATAATGTTTTTTATAACTATTACTAACACTAGAATTACGTTTTTCATGTTTTTTTTACTAACAACTATGGACATGTTCTGAAATAAATTAATTGAATTTGAATTTATGCGTTCCTTTAGCGTAGTTACCGGTTTACAGCCTAATCATTGGCGACAAGCGCAGAGCCGAAGGAACTTGCCGGGTTCATGGCGGAGCCGATATAGACCAAAGGATGAAATGCGCCAGTCCCAATGCCACGGTATGCATTTGTTTTCGCCCTCCGCTGCCCCGCACTAAACTCCCATTTACAGCGACACCGGTCGGCCCGTAACTTCGTCAGCGGATTTGCGGGACTCTGGTCTGAATAGGCATGCGGCCTCATGTTGAAATTGATAACGTAATGATGCTAAATGGATAGTAAACCATCAAATTATCGTAATAAAGTATACATTATAAAATGTAATTTAAATCACAAAAAGATATGAAGCTTGAAAGTTTAGAAAAATGATGCATTTTCTTTTATTGTCCAAGAGTAAATTTAAAGCTTCCAATAGAATCCTTACGCTTTTATAGAAACAAAATTGTATGTCAACTATTTACTTAAACGCAGTATTTCGCGACCGAAACAACAATTTACCGGATTTTCCATACAACGATACAACTACTTTGTACAAGTGACGTCATACGTGGGTACGTCATCAGTATGAAGCGTTTTCCGCTGCCGCCAGCGACGTCAATCGTTGTCTCAATTTTTTGGTTATTTATGTTCTTTAATTGTAGTTGCTCCCATATAAACATTTGTTCCTCTCCAAAAACTGGTTCGAATGGCATCGTAAAAAAATCTTAGTCCGCATCCCTATTGCTATTTGTTATCTTACCCAGTGGTTAGTCCATTCATTGGCGACGAGCGCGGAGCCGAAGGAGCGTGCGGGGTTCATGGCGGACCCGGTGTAGTCGACGGCCAGGAGGTGCCCCAGCGTGACCGTGAGGCCTATCGCCAGCGGAGCCGTCGCCTTGCCGTCCGGTTTGTTCGGGTCGCACACCTGCGGACAAGGGTTCACAACGGTCAGTAGTTTGCATTGGACATTTATGCTCGTTTCAGTGTCAGCGAATGCACTGATTAAAATAAACGGCTATTACCGATTTCACACAGCTTTGTATATATGTAGTTGAACTGTTTGAGATGAGAGAAAACTGACCTATAGACTGGTGTGATTAAAACCAATAATCTTTACAAATGGATTATTTTTTACAGTCATTAGTACCTAGTCAATAGAGAAAATACGGAGAAAACGATTCCCGTAACCCTATATTACAATTTCATTGAAATCGTTAGAGAAAAATTCGAGAACGTGATTTCAAATATATGTACGTACTAGCTTCTGCCCGCGACTCCGTCCGCGTGGAACTTGTTTATATCGCAGCTTCATACAAACTCACCCCCCCATTTCACCCCCTCAGGGGATGATTTCCGGGATAAAAACTATCCTATGTCCTTCCCCGGGACTCAAACTGCCTCTATACCAAAATTCATCTAAATCGGTTCAGCGGTTTAAGCGTGAAGAGGTAACAGACAGACAGACAGACAGACAGACAGACACACTTTCGCATTTATAATATTAGTATGGATATGGATTTACAAATATTGCTCGTTAAATAGTATAGGAAGGATATACAGGGTGGAATCCTCCGGAGGGAAGATGCAATATATTAAACTTTGCTTTAATTTGAAAGAATCGTACATGTAGAATATGCCACGAAAGTATTAAAAAATTTAAATACTATAATTTATAGTCAATCATTCCTGTTACAAACTGACCATTGAAACTTTCGCGCCTAAACGGATCTACAGTTCCTGTGACGTCACTCATGTATGTTGTATGTCACTCACCATATTTGTTTGTGCGTGGTTCGTCCCTAGATGTCATAGTTGCCTAAGTTTTAACTTTTGACAGGAGTGACGTCACCGCTGATTGTTGGATTAAAACGTTCCGTTTCAGATTACTTCAAATCTTAATTATTGTTTGAAATTAGTATAAAGTAAAAACGTTTCAGTAGCTATTATTTTATGTTTTTTTAACATTTTGGTCACAAAATAGTGGTAAACATTATATAATTATAACCTAGCTGCATCTTCCCTATTACCAGGTGCCGATAAAATGGTCATATTGAAAAACCTGCCCTATGGGGTCAACCACGCAATCACAAAAAATAAAAGCCACAATTAAGAGTTAACTGTGATTTTATTGAGAGTTAAAGTATGGAATAGCAGATTTTACTGCGATTTAGTTGTTGGTCTTATGGGAAATGTTGATCACTATTACCATATTATTCGCATTCGGTAATTCCGGATGGAAACACGCGAGTATATTAATTCAATTGATACTTATTTGCAAAAGATTCAATCATTTGCAGAAGACGTTGTTCCTCGTTGTTCTTATCGCTGATACTGTAATCAACTAACTAATCATGCTACTACTAAAGTACTACTAAAGTACTTCTAGATATTAAAAGCGGCTATTGATAAATTTATCAATCATTGTATTCATTCGCATTCATTGCAATTTTTTACTGGAACGATGACTAATGTCTCCGCTGATCTCGTAATAATTACTTACAATACAAAAAACATTGAACTACTTAGATCGAATGATTCATTGATAAGTTTCCATGTAATAGGTAACTACTGTAGATAGATCAACTTCCGCATCATTTTTATGTGAATATAATATAAAGTGAGCAATCAAATATAATAAATACGTAAGCAGCTATAATATAAGTTCCATAAATTTGTGATTGAGACTGATGATTTCACAAGCAAATGTTGATAAAATCTATGTAATCAGTCTTCATCAAGCCAAGCCCTTCTATTCAGTAGGTATTTATTGGTAGCTATTATGTCTACCTATGTCGGACAGAACAGTGCTATTTATTGATTATGTTAATTCCCATTGGTTCGACTGTTTCTTTTATCGTCCGACGGCGAAAAATATCGTAGTCAATCACGCGATGACGCGAGTTACGAGGAATGAGGATCTGGTTTTTTTTTGCGAAGTCGAGTGGTTTACCCGCTATTTTATTTTTATTATTTGAATTCTCTTCTCCTTATTTCACTATGAGCCACTATAGCCGGGCGGTAAGGCGAGCCACATTTCATCTGGAGGTCGTAGCATTCGAACCCCGGGTTTTTCTAAAACTTATGTATGAAATATCATTTGATATTTTAACAGTGGCCATTCCGTGAAAGTCCACTCTCAAATTTTCCCTCTCGGTTGAAAGGTCAGCTGGCAGTCGCTTTCGTAAAACTAGTGTCTTCGCCAAATCTTGGCATTAGGTCAGGGGCGTATTTTGAAATTTGGCGCCCCGGGCCAATAAGTTTCGCCCCAGAAGTCAATGAACGGCGCCAAAACCAAAGAAAATGCCATCGGCCAGGGGCCGCGGCCTGGCGCATTGGCGCCCCGGTCTATGGCCCGGATGGCCCTAGACCGGGGTAAATACGCCCCTGGATTAGGTGCCAAAGCGGACCCCGTGCTCGTACTCGTATTACGCGTACCGTATACCGAACCAGCGGCGCTACCACGCAAATCGAAACTCGAAGTTCGTAAACATGACATGCATCCCTGTTACTCGACTCGTACCTACCTAATGTAAGTGCGATAGAGATGGAGATATCCAAACTTCGAATTTCGAAGTTCGTGGTTATAGCATAGCTCTTTTTAACACTTCAAAAAAAAAGGACGATTGGTTCTCAATTCGGTTGTATTTTTTTTAATCACTTTTTTTTTCGATGTTTGCTACCTCAGAAGTAAGAACTCCGTCATTGATGAGCCGATTCCCTTTTTTTTTTTCGTTTGTAAGTATATGCTCCCAGACTGGTTCCATTTTTTTCAAATAATTCAGTTAGATGATGGGGTCCATGAGGAATTGAGGGAACTCCTCAATTATATTAGGCACGCGTGTAGTGGTTTTGGTATTTCATTTTATAACTCGTGTATTTACACCCGGAAATCATAAATTTGGTGGAGTGGAATTTATGATGAAGACCACAGATGACTTATGGAATTCCTCAATTATGTACTTTTCTGATAAGATTCCGTTGAAATAGCAACTAATGAATTGCCAAAGGTGATCCGATCCTTGTGGAATCGACGGAAGTCCTCAAATATTATCGGGCATACAGCGATTTTGTTTTTTTCTCTAATAATCAACGCATTTGCTTTCGGAAATCAGTTCATGTGGTAAATTTGAAAACAAATGCGGAAATGTTCTCGTGGCTTGGCGGAGTAGGTACTAAATTGAAGTCGGTTAAAGCTTTGTTTTAAAAGTAAATTATTATCACAATTGTTATAGTACCAACGTCTGAAACTGTAAGAGTAAATCCTGTTAAAAAAACGCAAGCAAAAAACGACCTCAAAAGTAGGTACCTAGTCAGAGTATAAAGTATTTTTTTGCGCTTGCGTTCATTTGACAGAACTTATTCTTACCTTTTCGGATATTAGTAAGTAGGGTCATTTCGCTGGTTACGCGACCACCTTCGGTTAGCGACCACCTGAAGGAGAAGGTTTTTTCTATTGAAGATAACATCAATTCTACACACCCTATTGAGACAATTACTTGTACATGCATTTTTTTGTTGTTTTAGAATAGAAATCTACTAAAAAACCGAGAAAATATCCTTTCAGTTTACCAACTCAGCTTAAGTGGTCGCCCACCGGCACATGAAATTAGGTGGTCGCTAACCGGCGAAATGACCCTACCTTGTAATACGTTGGATGTAAACCGGCATGGACAAGCCAAAATCTCCCTAGTTCATTGGAAAGTGGCAAATAGAACCAAACATGGTCCTGCAAAGTTACAATTAACTGCCGGTGAAATTTCAGCCGATTTCCAACAATTTTTGTTACATCATTAAATAACAAGTAGGAATCTAAATCGGTGTATGACTCGACGATACTTAAGTATTTTTTCTCGGATCCCTTTAATTTAGGTACTGTGCTGTTGATGTATGGGTGTGCGCGATGAAGAAGAAAAAAACTGGTCAATTGCGAGTCTACTCGCGCAACGATGGTCCTAATGTCGAGGTATATTCTTAGTTCACCCGGAATCGAGTCTCGAAAGTTTTCCCGTGAGGGTCAAACTTCACTTTGGCTTAGGATTTTTTTCAGGAATATTTGATCCTTTGCGAGTATCTAAATATATATACATACAGCGTGAACCGCCGTAGTACCCATCTTTTGGTTTCGTTAGTTACGAGTAGGTGTATGTTCGATTTTTCCCAGTTTCAAAGGGACTGCATGCTTTCATTTTTAACCGACTTCAAAAAAAAGGAGGTTCTCAATTCGGTTGTATTTATTTTTTATTTTTTTTTCAGTGTGTTACCTCAGAACTCCGTCATTGATGAGCCGATTCGTAATTTTTTTTTTGTTTGTAAGTATATGCTCCCAGGCGGGTCCCATTTTTTTTTAAACTCAGATGATGGGATCCATGAGGAATTGAGGGAACTTCTCAATTATATTAGGCACGCATGTAGTGATTTTGGTATTTTCTATTATATCTCGCGTATTTTACACCCGGAAATCATAAATTTGGTGGAGTGGAATTGCTGATGAAGACCACAGATGACTTAAGGAATTCCTCAATTATGTACTTAAAAGTACGTCATAGATTCTGATAAAATTCCGTTGAAATAGCAGCTAATGAAGTACCAAAGGTGATCCTTGTGGAATCGACGGAAGTCCTCAAATATTATTGGCCCACATACAGCGATTGGGTTTTTTTCTCTAATAATCAACGCATTTGCGCTCGGAAATCAGTTCATGTGGTAAATTGGAAAATAAATGTGGAAATGTTCTCGTAGCTTGGCGGAGTACTAAATTGAAGTCGGTTAAAACTTTGTTTTTAAAGTAAATTAAAACTTTATAGCTCTACACGTTGTTGAGAAAAGATTCTTGTCCGGACGTGGTCCTATAAAATGGTTCCTTTTTTCCTTTTGAGGTACGGAACCCTAAAAAGTTATTAAACGTACTCACGTCCCATGTCAGTCTTGTGTAAAAAATAGCTAAGATGTATTGTGTGGAGGCAAAGTAGTCACGGCATGACGTAGAGTTTATTATATCATTAATACCATTAGGTGCTATTTTAAAAGGCACGTAGCCCGCAGGCGCGAGGCGCGAGGATAAGCGACATTGAATAATTATCTACCGGCAGATAGATAACGTTCTTGTCATTGAACCGGCGTTGCGGCTCGACAATGTTTTTTCTACGGACCTACAGAAAATCAATACGAATTAATGTTACGGCGATTATCTCTCTATGTAGATACATATGTTATACCTAATAGCACACGCTTTTCACCTCATAACGACGTTAGGCATAGTCATTAAGTGACTAAATACAAAATCTCATCAATTACCTATGTAGGTAACTACACCTATATCTATACTAATATGATAAGTCCAGAGCCCGTAATTTTCATGCCGATGACATCAATTTGACGTCACGCTGCATATAGGATGATCCCAAATAGTTTTATTGTAATTATTAATTTAGTCGTCAATCATTTTAATCATGTACAAATCACTTCAAAAGTAATCTATTCACACGTGGAACAATTAATAGGTACCTACTTGATAAGTGAAACGTAAATTAAACTATTTGTTTTGTTTTTATACATACATTTTATTAAACGGTATTGTTACCACATTTCAATAATTACGTAGAAAACAGAATTCCTTCAAGTAGGTACCTATTAATTATTCCACGTGTGAATAGATTACTTTTGAAGTAATTTGTACATGATTCAAATGATTGACGACTAATGATTAATAATTACAATAAAAATATTTGGGATCATCCTATATGCAGCGTGACGTCAAATTGATGTCATCGGCATGAAAATTACGGGCTCTGAATTGATAACGAAGTAAAGTTTGTAGCGTTGTAATTTTGTATGTAGAGGGTAATCTCCGGAAAACGGTACCTACTCATCCGATTTAAAAAATTCTTTCCCCAGAATATAGAACGGACAGGCTATTTTATCCCGCGACTTCGCCCGCGTTCTTTGTAACACGCGGGCGGAGCAGGCAGCTAGTTACGAGTATTATAGGTAGTACTTATACTCCAGGCAAAATAGGGTCAGCTAGTATGGCGAAATGGAAATAATTTATAATAGCTTTTTTTTTCTGCGTAACAGATAAATTATAATTGTATTAATAACGACGAGACTAAATCCGACAAAATATTTGTGATTTAGATATTTTAATAAATAATTAAAAATTTATAAATTCCTGTAAAATCGGAAAAAAAAATCAACTCATTTTTTATTCTTTGTTTTGATAAATTAATATTTCCTCTATAAGTTTGATGATAAATCAGGCAAAAAATGTTTCCGAATATTACATTTCTATTTAGTAGATCCCTAACATTTTATTCATTTACCATATTTCCGTGTCCAAAAATAATAATTGGCTGTAGGTTCCTACATTCTTTGATGAATGTAGTGGACACAAACATTAGAAACGAATCACACACTAAACAACAACGGAGGGTGGATTTTAGGGGTTAAATGCTGTTGAACTATTTAAAAAAATGCAAATAGTCAGTTACTTTTGGGATTTTCATTATAAGCTATTTTTCATCGAATAATGTACGAATCCCCTTATAAAATCGATTGCAAGTAATGTTATTACAAACACCTGTTAAAATAGGTTTAAAAATGCCGCGCGCGAGCCGCAGAGCTAACGTGATTGGCCGGCCGCCCGCTCGCCGCGTAGGTACTACATACTAGGTAGGTAGGTAGGTACCGCACGAATCGCAGCGATTCGCGAAACCATCTAACGCGTCTAAGATCTAGTTGTTGATAGTAGTTAAATTTTAATAAACTCGTTGTGAAACGAATTATGAAAATATTTAAGTATTTTTATTTATTTATCAATGAGTGACACTGACGAGCGTGGGATGAAGATACCTATGCAATTTAACTTTGAACTTTGACGTAGGTAGTGGAAGTTGGAAAAAGGGACTTCAAAGATTGTGCACACGTGTATATTATGTAGTTTGTGATGGACTTTTTAAGACTAGAGGAAGATGCTTGCTTTGTTTACATTAATTTCTTTTTTGGTTCAGTTTTATTTATATATTTAGTCTTTATTGCACTAAGGACAACTTATCGTACAAGAGGCGGACTTAATGCCGTAAGCATTCTCTACCAGTCAACCTTTGCGCAAAGCAGACAGATTGTGGGCGTGTAGTAATTGTAACAGAGCAAAATTCGTTAAAATAGTAAACTAGAGAGATTTATACCCTTACCTATTATTTGATTTTTATTATGCCCAATATTACACGTTAGATAATATACAGGGTGAAAAAATCTATGGAACCTGAAGGGAAACCCTTAAGACAGCTCATTCTCTCGCTCTCATTATCATGAATTAAACACTATTTAAATTTAATTTACCTACTTTTAGCCCGAATTACATTTGAATTACAATTTACTATCGCAATCACTAAAATTTATTGACCGAATATCTTTTGTCCGAAAACTTTTCGTATTTTTATGACTTCTCCGAATATACAATTCAGTACTTTTTTCATTTACCATTTGATGTTATCCAAATGTGTCAGTTGTCCGAAAAACTTTTACCACTACAGTCTTTTGAGCTTTGTTACAACTTTTGTTTCATAGCCAATTTTTGACTTATCCAGCATTACTTTCCGCATTTCATACGTTTAGTCAAATGTTCATTTTGAATGAAATTCAAAGTAGTTTTACAGAGACTAAGGCAGGTCGGTGTAGGTACGACGACGAGCGAAGCGAGGAGGAGTTTTAGGTGAACTGCGAGTTTGTGACCCTACATCGCGTGAGCCGAGCGAGCGTAGCGTGCCGTGGCAGCGGCCGGCGAAGCGCCAGAACCGAACACTTTTTTACTACTTAATATTTACATATGTACTGTATAAGTAAGGGTCAGGTCGGAAGAAATAACTTGATAAACCAAATGTTGTAATTATTTAGTATCGATTTATTTAAAGAACACCCTGCCTAGAGATGGTGTTTACCCAACCTACCCAGAGTTACCCATTTCATCCCAAACGTCGTCTTGTGAAGCATTTTTGCAAAATATAATGAAACTTCTTACGTCATAGTCATATAGGAATGTGTAAACGTAAACGTTGTTCTCATTGAGATTTTCTTACTTGGTTACTTGCTAAATATGCAAACAATATAGGCTCATCTTTCCCTGGCCAGACTATACGTGTGTTATTTTGAATAATAGTACATTACTGCAGAGGCAGTGAAGTAAGGGATTGCTGGACTAGTCCAGGCAATGTCAATTTTGGAAATAATTTATAATAGCTTATTTTTTATGTATAACGGATATATTATCAACTAAATAGTTACCCAGCGACAAAATCCGACAAAATTTCAGACATCGAAAAAATGATAAGTTCTTCTAAAAAGTCAGTAAAAATATTAATAAATGTTTTTGTCTTAATTTTGGTTCATTTACATTTGCTCTATAATATTCAAGATAAATCGTACAAAAAAAGATAATGCATGCTTCATTGAAATCTACATAATTACTTCCGAGTGGAAAGTTTGTCGGATTCTTGACCAAATCATCTTAGAATAACATTTTCAAATGAAATCAACAAAAAAAAACGCTATTATAAAAAACGCTAAATTAATGTTTTTCAAAACCGTATTTTGCCTGGAGTAGACGAGATTGGGGTAAACCGGATACAATGAGTCCAGCAATCCATGTTCCGGCCGAGGATTGTATAATGCGTTTCTCAAACAATGTGAGGAAATATTAAAATAAAAATAAATACAAGGTAATCAATTAAATAATAGGTAATTTGCCGCCTTTTTATTTTTTAAACATGCCATTTAAACAAGCCGTTCGAGCACTATGTTTAACCGCACATAGGTATAGTACCATCGTTTTTTTTTATGTCACAAGTTTGCTTACAGAACAGAGTCTAGTGGTGGCTGGCAGTATGTAATTTTTCCTTTGTCAGTTTAATATTAGTAAGCAAATTTAAAAAGTTAGATTAGCGGACAATAATGGTTTTACTTAGGGTTACTTTTCTCAGTCCAGTTCCATAGGAAACAATTCACAGCCGTTACTAGTGTTAGCAAATTGGTGGGAACTGGCGAGAATAACCATCGAATACCAAAACCAAATGGTACTCAAGTATTGCATTTTTATCGAGTCGATACACGCGTAACGTAGCTGAAAATCGAATTTACCAGTCAGGGATATTAATATTTGTACTAGAGTAAGGATAAAAACTGACATAGAGGCGTACACAGATATTTATGCCCTTTTTTTGTACATATATTAATGCCTGACTTTAAATTTTCACCAAGATTAAACATATGATTAGTAAAAATAAACCAAATTAGCCCAAACTACCTACAATAGACGGACAGACAGACAGACAGCGGAGCCTTAGTAATAGGGTTCCGTTTTTACCCTTTGGGTAAAACAATATCACAGATTTGAGTAGGGCAGGCAGTGTCTTTCTGCCTTTACGTGGTGCACGCCACTGATGTTATGGATTTACGGTGGTTTTCTTTCAGGGCCCATAGGTTTTTCCACTCTGTATAGCTATAGCAGCTAAGCAGTATTTTAGCAGCGTGTTCTTTCTTACCCATTCCAATAATTAAGTACCTACTTCCGTTACTACAATGATGTGCAGATGGATCTTGTACTACAAACTCACAGACGACTTAACCTAGGTTAAGTGGTCTGTGTACTACCTACGCAGATTAAGTGGGAAATTAACTACTTTAAGTAGGAAATCACCTGTTAAAATTGTCGTCACTGTTTTATAATGATGACATTTATCAGTAAATAATTATGAAGCATTGAGACACCAAACATAGAAATGTACTAAATTCTTGGCATGTTTTCACTAAAATATGTTTATAAATTTCATTAATTGTTAGCGCGTTTCCCGCTTACGCCATTATTACACCGTGAATAGTCGCATTCTCCTACTAGTACGTCGTCGAAGACGATATAAATGATTACAAATAATCTGCGTAGGTAATGTAGGTATCTATCTACTTCGCGTCACAGAAAAGGACTCGTTGCGTGCCGCCGTTGCGAGCGAATGTGATCGTTAACACACGCGGAAAGAGCTCAAGTTCAATTGTAGAATTAAACAGGACTATTCAAATGTGTATTATGCTTTACATAAACCTTTTTTCTGTAGGATTCGTGTACTACTTTAATAATCTATATAGTTAAATTAAATTTGGAGACAATTTGGTCCTATAAATATATTTACCGATAGTTTATTGGAGTAAATGTATTTATATGCAATTCTAAACAAAAATCTATACGATTTTTAGCAAAATAGGTTCATCAATTATTTTTATGAGAATCAAATCAAAGTACTACTTATTACAATTTTTTTCTACCAACTTCTGTCACCTGTCACCCAAGCCATGCATTTTGTTAATATATTGATTTTACATGTAAAAAAATGTCGGATTTAGAATAAAGACAATAATATTGTTGTGTTGACGATTATAGACAACTATTATTAGTTTTAATTAATAAAATCGGCGTATATTTGACAGTATTTTTTTATACCTACTTTCGGGTCGAAAGTTTGTAAGATTCGTAAATAGAGTATCTTAAAATATGTATTTATGACGGAGAAAAAAAACACAGGCTATTATAAATTAATGTTTGGCGAAACCGTATTTTGCCTGGAGTATTATTAAGTATAGCTTTTCTCGTCTTGGTCTATATCTTCGGTCTAATGTAGGGTCATTTCGCCGGTTAGCGAGCACCTAATTTCATGTGCCGGTGGGCGACCACTTTAGCTGAGTTGGTGAACTGAAAGGATATTTTCTCGGTTTTTTAGTAGATTTCTATTCTAAAACAACAAAAAAATGCATTTACAAGTAATTGTCTCAATAGGGTGTGTAGAATTGATGTTATCTTCAATAGAAAAAACCGCGTAACCAGCGAAATGACCCTACTTAGGTAATAGTACATTAATATAAAAAACCGTGCTGCTTCTTTTGTTTGGAGGTCATTTAGGTAGATAATTAATATGTATATTACGTATTAATAATAACGCGTTCGTGACTAATTGACACACCTATGAATAGGAAATCATGATAAATAGGGCTGACCAGAAATTTCCATTATGTCGACAATTATAGTACATTACTGCAGCCGCCGGGAAAGAATATAAGGGCTTGCCGGGTGAGTAGGTATAGACGGCCGACCGTAGGGAGGCCGGATAGTGACACGAAGCCGGCAAGCCCTTTTCACGGCTAGGCATGTTTAGTGCTTTTGCACTTTATAGTGCTCAAAGATAGGCAATGAAATACAGGGTGTTAACGGGGTCATGATCCGGAATGACAAAAACCGAATAAGATGATCATACTGAACAACCTTTCCCATGGGACCAACCACGAAATCGCAATAAAAAACCAGGTATTCCATACATAACTCTCAATTAAATCGCAGTTAACTCACAGTTAACTCTTAATTGGCTCTTTTTTTTGCGATTTCGTGGTTGGTCCCATGGGAAAGGTTGTTCAGTATGATCATCTTATTCGCTTTTTGTCATTCCGGATCATGACCCCGTATAAAATATCACCACTCAAAAACAAATTTATAAATATAAAATCCAGCTACACGACAAAAGACTTTTTCACGCCACTGCTCGGAAATATGGCCAAAGATGGATTGAAATGAGAGTAGAAAGTAGTTCTTAGTAGTACAATTCGAAAACAGTCAAACAATGTAGATTTGCAAAGTAAAATGTAGTGTTTAGCGGCCTATTTTACTTCCTACTCTGCTATTGGTCGATTATTTTTGACATTAGTAACTCGTTCAGAAAATAACAAAATTATTAGAGCAACATTACATTTGAGCGTTTAATTAAAAAATTAAACGTCAAATTCGCACAATGAATGTGTACTTTTACAATTGTAAGCGTTTTTTATTTAAGTATGTGAAAAACGCCTTTGCATGCTTAAAAAAAGTATAAATAAAAAAATTTATTTATACTTTTTTTATATTTATATAAATAAGTTAAAAAACGGAAAATTTCTTCTGTCTGTTCTTTAGATCGGAAACAAACATTCAGATGATTGTGTATAATTCTGTACGATTTGAAATAAAAATAAATAACAATGAGTGACACGAGTACGGACATGGATCTTACACCGCCGGGAATTCAAAACACTGCAAAGTCAGTGATTCGAAATTTATTGCCCATTAAATCCCGAAATAAATATAAGAAAGTGTATGAAAATTTCAAGAAATGGCAAATAAATAAAAAAACAAACTCTTTCTCTGAAAGTGTAATGCTGACGTATTTTGATGAACTCTCGAAAAAATATAAATTCTCCACTTTATGGGGCATTTATTCAATGCTAAAGGCAACGCTTAATACGAAGCACAACATCAATATCAAAAACTGTCAAAAACACATAGTAAATGCCTCGGTAGAAAGTGCAATAGATGGACTCGCATCTTCGCGGGCCTCACCTGCTTTTTGCGAGTACGGAAATAAATAAATATTAGGGGACAACCTTGACACAAATCGACCTAGTCCCAAACTAAGCAAAGCTTGTACTAGGTATGGGTATCTACTAGACGACGATAAACATACCTACTTATCTATTTAGGTATGTTTAAAAATACCTACATAGAAAACATCCATGACTCAGGAACAAATATTCGTGTTCATCACACAAATAAATGCCCTTGCCGGGATTCGAACCCAGGACCCGGGACCTCTTGCTTCGTAGGCAGCGTTACTACCAACTAGGTTATTGGTCGTCATTGTCTGTAGTTGTAAGTTGCGAAGACTAAATATTGAATATATAATGATCTCACATATTTCCAAATTGTGTTTTAATCTTTCATCGTTCTGGTACATGGATCACAGGATCCTCTAACAAAGAGTAACTATATGAAAGGGTCACTGTAACTCGTTGATACTAAATCCAGTGAGAGCATTCCGCGCTACTAAACGAACGCTTTCTCATTTTCGAGTTCAACTTCAGTAGATTGCATAGAATTCGTGTAATAAATATGACTTACTCCACAAACAACAAAGATGAGCACGAAACCCAAGAAGAACTCGATGCCGAAGCCCTGGAGCGGCGTGACGTCAGTGCCGAGCCCGGTGACGCCGAGCTTGCCCACGGCGGCGCGCTCCGGGGTGAGCGCCTTCAGCAGGCCCGACCCGGCGGCGGCGCCCGCGCACTGCGCGATCACGTACAGCACGGCGCGCACAGGCTTCACGCGGCCCGCCGACGCCAGCCCCACTGTCACCGCGGGGTTCACGTGCCCTCCAGAAACGTGCCCAATTGCCTGCACAAAAGCCACAAAAGTCCACATAAATATAAGCGCGAAAATTGTGCTCCCAGAGTCCACCGATTTACATAGTGCAGAAGGCGGCCGACGTGGAGTTTTAGTGGGTAGAAAACCCCGGACTAGACAGCTCGACAAGTACCTGGACATGCAGGTTTTCTTCACGGGAAAAAAATAAAAAGCGGCCAAGTGCGTGTCGGACTACGCACAACGAGGGTTCCGTGCCTATTAAAAAGGTCGTATCGTTACTGAAATCTTATGGCACTTACGTCCTTTTCTTTAAGGAAGGCAGTTTTTTAGGAATATCTCAGAAACCTTTGAACCGATCTTGTTCAAAACAATTTTCGCTGAAAGAATTTAATTAGCCCTATGAGCATGATTTTTTTTATATTTTTAAAATACACGGTTCAAAAATTAGAGGGGGGGGGGGGACACAATTTTAGTGACTTTCGAGGCGATTATCTCCGACTCTATTCACTTAATAAAAAAAAATGCTGAGAAACCTTATATTTATTTTGAAAGACCTATCGATTAATGTGCCACACGTGGGCTTGCAATGAAAAAAAAAATTTTTTTAGTAATTGAATTACAAAACTATATCGCGGTTAACAAAATACACCTATCCTCAAAATTTTATTCAAATACACCTTATAGTTTTCGAGTAAAATGCCTGTGACATACGGACGGACAGACATACAGACAGACAGACAGACATGACGAATCTATAAGGGTTCCGTTTTTTGCCATTTGGCTACGGAACCCTAATTACGAGCATACGTCTGCCGTGTCCAGAACTTGATAAAGATAAGTCCCACTACACCATGTGTCCAAATCAAAATAGGCTCTTTAAATTACAGTGAGCACTTTCAATATAAAGCCACGCTCACTACTGTTCGCGTAAGTCATGGCAAACATCGTCTTAGCTCCCTATTCAAAGATATACCGCTAAAGCAAGCAGAGCTAAATCAGATGCTCTAGAGAGAGTAAACGTTATCTACATCTGTTTGCGTTTGCTAATGTTAAACATTAGCATATGTCGCGAGGCGCCTCGTTCAGTAAAATAATGAAACCGAATTATCTAATCTATGACGATGTTCATGTGTTATTTCTTCCTAGATTTAAGTTTTTATTAGAAGTTCCTTATTGACGCATTCATAGTGATATACTGGTATATACGTCATTGGTGAGTAAGATTCAACAGAATATCAACTTTAACTTTTTTAAAGCTGAACGTATTTTCCAAAATTTAAATTCTTAGGTATGCATGAGGAAACAAGGAATGAATTCGTAGTAAAGAGAAAATCTCACTGAACAAATGTGTCACCAGAGTTATTAAACAGAATAGGCTCATTGCCAGATAGATAGGTACGGTCGAGGAAATTGAATGTTTGGCACATGTCAACTCTATTAGAATGACGTTAAGGTCCAAAAGTGCTAAACATTCAATTTCCTCGACTGTACAATGCGGTGTCACATAGTGCGCATAATCAGATGACGTTAATTGGCTCCGTTATAATATTGACCATTGAATGGGTAAGGCCGAATATTACGAAGTAAAACTTACCGAGAATAAAAGATACTTGTGTTATTTCAAATACAAAAGCGTCACTAACATTAGAAGCATTTGTTTGTCGTGTTGATGCTGTTTATACAAGAATCCAAGGTGCGACATTTTCTGTAAATCACACAACGACGCGAGACTTTCAATTGAAAATGACAATAATAGCGAGTGTTTCAACAGCCGGTTTCACCGAGTTAGTAAATAAGCGTTCCTATACGTACTGATACTATGGCGAAGACAGCGAGACCGAAGGCAAGGGCGATGAGGACAATGTCAGGCGCAGCATTCGACTGCGCGATGTTCACGCAGGCGCCGCAGCCGAACAGGTTGAGGAGCAGATTTCCTGTTGGTTACAAGATAGAGATTTATGACTTTGATTACCAGCCTTGAAAACCCTCTTTTTCATGATGAGCCTCCGTAAAAACAATAACGTAACGCGCTTATGAATCCTCTGAAGTGGCAAGCGCCAAGCTCGGTGTCCGCTTACGCTCGCTATAAGACAGACTGTACGCCCTTTCCCTACCGTCGTGGTCGTGGTGTTAAAAAAAAAACATTTTTGAAAAGCAAAGTCCGTATTATTTAAACTTTATTGCACAATACAAGATAAATAAATAAATAAATAAATAAATAAATATTAGGGGACAATCTTACACAAATCGACCTAGTCCCATAGTAAGCTCATTAAGGCTTGTGTTATGGGTACTAGACGACGATATATATAATAGATATAAATACTTAAATACATAGAAAACTTCCATGGGCTCAGAAACAAATATTCATGCTCATCACACAAATATTTGCCCTTACCGGGATTCGAACCCAGGACCTTCAGCTTCGTAGGCAGCGTCACTACCCACTAGGCTAACCGGTCGTACAAGATAAAGTACAAATGGCGGACTTAATGCCATAAGGCATTTTCTACCAGTCAACCATTGGGCAAAACAGAAACATTTGGTGCAGGCATTTAAATTTAAATGAAAACTGAATCCAAGATAAACTTTTATCAAATACATTCTGAAATAGACATACACGTATACAAAACAATGTACACTAAGTAATATATATTACTACCTTTACCGTTTCTCATGCGGCTCAAGTAAACGTGCCAATGTTTGACACTTTAATTGACACCCTGTTATTGTTATTCATAAGACATTATGCTTGCACTTTCAAACTTAATTCATTCCTAATATTGTAGGTGCTAATGCTAAGAGCCTTATCACACTTGCGATTTCCAAGCGTATTTTGTATGAAGGCGATCACGCAGCGTGTTCGCCGCGACTGATAATTGTATAGAAAATACGCTCGCAAATCGCAAGTGTGATAAGGCTCTAAGTAATGGCCCATTGTAGAGCACTGGGATATTTACCTTGTACAAATGTACATATGTAGGTACCTACCTAATATAAGCCTATGAGTATAGGAGGTGTATGATCGCTCAAACAAAACCACTTAAACATTGTTTACCAAGTTAGTAACAGCTTTTCGTCGACTGCCCATTATCACTGGAACACGCATGGGAAAATTCACGCCTTTCCGACAACTAAGTAGTAAGTAGGTCAATATCGCCCTGCGAGATTAGTGCAAGCTGGATTCATTACATCAATTGGTGAATTTATTATGCAATAAATGATCACCATAAAAAATCGAGTAAAGTATGGATTACAGTTGAGATAGTAATACCTACTACTGGTGTTAGGTAATAAAATAATTTCTTATTTGCTTGGTCGAGCTTTTTGCTAGTTTATAGCCATGTGTGACGAAAAGACCTACGTCTTTCTTGGCGTCACGGCAATTACCGCCCGCTGAGAGTGCGGAAAATCGCACTTCTCGACCAGGCGGAGACCACGGATGCTAGTAAAGAACGAGTGATATCGCATTTCTCTATACTATGACTCTCACCTATGAACTCGGCCAATAACGCCCTGCTGATACCTGCGGCTCCACCCGCCAGCTCATCCAAACCGAGTTTTGTGCCCAGCTCACCCATGACTGCTTATACTGTAAAAAAAAACCCATTATAAACATATTTAAATACCCAACAACGGTTCATGAACACATCGTGTGGTTCCACCGGGGCTTCCATAAAAGAGTGGACGCTTAGTTAATGATATATATGCTCTCTTTACGCAGGAAACACGTAAATTAGTTTATGATCGAATAACCTGATAAGTCTGAATCTCGACGCCCCTTCATTACCCGAAAGGCTTACGACATCGTTCGCTAGTTTAGTAAATCAGATAACATTCATTTGTTCCAACGGTTAACATTCGGTGAATTCGTGCGCCCGTTGTGTGGACAACAAAGAACGTTGGTGACTCTGCGGTAATTCAGCCGTCAAGTGTAATGAGGGCTTAATAGCCAAATAGGTAATGTAATGTAACCGGACGTGAATTATTCTAATTAGTGCAGGGTTCACGCTCCGAATCCGTCCCATCATCCCAGCGGAGCGTCATCCATCACGCGACGTGGCTCGCGTGACTGTGTAGGAAATGAGAATTCTCATTTCCGCATTGTTAATTCTTTATAAAATTTTGATACTGGCCGTAATAAATAATTGCTGGTAGTGATAAAATATGGAGTTCCCTCTATTCGGCATAACTTAAATTGTCCGAAACGCTTTTAGCATAACAGATTTGTCATATTGGGTTTTAGACGAATGTTAACGAGACAGAAACTTTATTTGGTATAACTTCTAACATTCCGAAAACGTGATAGTCCTAAATTGAATTCGCATACTATTGCTAAGACCAATTATACAGTGTGTCTCTGACTTAAGGGCTTTAAATGCAAATGTCCATTACGGTCCTGAAACTCAACCACTTTTGTTCCGCAACTTTGTAAAATAACTATTATTTCTATCATTTATTCGTGTTTGAACTTTAACTGTACCATCAATGTATTGCAAACACGGCCTCATTATTTGACATCCATGACACTGACAAGTATGAAAACTAACAAATGGATGATGTACATTGAAAATGTTATTTTATTTGTATGGAATAATGAAAATATAAAAAGAACGTATTTTTGAAAAGTTGTAGAGCAAAAGTAGTTCCGTTTAAGGAGCATAATTGACATTTGCATTTATAGCCCCAAAGTCAGACACACGCTGTATATATATACGAATAATTTTGTTTAGCATAATTGTATTCGGCATATTATCGATTGTCCGAAACTTACTTGGCATACTTACAGGAATGCAGAAAGCCAATGGGCGAACAGATCACTAGGTTAGGTTAGGTCAGAACTGCGACCTTAACAAAAACGAACTGCTACCAGAAAAGTAGGCTAGGTTAGAACTGCGACCATAACAAAAACGAGCTGCTGCCAGAAAAGTAGGTTAGGTTAGGTTAGAACTGCGACCCTAACATAAACGAACTGCTATCTACTAGAAAAGTAGGTTAGGTTAGAACTGCGACCATTAAAAAAAGAAGCTGCTGCCAGAAAAGTAGGTTAGTTAATTCTGTAAATTATGACGATGACGACGTTGACTTTTGAGACATATCAAAACTCGACTGAACCTTTTTATAGCTGCGGTATTGCGGTATTTTGTGTGAGTGAGTAGATAAATAGTTCCATAGTTGGGTAGCTCCAAGTATGACTGAAACGACGCGACGTGGCCCTCTGCCCTTTTTCTTTAAAAACTTATAAGGTACCTAACTAAGTACTACACATTTTTAGTTAGACATAATTTCTTCAACGCACGTCATCAAAGCTTTAAGGATGAGGTTATTATTTTTATTATTGTGAAACTTAATACAAAAATGTAGGTAAGAATAAATTAAAATAGCATCGTCAAACCGTTTGGTTTGTCTCTTTGTATGTAATTTCATCGAATCGTCCTTAGCAAGTAGGTACTTGATATCATACGCCTGCAGCCTAGGCGGTTAGCCCTGGCCGCAGCCCTGCATCTTGCCATAAAAGCAAACAACACATTGTTGGTAGGAGTAACGACAATCATTCGTAACCAATATCCATATACGAAACTAATATGAATAATATTTCTGCCGTTGGCCGGGACTTAAGGCAACCAGTCGTCACCTTCGATGCTTATTGAGCAGAAAACTTACGTGTCCATATTTGAACGTATAGCCTTATTTGTTCTTGTTTCGAATATACGTAGGTACCTAGTTAGTTGACGCTAACATTTTATGGAAACATTGATATGTAAGAACAGAGCGTCTGATGCATTTTCAAATTGCTTTACCTTTAAGGAAATGTCATAGCTCTATCAATTAGAGTATCGTATCTAGTTGTCAACAGTTGTTTCACTGGAATCATCAGTATCATCCATCACTGACGTTTAAATTATGTGTGAATAAGTTCTGTTGGTTACATATATCATATTTATTTATTTAGTTAATCTTATTTGCACAAAATAACCATTTAACATACAAAAGTTGGACTTATTGACGTAAGCATTGTATCTACCAGTAAACCTTTGGGCAACGCAGACAGATTGTTGCGGTGCAACTTCAGGTATGAACACACAGTGGGTATACACACATAATAAATGACAAATATATATACAGACGAAAAAAAAGCGAACAGAACACTGAATCTACGGCTCTGCTAGCAAACAACTTGCGCAAAGATTTTTTTAAACGCGAATCGAGTCAGAGACCTGTCTGATTAAATATTCGACATTATAGTATTAACTCAGTAAAGTCAGCTAATATGTGTGGAATTATGCAGAACGAACGTGCAAAGGAATTCTGGCTGCGGAAACTAAAGCGGTAGGGTACCTATAGGCGCGGTTACTAAACCATAATATTGTGTTCCTGCACGGCTAGCACGCGACGGCGCGCGAGCTCTCTCGATTTTTCTCGCACTATCCGTTTCTTTCTTATAAGAACACTTAGAACAAGAGGTATAGTGCGATAAAAATCGAGAGTATGTCGCGGCCGTCGTGTGCTGGACGTGCTGTAGTTCGTATTCGGAGCAGCCTCACTGACGCGGTACGTCGCAGAAATAATAATAATAACACTATGTACCTATCCTAAAATTGAGAAGTGAGCGTTGTATGCCTGCTGGCAAACGAGAGGGCGCGAGCTATTGGGGATTCGTTGCCTGACTAATCCTTGAGGCTGTCAAAACGGCGAATCTAGTCGGTAACGCGCAAATTAGATCCCCTAGAGCTCCTCTAGAAATCCCCTTAGTGTCCATAAATTTACGGTATCAGGTCCGCACGCTCGGTTAGCCACCATGAAATCATCTTTACCGGAGGTGACAATAAAAGCCAATGCAGGACATTCCAGTCAGTAATTGCCCTCGCGCCAGGTCGACCTACATATTTGTACCTAAAATATATCGTTATGACTCAAATATTATTATTAGATGTAAGTATAGTTACAGATAAAGTAGAATTAACGATGTCGATAGTGACATGTGGCAACATTAGCTAGGGCGCTCAAGGACTGTTCACGAACAAATATTTGAGTGGGAAGTGCCCTACTCGTTTTTGTGATGTCCCTGAATTGTATAGATATTTATTTTTCATCACACTTGCTCGAAAAGGGCTTCATAATGCGCAGACGTACAGAGCTACAATAGCCTATGTTACGCCCATGGGCGTAATGGTTTTTTTCTAGTTATTTAGTGTCTATGTAAAATGTTTTTAAGTGTTTTCAAATCGTGACTGTATACCGAAGGGTCTTTGCCATACGCGCCTCACGTCAAATTCAACAAAATGGACAACAGACATGTTGCAGTTTTTATTACGATTAAATTTGTATTCATTTCATCTAAAATGTATTTGTGTCCTCGCAAATGTGATGAAAAACATTGTGTATAACACGGGCGTAAGAATATTGCAAACTCGAGTCATCAAAAGCCTTCTGATAGACTCTTGTTCGCAATATTCCACTTACGCCCCTCGTTTAACAATGTACTATTACTTATTACCATTTTTCTTTATATACAAATGAAAAGAAGCGAATTTCGACTTCTTCAAATGTTAATTTCAATAGAATAGAATTTTTGGAATATGCTTTTGGCATGAGTACCTATATTCATATCTTCATGAATTTCCAAGCTTGCCCTTCTATCATTTGCTTTATTGATTTAAGCAAGTAATGTAAACGTCATTACTTCCATTTTAATAATAGTGTCAAGGCGATTAACCTTAAGGGAAAATGTTAGGTTAGGGGAACGTGATAATGAAAATGGATAGAGCCATTGAATGTGTCGGCCCGAATACGTCAGCCTATTTAAATGTATCAGTGCAGGTACCTAATTGTTTATTTAAAGTTTTCAGTTGAACTTCCTTGATTGCACAATTACACGTGAGCGTGAGTTTATAATACATTTGCATATTCGCGTACCGTGTGCTGAATGTAATTTGCTTGTGAACATCAAAATTACACACACGTTACGAGGTTTATAATACGAATAAGTGTGCATTAATGTAGCTGTTATACCTACACTAGTATTTGCCCGCAACTACGTCCGCGTGATGAAGTCTCAGCATCAACTTCCACTCAATTAATTACCTACCTAATGATTTTTCGGAATAAAAAAAGACTGCGAAGTCTGCGACTATGCTCTAATCTAGGTCATAATATCTATAGATAAATGATACTCAATGCCAAATTTGATTCAAATCCGTTTAGCCAATTTTGCGTGATTGACTACCTAACGAACATAGGATATCAAGCTTTTACACACGAAACATTAGTACGATGTGTATATATCTGAGGGATTTATCTATAAGTACCTATAGGTAAGTTATAATAATGTATTACGTATTTTCTACCATGGCAATTTAGTAAGCAAAGCCTATATATGCAGAAAATGCAAGTGCTTTAGATTCACAGTTGTGTGTAGTTACATTAATAGTAAGTACATTACTACAGAGGCCGGGAAGTAAGGGGTTGCCGGCCGAGTAGGTACATATAGACGGCAGAGCGTAGCGAGGTCGGATAGTTATATGAGGCTGGCAACCCCTTTTCACGTCGAGGTATGTATAGTGCTTTTCTCAAACATGCAATGACATAAAGTAAAAAAAAAATCAAGTAATCAAACTTTAATTTTCAAATAAAAAAAACCGCCCAAGTGCGAGTCGGACTCGCGCACAAACCTATAACAAGCAAAAGTTGTAGTATTTTTATTACTAAATGAAAATGGAATCCGTAGCAGGGGGAGCATAAATTTAAACAGGATCACTTTATCAATTTTGTAATCCTAAAAAAAAAAAAAAAAATTACCACATCATTTATTTTATAATATAACTGAAATACCTACACTAGATTTGCAGCAGCCTGGCAAAACTTCTTTTATCAAAGTTGTTAATTTACAAAGTTTTTAGTCACTATCTTTTTATAAATCCGGTTCAAACACTAATAAACGGTTAAATTTGAAAAATTTGAACCAGATCTGTAAATGGTGACTGAAAAAGGTATGAATAGTAGGTACCACATTGAACATTGAAGTTCGAAAAAACGTTATCTATAGTTGTACTACGTCGTGTAGTGCTAACGGAACACGTTTATGGATGAAAAATATGTGGAAATTCCATTTTGGGGATTCATTCTAAAAACGATATTGAAGTCTCCCACAACAATCAAACGGGAACACGGGGTATGCCCATTGGGGTTGCTGCCGTATATTGTTGTATTTATGCATTCAATTGCAACATTAATTTGACATTGTGGTGACCTAATACAGTTATCACTCTGACATCAAACATTTCAAAATGATTTCAAAGCATTCACAATGGCCGTTTGCAGTACCTGGGTTATTTAAAAAAAAAAGCGGTCAAGTGCGAGTGTGACTCGCGCACCGAGGGTTCCGTACAAACTATCAATTAACTCAAGGTAAAATAAATGTCCCAATATTTGTTAAATTAAATTACTTATTTTAACCCAACACAAAAGAATTCAATAAATACCATTGAACTCTTTTCTTTAGCCCTGCTATTGAAATATACCCGTCCCAACCCCATTAATTCTAGAAAAATCTTAACAGCGCGAAGTAGGAATGGGGTCAGCGCCGTCTATCGGCCCCATTTGGTACTAACGTGCAAGGGCAATCAGCTTAGTATGTATGTTGGTGTTTTAGCGATTATTGTTTATCACGTGAACCGATCACTATTATTTTTATTTTATTTGAAAGAGAGTAGATTATAGTCTTATTGGAATTTCGGAACAAAAAAAAACACATTAACGTTGATTAAATTGCAAATTTAACTAGGAAATGATTTTTGAAAATTAAACAAAAAATACGCTACATACAGAAAAAGTTATACTTTTCCGGTAATATTTAGGTTTATCTTAATCACAAGTAATTATTTCAAATTTTTTGCTCGGATAACTTCGAAGATAAGGGGGGGGGGGGGGGGGGGGAATGGTATTTTTTTTACATTTTCCTTCATAGATCAAAATTTTTGGGAATGTAGAAAAAAAAGAAAATATGATACCCCACTTGACCTAATAGTTGATTTTTTTTCGTTGCCCCCTCCTCAAAAACCATACAAAACAAATAATAAGTTATACTTTTCCAGTAATATTTACGTTTATCTTAAGGCGCCGTAGGTTCATGGTCTTCTCTCCCTCTTACTGAGCATAAGCGTGAGCGAGATGGAAGTGCGTGCTCGGAAGCGCGAATATCATGTTTTTAATTTTAATTTTTTTACCGTTTAAATAAATAAAAATGTAAACACTGATTTCCCTCAAACATGATATTGCCGATTTTTAGAAGCAATTTTAATATTTATAGTTTTTGTGCATAATTTGTTACGAATATTTTAAGTGTATTTTTGTGTGCTATTTTTTTGAAACCATATTATTATAAACAGACGCATTATATTGTTTCAAAAACTCTGTTCGCTTAACTTCGCTGAACCTACGGCGCCTTAATCACAAGTAGATAATAATTTCAAATTTTTCGCTTGTATAACTTCGGAGATAGTGGAATGGTATTTTTTTTTACATTTTCCTTCATAGATCGAAATTTTACCAATGTAGAAATAAAAAGATAACGTGTTTTAAAATGTCCAACTTGTGCCCTTTCATATGATACCCCACTTAACCTAGTAACTAAACTTTGAATTTTTTCCCCCCCTCTTATCCGTAATTTTAGATAGATATTAAAAATATATATAAAAATTTTTCATGTTCCATACACGTGGATTAACTTTCTTTAAAACTATTCCAAATTTCAAATGGATAGCATTAGTAATTCCTGAGATATTTAACTTTGTGACAGACAGACAGAGTCGCACCATAAGGGTTCCGTTTTTACCTTATTGGTCTGGAACCCTAAAAATATATTGTACATGGCATCCTTTAGATTGTTACGTACATAAGCGATAGATCCCCAACCTGGATTTGCATTAGATATAGCTGGACCATCTACTCTGCACAACTTCTTAAGTGGATTATTTAAATTGCTGATTCTTTTTATTGCGTTGATATAAAATAAAACTGAGTTCACGGGAAGTACCTTTAGGTTTTGATACCTACTCAGTTTTAAGTTACGCGACTTATATTGCTATTTCTTATGATTGCATGGACATAAAAGTTTCGTTTTGAGTTTCTTGCGAGTACTCAGTTTCAAAATATGCGACTAAAATTGCTATTTCGTTTGATTGCGTTGACATAAAAGTTTGGTTTTGCTACATCTTAAAGGTCCTATAGCCCTGAGTATTTGACATGAATTTCAATTTAATACCTCCACACGTTTACGAGGAAAAAGGTATTAAGTTTAAATAAAATAAAAAAAATGTTTTGTATGATTTTACTGAAAATGTCTACTTTTCTCAATTTTTCCTTTGTCTGTGCTTTCTCCTTTTCCTCTGTCTCTTTGACGTTGCTTCGTGCCAAATTTCAAGTTTCTGAGTTCACGGGAAGTACCCCGTAGGTTTTGCAAGTGTCGAAAAACTCTAAAATTTGCAGCATAAACGATCTTGATTGCGTTGGCTTTTAAGTTTGATTTTTTCACAGCTTCAAGGGACAATAGACCTGAGTATTTGTTATAAATTTCAGCTTGATACCGTTACGCGTTCCTAAGAAAAATGGTCTTGACAGACAGACAGAGGGACAACAAAGTGATCCTATAAGGGTTCCGTTTTTTCCTTTTGAGGTACGGAAGCCTAAAAAGACCATCTTGCAGGCCTAGGCCTCCAATTTTGTATGAAATGCCATTACGGGTCTCTCGTCTCGCTCCGCCCGAAATGTGACACTTCGAAGCCCATTATGAATAACACAACGTCAATATTTCATTGCATGTTTGAGAAAATAAAGTTATATTTTAAAGCTGTCAGTTATTCGGACTTGTACCTACCTAACGAAACTAGTGGCTCTGTGGGCTGTAGAAGTGTAGACCTCGCAAACCTGTATTAAAAAACCGGCCAAGTGCTAGTCGGACTCGCGCACGAAGGGTTCCGTACCATTATATATAATAATAAGTTACAATAGAATTTGTACGAAACTATTACTTCTTGAAGTACATTTTATAAGTTGGTCGACTATTACTCGTAAACGTGTAAAGCCTACTTAGCTGTGATAGTTTTCCTTTTAACTTCGTTATATGTACTACTACCATGAATTTTTTCACATATCCCAAAACAACCATTTAGCTAGCAGGGGGTGGGGACACTGGAGTCTAACAAAAATTAGCACTTTAAGGCTTAATATTTCACAAACGGATCGTTTAATCGAAAAATTGTTTTCACAAACCCCCAATATTTTTAAAAGACCTATCCAACGACACCCCACACTATGGGGTAGAAGACAATAAAAAAAATCATCCCCACTTTACATGTAGGGGAGGTACCCTAAAAAAAATGTTTTTCAAGATTTTATTTTACCACTTTGTCGGCATGACTAATATGTATATTCATGCCAAGTTACAGCTTTCTAGTACCAAGAGCCTCTGAGCTAAGCTGCGGACGGACGGACGGACGGACGGACGGACGGACGGACGGACGGACATAGCGAAACTATAAGGGTTCCGTTTTTGCCATTCTGGCTCCGGAACCCTAAAAAAGACCGGGTTACACTCCGGGAGTGCCGGCAGAATTGAAAACTCAATAATTATCACACTTGCGATTTGCAAGCGTATTTTGTATGAAGGCGATGACGCAGCGTGTACGCCGCGACTGATAATTGTATAGAAAATACGCTCGCAAATCGCAAGTGTGATAAGGCTCTTATTTGATATCATACTAGATGTTATCCGCGGCTTCGTAAGCGTAGTTAAATGAAATATTTTCAAATAAATCAATAATTGAACGTATGTTTTTTTTTGTATTTTTTTATTCAATTAATTATTCAGTAGGTAAGTATACATTCTGTTATTTAATTCATACCTATTCTTTGGCTTATGTCATTCATTCGCGCACCCAAAACCCCGGGGTATGGATTGTAACAGTTTTTCGATCAGGTCACGTGACATCTTACGGTGTCACCCTAAAAATGAATTTGACGCAAATTTATAAACAATTATCAATTATTTAGGCGGAAGGCCCGCGGGCGCGTTGGGTTCGGGCGGCGGCAAACACAATACCAATTTGTTATTGCCATTGCCAAATATTTATCAAAGCTTTATCTCTTTAGGAATAACGTCTAAATTCGAACTATTCGAATTTGCAAGAACAGCAGACGGCGGTGGCGACCAAAATATCAATTTGTTTTTGCCGTTGGTAAATATTTTTCTAAGCTTTATCTCTTTAGGAATAACGCCCAAATTCGAACTATTCGAATTTTCTCAATAGCAAAACGGTGAAGGACGCGTTGGTATTATTACAAATTTATTTGCAGAATATGCTATTGCAAAAAGTGTTTAACAGCTTTATACTCTTGCGAATAGCGTTCAGTTTTGAATTAAGTCGAATCGGCTAGCAGCAAAAAGTGACCTCCTTCACATCTGACGTCACAAAACTCTGTCGCGTATTTAACAATTTTTCCCCATCCCAAAAAGTGCTCAGCGCCGCTAAAGAAGTTTTCACTTAAAAAAAAACGAAAAAGTGTTGACAAAAATAAACTACATATAGTGAACGAATTTGCCCACAAAATTTCACGAAATGCGACCTGCAGATAGATGAGAACAACGATAAAGCCGGTCACCTACAAACGATTTTCGGCCCAAGCTGAACGCCCCTGACTCGCGCCGGTCTGCACTTTGGAGCAATGTCTAGCCTGACATTGAGTGCAATATTTACCTTTTCACGCCACTGCTCGGAAATGTGGCAAAAGATGGTTAGAATTCAGGCTTCAAAGCTGGGGTTAGTTGGACGTCGCACGAACAGGCCATCTATGAGTATACGCGTTAATATTACGAAATGAAGACGTGAAGTTTCTTGTTTATGGCTCCCTACATTACTTCTTGGCCTTACGCCAAGAAGTAATGTATGAAAACCCTAAGTAAAACCATTATTGTCCGCTACTCTAACTTTTTAAATTTGCTTACTAATATTAAACTACCTTACCTAGTATTTATTTTAATTTTAATATTTCCTCACATCGTTTGAGAAAAGTACTATACAATCCTCGGCCGGAACAGGGATTGCTGGGCTCGTTGTATTCGGCCTCGTCTACGACTCGGCCGTCTACCCCAATCTCGTCCAGCAATCCCTTACTTCACGGCCTCTGCAGTAATCTACTATTATAAATATCAACCACAAATATAAAATCCAGCTACACGACAAAATACTTTTAATTTTCCCTCTAATCCCTCCATAACGTTTTTTTTACGGAAGTCGTCCGTATTACGCGTGTGTAGTGCTCGAATAGACCCTAATAGGGCTATTATACACAAACTGATAATGAGTCTCAACTTCTAAAATATATAAAATAAATGCAGAGGATATAAATAAAATAAATGCAGAGGATTTTAAATATTGTCTATGGTCTCTGGTGACTTACGAATAGAAATTTATTCATCAACACATTAAATCATACGATTTGTATTCGTAATATCAGTTAGTGTGTAATAGGCATAAATGCAGATATTTTTGGTCCGATAACCATTCAGCCACAAAAAAAAATGACTTCCCGGCCTAGGCCTTCAATTTGGTATGAAATTCCTTTACAGTTCTCTCGAATTGTTCCGCCCGAAATGTGATAATTCGAAGCCTGCTATGACGCACCTAACGACGACATTTCATTGCATGTTTGAGATATAGATACATGCTCCGAGTAATGAAGTCGATCGGTAACGGTTACACCACGGGTATAAACCATTGTGTCCACGATTGAATGTAGGTAGTTTGACTTAGGATTGGTCTTCTTTTATATCCAACCATCACGTCTCTGAAAATCACAAATGGCATGTAGTCAGATCTATCCAAGTCCTTGTTAAATTATCAACGTTCAAGGACTAAAAGTAAATACCTTACAACGTCAAGTATCACGGAACAGGTCTCAATGATCCCTTGATAATTACATGTTACGTTCGTTCCCGCAACTATTATTTCACTTCAAAAGATGTTTATCCATAACCTGTTTGACTCGTGGTATGCTCGCTCCAGTTATATACGTCGTGTTTTAGGGTTCCGTAGTTGTCGGGAGTAGCTCTAAGTATTCATTAAACTAACCTGTGTCTAGATTTATATTGTATCAATCCTATATGTATAAATCTGTGTGTTAGTTCGTAAGTTAATCAACTAAATAATAAGTCTTGTTGTTTTACCGTTTTCACCATAAATATGTCGTGTACCTACATAATAAGATTATATTTGCATTAATAAAGGGATGGTGAGGTCGATTTCACGGTATAACACATATCAATCATACATACATGATAAGGTATCACATACGTAGAAGCCACGCCCATATTGCGACCTATCAAACGTATCGCGGGAGTTTGCTCCTACGTAGTGAGGGCCCTTTTGCGAGCATAAGAATGGCCGCCAGAGGTCCCAAAATCAGTTTACATCTATACACGCTTCAGGCAACACCTCGCTACTCACCTCATCGACAGCGCCATGTGAAATCAACCAGTCTTGTTTTACTTTCTTCGGCTCCAGTATTCCTGAAATCTTCTATCCTACAAGCTACAGTCAACAGTAGTCAACAAGGAACCCTTATAGTTTCGCCATGTCCGTCTGTCCTTCTGTCCGTTTGTTCGTCTGCGGCTTAGCTCATTAACCATTACTACTAGAAAACTGTAATTCGGCATATGTATATAAATCAATCACGCCGACTATACAGTAGAATAAAATCATTAAAAAAAGGGGTTTCTCCCCTACACCTAAAGTGGGTATGTATTGTTTTCTCTCGGTAAATCCATAGTGTGTCGTAGGTATCGTTGGACAGCTTGTTCTAAAATATTATGAGTTTCAATTCAACCATTATAAACTATTTGGCCACTACTGGGGATGAGAAAAAAATCCTGGCAGTAGTACATAATAATGAATTTAAAGAGAAAACTTTCGCGGCTATAGTTACCGAGTAATAGTCGACCAACTTAAAATGTACTTAGAAAAGCCAACTTTATTATAATATAACGTGTTACATAAAAATACATAATCGGAACCTACAATTATTTTTACCTACTTACTACCTAAAAAAAAAAGTTAAATGATTAATTTCCATTAACGAAGCACTCCAGGCTCAATCTGGGTCGTCGGATACCAGTTCTGACCACGTGGCTGTAATTCTTGCAGTCATAACTGTATCGCTTATAACAAAGTTTATGATTTGTGTACGGAACGCGTCTGTTGACGCCACTGCAAGCCTTGGCCAGTAATAATGCACAAATATTCAGCGACAACATGCCAGCAAACTAGGGTTTGTAAAAACCGCCCGAAATCGAAACCCGGTTTTTAACCGAAACGTTAGGCTCAAAAACCGGGTAACCGGTTTTACCGGTTTTTGACCGGTTTTCGACAAATTATATTTGTCGCATTATTAAGCCGTTTGGACCATACATGAGCATTACTGTTCTCAACGATACTTCATGTAATTTACAGGACGGTTTCTGACATTTAATAAATGTTAATAACACAAAAATTTTGCTAATGAAATATCATAATTTCATGTGGCAGTTGGTTTGACTGGCTTAATTTAATTGTGTAGAATGGTTTTTTTATATTATCACAGTAAGGTAGGTAAATAATACACGTACATTTGGAATCATCTTTTTAATGACAAGTTGACAACAATCGGAACAATCAACAAAGAGCAAACAAATCAGCTTTTTTAAGCCAAGTCAGTCGTCACTATAGAATTTCCGTTAAAACATTTGACAGTTACATATAAAATAATATAATATACTTAAACATTATTTGAAACTGGATAATTAAACATTTATTAAAGTGATTTAAATTTTAAATGCTTTAATTCATCAACATGAAATATAGTTTCTAAACCAAGAAAAAAACTAGCATAATTCTTTTAACATCAGAGCTTTTCTAAAACAAAATCGTTAGATAATAAAATAATTTTCTTTTTGATCTGGTTTCCGTGCCACGCTTCACGCCCAGTGGTGGGGTGGAGTGCAATATTTTAACTCTGCAGGTACATGGCAAGAATAGCAGCTATATTTTATGTGTTAGATTATGTCACGGGAAGACTGAGAAAAACGTAAATGTTAAAAGAAAAACGTAAAGTAACACGCCAAAAATTCATATAAGTAATGGATTTACGCAATATAATCCGTATTAATATTTTTTTTTGATGTTACAGTCGTGGAAACCGAAGAAAATAAGTCGTTTAATAAACAGAGATCGGAAAAATTTGCGACATTGTTTGCAATTATGTGGACATGACTCCAAAATTAATCAAAATGTTAATTAATTATTCATTGAAAGATAATTTGAATTATTGGAGATAATAGTTTATTTATAAAGTGCTTATAAGCACGTATATACTATAATAACTTAAAAAAAAATGACGTTACGACGACGATGAATTACAAAAATAATTATTAGCAAAAGGTTCGTATTTAAAATGGGTATCGTTTCCGTAAATATTTATATATAATAAATAAATAACGATTTTAAACTGACACGATTACTTACACTAGAAAAAAAATTGGAAAAAATACCGATATATTTTTTTAATAAACCTATACTTTAACAAACTTTTGTATTTATTGACTAGAAATCAAATTATATGTCACGTAAAAAATGAATTAACTGAATAACATTTTGATTGATATTGGAGTCATGTCCACATAATTGCAAACAATGTCGCAAATTTTTCCGATCTCTGTTAATAAAATAAAACATTTCGGTTTTAAACCCGGTTTTTGACTTTTGAAACCGGTTTTTAACCGAGCCTAAATAGGCCGGGTTAACCGGTTTTTCGGTTACCCGGGTACCCGGTTTTCAATCCCTACAGCAAACACAGCATGCACCGCATAACTTTACGAGACAAGTGGGATTTCGATGACTTCAAAATAAAACAGCAGCTACGCTTTCTTAAATTTCATTTAGAAACTATTTGTAATCTAGTTCGTTGTTAAGTGATAGAAATATCTCAATTCTAGGCCCTGCACCGGCTATGGGTCTGTGTAGGCCACGCCACGCGCAGTGTAGGGTTTTATTTAGCCGGCAGGGGCTCCCGCTGCCTCGAATAAAAATGAGGGTTTTCTAGCCCAATATCTTTCAATCGAATGACTGAGTTGGAAAATGGTTCTAAAAACCCATTAATTGTTTTAACAAGCTATCCAATGATACCCCACACTATGGATTTAACGAGAAAATAAAATTACATCCCCACCTCAGGTGTAGGTTTTTATTATAGTTAGTGATAAAAACTAAATAATATGCATCGTCTAGTCGTTTATATGCACCGAGTTATCTGACTAACGCTATCTAACATGACGCAAGCAGTCTGTGGGGATAGTGGTAACGGAGCCTTGATTCGCAATGTCCCTAAGGGCAAAGTGGACTAAACGTGCTTCAGTCAGCCTTCGTGACTCCATAATTGACAGATGCGCAGTGGCAGCCTTTACCTGCATGCAATCATTACCCAGTGCTGTAGCGAGAATTATCTATTAATTATTCATTACAGCGTGTACTTGGTGAAACCCATGCAGGTTGAGGCCTTATGTCATGCGCCGGACACAATACGAGCAAATAGGAAACGATACAATCATTAATGGCCAAGGCATGCAATAATTGCGTTTACATGGAAAATGCATGTAGTCTCAGTTAATCTAAAGTTTCCACATAGGCAGGTAGATTACTTAGTCATAAAAATTATCATACCTCGGAATGGTTACTTGGTAGTAGGTAATTGTAAGAGGAAGATATTATTAAACTAGTTCTTGATCTTGGTCACGATGACCATAAAATAACACAGAACAAGCTGCGAATATACTAAACATAATTTACTTTAAAAACAAAGTTTTAATCGACTTCAATTTAGTACTCCGCCAAGCCACGAGAACATTTCCACATTTATTTTCTAATTTACCACATGAACTGATTTCCGAGAGCAAAATCGTTGCTTATTAGAGAAAAAAAAGACCGGGTTGCACTTCGGGAGTGCCGGCAGAAGTGAAAACTCAATAACATTGTAACAGTTTTTCGATCAGGTGACGTGACATCTTACGGTGTCACCCTAAAAATGAATTTGGCGCAAATTTATAAACAATTATCAATTATTTACGCGCACGGGCCGCGGGCGCGTTGGGTGCGACCGACGGCCCGGCTCGCCCGCCGCCGGCGGCGAACAAAATACCAATTTGATTTTGCCATTGCCAAATATTTTTCAAAGCTTAATCTCTTTAGGAATAGCGTCCAAATTCGAACTATTCGAATTTGCTCAATAGCAAAACGGTGAAGGACGCGTGGACAAAATTACAAATTTATTTGCAGAATATGCTATTGCAAAAAGTGTACGGTAACGGCTTTATACTCTTACGAATAGCGTTCAGTTTTGAATGAAGTCGAATCGGCTAGCAGCAAATTATAAATGTTTGTGACCTCCTTCACATTTGACGTCACAAAAATCTGTCGCGTTTTTTTCCCCATCCCAAAACGTGCTCAGCGCCGCTAAAGAAGTTTTCACTTCAAAAACCGAATCGCTGTATGCGCCGATAATATTTGAGACTTCCGTCGATTCCACAAGGATCACCTTTGGCACTTCATTAGTTGCTATTTCAACGGAATCTTATCAGAATCTGTGACGTACTTTTGTACTTTTCAGTACATAATTGAGGAATTCCATAAGTCATCTGTGGTAATCATCAATTCTACTCCACCAAATTTATGATTTCCGGGTGTACACGAGTTATAATAGAAAATACCAAAATCACTACACGCGTGCCTTATATAATTGAGGAGTTCCCTCAATTCCTCATGGATCCCATCATCCAACTGGATTTTTGAAAAAATGGGACCTACCTGGAAGCATATACTTCCAAGCAAAAAAATTATTACGAATCGGCTCATAATGAACAGTTAAAAAAAAACACCCGACGACCACTGCTCCGATCCAGCCTCCATCACTGTGACAGAACTCATGTACTTAGTAGGTATGCAAAATCTAGTCCCGCCCTATAGTTTTGCCGCCTAAGTATTAGAGTAACATATGGGAGGAAAGAACCGGGAAAGGACCCAGGATATCGGATACGTAATAGTCGAATGCTAATTAGAACAGCGATCCTACGAGAGATATTCCATCAAAAGTCTTCGCTGTGCTTCAAAGGCAGTTATAGTCGGCAATCTAGAACATTTCTAAATAGGTCGCGCGTGAACAGGCTTGGCGCCTTGGATGTATATATAATGCAATATGTATCTACATACAATTCCCCAGGGTAAGGGGGTAATTACTATTTGCATGGCGATGGCGGAGTGGATGTTTGAGGGAGCTAATGGGAGCCTTCCAAAACATCTGAATCCACACATGCACACTATTAAATTGAACTAAAACCTACCCTCAGTGCCCCCCCCAATAGTTTATATAAACGAATAGTTATCATTTATCACCATTTACAGATGTTATTATTAGACGGAAGCACTGACCTAATATTTGATAGAGCGTTAAAGTGGCCATACGACTGTCGTATAGGAAACTAGAGATGGCAACTGGAAACAAGGTAATAGATGTCTTCCCTCGGGGGCGTAGGCGTCGCGCAGTCCCTAAGATCCCCAATAAACATACAAAATTATAATATTTTGTAACAGAAAGGAGAATGTCAATTTAACATGCACGTAACTGTTAACAAAGGATATTGACCGGTGCGGCGCATAAGGCGATTGTGGATTGAATTTCAAGTACCACCCATCGAGTGCTTGCCACTTGGCTGTTTCTCGTATTCATCAAAATACACACAACGAAAGCAACCGTCGTTAAGATTAATTTTATTGTATGATGGATATTTGTTTCCGCGTGGTGGCTCACGCAGTCCTGCGGCAGGCACAACGTGGCACCGTGGAGCACGGGCGCTGCTCTCCGAGTCCTCGGCTAGACGGCACGACTTGCTCGAAGCTCGCTACGACTAAATTGCGATTCACTCTAGACTCAACTACTATTTTGCTATTGATTTCAGAAAAGGTCATTTTTTACCATCCATGTCAAATAGATCATATATAATCGTGAAAGTTTGGATGTTTAAATAAATGAATATTATGGGACAATCTTACACAAATCGAACTCAATAAGGCTTGTGTAACTTGTGTTATGGGTACTAGACGACGATATATTTAATAGATATAGGTACATACTTTAATACATAGAAATAGAAAACATCCAAGACTCAGAAACACATATTCATGCTGATCACACAAATATTTGCTCACAGTTTACGAAAATCGGTTACGAAATGCGACCTGCGGCACTACCACGAACTTCGAAAGTCGAAGTTCGTAATACATGCATCCCTGTCACTCGAGTAAGGGAGTGCGATAGAGATGGAAATACCCGAACTTCGACTTTCGAAGTTCGTGGTAGCGCCGCTGTAGATGAGAACATACCTACGAAAGATTTTTTGCCCCGAGCTGCACCGGACAACTTCGTTCTCTCTCGCTCGATTACGTGGGCAGTCACGGGAAAATGCCAATTCAAGACATAAAATCGGCCAAGTGCGTATCGGGCCACGCGCAGTGGGTTCCGTAGTTGACTGTCTTTCTTAGTTACATCGACACGCACGCGCCAACTAAATGGTTGCGTCGGCCGAATTTGTACGAAAGTTGGGCTAAGTACATTTTAAGTTGGTCGACTATTACTCGGTAACTATAGTTATGCCTACTTAGCCGTGATAGTTTTCCTTTTAAATTCATTATACCTATGTAGTACTACTGCCACGATTTTTTTCACATTCCAAGTAGCAGCCATTTAGCCGGCAGGAGGGGGGGGGGGGGATAAGCTACGGTAGCCTAGTGGTTCAGGCATGCGGCTGCTAAGCGGCGGTCGTGGGTTCGAATCCCGGCTCGTACCAATGAGTTTTTCGGAACTTATGTACGGAATATTTACCGTTAGCTTTTCGGTGAAGGAAAACATCGTGAGGAAACCGGTCTAATCCCAATAAGGTCTAGTTTTCCCTCTGGGTTGGAAGGTCAGATGGCAGTCGCTTTCGTAAAACTAGTGCCTATGCCAAATCTTGGGTTTAGGTGTCAAAGCGGACCCCGGGCTCCTTTAGGGGGCACTACCGGGAATAACGCTAGGAGGATGATGAGGGGGGGGGGGGGACGGGGGACACATGACTCGAAAAAAAAAGACATGACTTTAAAGCCCAATATCTCGCCTATCTATCTTGACTACGGAACCCTAAAAAAACATAATTACTTAAGTACTTTGACTTTGTCTGACCACCTAGGTATTCCGGTATTCAAAGTAGAATACCTATATTTTGTGGGTACCTATGGCATTAAAGTTTCATAGCCACTAATGACTTGTGTTCCGTACGTACCATAGCATCGCTATATTACAGAGTAATCAAAGATAAATTTGATGTTATTCCTAGCAGAGCCATTATCTCCGAGAATAAAAGCGACGCCACGCGGCCCGCGGCTACGTTCGCGTCGGAATAGGTATATAGGTACCTATAGCAACTAATTTGGTTTACACCAAGAATGCCACTAACGATATACTTACTTACCTACCGTTTTTCATTTTTGTATTGAGTATGTTAATTATATTAAAGTACAAAACGTTAGACCGACCTTATAAATCTTATAATGTCCCCGTGTATGTTAGATTATTCACGCATTTTACTCGTGTAATTCGGTGTCATAGCGTGTAGCTACTCGTATATTTAAGAATACCTACATTCTTTTGCGTTCTCCTTCGTCGACCGACAACCTCCGTGTGTAAGTTAATGTGAAAAACAATTTCCGATCCTAGGTGAAGTAGGTACATTAGAGTTTTGAGATTTAAAACAAGCCCGGTAAACAAAACCCGTAGGAGATTACCGAGGGGTCTCTTTGCTTTGCACCTGACATACAATAAGCAGCATTAATATCTCAAATAACAAACCGAGCAAAATATCTGACCGTCTCCTAACGGCCGCCCTAGAAATAAAGTTGAGCCGTGTCCGATATTCAATTAATTTACTTTAAACCGACTTGAATTCAGTACTTTGCCAAGCCACATACATGAACATATTTCACATTTGCCTGGGATCCCATCATCAGATCCTGACTTGGTGTCAGTGGGACCACCTAAGAAGTAGGTACCTGTATAACAAAATAATTTTGAATATCGGTCCAATATTGGCAGAGAAATCGGCTAGCATACATTAAAATAGTACATTGTGATACAAGTGAGGTATGTTGATAATCACATCAGAGGCGGAATTGTTCACGCGAGCTGCAGGTGAGCGTGATAAGAGAGCCGAGGATGTAGGTAATTATCAAAGCTCACGCGTTTCATACGTCGTTTAACAAAAAAAAAATTGTTTAGTCGAGTAAGAATCCATTTGCCGAGAATAAAAAAAAAGCTATAAATTCTGTACAACCCGATTAATTTAAGAATGCACCGTGTTCATGCATACATCTTGCTGCAAGGTGCCAACGTGACTTAATCGGGATACAACCATAACACATGAGTGTCGTAATGTTATAAAACACGCTTGTTTAATACCCAGGATTATGCGACTTAAAGCGACACAATAAGAGGTACGTTATGCGCAAATGTGTTGAAAAAATATTTTTTCTACTCCTGTAGGTACCGTTATCTGCCATTTATATAGGCACTAACTCAAATACAATGACACTGATAATAAGTTGCCCAAAAACTCCTTGCTCTATGGCCCATAGAAGCACTGTTTAGCGTGCTGTTATGGGTTATTCATTTTTCATAACAGCACTGTTTTACCACGATGAAAACACCAAACTTTAAAAAAAATCGGTCCTTATATTGCAGTGTGGTACCAACTTATCAAACAAATATATCAAGTTTTTATTTATTTTCAAACATTTGTATACTTAACATAAATTATTTATTGAAATAAAAATAAATGATGATGTATTGTGTTAATATAAATAATTTATCAATTATTGGTATTATTTATAAATATAAACAGATCCGATTCGGTTCGGACCCGGATTCAGTTTGGTTTGTATGGCAAAGTGCAAGGAAATTAAAAACAAAACAGATCATAAACAAGAGGTGCCAAGGTGTCATGTCATATTTCTAATTTCCCACCAAGGTTCCAGTTCAAAATTAAAAGACGAAATATGATAACTATTACTTATTAATAACTTATTTAGATGTTATTCGTGATTGTGAAGTGAAGAAAAATGTGACCTTCCTTTTAAAATGGACAAAGAAGAAAATAACTACTCTCCTGAAGAAATTGCGTGAGTAGTAATAGAAGTAACGGAATACTTACTGTCTGAAAAGTAAAAAAAATGCTTTTTATTTAATGCGGTGTATAACTTGGTTTTAAAACGCTCGTGGCGTCTTTAATTGCGATGCTCGCCAAACTTATACAACAGTTGCATAAAATACTATAAGGTGCATTGGGGTATATTCGATATATTTTTGGGCGAGTTGAGAGCATGTTCGTATTTGGAATTGAATGTCACAATCTAAGAATTATTCCTTACGAGCGATGGCATGTTTGTGTAATTGGATATATTAATCAACGCTTGGTGAAAACAATGTTTGAAAATATTGCTGAATTTAGAAAATAAATGTAATTTATTAAACAATTTTTTTATTTTTTTTAAGGAGCTGGTAATTTCGAAAACACTTGGGTAATTTAGGAAAATTGTTAGAATTATTCTTGATGATCAGTCTAGGGTACAAATTCCTTTTTCGTTCTAATTTACCCCTTTAAAATATTTCATTGATTTAAGTTTTAATAAAGATGTTGTCTTTATATTTTACATTTCATTTTCGAAATTACCCCATGTCGTGTAACTCAGGAACCTGACATGTTAAATCATAGTGTGATTGCTTTAACGTTAAATTGTGTTTTTAATGCATTGTTGAGTAAGTCATAACGGTCTAACTGAAGTGTTTAACTGATGAACTTTCGAAAAAGTACACATTTTCGATTTTTACCCGTGGGGTAAAGTCGAATGCTTCTTTTAAACTTCAGTTAGAACGTTATGACTTACTCAACAATGCGTTAAAACTGACAATCTAACGTTAAAGCAATCAGAAAATTATTTAACTTATCAGGTTCCTAAGTTAAGTGACACGGGGTAATTACAAAAGTCCTCGAGAGACACCAAAGTGGAGTAAACTCGGAAATTTGTTCGAAGCACACGTTTCCACAACTACTGACCGGAGCGAACAGTAGCGGGGGAACGGATAAACATGGCGTCTTGCCAAGTGCTTGCTTTTAGTTTTAGTAGATACTTGTGATTTTCGACTTAACCCCAATGCACAGTGGAACATAGAAGATCCTCCTTTTTTAAAGTCGGTATAAAAGAACCCGTAGCCCATTGTAATTCGATACTTCTGTGTGCTGTTGTAACAAGTTTAATGAGCAAGTACGATATAAAAAGTTGTTGATGCAAGTGAGGGCACGTGGCATTGCAGCATTTGCAGCTCGTCTCTCTGTCTATTTACTAATCAATCAGTAGGAATTCGTTAAGTTACATACATTATGTTAAGGATTAAAAGGCTCAATGCTCGACACTACGCTTATCAAATCAAGTGTTCTTGTATCAGCCAGTAGCTTAGCGAGCGAAATGAGATGGAAACCTGATTCTTCACGCACCACTTACAACCTTGCTCATTCACAGGCGGAGACGGCTATTTCTTATCGATGGATTTACATAACACTGCATACTCTAAGTAATTACTCAATCCAATACACATTGTTAATACTAATTGTTCTACATACATTTATCAATATGAGAAAAACCTCCTCAAAGGAATTTCGTCGTAGGTGTAGTTAGTAGGTATGATTCATTGCGGCCAAAACATTTGCGTAAATAAATGACCTAGGCTGTTATATTTTGTTAGGAGATTGATAACGATAGGTGGCAACAAATTTCGCTGCTCATGTCTTATCTTTGTTTAATGTTTAATCTAATAATTATATGAAACCGGGATTAACTGATTAAACTCAACAGATGCGACCCACTTTTTAACCAACTTCAAAAAAGGAAGAGGTTCTCATTTCGGTTTTTTTGTTATCAAAACTCCGGTTGCTGGATGATGGGAACCATGAGGAATCGATCGGGTTGTTCAAATATTAGGCACGCGTGTAGTAATTTCAGTATTTACAACTCGTGTATTTACACTTGGAAATTACAAATTTGGTGAAGTGGAACTGATGATGAAGATCACAGATGACTTATGGAACTCTTCAATGATGTGCTTACCTGTACTCGTTAACCTTTAAAAGTAGCCTATGCATTTGCTCCTAGAAAGATTATTGATACTCCTCGATGATAGTACTTCACAAAATTCGGTGGCATTTCGTATGAACGTACTAGGCGGCGTTGCCTTATCTATAGGTAAATAGCCACATTTACGATTTATGTCGTAAGTGCCCGAGTGGAACTGCAGATAGATATCAACATGCGACCACAGGACACTTACAATTTTCTAGCTACATGTCAAGATGAGATAATTATTTTCTTCTTAGTAATTCAGGAGCAATTACCACTTACTAAATTACAGATCTGTTGACTCACGAAGTCGCGCCCCTCCACAGCACGTTGCACACTGCACATTGGTATTAGCTGTGGAGGGACGCGACTTCGTGAGTAAACAGATCTGCGGCGCTACCACGAACTTCGAATGTCGAAGTTCGGGTATTTCCATCTCTATCGCACTCCCTTACTCGAGAAACAGGGATGCATGTATTACGAACTTCGACTTTCGAAGTTTGTGGTAGCGCCGCTGTACCTCCAGGTATAACGAAACCCAGAGTGTGCATACCTACCTATAAAAATTGCTTCAGAAACGGCTCGGGAGAACCCGTAAGAAACAAAAAATTCAAACGGATCAATACCTTCATTTAGAAAGTTGGTTATAATTTTAAAACAATAGTGTGTATTCACGGGTGTAGGTACTACATAGCTCGTCAGAGGCTCTAGTATAAGTTTTACCAAAACAAAACTTTATACGTTCGAGTTTGCGTTTTACCCTCAATTTGTATGGGATTTGACAGCTACACGCAAACGCGGTCGTAATGTTTTGTTTCGGTAAAACTTATACTAGAGCCTCTGCCCGGTACGTTAATAGTTCAAATGGTGGCGTAGGTAGGTATAGGCGTAATGTGGCCGGAGTTGAGGTCCGCGCTGTCAATTATCCGAAGCTTTTTAGGGTTCCGTACCCAAAGGGTAAAAACGGGACCCTATTACTAAGACTTCGCTGCCTGTCCGTCCGTCCGTCCGTCTGTCTGTCACCAGGCTGTATCTCAAGAACCGCGATAGCTAGACAGTTGAAATTTTCAAAGATGATGTATTTCTGTTGCCGCTATAACAACAAATACTAAAAACAAAATAAAATAAATATTTAAGGGGGCTCCCATACGACAATCGTGTTTTTTTTTGCCGTTTTTATGGATACCTAATTGTACGGAACCCTCCGTGCGCGAGTCCGACTCGCACTTGGCCGGTTTTTTGTTTCTTGCGAGTATAAAATGATCACGCGGCCGACGCACCGACATAATTGTATCCCAGAACTGATGAGGAAAACGACGGGGTTACGCTCTGGAGAGTCCGTGCCTCAGTTATTTTGGAAAAAAAATCTTCGGTACCCATTCCTTTTCATTCGAATGGTCTGTATAAGAAAAGGACGGAGTATTAAATTCGACTTCCATTAATTTTTTGTGGATCGCCAGACACGCTTTCTAAGCACAATGGAGCCACGGGTCTTGTAGAATGCTGCGTCCGCCCACCCCACCTTCGGCCGTTGTTCCCTACTTGAGATCTTTACGTAGATACGTTGATGTGTGATAAATTAACTATCTAAATCGGATTACGATCAATTTTGTAATCTGATTGAGATAGTCGAAAACGTAAGGATAAACGGCAAATATAGGAATAAAATTTAAAGTTAGGTAAGTTTGTCAAAAATATTTTGAGGATAGTACTGGAGACGAATATATTTAACTCATCTCTGGCAATACCTGGGGGATCTAGGTTTTTTATCGTGTACTGTGCCGACAATGACTTATTGTACCTACACATGCCAACTCCAAGTTATTCAAGTTAAATAATTACATACATTACTATTTTTAATAGCAGGCTGTTCATCTCATTCCATTCTACACACAGTCGCGTGGGCTGACCCCATGAAATAATTGTTTGGTGACTCCATCAATCGTCATCATCATCATCCTTCTCATACATACTTATTTACTTACCTCTTTCGACACTCAGAAAAAAATACATACTGGGTTTTGAATGGGGAGAGAAGGGATGAAAGGGGGTGAGATGGGATTTTAAGGCTACTGCTACCTAAGTAATGTATTCTAATTTAAAATGGAGCTATAGTAATATTCATAATAAAAAAAATCGATCGAACAATCTTCCAAAATCACCTTTGTATGAAAACCCATCTCACGAGGGACTACGGGGTGAGGTGGGATTTCGTGTTTATCGTTAAAGTTATAAAATGGAACTACCTAAAATCATAAAAAACTAAAATACAAACGTCCGGAACACTTATTATTATTATATACAACATTCAGTTTGCATATGTAAAAATAAAATGTTATCGAGGTTTGAAGGTCAGTTTTGTCACTACTCACCCCATTTTACGGTACCTACTTGATTCGAGGTAACTTGAACCGAGAAATTTATTCGAAGATGTAAAATTATCTTTAATGAGGCAAAATTATCTTGAGGCTTGATTTTTTTTTTGGCCCGAGAGAATCATCTTAGTTCAAGATGATATCCGCTATATTCAAGACTGCCCGCGCTGCTTCGCACGCTAGTCCAGGCAATGAACTGACAACTTGTATGGAAAAAATGACAATTTTGGAAATAATTTATAATAGCTTATTTTTTATGTGTAACGGATATATTATCAAATAAATAGATACCCACCGACAAAATTCGACAAAATTTCAGACATCGAAAAAATGATAAGTTAACTGGCTTCTGAAAAGTCAGTAAAAATATTAATAAATATTTTTGTCTTTATTTTGGTTCATTTACATTTGCTCTATAATATTCAAGATAAGTCGTACAAAAAAAGATAATGCATGCTTCATTTAAATCTACATAATTACTTCCGGGTGGAAAGTTTGTCGGATTCTTGACTAAATCATCTTAGAATAACATTTTCAAATGAAATCAACAAAAAAAACGCTATTATTAATTAATGTTTTTCAAAACCGTATTTTGCCTGGAGACGCGTATTCCGTGTATTCTGCATCGCCAACGCGCAGAGTAGCAGGCCAACCCGCAGAATAAAAATAGCCTATGACCATCCAGAAACTCCAATATATTCACAGATGAAAGACATTTTGAAATCGGATACGTGGTTCGTGAGATTACCCATTACATAGAAACACACTTACAAAGCTACAATCTCATTATATATTAGTAGGTAGGTATAGAAAAAGGCGGTCTGCCTAACTTATTTCTTGATTCTAGTTTTTAAGAGTGATGCCTGCAGTGCCTAGTTATAGATAGGTACTAAAGAAGTAAAGGGCGATTCTGTCGTAAACTCGGCAACTCTGTGCATGTTTTTGCTTGGACAAACAATCCCCTGGCTGATTTTTTAAAGGATAATATTAGTACCTACTTAAATTTTATCTTCAAAAGCCTAAAATATTCAAAATATTACAACTTGGATATTATGGGATACCTAATAATAAGCCCTTTGATTGAAGTCATTACAGGCGTTGGCTTAAAGGTAGAATCAGACGGTTCACTTTTCTTTCATTTTCTTGTTTCATTCTGCATCTTTCACTCAAAATGAGGAGTCTGATCGAAAAGTGAAACAAAACATGAAAGAAAAATGAAGCATTCACTCGAGTGAACATTCATTCAAGTGAACCGTCTGATTCTACCTTAAATCCGGAAGAATAATCTGAACGATATACTTGAATACGAGCCGGTAGCAAACCCAGGTTCATTCCGTAAGAAGCGAATCAGCATGATTCACCGCGGTGATTAAGTATCTACACGCTCAGTGCTTTTTGCTGGTCTCCGGTAACTGGTTCCGCTTCCAATGTCAAGGCTGTCTGTCCCAATTTCAGTCAATAATTGAATATGGCCGCGTAACACGTAATTGCCATTGTTATATCTACATATTGTTTTCAAACATTCTCTGGAAACTAAACCGGATATCGCATTTTAATATTCCTTACACTACGAGTTTAAGGACGGCCTTTGTCTAGCAGTGGACGTCTTTTGGCTGATATACGAGTAAACTGTATTACGGAACTACACATCTCGTTAGTGAAAATCGCCCAAAATCAGTCCAGTAGTTTCCGAGTTTATAATTCATATTCTACCATCGCAACAGACACAGCCGCAGGCGTAAAGCCGGGAATACACATGCCTGTCGGTGGCACACTTGCATAACAGCTCCTTGCATGTGCCATCTACTTTCATATGTATACACTAACTGGCATGCCTGTAACTGGTAAGCAAGTAGATCGCACACAATTTGATTTACTAGCATGCCCGTTGAGGGAGGGGTCGCGGGGGTTGCCGAACTGTCACGTGTGAACAGACGCGACAGCTACGGGCATGCCTGTAGATGAAGCAAAGGCACAACTTGCATGCCAGTATTACTTGCAAATGTATCCGCAGTGTCCCAGTTACTCATACATGCCTGTAACTTTCATGCCTGCTACTTTCCCGATTTACGGGCATGTGTATTCCCAGCTTAATGTTGCGCTACACGACGCGCGACGGCGATTCCATGGCCGCCTGGCAGTGCGCAACGTCGCGCACTAACATGGCGCTAATGCGACACCTCTCCCATTTGACGAAACTAGACCTCTGGCCCGCTATTCTGTAACTTGTTTTGAGCTCACCTCAACGCCCCCCCCACAAATATATCTTCACGCCGCTATTCGTAGCTACGTACGCACCTACGCTTAAGGGGTGGCTGTGGCTAAACGCGGCCTTAGAGTCTTATCACACTTGCGATTTCCAAGCGTATTTTGTATGAAGGCGATCACGCAGCGTGTTCGCCGCGACTGATAATTGTATAGAAAACACGCTCGCAAATCGCAAGTGTGATAGATAAGGCTCTTAGGCCTAACATGAACGAGCGATCTGAATGTGCGGTCGCCGCGAGTCCATGAGAGCTTATGAAAACGCCATCTAGCGAAATTTTCTTTAACTATAATTCTCCATATTATGTATTACTACTAAGTAGGCATGTATCAGCAAGTCCTCTGAACAGGTACCTCTAGCAACAATATGCAGCTTGCGTGCCTGCACTAATTATCACTTACATCGTTAGCTTTTTATGACTATGTACACTTGTTTTGTGCACCGTAATTCTCATTATTTTATGTAGGTACAGTACAAAAACAAAGTAAGATGACTAAGTAAATCGCTATTGTAGGTACCTTATACCTACGTTTAATCTGATTTAATATATTTTGAAATGCATAGTTACTCGCGACACAAGACTGTGTGACTGGCCAAGTTCGTAAAAAGATACCAACTGACTCACTAGTTAATTGTGTCCTATAGAGGGTAATTCCCAATTAACAAGAAGTTAGAGTTTTTTTTTTCAGTTTGCCAGCGGAGTATGTTACATAGTTAATGAATAAACCCGAAAAGTATTAGCATGTTGTAGCCACATGGTATGGTAGGTATATGACAACTTGAAAAGATGAAGTGCTTTCTAAATATGTGACACGTTTTAACAACTGTACAAATAGAGTCGTGTCAGATATTTTTGTATGGCTCGCCCAGTGAGTTATAGAAGGTACATAATATTTGATACTTAAACCATATTAGTTTTTGGTTGAAGAAAAACGCATCGACGAAGAAATTCAAAAGTGTATACCTATGTGAAGACCCCAACCCGTACAGAGCCAGCGTGGGAAGTGCAACCCATTCCCTCGCATCCATAAGAGGAGGCCTTTGCATAGCACGGGAACAGATGGTGGAAAATTAAGGTGAAGATAATGATAATGTTGATGTTACAACTTCTGAAAATCTATTAGGTATTTAGAAAACTGTGAAGATCCTGCTACGAGAAGATATACTTAAGTGCATTTCGTGCACAATTATATTATATTTTGTGGCACATGAGTAACTAATTGGTATATTTTATTACATTAGAGTTTTCGATGTATTTTATTAACATAAACAGTCTATCCGCAACATAGCGCGTCTAATCAATCAACAACGGCGAGATATTTCAGGCGATAATAAGCTACTTATTACGAAAATATTGAGGCAGGAAATGAGTGTAAGGTACAATGGTGTATTTTTCTCATTGTTCGTGTGTGATAAATTACTGGGGTTCAAGGACAGTCTTATAAAATGCCTAAATGGAAAAGCGGGGCTTTAGTATACATCGCCGGATGTCCGGTCCGCATTTCCATATCGTATTTCACGGCTGGGCCGCCCGACGCCCAACTTAGTTGCAGATTTGCTATTACGTAATGTATATACCACTTTTTTTAGTTTATTTGTAAGAATAATTGAATATTTCGTAAATATTTGGCTGCAAAGGTGATGGGTGAAACGTGATTGCATGTTCCGGAGATGAGAATGTCGATGCATTCTCATGTTATTCATAACGAATGAGGAATGAGTAGCATATAACAGGAAGCCTGAAAGTAGCATCTACATATAGTTAAAAAACTAAGAAGTAATGGCCTATGGTGGCAAGCCATGCGAAGGGATGAAAGTCTCGCGATAACAAGTAAGTATTAGGTATAAATGTAAGTGAGAAGTTAGGCCAAGGAAGAGGTGGATGGACTGCTTGATCAGGAAGGATGTGGCGAGATGACGGGCGACAGAGAGGTACCGAAGAAAACACAAGCTGCATCGATTCCAAGTTACCTATTAAAGGGCAAGGGAATGAAACTTTATTCCGGAAATATTCTATACTAGCTTCTGCCCGCGACTCTGTCCGCGTGGAACTCTTTTATATCGTAGCTCCATACAAATTTTCACCCCCCATTTTAGGGAAGTGGGGGGTTAGAAAGAGACAAAAAGTAGCCAATGTCACTCTCCATCGCTTCAACTATCTCCACTTAAAAAATCACGTCAATTCGTCGCTCCGTTTTGCCGTGAAAGACGGACAAACAAACACACACATACACTTTCCCATTTATAATATTAGTATGGATATCTGCGTAACCCGAATACCTAATACTTAGTCCATTTAATAAATATTGTCAGTGTTGCTGAAAGAAACATTCCTTATCTTTAATAGTAAGTACACCGTTCAAGTGGCGACAGTTATTATCTTAAGCAAACTGTCCTAATCTTTGTTGTATTGCAAAAATATCATCACACCTTCTTCTGGACATGTTGATACAGAGAGGACAACGCCAATCTCATGTCAAGGAAAAATTCTAATCAAGGGACGAATAAATATCTACTTACTTACGTTATTTTGTTTGATTAGCAGCAGCTTGAAACTGTTATCAATTTTTCAAATTATTAGTTGAGAAAACAACGCATCACATTTGTGCTAATTCACTCTTGGTGTTGTATTTATTGCGACAGACATAAAGATAGGGGTACCTATTATGGGAAACTTCTTAGTTGTCTGTATGATGGGCGAGTAGAATAGGCAAGTCGATTGGCCACGGTTGTACTTACTCGACATATTGGAGCTGTTTGTAATTGTCGTGTAAGGCTACTGAGAAGCCGCCCGCCGTTGCGTGCCAGGGCCAATCGTCACTCCATTCTGAATACTTGCCAGCATCTACTTGTCGCACGGTTATTGTCGATTAAGAACGAAGATGTAGCTAGGCTAGACAGACTACAATATAGGAGTAACTACATAGTAGGTACTTGGCATGAGAAGCAGTTAATCAAACATGTCAACGACCTAGAAGACTTTCCGACACCCTTGTCTTAAAATAAGGACTGTTATAAATAAATAGCGCGAATAGAATTATGAATTTATGACTGTCGTATATGGAAGGCTGACCATGGGCAAGTATTGTAGAGGGCGGTGTGAAATATTCGAGCGAACAATTGTCTGTATTCGGGTGGCAGCCGTGGTTCCGGCAGCTCATGGCTAATCAATTATCACGCTTTGGACACTAAAAATGTAACACCAGTGCGATAATTTAACAAGATTGCCGATACTACTTTTGATTTTCACGTCTCAATGCCAGCCAGCCCCAGTTACTACGTGGTGTAAAAATAATTTTGCCAATATTACTTACCTAGTTGATTATTACGTGTCGTGTTTACACATAAATGTAAATCAGATAGGTTAGGTAATAATATGCCTTGTCTCTTGAAACATAAAAAGGGTTATAAAGCGTTGTCATTAAAAAGCGTCCTTCGGTTACGAAGGACTTTTTAGAACGTGATGTAATTATGTGCATATATAGGTGCCTATTGACCAGCAGCAATAGCATGCTTGGACAAATTGGCGGTATCAAATATTATTTTCACTTCTCATGCTCGGAAAGTGTGGCATGGCTTAGATAGCGGGACTAAAGTAGCACATTTAGCCCCTAGGGAAAATATGTAAACATATTTATGATTTTAAAACATTTTAATTTGACCAATCAAAACACTTCAACGTATTAAATCCACCAATCATAACTGTTTAAAAGACCATTTGTATTTGCTATCAACTAATCAGAATACAGCTATATATTAAAATCAACCAATCAGGAAACAGAATAAATTTCAAATATGAGGCGTTTCTTATTCCCGAATTCACAATCATTAAAAAAAATAAACGCCGTTGGCCGTCTATAGCCTCGTCCAATACGTTCAAGCGGGGTGGCCTGCAGACATAACATAAGCTTTTTTCGTGGTGTCAATATTTTGTATCTGTGTGAATCAGTTTATTAAAAAAAAACATGCCGCCAAATTGAACAATCTTTTATGTGGATAATCTTTGTTTTCACTATTTACTCGCAGTCTAAGTGAAAAGTAGAGTGTATAACTCTGGACTAAAAGCCATATTACCACTAAAACAATTTTCCCTCACACCGCTCGGAAAAATAACCATCTCGTGGTAATATGGCTTATTTTAGCCCCTTGTCATACAATCTACTATTTCTCAAACATGCTATGAAATATTGACGCTGTGTTCTTTGTCACGTTTCTGGCTCGGCGAAACGAGAGATCCATAATGGAATCTCATACAAATTAATAATAATAAATTCTTTGTTTCCAGCCAGTTTGCCCATAGCTTGTTCATTGATTGTTATGTTTGTTGTTGTTTGTTGATTGTTGTTGCAGAATAAAACTTGGAGTTTTTTATTATATCATTGCTTTTCGCTACATATGAACATAAGCTGCTATGGACTACGGCGGAGCGCTACGTGCGTAGCGTGGCGGTGAATGGGTAAAGAGGAAAACAGGTTTTTGCTCTGTCTAAACGTGAACTCTTTCATCTGCACCCCTGCTAGGCCATGTTCAAACAATCATCTCTCGGTGTGTTCAGTACTAAAAACACATAGGTACTTAACTGATGTTTTTACCGTCCTGCAGTATCTTAATGATGGAAAACTATAGAGATAGTGTGTCGTGCCAATCCTCCTAGTCTCGGATTCGGATTTTGAATTTGGAACTTTCGTACGTCTTCGGAAGGAAGGGATGGTATGGGACTCTGCATAGGCTCGCTCTGTGGACGTTCGCCGTTGAGCTCGCGTAGAAAATGCTCGTAGGACACTTACTAAAGTGCCAGCATGGCTTCCTTTTCGGGCTTGTTGCCTTTTGCCGTCGGAGTCACGTAGCCCCCTCGAGACTATTGAGAGAGTTCGTGGTACGGTACTTGGGCGCTTGGGGGAACCTCCTATTTTTAACTGACTTGGGAGCCTTGAGGAATCATGGGAACTCCTCAAATATTATCGGCCCATATATATACCAGCAATTTGGGTGTTCTCTATAGTAACCAACGCACTTTCTCTCGGAAAGCACTACGTGCGGTGAAGTGGAATGAAAATGATGGACCCGTCCGTCCGTCCGTTTTTAGGATTGTTACATGGCTTGGAATCACGTTTGGACAATATAGCTTAAATAGGGAAACGCGTGAAATATTTCGATGGGCAACTCGAAACTAAAAAAGAAATGAAAGAGTTGAGAGTATATAAACTATAGGCTTGCCTAAAAATACATTTTAGGAAAGCCGGTGGGAATGGATTGTATGGGCGCTCTGCCACTGTTACCTACCTACCTTTTAAGTTAGGCTTACATAGTAACTCTATAAGCTATTGGTAAATCGACAAGAATAATCCAAAAGCACGTTAAAAAGTTTAGTAAGTTTGTAGAGTAGGTAGCAGGTAAGTACGTAGTAATAACTACTGTTCAATTTGACTGGGGATCGAAACTTGTTGTTAAGGAGTGTAATGTTAATGTGTCACTCGCTCGCTAATATTAGCTCGGTAAGTATGCTGTGCGGATTCCGGAATATTACTTTCAGGTTTTAGATATTAGAGATTATTGTCATAAATTGCATCCCTTAACTACTCCACCTCCAATATGATTTTAGGACTTCAAAATATAATTTTAAACTCTTGTGATTACCACCGAAACCACTGCGGCCTCTCGGTGCGGCAGTTCCACAGATATACCTATCAGGTATATTTTTCGATGGCTCCAAGTAAACGAGTCGAGTCTACAAAATTTATATTTTGGGTTTACAACGTCATAGACTCATAGTTCGTAGAATTCTCCTAGGTTTTAAAACCGCATTCGCAGTTTTTTTGTTTTTTTCCTTATTTTGCGGGATAGTCTAAATATCATAGTTCGTAAGTGGTCAGACCTTAGACAGATGCGTTACATGTCGGTTGGACTACAGTACCGACATTTTTGATGGGACAATATTATTATACTATTGAACGAGCAATGTTTGTATGTATTTTCATATAATTATATATATACATATATTTGCAATCACGTTCTTGGAAACGGCTCTAACGATGTCGATGAAATTTGGAATATAGGGGTTTACGGTGCGAGAAATGTCTCATGTCTGGGAAAATTATTTTTCTCCGTATTTTCACCCGAGCTGAACTGGGTCGCACAGGGACTATACAGGGTGATTCAGGAGACGTGAGCAGGATCAACCCTACACATACAGTTAATGTTAATGGATCTTTTACCATCGTAATTAAGTTAAACGCCCACAGTTTTATTTTACATTTTGTGTAAAAGTTTCATTCACAATAAATCATGGTCACCCTACACAACTAAAAAAAAATTCACGTTAATCTTACCAATGCTGGTACGACTGAGTAGCTTATAAACTATTGAATCCGTAGGGTTGATCCTGCTCATGTCTCCTGAATCACCCTGTATATATGAAACGCGGAAAAATATAGCGTTTTTTTGTTTTGCATTTTATGTGATTTACAGTTGTTATTGTCATACAGTATATTTTATTAGTAATACTAGCTACCACGTTTATGGTCCAATTTTTAAGTTGGGTGTGGCATATAATTTAAATACTTACCCGACATATTCACGTACCTATTATAGTTTACACAGAAATGTGTTACACCTCCGCAAAATTTTGTTTCGACAAGTATCTAGGATCATTTCGCCGGTTAGCGACCACCTAATTTCATGTGCCGGTGGGGCGACCACTTAAGCTGAGTTGGTGAACTGAAAGGATATTTTCTAGGTTTTTTAGTAGATTTCTATTCTAAAACAACAAAAAAATTCATGTACAAGTAATTGTCTCAATAGGGTGTGTAGAATTGATGTTATCTTCAATAGAAAAAACCTACTCCTTCAGGTGGTCGCTAACCGAAGGATAGTAATGTATCCCTTTTTGGGAGAAATGGCTAACAATCCTACAACGCTAATCAAACTCATGATGCGAAGTTTGACAACGATTTTCCATTATTTAACAATTAAGTACTTAAAAGTAACATTTTTTTTTTTTATCATTGATGGCTTTTTCTGAAAATTTGCTGTTTTGCAGATCCGATTACTAGAGAGCGTCGATTTTATCTGAAGGGAGCATTTTTCTCGTATCCTAATGACGTTTAAATGTTTTTTTTTTCAAAAAGGATCTCAGTTTTTTGTGCTCTCCTATACAGTTAACTCTGTGGCGCTTATCCCATTTTTCTTTTCCAGCGTCGTTAATTTCTTTGCCTGTGCGATGTACACACTATTATTTTATTTTAAGAGTATGCATTCCCCAACAAAATTGCCTAAGATATTATTATAATATTTATAATCTCACAATAAGTACCATCAATGATGATTAAACACATTCGCGTAAGAGCCATTGTTGTCTTGAACCGTACAACATACTTGCCAGATTAGCAAGGTGGTAGTAAGTCCTTCAATGGTGATGTGTAAAATTGTGAGTGCAGGTTTACATAGGTATATTTTGTTCAAACCAATGCTAAATCAGAGAAACAAAAACAAAATTCGCGACCCTGCAGAATGTGATTTTTATTAACCATTCGCGTTACTGCATCTTAATTTTAATTGATAAGGTCACAATTATTTTCGTTGCATTTAAATGATCATAACCACTGTCGGTTTTTTTAGGTAAGGGGAGAAGAATATTTAATATCACCTTTTGAAATACCGTGACAAAAGATTGCTAACATATAGCATTATATGGTTCGTAAACGTTAACAACATAAAAATTTACATATTGATGCTTCGAAAATAATTTTGACCCATATATGTAGGTATCAACTTAAGTTCATAACACGGATAATGGAGATTATATCATAAAAACCGGATAAACGACTTCGGACTCTGCACTTCGTCTAATATTATTTCGAAATAGATAACTATAGCCGAGTTTAATTTTCGTTTTCCACATTTTCTTTTTTAAAAGTAATGTTTAATAAAAGATAAAAAGTAGGAAATAGAATGGCTTATCATTATTTAGAGTTAGCTTATCTAACCCAATTCACCTATTAAACGTCACACTACAAACAAAAATACTTGCCAAGCGGCTTTATTTGGAATCAATGTACTAATAAATAAATAAAAAGTAAACAATATGTGTTCATTACGGATAAAAAAATATAGATTTGTGGTCTTACCTTTGACCCGTAGATCCAAGTCTAGAAGTTAAATATTAACACTAATATATTTTTTCACGTAACACTTTTTCTGTGTTTATTAATGTTTACGCGTTTATTTATTGAAAAGTCGTGTTAATGTCCATCCACCCCAACCGTTTGTCGCGAGTTTTTGATGTCGTTTGAGCGGCAGAACGGCACATTTAAACAAGCCGCGTTCACGAGTGATAGGGATATTATAGCCGCCCCTAACGCCATCCATCGCGGGTACTGGAAAGGTAGCCGGAACTTTAATATTAACGCCATCTAGCGTGGGATAGCTGCTTCATATGTTATATTTTCGCAATGACAGAATTAATGATATGCTGCGCGCCTTTGATACCAGCAGCTTTATATATACATCACATCACCTAACAAAAAATATAGCAAACGACGCAGTTAGCCCAACTACCACGGCCAACTCCCAAGAAGCCAAACCTATGTACTAATATTATAAATGCCGTGCAGATGAAATTTTGCACGATAGTTTATAGTCTGTATTAAAATATAGGATTGTTTTTATCCCGGGTCCACGCAGACGAAGTCGCGGGCGGAAGCTAGTTTAAAATAAATAATTCTCATCGTATAATAAGACGATATTTTATGAACTCGAAACTTTAAGGGAGTTCATCACGGTTGGTGGGTATAATTAGCTTCAAATAAAGAAAAATCCCGTGGATGTTCTTTGAGAGAAAATCTTTCCCATTGAAGCGTTTTTCTCTATGAAAGAGTAGGTATCGTATTTTCGATATCCAGTAGCATAAGTACCTGTCGTACGATTCCGGTTCCCTAAAATCACCTAGCTATAGGTTACTTCAATCCTTAATAGCGTCAAATATCTGACCCCACTTGTCAGTAAAAAGAAAACTTTTACACCGAACCCTGTAGAGTATATAGTTACTATACAGTACTACTAGTATACAAAATGACTAAGGTGAGGCCTCTTGAGGAAGTTAAAAATAATAAAAAAAAAAAAAAAGCCTTTATTTGACCAAGCTAAATCTACATTTTTCTATTTAAACTTAATTTCTTTGTTTACTTACTATTTGCTAGGTATTCATGCTTAAATATATTTTTCTTTTAATCCTAATTTACACTATTTCTAGTTAAATAGTTTTTTTTTTTTTTTTTTTTAACATTAAAGTATATTAAGCTAGGTCCCCAGTTGGGTAAAGGCCTCCTCCAAAGACGCCCACTTCTCTCTATCCTGCGCTAATTTCCACCAGTTTGAGCCTGCAACTTTTTTAATTTCATCATCCCATCGAGTATAAGGTCTTCCTCTCCTTCTTTTACCTTGAGGTCCTGTCCATATGGTGGTGTTGAAGGTCCATATGTTGTCTTTATACCTCGCTATGTGACCGGCCCACCTCCATTTTAGCTTCTGTGCATAGCTCAGAGCATCAGTAACTTTTGTTATAGCTCTTATTTTTGTGTGACGGATCTTATCCAGCTTTCTTACCTTAAGCATGCTTCTCTCCATGGCTCGCTGGCAGGTCGTAATTTTTTGCATGGCTTTAGGCGTGAATTTCCAAGTCTGGCACCCATATGTCAAACTTGGTAGGATGCTAGAGTTCATTGTCCGTGTTTTCAGGTTTATGGGCATGTCACTTTTGAAAACTTCCTTCATACTCCAGTATTTATTCCATGAACGCTGTATTCTTCTATCTATCTCTAGTTCATTGTTTTCTTTTTCAAAGCTTATTGTTTTTCCTAAATAAATGTATTTGTCTGTGTATTCTAGTGGATTCTCGTTGACTTTTACCAGATTTTTGAGGCTGTTGGACATTGCCATGGTCTTAGAGAGATTGATTTGAAGTCCTACATTGGTGCTAGCTGTTTGTAGCTCTTCAATCATGAGCTGCAGTTGTGAACTTGACTCGGATAATATTACTAGGTCGTCGGCGAAGCGTAGATGACTCGGAAAGGAATCCCGTATGAAAATTCCACGTTTGCTCCAGTTCAATTTGTTGATGACGACTTCGAGTATAGCTATAAATATGGGGAAGCTCGGGCCCAGTGTTTCCAGCTTAATTTTTCCTGTATTGTTGTTGTATATATTTCTGATGACTTTTATACATACTTCGTCTACCTCCAGTTCTTTCAAGCTTTGCCAAATGCTGTCGTGAGTTACCGAGTCGAAGGCCTTTAGGTAGTCGATAAATCCGAGATATAGTGGTCTCTGACGTTCACGATATTTCTCTATAATCAGCTCCAGGGTATGTATGTGATCTATCGTGGAGAAACCTTTTCTAATTAACCGGTACGTAATAATAGTAATATGTTGTTGAATTAAGTAACGGTACTAATGTAAAATGTCATTTTCTTGCATAAATATATAAAATTTGTATCTTGGCAACTTTTTTAACGATCTGGATGAAATTTAGGTATTGAAAACTGGACTGCTAATGCTAAAGACAAATAAAAGGTCGGCCACTTAGGTTGCCATAATTATGCTACAATGTACCTAATTTTAACTTTCTAGGGCCCTTGGGAGTTGTTAGGGTTTTTTTGTACGCTACGCTACAATACAAATATAGCTTATTTTTTAAATTTAAAAATTCGGTAACCTTGACAACGGTTGTCCAATCTCATTTCTGTGGTCGAAATTGTAGCTTTTCTTAGTGTACGATAATTACTACTGTTACGTTACGATATTTTAAAGGGCGACTTACATCATTACTCATATTTAAGGCACTAATTTGATTGAACTTGTATGAATGTGACGTGATTTAGCGCCTGAAATATTATAATGAAATACACGTTGTGGTTTTCTGAGAACTGACGTTTATTTTTAAAAAGAAAACAGATTACACATACAACCTCACAGATGGCGCTAGTACTAAGTGCTTTTACTTTAATAGATATGTTTATGTATTTCGATACATATTAAAACCCTCACTTATTGAAATATTTAAACAATGACTAAACCTAAAGTTTTTATAAAGTTGTTGTTTACTGGCACACAACCCCTTTGTAAAAATATCAGCAGGCATCAAATATTCTAATTTTACAACTTTATTTGCTACACATTCTTCATTTGAAATATTGGGTTTGCTGAAAGCTTCTGTGCACTTTGATTATCGTTAAATAAACTAAAAGTATACCTACATTTTATTTGTGATCTCAAATTGCAAGTTTCTTAAGAGGGGGCGCTCCGCGAAATCGGGGTTCTTAGATTGAATATTTACCTATGACAAACTAAAGCGAATGCCAGGAAAAAGAACATACCAAAACTACATCATATTTGCAATTGAATCGTCTGAACAAAACCTTACAAAACCAAAATTGCCTCGATAGAAAAGAACCGCCAAAACATGTCTTATTTTTACTCAATTTCAATAGTGTGAGGTTCCCGTGCATATAAATTAAGTAAAAGTTGAGTGTATAATAGCTTTTCACATTACCTAATGAAAGTACTAGCGGGGTATTTTTATGTAGTCCCTTTTCAGACTTATTGAGGTGAAACGTATTTGGCGTATAGGCCTTTTTTATTTAGCGCGATACCCTTTCTCCCGTCGCGTGTTTCGTGCGGTTCTGTATATCTTTTGTTGCCGTTCGCGGGCGGAGTCAGTCGTAATCGCTCCGCTGAGACGAGAGGACTACGTTCTGTGCTCTCACGACAGCACGATGAACATAATTATTTCAATAATATTGTGACCCAGTATATTCGTCCAGTGAATGAACGTATCATTACATTCCAGTAGATATTTTGCTACATTTTGAAATAATATATTTAAAAGTCGACCTTAACATATAGATCTTAAAGTTCAAAATACAACTATAAGATTACGCAGCGATCGGCGGGTGACCGGCTTCTTAGAATAATTTGTGCAGTACATGCAAAACTAGACGAACATTTTTCTGTCGATCGTGTATTTACTTTATGAAAGATTATCACTATTACTATCACTACATAGTATAAAACAAAGTCGCTTCCCGCTGTCTGTCCCTATGTATGCTTAGATCTTTAAAACTACGCAACGGATTTTGATGCGGTTTTTTTTAATAGATAGTGATTCAAGAAGAAGGTTTATATGTATAATATAGTATCCGTGCGAAGCCGGAGCGGATCGCTAGTTGAGAATAAATCCGGTTATGTTCAAAATCGATGTCTGAGAGGTCTAAATACGAATTCATAGTCAGAAATATTTCAAAAAGTGGTCGCATTATTTAAAATTTTTGAAACATTCGTTGTAAATTAATATGCGCGTTTTTTTAAAGAACAACATACATTGGCAGGCTTCTCGAGGGTGAAGATTCTAGAAATTATGTCCATTTTGAATTCCAAGATGGCGGACATTGCTTTTCGAATTTAAACTTTCGTGAGACGTGTTGAAACAGTACTAATAATTACACGGTTCAACTCACGTATTAAATGTCACTACGGGCGACATGTTTCGAACTCTTCGGGAATTCTTCTTAAGGATGAGTGTTTTCGCGGCGGTGTCGCTTGAATCTTGTCGTGATTCAAGCGACACCGCCGCGAAAACACTTATCCTGAAGAAGAACTTCCGAAGAGTTCGGAACATGTCGCCCGTAGTGACATTATTGACATTGTTTTTCTTTAAAGTCATCACGGGTGTCGCTTTTAGGGTTATCGAGAGTGCAGATTCCAACAATTATTGCCTGCGAACTTGTACATTTTGATATTAAAAAAGTGAACATGATTATGCACTTTTTCTTTAATATGTTCAAAATTGATAACCAAAGGGCCAAAGCGTCTCCATTGTCTCCAAGTACGAATCCGAGATCAGAATTGAAAAATTTGGCCGCCACACAGTAGTGGCCTGAAAATCTGACTTTCATAGACATGATCGAAGTTTTCATAATATATTATAGTTTTTTTTTAATGCTACTGATAAATTCACGGTTAAATTCACGTATTAAACGACACGACAGGCGACATGTTTTGAACACTTCGGGAGTTCTTCTTCAGGATGAGTGTTTGCGATGTTTGTTTTGAAGAAGAACTCCTGAAAAGTTCGAAACATGTCGCCTGTTGTGACATTTAATGCGTGAATTTAACCGTGGATTTATTAGTAGTATTTTAGACATGTCTCACAAAAGTTTAAATTCGATTATAGCTTTTTTTTGCTTTAGGCTTTTACTAGCCATTATTATGCTAGCTCACAACCCTTACGTGATTTAGTAAAAAAACGGAAGGCCATATTTCAGTTATAGCTCCGGTCGTTTTTTAAGCAACAAAATGTAGGTAGTGGTATTCCTTGGGTAATTAAAGTAATTTGTACTCTATAAAGTGAGTGTTTTCGCGGCGGTGTCGCTTGAATCTTGTCGTGATTCAAGCGACACCGCCGCGAAAACACTCAATCCTGAATAAGAACTCCCGAAGAGTTCGAAACATGTCGCCCGTAGTGACGTTTAATACGTGGGTGAACCGTGTAATTATTGACATTTTTTTTCTTTAAAGTCATCACGGGTGACGCTTTAAGATTCCAACAATAGGGGCGTAGACACTAAATAAAATAATGTGATATTTTCTCGAAGAAGGATAAAAAAAATTGTCAAATGGAGAAAAAATCAACGCAAGAGGTTAAATAATCACGAAGTTATAAGTGTCCAAAGTTTTAAGAAGGGATGTGTTCTGTCCCTTTTTCGCAAAACGCAACTTCATATGAAACGATGACGCTGGAAGAATGTGACGTCACAGAAGACGGCAACGTGCCGCACGCATCGTGGTCGGCGACGCCGTCGACGCGGCCTGCCGGCAGCATCCTGTAATGTGACGTCACACACCGTTTGCGTTTTCTCTCTCTAACAAGCAATATTAAAACGGTTGTAGCTTCGTAATTCTTTGAGATATCTGAATGGGATTTTCATCACTATGCATATTTTTTTGCCTTCTTTCTTTTGGAGTAATAATAATTTTCGAGTCTGCACCCGAATTATTGCCTGCGAAGTTGGAGATTTTTATATTAAAAAAAGTGAACACAATTTTGCAGTTTTTCTTTAATACGAGTATGTTCAAAATTGATAACTAAAGGGCCAAAGCGTCTCCATTGTCTCCAAGTACGAATCCGAGATCAGACCCCGTATCATGGTCGGCCTTATCACTCGATAAGTGACAAGATAGGGGCATCGTCTCGTTCTATCAAACGGTGTCAGCCAGTGACGGACGCTCTATCCTGTCACTCATCGCGTGATAAGGCCGACCATGACACGGGGTCAGAATTGAAAAGTTTGGCCGCCACACAGTGGCCTGAAAATCTGACTTTCATAATAAATTACAGTTTTTTTTTAATGCTACTAATAAATTCACGTATTAAATGACGCGACAGGCGACATGTTTCGAACTCTTCGGGAGTTCTTCTTCAGGATTAGTGTTTTCGATGTTTGTTTTGAAGAAGAACTCCCGAAGAGTTTGAAACATGTCGCCTGCCGTGACATTTACGTTAATTTTTTAACCGTGGATTTATTAGTAGTATTTTAGATATGTCTCACAAAAGTTTAAATTCGATTATAGCTGTTTTTTTGCTTTAGCCTTTTACGAGACATTATTATGCTAAATTACAACCCTTACGTGATTTAGTAAAAAAACGGAAGGTCATATTTCAGTTATAGCTCTCGAAACTGACTTAGCTACTAGCGAAAATTATATCTTCAAATATAGGTACTTACAGATTTTGTCTTTCTTTCCACTTATTATAACTATCTATAGGTATTCATCATGTTTCATCTGACTGTCGGGGCATATACTATGCGAGAAGGAGCGGGGCAGCAATAGACGCATCAGCGCGGCAGGTACGGGGCGCGCGGGTGATTTCTGATTTTTCCCTGGCGATACGCCCCCTCTTAAGAGGGGGCGCTCCGCGAAATCGGGGTTCTTAGATTGAATATTTACCTATGACAAACTAAAGCGAATGCCAGGAAAAAGAACATACCAAAACTACATCATATTTGCAATTGAATCGTCTGAACAAAACCATACAAAACCAAAATTGCCTCGATAGAAAAGAACCGCCAAAACATGTCTTATTATTACTCAATTTCAATAGTGTGAGGTTCCCGTGCTTATATATTAAGTAAAAGTTGAGTGTATAATAGCTTTTCACATTACCTAATGAAAGTACTAGCGGGGTATTTTTATTTAGTCCCTTTTCAGACTTATTGAGGTGAAACGTATTTGGCGTATAGGCCTTTTTTATTTAGCGCGATACCCTTTCTCCCGTCGCGTGTTTCGTGCGGTTCTGTATATCTTTTGTTGCCGTTCGCGGGCGGAGTCAGTCGTAATCGCTCCGCTGAGACGAGAGGACTACGTTCTGTGCTCTCACGACAGCACGATGAACATAATTATTTCAATAATATTGTGACCCAGTATATTCGTCCAGTGAATGAACGTATCATTACATTCCAGTAGATATTTTGCTACTATTTGAAATAATATATTTAAAAGTCGACCTTAACATATAGATATTAAAGTTCAAAATACAACTATAAGATTACGCAGCGATCGGCGGGTGACCGGCTTCTCAGAATAATTTGTGCAGTACATGCAAAACTAGACGAACATTTTTCTGTCGATCGTGTATTTACTTTATGAAAGATTATCACTATCACTATCACTACATAGTATAAAACAAAGTCGCTTCCCGCTGTCTGTCCCTATGTATCTATGGATCTTTAAAACTACGCAACGGATTTTGATGCGGTTTTTTTAATAGATAGAGTGATTCAAGAAGAAGGTTTATATGTATAATATAGTATCCGTGCGAAGCCGGAGCGGATCGCTAGTTGAGAATAAATCCGGTTATGTTCAAAATCGATGTCTGAGAGGTCTAAATACGAATTCATAGTCAGAAATATTTCAAAAAGAGGTCGCATTATTTAAAATTTTTGAAACATTCGTTGTAAATTAATATGCGCGTTTTTTTAAAGAACAACATCCATTGGCAGGCTTCTCGAGGGTGAAGATTCTAGAAATGATGTCCATTTTGAATTCCAAGATGGCGGACATTGCTTTTCGAATTTAAACTTTCGTGAGACGTGTTGAAACAGTACTAATAATTACACGGTTCAACTCACGTATTAAATGTCACTACGGGCGACATGTTTCGAACTCTTCGGGAATTCCTCTTAAGGATGAGTGTTTTCGCGGCGGTGTCGCTTGAATCTTGTCGTGATTCAAGCGACACCGCCGCGAAAACACTCATCCTGAAGAAGAACTTCCGTAGTGGCCTGAAAATCTGGCTTTCATAAACATGATCGAAGTTTTCATAATAAATTACAGTTTTTTTTTAATGCTACTAATAAATTCACGTATTAAATGACGCGACAGGCGACATGTTTCGAACTCTTCGGGAGTTCTTCTTCAGGATTAGTGTTTTCGATGTTTGTTTTGAAGAAGAACTCCCGAAGAGTTCGAAACATGTCGCCTGCCTTGACATTTACGTTAATTTTTTAACCGTGGATTTATTAGTAGTATTTTAGACATGTCTCACAAAAGTTTAAATTCGATTATACCTCTTTTTTGCTTTAGGCTTTTACTAGCCATTATTATGCTAGCTCACAACCCTTACGTGATTTAGTAAAAAAACGGAAGGCCATATTTCAGTTATAGCTCCGGTGGTTTTTTAAGCAACAAAATGTAGGTAGTGGTATTCCTTGGGTAATTAAAGTAATTTGTACTCTATAAAGTGAGTGTTTTCGCGGCGGTGTCGCTTGAATCTCGTCGTGATTCAAGCGACACCGCCGCGAATACACTCAATCCTGAATAAGAACTCCCGAAGAGTTCGAAACATGTCGCCCGTAGTGACGTTTAATACGTGGGTGAACCGTGTAATTATTGTCATTTTTTTTCTTTAAAGTCATCACGGGTGACGCTTTTAGATTCCAACAATAGGGGCGTAGACACTAAATAAAATAATGTGATATTTTCTCGAAGAAGGATAAAAAAAATTGCCAAATGGAGAAAAAATCAACGCAAAAGGTTAAATAATCACGAAGTTATAAGTGTCCAAAGTTTTAAGAAGGGATGTGTTCTGTCCCTTTTTCGCAAAACGCAACTTCATATGAAACGATGACGCTGGAAGAATGTGACGTCACAGAAGACGGCAACGTGCCGCGCGCATCGTGGTCGGCGACGCCGTCGACGCGGCCTACCGGCAGCATCCTGTAATGTGACGTCACACACCGTTTGCGTTTTCTCTCTCTAACAAGCAATATTAAAACGGTTGTAGCTTCGTAATTCTATGAGATATCTGAATGGGATTTTCATCACTGCATATTTTTTTGCCTTCTTTCTTTTGGAGTAATAATAATTTTCGAGTCTGCACCCGAATTATTGCCTGCGAAGTTGGACATTTTTATATAAAAAAAAGTGAACACAATTTTGCAGTTTTTCTTTAATACGAGTATGTTCAAAATCGATAACTAAAGGGCCAAAGCGTCTCCATTGTCTCCAAGTACGAATCCGAGATCAGACCCCGTATCATGGTCGGCCTTATCACTCGATAAGTGACAAGATAGGGGCATCGTCTCGTTCTATCAAACGGTGTCAGCCAGTGACGGACGCTCTATCCTGTCACTTATCGCGTGATAAGGCTGACCATGACACGGGGTCAGAATTGAAAAATTTGGCCGCCACACAGTGGCCTGAAAATCTGGCTTTCATAAACAAGATCGAAGTTTTCATAATAAATTACAGTTTTTTTTTAATGCTACTAATAAATTCACGTATTAAATGACGCGACAGGCGACATGTTTCGAACTCTTCGAGAGTTCTTCTTCAGGATTAGTGTTTTCGATGTTTGTTTTGAAGAAGAACTCCCGAAGAGTTCGAAACATGTCGCCTGCCTTGACATTTACGTTAATTTTTTAACCGTGGATTTATTAGTAGTATTTTAGATATGTCTCACAAAAGTTTAAATTCGATTATAGCTGTTTTTTTGCTTTAGCCTTTTACGAGACATTATTATGCTAAATTACCTACAACCCTTACGTGATTTAGTAAAAAAACGGAAGGTCATATTTCAGTTATAGCTCTTGAAACTGACTTAGCTACTAGCGAAAATTATATCTTCAAATATAGGTACTTACAGATTTTGTCTTTCTTTCCACTTATTATAACTATCTATAGGTATTCATCATGTTTCATCTGACTGTCGGGGCATATACTATGCGAGAAGGAGCGGGGCAGCAATAGACGCATCAGCGCGGCAGGTACGGGGCGCGCGGGTGATTTCTGATTTTTCCCTGGCGATACGCCCCCTCTTAAGTACACCGCGCTTCTTTGCAAGCCTCTGAAATACTCATATACTCCGCTTCGGTACTCGATAGCGCAGTAGTTTTCTGTTTCTTACTTTCCCATGCAATGACACCATTGGATAATAAGAAACAAAATCCTGTGTAAGATATTCTATCTATAACATTATTTGCCCAATCGGCATCAACATAGCCTGTAATTTCAGAATTACCACTTTGAACATATTTTATGCTGAGGGATTTGGTATTTTTTTGGTTTTTTTAAACTCTTTTGGCATAAGCCCAATGCTCAGCAGTATGACAGTTATTGAATTGACTCAAAAAACCAACTGAAAAAGTTATGTCAGGTCGGGTCAGAACAGATAAATACATTAAACTGCCTATTAGTTACTGGTAAAGCACCTGATCATCACAGAATTTGTATGTACCGTCAAAGTCAGTTAAACTTTTTTGATGGAAGTCGCTATAAGACAGAATCCTCAATACACTACATCATCATTTCATACACCGAAATGAGAACTTTCCAAATGAACAATAAAACGACAGTTAATAAAAATAAATTATTCATTTTACATTGATTTTTTCATTTGTAAATGTACGAAAAATATTTTTAAATATATAGTCTTACTTATTTTAAAATCACTTTCATGTACAGTCGGCCAATGAAAATGTTGAGCATACCATTAAATTTAATTTTAAACTATTCCGGCGAAGCACCAGAACCGACTTTACGTATCTGGGGCTTCACCGGCCGCTGCCGCGGCACGCTCGCTTTGCTTGCTCGGCTCGCGCGCTGTAGGGTCGCAGTACACCTAACACTCCTCCTCGCTTCGCTCGTCATCGTACCTATTACAATCTGACCACGGATACAGAAGGGATAATGGGTAATAGAGGAAATGAAAAATCTCCCGTTTTACTACCAGCCCCCCTAGCACACTAGGTTTTATGTCGGACATAAAGCATTTGTCCCATTCTGGCCAATATGCGAGTGCAAGAGGGACAAATGCTTTATGTCGGACATAAAACCTAGTGTGCTAGGGGGGCAGAGCACTTAGTTGTAACATGGGCAAAAAAAAAACCCAAAAAATGATTTATACACTAAAACTGGACTGAACAATAATTCATGAATCACGCATAATCATCAAGAAACATTTGAGTATACCAATGACGTAAAAATTGACAATCTTGGAAGAAATTTTTTAGCTACTTACCTTGACAAAACGGGGGGGATTTTGCCGGTCCGGTGTTCGCTGGGCGACTGAGGAGGGCCGGGCGAGTTACCAAGACTGCTACGGGTGAAGGGGTTGCGTTTCATTTTTACACAAAACTAAAAACCATGTCGGGCGCGCGCAATGACGATATTTCTTGACACACTTTTTGATTAATTTTTTTACAAACTTCTAGTTATTTTACAATAATTTTGATTTAATTATAGGAAAGCCAATCTTGTGCCTTTTTATTGTGTGTTAATTTTATTCTAGAAAACCTAATAGTTTACGGTTTAACCAAATTACCAGGCGTGTAGATGGTATTTACCCGAGTAAAAAACAGCTCTTTATGCATGATATATTCGCCAATAACATTATTAATCGTAGGTAAAACACAAAAAGGCTAGGATAGAATTTGCGTTATTTAGTTTTGCACATGAAATCGTACTTATGCGATTGAAAAATGTCGTCATTAAAAAGTTATCTCATATCACCTAAAAAATGAGCGCGCCGTGGAACCGCCCTCTTATAGTTTCGGAAAAAAGTGGCTGTGACATACGGACGGACAGACAGACAGACATGACAAATCCATAAGGGTTCCGTTTTTTGACATTTGGCTACGGAACCCTAAAAACGCCACGCAATGTCCTATTCTGAGGTCTAAACTACAATATTAGAAAGTGCCATCAAAATTGGTTCATTAGTTTTCGCTAAAATTTGCCACGTTTGTCGTATCAAGTTTCTGCCTTATCCCGAATCTGCCTAACACCGCGTAAGGGCACAAACTGGGCCTGCGGGGCACCTTAACTCCATCAAACTTTTCTATACGTTTCATTATGGTTTGACGGAGTTTAGACGCCGACAAAAAACTGGAGAATTACCTACTAAGGCTAGAATATGCACGGAAATTGGTGATGTTCTGCATCGCACTATTGAAATTTTCAAGTTCATCATCATCATATCAGCCGAAAGACGTCCACTGTTTCTAAGTTATGTTGTATAAATACAATTTCATTCAGATTCTCCTTATTATGTCTCTGACAACATCAACGAATTTTAACATTTATAATATCAGTGTGAAGTGTGATTCGTACCGTATGTTAATTTTGCATATATTATGTACAAGCTGTTCACGAGAGGGTAATCTGCTTTTCAGCTTTGTCTCGTAGTAGACTGGGCGGTAGGCAGCGGCTTTGTACGGCGGGCAATGGAAACAAACGTGTAGTTTGTTAGTCTAATTACCCTTCCTTCTGCGACCGTAATAAAAAAACAATGATATCACCCTATACCTAATGTACCTACCAAGATAATAATTAGCTTTGTAATCATTCTGACTATAGGGTTAAACTATTCTATTAGAATAGCATACAAACACATCATTGCAGTATGCACCTTTATTCAAAATTTTACCATCATTCTTATTTTCTAAACAAATGAATGTAATGTACTATACCATATTATTCCATGTTTCACATAGGTAGTTATTTTATCGATTACAGACAACGATTGATTAATATTACTTATTTCCTGTTGAGACCATCTAGGTACATATATATTGTATAACTTAGTAAACATATAATGTAACAAAACTGACCAACTACTGGACAAATGATAAAGACTTTATCGATTTTATCGACTTGTACATACGCAACTGTACATACACTGGTAAAACCGCAGAAGGAAAAGATCCGTGTTGTATCGCAAAACTTAATGACCTGAACAAAAATGTTATATAAATACTGAACCATGCTGATAATAATAATAAAATTACTGTGTAGGTTTAAAATATAGATGTACATGTCAAATTAAATTATACTTATTCTCATTAAGTATTCAAGTTCTGTATGGTTGATTATGCTATTCTACTATTTAACGTTCACTAGTCCGAATGTCTTTCGTTACACTAGTCTAAGCGACAATAATGATTATAAAGTAAAATACAATAATCTTAGCTAAGCGACATAATCGAATATGATGCAATTTATATTTAGGATCACATCTAGACACAAAATATATTCATTAATTCATTATAATAGCTGATATTACGCTTAAGAATATATGAATAAATGGGATTCCGTGGAACAAATTAGCCTTCCTCGCCCTCGATAGTACATCGCGTCGGAGCGGCAGACACTTTTCGAATTGCTGAAATATAATAATAACATGGTTACCATTCAATCAATATTTCCGGAATATCTTACACAAATCGACCTAGTCCCAAACTAAGCAAAATAATAGCATTATTTAAACATGTCTCACGAAAGTTTAAATTCGATTAAGCAAAGCTTGTTCTATGGGGACTTGACGACGATAAACATATATATAGATAAATAAAAACTTAAATACATAGAAAGTAAACATCCATGACTCAGTATCAGATATTCGTGCTCATCACACAAATAAATGCCCGTACCGGAATTCGAACCCAGGACCTCTAACTTTCTTTTCGTAAGCAGAGTCTCTAAAAGTAATGAACGCACGTAAATGATGCACAGACATGACAACTGACCTCCTTGACTGACGAGCCCAGACCTGAGAGCAGTGGGTTCGCCCCCTGGCAACTTGATGCCGGGTTTTAACACCATGGTCCCATCCTGAAAACACATAGACATCAACCACTACTTCATAGCACTAAATGAATCTCCCTACGAAGTAAAAGACTACTTATTTTTATATTGATTCAGAGCCCGTGAATATTATAAAACAACGTTCTGTGATTTCCTAGCCTAGTCCATTACGTGGTAGTTACGTGCATGTGGATGTTACGGCCACGTGGGCTCGGTGGGTGTTGCGGGACACGGTAACATGTATTAAAAAATGAATGCATTTTTTTTTTCAATGTATATTAGTCAATAGAAACGGAGCACGATATCCTTATTCAGGTTCGCGTTCACAAATCAGAGGGTATCTCGTATCATTTACCTGGTTGACCTTATCAGTACCTGGGCGACCGAACTCTGCTCGGGTGAAAATATAGGAAACAAAGGGGTTTGGGTAAAAACGTTGTAATTTTTTTAGATGAGCGGCCATTCGTAAAAGTGGTAGATTATGATTTATGATAGATCTGCTCAAAACAAACATATTTTGTTATGAAATGTAAATCACTAAAATGCATCGGAGCCGAGATATTTGCAATATGTATTATTACAGGTCATATTGAAAAGTTATATATAAACAAAACTTCAAACTTAAATATCTCGGCTCCGATATTGTTTAACGCGTTTAATTTTATATATCTATGCGTATTAAGAGGTCCTCTAAACGATTATTAAAAAAACATGGTTGGCCGCTGCAAAAAATAAAAACAATGTTATAAATTGTATTGCTATAATAATAACTAACACTAGCCATGCATTACCTTGAGCTCCAGAAGACCTTTTCTAGCCATAGCTTCAACTTCCGCTTTAGTCATTAAAATTTTTTGCACCTTCACCATTTTCTTCCCGATTTGCATTTGACACAGGTCACCTGATGACAGTGGAGATGCTATATTATCTTGATTATTACATAGTTGATGAAAACTTCAAATATGAAGTTGATGAACACATACAGCTTTGGATTAGCTACGGTGGCATTATAATTAAAATGTCACTGGCTCTTATATTATAAGTGTAATATGGTAGTGCACAAAATCAAAAGTAAATTATTCTTACATTCCCATAAACAACATTCACGGAAAATGATCAACTTATATTTGCTATTATAAAAATCTAATAGAAATTAAAAATATATCTATTTAAAATTTTAATTTTCCATACACGTGGAATAGCTTTGTTTACAACTATTTTAAATGGATAGCATTAGTAGTTCCTGAGACATTTAAAGTTGTGACAGACAGACATACGGAGTCGCACCCAAGGGTTCCGTTTTTACCTTTTTGGTCCAGAACCCTAAAAATGGATCAAACTTCATACTACTAACAAAGTCTTCGTGACGTTTCATAAAAAGAAACATATTAGTACAATCCATACTAATATTATAAATGGGAAAGTGTATGTGTGTGTTTGACTGTCCATCTTTTAAAATGGAGGTTGTTGAAGGGATGGAGAGTGAAATAGGCTACTTTTTGTCTCTTTCTAACCCCCCACTTCCCTAAAATGGAGGGTGAAAGTTTGTATGGAGCTACGATATAAACGAGTTCCACGCGGACGGAGTCGCGGGCAGAAGCTAGTTTGTTAATAAATGAACTTACGTCTTGCGTTGAGTGGCAGCGGCAGCGGCTTAACCAAGGCCAGCCCCGGTGGTAAATTCTTTACAGGCACCTGAAACGAAAGCTTTTTGTTACTAATATACCGAAGGGCAGCCAACTGAAGCCAGCAATCAATACGGAATGTGGAAATCAGCATACGGCATTCCCATTTCAATCCATCAATCATATTTATTTGCATAAATAAGGGTATAATTAGATACTACATTTTTTTTGCAGATCCTTCCTTATTTTACCATAAGCTGTGTTCAAATATTTAAAAGTAAAATGAGCCTTAATTACGTAATTTAAATTTATTTTCGAAAGTTAAGTTGTTAGAACATACTTTCTTCAGTGTTTGTCCCGTCGGTGACATTAACGTATTCAGTACTTGGGGTTCTGTATTCGTAGGCGACACCGCGGCCTGCAAAAAAATATTTATTTTAGAGGGATCTGAACATAAATCATTTCTAAATTCCACCAATGTCAAATAAGCAATGTGTAGTACCGTGTTACTTGCCTCAGACTCTGTAGGAGTTTCTTTATTCGCTACTTGAGGTTCTTTGGTTACTGCCTCTTGATTCTCATTCACTTTAACCGCTTGGTTCTCTACTTCTGGCGTCTCTGAGTCATCAGCACTGTCTTTTGGAGTTCTGAAAGTGTAAAATACCAAAGTTACGAAAAATATCCATGTCTGTTTCTGATGCGATAAAGTATTTCAAGGTACAGCAATGGCGCGATGTCCGTGAAACTTGATTCCCACAGGCTTGTCTATTGTACACACATCCAGAGATGGGCACTAATCGATTAATTTTTTAGTCAACTAATTAGTCGACTAAACAATCAATCGTCACAAAATTAATCGCGATTAATTTAGTCAAGATTAATTTAATCGTCGCAGAGTTCGATTGACGATTGATCAATCGTCATTTTAATCGACTAAATTTCACGATTAAATCTCGATTAAAAATTGGAACACAGCACGTTACAAAAATTCAATATGTCTTGTTGTACTTGGAAATCATTCTAGTAAGTATTAATTCTGTGTGATATAAACTTGTTCCAGTAACACAAGATGGTTTTTACAGTGCGGTACTCTAAGGGTCTCCTAGAACTAGGATTCATAACCATAAGGGTTTATGGCTTAGATGAATGAAGCCCAGGTAGAAAATTAGAAAGAGAAAGATGTATGAAAGAGCGAGAGAACTACATTACTTACCCTTCTTATCAGTTGTTTCTAGCCCCCAGCCAAACGGACGACCGGGGCCATAAAACACAGAAGTTACTGCAATTTCGAGATATAACCCTACCCTTTGAACGCTAAAAACGCCTCAAAGCGTCGTGTGCTGTCGTGCCCACCACGGCAGCGACGACTATAATAGTTATTTACGATACAAGTGCCGAAAATAGGAAATTTGCAACGAGTGGTGATAAATTAAAACACGACCGAAGGGAGTGTTATAAATCGACACGAGTTGCGAATTACCTATTCGCACGTGTATCGTACAACGTTTTACTGTACATATGGCACTTTAAAGTTTCGACATATGCAAGAAAAGTGCTCTTTTCCGCACTAGTGCGGGAAAGTAGCACCATAGATACTGTAAAACTTATTTTATTACAAAAAAAAACACTTACAAAAAAACTTATTCATTTCTGATATCAATCGAGAGAAAATTAATCTAATTAATATATAATCTAATAAATTCGATTAAAGATTTAGTCGCTCGTATTCAATCGACGATTAATTTAATCGTGACTAAATTTGTCGAAACTCTTACGACTAAGATTGATCAATCGTCATTTTTAATCGCAATTAAACTAGGTTAATCTTAATCGTTAGTCGATTACATTTTGCCCATCTCTGCACACATCCTATCCTAAAAATAATGCACCTACAGTATATGGTTCCGCCACATGGTACTATCGACAACACAGCTAACTGACCATTCGTGCACTTTATATGCATTATAATAAGGTTCAATATAACTACAGGATGGTCAGTTTTTGTACTAGTAAGAGTACTATAGGCTTTAATATAGGCTTGTGTCCTTAGAATTTTAATGCTTGTATGGGAGAGACTACAATTAAAGAACATAAATACCCAAAAAATTGATTCAAAGATTGACCTCGCTGGCGGCTGCCGAAATGCTTCATAATAATTGACGTTACATTATAACGTCAAGTTTTGCCATTTGTACTAATTTTTGTATGGAAAATAAAGTAAATTGCCGTTTCGGTCGCGAAAAACTGCGTTTAGATCCATAGTTGTCATACAATTTTGTTTCTATAAAAGCGTAAGGATTCTATTAGTAGTTCTAAATTTACTCTTGGGCAATAACAAAAAAATGCATTTTTTTTCTAAACTTTCAAGGTCCAGGGTCCATATCTTTTTATGATTGTAATTATATTTTATAATTGATACTTTTTTACAATAATTTGATGGTTTACTATCCATTTAGCAACACTTCGTCATCAATTGAACGTGTGGCAAGAGAGCAATGATGGCATGTACACTAGGTAGTATAGTAAACTCACGCGTCCTTGCGCGGGCGGCCGCGGCGGCGCGCGGGCGCAGCGCCGCCCGCGACCGCCGGGGGCGTCGCCGCCTTCTGCCGCTTCGGCAAGCTCTTGCGCTGACTCTGTGGTTACATTGGTCATATATTAGCTTATTATTTTACTACCGTGTTTGCGGTGCTGGCAGACTTTGGCTTGTTGCAAGGAACAACGCCAAATTGTCTTGAGCGGAACACCACGAACGCAGGCGACTGTACAGTAATTCTAATTTCAAGTTCAATATATTTTCATGAAATAGGGGTGTAGACTCGAAAATTATTATTACTCCAAAAGAAAAAAAGGCAAAAAAATATGCCTAGTGACGAAAATCCTATTCAGATATTTCAAAGAATTACGAAGCTACAACCGTTTTAATATTGCTTGTTAGAGAGATTTACATACATAGTGTGTGACGTCACGTTACGCGTCGCGCGCCGGGGGGCCGCGTCGACGGCGGCGCCGAACACGACGGGGCGCGGCACATTGCCGTCTATTAGTGACGTCACAATATTCAACGATGATCGTTTCATATGAAGTTGCGTTTTGCGAAAAAGGGACAGAACATACCCCTTCTTAAAACTTTGGACACTTATAACTTCGTCATTATTTAAACTTTTGCGTTGAGTTTTTCTCCAATTGACTACATTTTTAATCCTTTTTCGAGAAAATATAACATTATTGATTATTTTATTTAGTGTCTACACCCCTATTGTCAATAACAAGTTCATACATCAACCTCTATCCCAGTTATTTCCTGCACCTCGTCCGAATCCTCTTCATCATCCTCCTCGTCCCGAATCATGCGTGTTCTGGAATATCAAATTATGTTCATTATAATAGTAACAACCACTTATAACCGCCACGAAGTACAGAAGCCTGTCTCAAAAAGAAGGCAACAATATTAATACGCTTTCCGATATTTACCTGTCACGAATCATGTTGGCATAGTTCTTGATTTTAGACGGTCTTGTCGACCGACGTACAACGTTGTCTTCAGAGCCGCTCGTGTCGCCATTTTTGACGGTCTACAGAATTGACATATTATATTAGTAATGAATAATCGATTACGTGTAACAGCAAAAAGCAATTTTGTGGTAGTAACCTTGTCTTCTTGGTTCCTGACGGCTGCGCTCTTGTCGGCAGCTATTTTATCGGTCTTCATGCTGATGCTAGCCTCGATTCTGCTGGAGCTCGGCACATCTTCCTTGCTAGCTTTACCCTTGGCTTCTTTGCTGCCCTTGTCCTCCTTGTCAGCGGTAGTCCTGTTGTCGACAGTCTTCACTTGTTTCTCGGCCATGTTTTCGTCTTCCCCGGCGTTCCTCTTGTCGTTGTCCTTGTTGGCGGCGCTCTCTTCGCGATAGCCGGCGCCGAGCTTGTCGTCCTTGGTGCTGGAAACATTTTTATCTTCCCTTGAACTGGTGACAGTGTTCCTAGCTACGGTTTCTTTGGGGTCTTTATTGTCCTTGTTGATTGGGCGTCGCTCGGCAGGCTTCTTTTCCACTGATGCTGTAAGCTTGGCTGTAGGTTGTGATTTCCTCTCATCGCCAGATCTGAATTTATGGCAGTAGATATTTGCATGAAACATGAGAATGCTGAATTTGAAAAGCAAATTTTAATTACTGTTAAAGTTTATCAATACGGGTGGCAGACTCAAAAACTATTATTACTCCACAAGAAAGAAGGCAAAAAATATGCCTAGTGACGAAAATTCCATTCAGATATCTCAAAGAATTACGAAGTTACAACCGTTTTAATATTGCTTGTTAGAGAGAGAAAACGCAAACAGTGTGTGACGTCACATTACAGGATGCTGCCGGAGGGCACGATGGGTACGGTCACGGCACGGCACATTGCCGTCTTCTAGTAACGTCACAATCTTCCAGCGTCGTTCGTCGCTTCATCGTTTCATATGAAGTTGCGTTTTGCGAAAAAGGGACAGAACATACCCCTTCTTAAAACTTCGTGGTAATTTAACCTCTTGCGATGATTTTTTTCTCCATTTGACTACATTTTTAATCCTTTTTCGAGAAAATATGACATTATTGATTATTTTATTTAGTGTCTGTCTACCCGTATTCATCGTTTTTACACCAAGGTATATTATATTATTTGGCTTGCATACCAACCTTGGTTTGGGCGTCGATGTATGGACCGGCTGACGTTTGCTTTTTGCGTCTCCTGCCTTATTTGGCTTCCCTTCAATTCTCGTAGTAGTCTGAAATACGGTATTATTCATTAGGATAGCCAATCAGTGACGTTTATGTATGTAGATTGTTTGTAATTTAAAGATAAAATTGAGGCGCTCTTACAGATTATTGAATAAATACCTAGCACAAGACATTTTCCAAAACAAGAACGGCCAATAAGCACGAATAGATTTTGTGGACTCGAAAACTCGAAGATTGAATTTGTTACCAAATATACGTATATTAATACGTACGTATTAATATATAGATTGAACTTGTTACCAAACAAGTTCAATCTTCGAGTTTTCGAGTCCACAAAATCTATTCGTGCTTATTGGCCGTTCTTGTTTGGAAAATGTCTTGTGCTAGGTATTTATTCTATATCTCCATTTGTCCCCATAGTAGTATGAATGGAGCCTCCTCTTCCAGCACGGCTAGCACGCGACGGCGCGCGAGCTATCTCGATTTTTCTCGCACTATCCGTCTCTCTCTTATTAGAACACTTAGAACAAGAGGTATAGTGCGATAAAAATGGAGAGTATGTCGCGGCCGTCCCATGCTAGACGTGCAGGGTTAGTTACTGTTACAGTTTATAAAGATACTGTCCCATACCCTTTTGAGCTCTTGTAGTTCCTTCTCTAGCATCCGCAGAGACTTTTCGCTGGAGCCGGCGTTGGTGGTGTTTGTGGTGCTGTCTACCTTTGCAGTCCTTTCTTTCTTCTGGGGAACTACAAATACACAAAAACTATTTATATATAGTTACATATTTTCTAATAAGATAATCAGCCATAATACATACGCTGTCGGGGAGCGTCTCTTATGAGCTAAATGCATACACGCACACACGGTGGTGAATGTCGTAAGTCCCCTAGTAGCATTTTGCGTTGGCCAACCGTAGCTAACGGTTGGGAAAAAGTTGGGAAATCGTTAGTAGCAATCTAACGAATTGCCAATAATGGCCCTAATGCTATTTATGGTTCATTTTCCAACTGCAAAACCATACAAACATCTAACATAGGCCCTACCACAGTTATCAGCTGGGTTACCAACAAATAATCCATACTAACAAACGACGTAGGCCCTACTACCGTTTTTGGTTAGATTTCTTACAAAAAATCCATACGAACAGCCAACATAGGCCCTACTGTGGTTTTGGTCGGATTTCCAACAGAAAATCCCATACGAGCAGCCAACATAGGCCCTACTGCAGTTTTGCGCAGCGTTCCCAACAAAAAAACCATACGACCATACAACGTAGGCCCTACTGCCGACTGAGTTGGCTTTCCAACTGAAAATCCCATACGAGCAGCCAACATAGGCCCTACTGCAGTTTTGCGCAGCGTTCCCAACAAAAAAAACCATACGACCATACAACATAGGCCCTACCGCCGACTGAGTTGGCTTTCCTACCAAAAAATCCCTACTAGCAGCCAACATAGGCCCTACTGAGGTTTTGTACGGCGTTCCGAACAAAAAATCCATACGATCATGTAACATACAACCTACCGCGGTTTTGGTCGGATTTCCAACAGAAAATCCCATACGAGCAGCCAACATAGGCCCTACCGCCGACTTAGTTGGCTTTCCTACCAAAAAATTGGAAATTAGCGCTATCTCGTGTCGAGTAGAGGCATTGCTCATCTGTCACGGGCCTGGACATAGGCTAAACAAGTACTTTTTACGCTATTCATCACCAGAGAGCACATAGCATAGTACTATTGCATATTGAAAACAGCATAGGGCCAACAGTGGGCCACATAGGAATCCAATGGCAGCGGGAGGGGAGAGGGGAATTCGGAAACAAAGTGCGGTGCGGGGGGCGGTGGACAGGAGCACGCGCGGCGCGCGAATTCGATCGGCCATTTTGTTATCGATCTCCATCGTGAATAGTGCGTGTAAACGTATACTTAGTGGTTATATTTTCTTTTGAGTGCGTGCGTGCATGGTATAAAGTATTACTTGTTTTTTGAAAGGGTTGCATATTTACTTAGCAAATATATATAAAAAATAGTGTGCAAGTTAATACTTACATGTTATATTCACTAATCAAATAACAATATATCGTGTTTATTAAGCAATCCTTTCAAAATCACGTTCAGTATGATCAAAGTGGTGGAATTTAATGATTCTGATGGTGACGGCGTGGTCTTAGTGTAATACTTATGTCACAGAAGAGTGGATCACGCCTCGCAAGAAGGAGTGCGTTTGGCCTCCTCATAAAATCGTCAGAGGGGCTACCGCGAAACGAAAACGAACTTCGTGCGTGTATCTCCCTCTCTGTAGCACTTGCTAGTTCGAGCGTCAGAGACGGATATACTCGAACGAAGTTCGTTTTCGTTTCGCGGTAGCCCCTCAGTACAGTACCTATGCCTCACAACTAAAATATTACCGGACGAGAATTGACATGTGTATCCCATTAAACGCATATTGTACGAGACAGGTGAGTTAATATTAGTTAATTTAATTTTTAAATCACAAGGTCAATTTAGTTTTGTAACGTCGTGTGTTCATTTTGATTTAATATCTGTTTAAAACTGATGCTGGCAAAAGTTTCGAGCTGCCATTTCTCTATGAGTACATAGGTAATAATTAATAGCTTTAGCTATTTGTCGTTTTTATGAAAAGGTAAGTTTTAGCTATTTCATCACAGTCCTCTTTGTCGGTGTCATTTAAATGTGTGTTCATCTCTCTTCTAACAGATGGCTGCGTCCTTGTCAATTGACTGACGAAACTGGCCAGTGTGGACGCCACATTAAAGTTGCTGAATAATCCAGCGTCTAATTAACTTATTTGGACCTTGCGCGATGAGCGGACCATTGGATTTTTGACACCTCAACCCACTGAAATGACGGAGTGCAACTGCTCGGAATCGGAGGTCAAAATATGTTAGTCCAGTCATGACGTTGACAAATTTGGGCTAGTATGATGCCTTTTATGGCCCGCCATAAAGAATGTGTCCCTTTCTCACTTACATACTTGCTAGAAAGTGATGAATGCTTTAAGGCCGGTCAAAAAGCATCGTGCTACAGGGCCAGCATTCAAATACAATTAATTATAATAGAAACATATCGATTATAAATCGAGGTTGTCTTTTTTTCCTTACAATAAAATTATAAACGTATTATGTGAAGTTTTATTTTACGGTCTAGCTGTACAAAATGATGGTAACGCAAGTAAATGTGAAAAGTCTCAGAAGGCATTTAAATCTCCGTTAACAGTTAATGTGCAGTTACGTTTGTAAATTCGGTTATTTAAAGACGTTTACTTTGTATGTTACAGATGTTTATTCTCACGAAGGCGGTTTGTGAGTATTATGCACATGCACATTGTTGTGTGCTCGGCCAATATAGAATCTCTCTCGAGATTACGCACCTAGAAACCATGGACATGTGCACTAAATAGGTACCACCCCACAACAAATGTACGATCCCTACCGACCACGAGCGACGCCGGGGCGCACATTGTAAGTGCCAAAGGAAATTGAAGCTTCTCTGCTGTAGTTAAATTCCACTACTCGCGCGCGCAGGTGGCGAGCTGCGTAAATTCCGTGCAAATATGGAATTTAACTACAGCAGAGAAGTTTCAATTCCCTTTGGCACTCACAATGTGCGCCCCGGCGTCACCCGGTCAGTGGAGATCGTGCATAAGTAAGACCAACCCGCCTTCGTGAGATAAACAACTGTACCTAACCCTACTAACTGCCAACGGCTATTCTACAGTTGGTACAGAGTGCTTTTATTTTGTAGGCCCTTCTTACGCAATGTTGCTTTAGGTCCAACAGTCGGAAACTGTGGTTGGCCCAACATAGTTCTCGTAGTAATGTTGCTGTAGGCCCTACTTTGCAAATGTAAATTGGCCCTACAACCGGAAACGGTGGTTGGCCCAACGTAGTTGTCGTAGTAATATTGCTGTAGGCCCTACGTTGTAAATGTAAATTGGCCCTACAGCCGGAAACGGTGGTTGGCCCAACATAGTCATCATAGTAGGCCCAATGTTGGGAGACATCGTTGGCTTTACCGAAAACAGGTGTTTCACTCGCAACGGTTGACCAACCATTCGGTGATCAATGGCCCTACGAAATGCCAACTTAAAATGCTACTAGGGTCAGGACTGTTAAGATAAAGATCTTACCATCTGTGTCCTCTTTCGCAACCGCCTTCCGTTTCATTGCTTCAGCCTTGTGCAAAATACTTATCTGCAAGAATAACACACGTGTATTAGTATTATTTACGTTTAAATAAACAGGGTATTTGACAAAAGTGAAAAGTAATTGTTTTTTCATTAGCAACAGATAAACATTTCGAAAATACTCGGAAAGTATCAATCTTTCATTTATACTTGCTATTTTAAGATTTTTAAAACTCATTGAAACCAACAATAAGGATGTTGTTTGATTGTGACGTCATACATAAGCAAGTAATCCCTACAAATTCCATATACCAACGGAGCGTCCTTGAATTTTCATAAAAAGAAGCTGATTTACCTTTTGTCAAATACCGTATTGTAATGTAAGGAAAAGTTTTTGTATTTGTTTGGGTGCGAGTAAACTTCAGTGTGGAATGGCTCGGAGGCTCATACGTTTTACCGAAACAAAACATTACGATCGCGTTTACGTTTTACCCTAAATCTGAGGCTCTAGTATAAGTTTTACCGAAACAAAACTTTACGATCGCGTTTGCATTTTTCTCTCAATTTGTATGGGATTTGACAGCTAAACGCAAACGCGGTCGTAACGTTTTGTTTCGGTAAAACTTATACTAGAGCCTCTGTATGGGATTTGACAGCTAAACGCAAACGCGGTCGTAACGTTTTGTTTCGGTAAAACTTATACTAGAGCCTCGGTACTGTGAACTGACTATCGTTTGTCGGTAACGAGTATGGTTTAGTTAGGCTGTCACCATCTATTTTTTCATTTCAATTTCCCACAATTTCTGCTTAGATTTCCTTATGCTATCGAAATCGCGCACTTTAAAAATGGGCACATTCAATGAACCACGAATTAGTTAACGAGCGGGAGCGAATTGGCGTCTCAAAACTGACGATCAATTTCAGAACCGAACATTAAGGGTGAGTTGCACCAAACCGTCTGTAAACCTAATCGCTATTCGTAAAAATCTGAATGTATGAAAAGTTTGACAAGTTTCTATGGAATGACAGCTGCCGGCGCCATTTTTAACGATAATCGGTCTGTTATCGTAAGTTGGTGCCACCCGCTCTAAGGGTGGGTCTCACTAAACCGTCTGTAATCGGAAGCGGTGTGCGTTAAAATCTGAATGTATGGAAAGTTTGACAAGTTTCTATGGAATGACAGCTGCCGGCGCCATTTTTAACGATAATCGGTCTGTTATCGTAAGTTCCGCTCTAAGGCTGGGTCTCACTAAACCGTCTGTAATCGGAAGCGGTGTGCGTTAAAATCTGAATGTATGGAAAGTTTGACAATGTTTTATGGAGGGACAGCTGCCGGTGCCATATTTAACCTATTCGCCGCCACGATACAAGCATAAAGTTTTCCCAACACGCCAACTGTCACAGACGTCAAATGCGAAATTAAAATTCATGCCAACGCACGTCAGTATCTATTTGACTGAAGAAATTGACTAAATATGAAGTCGTTGGCGTGTGGGACACGAAATGTGCGGACTTCGTATCAAGTTGGTGAAAAGGTTAACGTTGATCGGTCTGTAATCGTAAGTTGGTGCAACCCGCTTTAAGTATATACAAGCTGGCGCGCGGCGCATATGAAAAAAGCGTGCATTTAGATTATTTGATGGCATAACCACCCGTTTCAAATTGCTCCGACACGACATCGGTATCGGAGTCGGCACCGGTAAATTGTATAACATGTCTTGTTCGAATATCATGTTCAGCGATATGAAAGGGCTCTAAGGATACTAAGGGTCAGTCACCAAAGCGTCTGGCAATGTAAGCGATGTTCTTCAAAATCCGAATGTATGAAAAGTTTGACAAGTTTATACGGAACGACAGCTGCCGGCGCCAAATTTAAGGCGCCGTAGGTTCCCGGTCTTCTCTCCCTCTCACTGAGCATAAGCGTGAGCGAGATGGAAGTACGTGCTAGGAAGCGTGGATACCATGTTTTTTTTATTTTTTTGGCCGTTTAAATAAATAAAAAAGTAATCACCGAGTTCTCTCAAACATGATATTGCCGATTTTTAGAAGAAATTTTAATATTTTTAGCTTTTGTGCATAATTTGTTACGAATATTTAAGTGTATTTTAGACCTATGTTCGTGATTTTTTTATATCGAGCGAAAATTGCTTAATCATGTTTCGAATCACTGAAGCCTTAAGATTACTATTCGTATTTTTTTGAAACCATATTATTATAAACAGACGCATTATATTGTTTCAAAAACTCTGTTCGCTTAACTTCGCTGAACCTACGGCGCCTTAAAGTTGATCAGGCTAAGATTGTGAGGAGTGTGGACTTACCCTGTCGCTCGCGTTGGCGGCGGGCAGGCGCGAGGAGGTGGCCTCTGACTTGGTAGCGGGCGCGGCCGCGGCGGGCGCGGGCGGCCGCTTGGCGACCTGGCGGGCCAGCACCACAGAGTCCTCCCGGGCCAGCTCCGAATACTCCACCACGTCGCTGTCTGTCACACAGAACAGCAATGTTGTAGCAACGCATCGAATATAAATATACGTATTCGCCGAATACTAATATTTATACAAGACATTTCAACTGTTTTTTATATGTAGGTTATCACTTATCACTTCTTTTTTTTAGAGTAAAGAAAATTAGAATTGGGACCATCAAGTAGCAACATCTCTCTGAACTTAAATTTAATTATTTTGCAAGACGGTAAAGTTCACATATTTTCACTATATTTTCATATAAAACTGTATTTGTTCAGTACCACAAGTATGTCTTTGGTGCATTTGCTCAAAAGTAATAATTATACTGTAACGTTACTTGCCTTCGGAAGTAGTATTAATTATTTGTCCAACTTCAATATCTTTCCTGAGCTGTAAAATAAAATCATTTATTGGTCAATTTATAATTTCATCGGATCATATGTTACCACAAAGGGGTAAAGTCTGTGAGGGTCTAGCTTTGTAAGTTTCTATGTAGGGGGTAATCCGAAACTGCTCATGCGATGTCAAAAATTCTTCACCAGAATCGACAATGAAGACAGTTGACTGTTAAAATAAAAACATACCATGTAGCCGTCCGGTTTCTTTATCTCCACAACCATGTGGTCACCTGCATCCTTGACTGCAAGAGAACAGTTCATTTAACAATTATATGAAGCAGTAACAATTGTAAATCACTTCCTGAATTTTGGCATACAAAATTATAGGGTATAAAGCCAGTGAATGAACACTTAAGGATCTCATAAATTGTTTTATATACTTAATCATGCCACTAACCACGCTGCTTACTTGGCCATGACTGTTTGTATAGCTCAAACACGTATTCTAGTTTGCCTTAATCATGCCACTAACCACGCTGCTTACTTGGCCATGACTGTTTGTATAGCTCAAACACGTATTCTAGTTTGCCTTAATTACTTAATCATGCCACTAACCACGCTGCTTACTTGGTCATGACTGTTTGTATAGCTCAAACACGTATTCTAGTTTGCCTTAATCATGCCACTAACCACGCTGCTTACTTGGCCATGACTGTTTGTATAGCTCAAACACGTATTCTAGTTTGCCTTAATTACTTAATCATGCCACTAACCACGCTGCTTACTTGGCCATGACTGTTTGTATAGCTCAAACACGTATTCTAGTTTGCCTTAATTACTTAATCATGCCACTAACCACGCTGCTTACTTGGCCATGACTGTTTGTATAGCTCAAACACGTATTCTAGTTTGCCTTAATTACTTAATCATGCCACTAACCACGCTGCTTACTTGGCCATGACTGTTTGTATAGCTCAAACACGTATTCTAGTTTGCCTTAATTACTTTGCTTTTGCAATAGTAGTCCATAATTTAAAGTTACTTATATGCCCTTATAGGTAGAAAAATGAGAAATCACCAGTGAATGAACATGGTTTTCTAGTAAATGAACAACAAAACAAGTGAATGAATACTGTTCTAGTTATTGTTTATTAGTTTAAATCTTTTACTAAAACAATTAAAAACTGTGTGTAATGTTCGTTCATTAACTTTTCCAAAAAACGTAGTATCTGAAAAAAAAAAATTTCTCCCTATTTTATTTTGGCAAAAACTATTCGACACACTGTTTCACTTTTTTTAGTTTGTCCGACACTTCACTTCGAACGTTTACAGCTGCTCATTTTATGGTTTTGCTTTTGTAATGGTTTGACAAATCAATGATTCCTAATTATTGGTATACCCGCAATATCATTATTCCGACGTAACAATTCCATGCATTGTTCGTGTTTCATCAAATCGGCTTTATTATATTTGACATATTATTGTTTACACGGAGCAAACATAATATGTTAGTAACATTCTTTTCCAATTTACCACATGTACTGATTTCCGAGAGCAAATGCGTTGATTATTAGAGAAGAAAACCGAATCGCTGTATGTGGGCCGATAATATTAGAGGACTTCCGTCGATTCCACGAGGAACACCTTTGGCACTTCATTAGTTGCTATTTCAACGGAATCTTATCAGAATCTGTGACGTACTTTTGTACTTTTAAGTACATAATTGAGGAAATCCATAAGTCATCTGTGGTCTTCATCATCAATTCCACTCCACCAAATTTATGATTTCCGGGTGTAAATACACGAGTTATAATAGAAAATACCAAAATCACTACACGCGTGCCTAATATAATTGAGGAGTTCCCTCAATTCCTCATGGATCCCATCATCCACTGAATTAAAAAAAAAAAATGGGACTCACCTGGAAGCATATACTTACTAACAACCAAATTGAGAACCTCCTCCTTTTTTTTGAAGTCAGTTAAAAATGAGCTTAATGAGTGATTAACCTTCTCTCATTTAGTAACTGTTGCGACCGAGTTGATATAAATGTTACAAAACCCTTACATTGAATGCTTCTAATCGAGAAAAAACCCCCGGTATGCTAGATATACAGAACTCATAATTTAAGGAAATAAGCAGTGTTTCGTTAAGTCACTGGAGAACTTTGGGATCTGAACCAAGTTCCGATAACTGTTTTGAATTTTGGAAGCTTCGCTAATTCCATAGAGTTCGTAACTCGATTGGAATGTGTACTAGTACAAGTAGGCGGGGGACTTAAGAGGTGAGGATAGAGTGTATAGTTACCGTTGAGTCCGTTGTCGTGGTCGTCGTCGTCGTCGTCTTCATCGTCGTCGTCCACGTCGGCATCCACCTCGGCCTCGGCCTCCATTGAGGACTCGTCCAAGTCCTGGGTGCACATTCAGAGTCTGACCAGCAACTCGAGTCAAAAGCGCTTTTTTAATCCGTACTTCCATACTACATCATCACATCAGCCGAAAGACGTCCACTGCTGGACATAGGCCTCCCCCAAAGAGTGCCAAAGTGACCGGTCCTGCGCCACCTGCATCCAGCGGACTCCCGCAACCTTTACCATACTATAATATAATATTATAAATCTGGTAATTTTTTACGCTTAAACAGATGAACCGATGAGATGAAGTTTGGAATGGAGATAGTTTATATCGCGGGAAGGACAGGATACTTTTTAACCCGGATATTCATATCTTCCCCTAAGGTGGCTGAAACGGGGAGCGGAAGTTAGTATGGATGTACGATATAAACGCGGACAAAGTCGCAAGCAAAAGCTAGTTTTTGAAATAACATCAATTGTATCTATGAAATAAACTGTCAGTTTTAAGTACCCATTACGCCGCTATGCATTTCGTGTTACCAACATGAGTTTTTTTAAATTGTCGCACTTAAATTAGATATTCACAAAAGAGCCCAACCGTGGAAGTACAGAAGACTCCAGCCAAAATACCACCAATACTGGCTTTCTGTGTATTGGGGGTTGTGTAACTGGTGGGGAGTATGGTCGCCAAAGCTCCCGACACGCTGTGTTGGCAGTGTGGGACCTGCATGTCTCTAGCTGTCATCGTATTGATTTTAGGATTTCAAATCAATAAAGGGTCGGCAACGCGCTTGCGATTCTTCTGGTGTCAAGCGTCCATAGGCGGTGTTTGATCATCACCAGGCAGGTTGAATGCTTGTTTCGCATCGTCGTAGTATTAAAAAAACATATAGGACTTAAGGGTGGTAACACCACTTGTTTTTAAAGTTTAATCATATTTCTTTGAAGGAGGCACATTCTACTTGTCCAATATTTTTGTTCAAGTTTTTATACTATTTGCGTAGCCATTTTGAATACGGTTGTAGACTCGAAAATTATTATTACAAAAGAAAGAAGGAAAAAAATATGCCTCGAAAATCCCATTCAGATATCCCAAAGAATTACGAAGCTACAACCGTTTTAATATTGCTCGTTAGTGAGAGAAAACGCTCGCAGTTAGTGACGTCACAACCTGATTGGCCAAAGATCTTGGACAAGTGGAATACCACCCTAACAAAGTGCTCACAAATACATGAAATTCGAGTACATTTTCAGATGTGTTAGAGCACATACCTGGCGACTACAAAATGGGTGCGAACCACAGATATAGAAAATAAGGAGATCGGACATGCCGCGTGATTTGTATTGAATATGGCTGTCGCAAGTTCTTGGATTCGTGGTTATATTTGAAATAAATAGTATTTATATAGTATTTACCTGTGAAAAGTGATCCCATTGGTGTGGAAATTAATCAAATCACTGCGATGTTTGCAAGTGCAATTATTGCAAAACTCGGCATTTTGGAAAAAAAAACTGAAGTTTCTAGGTGGACAACGGACGGTTTACTATGGGCGGAGTGTGCCCAATGAGCTAACATACGTGCGACACAGCCGCCGGCGGCTTGTCCGCTCCATAGTATTATAAGGTGGGAGGGGCGAACGTACCTGTCGCGGGGGCATCTCGTCGTCGTGCGCAGCGGTCATGTGCGCGTCTAGCTTCTGCTTCGAGGTGAACACCAGCTCGCAGTACTCGCACATGAACTCTATCCCTGTCATTATATACTTATTTATGCTACAACTTCCAAAAGTACGTCATTTTCGACGAGTGTCATTTTTATACAAACAAATGAAGCAATAGAATGTATAATCATAATAATCGTCATAATTATATGTATGTCAAAATTGTTATGTTAGTCCATATTTAATTACAATAAAATAAAAGAATTACACTTAACAGAGCAAGAATAAAATAAAAATACTCAACAGTATATCATAATTAAGTAGTATTTAAGAGTCCGCAGTAAGCTCGATTCTCCATACAAACGTAGTTACGCTCTCATTTTAAAACTACGTGTTGGATTGTAATGAAACTTTGCATGTACAATGACATGAGGTATATCCAGGTCTGTAATTAGTTTATGTAGCTTCAGATACCATAGTAAAGAAAATACAGCGAATTTGAGTTTTTCATACAAAACTTGTTTTTACTGATTTCGTTTGTTTTATAAACTGGAACCACATAAACAAATTACAGACATAGGTATACCTCATGTCATTGTATATGCAAAGTTTCGTCACAATCCAACACGTAGTTTTAAAATGAGAACGATACTTAGTTTGTATGGGAAGACGTATTTAAACATATCAAACACAAAAAAAAAGAGTTAACTACTCACCATTAACGTGAGTCCTGATGTGCGCGGTGACGGCGTCGACGTTCTGGAACTTCTCCTGGCACAGCGGGCACGTGAGATTCTGCGTGGCGTGGATGGCCGAGTGGTAGTACAGCTCGTCCTGCGTGCCGAAGGTTTCGCTGCACTGCTCGCACCGGAACTCGGCCTCGGCGCCGCGCGCCGCGCGCACTTGCTCCTCGTGTTTCAAGCGGAGATGCCTGTCACAGTGACATTTAGTTATTAAGTGTAGCAGAATTTTGCCATCACAGGGGTCACTCGCTCATATTTAGAGCAATCCATCAGACTCTGAAGCAATAATAACACCCCTACTCGCTTTGTGGGTATTTGGTGTTGTATTTCTGGCGGTGAAGGTTGCCAGCGCTCGTAAGTATGCGCTGTGTTTAGAGAGTGGGACCTGCATGTTTCTCGCTGGCAACGCAACGGAGTCCTTAAATCAATATAGGGCGAGCAGCGCGCTTATAATTCTTTTGGAGACGCAAACGTCCATAGAAGACGGTGTCCGCTTAAGGGGGTGCATTGGAAACTATCGCGTGCTTTGAAACGCCGTTTTGACTAGATTAAGAAACAATAAGGTCTGATTTTCAGATATATGATTCTTAATTGACCATATGATTGTTTATCTGATTTAATCGATACATGATTGCATTGATTGCCTAAAATTTCCTCTATAGAAAAAAAATCCAAAGTTGGGCGTTTATTTTCCTTTTTTTACTCAGCCTACTCAAACAATACATTGTTTTGTTTTACGACACAATCAAGTTAATAATGTAGTATTTTATCTCATCTAAAATCTCACTTAATGACAGTGGCGTGCGTACCATATAGGCAAATAGGCAGTGCCTACCTTGCAAAATAACTCCACCACATATATTTTTCTCCTCTATGATGATACTATACCTAATAGTTTTTAAAACAATCTACTTCTTTACGGGACGCGCTGCAATTTAAATTTGCGCGCGAACCAGACTCGCTCACCGCAGGTTAGGCACCGCGAACAGAGCCTAAGCCACGGCACACACTCTCACAGTGCGCTTGTGTAAATACGTCCGTGAACTATGTACGGATTTGCTCAGTGCACACACGTATACGCAAATCACACCCACACATGTTCCCAAATCCGGCCGCCGGACTTCATGCGGCAAATTAAAGAAGTCCCTTTTGCTGTGATTATTACTCGTAATGTGGGGCGTTCTAATTTGTCAGGGTGTTTTGTTTTGAATTTGCTATTCGGAAGGCCGCCATAATGGATTTTTAGTTACGTACGACCCAGTTGTGTAGTGTTGTGAAATAAATACACTCAGAGGCAATGAAAACGGGTCACTTCCTATGGATTACTTTACAAAGTGACCCGTTTTCATTGCCTCTGAGTGTAATTCCCAATGTGAACTATGAAGGTACGCTACCTCAGAGGCAATGAAAACGGGTCACTTCCCATGGATTACTTTACAAAGTGACCCGTTTTCATTGCCTCTGAGTGTATTCTTGTAGTTGCATGTTGCAGTTGCAGATTATCTTACGTTTTCTATTGAATTTTCCGTGTGTTTTTGTATATTGGCGTATTAAACCTTAAATATGTGTTTTAGCTGTGACCGAACCGGTGTATTGACCTAGTGTGTTTGCGGAAGTAAATTTTCGGTGAATTTAGCAAGTTATTGTTCGATAATAAGGTAGTTAATATAGGTAGGTGTATGCCACAGTTGCAATTAGCTCAAACTCGGGTTAATATTCAATTTCATGTATGGTACCACTAACGCAACGCACGCTGACGGAATTCACTTTGTCGAAAGTCGAAATAGGCTTGGTAAGTATAACATTACTTTACACGTGCACTGCTAAACACAACTTGTTCGTCCCCACATAGGTGACATAGGTCTCCTCAAAAAAAAATGCCTACCCTAACTAAAAACCCTATGCACGCCACTGCTTAATGAAATATAAATAAAACTTCAGTAAGTTGGCTATTTATCGAAATTTGTCCAAAAGAGCCATTCCCGAAGAGTGGTTCATCTCTTTTTCTCGTGCGTGGATTGCATAAGCGTGTCTCTGTCAAAGGGGCGTGGTCGACTCGAATCAAGGCATCCCCTTAACATCAGGAAGGCCGTAAACTTATTTTCAAACACCGCTTTATTAAAAATAACATCGAGACTCAATCATTAGCAGTGATCGGTTATTTGGATTCTCCCTCGCGGGATATCAAGTAGAAAAGTTAATATAGATACGACAGTTTCCCGCGATACCGACAAACCGTACAAAAATAAAACAATTTAAATTATCTCTAAGGATTTTTTTACTCTTACATGCATGGCAACCAGTTGAGACAAAAACTTCTATTCTTTTCCTAATCTCTACACTTTATTGCAAAATATATTAAAACCTCCACAAAGTATTAGCTTATAGATATAGCTTATAGATATATAGTCATGATGGAAAAAATACTTCAAAATCTTGACATTGACATTTCATTATGTTCTCTGGATTTCAGTTCTAATTATTTGCTTCTAAGGATTGCATAAATAAATAGGTATTAGCTGTATAATTTATACTATAATATTAGGTCACAGGTTATCGTATAAGTGCAAATACATAGATCTTATAGCTCAAAGGCGATCCAATAAATAAGTACCCACGTTAAGTTCGCACACTATGATTTATGGTTCAATTTTCATTTCATCGACTTGTTTCTGAGATTATCTTTTACGACAACTGTGGCTTACTTTAATTGAACTTTTGATTCGCGTATGATTGGAATATTCTCGGGGAGTACTAGACCGTAAGGCAGTGTTACATACTAGTTGACATGCCGCGAAAACCTAATTCTTTCCCTAAGGATGAAACTATTCTAAGTTGGATCGAGCCCCACGTTGACTTGATGTATGAGTACAAAATGTGCCGCTTTGGAGGCAGCAAATGAGCTGTCAGTGTAAACACTTGTGCTCATTTGTTCGATTTAGACAAAAGAACGGAGAGTAAGTACTCGTCTATCAGCTACTTAGATGTTTTAAAGTGTAATAAAATAAACACATTGTATTTTTTTTGCCCTTTCTAACAACATAAAGCCCGGATTCCCGGGGCATATCCATACTATCATAATCATTGAGGTCGTTCACCCCATGTCGAATCCAAAAAACCGATCACTGATCATTAGACAGTCGTCGTCTCTCGCTTGCACTAATGACCGCATTGTCAGGTAAAACAGGAGAAAGGCAAATTCCTAAAAAAAATACACCTACCCCCTTATTCATAAAACTTAAAATGCCTCTGCTAAATAAAATGTGCCTTGTCCCTTTCTTACGAACACAAATGTCAAAGTGACAGATAAGGACAAACGAATTTTAACGCCATTTTAGTTAAAACAGGCTTGTAGAACGTTTATGAATACGGCCATTAGAATCTTTCCACTGACAAAGGGATGACTTATCGTGAGGCAAACAATTTTAATGCAGTTGCAATACGTCACCTGGTATAATGATGAGATTTCACGAAGCTCTTATTGCAGTATTTGCACGGGTACGCCCGATCGCCGGCATGCGAGCGAACATGTCGAGATAATTTTGACACAGTTGTAAAACCTGAAAATAAGTCATACAATGTAAGCTATAAGAGTAAGCAATGTAGATTTAACTCTGGGAGACCACAGGGTGTTCGTTTTAAATTTCAACACCATATCGCCTTCTAGAGGTTTGTTTAAATAAATTGCGCATGTTCATAGCTTCGGATAAGGAGAAAATGAGCGGGTATGAGGTGAGGTGCCGTACGCACGCTACGGTGAGACTCACGCTGCGGGCAGTACTCGCATGAGAAATTTTTCTTCCCGTGAACGACGTCGTAGTGACGGACCAGTGTGTTCCGTTTGTTGAACCTAGAAACAAGCAAAATGCGACAATACATTGGAATAAGGGATCATATCGAATGATTGCACTATTTTCATACAAGTCGATACACACTGTGCGGACGAGGTGATCAAGTTTTTGTTCCCAAATATAGTAATCTTTTATATTTTTGTCTAAATAAATGTTGACAATTCTTTAACGCACTACTTTTCTGTCTTTTTGTTTCTCAGCAAGTACATATATTGGTTAGCACCTTAATACAGCCTTTGTAACCAACAGTCCCTAAAGAGAAACATAGACATATATTTTTGTTGGAAGAAAGTTGCCTTGTATTATTCAAAGCCACGAAGGCAATGTTTTCAGTCCCGTCCCAATGTTACATTAAGGTACACAATATGCAAACAACATCTTACTTTCGGTCGCATATTGCGCAAACGTGTTGGTTAGAGAAACTGCCGTCGTGGCGTTTTTTATGCGCGTCCAGTTCCACTAGGGACAGGAACGTGGCGGAGCACGTCGGGCACAAATGGCGCGGTAAATGAAAGTGCATCATCTGAAATCGTTCACCATTCTTTATACACGACAATTCTCTGAAGCTGACATATCGGTAAAATAAATCAACCAACTAGTTTACCTTTTCGTGCCTTTTAAGCAAAATAAGCCGTTTGAATTTTTTATTGCAAGCAACACATTGGAACGGCGCTTCGTTGATATGGCGCAATTGGTGTGTCAATAAGTCATATTTGGAGAAAAATTTACTGAAACAAATTAAAAACTTTGAAATTATTTCATTTCTGTTGTGTATTTTCAAAGTAACGTAAATTGTGGTAACATAGAGGCTGTATTATTTCAACAGCATAATATATCAACACTAGTGAGTGTTTTGATGCGGACGGGTGTTGAAACATGTGTGTCATGAGCATCGGTTATATTAGGGGAGAAGATAAAGAAAGACTTACGCATCGCATTGCGGGCACTGCGCGTTCCTGGCGCGGTGCTTCTGCGCCTTATGTATGTCGAGCAGCTGGTGGAGCGGGTAGGAGCTGTCGCACCGGTCGCACGGCCACGAGCCGCGCCCGTTCGAGTGGCGCCGCACGCGCACCATCACACCCTTCGATACCGCTGTCTCCCACCAACACGGGTTACTTTAACCTTACTCTCCAATAACCACGAACAAGACTAAATTATTCATACTAACATCACATATTTACTTCATATCGCCGGGAGGCATATCATGCTCGCGTCGGTCACGCTACCATTATAGGCCTATGCATTTTAAGATTCACATATGTACATATGTTTATAAAATAATAAAAAAAAACAAATGTATAGGAATATAAATACTTACCATGTAAATTATATTGAGAGGATCAATGAGGGGCGATAAGGGCACCAAAGTAACTATGGACAATCCAATCGATTCGATTGGACCGCAAGCTAAAATCAATGCTGGCAAAAAAAACATGCTGCAAAAAAAGAATGCTAGACACAAAGAATAACATGATGGAAAATACTGAAAGCTATGAACACACGCTGATACAAAATGAAAGTAGGTATGTATAAAAAATAATTGTAGAAATAAAATAAATAAAACATGTAATGTAAAGGAGAAGAACAATGACTTACCTGCTTTTTTAGTCGATGTGGTTTGCTTTTCTCCACTAGGTGTTACTTTGATACACTTGGATCCAACGCCAGAAGCATCAATCTGTCAAAAAATATGATGGAAAGTTAATTAAAAAAATATCTAGTGACTAGTCATTATGGAAAATGTTACGTTAATCAATTTGGCGATTAAGGTAGGACTAAATGCGATGTTGGTGTGCCTGGAGAACATAGTCACCTTCACATTGTAGGTCTCTTCCTCGTCATCATCATTCTCGGAGATGTCCTGCGAGCTCACTTCAATGGTTGCTCCCCCTTCCACAACTGTGTTCATTGGTCCAGGTGGTGTTCTTTTTTTTAAATCAAATATCTGTAATGGTAATTAGGATATTTGACAACAGACAAAATAAATAGCTTTTTAAAACAAAATAAACATTACGAAAATACTCGGAAAGTATAAATCTGAATATGTTTGCTATTATAAGTTTTTGAAATTCATAAAAACTAACAATAAGGATGTTGTTTTATTGTGACGTTCATCATATCAGCCGAAAGACGTCCACTGCTGTACATAGGCCTCCCCCAAAGAGTGCCAAAGTGACCGGTCCTGCGCCACCCGCATCCAGCCGAATCCCGCAACCTTTACCAGGTCATCAGTCCACCTTGTGGGGGGCCTACCTACGCCGCGCCTTCCGGTGCGTGGTCGCCACTCGAGAACCTTTCCGCCCCAACGGCCATTGGTTCTACGTACTATGTGCCCCACCCACTGCCACTTAAGTTTAACGATTTGGAGGGCTATATTGGTTATCTTGGTTCTGCTGCGGATAGCCTCATTTCTGATGCGATCATGCAGAGAAACTCCTAACATGGCCCTCTCCATTGCCCTTTGACTGACGTGGGTGACTTTGAGCCTTCTTATGAGGCCCATAGTAAGCGACCAGGTTTCAGTGGTTTGTTTCAGTTTCACTCTCATCTTGAGACACTGACAACGTTATAAGCAAGTAATCCCTATAAATTCCAAACTACTGGAGCGTTTTTATTTGAAATCCATTGTATGTGAATAGAAATATAGCCAGCATTTAATTATTTACCTTCATAAGTGAAGATGGCCATTTGACAGATCTGATGGGCCCCCCATTTTGGACAAACTGTAAGCAAGACTCATCAGCCCGTCTGCAGATTTGCTTAAAGTCATAGAAAATGTCCATAAAAACCTTGCAGCGTTCACAGATATATGAGGGCATCTTATCGGATGGAAATACCTGTGGAAAAACCAAAATTAAAGCCAGCACTTCTTATATAAAAAATAGTGTCATAAAATAATGCCCCTCTATTTGATGTAGTTACGGTAACTGAATGATAGAACATAATACAAAAACTGTGATTTTGTAGAGAGAACAGAAAGGCATTCAAATTTATGTGGAATTAGAAGTCATATTGCATATCATTACTGTAAATACAAATCACTTTCTTTCATTATAAATTTGACCACCTTTTTATCATTCAAGCTATTACGAACTTTCAGCATATTTCTTGATTTGAACACAAAAGTAGTTTGATTACAAACAATTGCCTCAGTGTAATTAGTAAAATAAACTGACATGCATACTGAGTACATATACTAAATGACAATAAAAATCGATGTTGGGATACCACATGCCAACTACCTAAAATATGGAGCACTTCACTTTAGTTTGTTGCCTGTGAAGCTGATGGGTTTGAATCTTGTTCCAGTTATAAACACAAATGCCTGTATCTGAGTAATAGTTTTTTTATATATATTTAAACATTTAGTTATCTATATAAGTTTGTATATCATTTTCAAGTAACCATAATACAAGCTTAGCTTAATTCAAGACTAGGTCAATTCGTTTAGGATTTTCCCTGAATCGTCATCTTCCTCCTAGCTTTATTCCCGGTTGTGCCCTAGAGGAGCCCGGGTGCACTTTAACACCTGAGGATTTTCCCTAAATATTCATTCCCTAGATATGGCAGTGACCCAGCCCAGAATGTAACATAATATTACATTCAGTCTCTACAATATCATAGCACTATGCGTGTAACCAAACCTAAACTAGTACATAGAAGAAAGTGCCTATGTGCAATGTGAGAGAGATAGACAATAAATATACATTTACTGGTGAAGATTAGATGATAACGAAAATACGATGTACAATAATAATAAATACATTTTACAACTTTTACAGTGAGCACTTGGCCATTGAATTTTAAAAAATGGCTTCCATCTGTTAAGATGATTTGGCCAATATCAAGTTGCTTTCTAAACAATTATAAAGCAACATTGACCGCATCCCCGACGAAAAACCATGAAGATGTTTAGTTTACTTTCAATTTGCTGTCATTATGATCACAAACATAATAATTAATAATCAACTGTTTTGTTGTTTACTTTTGGTACAAGTATATCTCTGCACAATAGAAAATTATTAGAACTAGCTCGATCACAATTTAGGACGTCAAAGAGTTAATTTATTCAGTTAAGTTAAGTTTTTAACAAAAAACATTTACATTAGAACACATTCGCAGAAATAATAATTTCGCTAGATGGCGGGCAGAATGCACCATGCAAAGCAACATCTATTTATAAGCTTGCACGAAAATAATCAATACTTTTAACAATGGCAACGGATCTTGGTTCTTTTGCTACACTAAACATTTCAAGTGTTAAATAAATTAGAGATTTCTGAACTAACTCTGTTGAAATGTTTTCGAAAAGCGTTAAACGCTATTATATTATTATTATTGGCGGTAAACTAGCACACTATTTTTTAGGAATTTACGTTTATTGGACGATGCATTTTAGGACATAACGAATAAATTCATATTCATGTTAATATATTTACCTCGATAGACACGCATGCCAGAATTTTCAAAGGAAGGTTCACCAATATGGGGTTGGGGTCCCGACTTCGATCATATAAACTACTCAACGATGAGTCCCGAGTTAAACAAAATCTACACAGTTTTAAATCACTTAAAGATTCCTTTCTTTTCTCCATTTTCGCTTAATTATAATGCATCAACACTACGTAAAAAATGCAACTGCACAATCCACTTCACCGCATCTACGCAAAATGGGGAACTATAACAATCCACAGACAAAATTCGAAACGCTTGTCATGCCGACAAGTCCGTTAGCGCCACCTGGAATGGCTTGTGTGGACTGGTTGTCTACGCTACTGAACAATAGATGGCGTTGAGTTCAATACGCTCACAAAAATGCTTTGGCTTCAAGTGCATCTAGGAACACACCTTAAATCTAATACAAATAGCGTGCAATATTCATTTTCAAAATTTAGAGAATAATGATATCTCAAGACGGTGCGCGAGCTGTGTCTCGGCGAGATAAACTATCTACCCGGTACGGGTCAGCCCTTGGTTGTTCGTGGTTAATTGTATATTGCCATTTTAATTGTATGTGCCAACTCACCTGTACGTCTAGCACACGACGGCCGCGACATACTCTCGATTTTTATCGCACTATACCTCTTCTTCTAAGTGTTCTAATAAGAGAGAGACGGATAGTGCGAGAAAAATCGAGAGAGCTCGCGCGCCGTCGCGTGCTAGCCGTGCTGGGGACTGTTTCACGAAGTTACAAGTTACAAATAACAAGCGGAAGTCTCTTTCTATCAAAAGGTATTAAAAAGATACTTCCGCTTGTAATTTGCTTTTTTTTTTTTTACCTCCTAGCTTCCTAAGTTGGGCCCCGAAGGGGCCCTTAACTAATTGCCAATGACAAAAGCACGGCCAAGAGCCAGTGCTAGCGCGGCAGAAGGTCAACGCTGAAAACAAAACTGAACTAACAACATATCAGAGCCTAAGCTAATAACTTCATTTAAAATGGCAAATACATGAAAGGTTGTAATTTGCTGCTTGTAGCTTCGTGAAACGAGCCCCTGTTGTCAGATTAATACTCACGATTCCTGAACGGATCTTTGGTTTCTGAACGTGTTTTGTTTGTCAACGTCACCGCTAGGCAGGAAGCTGCCCCCCTAGCACCTTAGAGTATATACCTACAGAGGCGACGTAAGTGTCGCCACAATGAGGGACGGCAACAAAGTAGATGATTCCCGTGGGGTGGCCATGTAACTAAAAATTACCCCATCGCTTCCATATGTTTTTTAAATAATGCGCTTTTATTGTAAGTAGTTTTTACTGAAGCTTTACACACATTCACTGCCTAGCAGGCGCTCTGTTCGCAACCACTAGTAATATTCAGCTTAATAACATGAAATATGATTCTAGTAACAGAACATGACATGTAGGTAATGTAAGATGTTGTAGGTAATGAATAGTCCTTGTGCAAGCGGCTTACCTGGTAGTTTCTTATCAGCACAGTTATGACAGGACGCCCGCGAGCTGTGTTGCGGCGAGGTAGACTAACCGTCTCTTTCTAATCGTTCTAACTAGAAAGAGACGGACAGTCTACCTCGCCGCGACAGAGCTCGCGGGGCGTCCTGTGATAGCCGTGCTGATCTACTTAATTATTATAAAGCCTGAATCACACTGGTGCGGCCTGCGGTGGCGGTTCATAGTAAACTTGACAGTTAGTGTCAAATTTACTATTGACCGCCACCGCAGGCCGCGCCTGTCTGTGAGAGGCTTAAAGTCTCTCACAGACTGGCGCGGCCTGGCCGCGGCGATCAATGGTAAACTTGTCATTAGCTGTAAAATTTACTATTGACCGCGATGCAGGCTTAAGGCGGGAAAAATAATGACACTAAATACCGAAATGAGACACAACCATATTAAAAAACATTTACTATTCAAATATTCCAATTATTACAGATTAATGATAAAGAGCTCTGCTCGGGTAAACATATGCTGAGAACGATTTTTCCCAGATATGAGACCTAGCTAGATCGATTTTTTTTATGAGGCACAGCGTGGGAGGCCTCCTACAAGGTTGACTGATGACCTGGCAAAGGTCGCGGGAGTCCGCTGGATGCGGATGGCGCAGGACCGGTCATTTCGGCTGATATGATGATGAGATAGATTTTTTGCCCCCATAAACTCCTATACTGCAAATGCCATCAAAATCGTAAGAACTGTTTTCGAGAATGCGATCACAAATATATATATGTAGCCTTAACCCAAATACTACGCGCACGCGCATCCTCATTTAGTGGAAACCTAGAAAAAAAAAAAATATTATTTTACATAAAATTTTTCAAGCATAGGGCTTATAGAAAATTATGATTCATTCTAAACCGTCGATCGTCTTTACTTATTACTAGCTGTCCACGCGTCGCCTCTCCACCCGCGTAGTAGAAAGAACACAAGCGGAGGCGCAGATGCAGGATTAAATAAAGCCAGATGAAAGAATTTTTGAAATCGGATGAACAGTCCGAGATTACAAGCTACATAAAAGCTTATCTTTATTATGAGTACAGAGTAAATATACGTATATAAGAATAGATCCCATCCATTATATACGAATGTTATGTAATAACAAGTACGAGAATTTTGTTAGAGTATAAATTACCCGAGAAATCGGGTATTTTTAAGTTGTATTGGCTGGTATCCCTAAAATGATTGCAAAGAAGCTAAATCGAGAAGACATTCTAACACCTCTCGCAGCTTACCATAAACAACCTACGTAATTTGGGCGGATAATTTGTCAACAAATATTCTCTTGTACAATGTAAACAATGATGTTATTTCTATTGTAATCGTCAGTTTTTACAAGATTTTGAGCGTAATGTAATTTTACCATGCTATTTTTACGTATTGCGTATACAGAAAAGTGAAAGATGTTCTACTTACGTGTGAAAGGTTATATTTTCATCACATTGTTCCGACCGGCTTTTACAGCCAAGCACGCAACAATTAACCATTTTCTTGGCACAGACGGAACACGAGATACCTTATCGTGCGTAAATTACTTTTAGGACACTATTTTATTCACAATAATATTAAATATTTCGGATTCGTATGCAGCCACGCGCGAGCATTGACAGCATTGTATGCCACAACTGTTGTGCCAAATAGAAAAAAAGTGGAACTATTACAAGGATAAAGAATGATGTATCTCTGTCTGTCACACTTATCGAGATTTGTATGCTACCAGCTCGCTCGCACGTGGTATTATTATTACCATAGCCTGTCCATAGAAATTATAGGTTCATGCCTAGCACACTAGGTTTTATGTCCGACGTAAAGCATTTGTCCCTCTTGCACTCGCATAGGTATTTGCCAGAATGGGATGAATGCTTTATGTCCGACATAAAACTCAGCGTACTAGCCCCGCTGGTCCCGACCTGTCATTGATGTCTTCACCAGCACGGCTAGTGCTAGTACGCGACGTCGCGCGAGCTCTCTTGATTTTTCTCGCACTATCCGTCTCTCTCTTATTAGAACACTTAGAACAAGAGGTATAGTGCGATAAAAATCGAGAGTATGTCGCGGCCGTCCCATGCTAGACGTGCAGCACGTCTATCACGAGATAAGAGAGAGACGGATAGTGCGAGAAAAATTGAGAGAATGTCGCGGCCGTCTCATGAGTCATGATAGACGTGCAGGAAGAACCTTCCTGCGACGCTGTGTTTTCTCTCGGCACATCGTTTTATTGTTATGTAAAACGGTGATATTATATGCCTGTCGGAAAACACAGCGTCGCATTATGGTGGCACTACACTTGGGAATGTGTGTTCGCGTAGCGTATTCGCCGTGTTTGTCTAAATATTCGTTGAAGTACAAACATCACAAACACGACATCCACACTTGGGACAGCAACAGAAAATATATCAAATGTTTGCAGCAATATATCGAAATGAAAAGTCAATATTTTGGATCCCAGATACACCTATTCATTTGGTACAATTATAAAAATCGCATCACGACATCATTTGTCCAATCCATTTTGCTGACGTCTTAACTTGTTGCCGTCGCTCACACAATTGAGCTGAGTGAGCCAAGTGAACGGCGAGGTGAGTGACGGTGAACGCAAATATTTGCAACATTTGCGTCCTTTGATGTGTGACAAAAACCGACAGGCGTGCGGATACGAGTGTTTGTCTAATTGTGTGTTTGGTTATTCGGACTAATATGGCAAATATATCCTCCACACATGGTCATATTTGGCAAAATAAGGCAAATACGCGAACACGCATTCCCAAGTGTAGTGCGACCATTATTGTTATCTGCTGCCCCCCTAGCACACTAAGTTTTATGTCGGACATAAAGCATTCGTCCCATTCTGGCAAATATGCGAGTGCAAGAGAGACAAATGCTTTATGTCGGAAATAAAACCTAGCGTGCTAGGGGGGCTGGTGACTAAGAAATACACACACAATGATGATAAAAAATCAAACAGCATTTACTTAACCCTTAATTTGGCAGAGGAAAAACAAATCAAAAATTATATATTTCTATGTTTGTTCGCCTTCATAGAGGTCCAATACATCATGGAAAAATATGAAAAAAAATCTTTTTGTTGTATTTTTTGTAAAACAGCATGTATGGCAGAGCATACATTGCCAAATGAAGGAAACGACTTTTACAAAAAATAAAGCTATGTTTTTGTGTGAAACTGTAAGATTGTATTTATCAAATTGCACAAAACAAAACTAACAAAAATTATAAATCTCACAAGACAAAAAAACAAAAATTATATAAAAAAAAAAACATGATAATGTTTTTTTCTCAAAATACAGGGTCTAACAAAAACATTAAAAACAAAACAATTTTTTTTTAAATTGTTAGTTTTTGTTCAGTGTCATGGTCAGATACACTCTTTTGAATGGTATTTTAAATGTCAATTTCTAATATTTTTGCCAGCTACAAAACACAAGCGACCATTACTTTTCATACACTGTGGTAAATTTCAAACAAATTTTTTTAACAAAATTTGGCAGTGTATGACACGTCATACAGGTTAGTTAGGCCATGCTTTCTTACGACTTTGGCAGTGTATGTCACGTCATACAGCGAGTTTGAACTGAAATTGCTGTGAGTAGTTCAGTGAGTTACTAAAATTAAGTAATGCAGTTCGATGAAAAATATATTACAGCTTTATGAATTAACAAATAAAACAGCATGTTTCATGGAAAAGATAAGAGAAAAACATAATTATTTACCTTTGAAAGCACAACACTGTTCCGCCGCCACGACATTTTGTTGACATTTGATTTTCGATGTTGCCAGAGTAATGAATTATTTTTTACCTATTTCGGGAGTAATGTTGCTACCATATAAAAATAAAATGAAGTAAATCTTGGCATAAATTTAGTCGTTAGATTTTTTTGAAGTGCTAGTATGACACGTCATATAGTGCCAAATTAAGGGTTAAGTAATGCAATAGAAGAATTATAATAAAAAATAATCATCAAAAAACATAAACTGTCTCGCTGCACTGTATTGATATAAATTCCAATAAATTATAGGAGAAACCAAAACTTAACTATTTCAACAAGAAATGGTACTTAAGTAGTAATGAGATCATCTCACAGCCAATAAGAGTAATTAAATCCCAAATGGGTACTAACAAAATTATCAAACAAATTGACATTAAGGGGCTCCCATACGCTAATGACCTTCGATCTGAATCCTTTAGTTTTCTAATGTTTTTTGTACCTTATTATATTAACAACAACGGCTTTAAGCAATATAGTATCCCATATTAAACTGGTTTTATGGCCATAACTTTTGTGTTCATTGGTTTAAAATGAAAACCCTGGACAAGTTTTTAGAGACGTCACAGGCAAACCCAAATATGTAGATTTCGTATATGTTAGATCTTTCACGTCGATAGAGATACGAAAAAAGTGTTTTTTTAGACAATTTTTAAAAAAATCATACAAAATTCAGCGTTCATTTGTTTCGAAATCAAGTGGACCAAAATGGAGATAAAAGATTGAAGAACTGATAGCCGTTTGATTTATTATTGTATCTGTAGTGCAAAAGTAGGAGATACGATTCAAAACTTGTCAAAAATCGATGAAAACCTCGGGTAGCCCCTTAAGAATTTCGCGTTCCTGTGAATCAATTATTCCTCGGCAATAATGTTTTCTAAAGGTATTGCGGCTTCGCCAATTGCCTCTCAGGAAAATATCATCTATTGGTCGCCTTTCCAACCAGCCTAGTGAGGCCACTGCTGACCGACAGCTACCTGTCGAAGCATCAATACCTACATCTGTCAAGACTGAGCAGACCCAACCTCCAATCAATGTCCTAGAAGCTGGCTTAGCCTCACCACGGATTGTGATGAAGAGACTTGATAAGTTCCTATCAACTGCTCGTTTTTCATGACATTTTGACACGTACAACCACATTATGCCTTCACATTCATGCCTCTTCAATCAGTTATCAGTAATCAGTTTTGAAATAGGCCAGATATGAATTATTTCTCCATAGACCTTGTACCTAATGATTTTCTGATATCTTCAAGAGAGTCAAATCATGGATTCTACGACCTGAGGCTAATAAGAGTAGTATTACTGAAGCCCGCCGTGCTGCTTCAAAGATAATGCGACGCTGTGTTTTCTCTCGGCATAAAATAATCGTTTTACTGTTATGTAAAACGGTTATATTTTCTACCCTTTCAAGGACCAGAAGCGATGCGTGACCACGAATGGGTTAATGGTGTATACGCACGCAAATTGGGTATATTCCGAAAGTTTATGAAAACTACCAAACGCCGCGATATTTTCTTACTGGTAACATTACTTTAGACGCGATTGTTATCGGCTTTGACGCTCCAATCGCAGTTCTTCGCTGCTAGCATAAGTGTGTGAGTAACGTGCCGTCTCGACTTTTCTCTACCTATACTGTGTAACTGTGGAAGTGTACGCGGTGTAATCTGCGCGCGTGTGTGTGTGGTTGATGTATTTCATAGGGGAATTCGTTTTTTTATGTACTAACCTTTTCTGTTTATTCAGTTTCCGAAGCCCCAGTGACGATATCTTCTTTTTAATTTTTTTGCTACCCATTTTTAACAAATGCTGTGCTGCGAAAATGCGCGTACGTCCGACCTCCAATGCGTTCCGCTCGGGACTGCCGCGGTGCGGCGGGAACGGAGCGGGAGTGAATTGTGCCATAATTTCGTTGATTTTGGGTGAAAAAAGACATGTCTTAATAAATTAAAAATATTATGACCGACATCACTCACATCATCAATGATATGATTGTTAATATAATAAGGTACAAAAAACATTAGAAAATTACACCAAAATAAGCGTCTATGATATGATGATTCATCATAGACGCTTATTTTGGTGTAATTTTCTATTCATCAAGTTACGTAAGATTGGAATAATGTCAGTTTTAAGATGAGAATAGAGGTATGTTTGGCATTTTTTTCTATCGATCAAAGTTTATCCAATTATGTAACGGACATCCGACGGAACTAGATAAAGGTCCTAAATATAATATTACAGTTTTTTTAATTTTTTATATGTAAGTATATCAAAATAAAACCGTTTATAAAATCACATATCCTAGAAGAACCCCGAAGCAACTCGCCTTAATGGCAGTTTTACACAAAATCGACCTTCCTCATCTCTTATGGTGTGAGTGAGGAAGTGTTTTTCACATTCATTCTCTTGTTCAGTCATGATTCGTTTTTTAGGAACTTCTTCCAACTCCCAGAATTTTGACACTAATTTTTCAATATTTTCATTCTCCGTTGCAGAGACTATAGCGTGATTACAGTGTATTCTTTTGCTAGACACGGCTGAATTTATGCGGCCAGATACTAACCAACCTAGCTTAGAATTTCTTAACTTAGGATTACTTGGTCCTAATGAACATTCTTCATTGCCTAGAATGTCCCAAAATAAATCTGCACCTATAAGTACATCAATGGGAGCTGGCTGATGAAACATAGGATCAGCCAACTCAATATTTTGTGGCAATTTTATTGAAGTTATATCGACGGGCGTCTTTGGCAAACGACCGGTGAGCTCGTCTAAAACGAAGCACGATAACATTGCATTGAAATTGTTAATTGTTGACTTTAATTGAATATCACAACTTTCTATCACGTGTTTAGAAGAAGTGTTGCCGATGCCTATGACCTTTAGAGTGTCAATTGGGCGGGGTTTTAATGATAGCCTGGTCTTTAGGGACTCAGATATAAATGAGGATTGACTCCTTTCGTTGATCAAGTGGATTCGACACTTCAATTATTGCAGTAGATAATAGCACCTGAGGGCCTACCGCGAAACGAAAACGAACTTCGTTCGTGTATTTCCGTCTCTGTCGCACTTGCTAATCCGAGCGAGCGAGAGGGAAATACACGAACGAAGTTCGTTTTCGTTTCGCGGTAGCCCCTCTGACTCGTATTTGGATTACAATAGTTTACTTGTATTTCGTCTTGTTCTTCTACAAGAGCGAGGTGGTTTGAAGAGGGTGACGGACGATGGAGAAGACTGCTGTGCCGCTCGGTACAGCCGTGCTCGCGGCATGGACCCATGCGGCATTCGCTTTCGAAATGACCTTGCCTCAGGCAATTTACACATAATTTATATTTTGTCACATCCATCATTCGCTCTTCAATCCCCTTCGCCTTAAATGTCGGGCAGTCATAAATCCTATGACGCTCATTACATAATATACACAAAAATATATTTGATTTCTTATTGTTATTGTAATTATTGCTTGTGCTTGCAAACGATTTTACAACATTGTTTTGATTTTGCCTTTGATTGTAATTTTAGTTAGATACGGAACGTGAAGGGCCAATATAGTAGGCCCACGATAACTCTGCAATGAATTGACAACTGCAGAAATCAAAAGTTTATTTATGGCAATACTGATTTATAGTGGAACAACTCGTTTTGATCCTTTTCATTTCATGATGCTTTTCATTCAAAATATTTTGTCAGTCTTCTGCTTATCTACCGTGCTGTTTGGTGTTATTAGTATTTTATTGAGTCAATCACATTACCCCATTACCGCCAATTGAAAAATAGGTGAAGTTTTGTTGAAATTACTACCATATTTTTAATATTAAAAAGAAACAGATAACCGCTATAAAATATCAAGAATATAGAACGGACTTAATAGTCCGTAGTAGTAAATGGAGTCCGTCCGTGAGCAAAAAGAGCAATGTTTACATGAAATTCTAACCTCTACGAGTGAGTCCGTAATCGGACTCACTCGTAGAGGTTAGAATTTCATGTAAACATTGCTCTTTTTGCTCACGGACGGACTCCATTTCTTCTTTCACTTGTTGGAAATGAGTAATCATCTTGAATATAAGTTCTCTAACTCCACTTTTAATAGTTTTACCCATTTCGAAAGCAGTATTCGCTAAAAACCTCGAATAAAATTTTACGAACTCACAACTCAATGACATTAACAAAATGTTGCCCCAGCGTTATTTTTCTGGGTTGCCACGTAATATCTTATGCAGAGTTATCGTGGGCCTACTCTAGATGGCTTTGACATTGGCACATTGGTAACATCTGAACGATTGTTACGATTTAAAGACTCGAGCACATCAGCACGATCAATCATAAATTTATAAAATTGTTCAAAACTGGGTACATCTAGGGATTGCAAACCGGACTGATTTTGAATCCGGCCGGATCCGGCCGGATTTTGGCCGTAATCCGGCGGATCCGGCCGGATCCGGCCGGATTACACTGGCTGGTTTTAAATAATTAAATGTCACGTGTTTTATTATTTTTTTATCAAAATTTGAGAAACGACGGATGGATTATTAAAACTGCAGTTTTAAGTTTCAATTATTTTTAATAATCACAATCTGAGTAAGCCTAGGAAATATTATGTTATTTATAATCAGTCATCAATTGAGATCTTTTCTTCAATATCTACTGAAGGAGTAACTAAAAATAAATCTAAGGTTATCTTTACCAACTTAACATAAAATTAACATTTTTAAGTAATCACATATCACAAATATCACAATCAAATAGTATTTCAAAAATTTCCAAACTATAAACTTTTCTTTAAACTGTAAACCATGTAACCAGTCTTTTTTTAGTTATCTGTAGTAATATAATTTTAAATTATTTATTATAGTTGAGTCATATACAGTATAGTCAGTCTCACTCACAAACAAAAACATAATTCTAATAAATTATAATCCAATCAGCTTTGTTGTTGTTATAAGAATATGTCTAACCAAATCTGTCGGCCATTTTAGACCAAACAAGGGCAAGTATATATATAAATATAATAACACGCATTAAAAATAACATACACATTCACAGAAAACATTTCCCTGTCTTATTTAGTAGTATAATAACCTAAATATAAAGAAACAACACAACACAATGCATTCAGTACTTACGGTGCACGAAAAATCCAACACTACAACACATCCTTTGCCGGCAGAAGACTAGCGTCGACTAATGTTATATTAACTGTTTACGGCCGGGAAGGCGAGGCGGTAAGAACGGCAACGTCGCATGACTCGCATCGCGCGCGTCAAGCCAAGCGACGTTTGAATATCGACGGAAACATTCAATCTTAGCAGTGCTTTACGCTAATATTTTGTGTTTTAGCTGGGTGATTGACTTTAACGGATCCGGTACCGGATCCGGTGAATTTTACCGGATCCGGTAGCCACAAAAAAGCGCCGGATCCGGCCGGAATTCCGGTCCGGCCGGACCGGATTGCAATCCCTAGGTACATCACCTTCCAAATTGTTTCGATATTCTTCCCATTTTAACAAAGTATTGCTATCTAACTTAGAGGATAGCATGAAAATTATAAATACGTCCCATTTGTCAGTGGGCTGTTGCAGCTAGGCTGGCTAAAGCGCGCAAGTTCTTGGTCACATGATCAACTAAAAATCGCAAGGATCGTTCCGTTTCCCGTGGAAGTTGTTTAATATTGAATAACGAATTTAAATGGTGATTAATCAAAATTCTCTTGTTATCATATCGATTGCAAATCATCTTCCACGCTTCTGTATAATTGTTGGTTGACACTTCCAAATTCGAAATAATCCTAGCCGCGTCACCTTCCAAATAAGACACGAGGTAAAGGAGCGACCACACCGGTGCGTAACGCTGCGTATACGCGTTGAAGTGTCGTATGCGTCACGAATTCTTTATACATTTTGCTGCGTTTACGGTGCGTTAGCGTATTTTGAGCAGCGGTGTGGTCGCTCCCTAATGGAATTTATGAATATCCGAAATAGGCTCATTTTTATGATTTAAATTTTCAAATGTATCTCTGAACTCTAACCAGCGAAAATAAGCGCCGTCAAATTTACTTATTTGAATCTGAGGCAATTTCAACCCTATTTCTTGGGGATAAGTAGGGTCATCCACACAGCATGACGTATTGTGTGCGGAACTGCGCCTTCTCTCGCATTCTAACTTCTTAGAAAATCTTTCGACTAAAGTTTTTGTTGAAGTGGGACGAATTCCCCACTAGAGCAAAGTGTGCAGTGTCGAAGTAAACGGCAATAAACAAATCATTCATCTGAGCACTAAATCAAAAACGTTTCTTAACAAGATAAAAACCCGTATATATTTTTCTGACATCTTTCTAGACAAGACACTTGACAGACATAGACATAGACAACACTTACATATAAAACATACCGATAGGTTTTACATCGCAGTGAAAGAGGTTTCACCTTAACACCTTCTCTCGATGTGTAAACCGAGCTGACTCACCAGCTGTTCGAGTCTCGGTCTAGAAAGCGGCTTCGTGAAAATGTCCGCCAGCTGCAACTCAGTGCTAACCCTCTTCACAGTGAGGCGTTCATTTGTCACTAACTCACGCACAAAGAAATGACGTATGCGTATGTGCTTAGTCCTCCTGTGGAATTCAGGGTTCTCTGCTAAGCGCACAGCTGCCTCGTTATCCACGTATAACACTGGTAGACCTTCTATCTTGATCAGTCCACCAATGAGACGAGTTAGCCAAACGCTTTCTCTTCCAGCCTCGCTGGCTGCGACTATCTCTGCCTCCGTTGTTGAGATTGCAACGCTTTGCTGTCTCTGACTGAGCCATGATACAGCTCCACCAGCATATAGGCATAAAACCCCAGAAGTTGACCTTCCTGTAGCAATATCACCACCATGGTCGGCGTCACTGTAACATTCTATGTGACCCTTCTTATAATTCCTTTTGTATAGGATTCCCATATCAGGAGCATACTGTAAATAGCGTAGAATACGCTTTAGCCTCACACAATCTGCTTGAGTCGGATTCTCTAGGCTTCTGGAGACCACGCTCACGGCGTATGCAATATCCGGTCTAGTGCCTACCATCAGGTATGCAAGCGCTCCAACCACTTGTCTATAGTTAGTAAGAAAGTAGTCTTCCACTTCAAGCTTCGTTATACTTTGGACTACATCTTCCTTGACTATTGGAGTAGTCACCGGTCTGCACTCTTGCATTCCAAACCGCTTCAAAATCTTCCTCACATAGGCTGTCTGGTGAATTCTAACATCACCACCTTCTCTGGTTTCTATCTCTATTCCTAAAAAGTAAGAGATTGCTTTCGTAGTAACTTTGAACCTGGCTTTTATCTGCTCAAGGAACTCCTCAATTGCTTCCTTGTTTGAACCAGCAACCAGGCCATCGTCAACATAGAGAGCCACAATCAACTTTCCATAAGCCTTCTCTCTCTTGAATAGGCATGGGTCAGCCTTACTGACTTCAAATCCGATTTCCTTGAAGAAGTCCAGTATTGTCCTGTTCCAGCAACGAGGAGCTTGCTTTAAACCGTAAAGGCTTTTCTTTAGCAGACATACTCGACCCGTCCCGTCATCATACCCTTCCGGTTGCTTCATATAGATTTCTTCATCAGATAAAGAGCCATACAGGAAAGCTGTTGAGACATCGAACTGACTTAGTTTCATCCCTTCACATGCTGCTATACTCAATACAGCTCTGACTGTTGCCATCTTGGCTACAGGGCTAAAAGTCTGGTCATAGTCTTCTCCCTTTCTTTGCCGAAATCCTTTTACTACCAACCGAGCCTTATACTTATTGACTGTTCCGTCGGGATTCAGCTTCACCTTATAAACCCACTTGCAAGGAATTGCTTTCCGGTTCTTAGGTAGCTTCTCCAAAATCCAAGTTCTATTCTCCTTCAAGGATCCAATCTCGCTATCCATAGCTTTATTCCACAGTTTCTTATCAGGGCAGGCTATTGCTTCCTTATAAGTGTTCGGTTCCAAGTACGAATCTGTGCCGACATATGACACGTAATCATTGAATTTGCCCGGGCGTCTGAGGGTAGAGCGATCTCGTAAATGCATTCCTTGCCTTGCTAACTGCTCGATAACCTCGCCTTCATTATCATTATTCTCAATGACGTGCTCTTCATCGCAATTATCATTATTCTCAATGACGTGCTCTTCATCGCAATTCTCATCAGTATCCCCCTCTAATTCGATAGGTTCGTCTTGTTCTGGCAATTCTGGCAGTGCATCCTCGAACTCTACGTCATCGCTAGTGAGAGGAACCCCACCAGCGTCTTGGTTCTCTTCCAATTCATGACCACTGTGCCTCTCCATCGGGAATTCCTCATTCACTTCGGCAACAGGAGTAAGACTCTCCTTTCTGATATATAAAGGAACTTCCATCTCAGTCACTTCTTTCCTGACCTCAGAATACTCGAGATCAATCCTTGATTCTATAGGCCTTTCGTCGACTGTGACGTCCCGAGATCTTACAAGAGAGTTCGACTGCTTGTTCCAAAGCCTGTAACCATCGTCATTATCGTAGCCTATCAAGATGCACTTCTGTGCCTTCTTCTGCATTTTTTTTCTTTTCTGTTTCGGAATATGCACATAGCACGTAGAGCCGATAATCCTCAAATGTTTTATCTGCGGTTTCTTTCCAAACCACAACTCGAATGGAGACTTTCCATCCACAGAGGTTGGCCCTGTTCTGTTCAATATGTAAGCTGCAGTCTTTACCAACTCTGCCCATAAAACTTGAGGAAGCTCTTCGTGTGCATACATCATAGCTCTGACCATTTCAACGATTGTACGGTTTTCCCTTTCGCTCGTGCCATTCTGCTCTGGCGTATAGGGCATAACTAGGCGTTGGTTTATTCCATATTTGTCCAATTCTTTGCGAACTTTTTCGTTGTCGAATTCGCCGCCGTTATCGCTTAGAAATTCCTTAATTCGGTGACCTGCTACCTTCGCTTCTTCCAACATTAAACGCAATAGCTCAGGTACTTCCGATTTATTTTTCATAATGTAGACGTAACGGTACTTGGAAAATTCGTCTTTGAATAGGACAAAATACCGTGCCTTCGAGCAACTAGGTGGGAACGGACCACAGACATCCGAATGTATGCGTTCTCCTGGACTGACAGCTTTATCTCGGACACCAAAATATTGTCTATGTGTCTTCCCAAAGATGCATCCTTCGCATAGACTTCCGTTGTCCTTCGAGTTCACATCAAGTTCTCGTTTTATTACTCGCTTCACGTGGCGTTTGTCTTGGTGACCCATGCGTTCATGGTAAAGCTGTAAGGTGTCAACTGCATTTACCATCATGCTTTCCTTGGGTTGAACCGGTCTACAGTTCAGCTTGTACAAACCGCCGTGTTCTTGCCTGCTTCCGGTCACGCACAGTTCCCCGTTGATGGAGAATGAACACTTTGTGCCTCGTGACTCAAACAAGCTTTCTGTGTTGACATCATGTGCTGAAAGCACAGAAAAAAGATTCTTAGTGACCTTTGGAACAAGCCATACATCTTTCAACATGAATGTCCTTTTCTTAGTCTTCATCAGAATCGAACCTTTTCCTAACGCTTCAATGTTTTTCCCATCAGCAGTTGTCACCATGTGTGGTTCTTGAAAATGCTCGAAATCCTGGTACCAGTCACTTCTCATTGTAACGTGGTGCGTGGCTCCATTATCAACGTACCACTCGTTCCGATCCGTATTACAATCAGTGACATTTACTAAAACAGCCATCATGTTGGTCATGCCAGGTTTTCCATTTCGTTCCTTCTTAGGGCAGTCCTTATTAGGGCAGTCCTTTTTGAAGTGACCCACTTCTCCGCACCCATGGCATTTGAAGGTTTTAGTTCTCTTCTTGATGATCTTTTTGTTGCTGTTTACCACCAGTGCTTCACCTGATGATCTTGACACGCATCCATTATCTTCCTTGGAGGTTGTCGTCAAGGCCCTTTCGTGCGCACACAGCTGACCAGTCAAATTATCTACTGTTCTGTCCTTCTTTGACATCATAAGCCAACTCGACTTAAAAGAAAAATATTGTTCAGGCAAGGTATCCAAAATCTTGCATATCAAAAGTAACTCGGGTAGTTCCTTCCCTTCGTTCTCTTTAATAAGCTCTTGATTTAAATTATGCCATAAATTCTTTGCTTTTGAAATGTGAGATGCTATGTTGTCATTGATGTCCATTTTGAGTTGAAACAATTCCATGCATGCATAATATAGGCGGTCGTCGTCGACGCCATCATATAACCGATGCAGTTCATTCCAGACATCCCTTGGACTTGTGAACCTGAGTACCTTGTCTAGTGCGTCATCCGTAATATTGTTCGTAATCAGTAAGAGAGCAGTACTTTCCCTCTTTAAGTACTCCCCTAGACTCTTATCATAGGCAGCCATTGCCGCTGTAGCAGCCGCATCTCCAGTGCCACCACTCACCGCTGGCTTCTCAGGCTTACTTATTTTTCCTTGAACAATATCCATAAGTCCATCCATCCCGTGTAGCAGTGCAGTCATTCTGTATCGCCACTGCACCCAGTTGGTACCATCCAACTTGGAGATTTGGATTTTACTTAATTCCATGGTTAGTTATTACTTTACTTCGAACGTGCGGTTACCATAACCTATTGAGGTGGGACGAATTCCCCACTAGAGCAAAGTGTGCAGTGTCGAAGTAAACGGCAATAAACAAATCATTCATCTGAGCACTAAATCAAAAACGTTTCTTAACAAGATAAAAACCCGTATATATTTTTCTGACATCTTTCTAGACAAGACACTTGACAGACATAGACATAGACAACACTTACATATAAAACATACCGATAGGTTTTACATCGCAGTGAAAGAGGTTTCACCTTAACAGTTTTAGCCTTGGCTAAGTTTACTATTATTTCGTGCTCAATATTGTCACGCTCCTCAATTTCAGTCAGTTTCAAATTGAAATCCTGGTGACTTTAAATATCCCCTGGCAGACTCCAATATCCACAGCAACAACTATAGATTTGATGCAGTGTAGAAAATCCCGTTAACTTGTCGCGTCGGCCGGTATCTCAACTTAGTTTCTTCTCATTTTCTTGATATTTCGCGGATTCTTATTTTTCCCCTCATGTAGCCCCCATGTTATATCTTTGGCGGATATAATGGTGCAAATCAAAATGCTCGAACACAGTAGAAATTAATTATAATCAAAAAAGTAATGTTGATTGTACAGAGGTCGTATGGCAAGTGAAGATGACAATCATTTTTGTATGGTAACAGTAGATGCGCCTGCGCGTTATTCACAGCAATGTTCACCGACACATACACTGCACTAAAGTTTTTGACAGGCGTCAAGCCTGAACAATTATCGATGTCGATAATATTAGTACGCAACGTTATCGATATCGATATATTATGATGGTCAGGTATTTGCATGAAGAGCAAATTATTGCACTAAGTAAAGCCTGACAAGGTTCTTTTTGACCCTAGCCATGTTGCGGATTTTTAATGGAACTAATTTATTTTATTGGCAAGGAGTGTACTCTTTGACAACAGGGGGGCTAGCACAACTGACGCCGAGCCGCGACACGAGTCGAGAAAGATCTACCCTCCTCTTTCGAATTTGCACGGTGCGAATGAGACAGGGGACGCTCAGTCACGCGAGAAGCGGCTTTTCAGCAAGTTGTGCAAGACGTAGGTACAGACGTTAGAAGTCATCGAATGTCACCGATGTAAACAAACAGCAAGGAAGACGAAATACTTCGCGATTGTAAAATAAATTACAGTAAATATGTCGAAATCAATCCATAGTGAGGTCAGAAAGCTTATTTTGATTATAATTGAATATTTACAGCAAAAAAAGGATGCCGGATTGTCTAATATTTCTATAAACAATGTCTTGAATTTGGTGTTGACATGACCGGTAGGTACTGACATTTTATAGTGAGGTCGTAGGTATTGATTAAACTGGTTAGTTTTGTTGGATTTAACTATTTTCTTCTCTTATTAAAATATTGTTTTAAAAATTTAAGACGAATATAGAAAAAGTTCCCAAAGTCCCTTTAAGTTCCTTTAGTCGAATCCCAGACCGAAAGTTTTATAATTGAGGTCGGCGGTCTTGAAAGCGACACATCAGTCGCAGTCTTCGGAGTTAAATATCGAATACGTACGTGGAACCAGATATGGATGAATAAGGTATTTATTATAAAGCATATCATTTGTACATTCAACAAACAACACAATGCCAATACACACTGTCCCGACTAACTTGTCAGGCTATATATCGACACTAACAAAGTAATAAAAGGATAATAAATGTTTTGTCAGTTTATTTATTTCACACCAATTTATTATTTATGTTTACAAAATTTCACCAATTTGTCCGTACTGTCTCTTTTTCGTTCGCAAACAGTCCAATGTATTTCCATAATTCTTCTTGTTATAAGACAGCTCCCGCTTGTATCCAAGTGCCGTAGATTTTCAAAACGAAATCAATGTTTACGCTCGATATTTCGTTATTTTCGTTATGGGTATCTACTTACATATTTCGTTATAACATTATAGGTTAAACAAACTTGTATGTACTTAGGTAGGTACCTAAAGTTCTTGGTATCTATTATGCTGGCTTTAAACTGGTTGATGACGAGAATCTTATACATATGTTTATAAATTGGAAAATAATTAAGATCGTGTTGTATTCGTCAAAAGCATTGGTTGTTTGACACACATGTTTTCTCCTGAAGTTACAATATCCATCGTTACCATCCAAATGCCACAATGACAGAATGACAGAAAGAGAAAGAACGGAAGTAAGAGATAGCATGTGTCCGCCATGGTAGAAGCACAGATAGAAAACTTGTCACTTGCTCTGACACTTGTCAGATTTGATCTGAAGGTGAGCAAATGGATGTCATTCTTCTTAATGTTCCTAGTCCTAATGGTCCTATGATTGATGAATAGACTCAGTGTCACGTTTTGTGTATACATTTATCTTACCATGACTGAGGAAAAATATAAATTTTTCGTAGACCATTTGGCAGACGACGGGTTTAGGCGTTCTTTGGTTGCCCTGGCCCTCAGCCAGGACAGCCTTTTCTCAGTGGAGCCGTCGCCCCCCATAACTCCTAATGTTTATCCCCAGCCGAATCCTATCGCATTTACCAGCCCGCCCGCCTCGCCGGCTCATGAGCCTGAGGTGGAGCGTATAGTGTTGTCCGCCAACAGTTTTAGTCCTCTTATGGAGGACGATGACGGGTCTCAGGCCCTTCATTTGGCGCTGTCGTCGGACGGGGGGGCCGAGGAGGGTGGCCTGCAGGTGCCTGCGGGCAAACGCAAGCCCCCTAATAGCCAGAAGCGTCGTAGAGCGGAGGCGATTCCTTCGCCCCTCGCGTCGCCTACTGGCAGTGATAAGGTTTTCGTGGACTGCGTGTCCACTCTGGTCTCTGTCGCGGAGGTTTCCAAGAGGGCGAAGTCCAGTGACGGGGGTGATGCGGAGGCGGCATTGTTATCCGCCCCTGTCGCCGTCCTTGTTGGGGATGTCGAGCATGATCATGATTATTACTGTATAAATATAGGGCCCTCGGGCGTAGCCAGTCCATCTCCGGCGGTAGCGGAGGAGGAGGAGATGGAGGTTCAAGCCTCCCCCCCATCTCCTCTGACTCTCCGGCCGACGAGAGTCAAAAGGGGGTGCGTCCTCCGCCTATTATTGTCGTGAAGGACAAGAGTAGGTGGTAGGTTATCCGCTGAGGCGACACACATTCGCCTCAATTTTCAATCGAAGTCGGGGCCGCCTCCGACTGTTGACCTTGCCCGGGCGTCCGTGCTGCATTCGCGTTTTACGTGCTAAAGGTCGCCGAGCTCATAGATTTGGATGAGGTGTCCGTGGTGGCGACGGAGTTGCGGGCCGCCGCTGGTAACCAGGCGGAGACCATTAAAACCTTGCTCGCGCATAAAGTATTATTTAGGAACCTGAAATCTCTCAGCGCTCCGTAATGGACTGCACCGCTCGCCACAAACCTCGTTCGTTGGCCATAGGCATTTTTAATGACTCTAATTCATTTTAAAAAGTCACTGCACATCTCGCCATTAGATCCGCCGCAGCTCGCTAACATGGAGGTCTCGGTGTGTCGACTCGCAATGTCAGGTCACTGTCCGATTACTTTTGCCTCGGTTTACCTGCCGCCGGATAAGTCTATCCTGCGGTCCGACCTTGAGGCTGTTTTGTCGTTGGATGAGTCGGTCATTTTGGCCGGCAACCTCAACGCAAAGCATTATGCCTATGCCTACTCATGGCTCAAGTACGGTATTATCCTTTGGGGGAAATAGTACAGACGTAAACGATTTATTTCTTCTCCAGAAGAAATGCATACGCATCCTCGCGAATATTAGGAGTCCAGCGAGCTGAAGACCACATTTCATTAACTACGAAATTCTAACCCTAACATCGATGTATATTTTCGAAACTTATAAATTCGTAAGAAAACATTCGTAAAAGTCCAAACGTCATGGCAGTTAAAATATATAACCACCTTAAAAACGACATTAAAGCTCAAGCAAATGATAAACAATTTAATAAAGTGTTGAAAGACTTCCTAATAAATAAATGCTACTACGACTTAAAGGACTTTTTTCATGATAATGTTACAGACACCTAAGTAATTTATTATTATTGTAATTCTAACAATGACATTTACTTACTTTACTTAACTATACATAATCTATTTAATTTAATACATTTATTTTTATTAGTGATCCCATGTGTAATTAGAAGAATTGTTTTATGACCTGATATTTTTTTTGACACAATACAATAAATATTATACTATGTTATAAGTTAGCTATAGATATGCTGTGCCCTAACAGGGTCCATGTGAGACATTGTATATATTATATGTAACATCTATGCTGTACCATGGTTGCAATAAAGAATTATGAATTATGAATTATGAATGTGAACGTTGTCGTCCTCAGAGGCTGGCCGGTAGGCGACGTGATCCGCGACGCGGGCAACGTGGTCAGGATCAGAGGGCTCAGAGCTAGGCGAACATTGCAGCTCTAGGCTGCTCGCCAAGCACTCAGCCTTCTCTGCGTCCTTGAACGCCGGGGGAGTGGAAGGAGGAGCCCCAGGGATGGTCAGGGGCGGCATCTGCACGACACCGTCCGTCTTAAAGGTACGGACTAGCTGCCAGAATGCCAAGTGAGATGGAACAATCTCCTCGAGGAGATTGCTCCACCTCGCGTTCCTATATTCCTTTATGCATTTCCGCAACCTTTTATGCAGCCTGTTGAGGTAAGTCTTATTCTCCGGCGAGGGGAACAGGTCGTACTCGCGGGTGGCTGCATTCTTAAGCCTTTTGACATCATTGATGTACGCAGGGAGCTCCCAGCGACCAGAGTCCACTGGAGCCTCCCTGGTGTTGGCCGAAATAATGTCGCGCAAGCCACTCGTAATATAATCAGTCCCCTCGCGGGAGACCACGACAGCAGGGGAGGGAAGGTTATGTACCAAGGGGGAGCCCTCCCTTGCCAGTTCATTACTAACACCAAGCCAGTTAATAACCGACTTGGTGCCAGCGGGGTCCAAGGAAGGGCCCATCCTCAGTACCACAGGCCTGTTGATCGGACGACGTATGTAAAAGTATGAATATTAGTTATAAAACATATCAGTAATTAAATTTTATCATTAAAAAAATTGATTGGTGTCTTACCAAAACAGTCAGCCGTGCAAAAAAGTCAGTGCAAATAATGAAACGCAGTAAGTATTTAATAAAAAAAACCGCAATGATATCAAGGGTGGAGAGGCTTTAATTTGTTTGTGATATTTATGAATAAATATATTTTCAATTTCATTTTCAGAAATTACGAGTTATTCATTAAGTGGAAGGAAGAAAATTAAGCTAATAATTTGGTCAGAGAATGAGATTCTGGCTTGTTTCACCCATCGGCGCCAAATAAAGCAATTGATATACTCAACAAAGAGAACGTTAAAATAAAGAACTATACTTAAATGGCATGGTTAAAGAGACAATCGGATGGCTACAAAGGAAAGAAAACACAAATATGCAGCAGCGATTAATGTAAATAAATGTTGTCAGTATTTGATAACATAACTTTATTTAAGAATTAGATTATAAAGAATGTCTGTACATTCAATTCCTCCTATGATTCAACAAACGTATATAAATGTCCCCGAGAAATCAAGAAAAATATCCTTTAACAAATGCACGAATATGAATGGTACCATTAATGTTTCTTAAATATATTTTTATCTTATTTTCTTGTTTAACTTTTGAGTAAAGAACTATACTTCTTTCGACCGTAATAGCCATACTGGCCTCGTATTGTAGCCTGACCTCGCCTGCGGCTCGGTCCGTCTAATTCATACTCGGTCAGTATGGCTTCCTTACTGGTCTCTGCCGTAATGTAAGAACGATAATCAAATTAATTACAATTTATACATATATAAATTTTTTTTATTTTTATTTATTTCCAAATACAAGTTACATGATAAATTACAAATATACACTCGCCAAACTATTAAGTTTGATGGCGAGACGCGCTCATTTACTACAACTATTGTAACTTAACCTAATTTGCTTTTATTACTAACCTAATCTCTTCTCTAAACTTTTTACAGATTTAGGTAGAATGGCAATTAAAAATATTAGTAATAATAAAATACCGTATTATGACTCGACCTCCGGCGACAGTGGACGACAACAGCTTACCTAACTAGTTACTATGTAGGCACAGGTATCCTATCCACAGAGTAAATAAGTAGGACTACCTTCTTATTTACTCTGTGGATGTCCATCTGTTGACATCGACTTGTCGTTAAGGAGCAAGTCCTTTAATCTTGATTTTAAAATAGATTTACTTAATTTAGGAGTTTGTCTTAATATACTAATCTGATTGAAAGTTTTTGGTACTATGAAGTTTGATACTCTTTGCCCATAATAGTTTTTAGCCCTAGGTTGTACAAGTTTTTTTTCCCTTACACTTTTAGTGCTATAAGTATTTGTAACACTGAGTTTATACTCATCGGAATAGTAGTGCTCCAAAGCAATCAAATACTTAGTCTTACCATCTACTGGTAGAATTTTACAGAGGGGAAATAGTTTGTCATATTCCTTATTACACTTTTCCTTTTCTTTTTTACTAACTAGGAACTTAATCAGTCTTGTTTGTAGTTGTTTAATGTCTCTGATGTAGGTGACAAAAGTTCACCAAGTAAATGAATATATATATATATATATTAAAATCACAAATAAATACAGAAACCTCAAATAAACACTCCAAAAACAACTCAATGACACGACACTCGTATTGCAGAACAAAACGAGCGCGCGCCTGAAATTGCGCAACATAAAGGGCACCTTCCTTCCTAGAGCGTGAGAGATAGAGAGGTTTTTGTTTTTTCATAATGTAGGCCAACTCAATACCCCGAGGGCTTTTTTTCATTTTTTCGACATCGCTTTTCGTTTTCAAGATATTGCAGATTTTGTACGAAAAGACCTCAAAAAATTGCGTAATTTTTCGACATTTTTGCATTTTTACAAAAAGCAATATATATATATATTTTATTCACATTTTGTAATCCTTGCTAAGGGGCATCTTTTGACATCTCAATCATCCACGTAGCCCAAAACATCACGAGACCAGAGCGATGTCTCACTTTCGCTGAAATTGGGGGCTATACTGAAGCGATTTAAATAACATTTTAACTGTTAAAAACGCAATGATACGAGTATTAAGGGGGGAAAGGCTATAATTTGTTTGTGATATTTATGAATAATAGTACATTGTTTAACGAGGGGCGTAAGTGGAATATTGCGAACAAGAGTCTATCAGAAGCCCGACGCCGAAGGCGGAGGGCTTTTGATGATTCGAGTTTGCAATGTTCTTACGCCCGTGTTATACACAATGTTTTTCATCACATTTGCGAGGAAACAAATACATTTTAAATGAAATGAACACAAATCGTAATAAAAACTGCAACATGTCAGTCGTCCATTTTGTTGAATTTGACGTGAGGCGCGTATGGCAAAGACCCTTCGGTATGCAGCCACGATTTGAAAACACTTAAAAACATTTTACATAGACACTAAATAATTACATATTAAATCTGTAAATAATTCAGTTAAACATGTTTAAGTAGTTTTTTTTAGTTTAAATTTATTTATAAATACGTCTTCAGACATCGTATTTGATATAAAACCTCTTTGCTTTGTAACTGCCGCATGAGTGACAGATACAATTTAAGAAAAAAACCATTACGCCCGTGGGCGTAACACAGCTCTGTATGTCTGCGCATTATGAAGTCCTTTTCGAGCAAGTGTGATGAAAATATATTTTCATTTTTAGATTTTTAAAGAAAGAATTAAAAAAAATGCCAATATTGGATAACATAACGGTATTTAAGAATTAGAAAGAATATCTGCACATTCACCTCCTCCTTCCTTTATAGTTTATTAGAGGACCGCGGTAGTTGCGAATCGACCCGTGTTTTTGATCTGTCAAAACTGAGTTGGTAAAGCAGTCCCGATAAGACTTTGCAAGGTTCCACTAGGCTACTAGACGCTTCCTCAGGTACCTTAATCGTCAACAGTCATTTATATAGCCAGCGACTCCGAAGATGAATGCCACCTGCAAAAAGCATTGTTTTGCCTAAGAACTATGTTTAATAAGGTAGGTCCATTAACGCCCTCTGTCAAATCGTTACTGACAGAGGGCGTTAACCAAACCCAAACCCGAGAAAACGTATTTTAATTCGAATGAGCAGCGTCACAGACGGACATGGCGAAACGATTAGTGTTCCTTGTTGATTACGGAACCCTGAAAAGAGCTTTGCGAGCTAGTGAGGTGCAAATGTTATTATTATCGAAGTCATGATAGGGTACTTTTTTTTAGAAAATGCCAGTGGTACAAGCCGGGATCAAACGTTTCAATACCTTTTGATAGAAAGAGACTTCCGCTTGTAATTTGTAACTTGTTGCTTCATGAAACGGGCCCCAGCTAGGAATTCTCGGAACTTAATGATCTTACAAGAAACAGCTCTAACGTTGAATCAATGAGTAGTAAATCGTGGAATATGTCGTTTTTGTGGCATTCAATGATAAATTGTGAGACGCACTGATAATTATGTATAGTTTATTTAAAGTTGGTATCAATAGGTCGATTAGCCGCTATGCTTATCAGATATTGCTCGAATAGAAACAAATAATAACTCATTAAAACACTCGATGAACTCGCATTATAGAAGACGGTCGCTCTGTAATGAGTTGCACACTGATAACAGTGATTACGAGTTAGTAAACGCAGTACTAATAGCTCCGTGAACGAAGTACTGGACTCGTGAGCAGGATGGAAGAGGAGGTCCCCGTCACGCCGAACGGACATCTAGATCACCGAAATTCCGACGATGCCACTCAAAGCACAAGTGACATTGTCTATCGAAATAGAGATAGATCATTTAACATGTAATTACTAATTGAAAATTATGTATATTCACTATTTCATGAATGACGCCTGAAATTTGTCTATGAACTTGCCTTACATACCTACTACCTTCGTTTATTAGGTATCAATCGACTCGTAATTTTCGTAACGCCACTCCCTATTATAAATTCAGGTGTTGTTGCAGTTGAATATTAAAATTAAAGTTTCCAAAAGTACTGTACCTACTTAAGTTTATATTCCATTTTCGGTTAGGTGGCGTCCAAGCACGTACTTAAATGCGGTAGTCCACAATAGGCAAAGGAGGAATAGATCTTTTGCTTTCTCCGAGTCATCAGTGGGGAGCGTCTGTAACTCAGAAAAGGTAAGAGTTGGCAATTATTTATTGTTTTTTTAACCGACTTCGAAAAAAGGAGTAAGTTCTCAATTCGGTTGTATTTTTTTGTCCTCTACTTGTATAACGTCGCGTCGTTAAAAAAGTGTCGGCCGTTATACTGCAAGTATGGATTCTAGTGCAAATGTTAAGGATCAGCGCATAATTGTATGGCGGTTTCAGGAGTCATCGGCAGATTTTATCAGGGAGTTAGGTAAAAGGTTGAGATGGAACACGGTCGTAACAGTTATGATCGTGCAAGCCAAGGGTCTTCCACAAGCCTCGGACAAAAGCTCAATGTACTGTAAAATAAGGTAACTAACTGCTCAGACACATAGTAAGTAGGCAGACGTCATACCGATTAAATTATCGCAGTATGTTAGTGTTACAATTGATAACTTTACTACCGACTTATATTGGCAGATTGGGGACGGAAATATACAAGACGAAGTCCGTGACGGGAATCCCGCAGCCGGAATGGAAGGAACAGTTTCAACTTCACATTTACAGGGACCACATGTTAAGTGTGTCCCTATGGAACAAAGACAAACAGAAGAATTTTATGGGCAGGTATGTGTCTCAAGTTACAAAACGATTGCTCGATTCTCTGCAGCACTTTACGTTATTTTATCTAGATTTGTAACTATTTATATTGACGGTATACCTACCTAAGTTAATATAAATAAAGGTACCGGTGCCGATACGTAATATAGGTAATGATTTTTTTACTTAAAAGTGTCAAACTTGTTGTTTGTGTAGCTGTGTCGTGGACCTGGCGAAGTTAGATAAGGAAAGGACTCACGAACTCAGCTTGGATTTGGACGATGGCTTCGGCGAAGTGCACTTATGTGTCACGATGTGCACCATTCGCGACGACCCGCCAACACTCACCGAAGAAACGAACAACGGATATTTTTCGTTGAAAATGAAAAGCGTAAGTCGTCTTTGATTCCATTTTTTTAAACCACAACCAGAGTCTGGCTGATCAGAGGTCTATTCCACTAAACTGAATAGAAATCGGTTTTTTGCCGGCCGCCTAAAGGCCATTGTCAGTTGTTGTAAGTTCAAATATAGGTAAGTACGCCATCTGGTGAACACAAAAACAGTAGCTATTATAGTAAGTAAGTTAAGTTAGTTATTATTTTAAAAACATGATGTCAGTTGACGGATTTTCCCTAGGGTTTGGGAATTTGTTTTAAAAGGTCTACTACTCCTGATTATAAAAATAGGCCGGAATTGCCCCAAAAAAATATATTTGGCAATGAAGTCTAAAATAAACCTTAAATTGAGTTCGCTAAAGTTTAGTTTCGATTAAGAGTTCAGCGGTATTTGTTCACTTGACGTACCTATATGTTTGTAATACGTCACGATACAAGAAAAATCGTTGGTTGACGGAATAACCCCAAACCGTCGGGAAAATCCGTCAACTGACATGTTTTAAAAAGAAAAACATATTTAAATGACCAGCAGCACTAGCAATTTAATATGATAACATTTGTATAGTTAAATAAATGCCCAATCTATTACAGTGATCAGGTTTATTAAAAAGTAAATATCCTCTTAGTTATGACCAGCTAAAGTGAACTTATCAAAAAGTATGACGGAAATGCCCTCATTGACCTTAATTAAGAAAGAATAAGTACTTATTATTAATTTAATTTTAAATAATAATAATAATGCAATATTAGCATAACACCCTACGTTTGTGAACGCAGGATAATGACCTCTCATTCTGTATAGAGAAAAGTTGGATCTCGCGATAGACCGTCAGGTTCCAAATTCAAAAACTCTTTCCACGCTAGCGGATATAATGGACTTTTGGACGCAGATTTTGAGCGATAAAGTAGGTAAGCCTTACTGACCTGCTGAGGTGAAAATACGATTTCTTCATCAATTGCATTGCGATTTGTAGTTGCAGCTCTGCGATGATAACTTATATCCTGGCGCCGCCGTTTATTATGCTTTAAATGGGTCCGGTTTAATGTGCGGCCTAAGATTCGCGTCCACTATCTATACTAATTTACTAATCCATACTATATATCTATATTACTACTATAAAAACTTACATACCAGTAGTATTTTTATAGTAGTAATATATATCCCATAAAAAACATTCCATGTAAAAAAGAGGCCAAGTCTCGAAACTCTTCCACCGTAAAAAGTTGTGAGATATTTCGTAGTACCAAGTCTCAGGCATTCTTATTATTCTTTATTTGCTAGCTAAATAAAATACTGCAACTTGGCAATCACACAACTTTACTGCATTTATGGATTTTTGCATACCTAAAACCTTAGTACCTAACGATTGTGTGATTGCCAAGTCACAAAATTTTATTTAGATAGCAAATAAAGAATAATAAGAATGCCTGAGACTTGGTAGTAAGAAATATCTGTCATTTTTTTACGGCGGAAGAGTTTCGAGACTTGGCCTCTTTTTAACATGGAATGTTTTTTATGGGATCTCACTTCTTTTTGGAGGTTATTGTGTTATCAATACATACAAATTATGAATGCTATCCCATTCTTGATTTTTAGTTCACTGCAAATATATTTATTATTTATATATGTTTTGCCCCACTCATATACAAATATAACTTTGTAATCCAATATGTTTATATGGGATTACAAAGTTATTTATGCAGTTGGTGTATCTAGAAAACTGGACTTAAATAGCATTTTTTTTAGTGTTCCCTTTTATACACTAAACACTAATTGTATTATAAATTTGAAGCTTCTATCTCTGCTAGAAGTGCCTTAGACTTTTGATGATCGGTGAGTCAGTCAGTGTCACAATTAAGAAACTTTGACTAGTTATAAATCTTAAAACACTGGTTCAAATTGAATGAAATTTGAAATATATCGTGTTTATACAACGCGTGCTTGGTTAATGAAAATGCAGGCTTCTAGTGTTATCCACAACGAAGTTATAGGGGGGTCGAAAATGGCCGAACTGCTTCGAGAAAAGGATGGTACGGCCGTGCCGCTATTTTGCTCGACTTGGCGGGGCCACTACCGTGCCCCCAGATTTACCATATCCATACTAATCCATATCCATATTATAAATGCGAAAGTGTGTATGTCTGTTATCTTTTCTCGCTTTAACCACTGAACGGATTAAGATGAAATTTGGTTTGGATATAGTTTGAATCCCGGAGGGTATAAACGAATTACACGCGGGCGAACTAGTATCTAAATCATCATCATCATCATCAATTTCAACCCGTGTATAAAGAGAGAGAGAGAAAGATCTTGCATATTCAGTCCGTCACCATAACTGACAAATAATACGTATATACACGTATATGCTCGCCAACTATCGACGTTCACCCCCATAAATTTACTACCAGGAATCACTGGCCACTATCGGCTTCCTGAGGCTCTAGTATAAGTTTTACCGAAACAAAACGTTACGACCGCGTTTGCGTTTAGCTGTCAAATCCCATACAAATTTAGGGTGAAACGCAAACGCGATCGTAAAGTTTTGTTTCGGTAAAACTTAAACTAGAGCCTCAGCTCTCCCCGTACCTGATTTGCCTAGTCCGAGTAGACCTGAGAATGTAGTGTGCAGGGTGCTACGCCAGTTCCTTACAGGTAGTGCACCGTATTTGACCAAGTATACAGTATACTTCATTTTACAGAACGACTTGAAATTAGTTGGTCAACTTCACGTGACAGCCGTGGCTGCGAGGGGCTTGAGCTCGAAACCGAGTGCCTATTGCACTTTGCAACTGCATAACCAAAGAGTGCAGACACACAGTATCAGTTCTACCAACGATCCAGTTTGGAACAAACGATATACATTGTGAGTATAATCTAATCACATACCTAATGACAAATTGTATGACAAAGGTCTAAAATAAGCCATATCACCACGAGATGGCTATTTTCCCGAACGAAGTGAGGGAATATTGTCCGATGGGTACTATGTTTTTTTAGAATACAGTTATACACTCTTCTTTTCACTTCGACTGCGAGAAAATTGTAAAAACAAACATCGTCTATCCGCAATCAAACATGACAGACAAGCATACAAATTTGTTTTTTACAGCGACGTGCATGATTTCACTTCAACATTGGACGTTAGTATTAAGGACAGCTCAATCAAAGGCTCTTTCCGTTACGAACACTTAGGCAAAGTGTCAATACCGCTATTTAGGATCGTGAATGGCGAATTGCGATGGTTTGCACTTAAAGATAAGAATAAAAGGCACAGCGCTAAAGGAAATCATCCAAGAGTCCTACTACTGATGTCAATAGTGTGGAACCCAGTAAGTACTTACTTATAAGTATAAACATATATCACCGAACAACCAAGCTGTATAATATACCAATCTAATACCAATATATTGTTATTGTAAGTAATCCAAAAAAACAAAGTCTATTTGATATAACATTTTCTCAGATGAAAGCTGCACTGAGATTGTTTACGCCGAAGGAAGTAAAATATATAGAAAAACCTAGAAAGTTCGACTTGGATGTTGTGTACAAAAACGTTATCGTCATACAAGATTTGTTTGATGCTCTGCATGCAGCCAACGACGGTTATATGTAAGTAACTAACTAAAGAATTTAATAAATACAGTAGGTATTTATAATCAGATATACGTAATGTGGCCGTTTCATTAAAAGGAAACACTAAGGGCGAGATAATTGAGAAATAGGTATTCGTAAAATGTATTGCTGTCGCGCCAACCTCAAGCCTCCCCCGGCTCCCCCCGCACAGCTCGATAGAGACAACTGCAGCTTGGACCGAAAATACCTAATAAAAGTACATTTAAAATCAACGTTTCGTAGTCCCCTGATTTCTTTTCCAAAACTTGAACTATTAAACTATTTTTTTTATAAAAAAAATCAAAGAGGGACTGGCCGTTTTCCTTTTTTCAAATAATCTAGTCATAATTGTTTTCTGGATGTTTGAACACTCTTTTAAGAATACATTTATGAAAAAAAGGAAAACATGTCAATAGTAGCCATAGATTTATGGAAAAAAAATATTGCTCTACTAGCATTCAATCAGACGTAATATTACGTATTAAATCAGTTTTTCAGGTTCTATAATTCCCCTTTTTAATGCAATAGGCACAGTAGAATTATTTGGGGTTTACCACTGACAGATAGTTTGCCTTCATTTAATTTTCAACTTTAACCTCATACAAATTAAGTAGTTATTTCTAAATCGGTAGACGTGGGTAACAGTATTCTGAAAATTGCTTTATTTGTATGACATTAAAGTTGAAAATTAAATGAAGGCAAACTATCTGTCAGTGGTTAACTAACAGTAATCGTACTGTACCTAGTTGTTTTTCTAGACTTTGGTACTTAAACAGATAATAACATTAATAACTGAATAGTTAAGTCATGGTCAACCCTATCACTTTTGCCTCGCGCTGCAGGTACGAGGGCTGGCAAAACTTCGTAAGATATCATACAAACATTTGTTTCTCTCTAAAAACTGGTTCCAACGGTATCGTAAAAAAACGTAGGATTCAAGCCTGTTGTTTATACAAACTTTACAATGTCTGGTCATATCTCTAGGTAAAGACCCTAGATGGTCCCCTATTTATATGACATTGGAATAACCTAGAAGCCTAGTCCAATTGCTTTTCTTAGTGCAAGGCCTGAGTGGACGCCCGGCTCAGAGCGGGGCGTGCAGCGTCCATATAAAACAAATGCAATTTATATGGACGCTCGACGCCCCGCTCTGAGCGGGGCGTCCACTCAGGCCTTGCACTTAGGTACTTACCTAATAGCCGCCATGTGACCAAATGGCCTTAGTGTAGGTGCAAAGTTCGCTTCGCATACCAATAAGTGACTTATTACTTGATTTGATCTATTAACTCGCTTGCATCACATTATCTCCTGACCTTACGTTAACCTATCTATTAAGTCTATGTGTTTCCAAATAGTAAACAATAAGATAAGGCTATCCGGGACTATGGCAGATGGCAGCTGTCTATTACTGCGCCATGTGACCAAAGTGTTAGTTTATTTTAGCATTATAGTAAGGGACGAAGTATTTTTTATGGTCAAACAGACTTAATAGTAGATTGTATGATAAGGGTCTAAAGTAAGCCATATTTCCACGAGATGGATATTTTCCCGAACGAAGTGAGGGGAAATAGTTCGAGGGGTAATATGGCTTTTAGACCAGAGGCAGAGTTACACACTCTACTCGCACTTCGACTGCGAGAAAATAGTAAAAACTTTATCCACAATCAACAATTATACCAAGGCGAAAAGATTGTTCAATTTGGCGCCATTCTTTTTAATAAACTGCTTTGACACAGATACAAAATATTCACACCACGAATAAACGCATCTGACCGTCTAATAGCCGCGTCTAAACGGCCGAGCGCGGCGGACAGCATACGCGGGGCATACGATAAGGCGAGATGGACAGCAGTCTATCCCGCTCAATCTTCATAGGTTATGTCATGTATACAGTCAACCATGGTTGAACGTTTGGACGCAGCTATAGTCGGTCAGAGGCGTTTATTTTTTTAATTATTGTGAATTAGGGAATAAAAAACACCTAATGTTTGAAATTAATTCTGTTTCCTGATTGGTCGATTTTAATGTCTAGCTGTATTCTGGTTAGTTGATAGCAAATACTAATGTATTTTTAAAGAATTGTGATTTAATGGATGTAATAGGTTGAACTGTTTTGATTGGTCAAATTAAAATGTTTTATAAATCATAAATATGTATACATATTTTCCCTAGGGGCTAAAGGCTAAATGTACTGCTTTAGCCCCGCTTGCGAACAAAGAGTACTATATAATATACTGCTTGCGAAGCCTATTATGACGCACTTTTTGAGCATGAGAAGTGAAAAACATATTTAAAAGTATTATTTTATTAAATAGTTTTAAATCTACTGGCGGTGGCAACCTGGCGGGCCATATTGAATGCACTGACTGATCGTTTGCTGGTTACTTAGATGCAACGGCCGTATTCATAAACGCCCTATAAGTCTGTTTTAACTAAAATTACGTTAAAATTCGTTTCTCCTTATCTGTCACTTTGACGTTTGTGTTCGTAAGAAAGGGACAAAGCACATTTTATTTAGCAGAGGCATTTTAAGTGTTATGAATAAGGGGATTAATCAATAGTTTTCTATTTATAAACTGTTAATGGGGGGAGACAAAGATTTGTCCGACGTTGTTCGTGTTTTCCGGAGGAGACGAGGTTTTGCAGGAAAAAAGATGCAGCTAGAACGATTTCTCTTTGCAAATATCACCTGAATCGTTAGAGCTGTTTTTGAGAACCCATTTAGAAACAAACATAAAATAAGTAAAAAAATGTTACTCTTTTAATGAAGGGCGAAGGACTATACCGTCTGTGAAAAATGTTCAAGGCCCAATTAATATTTGTTGACAACAAATGACAGAAACATACAAAATCGTATAGCCTTATATCCTTACACAATTCCCACTGAGATATACAGGTAGTTAAAGCAATGTCGCGTATTAGTTTCAGTGTCCGAGAGGCAGCCGGATGGCTCCTTACTTGAGCTCCCGAAGTGTTGTGGACCCGCCCTTTGGAACCCAAACTGAGCCAACTTGGACTGGACCGCAAATTGGAAAGAATGTGAAAAAAAAATGTCGGCAGGTATTCGATTTAGACCAGCATTTTATTATATAAAGGGCGTACACACTTTCAGGCAACGGCTGTTTCAATCGGCTGCCTCGCGACAGCAAAAATATTTTCATACATTTTTCTATTACCGCCCCAGTCCAAGTTGGCTCAGTTCGGGTTGCACAGGGCGGTTCCACAACACTTCGGGACCTCAAACAACGCGAACCATCCGGTTGCCACTTGGTCACGCAACTACGCGTCTTTGCCTTGAATAAAGCTACCCACGCATCCACCACCATCAATTGACCAAGTTATAATTACCTAATGTACCTATAGTATTACCGATTATTGAACAAACCTTCACGTTTCAGTAATCGAGAACAGGATTTGTTCAAAGTCCGATTACAGAAGACTAGGTAATATTTCTATCTATAACATGTTATCAATCTCCAGAAAGGTCGAGTAGATAGTAAGCAATATCTTGTAATACCTAAGTAGATTTTATTGTGTTATCTATACCTATTACAACATTAATCCTTTTTACAAATACCCATAATTAGGCATACATGTAGGTACTAGTGTGAGGGGCAAAATGTAATCGATTAACGATTAAGATTAACCTATATAACGATTAAAAGTGACGATTGATCAACCTTAGTCGTAAGAGTTTCGACTAATTTAGTCACGATTAAATGAATCGTCGATTAAATACGAGCGACTTAATCTTTAATCGATTGATTAATTAGATCAATTTTCTCTCGATTGATTTCAGGAATGAATAAGCGCTCTCGCTCTTTCATACATCTTTCTCTTTCCAGTTTTCTACCTGGGCTTCATCTAAGCCGTAAACCCTTATCTAGGAGACCCTTAGAGTACTGCACTGTAAAAACCATCTTGTGTTACTGGAAAAAGTTTATATCACGTACAGCATACCTACTGGAATGATTTCCAAGTGTACAATATATGTCAAGACATGTGGAATTTTTGTAACGTGCTGTGTTCCAATTTTTAATCGAGATTTAATCGTGAAATTTAGTCGATTAAAATGACGATTAATCAATCGTCAATCGATTATCGATCTTGATTAAATTAATCGTGATTAATTTTGTGACGATTGATTGTTTAATCGATTAATTAGTTGATTAAAGAATTAATCGATTAATGCCCATCTCTGGGTACTACGAGTAGGCAAACCTACGATCAAAATCTGGTATTATTTTTCTCTAAGCAGGTTGCTAGTAGGTTGCTAGGAGGAGGGTCCCACCGCCAACGCCAACACAGTTAGCTGACCATCCGTGCATTTTGCCTTTACATATATGCATGTAATAAGGTTAGTCATGTTATGTCAAATACAAAACGTTATTTGACATTCGTAGGCTAACGGCGTGATATTTTAAGAAACTTATGTAACTAACTTTCATAAATTGGCTTTCCATTTGCGCGAAGTTCCCCCTTTCCTTGAATAAACCTGTATAAACTAGAAGTCGAATACCGTTTTGTATGGAAATCGAACCACCTTAATATAAAAACAGGATCGTCAGTTAACTGTGTTGGCGTTTGTATCATTTGCCAAATCAATGTGCGCAGATCAGCATCAAGCTGTTGCTAAAAGCTTCAGGAAGTTGGCTTCAGGAAGAGGTGAGCTTTAGTAGGGCATTGAATTAAACCCACATGCAATATGCAAGCGGGGTCCCTATGGCCACAGTAACTCTCAAAGCGCTCTTCGATTCGTCGATATACCTAGTTAAGAGGAACCCCTGTTTTCTCCCTGGAAAATGGCAGTAGAGCAATATTTTTTTTCCATAGATCTATGGCTGCTATTGACATGTTCTTATGTTTTCCTTTTTTTCATTCTTAAAAGAGATATTAACCTTCAAAAACCTAAAAAAAATGCCAGATTTTCCGCTGTGTTAAAACATCCAGAAAACAATTTTGACTAGATTATTAAAAAAAGGAAAACATAGAAACACGGCCAAAGCCTTTCTTTAATTATTAATAAAAAAAAGTAAAGTAGGTCAAGTTTTGGAGAAGAAATCAGGGGACTACGAAACGTTGATTTCATTTACTTTTAATAGGTATTTTCGGTCCAAGCTGCAGTTGTCTATCGCGCTCGCGCTCGTTTGATCAGGCACTGCGCGACAGCAACACATTTTACAAATAAGTACCTATTTCTCAATTATCTCGGCCTTTGTGTTTCCTCTTAACTGAAAAAAATATCTTTTACAGGCGGCTCTTCGAATGGGACAATCAAGAGCTATCACTACTTATGTTAATCGGCTGGTTGCTCTTCTGGTTCTACTTTAAAGCGTGGGCAATCCCCCTGCTACTGTTGGCTCCTTTCGTGTTCCACATAATCATCGGTCGAAGTTTAGGTAATGGTTTATCTGTCTGTCTAAATCGGCTTTAGGTACCTACTTACTCAAAGAGCTTTTTAACAAAAAGTGGGTATTTAAATTGGCAATGCGAAAAAATGGAATATACATAAAGGAGCAAATTCAAAGTTCGGCTCTCGATCGTTTTCTTCAAAATAACATACACAATTATAACGATTTTTTTTACAAGCTATTTTTAACTTGCCCTGTTAGTATGTATGGGACAAATCTTGCGAGTTTAATTTGACCCACTTCCCGGTGACCGATTGAGCTGAAATTTTGGGTTGAGGTATAGTTTGGATGACTATTCAATATTATGGTACCATCGAGCTGATCTGATGATAGAGACAGAAGGTGGCCATGGGAATTCAGTACTTAACCGACGTAATCCCGTTGAGTTTGGGTTCGTTAGAATCGTCTCAATGAGTAGTTGATGGTGGTATACAGAAAAGTAAATTCGGCGATAAAAGCTTGTACCAAAAATGAAATATTTGACAGAAACTTATTTTATTAAGAAAGAGTTAGCCTGTGTGTTTCTGTTTTGCTTTTATTTATGCTTAGTGTTATAAGTTATTAAATTAAGAGTCATTAGTAAAACACACACAAACAACAAATTTTAAATACCGAAGTCCAGAGTACGGAAATAAAAAGAAGCAATATAGACCGACTAAGTACCACCCTACCCATTAATATCGAAAATGATTAACTGTTTTCAGGTGAAAAAGTACTGGAGACCGGTTACAGGATGACTGACGATGACAAATTGCTAAACACAAGTGAACGGGTAACTTGGTTTATTATTATTACGTGCATAATCTTCACCACATTTTTATGGTTCCGTACCAAAAAGGTAAAAAAGGAACCCCTTATGGTGCAACTCTGTCCATCTGTCCGTCTGTCACAACGTTAAATATCTCAGAAGCTACTAATGGTATCAATTTGAAATTTGGACCAGTTGTAGTGAAGGCTTGTATCAACACGTGTATGGAAAATGAATATATTAAATATAGGTAGGAGAGACTGGGGTCAATTGGAACGTTTTTGACATAAAAGGCGTCAATTTTAGGGTTCCGTATACAACAAGGACCATTTTTAAAATCAGTGAATAAATGGCTACTACTAAGGATGTGACAAAAATCGTGGTAGTAGTACATATAATTAATTTAAAAGGAAAACTACCACGGACTAGTAGGCATAAGTAGTTACTGCGTAATAGTCGACCAACTTAATGTGTACTTACAAAGGCCAATTTTCGTACAAATTCGGCCGACGCAACCGCACCGCACGTCGATGTAACTAAGACGAACAGTCAAACATTCTTTGTTTGAGTCAGTATAATTATTTGGTTTGACCGAGACATTACTTCTTGCATCGGAAGACTAAACGTGAAAATTCAACTAAAGCGTACCTACCTAAGTCATGAACAGCAGTGAAATGATTGACCACAACATGAATTATGTGTGCTTGAGATTAATTATGTGGCCGACTTATGTTAAAACTAAAATTGGAATTGGAATCTTCTATCTTGCAAGGTACAGTTGCTTTTTGAATCGAACTTTGATGCATTTCGGCCAACTCAAATAAAACCTAAAACTTAAGACACTTCGTTTAATATTTTCATGCAAGTTTCCGGTCTCATTTTCAGCATGATCAAAATTTAAAAGGGAAAATAAAGACTCTCCCGGATGTTTCGATGAACATCATGGCGAACATAGAACTGGTAGTGTCGTTAGCGGAAAGACTATACAAGTAAGTGGAAATATGCTGTTTATAAGTCACATATGCTACCTACTTAGTTAGTAATAAGGCGCCACGGGGATAGCGCGGAGGTTATGTCGGACTCGCACCGACTAAAAACCCCCCGATTCCTCGTCCACGCATTTGGGACGGCTCTGAGATCTCCTACGGAACTTACCAGCACGTCTATCGTGAGACGGCCGCGACATACTCTCGACGAACGAAAATGATGTATAGGAAGAACGCTTTTAATATGTGCATTGTGGTTAAAAGTTAAAACCTGAAAGTGCTCGAGGGGAACCATCTTAACCCGTCAAGCGTCCTGTAGACTAACGTTAGTCTACAGCAATTTTGTACTTTTGTACCTACTGATTATACTTATAGAGTTAAATTTTGAATGGCATTTTGACCTTTGGCGTGCGTTCGACGGGTTAAACGTAGCCTCACAAGTTGGTTCTTAGACCGTTGTTTTTATAGTGTCAAAGCTTGTACCTCGAACATAATTAAATAAATCCATGTTAATTGTATGAGCCTCCTAATTTAATTAATTATTATTATTGTGACTATATTTAAATTATTAGATTATTTTGATTATTATTGTATTATTCCAAATTATTCATAACATTTGACATTTGATTTTTTATAATTAATGTATGTAGTTGAAAGCGAGAGCGAGTTCGTTCGCCTTAGAACATTTGCCACAAATATGTATATACTGCTCGCAGGCTAGATACACTGTGCGGGGGTGCGCACCATTTTTGTAAGAACCCTCTGACTGTATCTGAAGCAAATAAATTTTCTGATTTCTGATTTTTCTTGCACTATACCTCTTGTTCTAAGTGTTCTAATAAGAGAGAGACGGATAGTGCGAGACAAATCGACAGAGCTCGCGCGCCATCTCGTGATAGCCGTGCAGTGCCGCAACATTTCAACGAATAGTAAAGTAATACTAGATTGTATGACAAGGGCTAAAATAAGCCATATTACCACGAGATGGTTATTTTCCCGAGCGAAGTGAGGGAAAATGGTTCGAGTGGCAATATTGCTTTTAGACCAGAGTTATACACTCTACTTTTCACTTAGACTGCGAGAAAATAGTGAAAACAAAGATTATCCATCCACAATCAATAATAATTTCCACGCGAAAAGGTTGTTCAATTTGGCGGCTGATTTTTTTAATACTGTTTCACACCGATACTAAATAATGACTCCACGAATAAACGCTACTTACCGTATATAGCCGGGTCCAAACGGCCGAGCACGGCGGACAGCATACGCTGAATAAGATAAAACGAGATAGACAGCAGTCTATTCCGCTCAATCTCATAGCTTATGCCATGTATGCAGCCACGCTTGAACGTTTGGACGCGGCTATAGACAGTCAGTCGTAAATTTTTTTTAATGATTGTGAATTCGGGAATAAAAGACGCCTAATATTTAAAATTAGTTCTGACTTAATCTAAAATCATAACCTAATAATTAAAAAAATTAGACTCGCCTGTTCTACGGCTCACAGGGGCACTAGTAAATATGCTAACATTATAGAGGTATATTTTGCGAGTGTGTAGCGTTGTGGGGGTGTTTGTCATACCTAAGGGGTATTAATCTCCGGAACTACTCATCCGGTTACATGAATACATCTTTCACCAGTAGATATATAGAACAGAACAGATATACGATATTTGTTTACCGCGGTTCCGCCTGCGATTTTGGGGTTCCTCAACTTCCGGACCAAAAAGATAAAAACGGAACCCTTCTGGTGCGAGTCCGTCCGTCCGTCTGTCTGTCTGTCTATCTGTCACAAAGATAAATATTTCAGGGACTACTAATGATATCAATTTGAAACGTAGAATATGGTTAGGTTAGAAGAACTCCCGAAGAGTTCGAAACATGTCGCCCGTAGTGAGTTGAACCGTGTAATATTTTTATTTCGACGATCATTACGAGATGTCAAAATCAATAAAGATCGGGAATTCATCATCATACGATCTAAATAATTAAAACAAATAAAAAAAAAAGAAATACATAAGATACATTAAAACTAGATGTAAAATAAAAACTAAAACTAACTTAAAAATAACCTACCAAAAACTAAAAAAATATTTCTAAATTTGGACCCTTTGGCAGGGTTACCCATCACGCAGGCAGCGTTCCCGCGTTGAATTGTGTAATTATTAATGAGCATTATTAGGTTAGGTTAGGTTAGGTTAGCAAATGACAACAAATTAATTAAGGACAGGTCATGACTGATGCAAGAAACTTTGTTTTTATACTCGTCGACCTTAATGTTTGAATTAAGACTTCGTACACCAAACTAAAATCACATACTTTTTACTATGGAGCTCCCAACTCAACATTTCATAACTGTTGAGACAACTAAAATGATGAAATTGACGTGGCGCCGTTACTGCACTATAATGTATTTGACCAATAGGGCGCCGTCATGAGAAAGTCAAAAGGTATTAGACATCAACGCACAAAAAATAAAAAGCCGTTGGTTGCACTTCGTTTTCAATAGATATCAGGTTTGTTTAATTAGTTCAGTTGACTCGTAGAAAAAGTATTGTATACAATAAGTATATAATTAGCTTTTTAAGTCTCGTACCTTAATTAGGCCACTCAGCAAGCTTCGTGGCCTAAACCTGGTACTCGACCGATAAAGCATACGTTATATAACGTTTGCATAAAATACTATTTTGTAAGTCAGTAATATTGAGTGATGGCAAGGAACTCACATCCGTCCGAAATGGGTGTTTCTTATGAGATCCATATCCATATTATTTATTTATGTGACATGGAAAAGATGACATTTCTTTTACATATTTTGCAGCCTAGCTACGTTCAAAGTGCCGTTTCTGAGTTACGTCACCATGGTTCTTCTTCTCGGGGCGTCGTTTGTGATATATTTTATTCCATTTAATTACATGATGATGGGATTGGGTACGTACCTATACCTAATAAACTATTCAATATAATTTACCACTCAAAATAAACATTCACTGAACACTATTTTAATGTTCTTCTGCCTTTTGCGTCTAAATATTTTGTAAAAGGCATAGTAAATACGGTTCACTTAACTTATTTCATAAGAGCATTCTAAACTTGGATACCCTATGTATATTATATGGATAGAGAGCCTTTTGAACCTTAAAGTGGATTTGAAAAGTGGTTACACTACTTTCTTTACTGACTAGGTACAGTCGCCATCAGATATATCGGAGCAGCCAAGGTGCTCACAAATATCTGAACACGTCTCTAATGCCTCGACAATAGAGACGTGTTCAAATATTTGTGAGCACTTTGGCCACTCCAATATATTTGATGGCGACTGTAGCAGTGGCGGAGCGCCCATATAAGCCGATTCCCAGCGGCTTGCCTATAATTTATTTTTAGGTAAGCCTAATATAATTATACATAACTATTAAACTACTTATTCTATGCAAATACAATCTTATCTTATCTTATCTTATAACTTTCTTTGTTCCGGGTTGCCCATCGACCATTTTCATGCGCCGCCACTGCTAGGTACCTACCTAAACTCTAGTGACTTATACCAATTGCTAAATATTTATAAATATTCTATAACATTAGTTATTATCTAGGTTTTGTATTTTTCAGGCCTTTACAAATTCAGCAGAAAACATTTGAATCCTAATAGGACGCTAAATAACGATTTGGTAGACTTTTTCTCACGGATACCGGATAATGAAATATGGGTAAATATATATGAATTTTGAATATTGGAATGTGTACATAATATTTAAAGGAACACATTAGAGAGATAATCAAATCAGTCGTATTGCCTCGATGTCTTACTTTTGTCTTCGTTTCGAGATCCAGAGGCATTGCGCCATTCGCGCCGCGTCCGAAATGTTGTGTATAGTGGTATAATCACTTGTTCTACGTCATACCTTGCCATAAGGTGGAAATTGGCCTATGGTAGGATATCTATTGCCCTTGGGCTCAGGCGTCAAATACCTGCGAACTGAGACATTCTTTCTTTTACCACTCTTGGTGTATAATATAGTATGTATTATCTTTTATTGTGCGCAGAAAGACTGGAAAGAGTTAAGCGTCCCGGAGCCCGCACAGCGGAGCGGCGAGCGAGACAAGCTCGCGAGAACCACCAGCGCTCAACTACCCGACCCCCGGCAACACGACGTCAATACTAACGTTACATGATAAAGATTTAGGGAATGTAATTTATTGTGATATAGGGAACAAAGACAATTAGATATATTAAATTGTGTCATAATAAAATTTAATTAAAAGTAATCCATTAAGCTAAAATCACATTTTTCCTTACACCTAAATTCGGCTAAAGTCAAATAAGACGATCCATAATGTAGCTGCCCAGAACACCGTATCCTTTAGCCTTACAGATCTTGCACCTCTCCCAAGTCTATGGCACCATGTATGCGGTGTAGAACCGCGCCTCAGGCCATCACCGTCTCTTCATGGAGCCTTGCCTGTTCAAATTAGGCTCAGGAACTTTCAGCTCCCGCCACTCCTTCTGTAAGATATACGTTTACAATTATACATCAAATCTTACCAATATCTCATTGTTACCAGCTCGAGTCACGTTATCATCTTATTACCAGTTCTTTGTCGTCCGGCACCCGAGACAGAAAGTCGAGTAGATCGTTGTTAGGAACTCTCTCTGGATTCAGGAGCTTCCGGGTAAACTTATACACACCTGAAACATAAGAGGCAGATGAAAACCTCAATATTTGAATTATAATTTCGCGTTTCTACGGCATCGATGTAAAGTAACTGGTTGTTTTGTTTCTCACCTAAGGCCATGAACAAGTAATTGGCTGGAATGAGGTAGAGAGCCAGTGACGTCGTCATCAACAGTATCATCGCCAGGTAGCTCAAATACGGGACGCTAAAAAATATCAAGCTGCGGAACAAAATATCGATTAGCTAAGATAGTTTGGCAATTAATTCATAATGAAATTGATAAGGACAACCGGTTGATAAGTTGATAACGTCATTGATACGGGGTATCGTACTTTTTCATTCTCTCGATAAGCGACACGATGTAGTCGATACTGTTCTTGGTAGTGAACGTGAGATCTTGTAGCTCGAACAATCGCGCCTTTATAGTCATCTCGTCCTGGAACAACGCAATCATTATTACCTAAATCTCTAGACATTACACAATTTAATAAAATGCTTGTTTACCTACTTCGTTTGCGTTAAATTATACGTTAATTAAAGGTACCTATCTAACAAGAGAAAAGATACTTAAATGAAGTTCAGCAAATATTTCAAACCATGCACACAAATACTTACTTTTTGTGATTCCAGTTCATCATCCGATACGTCGTCGTCGGACGTGTAAAGCGGAACTAGGGCATTGTTATCTGTAACAAACGTAGGTACATCTATGATTAAAGAAACTTGCATCTGGATTAGGATAGACTAGAAAGCATGCGTCCGGTTTTTGGATTTCTGACACTGTTTTGTGATCACTGCGCCCCAAAAGCAGCATCAATCAATGTGCGTTTGAGCTTTAGGTAAACAGAAAAGCAATCGAGCGCAACTTTTTTTATTAGCAGTAGTTTACGGGTAGGTGTTGTAGGAGCACACACACAGCTATCTCTTCTCTATCTCAGTCCTCTATTCAGACTAGATAGGTACTCGCAGTAGTATCGCTTATAGTACAAAATTGTTTCTAGAGATTCTCAAGTATCAACGTTTTTCGGCACGTCTGAGAAATGCTCATACTGCATTCCTATTTACTTATCGGTAAAAATAGTGTAACGGTCTAATAGCGAAGAGTCTCGACAAATAGGGGAGAGTGGGGCAAGGCGGGGTGACGGGTAAGACGGGATAGTGGCCTTATATGGCGACACAACTAAGTAATCAGAATCCCGCTAGTGCCTGATGATGCGCCGCCATGATGTTAATCAGTTCGCACAGTGACCGGCTGGACAAACGCTGTCATTATTTTTTTAATTGCATCAAACATGTTTTTGCCACATTCCTAAATATTTTCGCGTTGGTTCGCGTTTGTCGCCTTAAGACGCCGTAGGTTCATGGTCTTCTCTCCCTCTCACTGAGCATAAGCATAAGCGAGATGGAAGTGCGTGCTCGGAAGCGGGGATATCATGTTTTTTAATTTTAATTTTTTTGCCCTTTGAATAAATAAAAATGTAAATACTGATTTCCCTCAAACATGAACATGATATTGCCGCTTTTTAGAAGCAATTGTAATATTTATAGCTTTTGTGCATAATATGTTACGAATATTTTAAGTGTATTTTTGTGTGTATTAGACCTATGTTGGTGATTTTTTTCTATCGAGCGAAATTTGCTTAATCATGTTTCGAAGCACTGATTTCCCTGTAGAAAAGCCTCAAGATTACTATTCTTATTATTTTGAAAACATATTATTATAAACAGACGCATTATATTGTTTCAAAAACTCTGTTCGCTTAACTTCGCTGAACCTACGGCGCCTTAATATAACCAGCACAGTTTTGGTGTTAATTTATTCCTATGGATCAACTATCACGCCAACAGATAAGGACGTGTCTGGTTTCAAATACGGCATTGGCATTTTTTAATAATCGGCGGAATTTCTTTAGGCACGCGGGGGTAAGATGGGGTCTTAGGTAAAACAATATAAAAAGAAAAGGGTTACCAAAGCTAATGCTCGTTAATCGACACTAAGTAGCAATAAATTGACAGGTAGCTATGTACAGGTAGCCTATAGCTTTTTGTAAAATATGCACCATATCTCAGTACTCCGTATTACCATCCCAAAGCCAAAGGGATACCCCATCTTGTACTATATGGGTACCCCATCTTAGCCCACCTACGGGGCAAGATAGGGAGATGGCACCTTTTTGGGATTTTGGTCTGGCCCAACTCTCCCCTACTCTCGCTAGATGGCTGGGTTAAGGGTCACACGTAGAAGGAGGTACTCATGGACTCTGCGCGGATTGTCAAGTTCTCTCTGTCGCCCGCGCCACCGGTAGCTCAGAGCTTGCGGCATCCTAATATAAAAAAACTCACTGCAACTCCGGTAGCCAGTCCACTGGTAGACGAAGGCCGCGAGCAGCAGCAGCGGCAGCATCCACGCCTGGAAGCAGTACCAGAACCCGAGCCACGCCCCCAGTGCCACTACTGATCGCTCGCGGTTCTCCCATTCGAACAGAACTCTGCAATGATAAAGCTTAGCTGCATAAAGACGATTCATCGTCATCAGCATGTTTATATCAGCCAAAATATCTTGGTTCTGCTGCGTATAGCCCCATTTCTGATGCGATCACGCAGACGCGATACCCGAAAGTAAACGATTACGAGATAATATTATATTTTATTATGACATTACGTCGTCTACGTTTCTTCGTTTATCTAGGGTATCAAAGGGAAATATTGTACTAGTTTTACTGATCGAAATCATTGCCTTCCAAACATAACAATGCATTTTCCATTACGTTTCCAATTCGTTTTCATAAAAATCAAATTTACAAAAGAAAAGCATCACGATTAACGCACAATTTTTCTAATCTTATGTATGGAATACAGTAGTCAGTGGCATGGCGTCCATAGAACTTTGCAGACGAGTTGTCTATTGCGCACCTTATTCTATGTAGATATTACACCTTCACATACAATACCTAAGCTAAATTATTAACTGCCATGTCTACGAGCAAGAGATCGCGTTACGAGTAGGTACACTAATTAAATTATATAAATCATTAACCACATCAAAGCTAAAATGCAGTGACGCCGCGTCCATGTAGCCAAAGTGTGTGACAATAGGGTCAAGCTCCGGGGTGCTAAGTTCTTCACCGTCGATACAGCAGTGGCGAGGTGCCCAAACAACTCGATATTTCCTACTCGTATGCACATGTACTAAAATCGACAATAATACACAAATATGTAGGAATGTCATCATTATATTTATCTATCAGTCAGTATATTCAAAAAAATCGGCCCTCGGAAATCGATACGATCGGAGATGTTACATGCTGTATGATTAGTTCCATTTCATAACTTTGACGATAAACATGAAATCTCACTTCACCCCGTAGTCCCTCGTAATTGGGGTGAGATGGGATTTCGTACAAAGGTTATTTTGGAATATTGATGGATCGTTTTTTTATTATTATGAGTATTAGGTACTATAGCACCATTTTAAATTGGAATACATTATTTTTGTAGCAGTAGCCTTAAGATTCCATCTCACCCCCCTTTCACCCCTTCTCTCCCCATTCATAACCCAACTCGCCCCGCGAACCCTACTCACCCCATTTTACGGTACTCATATTATAATTGTATAACGACGTTTAAAATACAGACGGCTCAGCGGTCATTCCGGTGACGAGTGAAGCGCAGATCCAACGCCTGACTAATGAAAGTCGTCCGGCAAGAGACACGAGCTCCAACACCCCTGCTGGCTCAAATCCCCCCAATGCCCCCAGCTGGTCCCGGCCAGCGCGCCCGGCGAACAAGTGACTAGCGATTATTACTATTATGGTATGTGGTCCCGGTATCTTTGAGTGCACCAAACCTCAGGGGGAAATGTGTAGCAACTACAAAATTCCTCATCAGAAACAACAAATGTATAACTCAATACCTGCTTCAATATCATGTTACCCTAGTACCTGTGAAGGCACCCTTGCCCCTGACGGATTGGATAACCTCAGAAATACCGATAATGTCTATCTAGGTAATACTTTGTACTTAAGCGAAACTCACCTTGAACTATGTGTCCCTAGTAGGTCGTTACCTGCTATTAAAACTTATAGTTACTTTACAAATAAGCTTACAACTACAATTACATCCACACTCCACACGCACACACACAACTATCACTCTTACCTTTACACGAACTTAAGATTAATACATACCCTTGTCTCATACTTCCCTGGTAACCGAAAACTTCACCCCATAAAGGGGATACTCCTTACACTTAGCCGTACTCAGCTACTATCCAACTTCAACAATCCATGCTCTCCTGGCCTTACACCTCCAACGCTTGAACAAACTAAAACATTCATACACTCATTTAAGTTCCACATCCATTTGCTGCCACACTTTCTCACTCCTACCTTTCATAAAAATAATGGATAGTCAGTTAGAAACTATAAATGACATGGACCAAACTGAGGTTATTGGCTCTTTTAAATGTGATATCCAGGATCTCTCTAAACACATCCCCCTAGCTAAAAATGATCAAACCCTTCGAATAATATCTCAAAACATACGTAGCATATATAGCAATCTTGACAGCCTTCAAATTACTTTGTCTCAACAACAAGATTTTTGCGCTGATATTATGATCCTAACTGAGTGTCGACTAAAGAAATCTAGACCTGTACCTGACATACCTAACTACACCTCCTTTGTCTCAACTAACTACTATAACCAGAATGACGGTGTGGTTAGCTATACTAGCTGTAGATTTGGTTCCCTCTCGTGTGAAATCAAACTTGATCAGGCCTCTTGTATACAAATAAAATTAGATAACGCAATAATAATAGGTATATATCGTTCCCCATCCAATACTAATGCTACTAACTTTATAGATTCTCTATGTGCACACCTAGAAACCATAAAAACTTTTAAAACCATAGTAATTACAGGAGACATAAATATAAATCTTATCGCACGCACACAAGAATCGCCGCAAGAACGAGCAAACAGAAATAATTACCTAAATATGCTGTCCACCCATGGCTTTCTCCCAGGTCACACTTTTCCTACGAGAGAAAACAGCTGTTTAGACCATTTTATGGTAAAAATTAATTTAAATCAAATTACAGCTTGTTCTGCAGTAATAAACACGACCATCAGTGACCATTTAACCATCTTCTTGGCCCTCTATAAAACTGTGAAACAAAGAATCCCGATTCCAACTCAAACTTTTGACTACTCTCAGGCCCTCCGAAACCTACTTGAGTTTAACTTAAATCCACTCTTTTTTAGTGACGACCCCCACTTTATTATACAAAAACTCATAGAATGCCTTGTAAAATCACTGGATGAGAGCAAAACTGTTAAGAATTCACCTAATAACAAAAAGATTATTAAGCCTTGGATTACCCCAGGAATTCTTAAATGTATCAGGAATAGAAATCAAATGGGACTCAAAACTCGCTCCGACCCTGAAAATGAGATCCTCAAAGTCACCTACAAGAGGTACCGTAACTTCTGTAACAATCTCATCAGGAAACTGAAAAGAAAATATGAGAGAGATCTACTTGCTAAATCAACTAAAAATTCTAAAGTTTTGTGGAAGACAATCAAAAAAATCACTAATTATAAACCAAAAGAAAAACAAGGCACAGAATTACTAAACACTAAGTCAAATCCCATAAATGCCATAAACTATGTAAACACTTATTTTGCAACTGTGGGCAAGAATCTTGCTGAAGCTATTTCCCCTGACCCCCTCTGTTACACAGGCCCCAACATGTTCAACCAATTACCAAGTGTCCCCTCCTCTTTTGTACTCCTGGACACATACCCTGAAGAAGTGGACTGCCTTCTGATGAGTCTCAAAAGTGACAGCGCACCCGGCTGGGATAACATTCCTACAACTTTTTTGAAGCTTGCTAGAAATATTGTTGTCCCTATCATAACCAGACTGGCTAATCTATGCTTTGCTAAGGGAGTTTTCCCGTCCGAACTTAAGCAAGCAATTGTTACCCCGGTGTACAAGGGTGGGGAGAGAGATGATGTCAATAACTACCGTCCCATATCAGTACTACCTGCAATCTCAAAAATAATAGAAAAACTTATTAATCAACGGCTACTACACTTCCTTAACAAACACAACATCCTTTCAAACACGCAATATGGGTTCAGGCAGGGCAGATCCACAGAGGATGCTGTTCTCGCTCTCACCACCGAAATTACACAGAAAGTAGATGGAGGGCAGAAATGCCTAGCAATTTTCTTGGACCTGCGGAAAGCCTTCGACACCGTCTCTCTTCCCATACTTGTGGGCAAGCTTGAGCACTTGGGAATAAGAGGGAATCCACTTAAACTTTTTGCCGATTACCTACGTGACCGTACTCAAAAAGTAAAAATTGGCAATTTTATTAGTCATGAGCGGCAGGTGGAGTTTGGTGTTCCTCAGGGGAGCGTCCTAGGACCTACCCTCTTCTTAGTCTACATAAACGACCTGGCTAACCTTACTGGACTCGACGGCCGTGTATTTTCCTATGCTGACGACACTGCAATAGTCTTTAATGACAGTACTTGGGAGAGAACCTACGCTAAGGCAGAAATAGGACTTAATTTAATCTCCGGCTGGCTCAATCGCAACCTGCTCACATTGAATGCCACAAAAACCAACTACATGTGCTTCTCAAAGTATGAAAATACACAGCCCTCGCAAAATCTTAAGTTGCAATTGCATACCTATAACCAAGCTCACCCTGCAAATTGTGATAGCATAGCTATCAACAAAGTACCTGCAACTAAATACCTAGGGGTCATTTTGGACCAGAGACTCTCGTGGTATGATCATGTCGAACATCTAAATGGGCGCATTAGAAAGCTAACTTGGGTATTCAGAATGCTAAGGCAGGTGGCCTCCATTAAACTACTAAAGCAACTGTACACTGCTCTAGCACAATCGATCATGTCCTACTGCATATCCGGATGGGGTGGCGCCAGCAAAACAAAGTTCCTGGAAGTAGAGAGAGCCCAAAGATGCTTACTTAAAGTTACATTCTATAAACCATTCTTGTATCCCACCACTGAGCTTTATAAGGATTGTGATCTATTGTCTATGCGGAAACTATATATTGTAATTTCTATTGTAAGACTGCATAAAAATCTTAAATATGACCCAAGCACGCAAACTCGTAGAAGAAAGCACAATGTCGCTCCTGTCCCTGTTTGTAAGTCTACCTATGCTAGTAAACAATTTGCAATTCAATCAGCTCGACTGTATAACCGTATAAACAAGGCGATCAGTATCTACCCGCTTCAAAATTACCGTTTTAAACTTACCTTAGTTGAGTGGATAAAAAATCTAACGTATGAAGAAACAGAAGCACTCTTATCTTATAAGTCATAAGTTTAGTTACCTACCTTTGTAAAGAAATCACCTACATAGGCACAAAAATACAAACTCACACACAACCATACACACTCCTACACACATACCCACATACTCGCACTCACACACAAACACACATATGCTCACACACACACACACACAAATACACACACACACACACACACACACACACACACATAATAATACTACACGTTCTAATAATACACGTTCAACACACTCAAATAAGCACCTACATTATTACTAATTCCAAAACTGTTATACTAAATAAAATTATTTTAATTTTAAGTTTAAGTTTTAAGTTAAATCTGTACTTACTTTTCTAATGTAACTACTAAATTCGTCAAAATTAGTTTGTTATGGTTTATTTACCACTTGTTACTGTTGGAAGAGCGGTGTCTCCTGACACAAGCAAAATTACTTGCTTAATAGGAGGCTCCAACCTTGGCTATTGTTAAGATGTATAATAATAACCTAAATAAACTTTTTTCATTTTCATTTTTTCATTTTTCATAATAATGGGTTAAGTAACTTGTACTTACTTGTATTGTTCGTTTCCGAGGTAAATAATGTGGAAAATATTTTTAATAAACATTAAATTATTGTATATCAATGGAATGTCAAATTTTGCCGGCTTCTGTATATATTTGGTTTTCTTTGGACTCAATACTCGTAAAGATGCTTTAATCTGGAATAAAAAAAGAGAACGATGTTACAAAAAAACTGCATGTAGGTACAGGCGTAAGTAGCGAATACCTTGATACCTTATCGCTTTCACTCTTTTGATAACTTCGTATGCAGTTTCAGCATGACGTTAAAGCGATACGGCACAAAATATTCAGCCTCTTATGAGTTCGAACGAATGCAAAGTACCTATGTTACTACTTAAATAAAATAAGAATAATTGATGATAATTGAATAAACGACGTGACAATTAGAACGCCTTATCGTCTCATTTGGTAGGTATTATTAAAAAGCCATTACGTATTTAGTGGTAGGTACTCTAAATAGCTAGATTTCGGTTATCCACGGATCACACAAATACTCTAGCCATTTCGATAAATACCTATGGTAGGTAATATATTTATTACTACTAAATCCCGTGTCGCGATGAAACTAATTCACGAGTATACCTAACTGATGACCTTTTGAAATGCATGCAGTTAATAAATAATTTTACCGGATTCCACGCGATGGACATTTCTAGAAGGATCCTGGGACAGTTCCCCTTGGCGCCGGCCATCTTGGAGCGGTTCTTCAGGGCGTACCATCTTTTCTCGTCGTTGTTGATACGCAGTAGGGGGATGGAAATCTTCCCCAGGGTTTCACCCTTCATGGTATTTATGAAAGACTCGTCGTATACCGTGATGTCCAGAGTAGATGTTATGTCATTTATGCCACTGAAAATATCGTAAGTTGATCATTAGCTCTATCTAATGTGTGCGGTGTGGTGTAACTGCGTAATGCTCTCGATTAGGCAGGTACGGTCATCAGTAGAAGAACTACGCGCACGGGAAGGTCAAAATTATTTACACGGATTTAGGACGGCATTATTTATAAGGAAATAAATAAATGTTTCGATTATTTAGACTATTTAGAGCACCTCGCCTGCGTAGGTTTTTCTGCTGCTGACTGTGAGTGTGCACAATCACGGATGAAAAAACGACGTCACTGCTAAATAACCTTGCCCCAAAATTTTTGATAGAAACTTGAGTTTAATTGGTCCAATCCATAACAAATGATATGTGTTTTTTTGAGGTTTTTTGGAACTTGAGTCAGACCTCGTATACACCGACTGAGAAACAAAGAATGTCGCACCGGGTACTGAAAGTTAAGGGCTGTGGACCCTTGGCTATTAGTAGCTGCTGCGACGTAGTTATGGCTTTAATAAACTATCTTACTCAAAAATACAAACTATAGTGAAGAGCAAAAGTTTCGGGTACAGTTTGTGCACCCAAAACTTTTGCTCTTGAATGTAGATTTGTAGAACCTAATGTGTAAGACCCTAATATTCGCAAGGCCACTCACAATGTATAACTTTTGTTCCAAATCGGTTCCGAGGTGCCGGCGACAGTGTGGGTCTGCACCCGGGCGTTGTCCAGCTCCAACACACAGTAGGCGTCCGCCTTGCCGCTGATGCCGAGCGCGCTGAGCCCCCGCGCCCCGTACACTGTCACCGAAGCCTGGCCCACCTCGTTCCAGTCGTTATCCAGGCGGTACCATGTCTGCAAACATATATTTATTGGCCTATGTAGCGCAGATGTGACGGTAGTCTCCGTATAACTACTTATTAATTCTATTAAATGTTCCGCTCACGGTTTTGGTAGCGAACAGCGATAAGTTGAATAGAAATGTATTACCTATACAATAGCATTATTCATAACTTATCCATGAGAGGAGGCCTGTACTCGGTAGTAGGGCTGGGACGTATATAGACTGATGATATTAATGATAGCATTCTTGGCTTTGCCGCCTAGCACCTATGTTTAATTCTAAATTAGCCATATATATATCCACACGTGGAGCGTTGATACGGACATAATAACAGGTTACCGTACCCCAAGGAGGCGTTAACTATTAACTTTATCATTGCTCCTATGTATGGTAAGAATCGTTTTACATTAACGAACCAGTCTCTCTCAAGGCTTGAGTTATCGAAGCCATCCTCGCAGTAACAATACCACATGGTTCGATTATAACGAAAAGGTACCTAGGTAAAAACGTATTGGCCAGACGATAATGCTGAAGAGTCAACGTACCATGGTACCTAATGTTATTTAAATTGACCGTAATGCGAGCTATCATAAACTCGTTGTCATAGGCAATACGAGCAAAGCAAAGTGTCAAGTCATAAGAATGGGTTTGCAAAAAATATCTATTCCAAAGTAAATAAAATACGGAATTTCCTTTTTCACGATTACATTTTGTAAAAGTCGAAAGTACGAAGCCTGTAAAATATAACGAATATATTTATTAAACTGATAAGTGGATATTACTAGTTTCAACGTAGGGTACCAGTTTATGCCTGCCAACCCATGAGTCGGGCCAGGAAAAAATAGACAACCCAGCCTTAGTATATTCTATGGATTTCATACTTTTGATTAGTATACAATTAGTTCGTTGAACAATTGAGTGCCATGTTTAAGACAAAAAGTCTTTTTTAATTCTTTTTTATAGGTACTTATTCATAGCCTGGCCACAGAATAGATAACAGTACGCCTGACCAGGATTTTTTTTGCAAACCCATTCGGTATAAACTACTTTTCATCCATTAAACTAGACGGGTTCAGTCGTGCCGCTATTCGCATCTCAGGCTAGAAGGTATACATATACACAAGTATATATAAGTCATTATGACAAAGTGCATTTGCGTCACAACTCTGTGGAATACTACTACACTCGTACTTCTCGATGACATCAGATACTCATTTCCACAGATTAATTTAAAACTTATAATGGAAACAAGTACCTACTTTTTTATGCTAAATACAAGGTTAGTAATCGGAGCTATAAATAGGAAGTCGTGTTCGTCAATTTGTCTGCCTTTGCGTCACAACACAAAAACCGCGAGGGAAACCTGATTGGTTGGTGCAAAATACAGAATAACAATTTTATCCTAAGTGATGCAAGGTATAATACCTCTTAACAGTGATCACCTAGTGATTTTATGGTACGCGACGATACGAAGGGCGAAGGTAGGTAAATAGGAAGTTACCTTTAGGTACCTAAGATGGTGGTCGTGTATCGAGAATGATTTCCTTTCCGTTTTTTTCCTGTATAGAGCTCATGGTTCAGTCACGGTTGAATATCACAGAGACGTCAAGTTATTTGTGTTCGAGCATCGGTAGAACCTAAAACGACGTACAGTCGGCAGGAAAAGTAGCTACGCGGGCGAGCTCAAAATGATCTAAACAAACTCTTATTGAATTGTAATACTCGTGTCGACTGTGTAGAGCGTTTTGACCTCCTCGTATGCGTAGCTGCTGCTGACTGTACCGAGTGCTCTCCGTCTCCGCTCGTCGGGCGCGGCCGGGTCCCGTTATTGGAATTGCCGTTAAGTACTCGAATGTTTGACCGCCAGAATAATAACGTAGGTACATATTGACGACCGCTTTAGCCTAGTTGGTAGTGACTCTGCCTACGAAGCAAGAAGTCCTGGGTTCGAATCCCGGTAAGGGCATTTATTTGTGTGATGAGCACGAATATTTGTTCCTGGGTCATGGATGTTTTCTATATATATAAGTATTTATTTATCTATATAAGTATGTTTATCGCCGTCTATTACATTCGTTTGGAGTAGTTTGGACTAGGTCGATTTGTGTTTTATCCACTAATACTTATTTATAAAAATACAGATATTGGGCCTGACGTGATTGGACTAAAGCGCCGTCTTAATTTTTTTGTCTATTCGAGGGTGGGAAATCGAAATAACTTACCTAACTTATTTGCTCAATATATACCTATGAAACGATTTATCTGGTTACAGCCTAGTACAACATAGTATATGCTCATTCAAGAGCCTTGGCCTTTAATACATATTAGGCACGCATGCGCATGTAGTAATTTGGGATTTTCTATTATAAATCGTGTATCTATCCCCGGAAATCACAAATGTGATGAAGTGGAACTTGATGATGATTTCACACAGATGTCTCCTGGAACTCCGCAATGATTTACTTAAATCTATAAAAGTACGTCACAGATTCTGATATGATTCCGTTGAAATAGCAACTAATGAAGTGTCAAAGATCTCAGAATCACCTCTCTTGATGAATCGGCGGAACTCCTCAAATATTATGGGCCCACATACAGCGATTTGGATTTTTTCTGTAATAATCAATGTTCATGTAGTAAAGTGGAAAGGAAATGTTCATGTGGCTTGGCAGAGTACTGAATTGAAGTCGGTTAAAACTTTGTTTTTAATTAAAGTATTTTTCTTATCACAATTACATCTATAGTTGATAGGTAAGTAAGTACCTATATTATTTTCCCCTAACTGCCTCGGAAAGCCGTCTTTTATCCTTTAAAACTAGTGGGCAAAAACGCATTTTATCCACTAGTGGGGAAAGTAATTTGACCTTGGAGCGTCTTTAAGTAGCTTTTGACAGATAACAAAATGTAAAACGCTCATAATACAAACATTTCACAGATGATGTATCTCTGTTGCCGCTATAACAACAAATACTAAAAAACAGAATAAAAAATATTATAATTACTGTAAAAAAAATAAAAAAAATATTATTTAAATTAAGTAAATAAAGTTGTTTTGCATGTTGCACTTTCCTCGCTACAGTGAGGTGAAAAGTTTCGTGTTACACACGGGTGCAAATGTATTTTACTTCTCGTGTGTTGAAACACTCGCAGGTAAAATACAACTTTGCACCCTTGTATAACAAATAACTATTATCCTGTGGTATTGGTCGGGCATTGCTACCTATTAAGGCGCCGTAGGTTCATGGTCTTCTCTCCCTCTCACTGAGCATAAGCGTAAGCGAGATGGAAGTGCGTGCTCGGAAGCGCGGATATCATGTTTTTTAATTTTAATTTTTTGGCCGTTTAAATAAATAAAAATGTAAACACTGATTTCCCTCAAATATGATATTGCCGATTTTTAGAAGCAATTGTAATATTTATAGCTTTTGTGCATAATTTGTTACGAATATTTTAAGTGTATTTTTGTGTGTATTAGACCTATGTTCGTGATTTTTTTCTATCGAGCGAAATTTGCTTAATCATGTTTCGAAGCACTGATTTCCCTGCAATAAAGCCTCAAGATTACTATTCGTATTTTTTTGAAACCATATTATTATTTATAAACAGACGCATTATATTGTTTCAAAAACTCTCTTCGCTTAACTTCGCTGAACGTACGGCGCCTTAACATTTCAGATTAGCGTTCACATTAGTAATTAGAATAAATTTACATAGATTACTTAAGACTTTGTAATTGTACTCTTAGCTAATTAAGTTTTAGTGCTAATTACCCTAGTTAGTTAGTTAGTTATCAGTGTGCCTATTTTGCGTGAATTTGTGGGGTAGCGCTACTCTAACCACCCCAGCTCCTCCAGAAAGTTGGTGAGTGCCTTTGTGTTTATGCTAATTACCCTAATTGATAGGGTTTATTTCATCGCACAATGTAAATTTTCTACGACAGCAACAAATTACATCAATTATATATTATATATTGAATAACACGACTAAAAAAATTGTTATAATCTTCGAGGAATCCACCTTAGTAAACAACACGATTACATATCTAATCTATCTGAATTAATTACCTTAGGGTGAATAAATATACCGTGTTTTTATAAAATATGTAAAAAAACATAAACCCATTGCATCGGAGTAATGGGTCCGCTTCCCTGCATTGTTTTCACTTTATACGATCATCAGCATCCTAGTCATCGGCGCATCCTTACTGCCCTATGCCCGCACTTATTTCAGTAGCATTGACAGTCTATTATTTTTTCATACCAGTTCGCTTAATCCAGCGCCACTGGAATAGTGAGACAGCCAATCCAGTGCTGGACTGGATTGCTCAATGGAATATTCCAGTTGCATTCCAGTGGTCATTCACAGAACTGGTATACTACTGGAATAATGTGAACGATATGATCCAGTCCAGCACTAGATTGGTTTGGCCTGCTGGATTACTGGACTGGAATAATGTGAACCGGGCATAGTAGAGTAAAATGAGAAGTGCTCACGTATTTTTCTTCTGGCGGTGTGACGTGGTGCACGCAACGCGTGGTGGGCACGTTGTCTAGCGGGACGCCCCTGGCCGGCCCGCTCAGCGTCACCAGCAGGTGCAGGGTGCCGTAGCCGCATTCCAGCTCCTGCCACAGCTCGTGCGTGCGCTCGCGCTCTAGCCGCGACAGCTCGATGGTGCACCTGTACACCAAAAAGTTGCATTTGCGAAAAAGAGCGTACCTGACAACAAAAATTGTTACGCACTGACTGGGTAACCATGTACCGGACATATTATGTTATTAAGTAACACCTTGTGAACCATGCGATTGCATTAAATGAAGAAGTTATTTTTCTCGCTCGTCGCTCGGAGTCAGTACCGATAGCGTATCACATCACCGATATACGCCAGCAAGCGATAAAAGGCATCAAAAGTAAGGACATTTTATTTTAACACGCATGTACTTTTTTCGCTCTTGTCGTGGGATAAAGGTACGGGTTTCAGTCTCATAGTTGTTCTCACATCGCCTGGTATTGCTGGAAACTATTTAGTTATAAATTAAGATAGGTGTTTCTCACGAGGACGGGTTAGACAGATACTTATGTGGGAAGATGCACATGATGATGTCCGTGTGTCGTTGTCAGTTACTAAGCGCTACTGAGCGTACCTACGCATACACTGTGCAGTGTGCACGTTAAGACTCACAGAAGTATAGAGTAGACAGCCCACCTTCATGTGATAAAACATGACCGAGCAGCAATTTAGTAAAGGGCAAACTATTTATGATAGGTTAGCATGTAAGATGTTTACCTAGCTGCGTATGCGGTGCTCTATAAATACAAGGAGGAATTTTAACAATTTAATTAGACAAATTCGGCTGAAAGAAAGCGAAAATGCCTCTATTGAATCTATCTGAATTACTGACTACTTACATTCGATTATATACAGCCGAAGTAGTTAAGCAGAACAACACGCTTAAACATATCTACACAGACCCTTATACCCTTGACCTTGACATTGAGTCCGTGTGAAGATCATTTTGACCACTAGGCCCGCATAGCAATTTCTGGTGCTGACTGTACAATGTGCATTATTATAGCGATTCTTATATTCAGGTTAGGCACAGGCAGTTTTGCAAGCGGATAACAGATATCGATGCTTATCTAAAACAACTCTGTATCTCAAAAACTGTGTTTTTTCAGGGCAGAGGTTTAAAAAAATCCCAAAAAAGATATTGTTATATTTTTTTATTAAGATAACCAATTTAAAATCTTCTTTTAGTCACAGTTTCCTCTGTCATCCAGTTATTTAAACTCAAGAGAATAAAAAGAAAACAACAAAAAACTACACAAAAAAAACTCAAAAATGTACTACAGTTTAGAGTTGTGACATGATATTTATATACTTTGGATAAGTTTTTATGTGTACTAACGTCTCAATAGAAAATAATTCAAAAAAATATTATTTTCTTATGAATAATAGTGTATTATTCGTCTTTAAGACAAACGTATATATAACATATTAAAAGAATACTGACTTATTTTGCTTTGTTTCTCAAATATTCTTTTTTAATATGGAAAATAATGGCCTTAAACGAAATACATCACAATAATACTTAAACTATATAGACAATAACGGTAATAGTTTAGTTTACAACACTTGGTATGGATGTAAATTAGTAACTCTTTTTTAAAGATTCAAAGATTCAAAGATAATATATTATTATGGACTTTAAGGCTCCATAAAAATGTTTTGCACGCCTGCACGCAGGCTGAATGCACTGGACGATTATGTTGTATTTTTAAGAACTATGTAACTGCATTCCGAGCAAAATAAAAATATATGAATCTTTGAAATCTTTGAACCTCGTGGGGGGCCTAGCTACGATGCGCCATCCGGTACGTGGTCACATCTCGAGAACCTTTCCGCCCCAACGGCCATCGCTTCTAAATAAATAAATAAATATTAGCGGGCAATCTTACACAAATCAACCTAGTCCCAAACTAAGCAAAGCTTGTACAATGGGTACTAGACGACGATAAACATACTTATATAGATAAATAAATACTTAAATACACATAAAACATCCATGACTCAGGAACAAATATTCGTGCTCATCACACAAATAAATGCCCTTACCGGGATTCGAACCCAGGACCTCTTGCTTCGTAGGCAGGGTCACTACCAACTAGGCTAAAGCGGTCGTCAAACAACGGCAACGGTTCTACGTGCAATGTGCCCAGCCCATTGCCACTTAAGTTTAGCGATTTGGAGGGCTATATCGGTTACCTTGGTTTTGCTGCGGTAGCCTCATTTCTGATGCGATTGCGCAGAGAAACTCCCAGCATAGCCCTCTCCATTGCTCTTTGGGTGACTTTGAGCCTTCTTATAGGGAACCGTCTACGTTTTCGTGTCATACGTCATCACACAGTGAGGTAGTGGCAACACACACTGGTCAAAGACTCTCGTCTTGAGACATTGCGAAGTATTGGACGAAAAGATGTGCCGTAGGTTCCCGAATGCTGCCCAGCCGAGTCGGACTCTTACTTAAAGTTGGACCTATCTAACTTGAAAGTATGAAGAAGTCTTGAAAGTGTCCGATTGACATGACCTTTGTCTTATCCATGTTCATCCTTAGACCAACTCGCTCGGAGGCTTTACTAAGGTCATGGAGCATAGTACTCAAGTCCTCCATGGTCTCAGCCAAGACTACTATATCATCAGCAAACCAAAGGTAATTAATGTACTCAACGTTGATGTTGATGCCTAGCTTTCTCCAGTCTAGAGTCTTGAAAACGTCCTCCATTGCAGCGGTGTACAGTTTTGGGGAAATAACATTCACTTGCCTAACACGCCGCTGTAGCGGAATACGTTTCAAGCTCCGATCCTGGAGTGGGACTGACATAGTGACGTTCTCGTACAAACACTTCAGTACTTCGATATAGCGGCAGTCCACTTTTCACCGCTGGAGAGACTGTAGTACAGCCCAGGTTTCGATTGAATCGAAAGCTTTCTCCACGAACGCTAAGCAGAGAGGCAAGTTTTACTTTCCAGTCTTCTGTATAACCTGGCGGAGCGTATGAATGTGGTCTACGGTACTAAAACCTCTTCGAAAACCGGCTTATTCGGGAGGCTGGAAGTCACTAAGCCTGCATGCGAGGCGATTCGTAATGACTCTTGAAAACAGCTTGCAAACATGGCTCAGAAGTGAGATGGGTCGGTAATTCTTCAGCAGGGTTTTGTTCCCCTTTTTGAAGAACAGCACCCCTTACCTCTGTTCCACGCCTTTGGCGTTCTCCCTTCCAGTAGGACGGTGTCGAACAACTTCTGAAGGGTCGTAAGGATCGGTTTTCTACCCGCCGTCATGAGTTTGGCTGTAATTCCGTCTTCACCGGGTGCCTTGTTGTTCTTAAGCTGTTTCAGAGCCATTCTAATCTCGTACAGGCTGATGTCCGGGATGTCGTCGGTAAAGTGTCGGGTTGGTCTAGCTAGGGTCTTCCGCCAGACCAACTTCGGGTCTGCGAGTTGACGTGTATACGATATGTATGACGTGTAAAAACGCACTCACTCCAAAGCTCAGGTTTGGAAAAAACGACTCTCCAGTTTTTTACCTTGCGAGCTGGCTCTGCCCAATAGACTCGATCGAGATCTCGTGCGAACACATTAGAGCCCTTATTTCGCTCGATGGCCTCTTCAATACGGTTCGTAGTGAATTGGCGCAGATCGCGGGTAAGGGGCTTGGAGATCTGTTTATTTAGCTGCCGGTATAAAGTCGCATCGTTTGAAGACTGCAGAATCATTTCACTCCTTTCCTTCATGAGCTTCTGAGTGGAGCTAGAGAGCCTTTGTGTTCTGATGGCCCGCTGGGCCTCGAAGAACATAGACCCAGTGGCACGGACAGGTTCCACAAAACCTAGGCAATCGAAACGGTTTTTGAGTTCCAGCTGAAAGCTCTTGGGGTCACCCAAAGGGCAATGGAGAGGGCTATGCCGGGAGTTTCTCTGCGCGATCGCATCAGAAATGAGGCTACCCGCAGCAAAACCAAAGCAGATTTCGGATATTTTTTCCAGTTCGCGTGTTCATTTCTATAACCAAAGTATAATATAGTCAACTGAATGAGTTACTGAATCTTTGACACAAATTCAGCCACGAAAGTGAGGCAGGACAAACCCTTAAATAGTGTCCATAATAAAAATATAATTATTATTGTTATTATACCACTTTTTATACAAAAATCTGGCTGTGACAGACGGACAGCCTCCGAGTGATCGCATAAAAGTGTTCCGTTGGACCAATTTTGGTACGGAACACTAAAAAGAGACGCACACGAGTAATTGAAGTCCCCATGTACATGGAGCATGTAGTAGGTATGTATCTTATACTTATCTTTTTTGATATTACAAAATAAATAAATATTAGAGGTTAATCTTACACAAATCGAACTAGGCCCATAGCTAAGCTCAATAAGGCTTGTGTTGTATATTATTATTTTAATTGATATAAATACATAAATACCGAGCAAATACCTTTTTTGCAATACATATAACATTTTAATAAGTTTATCATCGTGCTGCTTATCTATTTATAGTGGTTTTTCTCGTTTAGAATCAATAAACTAAATGCATATTTATGATGAACATAGTCCAAATTCGTATAGTATACCAATAATGAAGTAAATCTTATGTAGTATATGGGCTTATTTTGCTTACATGAACAAGTCAACTTTCCATATTTTCGTGAATACTCGTTTATTTGTGGTTAAGTCAAAACATCGGTACTTACTGTTTAACGGAAAGTGTCCCATCCATGAATAATCCTATATTGCAAAAAAATTCGCTAGTGTTCCACTGAGCTATTTCGCGTAATGCCGCTGTTGTACAAACAAATTGATGTGTTTTAACGAATTATTTGGGGATGTGCCGGTAGTCAACAAAAAAACGTGGTGACGGCGTCGATCACTATGGCTCATCTGGCCTACGGACGGTCTTCCAGATAAAATGACGTCGACACCCCACCAATGGCATAACGGCACAATGCTGCCACGGTGGCAATTTTTTGAATTAGAACACGGGAGTCTTAGTCACGATAAACTTTAACGTGTTCTGCGTCTAGTCTTATACTTAGTAGCAAAACGGATTATTTCGCGATACTGACTTGTTTTAGATAAGCGTCGATATCCGATGAACATTAATTGCGATGTAAAACTACTTCGCTGCTGCGGCTACTCTCAGTTCCTGTGCTCGGTCAACAGGTAGGTTAACTACACAGGTTAACTACACAGGTAGGTACCTATTAACTAGTTAGATCCATTTCTTTTTAGTACCTAGGTTTTTGTTAATATTATTTCGCCAATAATTAAGTCGCATTAGCAAGATTATGAACGATGATGTTTTATATGTAAGATTTACAACGTACTTATATGATTACATACATTGTTTTTCATTTCTCATGCTCTAAAAGTTCGTCTTTATGCTGTGCGTAGGCGACATAAAGTCGCTTTTTATGCTCTAGTGCCTAAAGTAAAACCTTCGTCGAAGACCAAGGCAATTGGTCCAACATCCACACGAGCAACTTTAACTTCATAGAATAAACTTTTTATTTTAGGATGAATATCAAGGATACCAACAGCCAGTATAGGTACACAATAAAACTTCATGAAATAAACTTATAGTTTTTATTTCGTCGTATTTAATATTTTTTTAATTTGCTTTTTGTATTAGTAAATCAATATATTTAAAATCCATAACAATAAGTTATCATAGATATAAAAAAAAAATATTTTTATAACTGAGCAGTATGTAACGATTTAAGTGAAAAGTAGAGTGTACAAACAAATGTTTGTATGGGAGCAACTACAATTAAAGGACATAAATACCCAAAAATTTGAGCCAAAGATTGACCTCGCTGGAGGCAGCGCAAAACGCTTCATACCTACAGGTGCAGGCGCGTTTGTACAGGTATGACGTCAGAACTGACATTTGTATTACCTAATGGTCGCAACGGAAGACCAGCGCTGGCTCCGCCAGCATTACGCTGAGTTGCGACCATTTCGTGGCAAATTACGTTATTGTCAATGTATGTAAATTGCCTTGTGTTTGTCACGAATAAATGTATCTTTCTTTCTTTTCTTTCTTTCTTTCTAATCGTTGTATGAAAAATCAGGTAAATTGTTGTTTTGGTCGCGAAATACTGCGTTTAAGTACATAGTTGTCATACAAAATGATTGTATGGGAGCAACTACAATTAAAGAACATAAATACCCAAAAATTTGAGCCAAAGATTGACCTCGCTGGAGGCAGCGCAAAACGCTTCATACAGGTACAGGCGCGTTCGTAGAGGTATGACGTCAGAACTAATATTTGTACTACCTAATCGTTGTATGGAAAATCAGGTAAATTGTTGTTTTGGTCGCGAAATACTGCGTTTAAGTACATAGTTGTCATACAAAATGATTGTATGGGAGCAACTACAATTAAAGAACATAAATACCCAAAAATTTGAGCCAAAGATTGACCTCGCTGGAGGCAGCGCAAAACGCTTCATACAGGTACAGGCGCGTTCGTAGAGGTATGACGTCAGAACTAATATTTGTACTACCTAATCGTTGTATGGAAAATCAGGTAAATTGTTGTTTTGGTCGCGAAATACTGCGATTAAGTACATAGTTGTCATACAATTTTGTTTCTATAAAAGCGTAAGGATTCTATTGGTAGGTAGCTTTAAATTTACTCTTGGACGATAAAAAAATGCATATTTTTTCTAAACTTTCATGGTTCATAACTTTTTATGAGTTTAATGAATGAATTCTCTTCGTTATGTTAATGATAAAGACCAAACACATATTTCAGGCAGTAAAAATATCATCATGCAGTACCATTGCCGGCGGCAGTCAAGATTGCTGTGGGGAATATTCCGCCGTCGGGATTTACCATTCTCTTACAGATCGCGACTGTTACCGGCAACCTCAGACAAAGAAAAGAAACATCTTTACGTACATATTATGTTTTATGCTAGATTTAACTACTTTAAATTTTACCTCTTTTAAAAGCCTTTCGAGGTAATATTGATTCACATACTTTTGTTTGGTCTAACCGAAAACCAGCGCCTGCTTATTTTGTGCTAAATCCAGATAGGTGCATACAATAGGTATATTAAGTAAATAAAATACATTAATAGTCTTATTTGCCGTGGGTAAGTTCCTAAACACGTACAAATAGGTTACGTTAATGCCTTAAGAGTGAGTCCATAACAAAATACATAACAATATGTGAACCGACGGTACTGCAATGTCGTTATCGTGTTTTGTGAGATCCAAGACCGTCTTTTGATAATAAGTCCAGTCATTTTATTTTCACTACTATGGGAAAAAATGCAAAGGCCGTGCCAGGATAAGCTGAGTGATTCTGCCCCCCCTTAAGTTTGGGCTTGTAATTTTTATGGATGGTGTGGCTCTACATTAGTAATAATTAGTAATAAGGAAATAATTAATGCTTAATAGCTGTTTTTTTTCTTTGTAAGTACCTAACGAATATGTAGGTAATAAAATAAAAAATGAAAATAATAAATTCAAATAATTATATAAAGACGAAATTATAAGTATCAGACATCAAAAAAATAACTTTTTTAGATCCTGAAAGGTCGGAAAATATATTTATAAATATATTCATCTTTATTTTGGTTAATTTATATTTGCTCTATAATATTGAACTTTTAAAAAACCGTGTCTTTACTTGGATTAAATTCCATAATTACCTACTTATGAAAGGATGGAATCGATTTTTAAATATGCTGTGTTTTTAAACATCAAAATACCCAGCACTCCAAACGATGATAGACTTTAAATGATAGCTTTAAATTACCGAACCCTAAAAAATGTAAAAGTATTAGAACGTAGCGTGGCTAGGTAATTATAATTAACCATAAATTTGCATGCGGAGTTTTCGATGCAAAATTATGCACTAGCTATAAATTAAAGATAGGTTAAGGTCATTTTATATCGCACTAAAAGGAGTAACTGGTTAGGTACAGTCAACAGCAAAAGAAACTGATGAAATAGGATCCCAAAAGAATATACTTTTAGTGACTGTTAGAAGTAAATTAAGTCGTAATATGTCATAAGTAAGTGATCACTTTCATTTCGAATCTTGAAAACGAAGTGACATGTCATTCAAACAGTTAAAGGCATGACCTACCTATGACATGGCAAGATCACCTCGGAATACAAGTCAGATGTTCGGTTTTATTCGTCAGGCAAACCCCCTTAGCGACTTTAACACCTCTCGTGCGTAAGTTCCTATTACTTCAGTTTGATTTCTCATTTCGTCAATTTGTAATTTTGACTTGCTTTTGTTCGTCACTTGACACTTCGGTAAAAATGTGAAATTCATTGAAGTTTCCAGTGCAGAGATAAGAGAGATAGATTATGACTTCGTGTATTATTATTTCGCTCAGACATATTGATTTGTCATTTTTGGAATCGTTGGTTAGACTTCATACCTATACTGGTTAGCTAGTGACGAGATGGCGGAACCGGTTGTGAATTACAGCCTTCCACGGTTATGTTATAGATAAAATTTAGTTAAATATTATATTAAAAATCGGTCAAGTGCGTGTCGGGCCACGCGCATCGTAGGGTTCCGTAGTTGCCTATCTTTTTTAGTTACATCGACACGCGCACGCCAACTAAATGGTTGCGTCGGCCGAATTTGTACAAAAGTTGCCCTTTCCAAGTACATTTTAAGTTGGTCGACTGTTACTCGGTAACTAGTTATGCCTACTTAGCCGTGATAGTTTTCCTTTCAAATTCATTATAATGTACTACTGCCACGATTTTTTCCACATTCCCAGTAGACTGTAGAGTATTCCCACTGATGATGACCTGACTGATGACTCGAACAAATATTCGTTTTAAGCAACCCATTATATCTTTGAACAAGCTATCCAACGATACCCCACACTATGGGTTTAACGAGAAAAAAATTACATCCCCACTTTAGATGTAGGGAAGGCTTTATGAATTGACTTTATTGGCTTTATGAATAAATTGAATATGAATAATATGAATATATAAAGGTACCTCAAAAAAAGATGTTTTTCAAGATTTTATTCTTCTGTTTATCGGCGTGATTGATTTATATACCCATGCCGAATTAAAGTTTTCTAGTAGTAATGGTTACTGAGCTAAGCCGAAGACGGACTGACAGACGAGCGGACGGACGGCCAGACGGACATGGCGAAACTATAAGGGTTCCTTGTTGACTACGGAACCCTAAAAACCGATTAGGATCACTTTGTCACTCCAAAAGTAAAATTAATTATTTATCAAAATTAATACCTACCGAGTATCGAATATGAAAGTAGGTAGTTAAACTAGTAAGCAACAGATAAAAATATATGCAAATTATGAAGTTGATTTATACGCAGATATATTAAAAACATCGCTATAGTATAACAATTTTATGAATTCGCATGAGATTATGAAGATATACAGGGTGGAATCTTGTACGTGATCCAAAATAGCAAAATGTGAATCTATCCATGATTCTGAGCAACTTTTATTATGGGACCAACTTTGTGTTATGCCAAAAAAATCCAACTATTTCATTAACTCTGCTCATTTTAGACTGACAAGAATGTATGAACAGGTGTGTTTTTTTTGGCATAACACAAAGTTGGTCCCATAATAAAAGTTGCTCAGAATCATGGATAGATTCACATTTTGCTATTTTGGATCACGTACAAGATTCCACCCTGTATATATCCTGCATTTGTCGCACGGTCAACTCAACACGATAAGGTAAGGGGAGGAATACACAATCGGGACTATCAATTAGTTAACGAAGATAAATCTTTTAACTACAATGTTGCATTCGGGATTTTTCGTAAAATAATATATGAGTGTTTGAATTTTTCAGTAAAATAGCTTAGAGTGAGGTGTACTATTAGGTAACTCTATCTCCCATTTAGGAATATAAAGTAAGAAGCAAAAACAACTTGTTATTAAACAGTTAATGGAACAACTATTGATGTTACAAGTGGTTAGGAAATCACAAGAGGTACTTAATAACTTGCTAATTGCAATAGGTACGAGTAGGTAGGTACTAGATGTTTAGTTGGGACATTATTGCTAGTTCCTTCTTGTTTAAACTTTGAATAGACAAAAACTAATAATAATTTAACTATGATTTATACATTTATCTAGAACACATGTACCTAGTTCAATTACATTTACCTAATCCCCAACTTTCCATATTTTATAATTTATAACGGCTTTGCGACAAGATATATGTATAAGTAGGTATATCGGTACGTCACAACAAAAAAAAAGTTGTTAACGCCAGTAGTAGCTCTTTCACACTTTTATTGACAAGAAGGCGAGAGATCCGTATTGATATGTCATGTCAACTTATTGTGGAAACTTACCGGCCCATGAAATTCTTTTGTTTTCCTTTGTGCCACACCGTCACCTCCAAGTTATTGTCGGCATACTGGTACAGGTTGAACCTTTCACACCAAGTCGGCTTCGATTTTGATACTTGTTTTGATTTGTGAGATTCATTACCTAATCTGTAACATAGAATATACGAGAATTCAAATAAAGATAAGATTGAATTTCGCCTGACCTGTCGCAAAACATGCAGCTGTTTAGCCTAGCTAGAATGGAACGTCCGTTTCTTAGGGAGGGGTTCGAATCCCAACAACATGTATAAGTATATTCGCATCTAAGTGCGGGAACTTAACTTGTAGTACTAAGATTAAGATGTTCCTTTAAAAATTACACGAAAATTTGTCATACCTATCTATACTTAATACATATATGGGTGACTAACAGTTAGCCCAGTTACTGGTGACCGAAGAGCTGGCGGTTTTCTCGCGCAACGCATCAACATTGCAATTCAGCGAGGAAATGCCGCCAGCATCCTCGATACAATGCCGGAGGGCCTTTTTTAGTTTTAATTTAATTTAGTTAATGTTAGTTATCATCTTGTATATACTTTAGAAAATAAATACCTATATGCTTATTAGCATATTGACGTCACACTGTTGCTTTTTTAGACTAGAGATTCGAGTATAGTCTCCTTACCGGCCCATAACCTACACCTCCCAATTTTCAGTGTTTCTTACCTTGTGATATAACTATGTACTTATACACGATTCATTTTATTAAGAAAATACTCCATTTTAAAGATGCTATAGCACTAGGTATAGTTAATGCTTTCAAAATGTAATCGTGCAACATTTTGAGGATCAGTAGTTTTAAAGAATGCCATAGGGTGACGAATTTGCGTGACCTCGAGCCTTGTAACCAGCAGCGTGTCCAATCTATTTTCATGCAATATCCAAGAAACCGATTGTGTTTTTTTCATGATGCTTTGGTAATCTTTTTTACTACGGTTACGCTACTAAGGACTGTGCAGTTGGTGGCGCATAGAATGTCAGCTTCAACTTTATGCTAAGTATTACAACGAACTAGCCTATAGAATAGCCTATGTCGATTCTGGTAAAAGATTTTTTGAAATCGGATATGGAGTTCCGGAATTTAACCCCTATTAAAGGGGTTAAATGGGGGGTGAAATTATATAGGTAGTATTCAAACTTACACGGACGTTTTCTCTTTATAAACCGTATTTGTTATAATAATGTTAATAAATAAATTATTTAACCATAGGTACTAAAATATTTAACAGTACACCTAGGTCGATTCACAAGAGCTGGCGCGTAATGTCTATGAAATGAATGACAGTTTCATATGTTTTCCGCGCCAGCTCTCGTGAATCGACCTGTACTTCGGTAGGTACTAGGTAGGTACTTACTTAAATTTGCAATAGAGCCCGTTGGAGCCGCTAGCAGGCCCGTAAGGTAAGTCTTTGGCTTCCACTAATACAACATTCACTATAGATGTCCACGATCTTCTGAGTATATCAAATCGTCGGTTTTTCCAGACATACTGAAAGAAATATTGCAAATTATGATAAATAAATATTTGGAACCAAACAAATATAATAAGTAGGTACATATTATTTCAATATTTGCAGTGATCCTGAAGAATATTATCACATTTTAAGATAAAACAAGAGAATATTGAGCGCAATCGCAAGACCACACAAGTTTACCTATTTTTAAAACCTATTTGCGCAGAAACGCGGCGATCAAGTGTTGTGTTAAATTAGTTATTCAATATTATAGTTAAAATTGGAACAGGACTAAGGGATTATAGAGGGGGCAATTGCAATTCAATGCCAACTTAAAGGTTGAGTTTTGTAAATTTTATAATATAGGAACTGGAATATTAGTATTTCTAATTGAGGATTGATAAAGTTCGCCTTTTCCCGACTTTGATTTGAACTCCGATAAAGTCCAAAACTGACGAACTGTTTCGTTCCGCGAGTGTACTCGTAAGTACCTTGTGCACTTTTTTCCCATGGTCCCTCAGCAGCATGAGTCCGGAGCCAATACGCTCCATGAACTCGGCGGAGACTGCCAGCGGCGCGGGCGCCAGCGGATCCATCGCCAAGCCTTCTGGGATTGCAAATGACCTGGTGCAAAAATGTTGTCTCTTGAGTTTCACCGCTCACAAGCCGGTTCATTAACATTGACTCGCGCGGTTTCTAATCCTACTAACTCCTAATCCTACTAACTAAATTAAATTCAATACAAAACTGATGACTACATTCTTATATTTTTTCACCGGAGTCCATCCAAACTATGTCAAGTCACACCATGACGTGGGGATAGAATTAAGGCGGGCAGGTTCAGCGAAGTTAAGCGAACAGAGTTTTTGAAACAATATAATGCGTCTGTTTATAATAATATGATTTCAAAAAAATACGAATAGTAATTTTGAGGCTTTTCTGAAGGGAAATCAGTGCTTCAAAACATGATTAATCAAATTTCGCTCATAGAAAAAAATCACGAACATAGGTCTAAAACACACAAAAATACACTTAAAATATTCGTAACAAATTATGCACAAAGGCTATAAATATTACAATTGCTTCTAAAAATCGGCAATATCATGTTTGAGAGAAATCAGTGTTTACAATTTTATTTATTTAAAAGGCCAAAAATTTAAATGAAAAAACATGACATCCGCGCTTCCGAGCACGCACTTCCGTCTCGCTCATGCTTAAGTATGCTCAGTGAGAGGGAGAGAAGACCATGAACCTACGGCGCCTTAAACTGGCTTTCACTAATATATGTTCAATTAGACTTGTGTAATTGAACCACATTATTTCCTTAATAATATTTCGCGGATGTAATAATAATAAAACATGACCTGTTAAAACTCAATAGATGTTATGTCTCTGACTTGTGGAAGTTACAAACTGAATGACGTATTATCATTAGATCATATCATTTTAAACCAACAGCAGAAGGCGATCGATCGTCGTTCACCACCCATTCAAGTTTTTCTATTTTTGTATTCCTACCTTAGTGGCCATTCTCGGCTGCTGTTGCGTGGATAGAGGCAATCAATACGACTAATGTATTCATATACGCATTAATCAAATATTAAATTATATTATTTGCCAACTGTAAGCAAAATAATATACGCTGGCAGATTTACCTAATGCTGAAAACTCACGCCGAGAACCCCCGAGAACAAGAGAGAGCGTGAATGTGATCGCTTTCTCGCCGTCTCGTTCTCTCGTTTGTCGAGAGAACGAGTCACATGACTTCTCGGCGAGACTTCTCGCGAGAGTCTGTAGCCGGCATAATACTTAGTACCGACTGTTGATGGACAAGTCTCGGGTGATAAAATGATTGCAAATACCGCAGTATGGGGTTCCTCAAGCATTATCTAAAAGTTTTAAATAGTCGGAAACGCGCATGTAACATCTATGGAGTTGCAAGTGCAATGCGTCCAAATATGAAATAAAATATGAAATGCAAGCGTGATATGCTGTAAAATGAATTAGGTCGCACGCTTGTTTGGTACCAATCTATATATTTATACAGCGTAGAAACTATAAGTTTATACTATTCTACAGGGTGAATCCTAAGTCGTGAACAGAAATATGTGTTTCTTACTGTTTAACTTTAGTTTAACATGTGGACGTGACAACAGGCAAAAATAGGTATCTAAACGTTATTTGTTAATTCGTTCATTAATTATTTTTTTCAATTTATTGAGTCTCATGGTCACCCTAATTATTGCTACGTTAAACTGTCACTTAAATCTACAGACCAAATCTTGTTGAATAGGGGTGACTGGTTGGTGTTTCGGCTATTTAAAATTATTATCAATAAAGTTTAATTGTTTTCTTCTAGAGTGAATGCAATGAATTTACCTTATAATACTGCGATAGACACAAGAAAATCTGTTAACGACTTATGTTTCACCCTGTATAATGCTTATTTTTAACAATTCTATACACACTGTTGCAATAGTGAACTTTATAAGAATGACTATTTAACATGGACTAAGAAAAAAAAAAGATTCGTGTAGTGACTCGACACTTTTATCATGTAAGTAATTGTTAATTATTTCGGAGGTTAATAAAATGCACCTCGAATGTGTATCACAATAGCTCTAAGAATAATGTTTTGGTTTGCATCCACTGCATTAGCAATTTAGTAGTTGTTAAGTTATGTATACATTTTTCGCCTTATTACAATGGAATAAGGTGCAAAAGTGTATACATATCTTTTGAACTCGACTGTACCTAAGTACATTAGACGTAGCATGAGAATTAGGTACGTGCAGTGTGTATCACGACATAAAATATTACTTATCCTCATACTTGATACTCACATATTTTCTTAATATACATTAAGGCCGATAACGGTTAAGGATGTCACTTTAAAACTTTTTAACACAAAGCACTAATCACCGAAAATAAGCTCACTAGTCGTCGTTATAAAGAAGTCCTAATCAAACTTACTAAAATAAACACTAAATAAGCGTGAGAATTTTCCACTAAAGAACAACATTGCGGCTCGTATTTATATTTAGATAAGTATAACCGGTTTTGAAATTGGACATTACGCGTGACCAGCGAACGAATCCTTAAATCGATTATTGTTGTTGTTTAATCTTACTGTGACAGCGGTCAACGATTCTAGTATATATTTACGTATAAGTGCGTTAAATGATTCGTTTAAGACAATAAAATCGTACAGGTCTGTTCGATTAGAGCCTGGAGGCTTGATTGAGGTGGCGACTCGCGAACACGTTTCACACGTGATATTTAGTCTCGTCTACCCGGCTCGGACAAGACGGAGTCGCGTGGGCACTGGGACAAGGAGCTGTGATCCATAGACCACAATCAGAACTGTTACAAGAGTGAATCACGAAATCGTCGGGAAATAGTATCATTATTCGCAGACAGTACCTATAAAAACAAATGATAAGGTTAACGTGGAGTAAGTTGCCCCGCGTGTATAAATGTAATGAAATGAAATGAAATGTTTATTTGCGGAATATAGATAGGTACATTAGGTAGTTACAATAATTTGATGGTCCACCATACTCTGCTTGAGTAAGCATGCAAAGAGATGATAAACTCAGATTATGCATGCGGTAGAACTCGAGCAAAATAGAGTTGCCGTAATCTACTATACTTACAATGAACTTAAATGTATGTATCTAGGCTACTTTTAAGTTACTTATTTTTACATTTGATAGTAAAAAACTCGCTTAGAGAGTAGACACACCGCTCGCATAACCATACAAAAAGTTTCTTTTTGAACTGTTTTAGTGGAAGGTATTGAAGCTTGTATCTCTCTAGAAAGCCTAGTATATACCTATCTTAATACACATGAAATAAGGGCTACGAGTAGTTTGTTTTAGGCGAGCTTTAGGTGTAGCAAGAAGGTTTCTCTGCCTGGACATGCGGCCGTTATAATTTGTGACTTCGCAATTCTGTTTGAAGTATTGTTGGTTGCCATGAACAAATACTGCTATTTCGAATATGTATAATGACGGTAATGACAAAAGCATGTTGGGTTTGCATGAATCACGAGGCTTCAATGAGAAAACGGCTATACTTAATGCATTTTTTTTGTTTAACAAATGCTCTTGGCATATCTATGGAGTTGCCCCATATAATGAGCCCATAGCGGAGGACAGACATAACATGTCCATGGTATGCTACGAGAGCAGCATCTTGTTATATACACTCTGACGTAGTTTTCGTAATGGAAAAATAAAACCATTTAGTTTATTACATACTTTTTCTACGTGCGTTTTAAAATCACAGTATTCATTCACGTGTATACCTAGAAATTTTGTACAGGTAGTTGTATCCACAGGATCGCCACTGTAATGAATATTCAGATTTTTGTGTACGCCTAGTAAGAAATTGCATATGTTTAGTTTTGCTTATGTTTATTGATAGGTTGTTGTTCTCTAGCCATTGAATTGTCTTATGTAGGTAGAGTTTGATTTATTTTTTGCTCATCTCCTTGGACATTTGAGCATGGCATTACAATAGAAAAAAAAAATAGAAAAGTATAATTTCATGGCGTATAATGTTCAAATAGTATAATACATTTTTCATATAACGTTCAATGGATATAATGTATATTGGATATAAGTATTAGTCGTATAATGTTTTGGAAGAATTTTTTTTGTTTCACACACTTTAATTATTTTAACCTAACCTAAACCTAACCTAACCGCCAGCGTGTCGACGTCACCCCGCTTCGCGGGGCGCCTATTTCCGCTCTAAGGGACACAAGCTAACCCTAACATAACCTACAAATAATACCATTGTTACAATTATTTGTCGTTTTTTTACTGCGGGGGGTTTCGCCCCCCGAGCCCCCCTTTTATATAGCTGCCCTACCCTAATATTCTATATTATAATCCTTATACGAAAATATACTATGTGTTACCGTGTGCGTTACATGTGTTTATCAGTGGCTATTATACTGTTGTGTGTCAGTGGTTACTCGTCGTCGTGCCTACACCAACCTGCCTTACAGTAAAATAGGTAAGAAATAATAGTAGTAAGTATTCCAGATTATGCCAATAGTACATTATACCAACTGAGTTATATCGAACAAAGTTATATCCCATGTATGTTATACGTTATGACTGTTAGATTAATAGTTGTTATTATTACAAGTTCATTATATCTGTTGATAATTATATTACATGAGAATATATCAAATGTTGTTATATCAAAAGTGCATTATATCCTTTAATCAAAAGTTTTTATATCGATCGATACGCACCCAAATATATCATCAAATTTCATCAAAACTACAGGCTATCTGTAGACTGGGACTTTAGTCGCTGTTCAGATACCATATTTTGTAAACCCACAACCCCATTAGAGATATTTCAAATTATACAAAAGCCAAAAAACACAAAATCATCTGGCTACGACGAAATAAACGCAAGCATTTTGAAACTGTGTGCTAAATCGATTTCGGTACATCTAGCTCATAATCGTAAATCTTTCGATGAAACGTGCCTAGTTCCCATTCCCAGATGGCCTTAAAAAATCAATCATTAAACCATTATACAAAAGGGACAGAGATACAATGTGGGCAACTATAGGCCAATTGCCAAAAGTCATACCAAAAGTTTATTATGTCCCTTGAATGATTATATCCAATGAAATTATATTAAATGTTGTTATATTTAGTGAAAATATATCTAAAGTTGTTATACCGATCATTACACACCCGATATATGTAATAATATAATAGTCATTGAATATGTTTGCAATAAATATCACTTTGGTTCGATATGACCAGACCGTTGCTTAAAATATTCTTAACCAGATTGGATTGACTTATATTTCCAACTTTTTTGTTTATAATGTCCCATGTGGCCCGACATGCATTCTTAGCTTAGCTTAGATAATTGCTCGATTTCCAGGCTGATCGCATACGATGATGCATACATCTGCGTAATGTATTTGCATATGATTTATGAAGACAATTTATTTTCTGTACTAGGTTTTATACTTGCTTTGAAATATAATAAGCGTTTACGCTTGGTGCACAATTTGAGACCTTTAGAGATCCATTTGCCTTGCCTCGGCTGAGACGTTTTTAGAACTTTTACTACAGGGAATAAGACACAGTCAAGAGCTCGTGGAATTAATTATAAGCACCATTGGTATCAAGTTTATTGTAGACATCATCGTAACATAGATTTCCGTGCTTTGAACAAATTGGCTGTGTTTTCCTCTCTGTAGTCTCTTTTAAGCATTTGAAGTTTTTATAGCTCTGTTTCCTACTAGATCTAATATGTAAAGTCTGGGTCTGATAGTCCCACGTCAAATATGTGACTTTATACATCTGATATATTTGAGATCATATGCTCTATACATGTTTGGGATGTACTAGTTTTACGAGTGGCCTTAATTATATGGTTGACTAGATTATAATTATTTAATAACTGCCTATGGCATTTCGAGATTGTAGTATTTTTAATGGTGTTTATGTTTACATCCCCATCGCATATAATAATATTTTTGTTTTTATTATTTTTAGTAATAAGTATTGTATAGAAAACTGTCTGATAAACGTATAATTATAAACTTATTTTCGTTACATTACGGTATTCTATATATATACAGACTATGATGCTATTAATTGATGAATTATATAGGTGTCTAACAGACTATTCAATTCACAATTCGCTCAACTCTATGTTGATGCCCGAATGCATAGCAACTATGCGCATTCAGACTATGTCGGATTTATAACGGAGCGCTAATGTGGCAACTCCTGAGGGTTATCACGTAACGTTTCCAACGCGCGTTAGGACACTCCAACTGTCTTTAGAGCTACCTAACGAGCTAACGTACGTACAATACGTTACGTGATCGACCTGCTGGGAGACGGTAATAGAGTGGGTAACGGACTTAAGCAAGTCTTTGACCAGTGTGTGTTGCCCATGATGACATACGGCACTGAAACGTGGTCGCTTACGATGGGCCCCATAAAGCTCAAGGTCACCCAAAGGGCAATGGAGAAGGCTGTGTTTGGATTTTCTCCGCGTGATCGCATCAGAAATGAGGCTATCCGCAGTAGAACCAAAATAACCGATATAGCCTTCCGAATCGTTCAAATTAAGTGGCAGTGGGCGGGGCACCTTGCATGTAGAATCGATGGCCGTTTGGACGGAAAGGTTCTCGAGTGGCGACCACGTACCGGAATAGGCGCAGCGTGAGTATGCCCCCAAGTTTGACTGATGACCTGGTAAAGGTGGCGGGAGTCCGCTGGATGCGGGTGGCGCAGGACCAGTCACTTTGGCACTCTTTGGGGGAGGCCTATGACCTGCAGTGGACGTCTTTTGGCTGATATGATGATGATGATGATGATGATGATGATGATGATGATAGACTTATGTGAAATTACAGTTCTTCAATGGTTTCTAAAAAAGCTACCTTTTTGTAAACGCCTATTCAATAAAGCAATTGAAAGTCTTCTAGCATTGTATAAACGTTTAAAAAAATAGAATATATGCACTATAATACGACCGGTTAGCCTTGTGGGTTGTGACGCTGCCTGCGAAGCTGAAGGTCCTGGGTTCGAATCCCGCTAAGGGCAAATATTTGTGTGATGAGCATGAATATTTGTTTCTGAGTCATGGATGTTTTCTATGTATTTAAGTATTTCTATCTATTAAATATATCGTCGTCTAGTACCCATAAGTCATACCACAAGCCTTATTGAGCTTACTATGGGACTAGGTCGATTTGTTTAAGATTGTCCCCTAATATTTATCATTATTATTAAATAGGTGCATTAGCTGTATGGCCTGTATATAATATATGTCCGGTTAGGTCGTCACCACAGAACACTAAATACTATAGTATAGTACTAGTACTTCAGTACTTAGTGTTCTGTGGCATCACCACTCGTTGAATGCTTAACGATCGATCATTATCAGAAAAACTTACTTGAATGGAAATATACTGAATGGATTGAGATTTTGTGACATTGAATAAAGACTTGAGTGCAGTTTTGCTTTAAGTAACATTGACTAAAGATATTGAGATTTTGCATAAAATACACTGGAATGGACTCGTAGAACCATTACGATACACACTAATTAGGTCAAGTGTAAGTCGGATCCGAACACCGAGGTTTTCGTACAATCACGCGACCCTAACCTTGGCAGTTTTCTTTTTAATAAGTGCCTACGATATGTCATGTGTCACGATATTATCTGTTCGGAGTTTAAGAAATTTGCCAAGTTCAAACTTAAAGGTAAGTAGTTTGGGTTCGATGTAAACTTCCCTGGCTGTACTAGTATATGGCATGGGCAAATGGGCACTCTAAGTCAAAGTGACATGGTTTAAATTCGAATGAAGAAAAATCCTCTTAGTTCGATTTTAACCCATATATTGCTTTCACAAAAAAATCTAGATAAGTATATTAATGAAAATTAGTGTTTAAAGGTTGTTTTATGCAAAATTGGAACAATTGAAATAGATTAGTATATACTTATATTTATATTAATGATTGGTGGAATAGGTTTTATTTACTTAATTTATTCTGTTAGTACCAAGATTTGTCGCTTCCGATACCGATCAGTAGGCAGGTAGATTTATTAGCTAAGTCCATAAATAATTAAACATGTTGTACGATTATTAATATTAAGTAGATATCTGCTGCCCAAGCCTACTTGGCTTCATCTCAAGGTCCCGGTTTTTATACGAAACGTTGATTTCCTGTTAAGTTTAATATTTGTACTGGCGGCGTGACGCCATCTTTCCGCCGCCGCCGGTCCGCTCTCGTTGTTGTTGTGTTTAATAATTATATTTATCACGGTAAGTATGTCTATTTCTATGCATACCGTCAATTTACATTCTACGAGGAAGCTGTATTGTATTTACCGGCTGCGCAACAGAAAAGGCTGGTTATGTTTTTGGTGCGTATTTATGTTTAAGAAGTTACGAGTAGGTACTATGTATAGATAAGTATAGGTACTTTATAACTTCTACTCTACACTGTTAATTATTAAGTTTATATATTCTGTTTATTAAATAAATAATAAATAAACTTAACAACTACAGAAACGATTTGGAACCGTGCAAATGGCTATTGCCCACTAGAATCCCCTAGACTGATCCCCCGGGGGAAAAAATAATAATAATTCTGTTCTCATTTTAATTATTTTATATTTTTCACTTCTCATGCTCTAAAAGTTCGACATAAAGTCGCTTTTTATGCTCTAGAGCATAAAGTAAAATCTTCGTCGAAGACCAAGGCAATCGCTGCAACAGCCACACAAACATCTTTAACTTCATACAACAACCTCTTTATTTTATTTCGTTTCGTTCGTATTCTAAGACCAAGGCAAAGATATCAACAGCCAAAGTACACAATAAAACTTCATGAAATAAACTTATAATTTGTATTTCGTCACATTTATTATTTTTTATATTTGTTTATTTTTCAATTTAGTAGATCAGTATAGTATTTAAGCCATAACAACAACTTATCATAGTTATAAAAAGAAAATGTTTTTATAACTGAGCAGTATGTAACGACCTTAAGTCAGGTGTCACGTCCCTACAGAAAAAAAAAGAAAAAAAAGTTAATTGGCGGGAACCATAATTATTTTTTCATTGTAATATTTGTGTTACAACTTGAAATTGTTTTTTGATTAACGATAAATAATGTCGTCAAGCGAAGAGGAAATAACACTCACTCCTAACACTTTAATGGAGCGGCACGCGGAAAACGTCGTTGAACAGATATTGCCGTCGAAATCTAAGCGAATTTATCTTACCGCTTATGAAAATTTCATGCGTTGGAGGGCGGAAAAACAAGTGAATAGTTTCTCAGAGAGCGTTTTCTTAACGTATTTCAACGAATTATCTAAGAAGTTTAAGCCGTCTACACTATGGAGTGTGTATTCTATGCTCAAGACTACGCTGCAGATGAAAAACGACGTGCATATAAAAACCTACGTGAAGCTCACATGTTACCTGAAAAGGCTTTCCACTGGGCACAAAAGTGTAAAATCCAGGGTTTTCAATGCGAATCAAATCGAAACATTCTTAAAGACCGCTCCGGATGTAAGATATTTGGCTGCAAAAGTACGTAAAACTCTACATTGTTAAACAGCAATTTAATATTGTACAATAATTCATTACCTAGTACTTATATTAGTGTGCAACGTTGTAATAATGATTACTATTTTAATTGTAGGTGGCGCTCATATATGGAATCAGTGGTGCATGTCGAGGTATAGAACTTATCAACATTACTGTGGATGACGTGAAAACGGACACTCAGTTGCAGGCTATAAACTTACCTAACACAAAAACAAATAAAGAAAGAACATTCGTCGTCAAAGGCGAATACTTAAATATAGTTAGAAAGTATCAAGCCCTACGTCCAGAAAATGTGGCAACGAAACGGTTTTTCCTTAATTATCAAAACGGGAAATGTACACGGCAACCCATAGGACGCAATAAATTCGCTGCAATGCCAAAGGAGATAGCAGCCTTTCTCAAATTAGAAAACCCTGAAAAGTACACAGGCCATTGCTTTCGACGAACTTCAGCTACGCTGTTAGCCGATTCTGGAGCAAATCTCACAACATTAAAGCGACATGGCGGCTGGAAGTCTGACCAAGTGGCAGAGGGCTATATTGAGGAATCCATAGAACAAAAAGCTAAAATTACCGACTTGATTACCGAAGGAATCGACATAGTCCCAAATGAACCAGGCCCATCTAGTGCTAACTTACCATTGGAACAGAGCTTAAATGGTAATCCCGTTCCTTCAAAAGAACCTGAAGTTGACAATATGCCAAATATCGCATCACAAATACAATCTAATACAACATTAAATATGCCAGGAAAAACGATTACTTTAAATATTTCTCATTGCTCTAATGTAACTTTCAATTTTAATTAAATTAGCATTTACTATATTTACATGTTGCTGTTTCATTTCCTCGCAATCGAAGTGAAAAGTAGAGTGTACAACTCGTCCATAAAACCCATTTTACACTCGACTTTATATCTATCCTCGCTCGCAAGCTCGCTCGGATGGATAAACGTCTCGAGTAAAATGGTGCGTTTTATGCACTTGTTGTACAATCTACTATTTCGTAGACTCTAAGGCAGGTCGGTGTAGGTACGACGACGAGCGAAGCGAGGAGGTGTGTTAGGTGAACTGCGTCCCTACAGCGCGCGAGCCGAGCGAGCGTAGCGAGCGTTACGCGGCAGCGTCCGGCGAAGCGCCATAACCGAACATTATCAATTTTTCCTAGTTGAATATAAAATAATTGCCGCTAGGTTCCCCTGGGTGATCGGGGTCAGGTGATTAACGTGGATAACGTGTACAAATGGGAGTAAGATTGTTCGTATTGTTTAACCTGATTGATAAAGTAGGTGATGATACTGATGATCAACCTGTCACACTTTATTCAAGACGATGCCGGCCGCATCTCCGCTCTAATGCGATCAATTCCGGGATAAAAAGTTAGAGTGTGTAACGGTGTACACATCATAGTTCAAGAGCTATGCTTACTATCGGACTACGTCGATTTGTGTACTAATTTAAGTCACTTTTTGTTAAGTATACATAATTAAATGTAAGTAATACCTGTTTATAGAATATGCGGACTGAATGAACAAAGCTTACCTATTTAGAAGTTTTACTGCTGACAGTAAAAGTTATTTAGTTATTGAAGTTGTAGGTAACTGAAATGAGAGATAATTTACGTTAAAAACAAAGTTTTAACCGACTTCAATTTAGTACTCCGCCAAGCCACGAGAACATTTCCACATTTTTTTTCCAATTTACCACATGAACTCATTTCCGAGAGCAAATGCGTTGATTATTAGAGAAAAAAACCGAATCGCTGTATGTGGGCCGATAATATTTGAGGAATTCCGTCGAATCCACAAGGATCACCTTTGGCACTTCATTAGTTGCTATCTCAACGGAATCTTATCAGAATCTGTGATATACTTTTGTGCTTTCAGTACTTAATTGAGGAATTCCATAATTCCACTCCACAAAATTTATGATTATTTTTATAAGTATAAGTATTCTTTATTGTACATAAGAAGTTTACAAACTACATAGAAATACAAACACAAATATGTACTAGTACACATTCCAGTAATCTTTACACTGGTTCCTCTTCCTATACACTAGGCGTAGCCTGTCTCGTAGGTAACCAAAACAATTATTCAAGTGTACAGTACAAATATTCATTCGAAACGTTAATACAGATGACAGTTTAATATTCCTCTAGGTCTCTGATATTAAATATTATCTAGTTATACTTACATATTTTATGTTATTTCGAAATATGGTAAGATTAGGTTTTCGTTAGCAACGTAACTGCTTAATACAAAATTAATTGGCGCATCGTTACTGACGATTTCTCAATATAATTTGAGACGTTGGTGCCGTTAAGAAGCCTAAGTCTTCTGGTAGATGTCGCTACACGCCTCCCTAAGGCGTTGTAGGAAGGAAATTATTGAAAAATTTGGTGGCCGAACCGGATTGTTCCGATAGCTCAGTTGCAGTAGCAGCGTAACTGCTTAATACAAAATTAATTTATGGTAAGATTAGATTACATTGTTTATGGTAAGTGAGTGATTGTGTGTGTAATTGTGTGTGAGTGTGGATGTGTGTGCCGTCTTCATTTGACTATACTCAAGATATCCTCAATGTCCTCATATGACAGAGATTTGAGCCATGTCTGTAATTTACTTTTTACTTCTCTGGTAGAGTAGTCCTTAAACGGAACCTTGGCGCATATTTTATTGTATAAGAAAGGATGGAGAAATGAGCAGAATCTTTTGGCAAAAACTGACTTATTGGGGGCCACAGGAATACGAAACGTTCTTTTTTGCGCCAGCGTTTCATAACTTGAAGACCTCAAGCTTGCTTGAAGGCAAAACTCAGGGATTCAGATCGAAGGTCATTGGCGTATGGGAGCCCCTTAACGTTTTGTGCATTTTTAGAGCAACTCGCAAAATAAAAATACCTCTGACACTCAGAACGTCACTATCCTTGTACACCACAGGTGTCGGTCGCGCAGCTAATAGCACATTTGAGTATAATTTTAAGCACCGCGCTTTGTGCTCTTTCTAGAACTATCATATATGTCTTTGCAGATCCGCCCCATGCTGTTATGCAGTAAGATATGACTGATTGGCATATAGAGGTGTAAAGTAGTTTAAGCAGACGTTTGTCAGCGGAGTTGCGCAGATAGTTAAAAACATATATCAGTTTACGAGTGCGGTTGGCTGTGATTTGTAAATGTTGGTTGAAATCCAGTTTCTGGTCAAATACAACTCCAAGGTACTAAGCGGATGCGGATGTGTGTTATACGGCTCTGCTTATCAGGATCAGGAAAACTATCTGGTTCAGAGGCTTTGGTCTTATGGAAACAGATACATTTTGTCTTGGACACGTTCAGGGTCAAGAGATTTTTCCGCAACCATTCTGCCACTGAACCTAAACCTTGTTCTGCCGATGTAGCTACATCTTTCCAGGACTGTTCGTGGCGGTGTCGTCAGCATAGCATATGATATCTGCATTTGATGTGAGAGTGTTTACAATAGTCATTTAAGTTCAGTATTGCACCTCCAAACTTATGTGGGCAAAGTCATAAAAAAAAATTGCTATTCTTCATACAAAATCCTAAATATGCTAGGGTTGTCAATTTTCACTTTTACCCGACTACGACTTAACAAGGTGTAAGTATAAGGACAATTTGGCCTCCCATGGCTCCCCTAGGATCCCATGAGCCTTGAAAAATGCCGGGATAACGCGAGGAAGATGAGATGAGAATGAAATAAATTCTACGTCTTAATATATAAATATGAATTTATTTATTCTTCGAAAATACAGGCAACGGCCGCTTCATACGAACTAGTCCAGGCAATGAACTGACAACTTGTATGGAAAAAATGACAATTTTGGAAATAATTTATAATAGCTTATTTTTTATGTGTAACGGATATATTATCAATTAAATAGTTACCCAGTGACAAAATCCGACAAAATTTCAGACATCGAAAAAATGATAAGTTAACTGGCTTCTGAAAAGTCAGTAAAAATATTAATAAATGTTTTTGTCTTTATTTTGGTTCATTTACATTTGCTCTATAATATTCAAGATAAATCGTACAAAAAAAGATAATGCATGCTTCATATAAATCTACATAATTACTTCCGGGTGGAAAGTTTGTCGGATTCTTGACTAAATCATCTTAGAATAACATTTTCAAATGAAATCAACAAAAAAAACGGTATTATAAATTAATGTTTTTCAAAACCGTATTTTGCCTGGAGTAAACGTAGTCCCTGGATAATTACGCTGCAAGGAAAAAAATTCAACCGCCGTAACGCTTTGGTTTTCTAAAATAAGAAATTATTATTATTATTTAATTATAAATTGTGTAATGAAAATAAGAGACTACGTCTGCATAAAGCGGTTGTTTCTTATATTTAGTCTTAAATTAGCAAAATAACTTTAAACAACGTTGCATGGTAAATGCCTCCTCGCAAGTCAATAATAACATACCTACTAGTGACAACCCTAACGGTAAAAATGTGCTGGGTAATTTTGTGAAGTGATACGTAAATATGATCATGAGATTGCCCACGATCATAATTACAAAAGTAATGCATATAACGTGTTGAAACTTCGTCTACATCGTTTCTAAGCTGCATATTATTTACAGTTAAAATTACATACCTGTAGGACTCTCCTGACCCGATATCCTACCGAAGTTTTTTTAACTTTTTTGGCCCGCCAAAAAACACGTCCTCAATTGAAGCCGGCTCACGCGTGACTGAAGTTAGATACATGTCAACCAATAGGCCAGTGTTGCCAGCAATATGATTAGCTATAAACCACAGATTGAAAAGGGAGGTGTATCTGTTACTAGTTTTATGATATTTCGCTTCTACTGAAATGTGATGCGGTGGGCAAAGCTATGTTGAAAAGGCAAAGTTGTACAGTTCTACGGTATGCAAGGAATAGTGGATCCAAATGTTAAAGTGAGGCTAATCGACTGTATCATTTGCGGTATCATATAAAATGGATTCATTAGCACAAGCTACATCAGATTTATTTTTGAAGTGAAAACTTCTTTAGCGGCGCTGAGCACTTTTTGGGATGGGGAAAAATTGTTGAATACGCGACAGAGTTTTGTGACCTCAGATGTGAAGGTCACTTTTTGCTGCTAGCCGATTTGACTTCATTCAAAACTGCACGCTATTCGTAAGAGTATAAAGCCGTTAAACACTTTTTGCAATAGCATATTCTGCAAATAAATTTGTAATAATACCAACGCATCCTTCACCGTTTTGCTATTGAGAAAATTCGAATAGTTCGAATTTGGGCATTATTCCTAAAGAGATAAAGCTTAGAAAAATATTTACCAACGGCAAAAACAAATTGATATCTTGGTCGCCACCGCCGTCTGCTGTTGTACTGTTCTTGCAAATTCGAATAGTTCGAATTGAGACGTTACTCGTATAGAGATAAAGCTTTGAAAAATATTTGGCAATGGCAAAAACAAATTGGTATTGTGTTTGCCGCCGCCCGTCGGCGCGCCGACGGGCCCGTCCGCCTAAGTAATTGATAATTGTTTATAAATTTGCGTCGAATTCATTTTTAGGGTGACACCGTAAGACGTCACGTGACAATGTTATTGAGTTTTCACTTCTGCCGGCACTCCCGGACTGCAACACGTTCTTTTTTTTATTTTTACGATGGGTACCTACTCGATTTAAAACGGAAAATGTTAAAATAATCTTTACCCGCGTTTGTAGATCTCCTAAGTTCACTTAGCTAAAAATAAGGCTGTTTGCTTAATACTACAAGTTTGTACGGAACCCTTGGTGTGCGAGTCCGATTCGCACTTGACCGGTTTTTCTTTGTAGTCGGGAAACTAAAAACATATATGTATTTTGAAACGTCTTGTACGTGACTTGAATATATATATATTGTCCATATTATTTTACTTTTTAAAGATTATATAATTATTGTAGTTATTAGTTACCTACATAATTACAAATTAACCTTATTCGATTGTTCTACTATATTTGTGCCAATCGCCCATACAATAGAACTTGCTTCTTGCCTAATTTCATGATTCTAGGTTTCTAGGCCACTTCTAGGCCAAAGTACCCGGAGATTTTGATTCCTAAACATATTCTAGGCCACTTCTAGGCCAAAGTACCCCGGAGATTTTGATTCCTAAACATATTCTAGGCCACTTCTAGGCCAAAGTACCCCGGAGGTTTTGATACCTAAACATATTCTGCTGAAACGGCCGTATCTTTTGATTGCGTTGGTAAACTTAAAAGATTGAGTATTTGATATTAATTTCAACTTGATTGATACCTTTAGGCGTTCCTGAGGAATAGGGCCTAAGACAGACGGACGGACAAAGGAGTATAAAGGTTAATTTTCACTATTGTATTGAGGCAGGAAACGGAACGAACGGAATAAAACACTTGCAGTGGAAAATTAAAATATACCTACGAGTAAATGAATACAAGATACAAGTGCCGCCAGGGATAAATAGGGATAATCTATCAACAAGAAGTTAGGCTTTTAAAAAAAAAAACAACCTACATTATTTTTGTATGGGTATGAATGTTTGAATTTGCTCCTATACGGTATTCAAGTCACGAACAACACGTTTCAAAATACATCTGACCAAAGGCGGGAAAGCCTAGCATTAAAAAAATAAAAATAAAATCCTATAATTACTCACGTCCAAGTCTGCAGCAAGGTTCGCCGGCGCACACTGCCACTTTTCTCTACCGCTCGGGAATCATTACCGCTAATGACATTATTTGTCATAAAATGCAATTGATTATTAGTAATCATTAGTTTATTTTCTGTTAAGTGGTGTCCGCCGACGTCAGCCGCCGCGCGCGGATGGTCCGGTGCCGACACATCTTTATCGCTCGGAAGTAGAGAGGGGCTTTGCAACTCGGAGACCGTTTGTTTACAATTTTCTTTGGTCGCTACAGATACCGCATTCTCTCTGCATTCTAACTGAGATTTAGAGTTCGACAATACTTTTCTGTTTAATGACATTTTGGTTTACAAACAAACCTGTTTTGTGTTATCATAAAAAAAAACCTTTACTTATGTATTTTCTCGAGCTCTTTTATGTCCACTGTAGGTAATCGTTTAATAAACTCAAGCGTTTCGATTACAGGTTCATAAAAACTAACAAACGACTACTATACAATTTTCACAGGCGCACGACAACTTTCCGACTGAACGATTTGAGTACCTGCGGATGTACTTATCACTAAACGCCGACTAAACATAATGGACGGTGTGATACGATGGCACTAATTAATCAAACTGGGAGTCGTTAAAACTAAATTAAATGTTGATTGTTCCACTGTGCTCACCTGTTGTCAAGCAGTGTGGCTTGCTGGAGGTACACAGACGACTGAATCACAGACCACGAGTCAGCTCGGCCGACCAACGGAGGGATTGCCACCATGCGCTTCTCTGCATGTTTGTTTTATTCCGAGAAGGTTAATTCGTGTTCACATGTTTGTGCGGAGAGTATTGGAGTGAGTGAGGAGAGTGCGCCCGCGTCGGGTGCAGCGGACAACAATAACTGACCCCAGCGCACTCTCGCGCCGCGCCGCGCCGCGCGCTACACCTACGTGGATTATCTATTCGAATTATTGAAATCGCGTCGAACGTGGCCGCGTTAATTAATGCACTTTAAACTGCATTGCGTTAACTTGTTGGGTAATACCGATTATATGTTAATTTAACGATTTTAATGAATTTTACTGTTCTCTTCTAAGTTAAACTTATACATCACGACCACTTTAAGGTGCAACGGCAGCGTGAACTTTCCATACTGAACGTTTTTTTGGACTACGTTACTTTTCCCGCAAAATTAATAACATTAATAATATAGTGTATAGGTACGGCACCGTACAACAGGGTAATTGAAAAAAAAAGAGCAATGACGCGTAGTTGCAGTGTCCCTCTCGAGGTGTTATGGAACCGCCCTGTGCAACCCGAACTGGGCCAACTTGGACTAGGAAGGAAATAGAAATAAAATATGAAAAAAAAAAAAATAGTCGCAAGGCAGCCGATTGAAACAGCGGTTGGGCGAATATTCAGCGTTTTTAAGGCGTTTTTTTTTCGTCATTGTCGTAGACAGCAAATACTATTCAAAGGTACGTGTATCAGAGTCTACTTTTGATGAAGATGTTAGCCAATACCAGTACTGAATCTTTTTTGATTTATTTATTTATTTATTTATTTATTTATTTATTTATTTATTTAGCTTACTTGAACTACACATTTTTACATAATATAGGTAAATATGTTAGGTAACTAACCACATGTAGTTTTATTTTAAGATCTAAGTATAGGTAAGCATTAAGTTAAAGTAAGCCACCTTCCGTACTAGTTAATAAACTGTATTACGGCAAGGTACCCTCCTTCTCCTCATGATTAACCGCGTAGATATGAGTTAGAATTGTTTACATTATGTGTTTATGTAATTACCTACAATGATCATTAATACTATTTATTTTAAGGCACATAGGTTTAAATGTAATTGGTAACATCATTAGCATAATTATTGCATGAGTTTCTAGAGGGAGAATGTATGTATTAAATAGTGAGTATAGTAGTATGGTGTGTGTGTGGGTGTGTATGTTTGTGATGGGAATAGACTTAGCAGTAGGTTCAGTGCGGAAACCAACAATAAAACATTTATAGGCAATTCATGAGTGGCACGGACGGGTCATACAACCATGTACGAAAAGTGGAGGAAAATGAAAGTTTGGCACATGTCAACTCTATTTGAATGACGTTAAGGTCCAAAAGTGCCAAACATTCAATCTCCTCGACTGTACCTACAGTTGGGATTTGAGAGTAGATGCTAGTTAGATACTAGTGTTAATGTTACATACTGCGCCAAGTCGTAGGCACTTATACACGAGGATTATCAGGGTTAGGCTAGTAACTGTACTATTTATCACTACATAGTTTGAAACAAAGTCGCTTCACGCTGTCTGTCCCTATGTATGCTTAGATCTTTAAAACTACGCAACTGATTTTTTTTTTTTTTTTTTTTTAATAGTTAGAGTGAATCAAGAGAAAGGTTTATATGCATAATATAGTACCCGTGCGAAGACGGGGCAGGTCGCTAGTAGGTAATAAAATAAGTACATGTAATTGTTAGTTAGAGCTGTGGGCTGCTAGTGAGCGTTAGTAAGATAGTGCGGATAGTAGGTATTGTAGTGAAAATTGAATAAAAGGTTCACACAAGGATACGAACGTAATTTATTTTTTATTTTCCTAAAATTATTACATATAACAGCGGCATAGAAAACATCACGACCCGAACGCGATCAGGTTTATTAGATCATGTTAAATAACACTTTGCAATACAATACCGAACGTATAACCGTGCTCTGGCCGTTGCTGCGGCACACGATTGGACTATGATAGACAAAACATGGTGATTTACGGTCGACAAACCAGCACGACATTAAAAAGGGATGTAAAACGACTGGGTTCGACGAGATGTTAAGTGTTGGTAAAGGTTGTGTGTTAATTGTGTGTATGGGGCCTAAATGAAATCTAAACGATCGTTCTGACAACTTCGGCGGTAAAGGGCCTTTCTGAATTTTGAGGGTTTTACAGGAGAACGGAAGGCATCGATCCCATCTTAAGGTCGGAGGTTTGACAATCCAACGACGGCACGGTATGGTAGAATATCACAGGTAATAAGTGACATTAAAAAAGGACCCTGACGTTGACCGAAGGTCAAACAAAAAAGAATACACGCCGAACTCTCGGGAGTCCTCTAAACGCGACTTAACTCCTGGCGGCGTCTCCGACGGAGGTTCTCCCGATCAAGAGCCGGAAGCGCTGGTAAGCGGGACAGTCCGATCGCTTCTCCCTCCGGCTCGCAGACTCCGGATGATGGCTCTCAGCGCACTCGAACTGGCATCAGTCCTCGGGCAACAACCACCGCGAACTTAGGCTTGGGGCCTAAACCCGGAAGCTATGAAACAAAATTTCACAATAAATACTTCTACTCCACCGTCTAGACTAGAAGCCAAAAATCCACCACAACCGATAGGCGAAAATGCTTACCCAGTGTGCTAAAACAGCACCCGGCCTTCAGAAAAAGGCAGAAACTCTACGTTTCCCTCAGTGCAGTGTGACAACAACCACAACTGGTTCCACCACCGGCGAGCTTCGCCTCAGGGCTTGAGAAAAACGCTGATGCACTAGCGCGAAAACTGTTGTTCTTAATACAAAAAACTGTGGACGAGGAACTCGGGTCTGTACCCTATAAACGGTACACCACGCTTCACACTTTCAGCTAATAGACCAATGGAAAAATAATACTTCACTCTCCAAGAACTATTCTCTTTGACTCCCATTTCTTTTCTGATGATTTGACAATAAACAAGAATCATTCTCGAACAATCAAATTCAAATTTCAAAAACTTCTTCCAATTTCATTCATAAAAACCAGACAGCACCAAAGCAGGCAAACCCGTCGGTAAAGTTGTATATAAGGAAAAATGCACACCATCGGAAACGCGCCTTGTGCGACTACTGAACTTCAGTAATAATGCGCTAGATGGTGCTGCAATATAAGGCAAACGGTCATACGAATTTAAATAGTTCTGCAAGGATGAATGCAATTAATGCTGCAGTATATAGTGTTGCTAATAGGAGCTTGCATTAGTAGTTATCAAGACATTATTTGGAGAAGAGTCTCAGTTTCCTCATAATTTAGGTTTTTAAGAAAGGATGTAACAGCTCGTTTGCAGTTGTTATTAGTACATTGCTGTAATTCGACTGTTTTAGATATGCGGTTATATAGATATGGCCCAAGGAACAAGAAGAAGCTGTGCGCAAACTTGGTTTTGCAGGTTGGTGTAGTGTAGACGATGTCTCTCCTTCTTTGATGGGGTCGTGCATCAGAACTATACTTATGTTGTCTGCAGATCACTAACTTTATGAATAATTGCCTGACAGATAGTACATCGAAATCTTTGTAAGCACTAGATGTAGGGTAACGTATGTTTTTGAAGGTGGTAACCTTGATAATCGCTCGCTGCGCACGCTCAATTTTAATTAGGTGGGTCTTCTTTGCTCCTCCCCAAGCCTCAATACCGTAAGTGATGATTGATTGACAGAGGGCAAAGTAAACGCTTTTTATCAAATGAGGATCACCTATGTGTCTAATGTTCTTAAAAATATAAATTAGTTTTGAGATGCGAGAAGAGAGAGAATTAATATGATGGGTCCAGTCAAGGTTTTGGTCAATATATATTCCTAGATATTTGACAGTGTTGGTTGCTTCCAGCAAGTGGCAATTACAGGGTGAAATTGATGGGTTACTGCATGAGTGAGCCTTAATGCTGAAGTTGTTATGTGGTTGGGTGGTGTTTCTAATACTGAAAGTAACATATTTGGTTTTATTAAGATTAAGTGTAAGTATATTAGAATTTAGCCAATCCATAACCCTGGCTAGACCCAATTCAGTACAGTATTTGACCGCATCCCAAGATGCACCGTGGAAGACCAAGACAGTGTCGTCAGCAAAAGTAACAATATCAGTATTATGAAGCTGAAGGCGACAGAGGCCATCTATATAAATTAGAAAGAGAGTGGGGCCTAATACACTGCCCTGGGGCACTCCAAAGGTCAAAGGCTCATCGTCACTGATATAGTCCCCTATTTTAACAAACTGGGTTCTTTCACTGAGGTAGCTACCAAATAGCCGCAGAGGCATTAAAGGCAGATTAAAGGTTCTTCGGTACATTTTATCTCTGATGAAATAATCTTGAGCCGACAATGACGTTAAAACCGAGCGGTTCAAACGCTAGGAGATTCGCCCGGTTGCCTGAAAGTGTGTATACGTCGTTTATATAATAAAATGCTGTTTCAATTGAATACTTGGCGACAATTTTTTTCCACCCCACATTTTTCGCCCCAGTCCAAGTTGGCTCAGTTTAGGTTGCACAGGGCGGCTCCACAACGCTTGCGGAGCTCAAATACCGCGAGCCATCCGGTTGCCTCTCGGGCACTGGAAACTACGCGTCATTGCTTTAACCTATTATGTAGTTATTTATGTACGCACTTTATTGTACACAAAACAGGTTAACATTAAATGTTTTATTAAACAGAAACGTCCGCTAACGAAATTTCAAATTTCGATCATAGTGGAAAACCGCTCGTGGCGAATAATTTTTCAATTTTCCAGTATGATCGAAATTTAAAACAGGTTAAAACATAAACATGATACTTATAAGATCAAGGTAGCAACCGCCCTTTTTAACCGACTTGAAAAAAAATCGGTTGTATTTTGCTCAATGTTTGTTACCTCAGAACTCTGTCATTTATGAGGCGATTCGTATTTTTTTTTTGTTTCTAAGTATATGCTTCCAGGTCGGTCCCATTTCTTTCAAAAATCCAGTTGGATGATGGGATCTATGAGGAATTGATGGAACTCCTTAATTATATTAGGCACGCGTGGAGTGATTTTGGTATTTTCTATTATAACTCGTGTCTCGATTTGGTGGAGTGGAATTGATGACGAAGACCACAGATGACTTATGGAATTCTTCAATTATGTATGCAGTTCGGGTGCGCCAGGGAGGGAAAGTGCGCCTCATTCATCATTCAGTCATTTAAATCAGTATACATTCGCTGAAATCCATGCAATAAACTTGTTTTAGTTTGTTGCATGAATGTAAGATGTCGTTAGTTGTGAAATATCTGTAGATCTCGATATGTTTGATGAAAGGCGCAATTACCCCGGGGGCGCACTTGCCCCCTCTGACTTTACTTAAAAGTACAAAAGTACGTCACAGATTCTGATAAGATTCCGTTGAAATAGCAACTAAAGTGCTAAAGGCTTTTTTCTCTAATAATCAACGCATTTGCTCTCGGAAATCAGTTCACGTGGTAAATTGGAAAAGAAATGTGGAAATGTTCTCGTTGCTTGGCGGAGTACTAAATTGAAGTCGGTTAAAACATTGTTTCCAAAGTAAAATAAATAAGTTTTGTGTCCATATATTTTTTGTAATGGCAATGGTATAGAAACGTGGATCTTTGACTGGGAGCTCTCAGTCTAATGTAAAATTGGTTGTTTATCGATCTGAAAGCATATAGTTTCCCAGAAAAACGGGTTTGTGTCGGTGGAAAATCGGTGCTATCGAACATCATCTTAATTCAGAGGTGTTATTCGGCGTCACGTCACGCCTAACGAAACTACACGGGGGCCCCTAGACAAGGTTACAATCGAATGGAATGACAGATGCCGACGAACACTTTTCGTTAACATCTGTCATTCCCATACATTTTATTAGTTTTCTATTGACGTTAGCGCTTGTCGATTGTAATGTAACCTTGTCTACGGCCCCTGCCTATGCTTAGTTACTACGGATCGGGGCGTCAAGGTATGTTTGTGGGTGAATGTTGAGGTGAGCTTAATAGTACATTGTGATACAAGTGAGGTATGTTGACAATTACATCAGAGGCGGAATTATCACGCGAGCCGTAGGTGAGCGTGATAACTGATAAGAGAGTCGAGGATGTAATTATCAAAGCTCACGCGTTTCATACGACGTTTTTCAACACATTTTGCGAGGAAAAAATCCTTTTCCTAAAATGAGAGATCTTTACTTATTGATGTCAACAGGTTTTTACTCACATGTTGTATCGTCAAGAATTTCCAGTGGCATCCATTCTTTTTATCACCTTTCTAGTAAACACGAGTCAACATTTTTGTTAATAACCAAACACGCATTAACAATGTTTACAAATATCTGTGAAATAACCTATAATGGCACGCAACAGTTTTTTTTCGTGAAGTTTGCGCAGTGCGCGCGCATTAGATGTCATTTCTAAACAGCCAATACAAAATAAAATAATATTTTCGTTTTAAAATGTTATCTTTATTAATTCATGTAAAATGTTATCAAAAGTGAATAGTTTTACTAAATCAAACGTTTCTATATCATATCCAAAAAGACTTGTTTACTCGAGTAAGAATCCATTTGTTGAGAATTAAAAAAAAGGTGTACATTCTGTACAACCCGGTTAATTTAAGAATCCACCGTGTGCATGCATACGTCTTGCTGCAAGGTGCCAACGTGACTTAATCAGGATATAACCATAACACACACGTATCGTAATGTTATAAGACACGCGTGTTTAATATCCAGGATTATGAGCCTATAAGCGACACAATATAATAGGTGCGTTACGAGCAATTGTGTTGAAAAACCAGAACCAACCTACAGAATAGCGGGGTTGTTCAGATGTTGGTAGTTTGTGAGTTAAGCTTTTTTGACTGTATACGTTTATTTAAATCGATTTTGATGTTTATAAGGTAACGGCGCCTATTACCGGGGGTATCAAATTTGGCTACCATTACCGCGGCATTTCAAAATACGCATTTTAAAAGCAAACCGTTCGATTTACAATAAAACATATTTGACACAAATGAAGCCTTATTTAGTTGACTAACGGTTCTGTTTACGCAAATGGGTGTGGAAGAAATAACAAGCTCGCAATTCGTCAGTTTCCGCGACGGCGGCGCGGCGTATAGTAGGGGGAGTCCGGGAGACTTGAACCCCATTTTACTAAAACGTACATAAAACTTTATCTTTAAGTGGTAGCGACTCGATTTTTCACATACAGATGCCAAATTTAATTAAAAATCATCGAATTTTATCAAAGTGCTGGTAAAATAAACACCACTCATGTTATGATTTTTTTTATAGAAAATAATATTTGACTCAAGTCTCCCGCACCCATGGGAGACTTGACCATGGGGTGCGGGAGACTTGACCATCTACTAGGTAACGAGGAAAAAATAAAACAAAACAGCTGTTTATAACTCTATAATCAACTAATTTTAATGTTCAAAGAGATCAATCAACAGTCTATAATTAATAATTGCACATCTAGGTAACTAAACATTATTATTACTTAAAATGGGTATTTTTCCCTATGAGATCAATCATCAGTTTAAAATAACAAATTTTACCATTTTGATAACTGTAAGTAATACTGAAAATGTTATTGTTTAACATTAATAGCATATATGTTTAATATTCTACGTCCCAGCTAGTCAATCCAACGCAAACTACGTGAACATTTATATACCTATGTACATAACCACTGGTCATGTCTCCCTGCGACGGTACTGGTCAAGTCTCCCGCACCCCCTTTTACCACGTGCAGCCAAAGATTACGTAAAATTTATTTACAATTCACTCAAAAACAATACCGATAATAAAAGAGCATTAATTCACCAATAGAAAAAGATAAAGCAACACCAATTACCTAAAATATTGTCAATGCAGCACGAAATTACAAAAATATATAAATTTTCACTTTTTAACACCGAAAACACGTTACCTGTGCGGGACGCTAAGTCGTACTAATGGCGGACAATATGGCGTCGCCAGTAGTCGGGGCGAGCGCGCAGGCATCACGTGAGCTGTCAGCGCGGGCTGTGGCGCGTAATTTGAATCGAAATATTTGAGGTGGTTCAAGTCTCCCACCTGGGCAAATCTCCCGGACTCCCCCTAAGAGGTCGCGTCATACAAACGCGTGGCGTCACTGGTGAGTATACCTGAATCTTATTTATTATTTCACGTAATAGCTATGGCTATGGATTTTAAATGATTATTTATAGTTTTCTGCGCGACTTGTGCGTACTCTTTATATATTTATTGGCCTGGAAATGCATTTAAAATGGAATATAAAATACAGCGGTGATAGACGCCATTTTTAGTTGGGGTAACTAATACCGTGGCATATATACCACGGTAATAGTTAAGTCGGCGATTTGCTTCTTTATACTTTATCTTTTTTATATGTCATCGATTATATAATCTCTTACAGTTATTCGAATCTTGATCTATTGACGCTATTAAAGAACTATTTCCGTGGTATGGAAAGTATTCAACAAACCCTTCATTTTTAACCAAAACTTTAGTACTGAATCTGCAGTTTCTATAGAAACCCTTATTTTGTCATGTCGTTTAAATATTGTAATAATTAACTATATTTACTTACCAGTTATGTGATTTTGGTTTTATACCAAGCTTGTAATATATATGTTTGATTTGTAATGAAAATACAATTATATCCTAAAGTTTTTATGGGTCGGAATTAGTTTGTACAAAATTCCGTATTAAGTCTATTACCGATGGTATGATCCCATAAAACTCAGTAATAGTATGTATGGGAATCTTTTACCGACCCGTTCAATATTTGTTTGGGTCTGTAATAGGTTAAAAATAAGTATCTATTACCGAGTGACATTTTAGTCTTCTCTTAAAATAAATCACATCTAGGGTTCCGTTCGTACAATTTCATTTGATAAAATTGTAAATATCTCTGGAACGTATTATTAAGATATATGGTGAACGGAGATAATAACATATCACAGCAAAATTTGTAAATCAAATAAAGACCTAAAACATTTGGAACCCCAGAGTAGGTTGGAGGAGAAGAGAGGGTTTCACACATACATAATGTTACGAAACTCCCCTAATTAGAGTCTGGCCCGGAATACTAAATTGTTCGAAAAGTATTAGACATAGGCTTGGTTAAATTCGATAATACTTTTTACATTTTTTTTCTTTGAGTACAAAATACCGAATCCATACTATATGTAATGTAACAGTGATTTAATAAAAGGTAGGCTTTACATGCTATGTATGTAAATAGTAGTTATTCTTATACTCAGTTGACATCATTTGTAGATTTATGTTTTTTGAAGTGAAAACTTCTTTAGCGGCGCTGAGCACTTTTTGGGATGGGGAAAAATTGTTAAATACGCGACAGAGTTTTGTGCCGTCAGATCTGAAGGAGGTCACTTTTTGCTGCTAGCCGATTCGGCTTCATTCAAAACTGAAAGCTATTCTTAAGAGTATAATACAATACAATACAATACAATACTTTATTGATAACACCATAGTTACAAGTCAAATGGTTAATTAATGTAAACAGTAATAAGCCGTAAAACACTTTTTGTAATAGCATATTCTGCAAATAAATTTGTAATAATACCAATTAACGCATCTTTCACCGTTTTGCTATTGAGAAAATTCGAATAGTTCAAATTCGGGCGTTATTCCTAAAGAGATAAAGCTTAGAAAAATATTTACCAACGGCAAAAACAAATTGATTTTTTGGTCGCCACCGTGCACCGCCATCTGCTGTTCTTGCAAATTCGAATAGTTCAAATTTAGCCGTTATTCCTAAAGAGATAAAGATTTGAAAAATATTTGGCAATGGCAAAAACAAATTGGTATTGTGTTTGCCGCCGCCCGTCGGCGCGCCGGACCCCGGCACCGTTGCGCCGCGGCGGCGCGTTGGGCCCGTCGCACCCAACGCGCCCGCGGGCCGTCCGCCTAAGCAATTGATAATTGTTTATAAATTTGCGTCAAATTCATTTTTAGGGTGACACCGTAAGATGTCACGTGACCTGATCGAAAAACTGTTACAATGTTATTGAGTTTTCACTTCTGCCGGCACTCCCGGAGTGCAACCCGGTCTTTTTTTTTATAGCCTATTTATTGTCCCACTGCTGGGCAAAGGTCTGTCTTATTTTTATGTTTTATAGATTTTATAATTAGTTCCACTACCTAATTTTGACAAAGTACAAACTGTAAATAAATACTATAACCATAGCTTAACGTTTTATTTTGTTTCCCAAAAAACCTTGATGTATAATAATAGTGTACGGAACTAATGTCAGGAATATTATTGTAACCCTCGATATTGGGTACCGAATTGTGTATATCAGGTTACTATTACCGATGGTAGAAAATTGCTACTTTTTGTACCCTCAGTAATAAAAGCTAAATTCGTGGTAATAGAATCACATCCCATCCATTACCACGGTAATAGAAGACTCTCCTTTCCTGGTTTCAATAATTATTTTATCAAATATAATTAACTAAAATTGGTTCAAATGTTACGACTCTGAAAGTTCAATAAACACTCTTAAATAAAATAAAAAATCTAGGACGTTGAGCTTTCATACCCATCATTTTTTATAATCATTTGAAAACTACCTAAATACCACGGTAATAGGCACCGTTCCTTAGTAAACTAGCTGTTGCCCGCGACTTCACCCGCGTAGATCTTGTTACCGTCTTAGAAAAATGATTCCTATTCAATTATTGTAGGCAGAACCTTAATTATCGCCGACCCAAACAAAGTTCTACCATTTTAAGGGAAGATTTCCAAGATAAAACTATCCTATATCCTTCCAAGGGTCTCACTCAAATTATCTGTAGGTACGAAAAAAATCATCTAAATCCGTTCAGGGATTAAGCGTAAAAGGCAACAGTGCGGTGAGTTCATTAGTTTAAATTGCTAAATTTAAATTAAGAACTCCGTTTTTACAATTATAAATATCTCCACAGAAAGAAAGCTACATTAGTGGAAGTTTTTTCCTATCTCCGTCCAGCAGTTTTACTTGAAGTGTTATGTTCTGGGTCTGTAGGGTCGCAATTTACCTTAACACACCTTGACCATACAATTTCAGGCTGTTCCTACTAATGCAATAATGCAAAACTCCACCCGGCATATTTACTAATAACCTTGTTTTAATTGACTATGACTGAGCTGAGGAATGCATTGTTGTGATCATTTATTACAAGTGTTTATTTAACTAGACCTGTTTGTTAGTGTGGGACAAATATCTCTTCTCTACATATAATAAATGTAAAAGTTCGTTGAGGTTGTCAGTGAGACATAATAAGTAGAGCTTGAAGGGAATTGTATTTATACAATATACATTAAAAACTTCAATAGCGCGATGCAGAACTTCACCAATTTCCACGCATTAACAAAGTCATTCTCCAGATTTTTGTCGGCGTCTGAACTCCAACAAACCATATTAAACGTATAAAAAAGTTTAACGGAGTTACGGTGACCCACAGGCCAAATTTGAGAATATTTGGATAAAATCGTCTTTACTTTACGCAACAGCGCCATCTTACGACAGCCCAACGAAAAGGAGTGTTATGTTTTCTGTTTGTCCGGGTATCATGGGAAAACTATCGAATGGATTAATATGCAACTTTCACTAAAACGTTCAATGGATCTTCGGCCACGGAATAGGTTATAAAAAATATAAAGATAAGGGTGCAAAAGGGTTAAAAAATGGGGTTGAAGTTTGTATGGAAACCCCTTGAATCTATGAAATCTAGAAATTAAAAAGAACCCTATTCAAACTTTCAGCAAAATATAGATAAAACGTGAAAAAACAATCCCACTAAAAACATTACATGTAAAGTGATGCCAAGACTCCGTAGCTCATACAGCTTTCAGCGTGAAAAAGATATCAGATCGCGACTAACGCCAAGCTCACTACCAGCCACGCTCTACAAATTCTATATCTTGGCTAAAAAGTAACGGTTTGGTATGTTATTTTTATTAGTCTAAATAAAATCAAAAACATAATATAAGCGGCATCTATCGAGCTGAAATTGGACTAAACTTAAGCTCGGTAGATGGCGCCAGTCAACAACTAACATCAACGACTTCTATCAAACTGAAATTGTATCAAAATCATGCTCGCTAGATGTCTTGATCTACACGAACTTCGAACCCCCGTTAAACGCTCTTAGGGGATGAATGAAAAAATAACGCTGATATCTGTTTTGTAATCTTTTAATAAACAGTCTAAGACCAAAGTTAAAATATCTCTTACTTTCAAAATTACTTTTCCCTCCATAAAAACTTTGAACCATTTGAACTATGATTCCCTACAGGGCATGAATTTAAAAAAAATCTGTAATCAGTTTTGTAGTCTTTTAATATACAGGTTAAGACTGACTTTACAAATCTCTTACTATATTTTCTTGCTCTCCACATAAACCTTGAATCCTGTTTTAACCCCCTTCAGGGTGGAATTTTTACAAAACGAAGAAAGTGCTTTTTTTGAATTCTAATAAGTAATCTTTCCACAACGTTGCAAGTCTCTAGCTCAAAAAAAGTGTTTCTCATCCTAACCTTGCACCCCTTTTTTAACCCTCTTAGAGGTGGAATTTTCTAAAGTGCTAAGTCCTTTTTTTTGTGTTCTAATATTTTTCTACAGAACTAGACGTTGAAGTTGAAACTTACTCTTTAGTTCAAAAAATAATGTTTCCCCCATACAAACATTGCACCCCTATTTAACCATCTTGTGGGTGTTTTTTTTTTAAAACGCAGTAAGTACTTTTTTGTATTCTAATAAGTAGTCTTTCTACAACTTTTCAAGTCTCTAGTTCGACAAATAATTTTTCCCCCATACAAACATTGCACCCCTATTTAAGCCCCTTAGGGGTGGAATTCTCTAAAACGCTGAAAATCCTTTTTTTGTATCTTAATAAGTAATCTTCTTACAAGCTTTCAAATCTCTAGTTAAGAAAAAAAATGTTTCCCATATACAAACTTTGCCCCCTTATTAAACCCCTTAGGGATAGAATTTCCAAAAATCCCGTCTTATCCCTTGCCTACGTTATAAAAGGAAGTTCTGGTGTAAATTTCAAGTTTCTAGTCCCAGTAGTTTCGGCTGTGCGTTGATGAATCAATCAGGAAGTCTTCTTTTATATATATCGAGTCTTGTAAGTGCGATAGAGATAGAGATACCTGAACTTCGAATGTCGAAGTTCGCGGTTATATTTACTTAGCTTAGTTCGTTGGTTGGCAATATGGCATGGCATGTATATAGCTGAGGCTATTCGACACCCGGCCTTACATTTTGTGTAAAGGTAGGTTGAGCATCTTTTTCCGGACAGACGGACAAGGCGAAACTATTTTTTCATCACACTTGCTCGATAAGGGCTTCATAATGCGCAGACATACAGAGCTGTAATAGCCTGTGTTACGCCCACGGGCGTAATGGTTTTTTTCTTAAATTGTATATGTCACTCATGCGGCAGTTACAAAGCAAAGAGGTTATATATCAAATACGATGTCTGAAAACGTATTTATTTATTAAATTTAAACTTAAAAAACTACTTAAACATGTTTTAACTGAATTATTTACAGAATTAATATGTAGTTATTTAGTGTCTATGTAAAATGTTATTAAGTGTTTACAAATCGTGGCTGTATACCGAAGGGTCTTTGCCATACGTGCCTCACGTCAAATTCAACAAAATGGACGACTGACATGTTGCAGTTTTTATTACGATTTGTATTCATTTCATCTAAAATGTATTTGTTTCCTCGCAAATGTGATGAAAAACATTGTGTATAACACGGGCGTAAGAATATTGCAAACTTCCACTTACGCCCCTCGTTAAACAATGTACTATTGCGTTACCTAATTGTTTTCTATGAGAATTGTACAGTGCAATAGTTATTTACGATACAAGTGCCGAAAATAAGAAATTCGCAACGAGTGGTGATAAATTAAAACACGACCGAAGGGAGTGTTTTAAGTCGAAATGAGTTGCGAATTGCCTATTGGCACGTGTATCGTACAACGTTTTACTACTTTATAGCTTCGACATATGCACGAAAAGTGCTCTTTAGCACCATATTTACTGTAATAGTTATTTACAGTTATTTACATTTTGACGTCACTGACAGTTGACGGATATAGCAGATAGAATTTCGAGAAGAAGCAATGAAACATTTTATGCTGAAGCCTGTGTCCTACCTGTTGGATCTATTGCCACAAACATCTACTAATCTCTTACCCCATTATTCATAAAACTTAAAATACGTATCCGATAAATAAAACGTGTTTTGTCCCTTTCTTACTAATTTAAATAGAGTGACAGATAAAGCCAACGAATTTTAACGGCATTTTAGCTAAAATAAGTTTGTTCAAAGTTTTACTTGATAGGTTAAAATTAGAACTGCATGTGTCATATGTCCAAGAGAAGTCTTAGATATTGTAAAAAAGTTACATTTTATTAAATTGATATTCTCAGTCTAATGATGCTAATCCTATATTTACTTCACTCATATATTTGTTAAAAACAAATGCGTGTTATTTTTGTAAGAAACAAGAATGATTAGGTTCATCAAAATGAGAAATTGCATGCACATTGAAACAGAATGGGCATGCTCGCTAGCGGATCTCTGAATAGGTATTTATTATACAATTATTGATATAGAGAGAGAGGGGAAGACAAACTATTGCTTCATACCCAAAGTTTGGAAAATTGACGTAAAAATTAAAGAAGAGAAGAACATCAACGAAGCTAGCATTCAACTGTGTAAACATCAGTATCGGAAACTTATTTCATTTATGCATATTGTATGAATCATTTAAAATATAGATACCCAAATAAGGTTTATACTCTGGCAGTCCGTCTCATGGCTGGAAGGTGACATACGAATTTCAATCTTAATAGCGAGAGCATTAGAAATATATTAGCTAAATGAAAAGGAACAATACGACCTTTTGTCATAAGGCAAATAATATCACGTGTTTACGCTAGCGCGCTAATACTACAATCAGACTTAAACCTTATTGCTAAAGAATTAAGGTGAGTTGAAGAGATTGATGATACTACCAACGTCTAAACTCACGTGTTTCCCGTGAACTGACCCTCGTGACCCTACTGACCCTCGTGACCCTCATGGACTGACCCTCGTGACCCTCATGGACTGACCCTCGTGACCCTCATGACCCCGTGACTACTGACCCCCGTGACCCTAATCCCAGTGACCCTACTGACCCTCGTGACCCCGTGACTATACTGACCCTCGTGACCCTCGTGGCCCTCATGGACTGACCCTCATGACCCTCGTTACCCCGTGACCCTCGTGAACCGACCCCAGTGACCCTACTGACCCTCGTGAACCGACCCCACTGACCCTACTGACCCTCGTAACCGTGACATTCGTGACCCTCGTGAAGAGTATAAAAGGGCTAGTATGTGGATCATTCAATTCTCATCGTTCGGACTAGCAGTGTCACTGGTTGTAGGCTAGGAAATTATTGGTGGGTGCTACCTTTATTGTGGTGAATGGCTCGTCGTTATGGGGAAGTTCTCTTCGTAATTATGAGTCATTTGCTTTTCTAAATTTAATAGTCATTACATTACGTGTCCGTGTATCTGTACCGTACTTGAACGCGGGGTTTATTATTCGAAAGCTGATGTGATCCCGTTTTTTAAATATTGGACTTTGAAATTAAAATGTCGGGAGCTTTTCAACTTTTCTAAGTTGTAGTTATTGGCCTTTAAAGTTTGTCACTCTTTAGTAGCAGGGTTGTGGTAGGTAGCTCCCGCGGACGCGAGTAACAGTTGTGCCCCCTTTGTCAAGTGAGTGGGCAACTCGACTGTTAGGAGTTCTTAAGCCACCCGAAGGCCTCTAACTCGGCTTAACGACTACGTCATACACAGCAGCCAAGATCGACTGCTTAGCGTGTCTTCCATAGCACGGAAGCGCTCATTTATATTAACCACTCAAACATCAGGCGGTCACCCATCCAAAGACTGACCGCTGCCATCTTTGCTTAACCTGCGTTATCGTTTCCGACTCGCAGCCGCCGCTAGGCTATGAGCTATGAGCGCTTCGAAATTAAATACATTCATTAAACTTCAAATGCCCGTTAGAGTCTGTCAAGCGAGTCGTGTCCCTGGAAATTTTGCAAATCCTACTAATATTATGAATGCTAAAGTTTGGTCCTCAATCACGCAAATCGGCATAACGGATTAAAATTAATTTTGGTATAGGTACACATAGTGTATAACCTGGATTAACTTACGAGTATATCATACTTTTTATTCCGGGAATCATCGTCTAAGGGGGCGAAATATGGGGCGAAGTTTGTAAGGAGCTACGATATTTAAAAGAGTTCCACGCGAACGAAGTCGCGGGCAGAAGCTAGTACTTAATAACTGCTCTCTTGTTGCACAAATAACTATTGATTATGTGTCTAGGTACCTACACATAATTAAATTCCGTCAAATCTACCACTGTGTGCCATTATTACCTAATGTGTAGCGTGTAGCATTTCTTCAATAAGTAGTTTTACAGATGGCGAAAAGAAGCACATTGGTACTGGTACCTAATTTATAATTACACTGTCTAAATAAACATACTTTTATCTATTTGTATAAGTAGGTACAGGTAAACACAATTAATATGGAGAGCGTCAAAGCGCTTAAATAGTTGACCGAAAGGCTTTTATTGCTTAACTCACGCACCTTATTACTTGGGTCTTGCTGTATACTTATACAAATGTAAGACGTAGGTGTATGGATTAATATTTAATCAAAATGTTTTAAATCAAAATATTAACATTACGATGGTATACTTTCAGGTCTCAACAACAATTAGTGTCTGTATTCACTCAAAAAAATAGTCTAAAAACATTGTCCATCGCTAACAAGATGTTATGGTTGTCAGAATGAAAACATTGCCTAACAAAATTAAAACTGAGTAAAATGCTTAATGAAATACGAAATGTGACATATCCAATTATGACCAATTATCAGATTAAATCCAGACAACTTTTCCCGCGATTTATATTTGTAAGTAATCAATAAAATGGTGGGTTGAAATACTCGTAGGATGAAACTATTAACACAAAGGAGGACTGTGGCTTTATATTTATCGGGGATGATTAAAAACAACAGGGTATGCAAACCTTGTATGAAGTTACATATAGCACATTGCATATATGTATAGGTAGGTATATACTTACACCAAAATGCTATTCCATATTCACTTACCATAACATTGTTACTATTGTGTCCATGCAAAACGCACTCACGAACGATACTTTGGTGACTTACACCGACTACTTGACTACCAGGTAATTTTATCCTGTAGTAGCATTCTTGGACGCGATACGGTAACTGATTGGTTTAAAACTTGTTAATATTGCATGTGCTGACATTGAGACGTGCGCCAACTTTCAAGTAGGTACTTCTGCATATTTCTCGACCATGATATTTGATATATTTTGCACTCAACCAATATAATAACTTGCGTAGAATAGTAACTTAAATATGTATGTAAACAATATTTTTAAAATGATGAATTTACATTATTTAAAAGCAGCTAATGCGTATGCGACTGTATTACTGTTCTTTCGTATGAAACAAAAACCTAAGCAGCGCGACTCGTCAGGGTCAAAGGCGGACACGCCGGTCACCCAGCCAATTCAAAATCTGACTGTACCTTTCTCTACGATCTCATTCGGCGTAATATTAGGCTTCACGGTTGCAAAATAAAAACATAGAACCGATATGCCCGCCAGATAAAATTACTTTCACCTTGCATTCAGTAGGCTAAACAATGTTGTTGTACTGTACCTAACTCAGGAATATGTATAAGTTCAAATAACTACTTATATTTCAAAGCACGAAGCGAGTTTATTTTTACATCTACTACCAAAAGAGGTTACATTTACAAGTCCTACCTGTGCAGTGTGTAAGTACCTACCTTTCATACCTCTACCCTACCATATTTACTTACAATTAGTTAATCTAGGCCTTTTCTGCAAGTGCCTTTTTTGCGTGATGATTTTCTACCACACTGTAGGTATATCAGTTTCTGACCAATAATCTCTCACTTAATTAAATTATTTAAATTATTCAAATTACATTAAATCTCTAAATTAAAAAAAAAAGAATCAGCCAGTATCAAATTAAGCATTGGTTTGTCCCGCGTGATCTCAGCTTCCCATGAACGGAAAACATGTAACTTTTTTATAAGTACATTATTACTCTAGCTTCCGTTTAGGATAGTTTTTATCCGACTGCGACGATTAATTAATTTTCGGAAACATTTGACCTCATTCAATTATTCATTTCTTCTGTTTGAAATCGTAGCCGCCATATCTGTCAACTGTCAGTGACGTTAAAATGGCGGGCTTGCCACATCTATCCAACAGTAATGATTTCGATCCGGAGGTCTTTCGTCGGGGATGCGGTCAGCGGTGGACGCCTTGCTTCTTAAGAGTCCGCAGTAAGCTCAATTCTCCATACAAACGTAGTTACGCTCACATTTTAAAACTACGTGTTGGATTGTAACGAAACTTTGCATGTACAATGGCATGAGGTATATCCAGGTCTGCAATTAGTTTATTTAGCTTCAGATACCATGGTAAAAAAAATACAGCGAATTTAAGTTTTTCATACAAAACTTGTTATTGCGGTATTTTGTTTGTTTTATAAACTGGAACCATATAAACTAATTACAGGCATAGATATACCTCATGTTATTGTATATGCAAAGTTTCGTCACAATCCAACACGTAGTTTTAAAATGAGAACGAAACTCCGTTTGTATGGGAAGGTGAAATTCGGCCGAGCTTACTGCTGACTCTTAAGCGGAGCTTCTGACGCTGATTGCATTATTGACGACTGACCAAACTACCGAACAACGTCGCTTTATAAGCAAACTTGACATTGGCGAAATCATCTTAACTTAGATGGAAGCCATTTTTTTAAAAATTGAATTGAATTGATTTCGATCCGGTGTTGTGATAGACCTTGACAAAACGCATATTAAATTCTAAAGCATAAAAAAATGATCGATTCTGATATGGAAACTTATATGCGCTAAATTCGTATTGAGGCGTAATTTCAATAAATGTATCAACAAATTTCAACAAAATAATGTCAAACGTCAAGAACAAATAACATACTTACCTACAATGATACGAGATTGTGAATTGTGAAGTTAATGCAAGTACCAACATTTACTGTTCTTTGATTCTAGACGAGAAACAGGCGTGATACTGTTCTTGCAGACTAGAGATACGGTCAACATAACAAATCCGAAATAAAGACGGAATTGAGTCAATCTAAGCATTGAAAACTAACAGACTTCTAACTTATAATTGGGATCTAGCTATCAGAAACAACAACGATGAAGAAACACACAGACAAGTTTTACTATTGTATAGGTAATTTAGTTACTTGCTGGACTATGTAAAATCACATAATGTGGATACCCCATGAGATCACGCGGTGGACTGCATGCCATCTACCGATACCACCGTACGTTTGGCGGCACCTTATTCCGCAATCCGCATACATAATGTTAACGATTACACGGTGACTACCATCACGCGATACCACATACTTACGTATCATATAATACTACACAAACGAAGTCGCGGGTACAGCTAGTAAATAAATAAATAAGCGGAAAAGGTATGTATCTGACAAATTTGAGTCTCAGGCGATCGAACCAAAAACACAACATTTTCGCCTCATAGACGCTTTTAAAACAAATAAATAAAGTAGGTAGGTACCTATGGGTAAGTATATACTAAAAAAAAAACAATATTTTTAAATACCTACTTATGGAAAAACGGAATGCTTTTTTACAAGCTTTTATTTAGTGTTACCTGTTTGTTATCAAATCTTGCAAGTTAAATTTGACCCACTTCCCGGTGACCGATAGAGCTGAAATATTGGGTATAAGTAGTATTCCATTATATGTATTTCCGTATATATAATATAATATATAATGGAATTTTGTACTTATCGGACGTACCTATCCCCGTCGAGTTTGGGCTCGTTAGAATCGTCTCAATGGGTATATAGTTGACGATCATGATGATGGCATACAGAAAATTATATACAGTCGGCTATAAAAGCTTGTACCAAAAATGATTTTTTTGACAGAAACTTGTTTCTAATGTAAAGATGATCTCAAGTAGATTTTTTATAATTTTTAACTGTCAATAAAGTGCATCGGAAAACTGTAAAGTATTACATCTTCGGATTCCCAGTTACGCTACTCTTAACCAGAAAACTCATTTCACAATTGTATTTAAAATTATTGTACCTACCTATACCTAACTATAATTCAGTCGTAATAAAACAGGAGGCATTCAGCAAACCAAAGTATAAATGACAAAGATACTTACTCATGCTTTTTCTGGGATGACTGAACATGAGCGTTTGTGCTGACTTGGTTAACTCTCGTAGACATGGCAGTTTAGGCGTCAACTACTGTCGGGGTATTATAGCCATACTCGGAATGACAAATAGTGTACCTAATTACTTCACAATTCCATAGCAGGCTAACAAACCCAAGTCACGTTGCACAGACAGTTATGACGATTAATTGACACTGACCCTTGCTCAGCGACAAGTCACAGGTTATAATCTGAACTATTTTCACAATCATCACTCATCAGTCGCACTCACGTAGGTGCAAAATAATATTATGCAGATTGGAATAGCATTTATCATGACTTCCTGGTTTTAATACCTAATGGTGGCGCTGTTATTCGTAATGTTCACAATCAGCTGAGAACGTCAGGGCAGGGCTGTTATTCGCTATGCGCTAATGCGGTTTACCCCGCCGGTCACCCGTCACGAAACTAGACCTCTACCTACGCTTAGTTACTACGCATCGCGGTGTCAAGATATATTTGTGGGTGAGCGTTGAGGTGAGCTTAAAACAAGTCACAGAATAGGGGGGCTGCACTCTCTAAGCCTACGCAAGCTCCAATTGGCACAACTCACATAGTGTAAGCCGTTTACGATTTAAAAAACCGCAAATCGATGTATAGTTTAGCCGTTTGGCACACGCCTACTAGACGTCAAAACAAAATTTTGACCCGCAGTTCCTAAAAAAAAATCCCTTAGTGGGTGCTGAGTTTGTGCTGAATTTTTTGTATGGAAAAAAAAAAGCTTTTCGGAACCTGTCGTGTGTAGTATCATATGAAAGGGCTTTTTGAGGTGATTTTAAAAATATACCACATCATTATTTTAATTAAAACAAAAATAACTTTCGATACATACCAAGTTTGCGCTCCTCCAGACACGATATGGCTGATTTTTTTAATACAAAATACCACTAATAATACGGGATTCATATCTAACCTCAAAAAAGTAATTATAACAATAATTTCAGTAGTTTTTATTTTTTGTAATATTGAAAAGTAGGTTTTTGAAAAATATTTTTCTTTTCATACAAAAAAAAATGTCTCAGCACCCCCTAAGGGGAATTTTTTTAGGAACTGCGGGTCATACATTTTGTTTTGACCTGTAGTATATGCGTGTGCCAAATGGCTAAACTGTAGGTACCTACATCGATTTGCGGTTTTTCTTTGTAATTGGGCTTGTACGGCTACCACTAACAGTCCGGCAATAAAAGTTTGATTTATTGAACTATTTTTTTTTTTACATTTTTAATAAAGGAAAAATTGAAAAATTTTATGCTCCGAGCCGGATTCGAACCGGCGACCACAGGCATTTATGGCCCGTCGCTACTAACCAACTGAGCTATCGGAACAATCCGGTTCGGGCACCAAATTCTTCAATAGCAGCGTAACTGCTTAATACAATTTTTTTATTTTTTATTTTATTTGTGAATATTAAATTTCAGTTGATTAAAGGTTCAATATATATGTATATACTGGCACCACTATGTACCTGGAAACAGCGCACAAAGTATGAAAAATAAGCACGGTGAATTTTCTTGGTGAGTATTTATAAAGACAAGTAGTAGTAGTATTTAGTAAGGACAGATATCTACTCTGCTAATTAAGTAGCAGTACATCGAAATTTTAGGGGTAGCTCCCAAAATTCCGATGTAAGTACCTACTATTTTGACTATGATGGTGCTATTTTGACTATGATGGTGCTATTTTGACTATGATGGTGCTATTTTGACTTTGATGGTGCTATTTTGACTATGATGGTGCTATTTTGACTATGATGGTGCTATTTTAACTATGATGGTGCTATTTTGCCTTTACAAATCGAATCAGCTTAAAATTCTAGGATAAAAATACAGAATATCGATTCTTAGATCACGATCAGCAATTTTATGTTAAATTAAATCTGCAATTTTAGGAAATATCATCGACACACAGCTTCCTTCTGTATGAGTCAATTTAAAAAACGGTTGGCAATATAGGTAATGATGATATAGGGACATTCGGCATGTGACGGTTTCATTCATTTTGTCGATCTTTTATACCCACATTTATGCTAAAAGTGGGACTGGAACATAAGTATCATGTGCTCTGCCTATCCCTTTTGGGAATAAATGCGTGAATCTACGAATGAATGAATACCGGGCGGCTTTTCCCACTTGAGTATGGAGAAATGGTTATTTGTGCAACAAGAGAGCAAAGTTATTTTTTGCTGCGAGTGCTGATTTTGAATTCCGAGGAAGCGAATGATTTTAAAATTGAATCCTGAGCGCAGCGAGGGACTCAAAAGCACGAGATGCAAATACTTTGCCCTCGAGTAACACATGCAACTTTTCATTTCAGCAGTGAGAACATATTCACATTAAAATATATATATCGTAGCATCACGTACCTATTCGTCTCGTGATTATTCAGGCAGAAAACTTGATTAGGCGTTCGTCACTACTTGTTTTAACTCCGCAGCCGCGCCGCTTGTATTGTAAGTAGGTACTAGAAAAGCGAGACAAGGCGCGAGAAACCAAAATGATATTTTAGTATCTATACGAGTCTCGCGTGACACTAACACATCACTAAAAACTAACCGTATTATTGTTAATAAAAAATCACTGGCTTCACTCATATTTTCGAACTATTTTGAAATATTTATCATTAATGTATGTTGCGCTAGAAAAAGACAAAGGCACACATTAGCATATTAACTATGTGTGTCTCGCGTGCAAACTAGCCGTAGGTACTGTTGTTAAATTACTGCCTTTGTCACTGACTTCACTATATTAACTATGTGTGTCTCGCGTGCAAACTAGCCGTAGGTACTGTTGTTAAATTACTGCCTTTGTCACTGACTTCACTATATTAACTATGTGTCTCGCGTGCAAACTAGCCGTAGGTACTGTTGTTAAATTACTGCCTTTGTCACTGACTTCACTATATTAACTATGTGTGTCTCGCGTGCAAACTAGCCGTAGGTACTGTCGTTAAATTACTGCCTTTGTCACTGACTTCACTATATTAACTATGTGTGTCTCGCGTGCAAACTAGCCGTAGGTACTGTTGTTAAATTACTGCCTTTGTCACTGACTTCACTATATTAACTATGTGTGTCTCGCGTGCAAACTAGCCGTAGGTACTGTTGTTAAATTACTGCCTTTGTCACTGACTTCACTATATTAACTACTAGCTTCTGCCCGCGACTCCGTCCGCGTGGAAATCGTTTATATCGCAGCTCCATACAAACTTCAACCCCCCATTTCATCCCCTTAGGGGGTGATTTCCAGGATGAAAACTATCCTATGTCCTTCCCCGGGATTCAAACTATCTCCATACCAAATTTCATCGCAATCGGTTCAGCGGTTTAAGCGTGAAGAGGTAACAGACAGACAGACAGACAGACAGACAGACAGACACACTTTCGCATTTATAATATTAGTATGGATGTGTGTCTCGCGTGCAAACTAGCCGTAGGTACTGTTGTTAAATTACTGCCTTTGTCACTGACTTCACTATATTAACTATGTGTGTCTCGCGTGCAAACTAGCCGTAGGTACTGTTGTTAAATTACTGCCTTTGTCACTGACTTCACTATATTAACTATGTGTGTCTCGCGTGCAAACTAGCCGTAGGTACTGTTGTTAAATTACTGCCTTTGTCACTGACTTCACTATATTAACTATGTGTGTCTCGCGTGCAAACTAGCCGTAGGTACTGTTGTTAAATTACTGCCTTTGTCACTGACTTCACTATATTAACTATGTGTGTCTCGCGTGCAAACTAGCCGTAGGTACTGTTGTTAAATTACTGCCTTTGTCACTGACTTCACTATATTAACTATGTGTGTCTCGCGTGCAAACTAGCCGTAGGTACTGTTGTTAAATTACTGCCTTTGTCACTGACTTCACTATATTAACTATGTGTGTCTCGCGTGCAAACTAGCCGTAGGTACTGTTGTTAAATTACTGCCTTTGTCACTGACTTCACTATATTAACTATGTGTGTCTCGCGTGCAAACTAGCCGTAGGTAATGTTGTTAAATTACTGCCTTTGTCACTGACTTCACTATATTAACTATGTGTGTCTCGCGTGCAAACTAGCCGTAGGTACTGTTGTTAAATTACTGCCTTTGTCACTGACTTCACTATATTAACTATGTGTGTCTCGCGTGCAAACTAGCCGTAGGTACTGTTGTTAAATTACTGCCTTTGTCACTGACTTTACTATATTAACTATGTGTGTCTCGCGTGCAAACTAGCCGTAGGTACTGTTGTTAAATTACTGCCTTTGTCACTGACTTCACTATATTAACTATGTGTGTCTCGCGTGCAAACTAGCCGTAGGTACTGTTGTTAAATTACTGCCTTTGTCACTGACTTCACTATATTAACTATGTGTGTCTCGCGTGCAAACTAGCCGTAGGTACTGTTGTTAAATTACTGCCTTTGTCACTGACTTTACTATATTAACTATGTGTGTCTCGCGTGCAAACTAGCCGTAGGTACTGTTGTTAAATTACTGCCTTTGTCACTGACTTCACTATATTAACTATGTGTGTCTCGCGTGCAAACTAGCCGTAGGTACTGTTGTTAAATTACTGCCTTTGTCACTGACTTCACTATATTAACTATGTGTGTCTCGCGTGCAAACTAGCCGTAGGTACTGTTGTTAAATTACTGCCTTTGTCACTGACTTCACTATATTTTCTAGTTAGATAGATAATTTATTTATCTTAGTAGTTTTTATATTTAAATATACCTAGCTACCTAATACATTTTGAAACAAGTTAACAGCGCGCAATTTTTTGAAAGGGGCGGGCGGGGCGTCGCTTGCGGTTGGAAACTGCCTCTGAGGTAACGTTCATACAATTTAAGATTATTAAAACTAGAATAATTCATTAACCAGCGTAATACAATTCATGTTTAGGTAGGTACCTATTTATTCTGAAAACGGACTTTATACTGAGATGTTTTTGAAGTGAAAACTTCTTTAGCGGCGCTGTGCACTTTTTGTGATGGGCAAAAATTGTTAAACTCGCCACAGGTCACGTGACCGTGAGATTCGAGATACTCGCAACAGGTCACGTGACCGTAAGATGTCACATGACCGTAAGATTCGACAGATTGAAAATCGACTCCCGGAGCCCTCCTCCCTCCTCCCCTCCCGGGCCCTCCCGGAGTGCAACCCGGTCTTTTTTATTTTAGCTACCTACTAAAAGTACAAAAAATTACTGCCTTGGTTTCTACGATGATCGCAATGATGGAGTCAACTAAAGATTATATCCTATATATATTGATAAACTAGTATATTTATAAGTAGAACGAACGATTTCGACGAAATTTGCCATGTAAGATTTTACGGGGGTGAAAATTTTATCCTAGCTGGGGAGACCCAGAATTTCATGCAAAAAATGCAACGGCTGACACAGACACGATCTAATAAAATAGGGATGGATTTACATATCACAAATCATAATCATTTAGGAATTAGAACAGAAAAAACATACGCAATTACTTCAAAAATAGGAATACAACTTCACCGAAGCCACTACCTATAAGCACATAAACAAAAAAATAAAAATAAAAAATATGAGAATGTCCGGCCAAATTAGTTTGCTCTATTCTCACCGGAGGCGGAGTGGGGCTCGGTCGCCCAGGTACTAGATAAATAAAAATACCAAATTATTAATTCTGTGTTTAACTTATTAAAACGGTATTGATGTCTGTTGGCATAGCATCCCTGTACAAAATGTGATCATGGCGATGCCTTGATTTGAGTCGAACACGCCCCCTAGACAGAGACACGCTGATGCCTTCCACGCACGAGGAAAAGAGATGTAACACACTTCGAGAATGGCTTTTTTGGACAATTTTCGATAAATACCTAACTTAGAGACGTTTTATTTAAATTTCATAAAATGAGATTTTATATGAGATAAAATACTATAGTATTAACTTGATTGTGTCGTAAAATAATGTATCGTTTAAGTAGGCTGAGTAAAAAAAGGAAAATACAGACCCAACTTTGGATTTTTTTTCTATTGAGGAAATTTTAAGCAATCATGTATCCATAAAATCAGATGAACAATCATATAGTCAAGAATCATATATCTGAAAATCAGACCTTACTGTTTCTTAATCTATTCAGAACGCCGTTTCAAAGCAAGCGATAATTTCCAATGCACAGCCTAATATGTGTATCGCTGTACTTACTTGTGAAAAGTGATTCCATTTTTTTTGTGCTTGTCCAAACGACTCTCCCACCATTTTACAGTACAACAAGGCATATTTATTGAAATTGAACTTTTGGTTTGTTTAACAGTTTGTCACGGCAGCCATGTTCGAACTAAACGGCTGCCTGGCATCGTTCTGACGCCCCGCCTACCACGGCGGCGCTAGTCAGACTTCTGTTTTTTTCGTTGGCTCAGCATCAAAATTTAAAGGCTACTTTGTCTCACGGAGTGAGCACAATCGCAATTTGCACACTGTTTTCACACAGCAAAATATGCTTGTTCGAGCTGCTGAGGTGAAAAAAAAAACAGAAAAATAAGCGGAACGTCCGGATTTTGGAAATTCGTTCGTATGTCCGGCTGTCCCGCTGCTGTCCCCTCCTCTACAGGGTTCGTATGTCCGGCTGTCCCCTCCTTTACAGGGTTCGAATGTCCGGCTGTCCCCTCCCCTACAGGGTTCGTATGTCCGGCTGTCCTCACCTCTACAGGGTTCCTATGTCCGGCTGTCCTCACCTCTACAGGGTTCCTATGTCCGGCTGTCCCCTCATATACAGGGTTCGTATGACCGGCTCTCCCGCTGCTGTCCCCTCCTCTACAGGGTTCGTATGACCGGCTCTCCCGCTATTGTCCCCTCCTCTACAGGGTTCGTATGTCCGGCTGTCCCGCTGCTGTCCCCTCCTCTACAGGGTTCGTATGTCCGGCTGTCCCGCTGCTGTCCCCTCCTCTACAGGGTTCGTATGACCGGCTCTCCCGCTACTGTCCCCTCCTCTACGGGGTTCGTATGTCCGGCTGTCCCGCTGCTGTCCCCTCCTCTACAGGGTTCGTATGTCCGGCTGTCCCGCTGCTGTCCCCTCCTCTACAGGGTTCGTATGTCCGGCTGTCCCGCTGCTGTCCCCTCCTCTACAGGGTTCGTATGACCGGCTCTCCCGCTGCTGTCCCCTCCTCTACAGGGTTCGTATGACCGGCTCTCCCGCTACTGTCCCCTCCTCTACAGGGTTCGTATGTCCGGCTGTCCCGCTGCTATCCCCTCCTCTACAGGGTGCGTATGTCCGGCTGTCCCGCTGCTGTCCTCTCCTCTACAGGGTTCGTGTGTCCGGCTGTCCTCTCCTCTACAGGGTTCGTATGTCCGGCTGTCCTCTCCTCTACAGGGTTCGTATGTCCGGCTGTTCCGCTGCTGTCCTCTCCTCTACAGGGTTCGTATGTCCGGCTGTCCCACTGCTGTCCTCTCCTCTACAGGGTTCGTATGTCCGGCTGTCCCGCTGCTGTCCTCTCCTCTACAGGGTTCGTATGTCCGGCTGTCCCGCTGCTGTCCTCTCCTCTACAGGGTTCGTATGTCCGGCTGTCCCACTGCTGTCCTCTCCTCTACAGGTTACATTTCTCAAAAGGTTCTCGTGAAAATTTGTAAGCAGCACGGTTAGCACAACACGGCGCGCGAGCTCTCTCGCACTATCCATCTCTCTTATTAGAAAACTTAGAAAGAGACAGATAGTGCGAGAGATTTCCTGCTAGGTCTAGTCCTAACCGTGCAGTTTCAATAATTATATAGTTTTTGGTCGATTCAGTTTATCGAAATACAAAATTTTAGAAGGCAAAGCAACTAGTATCTAAATGCATTAAAAGACAAATCGAAAAATAGCAGTCCCAAAAGTACCTACATAGCTAAATACTCTTTCTAACGAAACCAGCACGGCTATCACGCGACGTCGCGCGAGCTCTCTCGATTTTTCTCGCACTGTCCGTCTCTCTCTAATTAGAACAAGAGGTGTGCGAGAAAAAACGAGAGTATGTCGCGGCCTTCGCATGATAGACGTGCTGCACGTCACCAGCCATCGTTCTGGCATATCATATGCGTATAAGTGGGTGCCTCCCTCACAAATACTTTAAAAAAAGTATTTAAATACAAAATAGGTATTTTCAAAATACTTCCGAAAAGTAATTGAAACAAAATCGAAGTCAATCTCGTTAAAAAGCGAAGCGCAACGTCATGTTTCACAAATAATAACGTCCATTGTGTTTTATTTTTTGCACATAGACTTTCAAAGTTGCAGCGTCTCTAGTGGCCATTTGCCGAATCGCTGACCCATTCACTTGAAAATTTGAGTGGTAAAGGTAATACTTTCGAAACTTAGCAGTAAAAAAGTATTTTATAAGTATTTGATAAGTATAAAATACATCTCGAAAAGTATTTCAAATAAAATACAAAATACTTAAAAAAAGTATTTAAGTACAAAATACGTAGGTATTTTGTATTTGCATTTTAAATAAGTCACAACTCTGCTCACAGACTACGAATGTGTCAGCATGAGCATTATCGCACGAGGGAGCGAAGCAAACGAAGTTCCATATGCTTCAAGTTATGCCTAAAATCGTTTCACCCGCTTTCTCGCTGTTCTCTTCTTACACGTCGCATTTCTCAACCGAATTTCGTAAAATTTTGTGAGCAGATTTGTTAAAATTATATATATATATCGATGCCGGTGTGTGAGGAAAGCAAGTTCCTTGGATTTATTATCGACTCCAATTTGAATTGGAAGCGCCATGTTGACAGTCTGTGTGACAGGTTGAGTAGTGCTGTCTTTGCGTTAAGAAAATTAAATCCGCTTATCTCGGGTGATTCACTGAAACAGGTTTACTTAATTCGCATATTTTCATTCCCTGATGTCCTACGGTACCCTCCTATGGGGTAACTCCACGGATGCGGAAAGAGTTCTTGTAATGCAAAAACGTGCAGTTCGGGTACTTGTAGGAGTCAAGCATCGTCACCCCTGTCGGGAGTTATTCCCGACGCAACGCATAATGACGCACTACTCACAACATTTGTTCGAGCTTCTCTTATTTGTAAAAAAAAACGTCTCCCAGTTTGCGCGTGTGAATGTAACGGGTAAAGAGCTTCGTTCAACTGGGCGCCTAATGACAGTTCCTCGTCGCATGGCGCTTTCAAAGAAAAATCCCCGGGTTATTGGGCCTACTTATTTCGAGCACCTACCCGCCGATATAAGAAACGAACCTTGTGACGAAACATTTGGGCGTAGACTGAGAAATCTTTTGTTGGATAACCCTCTGTACTCTGTTCACGAGTTCATGGAAATAATGTTTTAAGTATAATTATTTGATTTATTGATACCTAATCTGATACTATTTCTTGTGCTATATTTATATTGTATTTCTACTGTGAAATCGTAATACGTAAATTGACATTGTTTATTTTTGTTTAAAATTAATTATCCACTAGTTGTTAAATGACAATCCGTAATCGGAGATACTATTTCCACTTTCTGTATTGACATTTTGAATATTATTTAATTTTTATTTCTTATTATTGACGATCGTGATAAGGATTCTTATAATTTTGACATTGTATGCGAATCTATATTGTAATTTTTATCTCGAAATAAATAAATCTAATCTAATCTATATTTTTAGAGAGCTTCTTTTAGTTATTTAAAAAAAATGGTATAAGTCATGCTTGCGAGTTCTTCAGCTCACGGAATACAGAATACGAATGCTCCCTCTGTATGAAAGGTCCTTACCTTCCTCTAGTCCGAAAACGTTTGCAAGGAAAGCGAAACGAAATGTCACAACTTGTTAAACATCTTGTAGAAAAAAAAAAACATCTTACAAAGAACCTTTATTCAATAAAAAATCATATTGATTACTAATACCAGGTGATTTCGGGGTCATGATCAGGAATGGCAGAAAGTTAAGGAGATGGTCATACTGGAAAAAAATCCCAACTTGACCTTTTCATACATTTATAACTTTAACTAGCTCACAGTTTTTTCGCGATTTCGTGGTTGATCCCACAAGAAAACTTGTTTAGTATAATATATATATATATATTATTTTGTCAATTTAAATCGTGACCCAAAAGTTACCCAATATACTTATTACCATTTCTAACATATATCTGGTCAAAAAGCATACACAATTATTCTTACTTCATTTTTCTACGAAAAATAATACATTTTAGTAATCTGAATACACTAACATATTATTAAAAAGATATTACATGCATTTATGATTCTCAGTTCATTTCAATCATGAATTTGTGTATTTATATCAAACTGAATTAGCATTACAGCCATTATTTTTATTATTTGTACAAAATATTGCTAAGGTATGTCTCAGTTCTTAACAATATACTTATTAACATGGAACCTCTCAATGTGTTCTATTAAAAACAAGTTAAATATTATTTCGTTGACACATTTTTTTGTAGCTATCTGTCTTTAGATTATTCCATTCACCATGTGCTATTCCAGTGAAATTTATCACACATTAAATCTCAATCTTACTGGTGATAATTGAACAATTATATTATTAACCTATTATATTTAATACTATCTATTTGTAAAATTCATTAATGTGCTAGGAAACAATATAATCACAAGAAACTGTCCAAAAGAAAATGTAAAAGCACCTAATTAATTTATAGTATAATTTTAAATATATGTGAGAAGGGTATCAACTAGGTGTTTCTTAAATATTACTAATATACTTATAACAATGAATAGTCTTAAGTGCACATGTGCATTACTTAGAACTAAAGGAATGTAAGAAAATGTCAAAAATCAAACTTAAATCAGTCAACTTACAAACAAAGGTTATCTTATAAATTTTTAGTTACTCCAAACAGTCATGACTATTTGTAACAAGTGTTACATGACAGAAACATGATAAAAAAACAATAGTTGCTTTAGCAGAAGGTATGTTGTAAGAGTGACAGAATACAACCATAGTAGACAGAATAGTAGCCGTGCTGGAAACAACAGTGCGGAGTGCACTGTGCACATAACAACCTATACTGTTGATAGCACACATATCTGCATTCATTTGAAGTGCAACTTCTTTTAAATTAGACATCAAGAAAGTACAGGCACCAACTGGAAAACCAATCAGCTCAATCAATCGGAAAACTAAGATCAAACTAACAAATAAATTTGCTTTAAGTATAAAAGTGTAAAACAGCCACCAATGGTCATTCTAGATATGTATAAAAGATGTGAATGAATATGATCACTCGTGATGGTGTGTGAAATTGTTTTAGGGCTAATTCACTGCAGATCAGTCTTTATCAATACTTGAATGTATAAGTGAACACAAAACTGTGGGATTTAACTCTTCGCCCATTCTTGATGATGACGATGTCACATTTTAGTAGTCGCCTCCAGGGAGCGCAGAAGGGGTGCGCGGGCAATGTACTAGAAACGATCTTTGGAGGCGTGCAGGTCCGGGTTGGTCAAGTACTGGAGCTCTTGTAGCTCTTGGAACTTCTCATGGTCTCTAATGTGAGCATAATTGGCAGAGAGACACATAAGATAGTGTACTAAACTCAGTATTACTAGCACACAGGACACCATAGCCAAAATAAACATGAACTCTGCTTTCTCTACATAATCTTTGCAGAATAGTTTCATTTTTTGTGCATCACAGATTTTCATGTCTTCTTGTTTTACATTGGAAGGGAACATGAAATCAAACTGGGTGAAGTCGATGCAGGTGGATAGCTTGATGTTTTCCGGTTTGACACAGAGCTTCCAGAAGATGGTGAATAGAAACGTGGTTATGACAAGGAACCCGAGCAGAATGATCCAGGTGAAGGTGAGTATGTAGGTGATGACCATGAAGACAGCGCAGGAGATGCGGCCGCCGACTCGCGCGCGCCACGCCCGGTACACTTTCTGCCGCGTCGCGCCCGTCGTCAAGCAGCCCAAGCACAGCAGCATTAGACCTAGAGCTGCCATGCACGCGCTGCCAACGATGAATATCATCTTCAACGCTTCGATCCATATAAGGCGAAAGTGGAATACTTGGTCGAACATCTCAATTGATAGCTGCGATCCTCGGTACATCGTGCCACAAAACACTCCCACGCCCATGCAGCACATAATGGTTGCTATAAGGGTCGCGTGAGGCACCCGAGTCAGACAAGCCTGACACCCCATTGCAGCTAATACACTATCACTTTAAATTAATGAAAGATATTTCTTTGTCCGTAATTTACAAGTCTGATAAGACTCTGATTCATCAACACAAGAGAAAGTGTTTGACTTGACTTAAGACCGACAGATAAAGAAACTTTGCGGATTAAAATTGTCTATGCCACCGTATTCAGTTTATGCCACGATGTATTTTTCCGATCGAAATAAATTTTATACTGACGACAGAATTATATCCATTACATACTATTCATTTAAGAGTTGCATGAGATGCTTCCAAAGCTAATCATTTATTAATAACATTTGAATATAGTATTATAATTACCGTTCGAAAAATATATAACATCAAACATAACACGTCAGTGGATAAAAAACCATCCATTCAGCTCACAAAGAAAAAGTATCGACGTCAGTCAAGATGACAGGTTGCAAGTTGCAAGTTATGATTATGATTGTCAATTGTGGTGGTAGAGAATTTTATTTAAGTCGTTTTTAATTATATTTTTAGGCATAATTGGAAAAGTATACTTTAAAAATTATTGTATACATCTAATGCAACCACTCGTGATCTGAGGTCAAAACAACTGAAGGCGACTCGTGTGCTAAATTAGTGTTTGGTTATGTACATTATTGTTACACTTTAAATTTGAGAAAATGGATACACTTTATCATCAAACTACTCAATTAATACAAGAAGCATCGGACTTATTTCAACTGTTAGACAAGGATGTGAACAATGCAGAGCCAATAGAAATTGCAATCCAATCAAAAATTAACGCAATAAATGCGTAAGTACACTGTATCCATATGTTATTGAAGTTCTTTTCATTTTTACAATGTTATCATAGAATTACGAAATTTAACAATAAGCTTCGTATTAGCGTTTAAATTGTCCCCGTGAAGATTTTACTTAAATAACTTTACTAATGATTTGACCTCGGTTTTCTTACCGAATTTGTTAAACAAAGCTTAAACTTTCGTATCTTTTCTGCCATTTATTAAGAACAGAAAGAGCACCATAAATTGTAGTTGGGAAGTATTTATGTTGGGTTCTTAAAGAAAAACTTATAATAGTGTTTACTATTCAAAGTATTATAACACATAGATTCACGCCTTCATTCCCAATAGGGGTAGGCAGAGCATATGAAGAGTAATAATAAATGAGTAATTTAAACCATTAATAAATCAAGTGGTCAATCTAGTGATGGCTGGTTTTGTTACCGACCTCTGTAGCAAACGGCTTACTGCTTTCTATCACTCTGAAGGACTTTGCTATGGACATGCCCAATACCTGACTGGATAACGTAATTGTCTCAAGTACTAAACGAGATGGTGCATTTAGCATCAAACTATATCAATAAAAGCATGCATTAAAAATAGTGTTTTGAACAACAGAATTTGAGAAAGCATTATGCATTTTAGACCTTTATATCCAACTAGCTGCCCGCTTATTGCAATAAACAAAGGCAAACCTGTAGGATAAAATATAGCCTTTAACCATATATGCAAAATAGGCGCTATTATGACGGAGAGTTGCGGTAACCCAGCCCACGTACTCCTATATATAGCCTATATAACCATCTAGAAAGTTCATTCCACACATAGGTGAAAGATTATTTGATATTGCATAAGTAGTTCTATAGATTACCCATTACATACAAAAGCATAAACTTAGCTACAATCTCACAGACTTTTACTGTTTATAATATCAGTGCAAATAATGTAATATCTTATTGAATACCTCTATAATTATGTTTCAGGCACTGTGAGAAACTAGACGTGTTTGTCTTCAAGACTCCAATAAACAGCCGTCCAATGGCGAAGATGCGGGTGGATCAGTTGAAATATGACAACAGACATATACAGGTAACAGGATTTTAGGTTTAGATATTTAATCATTACTTGTAATGTAAAAAGGTAACCCAGTGGTACCCGAGAGGCTGCAATAAAGAGAGGCAAAGCAGGCAAAGCAGGCAGGCAGGTAAAGTCAGATCAAAAGATGGGACAACAACATCAGGCCTGTTGCTGGTGTCACCTGGAGCAGGGTTGCCATAGACATACATGAGTGGAGAAGGCTGGAGGAGGCCAAAATAAATAAAGAAACCAAGCAACTAATCAAAGAAGAAATACAACATTTGGATGTCACAAACAAAGGCTATAACATAACATAACATGTAATAATGTGGGTAATGATAAATATCTGACAAAGTTTGAAATATCGTCTGTATCTGAATGTAATCAAATAATACTGCAGTATAAAAACAACTAAGATACAAGTGGTAGGAGACCAAGGCTTTAGCTTTACTGTTGGAGAAGCATTCACAGTCATTGATAATAATCAGGTTATATATTATGCCATTTTCCTTCATGCATGCAATATGCAATAAAACTATACATGTGACATAATGTTTTCAAGCATTGTCTACTATTCTCATCCATCCATACATCAGCCTATTACAGTCCACGGTACGCCACAAGACCCGCTCTACTGTTCTCATAGTTGTTGGCAAAGTTCTAACTATGTACTAACATATTGAATTGCTACTACAACTCGACCAGCATACATGCTCCTGAAGAAATATAGAAGCAATTTCACACAGTCCTATAACTCATATGATTGCTTTTCATTTTATATAATACCAATAATAAATGCTCCTAAAGAACTTTAAAAGCAATTTCACTCATACATATAAGAGATACAACTAACCTGCATATTTTCTAGTCAGAAAATGTTGGGTTGGCAAGTTTTAACGAAGAAGTTGCATTGATAGGGTTGACAGTGACACTGTATTGATTGACATACTAAAAATTAAATAAAACAGCCTATTTACGTCCCACTGCTGGGCACAGGCCTTCACTCATGGATGAAAGGGAACAAGCAGTAGTAGTATTTGCCAATAATTGAACGGCAACAATCGAGGCAGGTTATTAGCTGAAATAGTATTTTTTCTCCTTATTGTTATTAATTGGTTAAAACCTCTATTTGTATAATTATAACAACTTGCGTAAACTAACAAGTGACAATATAACAAAGTGGTTTAGGTACAAAGCGGACCCCGGGGTCCTCGAGCGTACAACCTGGAAAAAAGAAGATGATAATCATTTGATGTTTGAACTTCCAGGCGTCGCTGACCAACGCCCAGAGCAAGCGGCGGCGGCGCGAGCAGGAGGTGGCGGATCGCGAGCAGCTGCTGAGCCGGCGCTTCGGCCCCGGCCACGACCACACCATCACCGTCGACTACCTGGCGCAGGAGCAGAACTCGCTCCACAACTCACATAGAAATGTTGATGAGATGTTGCACACTGGTAAGTTTATCATGGTTTTCTAAGCGTTTATTTAATGTGAAGCCGATTGCACACATGTTCATAATGTTAATGCCTATTACTTATCTTGCGAGCGATGCTAGATGCGAAAATTTATGTCATTTTGATTTATGCAAGGGTTTTTTGTCTGTTTTTTTGAAGTCATAAAAAGCAATAACAATTTTGATGATAATTAATGCGAATTTATTAATTTTATGTTGTCACTGATATAAGTTAAACTGAACCTTGAAAAGCTAAGCATAATATAATACAGCAAGCAGATTATTATTTGCTATGTCAAATAGATATGTACGCATGACTTCTACATTAGATTATTAGTATGGCTGTAACCTTTTTTATACTACAACGGCGAAAAACAGTCATAGGGTCTGCCTGATGGACACCGTAGCCTATGGATGCTTGCGAATCCAGAAGAACCACTAGCGCGTTGCCGACCCTTTATTGCTTTTAAGATTCATTGTGTTGATAGAAGATGATTTTTATTTGGAAGTGCTCGGATTATGACGATATGTTTCTGATGGTACAATACGAGTATGTGATTCGCGGTATGCATAAAGTATAAAACTTTTACGCCACTCCAACAAATTGGTTTGGCACTGCCTGGAGACGTGTAATTGTAAAGAACCCTACGCCTTTTTCTGCACCAATATTATTATGGTATTGGTGCATTGGATTATTGAAAAACTGTTCCAGATGTGGTGGTAGGGATACAGCGGGTACAGCCCGTGAACATTTAGAATATGAATCGGATGTATGTATATTTTACTCTCGTTTGCACTAACATGTTCTTATGCCAAAATAAACGCTCTCACCCGAACCCGATTACTGTTCTCGGAGCTCACAGGCTGTAGGTCTTTAATCGCACATTCAATTAACTGACAACAATAATTGTTTAATAAATATAAAGTCATAGCGACCACCCTGCGCTGGTAGCAATATACTCGTATATATGGTGGTTACCAGTGAGAATGCTTCAATTAGTTTAAATATCGTTACTGAATAATTACTTTGTCCGTAATTGAATGATTAAATAAAAGACAAATCTGCCGATACTGATAATGATGATTGATGTCAGATCAGAGGTTATTGTCGGTATTCATTAAATTTGAATTAAACTTTTCTGAATCATTTGTTTTGCTATGCAATGCAGTATTTAAGTAATAACACTGAATGCAAAATAGGCACAATAAGCAAAATATTGTAGAATATACCGGTTAATTTGTATGAAAGAAATAGTTAATCGCTCCCTGTTTGAGATATTAAGCACTGTTATGCTGCTAGTAAATATTGTAAGTACTTACTGTAATTACGTAACCACATTAACATAAACACGGCCGTCATAGCGCAGGTATGTACAGGGCGAGGCGTAAATATTCTCTTATTCTAACAACGTTAGAAATAATATGTTGTAGATAAAATCTCGGGGAAAAGGTACCTTGTGCTAAAGCGGCAGACGCTCACGCCATAGTTAACGTTGCCCCAATGAGACGCATCGGGACGCAGGCGCCGACTATTACACTAAGGTTTATTTTCCGTAAACTATACATTTAGCTACTTGAGGCTAAGTTATGTTGATAGTGGAACTAAGCTGAGGTCCGTCTACAAAAATACTTTTTGAAACAGAGAGAACCAAATCAAGACCCCTAAGTTACAAGTTCAATTTTAAAAGTTTCGTTAAATATAAAGTATTACAGTTTTGCCATTGTTCGGTGATTTAGTTGAAGTCGTTAATAATTCAGTCATCTGTTGTAAAGGCCTGGCTTCTTTTAAAGCGATAGCAATCTTAGAAATCTTTACGAAGGGACGTCGCTGGCTGAAGCCGAGATTACCTGGCGTTCGCGAATGGGCACATAATATTTTGCCCTCGATTTACAGGTGAGATATAGGTAGTTTAACTTTTAAGGAGTCATTCAATATTAGGTACGAGGTATATTGTTATAAATTGCATCTCATATTATTGGACTGATCGTCCGGTGTACCTATTGATACGATGTTATCTGATGTTATTTATTATAATGCCATATTGTTGTGTTTTTTATTGTAATTTTTTCGTTTATGATGATGCGACGACGCTATTTTAAATGCTATGAATAGCTTCTGCTTATGAACATAAAATAAACCCGAGACGTATTATCACGACACGGTTTTTCCACCACTGACCAATAAGGTCTGGAATGCCATGTACCGTAAACACAATCTGCCTGTGAGAAAACACAGTGAAGTGAGACGCAATTTAAATCAGCTTGGCACGGTCCTCGCAGCTGTCTCGGCAATGCGGCTGCCGCACCAGGCACACACAGCCGTAGTAGCGTTAATGCGAAACTCATCATCACAAGTACGTACGTATATTAAGTGCAAATTACCTGGGATATAATTATGTATAATGCTTTGTAATCACGACTGACGACGCAATTAATTGCAGTTACTTTATAAAAAAAATACTTTGCCGTGGAAAATGAAGCAGAAAAAAACCACTTACCACATTCTGTTGCGGTGTCCTTTAAGTATGTTCGTAAGTTTATTTCGTTCACCGTGTTGTTCAATATACAAAGTTTCCGCTTGAGCAGCGCAGTCGAGGCAGGCGGGTTGACGTGACAGCCTCGCATGAGCGACACTAAGAATCGAACAATAGTATATTTTTTACCGAAGTACACACAGACGGGCTGTGGACAAACTCGGCGCTATTAAATATTAACGACATCAGTTCTGCACCGCTACTGAGCCTCGAGCAGGCCCGCGCATAATTACTATTTCTCAGACGCCATCAGCTAAGGTCATTCATGTACAACTTAAACATAATATTTGTGATTTTGTATGTTGCTCGCGATCTAATGTCTCCTTACATCCATGTTGTGGTTTTTTGTGAACATTAAACATTAAAGTTGCAAAGCGAGTTTCATGCGAGGTGCTAGTAAGCGACATATTGTTCTGAGACTTGTTATGCTAATTGATCACTTAGCTTAGCCTTTTCGACCTAAAACCGCCGACCGCCGTGGATGCTTGCTTTAAGAACTTCGTTATACCATTTGTGTTATTGTCATCATACATTTTGTTGCATTCTTGATGCACCGTGGTGGTGTTAACGGAATTGTGATCAACAATTTCAATCGTAATGCTTAATTAGCGTTAATATTAACCTTAATTCACAATTTTCATTGATATTGCCTATACCAACTCGGTTAACACAAAGATGCTGCACCAAAACTACCAAATGTACGATGTCTCTTAATAATTGCGTTTTGCGAAATTGTATTGATGTTGGTGTTATTTTCAGGTTCGAATATATTGCAGACGTTACGGTACAACAGGAACACACTGAAAGGGGCTCACAAGAGGCTGATCGACTTGGCCAACACTTTAGGTCTCTCCAATGCCACAATTTCTCTTATCGAAAGACGGGTTTCCCAGGACAAGTACGTATTGTTCGGGGGAATGTTCGTCACCCTGGTTGTAATTGTTCTTGTCATTATATACTTGACGTAAATGTGAATGGCATAATTATGCTTCTTGTTGAGAAGGTCGCGTATGCTTTAAACGTAATCTATACTGGGAGTTAATTATTTTTGTTTGTCAAAGTGGTAGTAGAGTAAAACACCCAGGGATTGGTACCCAGAATACAGTCAGCAGCAGAAGTGGCAATCCAGAATAATTCGCTCCTTATTCTTTTGACAGTGTCTAGAGTCGAACGCAGATCATCGTGAACACCAGATCTGCGTAGCAAGTTCTGCTGCTGACTGTCCCAGTCCTTAGCAGCTTTTGCAGCATTATCAGGGCATTCAAAAAAAAGTACCATTGAATAATTGAATAATTGGTTGATGGACAGTAATTGTCGTAGTTCTATTGTCATTTCTATTATGCCGGAGTAGTGTCAATCAACGTGACGGGTGTGACGAGGCCTTCACAAAACTGACGGCATATGTCAAACCCATACGTTTCCTCACTAAACTGACAGGATAGACGTGATTACATGTAACTTAAGTTAGGCTTAACCTGTACAAGATGTATCTTAAAATTAAAATGGCTATCAACACTAGTTCATTCAAATGAGTAAGTATACTGCCAACACTCCTGACATGTTGTATTAGGTTTCGCCGCGCTGGGTTTCTTTCAATTTAAAACGTATAAGTACTTATTGTGGTTGTGACACTAACTGGAATGATTTATACTTATTGAGATTTTTCCGCACAAGTGTTTGGTTCCTGCAACTTAGACTAGACTTATAAAGTTATAAACGTGCGTAATAACTTAATAAGAGTTATTTTTAACAAGGCCATGAATTTCCGCAACCACCTAGTTTACTATAACTATAGGTTTGATAAGAAACAGTACACATATAAACGGTCAAATAAGGAAAGTAGTCATGTACACAATTTTACGTGACACATGACCATAAAGTGGTAATTAGTGCCTGTGCGGAACATCCCACGCTGGCCCACTGCGGGTTAGGGACTTCACATACATCTTTGAACTTCTTCTCAGATGTTTGCAGGTTTCCTCACGATGTTTTTGTTCACCGAAAAGCTAACGGTAAATATCAGTATATTCTCCTACATAAGTTTCGGAAAACACATTGGTACGAGCCGGGATTCGAGCCGACGACCGCCGTTTAACAGCCGCATGCTTGAACCACTAGCTCATTAGCTTTACCTATATCTAGCGTATTCATTTTAATTTTACTTAAATCATATCATAACTAAGTTTGGAATTTAATTACCTACGGTAGTTGTTTTCTTTTTTTTTTCTTTATATTCCTTCTTTTCTATGAAATCCCAAATAACCTTTTTTTCAAATAAAGACAAAAAGATTAATCTATCTCGGTACACTTGATGAAGAATTATATACGGAAGCCTCGGTGCGCGAGTCAGACGTCAGTCAGTCGTATTTAACCGATTTTCAGTTCGTACTTAAAAATGGTAAAAGATTTGTCGGTGACACGGAACCCACCGTGCGCGTGTGCGACTCCGTACTTAAAGGGTTATTGCATGAAGGCGTTTTGATCGAGATTGTTCTTAGCTGTAATTCATTGGGTTTGACTTTTCCGAAACAATTGCTATTTTGAGGGCGGCATAACGACGTGTAAAAACGGATCCCATAAAAAAACATTCCATGTAAAATAGAGGCCAAGTCTCGAGACTCATCCACCGTAAAAAGTTGTGAGATATTTCGTAGAGCCAAGTCCCAGGCATTCTTATTAATCTTTATTTGCTTGCTAAATAAAATTCTGTAACTTGGCAATCACACAACTTTACTCCATTGATGGATTTTTGCATAAATACCTAAAACTATGTGTTAGTTATGTGATTGCCAAGTCACGCAAGCAAATAGAGATTAATAAAAAATGCCTGAGACCTGGCTCTACGAAATATCTCAGTCAGTCGGTGAGTGAGTGAGTGACAAAATTAATAAAAAAAAATGAAGAGTTATAATTCTTAAACTACTGGTTTAAATTGAATAAAATTTGAAATATAGCGTGTTTATACAATGCGTGCTTGGTTACTGAAAATTCAGGCTCCTACTTTTATCCACAACGAAGTTATAGGGGGGTCGAAAATGGCCTGAACTGCTTCGAGAAAAGGATGATACGACCGTGCCGCTGTTTTGCTCGACTTGGCGAGGGCACTGCCGTGGCGCCAGATAATGTCCTCAGTTCGATGTCCTGTGTTCAATGATCGGTTTTATAGTGTGCAAAAAGGATATATAAATCGACGCTAAGATTCAATACAATACAAGCACGTGCCCCAAATAACAGGTTTGCATCGTGGAATGGAAGCTTAATACGATGAAAGTTTCAAAATGTCTACTTATTGTATATTATCTAGTTGCCAGAAGCTTCATAAAATATTCGCGTAAGTATGCATAGTAGTACCTTTTCAATAAATCGTGTACCCATTTAGCGTGAGTTGTCGTCACAAAACTGACACTGAGTTAATTTTTGTTTAACAACTCACGCTAATAGGCATGAAGCCTCATGTTCAAATTGATAACGTAATGATGCTAAATGGATAGTAAACCATCAAATTATCGTAATAAAGTATAAATTATTAAATGTAATTAAAATCGTAACAAGTACCTATGAACCTTGAAAGTTTAGAAAAAATATGCATTTTTTTTTACTGTCCAAGAGTAAATTAAAAGCTACCAATAGAATCCTTACGCTTTTCTAGAAACAAAATTGTATGACAACCATGTACTTAAGTACATGGTTGTCATACAATTTTGTTTCTGCAGTATTTCGCAGTATTTCGCGACCGAAACAACAATTTACCTGATTTTCCATACTACGATTAGTACAAATGTACAAATGTGACGTCATACTTGTATAGACACACAGTATGAAGCGTTTTGCGCTGCCGCCAGCGAGGTCAATCTTTGTCTCAAATTTTTAGGTATTTATGTTCTTTAATTGTAGTTGCTCCCATACAAACATTTGTTCCTCTCCAAAAACTGGTTCGAATGACGTCACAAAAAAATCTTATAGTCATCATCCCTATTGATGTGAAAGTGATGTGATGATGAACAAATTAAAAAAAATGCCCAGTGGCGGATCACTGTTTTCCACTAGCGAGATGTGATACGATCGATTATAAAACAAATGACTGTTTTACTGGGGTAATGTGATTTACTAAATACAAGTAGATTCAAAAGATTAAAAAAAAACCCAACTGCAATTTTCAAATATAGCCTATCCTACTCCCACAATAATAAGGAATCCAACGACACAACATATGCCAAAATCCATGGAGCTGTTTGGACTGTAGCCCGTGAAATACAGTTTTCTTGTCCACATACATATATTTTAGATCGATACATTTTTATTTCCTCTCATACTTTTTTGGAGATTCCTCCACTCTTCCACTCACTCTCACGCATCTTCATGCGCCTTCGGACGCGCCGGGGTATAGATAGTATACTATTAGACAGACAGACAGACATAGACATTACCCTCCTTCTGGAGCAGGCGGGTAAAAATAGTGTGAACACTGAACATGAAATGGTTTTGTGATTTGAAGCTATATATTGCGCCGATTGTTCTGCGCTCTTCGTTCTCGTACTCATTGACGTTGTTTTTTTTTGTTATGGCCTTAGAATATTTTGCCTAATGGCACCATGTGTCAATACAACGGCTTGGCGTGTCACGGCCACTATTGATCGATGTGTGATGAGTGATGACGCGTGAATATTGAATAGTTCGTAAAGTAAATAAGTTAGAATACTACTATTACTATTGCGGATTGCAGGCAAGACGTATGATTGTTTTTTTGGCACAAATCGTAACATCTGTACCTACCTGGAACGCTAAATTAGTTGGGTTCGACAAGCTAAGATAATACAAAAGAAAATACACTGAAAGTTAAAAATAATTCTGAAACAAATTTATGAATCCTATATAATTTAAGCCTTTAACCCATCTCTATGTAATTTTCCTATCGGCCGCACAGCATGAGGTTTTTAAATCATAGTTGATTTTTAATACGTGATCAGGAGTCGTAAAATATTAATAACTAGTTAAAACAGATGATGAATGGATGGGCTCTCAACGATCAACGTTAAATATGGTGCCGGCCGCTGTCATTCCATAAAAAGTTGTCAAACTTTCCATACATTCAGACTAACGAACCTTGCCTATACTAAGTCCCCCAAGTTTGTTTTGGGTTACTACGAGTTAATCGTGTTAGGCATCGATAATGTTAGGTCCCGATCACGAATTAAAAACCACCGTGTATATACATATTTGAATAGCTCTAATACATAATTTAAGTTTCTTATGGTTTTTAACGGCGACTTCGGCACATCATAAATATCATAATGAAGCCGTGCCGGGTCGAAATGCAGTCGCTCAGCAGATTGTAGATTCGACATCAGTGGCCCGTTGCACGAAGCTACAAAGTTAGAATTCAGAGAGAGTCTAAGGGTGGATTGCACCAAATCGTCAGTAATCATAAGCGCTAATCATTAAAACCTGAATCTATGGAAATTGCGAGAAGTTAATTAGTTAGTCAGTAATCGTATTTAATTTGGTGCAACACACTCTAATGCCTGTTACAGACCATCAGTTTTAACTGCACAGTTTTAACTGTTCAGTCGAACTGTTCAGTTAAAACTGATGGTCTGTAGGCAAATCTTTGAACTGTGCAGTTGAACTGACGGGCCACAGACCATCAGTTTTAACTGAACAGTTCGACTGAACAGTTAAAACTGATGGTCTGTAACAGGCATAAGGGGGGAGGGTTGCACCAAACCGCGTCTGTAATCGAAAGGGGTGTTCGTTAAATTCAGAATCTTTTGAAAGTTTGACAAATTTCTAAGATGAAAGCTGCCGGCGCCAGATTTAACGTTGATCGGTCTATAATCGTAAGTTGGTGCAACCCGCCTTAAATAAAAAAAAGACCGGGTTGCACTCCGGGAGTGCCGGCAGAAGTGAAAACTCAATAACATTGTAACAGTTTTTCGATCAGGTCATGTGACATCTTACGGTGTCCCTAAAAATGAATTTAACGCAAATTTATAAACAATTATCAATTATTTAGGCGGACGGGCCGCGGGCGCGTTCGGTGCGACGGGCCGCTCGCCCGTTGGCGGCGGCAAACAAAATACCAATTTGTTTTTGCCATTGCGAAATATTTATCAACGCTTTATCTCTTTAGGAATAACGTCTAAATTCGAACTATTCGAATTTGCAAGAACAGCAGACGGCGGTGACGACCAAAATAACAATACTTTTTTGCCGTTGGTAAATATTTTTCTAAGCTTTATCTCTTTAGGAATAACGTCCAAATTCGAACTATTTGAATTTGCTCAATAGCAAAACGGTGAAGGACGCGTCGACAAAATTACAAATTCACTTGCAGAATATGCTATTGCAAAAAGTGTTTAACGGCTTTATGCTCTTACGAATAGCGTTCAGTTTTGAATGAAGTCGAATCGGCTAGCAGCAGAATATAAAAGTTTGTGACCTCCTTCACAAAAATCTGTCGCGTATTTAGCAATTTTTCTCCATCCCAAAAAGTGCTCAGCGCCGCTAAAGAAGTTCAAAAATGGCCAGTCGTTATTAGGCAAACGCCTCAATGTTACGGCTAAGACATAAATCGTAGCTTCGTAAGACAGGCCACATTTATACAAACATCCTTTCAGAAACCCTACCGCCGAGTATGCACACGCATATACTACTCACGCCGCCACGCACTTCCTGCACATTCTGGTCATTGTTTTATGTGAACGTCTCCTGATTAGGGCTTGATAACTATACGGAAAACGCACGGCCTAGGCGGAAATGAAGCAAACACTTGGTTAGAGATCTTGGTCGACATAATTTTGTTGGGCTTGGTTCGTATACGTAACATAGTCACAATCACTGTAGGTATGTATAAATAACACCAATATGTTATCATATATCCTGCGTAGTGTGCCAATCTCTAACTTTGCCGTATCACGTTCGTTATACTTTGCCCCATGTTTGGAGCATGCACGACAAAGTAGCTCTACGTCCACAGGCAAGTCTTAGCGTGAACCTCCAGCAGAGACGTGCGTAGTTGTGTTTTTTTATATACACCTTGCATACTTGACTGCTGGGTGTCGAATACATGAACCGTGTGAAAACACAACTTCGCCCAATTTCTGGTGGATATTTACCTTTATAAAATGTGTTTAGGCTAGTGATCATTTGTTACAATAATGTCAATAATATATTGTCACTAGGTTACTATTTATGTTATGAAGCAAAATGGTATATTTTAACGATATTGGATGTTCGAAGTCTGAGCGTAGTGACAAGCGAGCGAGGTGTTATATATTCTTATGGGCTAAATTGTATTTTGTCGTGCTCCACATAAGACTTACTGGACAGTGAACGTTTGATAACTATATATTTGTGAAACGTGGTGAAGGTACGGGGAGGTATATCTAAACTGACTTGTAACTACTATTTGTGATTCAATTTCGAACCAGGGAACCTGTGTAATAGTTTCCCTGGTTAACTAGCGACAATTACATGATTATACAGAGTTCGCTCAGTAGAATATAAAATCGCAAATTTCATAAAACAGCAGGGACATACCTCACCTGAGGCCCTAGCACAATAGATTTTATCGTCACGTTTTACGGCGAAAATGTACTGAAACGTCACGTTAATCATAACGATAAAACGCACCGTGCTAGCTGGGCTGAAGCATTTAAGTAGTTCACTAAAAAAATATTGACTGTTGATAAGTTTGATTAAGATTATATAATTTATGTAACATTCCGCGATGTGTGTGTTAAACCTTTGAGCGTTAAATGTTAGTACAGTACAGTCAGGAATAGGCAAGATGCAGCTATAATGTTTACCACAATTTTGTGATCAAAATGTTACTTTTAAACAATGTTAATTTTTTTATTTCTGTATAAATCTTTAAAATCCTTGAAATTAGTTATCTGCTGAAATTCTATCTAGAAGATTATCTTACTCTTTTAGATTTTCTGTATGTTTAGTATTCGTTTGTCTTTATTATGTGTGTTTACTTAAATTTGTACCTTTATGCAAAAGGTAGTAAACCTATTTTATTAAAGTTAGTTTTCAGGCTTGAGGAAAGAGGGCTGTGACCTTTTAAGGTACTAGTTTGCATTTGACACTTGGAGGTTTTCTTTACTTTTTGTATAACTTATTCTATTTGTATGATTCAAATAATATTGTTACATGTAATCCTAAAAATGCAAATATATTTTATTTTAAGAGTTTTTATTTCATTGTCTAATTGTATAATCATTAAAAATAAATCAATATAAATAAGATCTTCAGTGGACTGTCAGTTGCAGGGAGTAATAATATTTAATATCATCTCAGTGGCTCAATATGGCTTCAGGCAAGGTAGATCCACGGAGGATGCAGTGCTTGCACTCACTACAGAAATCACGCAGCAAGTAGACAGAGGTAACAAGTGCTTAGCAATCTTCCTGGATCGACGAAAGGCCTTCGACACCGTATCTTTCCCCATTCTTGTACAAAAGCTTGAACGTTTAGGAGTTAGAGGTAAGTCCTTAGATCTTACGAGCTACCTACATACCCAAATAGTTAAAATTGGCAACGTTGTAAGCCAAGAACAACAGATTGAGTTTGGTGTCCCTCAAGGGAGTGTTTTGGGCCACACTGTTTTTAACTTATATAAACGACCTGACAAATCTCGACATACGGAGGTTGTGTGTTCTCATACGCCGATGACACAGTAGTTGTCTTCAGCGACAGGACTTGGGAGGCAGTTTATGCAAAGGCAGAAAAAAGGTCGACTTGGTTTACCACTGGCTTAAGCGAACTTGCTTACCTTAAATGCCCCTAAGACAAACTACATGCTTTTCTCAAAGTATGCACATACACAGCCTTCTATGAACCTTAAGTTAAAAATACATAGCTGTGACCGAGGAAACACTGAAACCAGTAATTGTGTAGTAATTGATAAAGCACCCACCTTAAAGTACCTTGGAATAATTCTAGACCAGGCTCTCGTGGTCCGATCATATAGAACACCTAAATGGACGAATCAGGAAGCTGATCTGGATCTTTAAAATCCTAAAACATGTTGCATCCAATAAGCTACTGACGAAAGTATACCGTACCGTATATATATAAAGTATATCTATACCGCTCTAGCTCGATCAATTATGACGTATTGCGTACCAATCTAGGGAGGTCCCAATATGGAGGTTGAAAGAGCGCAGAGATGTTTGCTTAAGGCCTCTCACTGATTTGCGCGGCCTGGCCGCGGCGGTCAATGGTAAACTTGTCATTAGCTGTCAATTTACTATTGACCGCCACCGCAGGCCGCGCCAGTGTGATTCAGGCCTAAAGTAATTTCCTCCGAAACCTTATAGGCATCCGACCATAAAATTCTACAGGGAGTGTGATCTGCTATATATGCGTGACTATATATTGTAAACTCAATTCTAATGCTACACAAATCCCTGGGGGCCTAGACAAGGTTACAATCGACAAGCGCTAACAGCAATAGAAACTAATAAAATGTATGGGAATGACAGACGTTAACGAAAAGTGTTCGTCGGCATCTGTCATTCCCCTACATTTTATTAGTTTCTATTGGCGTTAGCGCTTGTCGATTGTAACCTTGTCTACGGCCCCTGGAGTTCCACTTCGAATCGAAGACCCGAAGAAAGAAAAAAGTTAAATCTAAATTTGCTCGCATACAGTTTGCTACTCGGTCAGCATTTTTATATAATCGTATTAATGAAAAGCTCAATATTTATCCTGTACAACTTTATCGTTGTAAAAATACCTTAATAACATGTATTATACATACAAACCTAACTTATGAAGAAACGAGGCGCTCCTATCTTTCTCAGCTTAGGAAGACAGACATATCAAATCAACCCGCTATTCGCATATGGACACATACTCACAAACACGACTCACACACACACAGACACATACAAAACACACTCACAATACACACACACACCACACTAGTGGTTTTTATTTACTTTTTTACTTTTTATTTCTTTAGTAGGTATTATACTCGTAATTGATTCTCCTTATCCTGTTACTACTGTACATTCCTAGTAATATATTAGGTATGTAAAAGTTAGTACTTAATATCTCAAATTATTTTACAGTACCTACATATGGTGCTACTTTCCCGCACTAGTGCGGAAAAGAGTACTTTTCGTGCATATGTCGAAACTTTAAAGAGCCATATGTACAGTAAAACGTTGTACGATACGCGTGCGAATACGTAATTCGCAACTCGTGTCGATTTAAAACACTCCCTTCGGTCGTGTTTTAATTGATCACCACTCATTGCGAATTTCCTATTTTCGGCACTTGTATCGTAAATAACTATTACAGTACATATGGTGCTACTTTCCCGCACTAGTGCGGAAAGAGCAATTTCTGTGCATATGTCGAAACTTTAAAGAGCCATATGTACAGTAAAACGTTGTACGATACACGTGTGAATAGGTAATTCGCAACTCGTGTCGATTTAAAACACTCGCTTCGGTCGTGTTTTAATTTATCACCACTCGTTGCGAATTTCCTATTTTTACCACTTCTTTTACTGGAAGAGCGGTGTCTCCTGACACGAGCATAATGTAATCCTTATAATTTACTTTGAAAACAAAGTGTTAACGGACTTCAATTTAGTACTCCGCCAAGCCACGAGAACATTTCCACATTTCTTTTCCAATTTACCACATGAACTGATTTCCGAGAGCAAATGCGTTGATTATTACATTTATTACCTAGAGAAAAAAACCCAATCGCTGTAGGTATGTGGCCCGATAATATTTGAGGACTTCCTTCGATTCCACAAGGATCACTTTCGGCACTTCATTAGTTGCTATTTCAACGGAATCTTATCAGAATCTGAGCCGTACTTTTGTACTTTTAAGTACATAATTGAGGAATTCCATAAGTCATCTGTGGTCTTCATCATCAATTCCACTCCACCAAATTTATGATTTACGGGTGTAAATATACGAGTTATAATAGAAAATACTAAAATCACTACACGCGTGCCTAATATAATTGAGGAGTTCCCTTAATTCCTCATGGATCCCATCATCCAACTGAATTTTTGAATACATGGGACCCACCTGGAAGCATACTTAGAAACAAAAAAATAATTTACGAATCCGCTCATCAACGACGGAGTCGTGAGGTAACAAACAATGAAAAAAAAAAGATACAACCGAATTGAGAACCTCCTCCTTTTTTAACCGACTTTTTTTTTTTTCAATGTTTGTTATCTCAGAACTCAGTCATTGATGAGCCGATTCGTAATTTTTTTTTTGTTTGTAAGTATATGCTTCCAGGTGGATCCCATTTTTTTAAATTCAGTTGGATGATGGGATCCATGAGGAATTGAGGGAACTCCTCAATTATATTAGGCACGCGTGTATAGTGATTTTGGTATTTTCTATTATATCTCGTGTATTTACACCCGGAAATCATAAATTTGGTGGAGTGGAATTGATGATGAAGACCACAGATGACTTATGGAATTCCTCAATTATGTACTTAAAAGTACAAAAGTATATCGCAGATTCTGATAAGATTCCGTTGAAATAGCAACTAATGAAGTGCCAAAGGTGATCCTTGTGGAATCGACGGAAGTCCTCAAATAGTATCAGCCCACATACAGCGATTCGGTTTTTTCTCTAATAATCAACGCATTTGCTCTCGGAAATAAGTTCATGTGGTAAATTGGAAAATAAATGTGGAAATGTTCTCGTGGCTTGGCGGAGCACCTAAATCGAAGTCGGTTAAAACTTTGTTTTTAAAGTAAATTATCATTTTTCATTTTCAATAACTCAATGATCGCCAAATCGGAACGTGCGAGTGGAAACAACACCTGTGTCTGACTCTTGGTTTCCAGTCTACGTGTCTTGTCAATCACTGTTCACTGAAACAACTATCGGACTATGAACGTCGAAACATTGTCGGCGGGCGCGGTCACACACGCGACATTTTGCAGCGCTACAAACGATACGGTATCGATAAGTAAGGGTGGTTTTGACAGGTGATTTATGGCTAATAGTGTCCAGCCTCCGTGAAACGCGCGTTTCGATCACTGCAAAAAGTCTCCCTGTGAAACTTCTTATGTACTATTATTTTATTATTATTCCTCTGTCACTAATGGCTTTTATTTTATTTTATACGACGGTGGCAAACAAGCGTGATGATACGCGGACACCGCAGCCTATAGACGCATGCAACTCCAAAGGAGTAACATGGGCGTTGCCGACCCTTGATATGTTTGAGGATTCGCCGTGTTGACAGTTGAAGGAACAAATTCCCTCGCTCTCAACACAACGCATCCTCGGGAGCTCTGGCTCTTACGTCTTGTTTCTGAATTATGTGAGGCACGGCCAAGATATAGCCTATAACGGCAAGTCGGTTGCCAAGCGAGCTCAAGCCTGTTGCCGTGTACCCATTGGTACAACTGGTACATTGTGTCTAAGCTTCTAATCCATACTAATATTATAAATGCGAAAGTGTGTCTGTCTGTCTGTCTGTCTGTCTGTCTGTCTGTTACCTCTTCACGCTTAAACCGCTGAACCGATTGCGATGAAATTTGGTATGGAGATAGTTTGAGTCCCGGGGAAGGACATAGGATAGTTTCTATCCCCGAAATCATCCCCTAAGGTGGTGAAATGGGGGGGTGAAAGTTTGTATGGAGCTGCGATATAAACGAGTTCCACGCGGACGGAGTCGCGGGCAGAAGCTAGTAACAAATAATATGGACACGAAAACTGGTGCATTTATTATGAAAACATCGATATCTTTACATCAATCTAGGTAGCAGCTCACAGACGAGTGACCACCGTCTTGTCTCGTTTGTCGGGATCGCAGCAGGGCATTTTGGGCTCAACGTGGGGGCAGGAGAAGGACACGTCTTCCACCTGCGGCGGCGCGCAGGGCCCGGCGGCGGGCGGCGCGCCGCGGCACGCCTCCAGCGGCGGCGCCCGCGCCCCCGGGTGCTCCGCCACACGCGCGGCGGCCGGCGATATCTCCGGCACGTCCCGCCGCATTGCCTTTGCTTGCTCGTATGCGTCCGGCGCTAACTTCATGTACTCTGCCACCTGTTAGCAAGGGGTGCGTAACGATCGATATAAAAACCTTTGATATATTTTCACTGGATATAACGATTAAAGGATATAATGCACTTTTGATATAACAACATTTGATATATTCTCGTGTAATATAATTATCAACAGATATAATGAACTTGTAATATAACAACTATTAATCTAACAGTCATAACGTATAACATACATGGGATATAACTTTGTTCGATATAAAACTCAGTTGGTATAATGTACCTACTATTGGCATAATCTGGAATACTTACTACTATTATTTCTTACCTATTTAACTCTAAGGCAGGTTGGTGTAGGTAAGAAGACGAGTAACCACTGACAAACAACAGTATAATAGCCACTGATAAACTGGTAACACATAGTATATTTTCGTATAAGGATTATGATATAGAATATTAGGTTAGGGCAACTACAAAAAGGGGTATTACAAAAGGGGGCAGTTAAAAAACGACAAATAATTGTAACAATGGTATTATTTGTAGGTTAGGTTAGGGTTAGCTTGTGTCCCTTAGAGCGGAAATAGGTACCCCGCGAAGCGGGGTGACGTCGACACGCTGGCAGTTAGGTTAGGTTTAGGTTAGGTTAAAATAATTACGTGTGTGTGAAAAAAAAAAACTTACAAAACATTATACCACTAATACTCCAATATACATTACATCCATTAAACGTTATATCAAAAATGCATTATACAATTTGAACATTATACGCCATGAAATTATACTGATTGTTGTTATACTAAAAGTTTATTATGTCCCTGGACTGATTATATCCAATGAAATTATATTAAATGTTGTTATATCCAGTGAAAATATATCAAAAGTTGTTATACCAATCATTACACACCCGTTAGCAAGACGTCTTTTGGAATAATAATGGCACTTAACTTGATCAAACATCAGTGTAACAGGCTGAGAGATCATCATATCTTAATTTTAATTCATCATCAGTATAGGTACGTATATTTAAGAGCTAGGTTATTGTCCATGGAGTACTTTCAACTTATTGTACAACAATACCTAGTTATTTGTGTCACAAGGGAGCAAAATAGTATATTTACGGCGAGGGATCCTACAATAGAATCCTGAGCGTAGCGAGGGATTCTAACGTAGGATCTTGAGCGTGGTGAGGGATACAAGTGTTAACGCCCGAGACGAAGATAATTTTGCTACCGAGTGACACATACTATTATCACACCGACTATTAAGAAATTTAAAAAGATGCTGTTAAAATTACTTAACAAGTTTTAACAAAATTTTCTTAATTTAATTATTAAATAAGTAATACGAAAAATTCTTAAATTATTGTATACCTAACGTTGTTAAAGTTAAAACTTGAAATATGCTCGTTTTTAATTATTCATCTTTATTTCATTTATTTAATTCAGCTATGTGAGTACTTACGTTACCTTCACATATTTTTTTTACTAAACGAGTTTCAAGCACATACAATTAACTTATTTATTTACCTCTCTGAAGTTTATTAAAAATATAGTGTGTGAATCGTGTAAGTTTAAACCAATATACTTTCATTCAGTTTACTGTACCTAACGCTAATGAACAATAACAGCTCTATCACTAGGTTAAGTATTACAAGGCGTAAAATCATAGTTGTCTATGTTTTGTACGGGAAGTACCTTGCAATATTGGAAAAGGTGAGAGTAGTCATTACTGTAAGATATTTTTATATTGTTCGGTATAATATTTTTTAATATGGTTTTCTGCAGATTAAATATATTGGCTAGATTGGTTTTGTACGATCGTCCATAGCTGCTGAGACCGTATCGTATAACCGAATCGGCTAATGCTAGGTATAACATTCTTAAGGTGTTGTATGGGATCCTATATTTCAGTATATTTAATCTTCCTAGAAGTGATCTAAGTTTGTTGCATATACCTACATATTCAGTGTGCGGTTGCCAGTTAAATCTAAAGTCAATCAATAAGCCAATGTACATATGTACGGTCGAGGAAATTGAATGTTTGGCACATGTCAACTCTATTAGAATGACGTTAAGGTCCAAAAGTGCTAAACATTCAATTTCCTCGACTGTACTACAATATTAAAGTAAAACCGTAGTAAAACATAATCTGTAACATAAAAATAATTACACAATTAAATTAAATTAACTTATTTCATCACAAAAATAAATTATCTTAATTAAACAGTCAAACAATAATATTCATATTAAGTCTTATCAATAATCATTAATGTCATAACAGCATTTCTCTAATAAATACGTTTTTAACCTATTCTTAAATACTGTGGAGCTTCTAATTATTTTTAACTCAGGGCATTCTGCTAAATAATCTTACTGATTGCACTCTAACGCTATGCTCCACAAGTTCCACAACCGCCAGTCGCGGTGCCACGATCGGATTTTTTATTTTATTCTGGAGGATTCTCGCAGCTCCATTTCAGTTTTCGTCTCTTAGCGCTTGCGATGCTTGACGACGTCGGTTAAAAGAACCAGTAAGTATGTAAAGACTGGGCACCGTAAGTATTTGCAGCCTCGAGAAATGCTCCTTACAGCTTTCTCATGGAGGAATCCTTACGAGTGTGCGTATAGCTCTTTATTGAGCGGTGAATGCACGTTTGACATTATACCTATAGCTGTTTCCCCAAAGTTTGATTGATACTATAGCGAAGTTTCGATTCAATAAGGGCAAAGTAAACCATCTTAATTTGCTCAAGTTTCAACTCATCCCTAAGGCTGTGAAGGGCATAACAAGCTGAACTAATCGAATGGTCTATCGCGTTTAACTCCTCCTTCCAGTTTAAACAGGCATCGAGGTGTATTCCTAAAAAAATATGCTCTCAACGGGCTTAATCACGTCTCCACTTATAGGTATATGTATATTCAACATTTCTTGATTTTTAGATGTGGTTTTGAACAGCATGGCAAATGTTTTTGAACTGTTCAAGACCAGGCTATTTGCACAAAGCCATGTTATGCCATGACTTCAACACTGACATTATTTTTAGGTTCACATCCTCAATGGTTCTACGGCACTCGTGTTGTCGGCAAAAATCACTAGCCTTACTTCTGGAATCAGTTTGGACGAATATATATTCAACTAGCTGTTACTGCGACTTCGTTTGCATGGTAATGTGGTGGGAGTTAACGCATTTCTTCTCTTGGACATAGGACACATGCAGTTCTAATTTAGCCTATCAAGTAAAACGTTGAATAAACCTATTTTAGCTAAAATGCCGTTAAAATTAGTTTGTCTTTATCTGTCACTCTGTTAGGTACCGTATTTAAATTAGTAACAAAGGGACAAAACTAGTTTTATTTAACAGAGGTATTTTAAGTTTTATGAATAAGGGGGTAAAAGTTTAGTATAGATCTTCTTTTCTACATATTTTTAACACTGTTTTATATTATATAAATAAAAAACGTGATGACCGAAATGATCTTGAGTCACTCCGTCTCTCAGGTAAAGATGTGTTTAGGAATTAATAATAGATAATCCTTTCGAGTACCCATTGACCGGTAAGTGTTTACGCGGAACAAAAAATGTGTTTTTAATTAGACAACATACGGTCAATTTATATTTTCCAAACTAACTATACCTAACCACTAGGTAAGTTCTACAACCATAACGCGAGTCCGAGACCCTTACTTTCCTATTAAAGTAATTATTAAAAATATCAAAGTAATATGTCTCTTTTTTTCATATTACAATGTGTCAGATCGCACTGTCACATTCTGCCAAATATTGTGTATGTTCCCGCCATTGCCACTTAATGAAATTTGTGTTGCAGGCTTCATGGTAAAAGTATTTTCCTGTATGTTGGCCAATTTCTGTGTCTCTATATTGGCTGAATGTCCACTTGAAGGCGCGAAGTACGAAGTTATAATACCGCCTTAATACTGACGCGCTTGATAATTATTTTTTATAAAAACCCGTTCTGTTCTAATTTAATACATACTGTTTATTGCTGATAAATATAAATACTGACAAACCAGCACGGCTATCACAAGACGGTGCGCAAGCTCTCTCGATTTTTCTCGAACTATCCGTCTCTCTCTTATTAGACAACTTAGAAAGAGACGTATAGTGCGAGAAAAATCGAGAGCTCGCGCGCCGTCTTGTGATCGCCTTGCAGTATCGTGACAAATACTCAGCGTGTAATCTTGCAGAAACTCAAATAGACTTTATGGCTTAACACAAATCCAGCGCTATGCCATGCCAATAAAAAAAAGGAAGAGAGTCAGACTTTTGACGTTTGACGTTACTTTGTTGAAATTTGTTGATACATTTATTGAAATTACGCCTCAATACGAATTTAGCGCTTATAAGTTTTCATATCAGAATCGATTATTTTTTTATGCTTTAGAATTTATTATGCGTACCTATTGTGAAGGTCTATTACAACACCGGATCGAAATTATTACTGTCGGATAGTTATGGCAAGGCCGCCATTTTGACGTCACTGACAGTTGACAGTTATGGCGGCTACAATTTCAAGCAGAAGAAATGAATAATTTAATGAGGTCAAATGTTTCCGAAAATTAATTAATCGTCGCAGTCGGATAAAAACTATTCTACACGGAAGCTAGAATAATAATGTACCTACTTATAAAAAAAGTTTCATGTTTTTCCGTTCATGGGAAGCTGAGATCATTCGGGACAAGTCAATGCTTAGTTTGAAACTGGCTGATTCTTTTTTTAATTTAGAGATTTATTATAAGTGAGAGATGAGACCGTTTAAATATATGACAAAGAAAATAGGGCCCAATACTAAACCTTGGGGGACACCTCCTGTTATTTTAATGCATCTGGACCTATGTGTAACCTCTACTGCAGTTTCATTAATCGATTACGATGAAATTACGATCGTTTATTTTATTAAGATCTGTGTTCAATCGGCATATTGCGTAAATGCTAGGTACATGCCAATGAATAAATTAAAAAAGTAGCTTGAACAGAAAAGCAGCATTTGATCCCTCTCGTGGATCAAAACTTACTTTTCTCAATGAAAGGTGTGAAAAGAATAATTTTAATTACTGCAAAGAAATTGATGTATGTGTGTGTATGGCTATTTGACACTGTGTTACTGATATGGTTCGTGATCAGATTATTTATGACAAATACAATACTAAAATATTCTACAAACTATTAACAATTAATGAGTAGTAGGTATATAGGTACCTATGTACATATATGGACCAATATCTATTCCAAAGATTGTTTCTAATACACCTATAGCACCTACGTACGTAGGTGCCTATACAAAATCTTCGGCAATGAGCTCGCCCCCTCTTCGAACGCGATGTTGGATCCGTGGCTGGCACATTTATCGGACGAGAAAATCTACCCTCCTCTTACAAATTTGCACATTGGCGTGTTTGCCAGGGGAGACCCGGCTCGAACCGGCAGGATTTTTTAATGACCGTCATGGAATTTTTAGTCAGTGACAGGCATCCTGGGGTGGGCTCCACCCGGATCCCCCCTATATATCTAGACCGGAGTGATTGACTCGCGCGCGACACGACCAGACAGCTAGTCGTACCTACTAAACCCCCTTTTGGTATATACTTACCGCTTTGCAGTCGACGTCGTATGTTCCGAGGTAGCCGGGCAGCCGCGTCTTGTCGCCGCCGTCCTCGTCGCCCGCGCCGACCTGCGCCGAGCTCGGCACTATTTCGAACGCGCACACGTCTGCGGCGCGCCGCTCTGCACGCTCCTTGTAGTCCTGAAGGGAGTATAATATCTATTGAACAGGTGAACTAACAGCGTGGTCTGACCAATTACAATGCATGTTATCGTTCAACCCACAAAGACGCGCCCAACCCCTACCCTCGCTGTGGACGAAACACGAACTATATAGTGGGCAATCGGAAGGCGCAGGGCGTATTTACGCAACTTGGACTTAAAAGAACCTATACACTAAAACCATTTAAGATAATATGGTATGCAATACTGAACAGCGGAATTTGCATAGAATCACGAATGCTGGCGTGAATCAGTGACTGACAGCGCCTTGCATGTCATGAAATGGTTGTTAATAGGCACAGGTGAAAATGACATCCTATAAAAAAATGTTTTTTTATGGGATGTCATTTTCACCTGTGCCTATTTAATAGTACTTATATAGAAGACTCCATTTAGTTGATTTAATAGTCCATTATCATATAAAGAATGCTTTAAAGTGATGATAATGGACTAATATTATACAAACTGGAATAACTCGGAAAGTATATCACTTACGACCTTTTGTCATAGTATTTGATGTTTGTAATATTTTTTTCTGTCGATTGGCATATTTTTCATACCTATACATCATAACTCGACTTTTGTACTTTTTATGTACCTACTTGCAACTTTAGGTATGCCAGGCTTTATGCAAAACATGTTCCTGCTTGTTTAAAAAGCGTTTGCTTTTATTTCATTGTCAATATACGGGGTGTGGCCTGTAATGGGAGCAATAAATTTAAGGGCTGTCTCTATGTATTATCCGCAGTGATTCTGTAAAGGTACCAGTGTTTCAAGATTCTTGAATTCGGAAATAATCTTATCTGAAGTTGTGATACCTAAGTAATGGATCTCGACATCTCGATATCGTAGCATGCCAGTCATTAACTATCTTGGTAGAACACTGGGCACTTTCGTAATTGCGATTATACTAACTTTGGTTTTCTAATTCTTTTTGTTTTTTTTTTTCAATTTTACAAGATTTTTTGGTGTTTTTGAAGTAAAACAAAATGGATATCATTCCAGTTAAGCAAAAGAACACACGTACGCTTTTACTTATTTTTTTTTTCTATTTTTTTTTCTGTTTTTTTTTCAATTTTTTTTTCAATTTAACCACTTGGAAATAATTACTGATTAACTTAATAAGCCACCGTTTAATTTTTTGCTCCTATTACAGGCCACACCCTGTATATAATCTTAAGTATATGCAAATCTGCTGTTGGACACTGTATACTTAGATTACCGTATTATATTTTAATTTGACAGTCAGGTTCGTGAACGAAAACTTTTCTGAAACATTAGCTCGACAGATGTGGCGTAAGAAGCATAACTTCCTGTTTGATGAGGAGCTAATATTACAAGCCTGATAAAACTTCGTGAAAGCCTTGGGAGCGCGGGGCCGATCGATGGCTGATAATTTGTAACAAGCTCGTTATATTAACGACGTTCACAGTTTGTTTACACTTCCAAGGTCGGGAGATCGAGCACGAGCACAGTCAGCATCATATACCTAGTTAGCAGCAGCCAAAGTAGCCAACTATATTGCAACACGTCTGTATTACCCGTAGGTGTAAGTTTGTGTTACGATCTATTTGGGTACTTTGTCTGCTACTAATTATGTTACGATATATTTGGGTACTTTGTCTGCTACTAACTATGTTACGATATATTTGGGTACTTTGTCTGCTACTAACTATGTTACGATATATTTGGGTACTTTGTCTGCTACTAACAATGTTACGATATATTTGGGTACTTTGTCTGCTACTAACTATGTTACGATATATTTGGGTACTTTGTCTGCTACTAACTATGTTACGATATATTTGGGTACTTTGTCTGCTACTAACAATGTTACGATATATTTGGGTACTTTGTCTGCTACTAACTATGTTACGATATATTTGGGTACTTTGTCTGCTACTAACTATGTTACGATATATTTGGGTACTTTGTCTGCTACTAACTATGTTACGATATATTTGGGTACTTTGTCTGCTACTAACAATGTTACGATATATTTGGGTACTTTGGCTGCTACTACACTTGTGCTGACTGTACATAAAAAAAATTCAAATAAAGAATTTTTTTAACGACCCCTTACTGCAAAAAAATCACTTGGGAATGTTACATGTGTTCGGGAATGTTCAAGATTTTTGTGACACATAAATGACAGCGTGTCAAAGAAAGTCTATCACTAGGGTATAGTTTGTGCCTCACCGTGTATTTACGTAATTATATGGCGAGCGGATCTGATTGAAGAGAATGTGATCAATATGTAACAGTAAGTAAGTATTTTGAAAATGCTCAGTCACTAGTTAATGGCTGGGTACTTAGTTCCACCTATTATTTGATTGACATACTGGATTACATATCTACACGTATATTATAAAGAGGAAAGATTTGATTGTTTGTTTGTTTGTATTGAATAGGCTCCGAAACTACAACTGGACCGATTTGAAAAAATCTTTTACCATTAGGTAGAAGCCGACAATATCCCTGATGAACATAGGCTACTTTTTACCGCGGGGAAATGCTTCATTCCTACGGGAAAACGGGTAATCCGTGCGAAGCCGGGCCGGGCAGCTAGTACATTATATAGGTAATTATGGGGGTTTAGCCTAGCTATTGTATGCCAACAGCCGGCTGACGGCATAAAGGCTTAATTGAAAATTTAAATGTACACAATTTATGCAACTTTACTACCTTATAGGAGAATTCACTAGATTTTCGATCGCTAGAAAGGTTTTGCGATTTGGACGTTTCAGTAAAAGTGTGTTAAGAAGCCATTATTGAAAAAGGTAAAATACCTTCATCTTGAATTTCTCGCAGAAGTCCGGGTCGTCGGTATAGTGAGGCTGTTCCCCTGGCGGGTAGGTGGGGCGCGAGGGGGGCTGCCGGTGCTCGTCCGGCGCCGGCCCGCTGAAACAGACCACCTTCTGCTGGTCGTCCCGAGGGGCACCCGACTTCAGTATACCCTTCAACGGCATCACGTCGTCGCATGGTGGTTTGCTGAAAATGTAGAATATACAGAGATGACACCTTTTGTCTAACATTAGGGTAGAACGTACCAGCTTATATAGTAGGTAGGTACTAGTACCATTTGCCTGCGATTACGTCCGTGTGTACACCGGTACCACATTTCATCCACAATTTAAACCCGACAGGGGTTAATTTTCCGACTTGGCAGTATCCCATGTTTACATTCAGGTTACAAACTTAAATACGATGACCAATAACGAAGAGCGATTGCACAGCGGATGGACTGGCTTCCCAAGAGGCAGCTTGATGCCTCTTGGGAAGCCAGTCCTGTCAAAGTAGCTCTCAATTGCGAGTAGCGATTCCAAGGATTCATACTTACCGAACTGCGGACTATTATAGTGACTCAGCAAAGACGTACCTGAGTCGGCCAGCTCTGAGACTCTCCTCGTAGGACATGTGGTCGGTGTCCTGGGGCGGCGTGGGTGCCCGCGGCGGCGACGCCATGCCTTCCACCACGTCGAGCGCGGTCAGGCAGCGCTCTAAGGCGTTGGGTTCCCCCACCGCCGCCTGGCCTTGCTTCAGCATTTGATTACGCTTCTCTGCAGCTTCACACTCGCGTATTGCGTCCTGAAAAAATGGGTATTGAGTTACATTGCTAATAGCGGTTATATTTCGGGTATATGTAGCATAGTCTACAAAACCAGCATAGTCTCTATCTGTGAGTTCCTTTAATTGGCTTTGTATTAACTAAAACTAACTTTAACTAACTTTTGTAAGACTTATATTATGTTTTTGCAGCTGTTGGTACTCCTTAAGCATAAATAAATAAATAAATAAAATATTCACAAAATGTCTTCAGCAGCTAAATTGATAAAGAGAGATCCACAGCTTTAACTAAATAAATAAATTCCGCAATAGCAAAAGCAAAGCAGTAGGTAGGAAACTAGGAATACGTTTAAAATTGTTGCGAATCTAACGGTATTTTTTCACATTAAGCTCGAAATTTCGCGCTATTATCCTTGGATTCCGTCTCATTTCCTAATCCCCGTTTTTATAAGATCCGTTAGACTGAGTAAATAAAATACGATCTGACTTTTGGTCTAACGCATCTTAATTTAAAAAACCAGGTCTAATGTGTTCCGATAAGGCCAATCGCCATCGTAACAATAGAGCTGATTACTTGGAGATTAGTGATAAAAAGGTATATACATAACTTATTCATTTGTATAGGTGGGTCATACAGAAATGTAGGTTTGCGTCTGTCCTGTAGACATGATAAAGGCTAGGGCCACAGAGCCTTATTTTTGGTTGACTTGGCCACAGGTAAGACGACTTTTGTTATAATAGCTGTGTCTGATCCAGCTTTTCTAGGCTACACATACTAATTGGTGCACTAAAAAGTTTATTAAAATAAAGTGTAATAAAATGTAATAGTACATTTGTTTCCTGCAGAATAGTATAAATTAGTAAAGCACCTGCAATTCGTCCTTCAAGTTGCCCTCGCGCAGGTGGTAGTTGCGCACGTTGTCGATGACCTCCTGCGGGAACTTTTCGCTGTTGGCGCTCATGTAGCGGTATACGAACAGGTCGCACCCGATTATCTTGAACCGGTGCTTGAACACTGGCACTATCCCTCCTGTCACGCCCAGAGCGAATAATTTACTTCATTGCTTATGCATCTTTCCAGTAGGTATACACTAGCGTACGGGTCTACCTACACTTAACCTGGTCAGTCTCCATGCACTTGCATACTTAAGTAGAAATTAACAATAGTACTTCACACCTCACATTTTAACAACATATTTAGCAAACATAACTGCCGAATGTTTTTCTCAAACTGCTAATTAAGGACGCGCTGGACGCTCTCAAGACAAACAGTCTATATTACAAATACTTAGGTACAAAAAGTTACCTACACAAAACCTACAAATATTGTCTTGGTGTAAAGCACTAAAACTCTTAATATGTATGTACTTCGTAAAGGGCAGTTATGCCTACTATGGTTGAAAATGCTCAGGACTTACGAGGTATAAAAAGAAGGAAATAAATATTTAAAAGGTACTATATGTACATTGCGAAACAAAGTGATCAGGTTGAAATCGACAAGTCTTACCTATATAAAATCGGTCAGGAGTAAAGTACGTCGGGAAACTGGGGTCCGATTCCGGAGTCTGCAAAAGCATCGCCTTGAGGAACTTCCCCCCCGTTATGCCGGAGTTGCGGCGCGGGATCTCGCCAATCTTGATCTTGCCATCGGCCAGGCTGTACGACAGCACGAACTGGCGCCCTTTGTCTTCGGGGTGGATCCAGTCCAGCTCGCACAGATACCGAAGGTTCTGAGGAAATGGTCACCACTGCAGTACACTTATTCCTGTGGCTAAGGGCCGGTATACAGGTCCATATTGGCTGCCATAAAATTCGTTGTCCTATTTTTTTATACTAATGTTTTGTATTGTAGGCATCACTAGTCATCTTTTTTTCGTCCTAACTTTTTTGTTCCTAAATTTCTGTAGGTATCATCGGAAGTCATAATGAACGGTTGTCCTAATTTTTTTTTCATATGTTCATTAACTAAGAACTGGCTAGCAGTCATAATTTTGTTAGTCATACTCATAAGACTCATAACTGTTTTCTTCATAAGAGACATAGGTAATAATTTTGTTAGTCCTAATATCATAACTAAGAACATACTTCTTCTCGCCACCTCCCCCCACTCGCTTTGCTTCGGTCTCATACGGGCCTACCCAACAGACAAGACCACGTGGAAGTGGGGTGCTCTGATTCGGTTTTTGGATGTATTTTTTTTAGGTTTTTCATTACTTAAATGACTGCCTATGCAGGATTTTTAATAATACGAAGTTATGTAATACGAATAAGTAACATTTATGATGAAGAATATTATGAAAAACTAGCGCGCCCCCCCGGTATGTACACATTGATTAGTGATTACTTGATCAGTGCGAGTCCATACAAAAGCTAGTCGTACTTGCAGCAAATGTATGGAATGTGTAAACCGGCCCTAAACTAAACACGCACTTGTCTTATGGTCTCCTGCCTCGTTGCGAACTTATTTCGAATTTATTTATATAATTTTTGTACTCGCTTAATTTAAAATACCTATACCTACGTGGGCTTTAAAAGCGAATTCCTTAATATACCTAAATGCTAAAATATGGGAACAAAAGCATGCTTTTTTTTCAAATAAATTACTACGTTACAAGTAAAAAAATACGCAAGGTCCTGATTATACCAATAGTTCTAGTGGTACGCCAAAATAAGCTGCAAATGGTGTTAAAAGCATGAAAATCGGATATTAACATATTTATTTTTATTTAAAAAACAATCCATCAGGTAAATATTTAAAAAGAAAGCATAAATGATTGGTGTTATTGCAATTTTTATTTTGCTCATTATTAAATAATATAAATATGATTGAAAACTCCTCTCGCATTAGAACTTTTCAGACATGTTTCAACTAATTAATTGTGATTTTTCAGTGTTTGTAATTTTTTTAAACTATAAAAAAATACTAAATGTTAATATTTTTATAATTGTTTTCTTGGGGTTGGATATGAGGCTATTAAATATAATTTTACAAATACTGATTCAACCGCATGTTTTGAAAATGATTTTAATTTTAATTTAAACAAGTGACTGAAATATAATGATGTGATATAGTTTTAGAATCGGCTTGGTAAGCCCTTTCAATTTTCATTAGATACCAAACATAGGATAGGACAGGTTTCAGTTTTTTTTCCCTTAGTACTTTTTTCGTGCTGCGGGTCAAATTGATTCGTATGGCCTAAAGATCAATCGTTCCGATTTTCATGCTTTTAACACCATTTGCAGCTTTTTACTGAATTTCGGGGTGTACCGCTAGGACTACAATACAGTCTGTTCATAGCTGTCTTAGATACCTATAGGTATTTTTGCAATGGAATTACTTAATTCTTCTTTTGCTTGCATGAATCGTATTTGCTTATCGAATTGACCTACTTTTAGTCCTGTACGTGTCGCTTTGATCTCATGGTCGAAATGAAATGTAGAACACCAATTTCACGCCTGAACTATTGGCGCTTGAACGAAGTGAGACTGAAACACATCTAGTGTAGAATGGTACAATTTCGTCTCTTAGGTGGTCCTCCTATACTCATGTCTGCATAACATGTGATATCTCTAGGTATTTTTCGTTTTTAACCGACTTCAAAAAAAGGAGGAGGTTCTCAATTCAGTTGTATTTTTTTTTTTTTTTCAATGTTTGTTACCTCAGAACTCCGTCATTGATGAGCCGATTCGATTTTTTTATTTTTTATTTGTAAGTATATGCATCCAGGTGGGTCCCATTTTTTTTTTAAATTTAGTTGGATGATGGGATCCATGAGGAATTGAGAGAACTCCTCAATTATATTAGGCACGCGTGTAGTGATTTTGGTATTTTCTATTATATCTCGTGTATTTACATACTTAGAGTACAAAAGCACGTCACAGATTCTGATAAGATTCCGTTGAAATAGCAGCTAATGAAGTACCAAAGGTGATCCTTGTGGAATCGACGGAAGTCCTCAAATATTATCGGGCCACATACAGCGATTGGGTTTTTTTCTCTTATAATCAACGCATTTGCTCTCGGAAATCAGTTCATGTGGTAAACTGGAAAATAAATGTGGAAATGTTCTCGTGGCTTGGCGGAGTACTAAATTGAAGTCGGTTAAAACTTTGTTTTTAAAGTAAACTATCATTTAGGTATACTAAAGTACGTGTAACATTTGTAAGTAGGTATGTACGTCTGTATGTAATTAGTAATTTCAGGAAGCACATTTACGATTTCAAAACTTCTTTCATCTGCAAATAGAATGAACTTTCTGGATGGTTATGGTTATATTATATCCCGTGGGTTTGCCTGCGTTGTTTGCAATACGCGGGTGAAGCCGCGCGGGCAGCTAGTTTGATATAAAATGAATAGTTACAAGTTTTCTTAGAGAACTAAAATAAACAGTGCCTAGGAACAAAAAAAGAAATAAGGAGGTAGCTAGTAAGTAGAAAAGGTAGAAGTTCAAGGACAGCGTAAAGCATTTCAAGTCAGAAAAAGTTTTTCAACGTTGCTCTACGAGTCTACGCTGGAACCTTTTTAGCGTTCTGAAAGTAACTTGGATTGCGGGAAGAAGTTGTGCAATGGGACGAAGAAGCCGAGACTTTGTTTTCAGTATCGACCGTATTTATAGATAGTTCTTCACTAATTCCCTGGTTGCTACCGCTTTAATTAAGAGGAAATGGATGGAAGGATGCACAGACATAGTTAGATCACGCAAACACTACTCTCCGTGCCAACGATGTAACTACAAAACATAATCGACACAATTATACCATTTAGATCCGTGAGGAATCGATATTCGAATCGAAAAATAAGTTTCTGACATCAGTTTTATTTTGTGTATGATTTTTTTATTGCCCAACTTTACTTTTTTAGGCACAGCCGTCAAGTACTCGTTGAGAGTTCGAGTGAGCTCAAACACGACCGGTGTAGGTACATCTTGTGTAGTTCAGGAGTTGTCAGGCCAACTTCTGTCTCCATCAGACCAGACCAGCTCGGTGGTGCCAAATTTTAGCACAAACGGATACCGGCAAGTGACAGAACTTAGATACTTACATAAGCACATCATAGGTTTCCATTACGGCCGTTTCGGTTTTCATAGAAATCGCGGTAACATGCGATGTCTAGGTACTAAATATCAATCTGTCTGTGGTGGATAGATTCGGCTGGCTTACGCCAAAGACAACTATGTTACTGAATATTAAAGTTACAATATATAGGTACCTTCAACAATATTCTAATTACTTTCCCTTCATGTCCCAGCCATTAGAAATAAGTAAGGTTATAATTTATAAAGAATAAGAAAAATAGATCGACACTTTCACTACCAGGAACCCGCCCAGCGGGCGCCTACGCCCTAGGCGCTTTCCGCTACTTAGCGGGAAACCCACGGGATCGGCTACGAGTGTAGCTTGGCAGTAAATGTGTTAACAGTTAATGTATAACATACATAGGTTACTTTTAACTGTTACGTGATCTTACCTTATTGGCGTTGAGATTATATTTGATGACGTCCTTATGGGGAGACTTTGGCACAAGCCGGAAGCAGTTCTCCAGCGCGTCTTCCGGAGTGCCGATCCCGTTGTGCGGCGGGTACACCTACAAATTACAGTTGACCGCAATCAATAACAATAATTACTGTTGACAACTACTGTACCAGATTTCATTATACAAATTTCCATTTTTGAACAACTGCCACACACGTGCCACTTAGACACACCATTAAACTCATTAGGGAGGATAATTATGCGACGTGTTTTTGTACATAGATAGTTAATTGTGAGGTATTTATTGGTTGATCATTTATAAAATTATATTAATAACTATGTAGTTTTCCTTCGAATATTGGGTCTAACATTAGGAAATTTTGAAAGTGCTCGAATAAAATGAGGCGGAAACTTAAATCGTTTTACATGAAACTAAATTGAAAGGTTTCACTTTTGGATTGCGGCCCAAAGTAGGCGCAGACGCAGCAACGTGATAGTGGAGTGACACGACTGGTTACCTTGGCGAACACACGTGATAGTGGAGTGACACGACTGGTTACCTTGGCGAACACCTTGGTTTTCTTCTCGTGAATCTCAACGCGCGGCGGCAGTTCTATGTTCAGCATCGCTCTAATGGAACACATACATAGCAATTAGTGTAGATGAAAAAGGTTAATCAACAGCTACACTTAATAATCCTTCTATCGATTCTTCGAGGTAATTTTAGTGCATCCGTCATTTCCGCACTTACGTTATAACGCTCGCGTGAGCAGCAACTTTTTCCTTTTAGATTTTTCTAGACTGCATTTTTCTTAGTGCCCATTAATAAAGGGACCAGCTGCATCTAAGACGCTGGATGTAAATGAACAGGGCGTTTTAAGACGTTACGTTTTGGATTGTAGTTGGACTTACTTAATCATTCTTTATTGTCTGTTGCTGTTGCTAAATAGATTTTGTTTGAATACGAGTATCTGAAACATCTTTTCACGACACCTTACCTACGGTTACCTACTTTACAAAGTACAATAATAAGTATGCGTTTTTAAATGTAATACAAAAAAAAAGAAATGTAAATTATAAATATAATGAATAATTAAATATTAGGGGACAATCTTACACAAATGGAATACCTAGTAGGTACCTAAGCTCAATAAGTGTTATGTATGTTTAGTACGCTGGTTACGTACAGTAATAAATTCTTCTTCTTGAACAGTGTGTGTTGCCAGCAGTCATGACATATGGCACTGAAACGTGGTCGCTTACTATAGGCCACATAAGAAGGCTCAAAGTCACCCATAGGGCAATGGAGAGGGCTATGTTGGGAGTTTCTCTGCGTGATCGCATCAGAAATGTTGCTATCCGCGGCAGGTCCAACGTAACCGATATAGCCCTCCGAATCGCTAAACTTAAGTGGCAGTGGGCGAGGCACATAGCTCGTAGAACCGATGGCCGTTGGGGCGGAAAGGATCTCGAGTGGCGACCACGTACCGGATGGCGCGGAGTGGGTAGGCCCCCGACAAGGTGGACTGATGACCTGGTAAAGGTCGAAAGACTTAATTCTAACGAAATTATAAAAATAATCCTTTCATTTCTTGCTTGAATAACCGATTAGTAAATGTGATCTCATTAAGTCATACTAGTTTAATGTTTAATTTAATTTCTTTTCATTTTATTTCGTCGGCTCAACGACTTGTTGGTCTCCCCCTTCATCGTTTTCCTGTAGGGCCCGTCCAAGCAGTCTCCAGTAAACCAGCGAGAGGCGGGCAGGCTGGCGACATGTCTGGCTCGGGGTCATATTGGTTGCTATAAAATTCGTAGTCCTATTTTTTTTTATACTAACGTATTGTAGTCATAATAATCGCATGTCCTAATTGTTTTCGTCCTAACTTTTTTGTTCCTATTTTTATGTAACTATTGTCGGAAGTCATAATGATCAGTTGTCCTAAACATTTTCTTTATCATTACTAAGAACTTGCTTGAAGTCATAATTTTTTTCAGTCACAGTTTTCTTCATAACGGACATACATCATAATTTTGTTAGTCTCAATATCATAACTAAGAACAACCTTCAACTCCTAATTTTGTTTTTCCTAATGAACAAACGCTTTCCCTAAGTAAATTAAAAAAAAACCGCCTGTCTGTGCGGACGTAGCCTTTGTGTAAAATAGGTGACCTCGGCGGTTTCGATGATTTGGGTAATATGATTATTACACTATTCGACAATAAAATCTAACTAAAAACGTTATCCGTATATACGATAAGTAACATTTATGTATCATGAAAGATACTATGGAAAACTATTTAAGGATTAAAAAATGTATGACTAGTATCATTATGAATTTAAATAAAACGGACAAGTGAGTATTATGATGAGAAAAATAATGAAAATAAATATTAGGGAGAAATTTATGATTATTGTCATTAGTTAGTTAGTTAACCTTTAAACTTCATATTTGTACTAAATAGGACAAATATGAAGGTATTTATATATTTTTAAATATAAATATATTTATATATAAATATATATTTATTATATATATAAATATATATGCACTGAAAATATGGGTAACTTGTTTGTAACTTGTTTATCAGTTAGGTAATTTCTGTGATCAGGTCGAGTAATCATCAGGGTGACAAATTTCTCATACTTGGGGACTTTAATATGAGTTGCATAGAGTGGTCTGAGTCCGAATTCGGGTTACAACCAAGGAATGTCATCGGTGACCATATAATAATAATTTCCTGGATACATTTAGTTTTTGTAATCTGCAGCAATTTTGTTTAATTAAAAATGTTCATGGGGGTTTACTTGATCTAGTCTTTTCAAATGATTATGTTTTGGTATCAGCCTGTATCGACCCACTAGCTCCGGAGGATCCGTACCATAAAGCTTTATTTATAACTCTACCTTTCGTGGAACTCCAACAACTTGCTACCGTTAGACGGACCATATTCGCATATTATCGCGCTAACTATTCCTCAATGAACAGCGAGTTGCTGGCCTGCGACTGGTCCGCGGTCTTGGGTGCTGGTGACGTTGAAGAAGCGGTCAACTGTTTTTACAAAATTTTATATGAGATGCGAGATAAAAATGTGCCAAAAAAAATGGTAGTTACGCTAATTATCCACATTGGCATAGTCGCGGGCTTATACGGACGATAAAAGAGAAATATAAGTACTTTAAAAAGTTTAAGACGTACAATAACTTTTCAGATAAGTACCTATATCTTCCAATTGCCTAGAGATAGGGTTAAGTTACTTGAGGAAGAGTGCTATTCCAAATACATAAATCATGTTGAAGACTCGCTTAAAACCAACCCACGCTATTTCTGGTCCTTTTTAAAAAACAATAGTAAGGGTTCTTCTTTTCTTGCTTCAATGACTTACTCTGGCGTTACCTCGGACACTGGTGAAGGCATTAGCAACTTATTTAGTGATTATTTCCACTCTACTTTCTTAACTAATAATGCTCCTGCCGGTTCTCATCAGATAGATGTGCCAGCAACTTCTGTTATTGCTGACATCGCGTCCATTGAAGTCCAGCCTGACCAAATTGTGAAACTTCTCAAAAATCTCGACCTTAGCAAATCTGCCGGGCCAGATCATGTTCCAGCTGTTTTCCTCGCAAAATGCTCCGAAAGCATTTCGCAACCGCTAGCTATGCTTTTTAATAGATCACTTTCTGAGGGAGTCATGCCGCGCTTATGGAAATCTGCTTTCGTTACCCCTATCCATAAGAAAGGCAATAGAAGCAATGTAGCAAATTATCGCCTGATATCTAAGTTGTGTCTTATAGCCAAAATATTTGAGCGCTTAGTTTACAACCAGGTATATGCGCCTCTCTCAAACGTGTATTCTGTACCTATTAACACGGTTTTCTTAAACAAAGATCTACTGATTCTAACCGTGTTCTATTTAATGATTTCGTGTCACTCAGCTTGGATAACGGAGACCAAGTCGATGCTGTGTACACAGACTACAGCAAGGCGTTCGATCGCATTGACCATGTTCTGTTATTACAAAAACTTCTATCGGTGGGTATAAGAGGAGACCTCTTTCGATGGTTCTCCTCCTATGTTTTGAACAGGTCCCAAGCGGTTGTTCTGAGCGGTTTTTCATTCTCTTGTGTGGAAATCCCTTCGTGAGTGCCCCAAGGATCTCTACTTGGACCATTATTATTCATCATTTTTATTCATGTTTTAAACACTCAAATATTCTTTTATCTGCCGACGATATGAAAGTCTTCCAGAAAGTCGATAACACTCTTGACTCTACTTACCTCCAAGAAGATCTCTTTAGACTTGATCGATATTGCGCCGATAACAAACTAGATATAAATGTGTCCAAATGTTTTACTATCTCCTTTGCTTATAAATACCTTCATATTTGTCCTATTTAGTACAAATATGAAGTTTAAAGGTTAACTAACTAACTAATGACAATAATCATAAATTTCTCCCTAATATTTATTTTCATTATTTTTCTCATCATAATACTCACTTGTCCGTTTTATTTAAATTCATAATGATACTAGTCATACATTTTTTAATCCTTAAATAGTTTTCCATAGTATCTTTCATGATACATAAATGTTACTTATCGTATATACGGATAACGTTTTTAGTTAGATTTTATTGTCGAATAGTGTAATAATCATATTACCCAAATCATCGAAAACTGCAACTATAAGTCCACGTCGACCCCTATTGAGGACCAACTACTGAGAGACCGCATAGTGCAGGGCATTGCGGACAAAGGTTTACAAGAAAGTCTTTTAAGAATGGACAACCTGTCACTAGATAAAGCAGCACATATGTGTAGAGCATCGGAGATCAGTAGATCTCAGGTAAAAGAAATGAATCCATCAGTGGAAATAGATGCTGTCAAATACACGCAGAGTAAGGCTACATACAACAGAAATAACAATATTAACAAAATGAGGGACAGCAAATTTAACTGTAGAAGATGCCAAAAAGTGCATGGACCTCGGGAGTGTCCTGCGTTTGGAAAGAAATGTACCAAGTGTGGAATTTTAAATCATTTTGCTGTAAGCTGCAGAGTGAAACAAGTCGGAGTGGCTAATTTTACTGAGTCAAACGTACAAAGTTCAAGTGAGAGTTTATTCTGTGGTGAGGTGAAGTGTAATGAAGGGCTAGAGTGGTCTGAGAACATCAAAATTGAAAGCAAGGATGTTAAATGTAAGTTAGACACAGGCGCAGACATTAGTGTCATGCCCAAACATATCTTTAATGTCATAAATAAAAAATTAAATGCAAAAATCTATGACACAGATTTTAAAGTACAATCTTTCAGTGGAGAAAATGTAAAGCCTCTTGGTATGGTAAATCTTAAATGTCAATATAAAGATAATGTGTGTCACGAGAATTTTGTAATTGTTGAATCAAGCACGATGCTATTAGGTTTGCCGGGCTGTATATCATTAAATTTGGTCAAACGGGTACACTCTGTAAAAAATGATGCTGACAAGGAGAATTTCATTAAAAATAATAATGATGTTTTTGAGGGAATAGGCAGGTTGCCGGGAGAGGTGGAAATTCCTACTAAGTCTACAGAGGAACAAGTTTGCCACCCTTCTCCTAGGCTGCCTACCTGTTTACTTGAGCCATTAAAATCAGAATTAAAAAGATTAGAAGAACGAAAATGTATAGTTAAAGTTGAAAACATACAGGAAAATGCTCATGTAAATAGAATTGTCATTGTAGAAAAACCCAATGGAAATGTTAGACTGTGTTTGGACCCGTTAGATCTGAATAAGAGAATTGTTAAGAAGCCAAAAATGTTGCCAACATTAGAGGACCTAAGTTTTAAATTACAGGGTAAAAAGTATTTCTCTGTACTGGACCTATCCGAAGGCTTCCATCACTTGAACCTTGATGAGGCTTCATCCTGGAAATGTTGTTTCGCGACACCCCTAGGGGTATATAGGTACTTAGTGTTGCCATACGGATTAATGAACGCTCCAGAACTGTTCCAGGATGTGCTGGAGAGTCATTTTGCAGATATATCTAATGTTTATATTGTATAATTTAAAAGAACCAACTAATAGGGATGAGCTCAGACAAATTTTGGGTTCATTCAATTATGTGCGAAGATATGTACCAGACATGGCAAATCTAATGTCACCATTGTTCAAACTGCTGAAAAAAGATGTAGAGTTCTCATGGTTGCCAGCTCATAGGTTAGCTTTAGCTGAGCTGAAAAGAAAAGTATGTACAGCACCAGCTTTGGTACCATTTGACACTAAAAAAAAAAATATATTGCAGTGTGATGCCAGTAAGAGTGGACTTGGTTCCTGTTTATTTCAACAGGATGGGCAAAATGTGTTGAAACTTGTAGCTTGTGCATCGAGAACCATGAATGATGCTGAACAGAACTACAGTCAGACCGAGAAAGAAATGCTGTCAATTTGCTATGGGGTCAAAAAGTTTCACAGATACATTTATGGTTCTAACATTGATGTACAGACTGATCACAAGCCACTGGTGTCAATTATGTCAAAACCAATATGTAAAATTGGATCACCTAGACTGAAACGGCTGAGACTTAAATTATTAATGTATCATCTGAATGTGTATTATGTTCCAGGAAAGTTGTTACATTTTGCTGACATGTTATCCAGAAACAGTCTGAATTTTACTGAAAATGATGATGAGATGTTGCAAATGGTACATTCTGTTTCAGTACACTTACCAATGTCACCTGATAGGAAAATGGAATTTCAAAATAAGACAAAAACTGATCCAATTCTAAGTTTGTTGGAAAAGTTTTATTTCAATGGATGGCCTGAAGTATGTAAAGTACCTATAAAATGCCAAGAGTATTACAAGATTAAAGATGACATATATTTTGAAAATGGACTTGCTTTCTATAAAAATAAAATCATTCCACCAGAGTCATTGAAAATATACATTTTGAATTTAATTCATGAAGGTCATAATGGTATCTGTAAATGTTTAAACAAAGCTAGGCAGCTATTTTACTGGCCTGGACTTTCAAATGATGTGAAAGATTTTGTAATGAAGTGTCGCACCTGTGAAAAATTTAGACCTTCAAATAAACCTGACAGTATGCTATGTCATAAGATACCAAACTGTAGATATCATAAAGTTGGCACAGACATTCTAGATTTCGGTGGAAATTATTTTCTAGTAATAGTAGATTACTTTTCACATTGGCTTGAAATTTTGCCATTAAGTGACAAAACCTCTTCATCGGTCATAAACGCCTTTCAAGATGTTTTCTCTAGGTTGGGATACCCTCAGGAGATTGTTTCGGACAATAATCCGTTCAATTCGTTTGAGTGTCATGGATATTATAAGAAGAAAGATATAACTTCAATTACAAGTAGTCCACACTATCCTAAGAGCAATGGATTGGCGGAAAAAGCCGTACATATAAGTAAAAATATATTAAGAAAAGCTAAAGAGGATAGTGCGGATTATAGGGACTATTTGATGTGCTATAATAATTCACCCTTATCGGGATTGAATGTGTCTCCCTCACAAATTTTACATAGCCGAAGATTGAGAACTCTATTACCTACTTGTTCAGAGCTATTAGAGCCTAAAATAGAAAGAAACATACATAAATTACTAGTTTTGAAACAATCACTTAATAAAAAGGAAAAACTTGTGAGGAAGAAAGAAATTGAGTATCAAGTAGGTGATAAAATTGTACATAAAACAGATAAAGAAAAATACTGGAAAAAGGGAATGATAGTGGAAAAATGTAAGGAACCAAGATCTTATTGGATAGAGAAGGGAGATAGTACAAGGATAAGGAGAAATAGTAAACATATAAAAAAGTCTTTTAGTAAGCAAAGTTTCTCTATGAATAACTCTCTCATTCCTTTTTCACCTCTGAATAATGACAATGATTGTGATGGTATGAGCAACTCTGAGACTAATCATGTTCCCATTAAAAATAATGGTAATGGTAGTATGATGAGTAATGTTCCAGAATCTCGAATTACTACTAGAAGTGGTAGAACTGTTAAGCCTCGAGATGTTTTAAATCTGTAATTGCACAATAGTAAGCTGAAGGGGAAGGTGATGTGTTTCTGAACGTAACCTTGCTCTTGCTTGTCTGTGGAGACTGTCTGTAATGTAATTCGTTTTTGTGAATATGCTAATAAATTTGCAAAGTATTAATTTTGGTTTTAAATATAATCTATAAATCCAATATTAAAACAATCACTATCTATCTTGTTATTCTAGCTGTAAATTTTCCAATAAAATAAAATAAAATAATTAAAATTATGTCTTCGAATGGTTATGACTTACGATCGTTAGGAATAAGAATTATTAGGACTAACGATTATTATGGCGTAAAATTTTATGAAGAACATTTTCGGACTTCCAATAACTTACTCTAATACTACTACTCCAATAACTAGGACTTAAAAAATTAGGAGAACCAAAGCGCCCCCGTCTGGCGCATCTCCATGTGAGTGTTTTACATATTTTATGGCGTCTATTAACTTTGTTATAGAATAAGTTACTAAATGTAAAATGCTGGTCTCTGCTGATTTTTTCCCTTATTTTATTACGCTCTTCAGTAGATTCCAACCGCATTTCTATATCGGTCCTTGATGTCATCGACACAGTTACCCCACCCATATTTAATTTAATTTAATTAGTAATTTAGTATATCTACAACCCCTTTCACCAAAAAAAAACTATATTAAAGCTGAGCAAACAATATACATATTTAATTAAAAACCAATGTCTCTAATAGACAAAATAAACAAATTAATGACTGAATGTAGAATTCGTAAGAAGTTAAAATATGCAATCATGTACAGTCGACCAAAAAGTTATGTTTATACTTTAGCACCTTAATTCTTTGAAACAATGTGAAAAATGCGCACATCTGGGGGCACGGCACGCGGCAGTGCCCCCGCCAAGTCGAGCAAAACAGCGGCACGGCCGTACCATCCTTTTCTCGAAGCAGTCCAGTCCATTTTCGACCCCCCAGTAACTTCGTTGTGGATAAAACTAGAAGCCTGAATTTTCTGTAGGTAACCTGTCATTGTAGATACATGATATATTTCAAATGTCATTTAATTTGAACCAGTAGTTTCAGAATTATAACTAGTCAAAGTTTCTTAATTTTGTCACCTACTCACTGACTGACTGACTGACTGACCGATCATCAAAACTCTTAGGCACTTCTAGCAGACACAGAAGCTTCAAATTTAGAATACAATTAGTGGTTAGTGTATAAACCAAGGAAAAACTAAAATACACTCGCGGTCAAAGAAACCGGGTCAGTGACGAAAACCTCAATATTTTGTAAATCGTTGGTCGTATCTGCATGAAACTAACTCTGTTTTATAGAGAATTTAATATCCTTCTAAATCCAACCTTCAATGTTCTACGTACGTCTGGAAAAAGGTTTAATTGAAAAAAAAAGACCAATTAGGTACTTATTTGAAATTGCGTTCGTTTTACTTTTGCTTGTTTTTAAGCAATTGTTTTCAATCTGTCAAAGAACTATGATAAAAGGCTGTCATTGTTTTATTTTGTGGTCATTCTTGAATGTCTATCATGCCGCTAACACGAGATGAATGTACTCGTATCATCACTATGTTAGAAGAAGGAAGAAGTCAGAGGTATACAGCGAGAAGAACAGGTGTGTCACTTTCTACAGTGCAGAGAGTCCTCCAACGTTACCTACAAACTGGGCAGAACCTTAGAAGACCAGGAACCGGCAATGTACTACAGCTAGAGAAGATCGATTTATTGTTACAACCATGCTCCGAAATCGGCACCTCACAGCAGTTGAAGTGAAAAATCAGCTTTTAGAGACCCGAAGGGACGGCATCAGCGAGCGGACTGTCAGGCGGCGGCTCAAAGAAGCAAATTTGACCCCACATAGGCCGGCCAATGGCCCAAAACTTGAAAGAATACATCGAACAGCAAGACGACTTTATGCCCGCGATCACAGATGTGGGCTGGGGTGACGAAGATTGGGCAAGAATTTTGTTTTCAGATGAATCCAGATTTATGCTCTATGCAAATGACGGGCGGCAAAGAGTTTACAGACGGCCTGGTGAACGTTTTATTCCAGCATGTTTTGAGGAAAAAGTGGCGTTCGGCGGTGGGTCAGTCATGGTTTGGGCTGGAATCTCTTCAGAGAGTCGCTCGGAGTTAGTTTTAATAGAAAATGGATCATTAACGAGTGCAAGATATGTAGAAGAGATTCTTAATGAGCATGTCGGCCCATACTTAATTAATATGGGTGGAAATTCTATGTTTATGCATGACAACGCCAGGCCACACACAGCTCAAATTGTCAGAGATTATTTTTTGGAGGTTGGAATCAACTGTATGAACTGGCCCTCGAGGAGTCCGGACTTAAATCCGATTGAGCATGTATGGGACGAGCTTGGGAGGCGTGTAAGAGCTCGAAACCCCGCCCCAGCTACACTTAGAGACCTGAAACAGGCGTTAGTGGAAGAATGGGACAATATCCCGCAAGAACGCATAAAGAATTTAATAAACAGCATGCCGAATCGTCTAGAAGCTGTAAGAAGAGCCCGAGGAGGCAAAACGAAGTATTAATTTTTATTTTTTGTGTTGTATGTGAAGTACCTACTGCTTATTTTTGTACGTAAAATTGGTTGATTTTTTGTTTCCTATGTAATTTTATTAAACAAAAGAATTACGATTCCACCATTTGATGTTATTTAATTCAGTATAAAATTATCTACAATATGCAGTTTAATTCATGTCCCTAGCTTTATTATTTTAGGAGATATTACAGATTTTCGTACTGACCCGGTTTCTTTGACCGCGAGTGTATTTTTCAATTTCGGTCCAGTTTTCTAGATACACCAACTGCATAAATAAGCTTTGTAATCCCATTACGTTACAAGTTACATTTGCAGTGAATGGGTCCAAAAAATTAAAAAGCAATAATGGGACTGCATTCATAATTTGTATACCGTAAAAAGTTGTGAGATATTTCGTATAAGTCTCAGGCATTCTTATTAATCTTTATTTAGTATTGTAATATCGACCGTATTTAGTCATCAAATATGGAGCCGACCGATGACGCAGATTCGCGACCATCAGTGCTGGTTCGCACGGCCGTGGTGGGAACCTTCGAGCGGATTTAATTGATCAAATGACAATGAAAGTCAATTCTAGGAGGCCCATACAATCAATGTACTAAATGCAATGTACAAATTATAAGTGATTAACTATTTGTCTAAATGTAACATGTCATTTTAGTTTGGATCCCGATACTGTAACTAGGTGGTTTTCTTACCCGTTGTTAAGTACAAAAGTAAGAAGATTTCGGGTATATAGAACACGTTAAATTTATTAGATCCTATCTGCCTTTTTCTGTATCTGTGGCATAATGATGAAAAAATTTGAGCGTACTCTTATACCTGCCAGTGTTATTTTTTGGTTTTCATTTTATTTTCGACCTTAGGGTCAAAACTTTTCAAATCGCCTATGCGATGCTTGTTTTGATGTATATTTGTGTGTATCAAATGTGTTGCTATTTGTGTAACGTAATGTATGATTGATTTACGAATAGGGCTTTAAAACTGTCAATGTATAATTTAAAGTTTTTAAGAGTTAGAAAATAGACTAAAAACGACACCGCGCACGTCACACGTCAGTAATGTTGTATATAATTCGTAAGTAAATAAGCGCTGTTATAATTTTCTGGACTCAGATTCATTTATTGCTCCCAACATCTGCAATGCTTTTTACATTATTGCTACATTACCGTTGATATAAACATGCAAAGAACCTATAACCATGCAAAAAATCGACTTAAAAAGACGAAAATTTCAATAGGTATAAAAATATGAGCCATAATGTAGATAATGCGGTGTCGTAAAAGCTGCGCTGCACAGGTGAAGAGTGATCACCGAGATACATCACTGTCGTAACGAACACAAACACTAAAAGAGTATAAAAGATAAAATGGATGGACTCGAATATTATGGCATTAACGCAAATGAGCTTACTACACCGAATGTTCGTTGACGACGGGATTTCGTTGTGGCGCGCGGTTGTAGCCAAGGCACGGTCATTTACTAAAGACCGACATTTGTGCTAACCATATACACTCGATTCTCTATTTAAGGGGATGCCTTGATTCGAGTTGAGCACGCCCCCTTGTCTGAGACACGCTTATGCCTTCCGCGCACGAGAAAAAGAGATGACACACTCATCGGAATGGCTTTTTTAGACAAATTTCGATAAATACCTAACTTGCTGAAGTTTTCTTTATAATTAATTAAATTACATTTTAGATGCGATAAAATACTATAGTACTTATTAACTTCATTGTGTCGTAAAATAATGTATTTTTGAGCAGGCTGAGTAAAAAAAGGAAAAAAAAAACCCAGCTTTGGATTTTTTTTCTAAAAGTATAGGTTTTAGGCAATGATGTATCGATTAAATCAGATAAACAATCATCGAGTCAAAAATCATATATCTGAAAATCAGACCTTATTGTTGCTTAATCTAGTCAGAACGGCGTTTCAAAGCACGCGATAATTTCCAATGCACCCCCTTAAGAGGAAAGCAATATTTAAATAAGTGGCATAATACATATACATAGTTGACGCCGTTCGATTGCCTCATAATTAATAGCAGCTTGTCAATCGATATCATTCCATGACGGAGTAGCTAAAATTTACACGCGATATATAATAAAATATATCGCTTGAGACCCGTGTAAAGAAAACTTTTAGTTTTGTAGGAAGTAAGTACTTACACTAATAACCCATAACTTGAGCACTGGTCACTGTGGCACTCTTCGGCGGAGCCCTATGTCCAGCCTGTGGACGTCTTTCGTCTGATATTAACTTTAATTAACAATTTGTTTATCACACTTGCTCGAAAAGGGCTTCATAATGCGCAGACATACAGAGCTGTAATAGCCTGTGCTACGACCCCTGGCGTAATGGTTTTTTTCTTAAATTGTATCTGTCACTCATGCGGCAGTTACAAAGCAAAGAGGTTTTATATCAAATACGATGTCTGAAAACGTATTTATAAATAAATTTAAACTTAAAAAACTACTTAAATATGTTTAACTGAATTATTTATCTAGTTTGGTCAAATCAAATCACGTAACAAAGAAAATCGCTAACTGTAAAGTGTTCAAGTCCAGCGGACAAGTCTTACTTGCCAAGTCCGAAGTTCCGTACAACTACACCTAATTAGGAAAACATGCACAAGATGCTTCTCGAATATCTGTAAACTGCAGATAGTTCCAAATAATTTAATTGTAATAATTTAATTGAGTAGGTACAGTCAAGTGTAAAAATATGGGTGCATACAACTACCTACTCATAAATATGTCCCATAGCTCAGCGGATTAATGTTTTGGTATATTTATATTTATATTTATGAGATATTTACATTTATATTTATATATATATTTATGAGAAGATGAAATCGATATATTTTTTCACTTGACTGTAACGAAGCAACAACATGAACCGAATCCTTGTCAGTCAAATGCCATTCCCACAGGACCGGACTAAAATGAAAACCAAAGTTATAAATTGGACTGCACGATTTCAAAATGGAACATTTAACACTGAAATGATTTTTGGCTACAATCAAAACTGAAAGTCAGTAAATACAGGTTTCTATTGAATTGGGATAAAACTACGGAACATATTTATTTAATTATCAATTCGACTGCCTGCGAAACAACTGATGATGTCTGCATGCATTTAACATAAAGTACATAATTGTTGAGCTTTATTTTATTTTGTACAAATTTGCTTGTCTAATGTCCATATATTAGAAGTTTACAAGCTATTTTTTCCACGGCCTAGTTATTGCGGTGGGCAGAGTCCCAACGACGAGTGGCTAGAACACTTGGCGTGTGTCTAACCGTCAATCGAATTAACTTTGCACTTTTAACTTAAAGCATTGCCCTCGCAGAAGAAACCCTCTTTTTTTTCATTGTACGAGTGATTTTATTTACTTCCCCCGGGCGGAGCTTTGTCACTGCGATTCACAGCGAATCTATAAAAAATACCCTTTATACAGGCTGTTTTTGCACCCGGCTTTAATTTTCGGGACAGGCTTTTATCGCCGACTGAATTTTTTCCTGTCCGTAAAGGGGCGAATATTTGAAAGGACGCAAAAGAGTGTCCGCATTCTTTGTGCTCAAGTAATAACAGAAAGACTCGATTAACTAACCTAATGTGATTCGATTCTACTTTAAGAGTTCTTGCGCATAAACAGCCCAAAGTTGCAATATTTCTTGTGTCACAACTCGACATACGTTTAAATGTGAGGGATTATTCGGTAAAACTGTAATTGAAATTGTTTAAGAACTGTTTAATATTATAACACAAAAGTTTCAAAGGCCTTAAGGCGAAACAAGTCGAATGAAGCTACATACGCGACACTAAAATAACACTAGGCGGCGCAACATTATCGTAATTTTCCCCAGTGACACACACTACTACATTTCACGCTCACCATATCACTTTACAGCGGCAGGTCACTAACCTTGGTTTTTTTTTCTTTGGTGACTCATAATGTCATTGCAATCAGTCGCCGACCTCCATAGAGCAAGCAAAATCGTCAAAACATCTTATTGAAAAATGACAGAAACTTGTTGACAGTTTCGTATTCTGAGTAGTTTCCATAGATATAGATATACACTAGATAACTTAAACACCTCAATCTGTATGAAAACCGACCGTGTCACTTTTTTCTACCTACTTTGACGTCACACGGGCGAATTAGTGATCTGAATTCACTGTGGATTATTTGTAATGGTTGTGTAGTAGACTGTGGTCCTTTCACAGAAGCAAATGCCAGCCTTGTAATTTTTCCCTTTATGCACGCTTCACATGCAGGAAAACTTACTAAACTCACTTTTAAGTTCTACTTTATTCGATTTTTATTTGCAGGTAACTTCAGATCCCGTATCATGGTCTGCCTTATCACGCGATAAGTGACAAGATCCGTCACTGGCTGACACCGGTCGATGGAACGAGATGGACGCTCTATCTTGTCACTTATCGCGTGATAAGGCCGACCATGATACGGGGCCAGGTCATTTTCATTCAAGTGACCTGAGTGAGTCTTCGATGCCACATTTCAATATTTTAACAATCAATAATTTAGAAGTGCTTTCTATGTTATAGATTATATAAGTGTTATTCCAATATGTGTTTATTAAATTAATAACAGCGGCGATCAGAAAGGGCAACACTTTTCTATACTGTGTCCAAATGAAAGTAAATGTTAATTCTCATGTTATACAATAATCATTTTCCCTTTAGTTAAAGTGTTTATGAAGGTTTTATTGCAATGCATATTAATAGGGAAATGTTCCCCTTTGTGGGTACAAATACTGGGTAGTAGTGGGTATTTGTGTAATACGGTACTGAGATGTTATGAATATGAATATTTTATTTCTGCCTAGCCTACTTAAATTAAAAAAAGGTCCAATCCAACCTAAAACAATATTGTAACTGGAATTACCAATAAACAACATATCTATTCTTTTTATTTATGAAAAAGTTACAAAACATCATTATTCTCTTGGAAGCAACATATAAATCTCCGCCAATGTCATTCTTCGCACACTTCGTCATTATACTATTTATACTCAACATGTTGTTTTTTTTTACAAAATAAGGGCTTATTCGTGTGCTTCAGTTACAAGTTACAACTCGTTATAGTAATATCTAATCTTATCTAATCTAATATCTAATAATATCTAATTTGACGACCGGTTAGCCTAGTAAGTAGTGACGCTGCCTATGAAGCTGAAGGTCTTGGGTTCGAATCCCGGTAAGGGCAAATATTTGTGTGATGAGCATGAATATCTGTTTCTGAGTCATGGAAGTTTTCTATGTATTTAAGTATTTATATCTATTATATAAATCGTCGTCAAGTACCCATAACACAAGCCTTAATGAGCTTACTATGGGACTAGGTTGATTTGTGTAAGATTGTCCCCTAATATTTATTTATTTATTTTAATCTAGAGAATACGACTACTTGAGTTGTGATAGCACGACATTTATCACAAAGACGAAGGATTCTAACAAAATAGATCATTTTCAAATATTCATCCAACTATACTAATGGCAGCCCGACAGCTCGAAACGGAGACGTGGCAGACCTCGTCGGCGTTGGAGAGACGAGCAGGACTCCATTTTAAAAAGAATGGCCAGAGACTGCTCAGAATCGGGAGCACTGGAAAAAGTGGGGGGAGGTCTTTGCCCAGCAGTGGGACACTACAGGCTCACAATAATAATAATATACTAATTAAGACGATTCTATCAAACGAGCCGTAGCATGACGAGTGATCATGCGTTGCGGAGTTCCTATGGCCGCCTCCGCCTCTTTGGTATTGTGGTTTTCAAATGTTGAAATGGATAACTGACAGAATGTGCCCAGTCGGGCTGAAATAGTACCACTCCCTTTCTTTCCGTCGTGGGTGTCGCAAGAGTTGACATTGAGAATTTGGTGGAAGTTCGTTGTAGTCGGACGAGCTAGCAACCTAGCACTGCAATGTCACATTTTAGCCATCGTTATACATACCTACATGTGATTGAAGTGCCACTGAAAAGTAAATCATGTGCTCTACTTTCCCTATTTAGACATAAACCTTTTTACAAACACTGTAGGATATAGGTACGTTACCGATAATATCTTCTGGTGAATTGATCGCAGTCGCTGATGAGAAAACGACGGCCGAGAACGAAAACTGTCTCTCCCACAATGAGATCGCACGGAGAGTAATACTCGGTCACTTCTTCGTCCGTCACTTCCATAACGATGGATGGAAATGATACTGCAAATAAATTGTTAAATATCAATTAACACGTCCCCAATAAAATATCAATGAATACAAAATGATCTGACAATGTCACGCGTCCAAGCGTGGTTCTTAGTTCGAGGCTGTGAATCCATTGTGGAAGCACGGACTCCTGGAAAGCAGGTGCATGACCCATCATAGGGAGCACTCGGACAGGGAACGTGTTAATCATTTTTATGGTGCATGACCCATCGTTCATGGTCGTGTCTCCCTCTCACTGAGCATAAGCGTGAGCGAGATGGAAGTGCGTGCTCGAAAGCGCGGATATCATGTTTTTTAATTTTAATGTTTGGCCATTAAATAAATAAAAAAGTAATCACTGAGTTCTCTCAAACATGATATTGCCGATTTTTAGAAGCAACTTTAATATTTTTAGCTTTTGTGCATAATTTGTTACGAATATTTTATGTTCGTGATTTTATTCTATCGAGCGAAAATTGCTTAATCATGTTTCGAATCACTGATCTCGCTGCAAAAAAGCCTCAAGATTACTATTCGTATTTTTTGGAAACCATATTATTATAAACAGACGTATTATATTGTTTCAAAAACTCTGTTCGCTTAACTTCACTGAACCTACGGCGCCTTAAGTAAAAACAACCATGTTGCTACACCCTACCAGCATCCTTACAAATAAGTTCCTACGCTAATGCAAATAATGATTATTAACTCTATTTCACAATTCTATTACATTACAACGGATAATTTAACTAGATATAAGTAGTAGCTTTATTTATTGTGTATAGTAGCTTTGAACGTGACAATAAACTTCCATTATTTCTGAATATTTAGCCAGCTTCTTATCTGTCATTTACTATCCGGCACAAGTTTCTTAAGTAATAAGCAGGTCCATTCTACAAGAGACACAGGGAAGTTATGAAAGCAAGATAACATCTTCTGGAGTTTATCATTTCTAAGGCCACATTTATGGATAAGCGTGGCGATAAGCGGCGTGACGCTCGCGGCGGAACACGGGCAAACACAAATATGCCTATTTCGAAATAAGGAAGCGTTTTAGTACAAGCGTGCGCATTTTTATATTTTTTATACAGTTCATTAGTTAAAGTCAGTGTTTGCAAACGTGACTATTATTTAACTTTTTAGCTACCCATCGAAAACATTTCGCTTGGTTGCATTAAGTAGGTTAATCGAAACTACAATCACTACTAAACTTACCGGGCCGCTCTTTCCACTTCTTGGGTAATTTCCTTTTTTTAAGTAGCAGAGGAAACGGCTCCTTTCCACCCCGGCCATCATGCAACTCCTGTAATTAATAATGCACTTACTTGGTAAGGAACTTTACATCTACTTAGTTTTGCACAGACAGCGCTTATCAACATTGAAGAACTAATTGTTGATTCTAGTTGTTCGCAAGTAATCTATATTAATAGGTACTCGTATTACAAAATTTTGTATATTTATTAAATGTATATAGATAGATATACCAGATTCACCGATTTCACCAAGTATAGAATAATGCTAATAATTACACGGTTCAGCACACGTATTAACCTTTTCAACGCCAAGAGCCACTAAGGTGGTCGAGTGCTGTCGTGCCCACCACGCCAACAACCCATAAAAAGGTCGGAATAAAGTTGTACTTTGATCATGAATAAAATCTATTATGACCTGCTTTGCTTTATTTTTACTGGCTTAAACTTTACATTAATTTATGTTTTGTTCCTTATAAGAATTGACGAATGTTTGGACAGCTCAAAATGTGAAAATTTCGGGATTATTCTTTGGATATGATTTGACGCAATAATGTCAGTGTCCCATACGCCAACAGCCCATAAAGTGGTCGCTAGTGCTGTCGCCGGATCTGTATTATTTATATTTGATTTTTGTGAAAGTATTGTTACGATGGTGTCTTTTCCAATAATTGTAACCCTATCTATGTTATAACATTAATTAAATCATCGTCTTAGCATATAAATCTACTGAAACAAAATTTTAGCCTAATAATTACAATTTACTGACATTGATCTGTCGATATAAAAATATATCTGTATAGCGTAACAGTCACTTCTCTTATGATCGTGGGAAATCATAGTTCATTATACGCCAACAACCACTTTAGAGGCTAGCCTATGACGTCATTGACGGTAAATAGTCTGTACTAGTGATAGCGTGCGTAGCTTAGTGGTATAAATAAGAAACAAAATTAGTAAAATGGAAAGGTCTGGTCCGTTTTGTTACGTATGAGATTCATTACATTTCTGCAAAAGAGTATAGGAAGATAAAATCAAGATTTACACCTGCAAGTTATTACTGTACTGCAACTATGAGTAAGTGGCAGTTATCTGCATCTTTTTCTTGCTTCAATAACTTACAGGTGTAAATTCCGCTTTGCAATAGAGGCGGCAAAACTCCTTACAAGAAGTACTTATAATAAAACCTTATCATTGCAATTGTCTATCATTCTGATTGTTAACTATTATGTCACCGAGGCTAGTAAATTTTATGTATAATGTTTTGCACAGCACTACGAGATTCGTCATTTTTGATAAGGCAACAGCTCTTGGCGTGTGAATGATCACTTCATTCAAATATGAGTGTTGAAAAGGTTAAATCACACTCATTCTGAGTTCAAAACATGTCGCCCGTAGTGACATTTAATACGTGAGTTGAAACGTGTAATTATTATCATTATTTCAACATGTCTGACGAAAGTTTAAATTCAAGTATATAGAATGATCTTCGGGATGGACTTAGTCCATATTTTATCACTTGACCCCGTCTGTTTGTTACCATTTTTCGCATTAGCAGCTAAACAGATGTTGAATAGATATGGAGATAGTTTCGAGAGCCGGAGAGTTCTCACTTCCTATCCCGGAACACGTCCCCCGTGGTGTCGAATGGGTGTGGAACAATGCGAGTGCGATGTGAACTCTACGTTTTAGGATATAAAATCTTTATCGTCAGCTGTATTTAATGTTACAGAAATATCGTCCAACAGTAAGCTTATGAAAGCTTCTATTATGCGTAGTACACAACGTGTATGTATATAGATACATTTTATGCTTAAATAACCATCCATGACCGAGAAACAAAATCAAACACCCGTGCTTTTGCACATAAACATACAAATGTTTTACCAATTTTCGAACCCAGCGTCAGTATCGTATCACATTGTGTATTTCATTCCATGCTAGTTCCATTTTAAAATAGAGCAGATAGACTTTATTCCCCTAAGAGGTGAGTACGAAAGAGTCCCGGGACTTGAAAGAGTTGCAGATTAGTGATAGCGAATGCAGCCATTTACTATTTACACGAGCAGTATGTACTGTACACAGCCGCCTCGGTATGTACTTAATGTAAATGTAGCTAAGTCTCGAGACTGAGCACACTGAACAATATGTAGTTCGCATTTAAGACAAATAGCTGTGCAAGGTACGACTCTCGGAGCTACGAACGACTACAACAATGTCTTACTCATTCAATGTTGTTTGCTTCAATTTTACTTTAAAACTAAACAGATTACGAGACTCTCTGACGTTGTACATACTAACCTGATACCTAAACATATACGGCCGTATTCATAAACGTCCTACAAGCCTGTTTTAACTGAAATGCCGTTAAAATTCGTTTGTCCTTATCTGTCACTTTGACATTTGTGTTCGTAAGAAAGAGAATAAGCACATTTTATTTAGCAGAGGCATTTTAAGTTTTATGAATAGGGGGGATAAAGTATAGCGAGTAAATAAAACGATTTGAAAATAAGTTTCTGTCAAAAATTTCATTTTTGGTACAAGCTTTTATTTATACCATCATCAACTACTCATTGAGACGATTCTAACGAACCCAAACTTAACGGGGTTACGTCGGTTAAGTACTGAATTCCCATGGCCGCCTTCTGTCTCCTTCATCAGATCAGCTCGATGGTACCATAATATTGAATTGTCATCCAAACTATACTTGTACCCAAAATTTCAGCTCAATCGGTCACCGGGAAGTGGGTCAAATTTAACTTAAGCAATATTTGTCCCATAAATAATAATAACAGGGCAAGTTAAATAAAAGCTTGTAAAAAAGTATTCCTAGCCCGGTGTAGACAGAACAGTACAGTACCCGGCGATAAAAATTGCACATCCGCGGTCTTCGGAAAGAGATTCGGCTAATTTCGGCTTCGTAGAGCGTTGGCACACGCTACCTATGTGTCAAAAGTCTCGAAACTCTTCCACCGAAAAAAGTTGTAAGATATTTCGTAGCGCCAAGTCTGAGACATACTTATTAATCTTTACTTGCTTGCTTAATAAAATTTTGTGACTTGGCAATCACACAATACTACGTAGTTAGGTATGCAAAAACCCATAAATGCAGTTAAGTTGTGTAATTGACGGTGTTGCAGAATTTTATTACCCAAGCAAAAAAATTAATAAGAATGCCTGAGACTTGGCTCTGCGAAATATCTCACAACTGTTTACGGTGGAAGAGTTTCGAGACTTGGCCTCTTTTTTACATGGAATGTTTTTTATGGGATAATATTTACATTTTATGAAAAGGATTTGTGAAAAAACGTATGAAACGCGTGAGCTTTAATAATTACATCACCGCCTCTCTTATGGCTGACCTTCGGCTCCCGTGAACAACTCCGCCTGGGATGTAATTCGACATAGCTTAAGGTAACTTGTCCAACAATGAAACACCAAAATATTAAAGCATCCTAGCTCTGATGTTTTTAAAGTTAAGTACCGAGATAGATAATTTAATTAGTAATTAATAAAAATAGTTTATTATAAAAATGAGCTTTGTTTCAATGCATCCATACTACCGTGCCCCCGCCAAGACGAGCAAAGCGAAGCGCACCGCAAGGGCACTACCTATACGTGTATTCAATGAAACATCTGAGTTTATACAATGAAACAGGGGTGGTGATGACAATGCCGGCCCAGCAACATAAACCGACCCGCCGCAGAGAGCGCGGAGAAATCCCGTTTGCTGATAACGACGCGTCGGCGATGCGACAGCGACCGCCGCGCGACACTTCACCTCGCGTACCGCTTCGTGCTCGCACGCACTAATATTTATACGCGCCGCGATTATTGTAGAAAGACCTATTTTTATTATAAGTGTTTACAGTCCGCTCAGTATTTCTTTGTAGTCTAGATATCCCTCTACTTATCAACTAGGGCACTAGTCTCAACAAGGGGTAATCAACAGTGAAAAAGCGCTATAAGTCTCTACATTTGTTTGCATTTAATCAAGTTTTATACAGTTATTATTATTGGATCATTATAAAATCAATATCAATTCGTTTAATAACATTTTGGACATTGCTGTGTCATTGTTGCACACACATAGTTTCATTGTGAACCAGCTAGGGTTTTTTTGATTATCGATGAAAAATTGCACAAATAAGTGACCGTATATCAACATACAAGCTCCATAGGCGTTTTGGGATTTACAGAAGGCAATGAGACACTAAATAATATTAAATCAAATTATATAATGTGTCAAAAAATCACCAAATATTATTATATATTTATTCCTTTTTTGTGGAAAGAGTAGAAAAGTTTTTGTGGTGACTTTTTCTTCCACGCGTCGCGTCCACAAACAGCGTGGAAGAGGGTTTCCTCAGTACGTCCTAATGAGCTATACGCTAGCGCTAGCTAGCGTCCTAATTAAGGGACTGTCTAGCAACATCGAGTTTTGGAGATTTTGACGTGTTTCACTGTGCACCAAAGGTTTAACGTTGGACAGGTGACCCTACTTGTATTACAATGTACCTACTATTGTGACATTCTTACCTAGTAACGCACTTATATTTTGATTTACCTAAAATCTTTCTATGACTTATTTCGAAGGCGGTATTCACCTTCTCTTACACTTCACAATGTTTTACAGTTAACAACGCGGATTTGTATGTAATTATAACACATTTAGTTAATTTAAATTATTCTGTTTTCTCAAAAACAAAAATGAGTACTAATAATTTAAGCTTTATAACTAATTTTTCGAGTTAAGAAAAAGCGAGAAAAGTAAAGAAGAATATCACCGTGAAAACCGTGTTGATCGCGGCGGGTGGTTTTCGCTGGCTGAATGTGATTTTTTTCCTTTGTCGACTCGATTTAGTATGTCACTATCAGGATTTTAAAAAGTTTAACGCAGCGGGAATTAATGGGTTTTAAGATAAGATTTATTTGCAAACAAGTACTTAAAACTAAGATACATGGACCCTGGAAGGGTGTAGCAACAATCAGGTTACTTATACTATGTACATATAGTAAATTTTTAACTTACTAATATCGATAGGTTACCTATTGATATTTATTTAAAAAAAAAAAACGGCCAACACATTATAAACATGTATCTTCCATAAATTCAGCTATGGAATAGTAACATTTATCTATTAGTTTAGATTTTAGACTGTGTACGAAGGATATGTCAGTTGGTACATCTTTTATTTGGTTGGGTACTTTATTATAAATTTTTATTGCTCGGTAATATGGTCCATTTTTATATATTTCTAGTTTAGGTTCAGGAAGTTCCAGGATGTGATATCTGCGAGTGTTTGGTTAAATTTAAACAGGTGTAGGTTTTTACGAACAAAAGTAGCAGTTTCTAGTATATATAGCGAAGGGAGGGTTAAAAATTTAATGTTCTTAAAATGTGGTAGCGGCTATGGGGTTGGTGTATGTTTGCAAGAATTCGTATACATTTCTTTTGCATGACAAATACGTGGTGGATGTCAGTACTATGGCCCCGCAGCGGGAGCCCGTAGCGCAGCCATGCGACCGCCTGCGAGTGGTATGCAGCCAGACCCCGTATCATGGTCGGCCTTATCACGCGATAAGTGACAAGAAAGGAGCGTCGTCTCGTTCTATCAAAAGGTGTCAGCCAGTGACGGACGCTCTATCTTGTCACTTATCGTGTGATAGGGCCGACCATGATACGGGGTCAGGGCGCACTCTACACCTGTATTTGTTTTCACATGCTCAGAGCATGGATTATTGTAGGTACTATACAAGAGGGCTGATGAGTGTTAACCTTTCAAATTTTGGCGGATGAAATTTAGTCACTTCGGGTGTTCGTGTTTCAAACGCAACGCTAAAGTTTTCCTTCCTCATAGACAGGGAGCCGTATTCATTTAGCCGTCACGTTCTGAACGTTCCTTCATTAGGAATAGGCACAAAAAGAACAAAATATGAAGATATATAATGGGGTTAAAATATTAATACACTTCGTGTGAAATAAAAACTGTGTGGTTAAAAATATAACTAGTAGGTAGGTACTAGGTAGAGGTAAAATCCCTTGATTCACTCGGTCGGTGGGGTCGTCGTTATTATCACCCTATTATACAATTGGGTCCCACATTACACTATAATACTTAGGTGTGCATTGATAATATAATTCAGGACACGAACCTATAACATGTAATTATACAGTAACTTATTAATTCGATAATTGCTCATATCATAATCGACTTAGGTATAATACTAATGTAATGCCATTCGATTATTCTATTTAAGGCGGTGCATTGGAAATTATCGCGTGCTTTGAAACAATAAGGTCTGATTTTCAGATATATGATTCTTGACTATATGATTGTTCATCTGATTTTATCGATAATATTGCTTAAAATTTCCTCGATAGAAAAAAAATCCAAAGTTGGCTCTGTATTTTCCTTTTTTTACTCAGCCTACTCAAACGATACATTATTTTACGACACAATCAAGTTAATACTATAGTATTTTATCTCATCTAAAATCTCACTTTATGAAATTCAAATAAATCTTCACTAAGTCAGGTATTTATCGAAATTTGCCCAAAATAGCCATTCCCGAAGAGTGTTACATGTCTTTTCCTCGTGCGCGGAAGGCATCAGCGTGTCTCTGTTTAGAGGGCGTGTTCGACTCAAATCAAGGCATCCCCCTTAAGATTTGATTACCTACACCCTACATGACTCAATTAGCCGGTATTTGGTCGATTGCGCACGAATCAATTTCAGTGACAAGCTACTCGAGGATGCCCCGAAGGTGTATATTTATGTTATATAGATATAACGTTATAAGAAGAAGGTACCTGCGGTCCTTGAGCTCTTTAATCTGGCACCGAAACGCCATGTCATGGGCTTTTATTATTTACGCGCTAATGCGGCTCACCCCATCCGTCACGCCTTACCAAACTAGACCTCTACATACGCTTAGTTACTAACGAATCGCGGCGACAAGATATATTCGTAGGTGAACATGGAGGTGAGCTTAAAACAAGTTACAGAATAGTGCAATGAAACCAGTGTAAACTAGACCTATGATTAGGCTTAGTTACTACGAATTGCGGCGACAAGATATACTAGGGGTGACAGATGAGGTGACGTAAAAACAACTAACAGAATAGCATAGCGGAGGAAAACTTTCGTCGCTTTGGCGATTAATCGTCGCCCTTATAGAGGGGTGCCGTTCATTCGCCATAAAAACAAAATGCATAATTTCAAGCAGCATACGTACGGAAATCATAACAAACTATTATCATAATAACAAAATGCATATTATTATTGGTCATAACATTTAAATAACATAACAAGCATTTATCACCACCACATTTGCTATAACGTTTATGTGTACTAATTTCTTTTTGCATAACATACATTTAGTATAATGATTAAAACTGATAACAACACTTAGTATGTACTTAGTTTTACTAAGTGATTGCTATCACATCCTAGAAAAACAGACACAGGTAACAAAAACGAATCGGAGCACCCCAATATCCACGTGGTCTTGTCTGCCCTACCCCTAGAGTGTATATAAAAAGCCGGAGGCGCGGAGGGGGAGCAGCGTGCTCCGCTTTGCACGGCTCCCGCCGCGCTCTGTCACGCGAGGGCGAAAGGGCTGCTCTCCCCGCAGCGCCGGAGCTAAGGCGGAGTCCTGCCTGTCACTGTCCAATCGATAATAATAAATAAATAAATAGGCGTTTAGATATTCGTAGAAAATTATGAAAAAAGTTCTTTATAAAAAAAACATAATGAGCATGAAATATTATACAGAGTGACCATTATAGCGTTTGTTTATTATATAAATGGAATTTAACCACTTATACAACCTGGAATTATGCAATTCGTTGTTATGCAATTTGTTTTTATATGAAACATTACACACCCCTAATAGAGTACCGAGTTGATAAGGTATGTTAACTATAATTGACAAAAACGGTAATGTATATGAACAAATATTACTTGCGTTTTATTTAGGTACCTACGGGCACCATTAAACAGCAACGAACACTATCACTACATAGTATTAAACAATGACGCTTCCTCCTTGTCTGTCCCTATGTATGCTTAGATCTTTAAAAATAAGCAACGGATTTTGATGCGGTTTTTTTAAATAGATAGAGTGATTCAAGAGGAAGATATATGTATAATATAGTACCCGTGCGAAGCCGGGGCGGGTCGCTAGTTATGTATATTGCTTAACACTTTCGCAACCAAGAACCCGCCTAGCGGGCGCCTACGCCGTAGTCGCTTACCGCTACATACAAGGAAAACCACAGGATCGGCTACGAGCATAGCGCGTAGCAATTCTTGATAGTGGAAGTGATAAGCACATTCACTGCTAGTAATCCGCCTAGCGGGGGCTTACGCCGAAGGTAGTTTCCGCTACTTAGCGTGAAAACCACGGGATCGGCTACGAGACGAGCGTAGCGCGTAGCGATTCTTGGCAATGAATGTGTTAGGTATGATGTGATGAATTGTACCAAAATGACAGTTCATACGCACTAAACCTCGAAAAAACAGTGTAGTAAATGAAATTACAGATGATACGTCTTGTATGTTAATTTAGGTAACCACGGAATAAAAAAAAATGTCTACTTGACCTGACAAAGAAACTCAAAAGTGTTTCTCTAAGCTTATAGGAATTGGCAAATACGGTCGAAGGTCACCTCACCTTTTTCTTCACTTCTATTTCAAGCACGATGCACTTACAAATGTGCCCAACTCTCTATAAATATTTTTATTTAATTGGGTACTTCGTAGTTACAATATACGACTCGATCTAACGAGGCAACTGACCTTAACAGAAATCGTATCATCTTGCAGGAAGTACAACAATTTGTAGTGGGTTAGTTCGCCGTTTTCTGAATCTCGGTTGTCCCAATACACGTCGAAGCTGAAAAGGAATAGGCCTTTAATATCACTCGTCGACAATACACGAAGAAAGGAACGCTACAATAAATCTTACAGGGTTGTTTATTCCGAACGCGCTCATGCGCCTTACCTCACCCGTGGCGCCTAACGAAACAAGACCTCTAATTACGCTTAGTTACTACGAATCACGGCGTCAAGATATATTAGTGGTGAACGGTGAGGCGAGGTTAAAACAAGTTATAAAATACAGGGACAGTAGCCAGTCCTGAGTCCTTATACTGATTCTGAAAACGCCTGACGTCGATCTTCTGCGTTGCGACAGTTATTTAATTGTTTTTTGTTGGAATTTGTGTACTTTTCTCTACTAGGTAGGTAGGTATAGGTACTACTAGTTCGCTTGCCAATTCGATATCAGTGTCGTGTGCGATGCCCGCACTTGCAGCTCGGCAATCCGTCGGGTAAAGAATCATAATCAATCAGACATTGTACATTTGGTAGCGTTTTCGTAGAAGTAAAGGGGTTGTAATGGAATTGGCGAAGACCAAAAGATGAATGAAGGTTAATAATATTAAGTAGGTATATTAGCACTAAACAATCGTTACCTACGATTGGAATTGTCTACCTATTTAATTTTTAATTAATGCTATACTTCAACGAAAATGCGGTCTTGTATCAGAGTTTAATGCTTAGTCAAAATTTTATTAGTTTGAAATATACTAATCGGGAGTTAACTTTTTGATAAACGGCACCCAGTCTAGCTCGTGTCGGGAAACTTTCCTATTTTATTACCAAGTCGTACCTAGGTCACCAAATGATCTACGGTCTCCCCCGCCTGTCGTCGTAGAAGGCGACTAAAGGGGCAATCAGGGTCGCAGGTCGCAGTGTTGTGTTGTTTAGAACCCCAGGGAAGGCGACAACATCTCTTTGCCCTAGGACGAACCAAATGTGGCGAGGCGCGAGGGGGGCTCCAGTGCGTTCAGCATGAGATCCTGGAGTCTCCTGCATGAGAGCGCAGATGCAGGACACCGTGGAGTTTCAGTAGATAGAAATACTACATAACCCAGTCATCCCCCGGTGATTGGGTACATGGCTCGCAGGTTTTCCTCACGAAATAAAAATAAAATAAACGAGCGAGCGGGCGAAACGAAAGTTCTCCGTTTCAGCTTAGGCAGAAAACATTTCGTTTGTCTGCCCAGCTGTTCATCTCTACAGTTCGCATTTCCCAACTAACTGTCGTGACATTTTGTGATCAGGTTAATTTAAATCACTCATAGATATTATTGTAGATTACGTTTTTCGAAATAAAAAAGAAAATGAAAAAAGAAGTAACTTTGGTGAGTTCTACATGTAGCTCGCAGAGCCACTAGTTAGAAAGTATAAGTTTAACCGAAATTTATTTTATCACACATAAAAGTAAAACTCGAGGGAACGCGCGTCAGGTTTGCACAACACGTTTGGGACAGAGCGTCCAGGGAAAGGCGGATTATAATTTTATGGTCGATGTTTGAATCGGAGTAACTATTATAATCATTGTTGAGTGTGACACCTGACTGAGAATAATTAAACGTTAATAAATAATAGGTACGTACTACGCCCACACACACTATTTTAGAAAGCATTTAATATCGGCCTGTTCAGAGGTACAGACATGAATAGTCACGGGCAAGCACGTGCATAATCCCTTCTGACTAATAGCACTTCCTGGACCGTTTATAATTAACGCGTGTACCAGACAGGATGACACTGTAGTTAAGCCTTTGCACCGACCTAGTTTCTCGAAATGCCTCAAAGCATATTGCATCCTGCGCTCTATTCCTTTCACTAATTGCTTCTGTAGGTAATGTTACATAGATTAGAGACATTGCATAAAGCATAGATTTGACATAACCGGGCACCGATATCACATCCTCAGAAATATAATAAAATAAAAACTAGCCAAGTGCGAGTCGGACTCGCGCACGAAGGGTTCCGTACCATTATCTATAAAAACGGCAAATAAATCACGTTCCGTTAACAAATATTTTATTTTGTTTTGTAGTATTAGCGGCAACCGAAATACATAATCTGTGAAAATTTCAACTGTCTATTAACACCTACCACGGTTACCTACCCTATCACGGTTCATGAGATACAGGCTGGGGACAGACAGACAGACAGACGTACGGACAGCAGAGTCTTAGTTATAGGGTCCCGTTTTACCCTTTGGGTACGTACGGAACCCTAAAAATAGTTCAAATATCGAAAATATTTTTTGTAAAAAGTCTAACAAACCGACGGACAGCTAGAAAACTCAAATCATGGGAATCATGGCATCCCGCTCAACTGTATACCTCTGCTCTCTCATCTAGATATGGTCGTCACCGTCACGTTTGCGTGTCATCGTCGTGGTACAGTCAGCCAAGAAAGTGGTCTACCACTTTTCGACTCTATTGCGTGCAAAATAAGGTCCAAAAGTGGCAGACCACTTTCTTTGCTCATGGTACAACGCTGGCGGTGGTACGGTGCGGTGAGAGGGTCAACGGTGTCCAGTCAACCGCGTCCGGGTGAATTGCACTCGGAAGTCCGCGGGCACGCCACAGATTCGACTGAGAGATAACCTGATAGTACTGAAGACGTTACCTAATGACAACGTTAACCAAAGCCGGGCCCCGGGGATTTTAGATGCACTGTACCTTATACCTGACAGCTCAGCGATTCTCCAATTCGATTTGTCAAGATTCGGATAGGTAATTGTTTGCTTAAAGCTTTGACGTTTCACCCAATTCTAGCTTTGGTTAAATAATTCGGGTACCTTCTCTATTAGCTCTATTAGATTCCAAAGGGTAGCTAAGATAGGTAAGTAGGTATAAGTAAAATGAAACATCCCCAGCACGCTCGAATCACGTCGAGTCGACGCTCGAGGCATTCATACAAACGTAGTTTGCTTCTTATTTTACGCCGCGCTCTGATTGGAAGTTTGGACGCGCCTAAAGGAGGGGATATGTAGGAAGGTTATCTGTGATTGTTGTTAATTTAGAAAATGCTATCGTCACCTGTATCATTTCGCATGACGTCATCAAGACGTTTGTATCAGGGATGTTGGAGACATTCGCACCCGCATCCGCCACCTCGGATGTTCCGCATGATTTTCAACATCCGCATCCGCCTCCGCACCCTTTTTTTTTTTTTTTTTTTTTTTTTTTTTTTTTTTTTTTTTTTTTTTTTTTTTTTTTTTTTTTTTTTTTTTTTTACCTTGTTAGGCTTGCAGTGCGGCCTGCAACAAATATGCTTAGGGATATCCTCACTGAGGGCCTTATGGGCCGCCCAGGGGGAAGGCGCCTCCGCACCCGCAAAATTTGATGCGGAGTTTTTGCAGATGCGGATGTAGTACAGCTCGCGACCAGATAGGGGCCAACGGGGCGCGTGCTACGCGCATTTTCAGTATTTTCGTGATTATAGTCAATAAGAATCTTCGTTTCGTTTCTGTAATCTGACGATTCGCCGTATTCGCTGTTGGTTTGCAACGATTGTAAATCAGTCGCAACGTGTTCGAGTACTGCGTGACCCTAAAGACGTTGCGTATTTATGTTATTGAGTCTATTCCCCAAGATCCGCATCCGCATTCGCATCCGCGGATGTGAGCCTAGAAATATCCGCATCCGCTTCCGCATCCGCGGATGTCTAAAGAGTCGCATCCGCGGCATCCCTGGTTTTTATATAAAACTCAAATGAAATTTTGATGTTTGACGGCTCGCCCTCTTTTGTTGTTAGCTGTTGAGTTTTGATACATTTATTGGAATTACGCCTTAATATGAATTTTCGCATTTTAGCTCCCATATCACAACCGTTTTTTTATGTTTTATAATTTGGGGTGGGTTTGGTGAAGCTCTACCGTACCTACACCGGATGGAAATTATTAATTAAATGGATAGTTATGGCAATCCCGCCATTTTGTCGTCACTGACAGCTGATAGTAGGTACCTAATGTCAGCAATTGATATCAAGAAAAAGAAATGAAAACGTTTATAAGGTCAAATATTACAGAAAATCTATTATAATTTTCGCAGTTGGATAAAAACTACCCTGAACCCAGCCAGAATAATAATGTACAGTCGACTACAAAGAGAAAGATACGGCCAAAGTTCAAATATATTATTATGTTTATCTACGCACATATTTTTGTAACGTTGGCCGTATCCATCTCTTTGTAGTCGACTATAGATATATACCTACATATAAAAATGTTGGTTAAGTACTTATAATTATATCGTATTACAAGTATCGTAGTATCGTATTTTAAGTATAGATAGATTACATTTACGTAGGTACCTACTTTAAATCGGACCGATCACCAGAATACTGATAATTTACTTTAAAAACTAAGTTTTAACCGACTCCAATTTAGCACTCCGCCAAGCCACGAGAACATACCCAGATTTATTTACCAATTTACCACATGAACTGATTTCCGAGACCAAGTGAGTTGATTATTAGAGAAAAAAACCCAATCGCTGTATGTGGCCCGATAATATTTGAGGACTTTCGTCGATTCCACAAGGATCACCTTTGGCACATAATTGAGGAATTCCATAAGTCATCTTTGGTCTTCATCATCAATTCCACTCCACCAAATTTATGATTTCCGGGTGTACGAGTTATAATAGAAAATACCAAAATCACTACACGCGTGCCTAATGTAATTGAGGAGTTCCCTCAATTCCTCACGGATCCCATCATCAAACAGATTTTTTGAAAAAAATAGGACCCACCTGGAATTACATACATACAAACAAAAAAATATTTACGAATCGGTTCATCAATGACGGAGTTCTGAGTTAACAAACATTGAAAAAAAAATGATAATAAAAAATAAAAAAAATACAACCGAATTGAGAACCTCCTCCTTTTTTTAAAGTTGGTTAAAAATAGACTACCACGACACATTGAGTTATTTACAATACACGTGAAGTTATACATGTGCCAATAATAATGGAGGGTAGGTAGGTATATTGTAGATATTATAAACAGAACCGCACAAGGTAAACTGAGTACCTAAAGCTCCTCTAGAACCAGCTAAAACTACTAAACTACAGGAAATTACTCGTCAATGAAAGTCAGCTTCCAGTCATGACACTGTCCAGGCCGAATAATCGTCGTCGCATTTAACAAGGAATAATAGGTAGCGCACGTTTCGTGTGCAAGCCTGGCGCAATTCTGGCGGAGCCCGCAACATTGCTGCCAGTGCCAGGCAAGCGTTTAGCCGAATAGGCGAATTCGCCGCCGCCAGTCTGCAACCTGCTCCGTTCACAAATTATTGTGAGCTCAGCTGTGAGCAAAAGTATCATTTTATTAGCAACTACGTATGTTTGGAAGCGTAGCTACGAGTTCCGAAAGCGTTAAGCAGCGGGGCGTATGAAAATAAATCAAATGCTGTTGAATTTGATTTAATCATATTTATAAATGAATCACGGGGGGAAATTTATAGTAGAGGCTAATTTACACTCGAGTGCAAAGCGTTTCGCTGATAGATAGAAGAAGAAAGCTGCGCTGGCTGAGCATAACCGATCAGCATACAATACTACTTTTATTTTAACGACCAATGTCTTGTTGTAGAGTAGAATATAAAGCGCAATAGACGACAAATCACTAGCAATGTTTTAATTACGTTTACACCTACATAAAAAATAACATCGTAAGTATTTGTAAATGTTGGTACAAAATAAATAATCAATTTTCGACTTGTAAAGTTGTAACTCTAACTTCATACTGCCATTAAGCGCGTCAGTACTAAATCACGAAAAACTTTTTCACGAAAACTTTTTCACGAACGACTTTATCACGAAAAACTTTATCACGAATAAACTTTATCACGAAAAGACCATATCACGAAAAATTTATCACGAAAATTTTATCACTTAAAACTTTATCACTAAAACTTAATCACGAATAGACTATATCACGAATAGACTTTATCACGAAAAATCTCAATCACGAAAACTTTTCCACGAAAAGTCTACCTATATCACGAATAGACTTTAATTCCAGATATTAAACTTCTATCCGTGCGACTACATTACTAAGTGAGCGACTAGAAATACAGAGAAGTGGGAACAGGGACTTAGTGACAAAATCGACTCGGATCGCGGATAGGTTAGAAGACGAAAGCGGGGATAAAGTCTTTCCGTGATAAAGTTTTTGTGATTAAGATTTTTCGTGATAAAGTCTTTTCGTGATTTAGTCTATTCGTGATATAGTCTTTAGTGGTAAAGTTTTCGTGAAAAAGTCTTTCGTGATAAAGCCTTATTCGTGGTAAAATTATTCGTGATGTTTTCGTGATAAAGTCGTTCGTGATATAGTTTTTCGTGATAAAATACTAGCGCCGTCGTTAAAACCGCAGCAACGGTGAGCACACTTTCACACACGGAATCCATCTTTTGAATAAGTGGAGAGGCAATTTTTGCATTCAATTGCCTCAAGCCTCACCTATTCCAGAATTGAATTCAAATTGCTTTCAATATGCAAGAATATCACGTTAGGTTTAGACTGAGCAATTTTTTATTGCTTAAATTGTATTGTATGGAATGTGCAAGAAAGTTGTATAATGTACCTATGGCCTTAAAAGCCATATTGCCCGTCGAACTATTTCCCCTCACTTCGTTCGGGAAAATAACCATCTTGTGGTAATATGGCTTATTTTAGACCCTTGTCATTAACAATCTACTATTTCAAGAGGAGGATGCCTTTTAAGAGGCGTTTGGGCTAGATATATCAGTGATTAATAGGGCTAACACACTAAGCCCCCTGAATTCCTTACTTCACACATTTTAATTCTTATATGCAGCTAATGAGGCCGGCACTAGTATCTTCCGGTACTTACCTACATTATTAGTTATATTATGAGTATAAAAATACACCAACTTAAGCCAGAAAGCTGTGCTTATTATATTCCCAAATTGGATTTTTTATTATTTTGGAATTGATTGGAATTAATAATAAAGATAGAACGTAGCGATGCGTAAGGAGAATACACAATAAGGAACCTTACTTCCGATTTAACATTTTCCCATGACGGAAAACAAAGTATGAGCAGGTACCCACTCATATTTTGCTGGTTTCCTCCATCAAAAATGTGTGACTGTGAGGCGCTGCAGTGCTTACTTACTTGAGTCAAATAACATTCCACCGAAAACTTGTCAAACTTTGTCTAAATTCAGATTTTACTTTTCACACGATTATGAACAGACAGTTCGATGTACCCTAAGTGCAGCTGCGGAATAATAGCCCAGGCAATGAACTGACAACTTGTATGGAAAAAATGTCAATTTTGGAAATAATTTAGAATAGCTTATTTTTTATGTATAACGGATATATTATCAATTAAAAAGTTACCCAGCGACAAAATCCGGCAAAATTTCAGACATCGAAAAAATGATAAGTTAACTGGCTTCTAAAAAGTCAGTAAAAATATTAATAAGTGTTTTTGTCTTTATTTTGGTTCATTTACATTTGCTTTATAATATTCAAGATAAATCGTACAAAAAAATATAATGTATGCTTCATTTAAATCTACATAATTACTTCCGGGTGGAAAGTTTGTCGGATTCTTGACTAAATCATCTTAGAATAACATTTTCAAATGAAATCAACAAAAAAAACGCTATTATAAATTAATGTTTTTCAAAAATGTATTTTGCCTGGAGTATAATTAAAAATACTCACGTGAGCACCTTGCCGTCGTACTCGAGGAAGCGGCGCAGGCTATCCTCCCGCGTGGCCTCCCTGCGCGGCGGCGGCACCGACTTCCACCGCTCCCGCTGCGTGTACTGGTCCACCGGGAGCTCCTCCTCCTTGGACAACTCTATACTCACGTGAGCACCTTGCCGTCGTACTCGAGGAAGCGGCGCAGGCTATCCTCCCGCGTGGCCTCCCTGCGCGGCGGCGGCACCGACTTCCACCGCTCCCGCTGCGTGTACTGGTCCACCGGGAGCTCCTCCTCCTTGGACAACTCTATACTCACGTGAGCACCTTGCCGTCGTACTCGAGGAAGCGGCGCAGGCTATCCTCCCGCGTGGCCTCCCTGCGCGGCGGCGGCACCGACTTCCACCGCTCCCGCTGCGTGTACTGGTCCACCGGGAGCTCCTCCTCCTTGGACAACTCTATACTCACGTGAGCACCTTGCCGTCGTACTCGAGGAAGCGGCGCAGGCTATCCTCCCGCGTGGCCTCCCTGCGCGGCGGCGGCACCGACTTCCACCGCTCCCGCTGCGTGTACTGGTCCACCGGGAGCTCCTCCTCCTTGGACAACTCTATACTCACGTGAGCACCTTGCCGTCGTACTCGAGGAAGCGGCGCAGGCTATCCTCCCGCGTGGCCTCCCTGCGCGGCGGCGGCACCGACTTCCACCGCTCCCGCTGCGTGTACTGGTCCACCGGGAGCTCCTCCTCCTTGGACAACTCTATACTCACGTGAGCACCTTGCCGTCGTACTCGAGGAAGCGGCGCAGGCTATCCTCCCGCGTGGCCTCCCTGCGCGGCGGCGGCACCGACTTCCACCGCTCCCGCTGCGTGTACTGGTCCACCGGGAGCTCCTCCTCCTTGGACAACTCTATGCCTTGGGATTCTAACCACTCCTGGGGAGAAGTAAGTTTCCGTCAATTTCATTTTAGGCAGACTTTTGCTGCAGACTGTACTTTTTACTCGTTGAGAGGGTTGCAATGAGTTCAAAGTGTAATTGAGACCTTTCGTCGACATCATCAGACCAGCTTTATGGTAGTTTATACTACCTACATAGTGACGACCGGTTAGCATAGTGGGTAGTGACGCTGCCTACGAAGCTGAAGGTCCTGGGTTCGAATCCCGGTAAGGGCAAATATTTGTGTGATGATATGAGCTTACTATGGGACTTGTCGATTTGTGTAAGATTGTCCGCTAATATTTATTTATTTTTTATTATTTACATGGTATTGCATTGTCAACCGACTTACATAATTGTACAATTCACTGATACGAGTTATTCACATAATAAACGTTTGGACTTGATATAAACAACTCAAACGATAGACAGTTAAAAAAACTACAAAAAACCGACTAAGATTGTGTAATCAGCAGAGCCAGAAATTTTCAAGGCAAAACAAAAGACTGTCGCAATCTTACTAGTGTTAGAAACATTTTTTTATAGATATCGAGTAATTCGCGACGGTTAGTTTAAAATATAATATACGAGAAATATCTGAAAAACTTACTCAACCTGAACAACATACCGATTACAATGAATTTTATAAATTTGCCCCCTTGACGTCGAGTGAAGTCGATCGATCATTTAGTATACAGAAATGGGCTTTGTAACGAAACGGTCTACTCCCAGAGAATGTCGAGAAATTAATGATTATCTACTCATAAAACTAGACTCAGAAACCAAATAAAATGTCATGTGCTGCTGTGTGTACTGAAGTCGATTTCTAAGAAGAAATTGTATCTGTTTCTATGTATTTTTTATACAAACATGACGTATTTTTTTTTCTATTTATTTGGTGGACCGTTTTGTTTTCTTCTATTCCACAATTATCGATATCGATAAATACGTTTCTAACACTAGTAAGATTGCGCCAGTCTTTTATTTTGCCGTGAAAATTCCGGTCTCTGGTAATCATTGTTGAAAAACTTTTTTTTTATAATAATGTAGTCTATGTCACTTGGAGCCTAATTTCGAATCGATTGATACCTCATTTCACCTTTATCAAAAAATGGGTTCAGTATCTTAAACGCTACAATTGGAACACACGAATATAAATGCAAAGAGACTACTAAAATTATACTCCTTCCTTTCGGCTCTTGTTTTTAAGGATGTGGAAAATGATTTACGTAACAACTAGGCATCGTTAGGAGCTACGATCCTAACCATTCAAAAAATGCTATGATAGATAAATGGTTAAAATACCCGTCTAATTAAACGGAAAACTAAACATTATCTTAACGCTCGGGGTAAATCGCCCCTTGTTCAGTCTCTGGCTGTTTCTATCTACATGTGTACCTACTTATTTAGAATCGTCGCCAATTGGCCCACTGGCCCGATTCCTATCACTTGACTAAAGGCAGTTTCCGTCTGGAGCGACATTCGCCCGTTCCACTCTCCAAGTGCGCATGCAGTCGACATTGCCGCGCGACGGTGTCAGGCACTGGCTCACTCGCTACTTTTATCTGGCTGATGTTTAACGGATCACCAGATATAGTAAAATGTAACGCCAAAAAAACACTTTTTACTGCCGAAAATAGTAAATGATCACCAAAATTTAATCTCCATTTTTATGTTAAATTATAACCCAAATTATAACATCTTGCTATCCTATTAAAACACATGTCATTTTTTGATGTCTAGCAAATATCATAATTTTATATTAAGCAATATATATATATATATATAACATCTCGTTATCCTAGTACAGTAAATTACGGCCCCGCTTTCGTTTCTGGGACTCAGTCTCCCGCCCTCCGCCCGGGCTCCCGCCAGAAACTCGCTTCGTCGGCCCTTCGTTTCACGTGCGCAGTTGCGCACTCGACACCTACGCTCCGGTCGGGACGGGAGGCCGCCGTTCAACTCAGGACCTCCTTCGCGAGCTTCTGGCTCCGCGGGCTTTTATATACACTCTAGGGGTAGGACAGACAAGACCACGTGGAAGTGGGGTGCGCTGATTCGGGTTTTGGTAGCACTTGTTGTGGCATCATTCATTACTTATACTTTATTAGGTAATATGCATACATTTTATGGCAATCATAGTGGGTTATTTAGGTAGAAATATTGTATTAATTTGCTCGCTAAGATTTGTTGATCACTGATCACTTACTAAATTTGGTCTTTGAATACAATTTAATGTGCAGTCGTTACTAAAAGTAAAGAAAACCGGTCAAGTGCGAGTCTGACTCGCGCACCGAGGGTTCCGTACAAACGATTAATTAAGTCAAGGTAAAGTAAATGTCCCAATATTTGTTTAATTAAATTACTTATTTTAACCCAACACAACAGAATTCAATTTCAAACAACGAATAACTTTTACACCAAGACCATCGAACTACCAAGACAATTGAATAGCGAATATCGCGATCTTTTTTTTAGACCACCCGTCCCAACCCCATTAATTCTAGAAAAATCTTAACAGCGCGAAGTAGGAATGGGGTCAGCGCCATCTATCGGCCCCATTTGGTACTAACGTGCAAGGGCAATCAGCGTAGTATGTATGTTCGTGTTTTAGCGATTATTGCTTATCACGTGAACCGATCTTGATTATTATTTTTTTATTTGAAAGAGAGTACTTCTATTATAGTCTTATAGGAATTTCAAAACAAAAAAATACTTATAAAGTTGATTAAGTTGCAAACTTAACTAAGAAATGATTTTTGAGAATAGAACAAAAAATACGCTAGATACAGAAAAAGTTATACTTTTCCAGTAATATTTACGTTTATCTTAATCACAAGTAATAATTTCAAATTATTCGCTTGTATAACTTCGGAGATAAGGGGGGGAATGGTATTTTTTTTACATTTTCCTTCATAGATCGAAATTTTACTAATGTAGAAAAAAAAAGAAAAACTGTTTTAAAATGTCCAATTCAAGCCCTTTCATATGATACCCCACTTGACCTAGTAACTAAATTTTGTTTTTTTTCCCCCCCTCTTATCCGTAATTTTAGATAGATATTAAAAATATATATTAACATTTTTCATGTTCCATACACGTGGATTAACTTTCTTTAAAACTATTCCAAATTTAAAACGGATAGCATTAGTAATTCCTGAGATATTTAACTTTGTGACAGACAGACAGACTCGCACCATAAGGGTTCCGTTTTTACCTTATTGGTCCGGAACCCTAAAAGAGCTACTAGTACTATTGTAATGGTATATATCTTTTTTTTGGTGTTCAGTATATTTTTTTGGTAAGAGAGCTTAGGGTATCAAAGTATTTTTTGGTGGTCATTATATTTAACCCCCTTTTATTTTAACTTCACCCACCCCTATTTCTGTGTTAATTAATATATTGCACTCGCCTACAAAAGGCTACATTAATTTTACAACTTAAATGGAGATATAAAAGTGATCGAAACCGTTTGTACTTAATCGTTTTTACAACGGGTAAGGGCCAGTTCTTTGAGACCGTCGATACCTAATCGTAACACTGCTGCTTTGCGGAGTATTTAGTCGTAACCCGTTTTCGAAACATACTCGTGTAAGAAACCATGTACTTAATCTTGTCTTCAGGCTGACGGGACGCGAAATCTATAGTGTGCCCGAAAAGTCACGCTAATAGTTTTGAATTCGTTCTATCTAATAATTGAAATAAACTGGGCAAAATATTAAGTTATCTATAATTTTTAAAGCTTAATGTTTTTGAAAGATTAATCTATTTTGTTTTTAATACAACATTTAATTTAATATGACGGCCTAAAAAGTGGATATTGAGGAACCCATTTTCCTTCTATCTAATATTATGGTACCTATACTTAGAGTATAACTAAGTAGCACGGCTATCATGAGACGGCCGCGACGTACTCTCGATTTTTCTCGCACTATCCGTCTTTCTCTTATTAGAACACTTAGACCAACAGGTATTGTGCGAGAAAAATCGAGAGTATGTCGCAGCCGTCTCATGATAGACGTGCAGTAGTACCGTTGTCGCCGTGCGCGCGCGTAGTCTGTAATACTAGAGGCGAAAATCGCGCGGCGCGGTCGACCGACCGGTTTACATTTTCGACCGCTCAGTTTACCTCATAGCGGGGCCATTGAACTTTGAATGGTCAACGTTATCGTTCGTTACAGGATTTTTTTATCGCCTTTTCCAATGATAGTTTTTACAGAGACGCGATTTCTAAAATCACATATTAACCGTTAATGTAAATTCAATATTTAGCTACGCGTGAATAGTCGCATCGCTATGAATGCATCGAGATAGCGGCACCTATTTTATCGGCCAGCGTCGCGTATTATTCATTCAAAGCGTTACAATCCGAGCGGGCAGACATATTGCGTCAAAACACAGAAACACGAAATAGAAATGGTACTATCTCTTGACGACCCCGCCGTAAGGTCGTACGTCGCGTACTCGGCTATCCTGGCGCTGAAGATGTTAGGCGTGTCGACGCTGACGTCTCTGACCCGCGGGAAGCGCAGCGCGTTCGCGAACCCTGAAGACGCGAGGGCGTTCGGAGGGAAGGTGAAAGAGGACCCTGAGGTGGAGCGCGTGCGGCGAGCGCACTTGAACGACTTGGAGAACATCCCGGCGTTCTGGGTGCTGGGTGCGCTGTACCTGACGACGGCGCCGGCGGCGGCGTGGGCGACGCTGCTTTTCCGCGCGGCGGCGGCGGGCCGCGTGCTGCACACCCTCGTGTACGCGGTGCTGCCGCTGCCGCAGCCGGCGCGCGCCCTCGCCTACCTGGTGCCCTACGCCATCAACGTCTACATGGGCGTACAGGTGGTCATGCACTACGCGACAGCTTTGTGAATCCTCAATAGTGCGGTTAGATTTATGTTGTAATTTAATAAATGATCTAAATGTTGTTATGGTGTTTACTTTAATAAGTTTAATTTTCTCAAAAATGGCCCGCAAAGTGAACATAACTCGCTACATATTGGAAGGTAAAGTGTATAGTTTAAGGTCAGATCTAAATTATGAAATCAAAAACATTGCAGGCCGCCTGGAATGTTATATATAAATTCCTTTATTTGTCGATTACAAAAAAATTTTTAAAGTAGAAACTGGCATATAAAAGACGGCACAGTTCGTACCTATTCAGCCAATTCAACTCGTATTTTTCTGTTGCAAACACGACGTTTTTGTATGTGTCTCAAATAGTTTGCGTTTTTTGTTGGAAAAATACACTTGCGATTCTGTTTAAAAAAAACGGCGGGAAATCGTTACTTACCTAATATTTTCAGGTTGTTCAACGATATAAATTTAAAGTTTATATAAATTTAGTATTTTTTATTCCCCCATTTTTGAGAAAAACACTATATTAGCCTCAGCCGGAATGGCAATTGCAGGCTTCGTATTTTAATTAAACGGACTCGCAAGCTCGTCCGTTTAAACAAATACTCAGCCTGCAATTGCCTCCTTCCCGGCCACGGCAATAATGTACTATTAAGTGATTGTATTAAAGTACCTATACCTACTAGTAATCATAAATTGGCTCACGAGCGTACGAACTATAAGTCAGGGAACGTGATTCCAAAGACGTCTCCGTCGGCTCCGTCTTCTTCGGACTTCGAATTAGGTCAAGGAAATAAATTTAGTACAATTACGTGTGAATGTTAGGTATGTCCATGTTAACTTCAAAGATATTTAACTGTGAGGGTGAAGTTTTTTTTAGGAGGAGAGCATTCTAAAGAGACTACATTTCCATCAATAAGAATGGCAGATTTTCACACGGAACATATTTCAATGTGAATTTCAAAGTCAAAAAATCTAAACTTACTGGCGCGTCCACAACTGTGTTTTAATTTTGAAACGGCTAGAAAAAAAAATTTTAATATTTAACCAACCACAAAACACTAAACTAAATAATGTAGGAAACCGTAGTTGTAGTAACCGCAGTAGTAGGAAATATTTGAAATACGAAATGATATAGGTAATAAACAATTACAGAATTTACAGATATGAAAAATTTGAGCCCCTTTCCTAATTACTTTGGTGCTCATTTCTTTGGCATCGAGTTCCAAAGAAATTAGATTTGGCGAAAGAAATTATGTAGGGGGAAACCGGGAGACTTGACCAGGCAGGAGACTTGAACCATCTGAAATTCTATTTATTTAGGAACTGTTTTCTTGTCACATTGTATTGATAATTTAATGTAATTTTATTGGGTGGAATTTTTTTAATCATCCGATACAACCATTTAAAGAAAATGTCATCATTGTAAGACAAGGGGGGTACCGGGAGATTTGATCACTTCTGAGGCAGGAGACATGATCAGTGGTGCAAGTCTCCCGCTGTGGTCTTTAGTATATTATACTCGTAATTTTATATTCATACCCTTTTTTGTTTTGGCTTTAGCCATTTATGGCATTTTTATAAAAAGTGATGGTGGGCTTCCAGAACGACATAAGAACTCACAAATGCCATACAAAAACTTAAAATATGGCATTTTTACGAAACACAGCAATTAAATAACTATGGTATCAACAGGACCTTACTTTATTTATAAATTTATTATAAACGACGCGAAAAAAACGAGATATAGGGTAATTTACAAATTCAGAGAGACTGTTAGTAAAGTTTTTCTTATGAAATAGCACACTAAACCTATTGTAGATACATTTTTTTTTTAAAAGAACAACTTTTTGTTTTGAATATGTATTGACTGTAAAAGAGGTTTAAAAGACCAATAATAGGTATTTAATACGCCATTTATGTTATAACCGGGTTGAATTGTTATTTTTAGTAATACAAGTGATCTTTAATGCGCCATTCATTTTGGAAGATCGCAAAACAATCCAAAATCGCCCTTATAATGTTTAATTTTGATTACACTTATAAGAGAGACTATATTTTTGTTTTAAATTATGTTGTGTCTATTAAACATCTGCTTTTTAATTGACTTTGTTCTACCAGAGAGATCTATGGTCAAGTCTTGCCTATGCACCGTAGGGGCGAGAAATTTGAAACATTTCTCTGTTATTTAAATTAAAATTATTAAAATTAAATTATTAACTTAATCAACTATCTAATGATACCTAAATATACATAATTAAATTTGATACATATTGGGCGCAAAATCAAGTCGCTGCGACGAACACCTAAAATTTTAAGCGCATTTAAGTAAAATGGGGTGAACTCTCCCAGACTCGCCCAAATGATAGAGGATTTTTTTAACCGCCTTAGGAACACCCTTGGGTTTAGGTGTGTATTTTAATGTATAATAATACTTCCGAAATATTTTTGGATAACGACGTATATTAAGACTAGACTGGAAATAAATAAGAAAAAGGTTTTATTTTGCTATAATATAAATAAGTATCAATTTGATTAGGTACCTATATGAATGCAAAATGTAAATAAATAAATAAAATGTTGAGCTGAACTTTAAAGCAACGTTTTTTAATGAAAGTAAACAGCCGTTAAAGTTTTTAGGTGCCATGCCATAAATTATTGAAATAGAATCAAATGCATTTTACAACACTGAACACTGAACTCTGAAGTAGATGAACCTTGCAACTGCTACCACACACATCCGTTATTATTTTTCCTGGATAGAGTTGATTTATTTTTTATAATCCATAAAATTATAAACTAATATTTCGACTGAAGGAAAAAGAAACTGTCATTAATTTCATAGACATTACGCGCCAGCTCTTGTGAATCCACCTATATTTATACGTAGCTATAATAGGGTATTTTCATCTATCAAAATTAAAGTATCGAAGTATTTATTTTAAATAATTTGTACCATAATAACTACGAATATTACACTATTTTCTAATAAAAACTAGAGAGTTATTTTTAATTTGAAAATTAAAATCGTACTTTTATTATCCACTACCTGTACTGCGACTTCGTTTGCATGGTAATGTGTTGGGAATTAACGCATTTCTTCTCTTGGACATAGGGACACATGCAGTTCTAATTTAACCTATCAAGTAAAACGTTGAGCAAACCTATTTTGACTAAAATGCCGTTAAAAATAGTTTCTCTTTATCCGTCACTCTGATATTTAAATTCATAAGGGAACAAAAAAAAAAATATTTATCAGAGATATTTTTCATGCAAAAAAGATGGGAGTACGCACAGAGCATCCACTCTTTGTTTGTGGACTTCACGAAGGCCTACGACAGCATAGATCGGGAGCCTCTATATTCCATTCTTGTGTATTTTATCATCCCAAGAAAACGACTTGCTATAATCACTACACGCTTCTTCTTCACATATTTTTAACAATGTTTTATGTTAAATAAATAAAACATGCGGTGACTGAAATGGACTTGAATCACTCCGACTCTCAGGTAAAGATGTGTTGAGGTTATTCATAATAGATAATCCTTTCGAGTACCCATTAACCTTTATGTGTTTACCAGGAACAAAAGATCTCTTTTTAATAACAGACGGCTAATTTATATTCTCTAAACTATACCTAACCACTAGGTAAGTTCTACAACCATAAAGCGAGTCCAAGTCCCTTTGTAATAAAGGTAATTATTAAAAAATATTAAAGTACGTATGTACTTCGAGAAAAGGATGGTACGGCCGTACCGCTGTTTTGCTATGATATGTTTATCTTTTTCAATGTGTTTCTGATCGCACTGGCACGTTTTGCCAAATCTTGTGCATGGTCCCTCCATCGGCAACTTAATTAAATTTTTAGCCCAATTGTTAGTCATAATTACTCTGTTTATTTTATTTTATTGGACAGTAAAGTGTATACAGTGGCATATTATGATGAAAGTATTTTCCTGTATGTTAGTCAATTTCTGTGGCTGAATGTCAACTTAAAGGCACGAAGTGCGAAGTTATAATACCGCCTTAATACAAACGCGATTGACACTTAAGTAATGTTTACAAAAGGCCCGCTCTATACTGGTTTAATAACCGTTATTGCTGATAAATATATTTACTGAAAAACCAGTATCGTGACAATTACTCAGCTGCTGCAGCTGATCTTGCTGAAACCACAGATTAAAGAATACAAGTACAGATACCCAATCTCATAGAGCAAAAGCGTACCGTCCTAATGTAGGCAATTCTGTATACAATTTTAGTCCCGTAGCTACACCAGTAGATGCAGTATCTGAGCTACCACGGCTATGACGCTGTCAGCCTTTAGTAATACATTGAGATATCACCAGATGGCGTTGACTTCCCGGGCAACAAATAGAGTATTTTTGATTTTTCGATATAAAAGTAGTATTTTAGAGACAATATTACACATCACACAAAAATATACATAATCAAATGCTTAGAGCCTGTGGTTCCATAGAACTTTCGCGACCCGTGATGGCGCCATCTAGTGACAGTACCCAATAATACGTAGCAAGCTTGAAAGCTCACTCGTATAGTACGAGTTACATGGATTTAGTATCAATTTTATTGCATTTACTAAACTTATAAAATATACCTTTATTGTATGTGCGAAAGTATGTTTGTGATATAATTAAGGTACGTTGAATTTATTAAGGTGTAAAAATCATTCTATCTTCACGATTACTGGTTCAAATGTTTCGCTCGGTACCTGTGTCGCCATCTATGAGTTCTTTTTAGTATCAATTATACGTTGTTCTAGTTGGGAGGCCATGCTGAAACTCAATATACTTTATGGCTGAACGCGAGAAAAGCGCGATGCCAACACATTAAAAAAAAACGGCCAAGTGCGTGTCGGACTACGCACAACGAGGGTTCCGTGCCTATTAAAAAGGTCGTATCGTTACTGAAATCTTATGGCACTTACGTCTTTTTCTTTAAGGAAGGCAGTTTTTTAGGAATATCTCAAAAACCTTTAAACCGATCTTGTTCAAAACAATTTTCGCTGAAAGAATTTAATAAGCCCTATGAGCATGATTTTTTTCATATTTTTAAAATACACGGTTCAAAAATTAGAGGGGGGACACACAATTTTAGTGACTTTCGAGGCGATTATCTCCGACTCTATTCACTTAATCAAAAAAATTGCTGAGAAACCTTATATTAATTTTGAAAGGCCTATCGATTGATGTGCCACACGTGGGTTGGCAATGAAAAAGTAGTTTCATGTATGGAGTGCACCCCTAAAAAAAGTTTTTTTAGTAATAAAATTACAAAACTATGTAGCGGTTAACAAAATACACCTATCCTCAAAATTTTATTCAAATACACCTTATAGTTTTCGAGTAAAATGCCTGTGACATACGGACGGACAGACAGACAGACACAGACAGACAGATAGACATGACGAATCTATAAGGGTTCCTTTTTTTGCCATTTGGCTACGGAACCCTAAAAAAGGAAGAAAGTCAGACTTTTGACGATTGACGTTATCTTGTTGAAATTTCTTGATGCATTTATTGAAATGACTTACACCTTAATACGAATTTAGTATGCGATTTGTGAAGGTCTATCAGTCTATCACACACACCGGATCGAAATTAATAATGTTCAATAGCTATGGCAAGCCCGCCATTTTGACGCAGCTAGGATTCCAAGAAGAAATGAAAAATTTTATGAGGTCAAATGGTTCGGAAAATTTATTATTCGATGCAGTCGGATAAAAACTATCCTAAGCGGAAGCTAGAATTAATGATGTACTTGTAAAAAAGTCTTAGTTTGATACTGGCTGTTTTTTTTTTAATTCAGAGATTAATGTAGATTAAGTACAATTTTTTCTCGTGAGTGACGTCATTCAGTACCTATAGCATAATAATGTTACGTATCACTAATGGACATGCTTTGACGTTTCTATTTTTCTTCTGTTTTGCTCTTATGACGTGACAATAATGGCAGCTGGTAATCATTATTTCTTTGCATAAAGCGATATTATTTTGAGGAAATAAAAATACTAAGTAGTTGACTATCGAACCTATAGGTACGCACATTTTAAAATATATCAAAAATAATAGAATAGCCTATTGATTATGTTAAGTAGGTAATGTTGATTGCTTGGTTGAGTCTGAAAGACTGAGTATAATCAGTAGTTTTTTTTTCTCCCGCATCATACGCCTTCCCGCTTAAGGGTGCCTTTCCACCAGAGATGTGCTATGCCATGCTATGCTATGTCTTCATACATTTGAAATGTAGCTCCAGCTACAGCTACGTTTCAAATGTATGAAAACATAGCATAGCAAGCATATCACATCTCTGGTGGAAAGGCACCCTAAGACGCGTTTTTTACCTGGTCCTTTGTAAATTTTCTTAAGCGGGTTTTACTGCGGTTATTGTATAGGTTACACAATTTGTTTCTAAATACTGGCTTCCAACCTAATTAGAGTAATTATTCTTACTTACAAACAAAATTGTTTTGCGTAATGTGAATGTGTGTGTACCCGCTATGTTATTTTATGTAACAAGAAATATGAACCTAATGTTGCCTACATTATTTATACACGTTTATCAATTTTATCACGTCGGGTCATCCATCACCTCATTACGTTCATGTATCGAGCTTTATCTAATCAGTTTAATAAATATAGTTACCAACTACTGGATGTTAATGAATAGCAAATTAATGCAAACAATATTTGTTTTAAGGGTCGCCAGAACGCTTGCAAACCATAGGTACTAACAAATTAAGTTTGGTTTTCATTTTAAAACGACAAGCTAGAACATCTTGTAACTTTGTATACACAACAGAATTCGCCATAGCTATGTCGTGAAAACAAGTGGTAGGTATAGGTACCTAGTGCTAGAAATGAAAATAGTAAATAAAATAATTAGGTACTAGTAGATAACAGTAGTAACACAAAATCTCTAATTGCTTACTTTTTGGGGTTCCGTAGTTTTATATTTCTTTTATAATCTATGTTTAGCAGTAAACTAGTTTCCGACCTAGATACGCGATCTCATTGTGTAGAAAAAAAGAACATGTTATTTCAGTGGGTAGGCGTGCCATTTTAAAATTATAATCTGAGCCCGTAATTTTCATGCCGATGACATCAATTTGACGTCACGCTGCATATAGAATGATCCCAAATAGTTTTATTGTAATTATTAATCATTAGTCGTCAATCATTTATAATCATGTACAAATTACTTCAAAAGTAACCTATTCACACTGCCGGGATTTATTGAATGACCTGGGCACAAAAAACAAGGTTATATTACGTTGGGTCCCAGGGCATGCAGGTATCGAGGGAAACGAGAAGGCCGATGAGCTTGCACGAGCGGGGGCGAAGGGGACGCACTGCGGACCAGAGCCGTTCTGTGGCATCCCCAAAAGTCTAACCAAGCTCACTCTAAAGACCTATTGTTTCTACAAGAGTATCCAAGCCTGGAGAGCTTTACCAGGACTGAAACATTCCAAGGCGCTTATTAGAGCCTTTAGCAAAAAGGCGTCCTCCGATGCCTTGGCGCTAAGCAGGAACCGTCTACGCATGTTGGTAAGGGTGCTTACAGGGCATTGTCGCCTAAATAAGCACATGCAAACGTTAGGTCTGTGTGACACAAGGCAGTGCAGACTCTGCCTTGACGCGGAAGAGACGCCTACACACATCCTAACTGAGTGCCCCTGCCTTATGCGCAGCCGTAACTCCTTTCTGGGAAAACACATCATGTGCCCGGAGGAGATTAAACTTCTTGAGATCAACAGTATCCTGCAATTCTTCGAGTTTGCAGGATTTGACCAAGAATTGTAGTAAGTGGCGATCACAATAGATCAGCGATGGTCGCAGTGATATAAGGGCTCTCTAGTCCGGAAGCCACTACCAGAATAATAATAATAATAAACCTATTCACACGTGGAAAAATTAATAGGTTGTTAAAAATGGTTTGGAACCAGATATCTAAGCACATTTTCCAAAATGGCGGCCGTATCTGGTGCAGAGACTAAAACAGAGCCTCCAATGAACATTCGTAGTTCGCAGTACCAAAGGGCATACTTACATACAGGGTAACCTTGTATGAGAAAAAATGTAGTTTTTATTTTTTGCAGCGGCCAAGGATGTTTTTTTTAATAATCGTTTAGAGGGACCTCCTATAAAATGAAACGCGTTAAACCATATCGGAGCCGAGATATTTAGGTTTGAAGTTTTGTTTATAACTTTTCAATACGACCTGTGAAAATATATATGTATATTGCAAATATCTCGGCTCCGATGCATTTTAGTGTATTACATTTCGTAACAAAATATGTTTTTTTTAGTAGGTCTATCATAACATAATCTACCAATTTTACAAATGGCCGCTCATCTAAAAAAAATGACAACATTTTTACCCAAACCCCACTCGCCGTGATTACAAGGTTTAGAATATCGACTGTATTAAATGGAAAGAGCCATAAAATCGACAGTCATGTGCGCTGAATGAACGCAGTTACGTATGCTACCCGAAATTGAAGGTCAGCAGTTTAACATAAACAATGGTGACAATTTGGCTTGGGCCCGACCACCTCGCCGTCTATAACCCGCACCAGCGGCACGCCGGTCACGCCGACTATTGCTCCGGCAATAAACACATCTCTTAAGACCCCGGCCTTCGCGACGGCTTTATTCTAAAAGCCATTCGAAGGTTTTACGACGACCATTCGTTTCGCATTATTGCTCTGTATATTGCATAGGAACCACGTTTTGAATCTTAACTTGAATAGATTACCTACCTATCTATTGCGGATTTTTTATTATCATTTTTATTCTTGAGATTTTATTATTTTTCGTAAAGCCTTCAAGTCTTTTTAATGTAAGCTACAAAATCACTTAGGTATCCAATAGATATTATAAAGATATATTTATTTATTTTATGTTATTTTGTTTTTTTTTCACAACACATCAGCTTGACGCTGATGCAGTTTAAGATCATCAGCATCACAGTAGGTAAAATGTTCAAAAACATTTGAGCAGCAATAAAGTCGTGTAAGTATAGGTAAATAAGTACATAATATTCGTCACATATCTTAGAACTAGACTGTAGGTGATACCTATCATAGATAATAACTAGGTAATGTGCAGAATTTCAAAATGCATTGTAAAATTTGGAACGACACATATTTATATAGGTACAGCGTTCGTAACATTGTTAGTTAAACAAACAAATTTATTTAACAATGTTTTCTTAATAATTTGTGTTCCCAAACAACGAACAAGATTAAAAGGCCTCCACCACCGGTTGAAGCGGTATATTCACACCGCAAGCGGGCGGCGTGTAGCGACGCGTCGCTGTCGCGGCGGGCCCGCCGCTTTAGCGACGCAGCAGCTGCGCGTCAGCTGCGCGGCAGCCGCGCGGCATATCTCTCTCACTACCAACACATTTATTATGTATCTCACTATCTCTATCACACTTAGCAGCGCGGGCCCGCGCGTCATATCTCTCTCACTACCAACACATTTAATATGTATCTCACTTTCTCTATCACACTCAGCAGTGCGGGCCCGCGCGGGCCCGCGCGTCATATCTCTCTCACTACCAACACATTTAATATGTATCTCACTATCTCTATCACACTTAGCAGCGCGGGCCCGCGCGGGCCCGCGCGTCATATCTTTCTCACTACCAACACATTTAATATGTATCTCACTTTCTCTATCACACTCAGCAGCGCCGCGCGGGCCCGCCCGGGCCAGCGCTTCATATCTCTCTCACTACCAACACATTTAATATGTATCTCACTATCTCTATCACACTTAGCAGCGCGGGCCTGCGCGGGCCCGCGCGTCATATCTCTCTCACTACCAACACATTTAATATGTATCTCACTATCTCTATCACACTTAGCAGCGCGGGCCCGCGCGGGCCCGCGCGTCATATCTCTCTCACTACCAACACATTTAATATGTATCTCACTATCTCTATCACACTTAGCAGCGCGGGCCCGCGCGTCATATCTCTCTCACTACCAACACATTTAATATGTATCTCACTATCTCTATCACACTTAGCAGCGCGGGCCTGCGCCGGCCCGCGCGTCATATCTCTCTCACTACCAACACATTTAATATGTATCTCACTTTCTCTATCACACTCTGCAGCGCGCAGCAGTGTATTTTCAATGCTTTACAACTTGCGCGGGCCCGCGCAGCACACGCGCCGCGCACGACACGCGTTCGGTGGGTGGAGGCCTTGATGGACGATCCGTGGTCGATCACTTTTTGCGGAACGGGTATCATCAAATTGGCAACACAGAAGAACAGACAGAAGGCCAATGTACTTATAGCGTCTTAATAACGTCTATTGACTTCATACATGGAGATATCTCAATGGCATCTATCATCAAGGACATGACAGCAACGACAACATGCCTACCACCCTCATCACTTTGCCACGACCACTCAGACAAAAGTGAAGAGAGAGAGAGAGCCCGATAAGTACCCATTGGCGGGCGAATTAAATTGTATTCAGCGATCGGTAAATTCGAACTTGCTATCGTAACTATCGTAGCTCCACTCCAGCCCCTGCATAACCCGGTAGTATCGGGCGAAAGGTCGTTAAACAACAGAGATTACTGAGCACATACACCGTTTTGGTAGCCGCAGAGCAGGTAATCGCGGGGCGACTCCGGTATCGCGCAGCGTAATAATAATTCGGCGCTGGGCGCTAGACACAGTTGTAGTGAAACTACGAATATTCTTGTTTTCATAGTGCGGAATTCGGCTTAAGCGAAATAACGAACATTCCACAACAAATTCGAACGACAGCAAAGAAAGGTAAGATCTTTATCTTTCATTTGATTTCTATCGTAATATTTTACTTTGTAGGTTATTTTTAGGAACGTGCAACTAACCATAATAAATGTGCACGGTTTGTTACGACGACAATCTTTAAACTATGTCTATAAATACTTAGGTACCTAGTTTTTGTCAGGTACCTACCTATTGCCATTAGTGAAATGACAGTTTAAGGGTACCGAGCGCGTCGTCGGTTCGGAAGGTATTTCAATAAACCATGTGATGCAAACATGGCTCTGGTTTATCGTTCCCCGCGCGAGTGGACGGGCCGCGCGCGGTAGCGGCAGGCGGGAGCGAGCGGGCAAGGTCAGCCAAATGAGATATTGACTTGATAAAATTTGCCGTTTTACGTATGACACGCCAAGCACGATAAATAATATTTAGATATTTAATAAAAATATCTACGGCGTGTTCTGTTTTTAGAATGTTTATTTTTTTGACAAAGGGCTTACCTACGTATAGTACTATTATCTATTCTGTGACCGTACCTACCTATTACTTTTGACTTAGGCCGCTGTAACAACAAATACAGCTGTAAATGCAAACAAATGTAGATTGTCATGTCTCTCCTCGGAGTCGAAGGCCTCCATAGTTTACGGTGCATACCATCTAGCAGGCCGTCTATATGGTTGTTCGCCACCTCCGTGGTTAGACAAAATGTTTCATCACCTTCACATCTCTGTCTTTAGAAATGTCAAAGACAAACACGGGGACATGTCACATTTTGTAAGTCGAATACCGGCCATGGCTTACCAATTATATGAGCAGGGTAGGAGTAAAAAAAATCCCTCGTTTCGGCCCGATCACACCTACAAGTAACGGGCTAAGCACGACAGGCTCGTGAAAACCCTGCTCAGACCTTCTTCAACGTCGCGAGATTGTACACACAGTCACGTGGAGTCGGTCCACACGCCGTACACATCGCCGTACCTACCCCCGGCCCGGATCACAATAATCAAACGGTTCATTCCGACTCACGCGTGCCCTTGAGAGCTTCGTGTGAAAACCGTGGGGAAATTTAATTAATTTGTTAATAACATAGTGTTCTCTTCACACATATTTTATAGTTATTCTAGATGTGGAGCAGTCTAATGCAACGTTATCTACTAATATATCTATCCCCCGCCCCCCTAGAATAGGCAGATGACCCATTACTCATGCAGCATTTAGGTACCTTAGATATATTCTTGGTTTGTCTACGCCTGCCCCCTCCCCTAAACAAAATCCTAGCTACGCCCTTGGGTGCAGAAAAGCCAGCGGTAGACACAACTTACCCTGGTATATAAATCGCAGGAGACAGTGTGGAAAACCTTCCCGAACATGCAAATATCCTTCCCGAGATCCAAGTCTTTCCAGTGCCAAAACTCGCCCATGTTATTCTTAGGTATTTTGCCGCGTTTTATCATTCTGCCTTGCCATAAACCCGAGTTCTGTAACAATAAAGTTAGTTGTGGATAACACTGGACTTAACATTTCTATGAATAAGTTGGTGTCAAAAATTGCATTTTTAGTACAAACTTTTATAAACTTTTATTGCCGACTGTAGGTACTTTTCTGTATACCATCATTACCGATTCACCCACGATTCTAACGAGCCCACACTCAACGGGGTTACGTCGTTTTAAATACTGAATTCTCATGGCCACCTTCTGTCTACATTATCAGATCAGCTCAAGGGTACCATAATATTGAATGGTCATCCAAACTATACTAATACCCAAAATTTCAGCTCAATCGGATAACGGCCAGTGACTGAAAAGTGGATTGCAAATTTTGACGGCAAACTTACTTACATACCTACCTATATACCTACATACGAACAGGTCAAGTTAATATAAAGCTTGTAAAAGAGGGATGGATTTCCTATTGGATGTTATAGTTGCCTTTTCTGTGGATACCTACCTAACGTACTTGAATTGAACGAGTGAGCGAAGCGAACGAAGTTCTGCGTTTCTGCTCGTGCAAAAATGATTTGGTCTGTCCGGCTGTTCTCTTTCTCAACGGATTCTCGTGAAGTTTTGTGAGCAGGTTTAATAATCAGGTATAGGTACTTATAGATGTTTTTTTTAACCTCTTCCTACTTTTCAAAACACTTGTCTTTAGGGTTACGTACCCAAGGGGTAAAACGGGACCCTATTTCTGAGACTCCGCTGTCTGTCTGTCTGTCCGTTTCTCCGTCTGTCCATCTGTCCGTCTGTCCGTTTGTCACCAGGCTGTATCTCATGAACCGTGATAGTTATAGACAGTGGAAATTTTCACAGATAAAGTAGTATTTCTGTTGCCGCTATAACAACAAACCCTAAAAAATAGAATAAAATAAATATTGAAGGGGCCTCCCATACAACAAACGTGATTTTTTTGGCATTTTTATAGGTCTCGCACTTGACCGATATTTTTAAAACACGATGGTCTGCGCGTTCTACAGATCACAAAGCCACTATTAGTACATAATGTACGTTTTGGAACTTATATCTCATATATAACATTACAATTTTAAATGACAAATTCGTCTACGTTTCTTCGTTTATCTAGGATAACGAAGGGAAATATTGTACTATGCAGTTTTACTTATTTCGATCGATCATTAATGGCTATACAAACAACAATATTAAGATTTGAGCGTTACTAAATGGTTTTCCTTGAAATCGCATGACGATTAACGCACGATTATTCTAATCTGAAATAGGGTGTAGGCGAGAAGCGGAGATAACTAATACGCGTACCTACGAACCTATATTCTATTCACGGAAGCCGCTTGGCTTCGGCCAGTCGGAAAAAGTTATCAACGAGAGATTACTCTGGAATGACAGGCTGCAAGCGGGCGGCGCCGGGCGCCGGCGGGCCGTGCTCAAAGACAAGGCTGGCGTTCAGCCGGAGACAAATGCGTGCTCATTTGTGAGCTTAACGAACTTGGAGCGCAGCCGTCGTCGCATTACATAATGTGTAGTCGTTATTTGCATTTATAAGTTGGTAATGCATTTTCAGCGCTTTACACATTACCGAACACTATTTATTGGCAGTGGCGGAGCGCCCATACGAGGAAGGTTTGTATGTATTTAAACAATCTAAAGTCTTTCATAACTTTTTTGTTGCGGGTTGCCCATCGAAAATGTTCACGCGCCGCCACTGGTGGGCACCTATGGCAGGGCATGTAATGTAATCTTCATTCATGAACAGGAGAGCATAACCAACAAAAATTCTATAAGAATCGCACGTAAGTATAGGATGTTTAAAGTCTCCTCGTGATTCTATATAGGTTTACTTCTGCTGTAAGTAAGTAGCTATTATATTTTTTACTAGCTGTACCTGCGACTTCGTTTGCATGGTAATGTGGTGGAAGTTAACGCATCTCATCCTCTTGGACACAGGACACATGCCACATGCAGTTCTAATTTAGCCTATCAAGTAAAACGATGAATAAATCTATTTTAGCTGAAATGCCGTTAAAATTCGTTTGTCTTTATCTGTCACTCTGATATTTAAATTAGGGCCGTTTTTTCAATTCCCAGATAACACTATCAGTTAGATAAATGTTAGCTCTGTCCTTTTCTTTCATATGACTTAAGAAAAAGATGGTGATAATTTTAACTGACGGATAACTTTATCTAGAGATTGAAAAATCGGTCCTTAGTAAGAAAGGGACAAAACTCGTTTTATTTAACAGAGGTATTTTAAGTTTTATGAATAAGGGGGTAAAAGTTTAGTAGATGTTTGTGGCAATAGATCCAAAAGCTAGGACACAGGCTGCAGCATTAAATGTTTAATGATCTTCTTCTCTACATATTTTTAACACTGTTTTACATTAAATAAATAAAAACGTGATGACCGAAATGATCTTGAGTCACTCCGACTCTCAGGTAAAGATGTGTTTAGGAATTAGTAATAGATATAATCCGAGTACCCATTGACCGGTAAGTGTTTACGCGGAACCAAAAATCTCTTTTTAATTAGACAACAGACGGCTAATTTATATTTTCCAAACAATCCTAACCACTAAGTAAGTTGTACAATAATAACGCGAGTCCGAGACCCTTTCTTTTCTATTAAAGTAATTATTCAAAATATTAAAGTGATATGTTTATTTTTTTCATATTTTTAATGTTTCAGATCGCACTATCACATTCTGCCAAATCTTGTGCATGTTCCCGCCATTGCCAACTTAATAAAATGTGTTTTGCAGGCTTCATGATAAAAGTATTCTCCTGTATGTTGGCCAATTTCTGTGTCTCTATAATATTGGCTGAATGTCAACTTGAACGCGCGAAGTACGAAGTTATAATAACGCCTTAATACTGACGCGCTTGATAATTAATGTTTATAAAAGGCCCGTTCTGTACTGATGTAATACATACTGTTTATTGCTGATAAATATAAATACTGGCAAACCAGGACGGCTATAAGCTGAGTATTTGTCACGATACTGCACGGCTATCACAAGACGGCACGCAAGCTCTCTGGATTTTTCTCAAACTATCCATCTCTCTCTTATTAGACAACTTAGAAAGAGATGTACAGTGCGAGAAAAATCGAGAGCTCGCGCGCCGTCTTGTGATAGCCGTGCAGTATCGTGACAAATAATCAGCGTGTAATCTTGCAGAAACTCAAATAGACTTTATGGCTGAACTCAAGAATAGCGCTATGCCATGCCATTAAAAAAAAAGGAAGAGTCAGACTTTTGACGCTTGTCGTTATTTTGTTGAAATATGTTGATACATTTATAGAAATTACGCCTCAATACGAATTTAGTGCATATAAGTTTCCATATCAGAATCGATTATTTTTTCATGCTTTTGAATTTAATATGCGTTTTGTGAAGGTCTATCACAACACCGGATCGAAATTATTACTGTTGATTAATTATGGCAAGCCCGGCATTTTGACGTCACTGACAGATGACAGATATGGCGGCTACGATTTCAAGCAGAAGAAATTAATATGTTTCCGAAAATTAATTAATCGTCGTAGTCGGATAAAACTATCCTAAACGGAAGCTAGAGTAATAATGTACTTATGAAAAAAGTTACATGTTTTTCCGTTCATGGGAAGCTGGCTGAGATCACGCGGGACAGAACAATGCTTAGTTTGATACTGGCTGATTCTTTTTTTAATGTAGAGATTTATTATAAGTGAGAGATGAGTACCTAGCCTTAAGTAGCAGTACTCATAACATCCGGCATTAACTACTAACCCTCCAGGAGAAGCTAGGCTATAAGTATGTGCGAATACAATCTAATATACGACCAAATTTCTCAGTGACAGGCTTCTCTGAGTGACTGACGTACCAACCTACATCGGTAAGAACCGGAATAAATTTCCTTTTCGCCAAAAGCGATACACTCGGAACTGCCGTCATTCTGCTTCTTAAAATCACTCTTAACTAAGACATGGCCAAAAGCTAAAGTTAAATACTTAGGTACCGCGCTCTACCTATTCAAGATAGTATTTTTATACTCGTCATTCGTCAACTATAATCTTTAAATTAGAACCTCGTGAACTCTTTTATGTTAACTTTTAAAGTTTAACTTTGAAAAGAAAAGTTATCACATCACACCACCGGGGCGTCCGTAATGTTGCAGTACTGTGCTGTGATTGTCTAAATACTAGCCGCGTGGCTATGGCCGCGTAACTAAAGCGTTGTTTTTTTTTTTTTTTATGCCCTGGATACAGCAGCAAGTTCAAGTAGATTTTTGACAGATGACGCGACGCTGCTACGTTCTGAAACGCCATAGATTGGCAATCTTGTATCGGATCGACCCTCCTTAAACAAGGACACATTATTGAAATACGAAGTTCTATTTTCAATTTTTTTTCGGTTGTTTAGAGCGTATCGAAATAATTATTTCGATTGTCCATAGAGCATAAACTTTTTCATCAGAATAAAAGTATTCCATTGCGTTATAGTTTGCGAGGTTCTAATTTAAAGATTATAGTCGACAAGTATAAAAAAATATTTTCACGATGAAGTACATACATTATTAAATTGCATAAAGAGTAACTAGGTACCTAATTAATTTAGTCGATATTTTGTAAAAGTTTTCGAGAAAATTTACCGTTATCTGAAAGACTAGAACTTTCAGTAGAGCACATACCACACCACGGTTAACATTTTTTGAATACTAAGGAACAGGAGGCGTTAATTGGTAGACTATACCTTGTAAAAATTTTAGATACCTACCTATAATATTTCTCAAAAGTTAAAAAAACCGGTCAAGTGCTACCGAGTCGGACGCTCTCTGTTCTGCATAATTTTGTTTGTATTAAAATTGCTTGTTCATCACAAGAACCGAGTCTAGGAGGCTTTTGCTACTTATTAGAGAAATATATACCTTACCGTTGAAAAAATGGTAACTCTATTCATAAACATAGTTCGCGGTGCCTGCAAATACCTAAGTTAATAAGCGCAAAAAACATTTTTAAAGTTCACAACCTTATCAGCAGAGGCCGGAATTCTCGTGGCACTTTGGAGCTGTCATAGGGACTTCTCATTTATCGACTTCCGATATTCATATTATATCGATACATTATACAGGGTGTGGCCTGTAATAGGAGCAAAAAATTAAACGGTGGCTTATTAAGTTAATCAGTAATTATTTCCAAGTGGTTAAATTGAAAAAAAAAATGAAAAAAAAATAGAAAAAAAAAATAAGTAAAAGCGTACGTGTGTTCTTTTGCTTAACTGGAATGATATCCATTTTGTTTTACTTCAAAAACACCAAAAAATCTTGTAAAATTGAAAAAAAAAAACAAAAAGAATTAGAAAACCAAAGTTAGTATAATCGCAATTACGAAAGTGCTCAGTGTTCTACCAAGATAGTTAATGACTGGCATGCTACGATATCGAGATGTCGAGATCCATTACTTAGGTATCACAACTTCAGATAAGATTATTTCCGAATTCAAGAATCTTGAAACACTGGTACCTTTACAGAATCACTGCGGATAATACATAGAGTCAGCCCTTAAATTTATTGCTCCCATTACAGGCCACACCCCGTATAACACAACATTTTAAAGAAGATTGAAAGTAGAGGTAAACAACAGGCGGTCTTATCGCTAAATATATATGCAACCAAACGCAAAAAATGAAAGTTAACATTGTCACATTTAATCAGTTCAGTTCAGTGTTTTATCAATTTCATGTTCAAAGTCTGTTTTAGTGCTACCAAGTGTTTCAACATTAGTTTCTCTATAAAAGCAATAGATAGTCATAATTTTTTGTCAAATTATCTGGTTTTATATTACTTCTTTTACAGTCAAATGTATCGATATAATATAAATTTCGAAAGTCGATAAATGAGAAGTCCCTATGACAGCTCGAAATGCCACGAGAATTCCGGCCTCTGCTTATCAGCTAACAACCCACTGCTACAAAGTGGATAGATCGGGATTGATACAAATGGAAAAAGGACCAGGTGAACTAAGCGGAGACGGCTGTGTAAAAAACCTCCATGATTGAGGCATTTTTTGTCTCGTTACTGTTGAAGAGGAATGGGTCATTTTTTACAGCAATCAGCCAACGAACGATAAAGAGATAGAACGTAAATAGGATCGAAAAGAAGTGCCTAGCTAGCGGCACGTCATCGTCACAGTCACAGCACAGCACGCCTCGGAAGGATGCGGCATAATGGGAGTGTCGCTCATTTGCCGAGAATATTCCATTACCTACCGCTGAGCTCCCCATTCATCATATCGTTAAAGTGTAATTTATCTTAACAATAACTCTTTATATCACGTTCATCCTATTTTATATCAGACAAATGCATGATTGTTACGTAAGGACTGGTCATTTAGAGACATGTATATATACATAGGACATTTATAATTTATAACAGTTTGTCTTCTGAAACTTGACCTAAGGTAGGTACTACAATCTATACATATCATAATAATATAATATAATTACTCCACAACATTACCTACGATGATTGTGATTGATAAGTTGATAATGCACTTAATAAGCTAAACGATTTCCAGGACCCTTTCTCTAAATCAAGGTGTCTAATTATTTGTAAAGGTCACTGGATACCTAGATAGATATCAGACCCTGGATATCATGTAGTGTATTAAGTCGCTTAACCACTCCACACTCGCTTTGCGCCCACTTGCGAATAGCAAGCTGTCCTGTATCTAGATGTTTGCCCACCATTCAATTTGTAGACTCCAATTTGTTTTGCGAATAAAACAGAGTGCTGCTATGCTTTCTATTCCAACCTACGTATCTATATGTTCACGTGCAACGTAGCGCACGCAATGCAACTTCAGCGCATTGCTTTTATGGTCGTTTTAGTTCGTATTCGAAAATGAACATCTGCTTTTAGCGGTATACCGTCAAGTATGTTACCAACAACCTCTCAAGTTTCTTCAGATGACTCGAATAATGCCGTCAGTAAATACCCTGCCTCTGCTATGCCACAAAATGGAAACTACACCCAAATTAAGTACTTAAGGGGATGCCTTGATTTGAGTCGAACACGCCCCCTAGACAGAGACACGCTGATGCCTTCCGCGCACCAGGAAAAGAGATGTAACACTCTTCGGGAATGGCTTTTTTAGTCAAATTTCAATAAATACCTAACTTAGTGAAATTTTATTTAAATTTCATAAGGTGAGATTTTAGATGAGATAAAATACTATAGTATTAACTTGATTGTGTCGTAAAATAATGTATCGTTTGAGTAGGCTGAGTAAAAAAAAGAAAATACAGACCCAACTTTGGATTTATTTTCTATCGAGGAAATTTTAAACAATCATGTATCGATAAAATCATATCTGATTTCAACAATCATATAGTCAAGAATCATATATCTGAAAATCAGACCTTATTGTTTCTTAATCTAGCCACAACGGCGTTTCAATAAAGCACGCGATAATTTCCAATGCACCGCCTTAATGCACATTTTGCACAATGCCGCATGGAATATGAAAGAAAAGCTGACTAAATGGAATAGGTAGCAACACTATCAACTAATTGTTACTTTGGTCACGAGTACAAAGTACGTAGTACCACAAGCAGGCAGATAGGCAATAAGTATAGGACTTTAACATTCTCATTTTTAACAATCATATTTAATCTAATAGTATAGATACAAGAGCATAATAAGACAAGCGTACCTACCTTCTTAATATGGTTTTGTAAAAACAAAGCTGTTACTAATTCACTCTAGGCAAAGCAATTTTGTCACGATTAGTTCGTTCATTCCGTCTGTGTGGCTTAAAATGTTGCTTTATAAAACACGTGGCATCAACGAAACCCGCATAGAATAGTAAGTAAGTGCCGTCGGTACCCTAAATGGTAGAAAAACAATATCGTAAACTACTTGCCTTGGTACTGCCAGTATATCACAGTTAGGGTCAGTTACACCACAAATCCTCAATGAATCAGAGTGGGCAGATGAAAATTTAATCAACGCAGAATTACAAACGGTGTAGGGTCAATTATTTATTTACGCCGTCAATCACTTCGTGTCGAGCAGAGAGACCCCTGGTGGAAATGAAGAGGATTCGTCCGCCATAGCTGGGCTTGAAAATGAAAATTTTATATGCCTGTCAAGTTATTTTATTTACTTAACGATGGCAACAGGATTTTACTCACATATTGGATCCGATTCTACGTGCACCTGGCTTAACACGTTCCCTGTGCATGCATCATATGTGTTGCATTTTAGGGTATATATGATACGTGCATGCATCACTGATGATACACGACCCCTAGTATACTGAAGGCATTGCCAAAATTAGCACGTGTGAGCTGGATCTTTTTTATTTGCGTGCACATCCCCGCTATAAATATTTTGACAAAAAACACGTGCGTCCGGGTGACATTTATGTAATGTTGCCAGGTTATGACTATAACAAATAAAACCCAAAAAAACTTATAAATTTTTATTTGAATTAACAAAACAAAATGAATTACTCGCACTTATTGCACATGATAATTAAAACAAAAGCATAATCAAATCAATTTGGTAGAAAGGGCTACAAAAAACTGATATTTTTTTTAATGGCACGCATTGTAGCACCGAAGACACAGCGGTTTTTTGCAAATCAAGCATTCAGTATCTATTTGCTTCGCCTTTTTGCGAGCTTCTGTAGGTGTGCTACCCTGTTACTAGTACTTAGTATTAAAACTTTTGCCTAACTTTTTCTTCGTTTATATGACACAGACTAAAGAAAACCACAGATATCCGAGCAAGCGATATGTCAAATTGCCTTATGACGTGCATGAGTGACATGTGATGCACTAAACACGGAGCTAGTGCGTGCATGCATCACATTGTTAGCACCAGTGTGGTAACTCACACGTGTATGCATCACATGTGACGCACTCGGAAAAATGGGAAAATAGGAAACACGGTATTGATAAATGACGATTTTTTGCATAAATATGATAAAATATGCTATATAAAAGATATTTAGAAAAAAAAGAGATTGCACGCGAGGAGTCGATTTCAGGTCCTTAGTTGCACAGTGAACGTGTTAACTTGCCTAAAACTAAATTGTTTAATTTTTAGACACAACTTAGGCGGCAGATTAAAAACGACATATTTAGAATAGCATTTAGGCAGCTAAGTAAGTTGAACAGACCGCCTAAAATAAGAAACGTCATTTTCAAATTAGCGCTGTCATTGGATTATTCCCTCCCTCGGACGCTCCGGTTGTGGAATGAGCTCCCTGCCGAGGTTTTCCCGAGGGACTACAGTATGGGGTTCTTCAAAAAAGGAGTGTATAAATTCTTAAAGGGTCGGCAACGCGCATGTAACACCCCTGGAGTTGCAAGCGTCCATAGGCTACGGTAACCACTTACCATCAGGTGGGCCGTAAGCTTGTTTGCCACCGACGTGGTATAAAAATAATAATAATAATAATATGACAGCTGCTCATAGAATAGCAGTGTTTTAGCGAAACCTAAATAAAAAAAACCAGTCAAGTGCGTGTCGGGCCACGCGCAGTGTAGGGTTCCGTAGTTGCTTGTCTTAGTTACATCGACGTGCGGTGCGATTGCGTCGGCCGAATTTGTACAATTGCCCTTTCCAACTACACATTAAGGTCGTCGACTATTACTCGGTAACTGCTTATGCTTTCTTGTCCGTGATAGTTTTCCTTTTAAATTCATTATATGTACTACTACCACGATTTTTTTCACATCCCCCGTAGTAGCCATTTAGCCGGCAGGGGGGGGACACATGACTCGGACAAAAATTAGGGCTTTAAAGCCCAATATCTCGCAAACGAATCACTGATTTGAAAAATGGTTCTACAAAACCCATAATAGTTTTGAACGAGCTATCCAACGATACCCCACACCCATGGGTTAAACGAGAAAAAAATTACATCCCCGCTTTAGGTGTAGGGGAAATACCCTAAAAAAAAAGTTTTTTTCAAGATTTTATTGTACTGATTTATCGGCGTGATTGATTTATATACCCATGCCGAATTACAGTTTTCTAGTTGTAATGGTTACTGAGCTAAGCCGAAGACGGACAGACAGACAGACAGACAAACAGACAGACGGACGGACGGACATGGCGAAACTATAAGGGTTCCTTGTTGTCTACGGAACCCTAATTAGGAAGTTTAGAAGCCACTGTAGAATCGGGTCCATTGTACATCGCCAAGAATTTCCAGTGGCGACCATTTCATTTATCACTTTTCTAGTCACCACGAGTCAACATATTTGATAATAAAAAACACGCATTAACAATGTTTACAAATATTTGTGAAATAACCTATAATGGCGCGCAACAGTTTTTTACGTGAAGTTTGCGCAGTGCGCGCGCATGTGTTAAGCCAGACTTCCAGAGCCAGAATCTCTAAACAGCCAATACAAAATAAAATAAATATTTTCGTTTAAAATGTTATCTTTATTAATTCATGTAAAATATTATGAAAAGTGTATAGTTTTACTAAATTAAACGTTTCTATATCAAACCCAAAAGAAATAGTCAATTAATTAACAAAAAGGATTTTGCCGAGAATTAAAAAAAAAGCTGTACATTCTGTACAACCCGGTTCATTTAAGAATACACTGTGTTCATGCATACATCTTGTTGCAAGGTGCCAACGTGACTTAAACGGGATATAACCATAACATAACACACGAGTGTTGTAATGTTATAAAACACACGTGTTTAATACCCAGGATTATGAGCCTAAAAGCGACATAATAAAAGGTACGTTATGAGCAAATGTGTTGAAAAAAATGTAAAAATCTACATTCTGAGAAAAAAGTAAAAACGTGCCATTTGAGTGCCGTCCGATACATTTATCTTATTCTTTTTGGTCGTGACATCATTGACAAATGTCACTTGTTTATACCAGTCTCTCGTTTCTTACACTTTTTTACTATCTATATAGATTTTCAACCTACTTCATAAAGAGAAAAAGAAGAAAAAGAACACAAACCTCGTGTTTCACGTTATAACTCGTCATTTATGAATCGATTTTTCACATTATTTTTAATCTTTTGAATTGATAAGTTCCACTACAAGGGGTGGTGGCCCTATTCAGGATTGTAGAAGTCAGTTTTATACATTTTCAATTTAATACGAGAAATCGGCAACCGGCGGCCCGCGGGTTGTGTCATCCTCGATGAAGTACACGATATTGACGACTCGCACACGAAACGCCTCGTTGGGGTTCTCGTTGGCGGGGCAGCCCGAAGAACGCGGTGAAGTTGAGGCAGCGCTTGTCGTAGTGCACCCAGTGCGGGACCACGTCCAAGCGTGGGCTGCTACGCGAGCTCGTACGTAGAAGTAAAAATACCTTGACACGGGGCTCAATAACAGTGATGGTGTCATCCTCGATGAGGTACACGATGTTGACGACTCGCACGCGGAACGCCTCGTTGGGGTTCTCGTAGACGGGCTGCTTGAAGAACGCGGTGAAGTTGAGGCAGCGCTTGTCGTAGTGCACCCAGTGCGGGACCACGTCCAAGCGTGGGCTGCTACGCGAGCTCGTACTTAGAAGTAAAAATACCTTGACACGGGGCTCAATAACAGTGATGGTGTCATCCTCGATGAAGTACACGATGTTGACGACTCGCACGCGGAACGCCTCGTTGGGGTTCTCGTAGACGGGCTGCTTGAAGAACGCGGTGAAGTTGAGGCAGCGCTTGTCGTAGTGCACCCAGTGCGGGACCACGTCCAAGCGTGGGCTGCTACGCGGGCTCGTACGTAGAAGTAAAAATACCTTGACACGGGGCTCAATAACAGTGATGGTGTCATCCTCGATGAGGCACGATGTTGACGACTCGCACGCGGAACGCCTCGTTGGGGTTCTCGTAGACGGGCTGCTTGAAGAACGCGGTGAAGTTGAGGCAGCGCTTGTCGTAGTGCACCCAGTGCGGGACCACGTCCAAGCGTGGGCTGCTACGCGAGCTCGTACTTAGAAGTAAAAATACCTTGACACGGGGCTCAATAACAGTGATGGTGTCATCCTCGATGAAGTACACGATGTTGACGACTCGCACGCGGAACGCCTCGTTGGGGTTCTCGTAGACGGGCTGCTTGAAGAACGCGGTGAAGTTGAGGCAGCGCTTGTCGTAGTGCACCCAGTGCGGGACCACGGCCGGCAGCGCGGGCTGCTTCACGCGCCCGTACGTCAAGGACGGGTCGTAGCTGAAAACACCCAATACATCGCAATACAAATACCCTTTATTGCATACACAATCACAGAATAAGTAATAGTACTACGACACAACACAGTACAGAAAACAGCGAATATAAGAGCAGTGGCAAACATCAGACGATCGTCAATCTTTGGGTAGTAAAGAAAAAATAAACAACCGTATTTAGTTGGTGGTGCAAAAAAATCTACAAAAAGGTCACAAACAACACACAATCAAGGTACGAGTAGTCGAGAGCAATCTCTGATGGTCTTTTGCTTGATGTCAACTCGCGAGGTACAAATCTGTGATGGTTTCTACACTTTCTACCACGCGATCTCCCGATCTGCCGAGTTAGATAACGGCTCCGTTATTTAAGTCACGGAATAGATGCAATAGCATTTCAATAGCGAGTAGAAATGCTTTTCGATACAATGGTATTCACATTGGTTTGCCAAACACTTATTTTATGCGTCCACCTTTATTAAAAATCTAATGTCTCAATCGGATTAAAAATACAGGGTACCTACACATATTTTGCAGCCAACAGCGTAATTCAAAGTACAGTATCAATTACTGTGATCATTGAAGAATTTGATTAATTCTTGTTGCCAGGATCAATATTGTACACTTCTTGGTCACAAGAACCCCATAAAAAATAATCTGGAACAGTCAAGTTTGTACGTAGGCCATCCCTCATAGGCCTATATTCACGTAAGCATTGTCCATTATGCACTATTAGTTATTACCTACTATCTAATGACCTATATATTTAAGAAATACATTATCAAGAACTACATTATCTATATATATTTAACAAAAAAAATACATACACTGCTGCACTACACTGCACAAAGACACACTCGTGGACGGAAAAAGCCTTGAAATGGATGAATCCAATTCGTTGTGGTTTAAAAGTAGGTATATTCCATGTGAAGGAAGGCGAAGAACGGTAGGTCTACTATAAATAGTCAATAGTAATCACTTAGCGATATGTGATGAGTTCCGGTTGTATATTACCTACCTACACATAAAACTAGGGCACAGGGTAATATTCCAAAAATATACACACTCGTATCCACATACGGAACTTAGCTACAGGGTGGAGGATTATGAGTGGGTGCACTGATTCGAAAATAATGATTTGTATACCAAATAATTAACAAAAAAGGAAGGAAGGAAGGAAGGATTATTAAACATGAGATGGATACAATACTTACCATTGCAGAACCTATTTTGAGTTTTAAAGGTACTTAATTACTAGTAATCGATAGTGGACATATTTAAGAGTAAAACAGACTCGCAGCACATTTATTCCCAGCTTCCCCCCTTTAGTCCTACTTGTTATGAACAAAATGCCGCACTTTATAAAGAAAGCAAGCCGACTTGCACAGTAGTGGGGACCAAACTGAGTGATTTGACCCGCAGCAGCGGAAGTTTCACCCCTTAAAAAACGAGAAGGCGCCACTTCTTTAAAAAATATTTCAAAAAAATCTACAAGCTAAACGAATTAACCAATTTGAATGAATAATAACTCAAATGAAAGCTTATTATATTCATTACGTATAAAATATATATATGTATATATATATATATATCTAAATATAATAAATACTTTTGGTACAAAACCGCTTGTTAAGTTGTTTTTTTTTACTTAAATGGCAGTGTTTACTTGATTTCATAAAAAAAGTGTATGCAGCATGAATGGTTTAATGAATATATATATTACTGAGTAAATAACAAGTATTATAAAAAAAAAACTCGGCACCAATACCTTTCATAATTCAGGAAATTTAAAGTTTAATTGTGAGCGCCATTTCTCTCAAAAATATTTGAAATAATTATACAAGCTAAAAAAATGAACTAATTTTAATGTGTAATATGTCAAATGAAAGCGCATTTTACGTTTTACATATAAAAAAATAAAAATATATACGTTTTTTGGCAAAAAATGGCATATCAAGGTTTTTTTTTTACTTTATTGGTAGTTTTTACTTGATTTCAATAATAAAATGCACATTCAAAATAGTTCATATTTGAAGTGAAAACTTCTTTAGCGGCGCTGAGCACTTTTTGGGATGGGGAAAAATTGTTAAATACGCGACAGAGTTTTGTGACGTCAGATGTGAAGGAGGTCACTTTTTGCTGCTAGCCGATTCAACTTCATTCAAAACTGAACGCTTTAAAGCCGTAATTACTATAAAGCCGTTGAACACTTTTTGCAATAGCATATTCTGCAAATAAATTTGTAATGATACCAACGCGTCCTTCACCGTTTTGCTATTGAGAAAATTCGAATAGTTCGAATTTGGGCGTTATTCCTAAAGAGATAAAGCTTAGAAAAATATTTACCGACGGCAAAAACAAATTGATATTCTGGTCGCCACCGTGCACCGCCATCTGCTGTTCTTGCAAATTCGAATAGTTCGAATTTAGACGTTATTCCTAAAGAGATAAAGCTTTGAAAAATATTTGGCAATGGCAAAAACAAATTGGTATTGTATTTGCCGCCGCGCGTCGGCGCGCCGGACCCCGGCACCATTGCGCCGCGGCGGCGCGTTGGGCCCGTCGCACCCAACGCGCCCGCGGGCCGTCCGCCTAAATAATTGATAATTGTTTATAAATTTGCGTCAAATTAATTTTTAGGGTGACAACGTAAGATGTCACGTGACCTGGTCGAAAAACTGTTACAATTTTATTGAATTTTTACTTCTGCCGGCACTCCCGGAGTGCAAACCCGGTCTTTTTTTAAATACTTAATGAATATAATAAGCTTTAATTTGAGATATTATTTATTAAAATTGGTTCATTCGTTTAGCTTGTAGATTTTTTCAAATATTTTTTTAAGAAGTGGCACCATCTCGTTTCCTAAGGGGTGAACTATGATGGATGAGGTTGAGGAGGTTCGGCTCGGGCAGCGTTACTAGGATATGAATATAATACGCCAAGTCTCTGTAGTATAATGCAATGCTTTATTGGAATATTCCTAGCTTTATACACTTAGGGTTATCGCTGATACAAGCAATATGCGTTTTATGTTGCAGTAAACCATTAAGTTACTGTTAAACTCTAAAGGTGACTAATGATAATGACCATACTTCAGGGTGAAACTTCCGCTGCTGCGGGTCCAATCACTCAATTTGGTCCCTACTACCACTGTGCGAGGCGGCTTGCTTTCTTCATAAAGTGCAGCATTTGGCCAAAAAATCGCCATAACAAGTAGGTAGGACTACTTACAAACTATTGAAAACTATCCCGTAACTGATTGAATTTCGTGGTTAACCGACTTAACCGAGCTTGCATCACTGTTTATTTTGATAGCAAGCACGACTCAACGAACTTGCTTCCAGCAGAGTTGAATTTGATTTGAAACTGTATTTCAATTTCAACTTGAGAGACAAACATTCAGCCAGTCAGCGGGGCGCACGATTCAATTCCGACCCAGAGGTTAATCCTTGGTCTTGGTCAAAGGCTTTGTTTGAGATCGCAGAGTTCGGACACAAAGCTTCGTGCCGTCATTAATAGTTGCAAGCTTTTACTAAGCTAGGCAGCTTTTTTTAATCTTTTAAAGCTACGTTAAGAGGAAACACGAAGGGCGAGATAATTGAGAAATAGGTATTTGTAAAATGTATTGCTGTCGTTCCAACCTCAAGCCTCGCAGAGCGCGATAGAGACAACTGCAGCTTGGACCGAAAATACCTATTAAAAGTACTTATATAAATCAACGTTTCGTAGTCCTCTGATTTCTTCTCCAAAACTTGACCTATTTAACAATTTTTTCAACGAAAGACTGGCCGTGTTCCTATGTTTTCCTTTTTTTAAATAATCTAGTCCAAATTGTTTTCTGGATGTTTGAACACAGCGGAGAATCTGGCAATTTTTTGTTTTAGGTTTTCGAAGGTAAGAATAAATTTATGAAAAAAAGGAAATCTTAATGAACATGACAATAGTAGCGAAAGAAATATTGCTCTACAGCTAAACGAAAACGTAGAAACGTAGTCCCCTGTTTTCTCCCTGGATCATTATCCAGGGATGCACGATTTAAACTAACAAAACGCAGTAGATATACTTCAAGCAGTAAACCAAATCCATACAAGCAACCGATTTGATAGACAAGCGTCGCAAAAATAAACTTAAGTCAACCTTGCAGTACAATCCCGTGTGCTAGCTACGCCACGCATTTATTAAAGCGTAAACCTATATGGCATCTAGCTGTCAAGCATGCGAGCCAGCGAGTTGTCAAATATGTCTAAACCCATCTGCGCACAGCTCTGGTGGATATTCACCCTTACAGTCTAGGCCGTTTTAATAGGCTAATTATAAGTGCAGCGACTAAAGGTTTCATTAGCACCTGCAACGTGAAATATATGTTTATGATTGAGGGTAGACTTAACCCTCGCCACCTTGATGTGGCAAATGTCATTGTTCTCTTCCAATAAACGGTGGTTACTAAGCAGACGTGTCTCGTGCTTTATTCCGCTTCTAGAAGCTTCTGGATAACCCCCACACCTTAGATTTCTAACAACGTAACGTCTTTTTTGTATGTAAGCAATGGGTTAATGGAACAGCTTCTAATATTTAAACTAATAAGCCATATTTACTATCCCAACAGAATATGAAAAATCCAGCGCCAATTTACAAACCACAATTCACATAACTCAGCTACCGATTTAACGATAATAGTTATTGCTGCGAGTGCTGATTTTGACTCCTAAGGAAGCGAAATATTCATAATTTGAATCTTGAGCGCAGCGAAGGACTCAAAAGCACGAGATGCAAATACTTTGCTCTCGAGTAACACATACAACTTTTCACCGCAGCAGTGAAAACATATTCACATAAAATAATATATAATAGTATCGCGTACCTATTCATCTCAAGATTATTCAGGAAGAATACTACTAAGAGGTGCCAAAACTATTTTGCACCTCTAAAACACAAACAACGGAAATATGCAGGATACCTAAGATTATGAATCACAGCGAGCTTGGGAGTAGACATAAAGGAGAGGGCAAATGCACAAAAGATCCCATAGGGTCGAAGTGTATCCGAAAGGGCCCTCATCTATATAAGATAAGATAAGATAAGATGAATCTCACATCATTGTCTACACTCCACAGAACTCCTCAGCTCAGCTCGGTTGAAAATACGGAGAAAACGAATTTTCCCAGACATCAGACCTAGCTAGATCGATTTCTCGCCCCCGTAGACCCCCATATTCCAAATCCCATCGAAATCGATAGAGCCGTTTCCGAGAACGTGATTGATAAATATATCACTATCACTATCACTACTTAGTATAAAACAAAGTCGCTTCCCGCTGTCTGTCCCTATGTATGCTTAAATCTGTAAAACTACGCAACGGATTTGGATGCGGTTTTTTTAATAGATAGAGTGATTCAAGAGGAAAGTTTATATGTATAATATAGTATCCGTGCGAAGCCGGGGCGGGTCACTAGTATATATATAGGTGTATTCGTGACGTGTTTATTTGTATTTTTATTCAATGTTTGTCGTTTTGTGTGTGTCACGAATAAATGATTTTTCTTTCTTATATACCTACAACAAATATTGCTCGTTTAATAATGTATAAGATATTGGTATGAGTAGAGGAAAGCATACTTGACGGTGTCGTCAGGCAACGCGAAGGCGTTGCTGTCGACGTCGGTGGCCTCGCCGCCCGGCGCGCGCAGCGACGTTTCCGGGAACCGGTGTCCCTGGTAGTACCGCAGCGAGCTCCGCATGTGGTGCTGGATCTTCGTGGGGTCCGAGAACGTCAGCCCCGGTAGCTTCGGGAGTCCCCACGCCATGATTAACTTTAAAAAAGGCGATCGTTGAAAGAGTACGTACCTACTTAGAGAGTCAGTACCTAATGGCCTTGACTTTATGACGTTCTTGAAGAACTGAATTAAGTAGTAGTTGACGTCAATCAGGTAATTGCCTCCCTTGGGTATTTTAGCATTGATTGGCATTGTTGCATATTTAAGAGGCGTGACACACACAACCCAAGTGACAAGTCCTTCGTTTGGAATATTGAAAGTGGGAATTGTGCAGCTGCAGCGAAGGGCGGCTCCGCGTCCAGCCGAGCTGCTCACCAACTGGCTCTCCTGTGTAATTATTTACAAGACCTTGCGGTGTGAAGCCCTTGTGCTGCCGGCACTATGTAATTTCCGTCGTTACGCCTACATACTTACTTAACCCTTTATTGGACATTCGACTTGTTAATGGTTTATACACAATGGTTTATATCGGTTTAAAACTTATGTAGTAGGTAACTACTCACATGCTTGTGGCAACCACATCAATATCGCACACCCCTAAACTGATTGTGGCAACTGTGGTTGCCAAGCGAATCATAAGCAGCATTGATACATTTTTTTGGAAGTTACTTAAGCTAATGTTTTTAAAATTCCGAATCAAATGAGAGGTGAGGTTTCTCTTCGTTTGTTTGTGTTACAAATTTTAAATCTGTAATGTATATTCTAATAGGTCACACCTACCTAGATGCAAGGTGGCACTTTCCTAAGTACCTATTTTACCTCAACAAGTTTTGATAGACCTACCCAAAGCTCACGTTTCCGCATATAACCGTATAATCAGTAGTAGTTAAATAGCCGCAGCGTGTCTTTATTACTGAAGGGGTAAGGATATTTGCCCAGTTTGACTGCTACTAGCTATACAATGCTGACTGTACGAGCTTTATTTGTCAACTTCCGCTTGTTTAAATTACATGTAATCTGTGAATATCTTATAACTATTGATCTCCGAACAATATTAAGCGTAATATAAAATACTTACTTGTACTTTATTATAACACCGAACAAAATAAATAACCTCAGCACTGGTAAAAACTCATAAATATTTACAGAAAACGGTACGTCGTATAAAATAATACTTCAGAGTGAATGACAGTCAACAGCGTCGCCTGGTAACGCCGCGTCGAGGGTTCGCCGAGGGCGTCCGGTGCTGTCACGACTCTGGACTTTTGTCGTGTTGCTTAAAGCTATCCCGTGTAGTGATGTGCCGTTCCCAGGAATATTCCCCAGGTGGGAATATTCCCGGGAACATTCCCGGGAATATTTCCATACAAGGGAACATACGGGAATATTGAAATTGTGTATGTTTAATATATCTTGCTATCAGGGATTCCATGATAACTTGGGCTATTGATTTTTTTACCAAGACATTAACCAGTGTAATTTACCCGCAAAAGTAAATTCCCAATGTTCCCGGGAATATTTCCCGGAACAATGGGAATATTCCCGGAAACAATGGGAATATTCCCAGTTATTGGGAATATTCCCCCAGCCGAAAAAAATCAAATTTTACAAAAGTACCTCTGCAAGACTTTGGTGTCATCGGTCACTGGTACGACTGTTTACACAACCATTCAAATAACAATTGTAACTGTGAACTGTTAGAATAGTTAGTTAGAGTAGTTAGTAAAAAAACCATGTTTGTTGTTTATTATGCGTTAGCCGACTCTGTTATTGGTTATGGGCTAAGTGTTTATGGTCGAACTTTCCAAACATATTTAAATGAAGTTAAAAGATTACAAATAAGATCTATGAAATACCTTGTCAGTAAAAAAACTAAAAATAACCTTAGAGGCGATTATGACAGGTTATACAAGATATGTAAAATATTACCTATACATCAAAGGGTGCAATATGTGATAGCTGTAGAAAACTATTTTAATAATGAGTATTAAATATAGTTCGGAGATAAAACCTTATATAGTTATTAAATATAAGGTTTTAAAACAAAATAAATATAGAACTAAAAATGTAAGGGCAAGGAAATATGTACAGTATTCTGCTAAAAACTACTATGGCAAAAGAGCTAATATATTTATGATACCAAAAATATATAAAGAGACTGATTGGTTAAGAGAAGAGAAAAAGTGCAGCAAAGTTGAATTAAAAAGTAGATTAAAAAATACATTTTTGGAAAAATTACATTAATACTTACATAGGTAATAGGTAAAAAAGAATCTTTTCACAAATAAATACCTAATTGTAAAAGAATAGCACTGTAAGTGCAGGAGTGAAGTGTTCAGGCATTATCATGTTTAGTGTGTAATTTAGTGTTTAAGATTATAAGTATGTAGTTCATATCATATAGCATACCTAACATAGTTTTAACATAGGTACTTAACACATTAGTTAAAATGAGCGCGGTCTCGCCAACAAACTGTTATCGCAGTTTGGCGGGTAACATTACATTGTTAATTGTTTTGTACTTTAGATAAATAAAAAAAAATAAAAAAAGTAACAAAAACGATACAATGTTAATGAAAAAATCACAATAAAATATTGTACGAATACAAAATATCAAAATATTCACATATTAAATGGTAATTGAGATAAAAAGTCAGAATTAGCTCAATAATGCTGTTTTTGGCGAATGGTACTTTATTTGTCGGGGCACTATTCATTTTAATTACTTATATTACAACTTTAATTTTCCTTATTTGTATTTCAATATTCCCCTATTTGGGGAATATTCCCGGGAACAAGGGAATATTCCCCGGAACATCACTAATCCCGTGGTATCCGCAATTAGTTGAGGTTTAGGAAGTAATGTAGGGAAAAAAAAAATGTTATCCCGTGGTAAATTACAGGAACTAATAACCAAACTCATAAACGAAAGATAATGATAATCTGTGGTCGTATTAATGGACAATATCAGTGTCACTGTCACGCAACTAGGAACAAAAAGAAGAATGATATCCATTTGCTCAAATTCAGCATCAATTCTGACAAGTGGCAAGTTATATTCTCTTTGGACAATATCTCAAAATGTTTTAGGTTGTCTTGGAAAAACATTTAAATATTTTGAATTATTTTTTTATTCAAAATATTTCTATAATTTCTAAATTATTTTTTTTGCAGAATTTGTTTATTTACACACAATGCAGCACTATGTAAAGCCGTTACGTGAAAAAACAAGCACCACTGCGCTGATCGGATGATGGAAAAATACACAAGATAACCCTGTCGTGTTTGGGCTCATTGGAGCTACGAGCTCTCACTACGAGTACTGTCAGTTTACATTAGTCCATGTCGTCCATTGTTACATTAAACTCGTTTCTGGCTTGGAAATTGGAACACTGGGAGAGATGCTACTTAAGAATCCTTCGCTAGGCTCACGTTATATTCTAGCACCTATCCCTCCTCTCAATTTAATACGTCACGGTCAACGCAATAATGTATTTTGCAGTAATTTGGAACACAATCTACTATTTTTAAGAACCCCAGGCGTCCTCGATCCAACCGCAAAGCTTTTATCATAAAATCGATATCGCAAACCTTTCCAATTAAAGCCCGTCCCTGAACATAGGGATATGTTCTATTTTTTAAGAGATTCCAAATTCGTGCTCTGAACTTTCGTTAATACTTTGTCGTACAAAGCTCTCGAATCCAACGTCCAGGCCAAAGAGAATATAATTACCCACATCGTCGGGCCGATATATTAGTGTATTTTCCTTTGAACTTTCAGTAAGATGCAAATTCAAGTCAACTAATTTGCTGTAGATGCCTCTTTGTATTAATACACTATGCATACACACCACCATACAATGTTTTTAAAATATACGTAAAATAAAATTAACACCTTAACTGCTGCTTACTATTTAAAATAACTACGGCGACTTGTAACGAATTGAATGTTGTATTAATTGAAAGGTGATTGGTTCCCATTCATTATGTAGTTTATTTCGGTAAGCGAGGGTTATTTTAAAATGTCAATAGAATAAACTATTTGAAAATTGAATGCCGTAAAGTAAAATATTTATGATCATCATCGTCACTATTAGTCTAAGAGCTAGCGACCAAATCGGTCATGTGGCGTGTTAGGTACTTCCCTGAACAACCTTTTCCGATAATCTTCGTGCTGGCAGGCCGTGGGCGGTGGATGCGGGTGTAGTGGGGTAGGGAAAAAAAAGAAAAAAATGTGGGCTCAGCGACTAATTTTTTTTTCAAACAGTTGCTCGTTTCTCCCTGTGCACCCAAAAATAAATTTAATCGATCGGGTGGTGGGAAGGGGTTGCCAGTTTTAATTAAAAATACCAAAATAATAATAATTTTCATGTGGGCTCAGCTGTATTGGCTTTTTTTCTGACGCGAGATTAATTAATATGTAAGCCCCAAAATAATAGCCATGCAAAAATATCGGTGGAAAGGTATCGAAAAAAATTGTTGAAATCGTTGTCTTCGAACGAAATCCAATAATCTCGCGTCAGTAAAAAAGCCAATACAACTGAGCCCACATGAAAATTATTATTATTTTGGTATTTTTAATTAACGCTGGCAACCCCTTCCCACCACCCGATCGATTTTAATATATTTTTTTGGGTGCACAGGGAGTACAGAGCACCTTCATTGATGTGATGATTCATCAAGGTGGTGTGAAGTGTACTTATTAAATAAAAATAGTGAGGCATTGAATTATTTCCAAATGTATAAAAAACACGTGGAAAGTTTGCTTGGTAGGAAAATTACTTATCTTCAGACAGATAATGGTGGCGAGTATTGCAGTCGAGAGTTTGACGAATATTTACAAAATGAGGGCATAAGAAGAAGGTTGACTATACCTGGAACTCCTCAACAGAACTCCGTTGCAGAAAGAAAGAATAGAACACTAGTGGAGGTGGCGAGATGCATGTTATTTGCGGCAAATCTCTCACCAGGTTTTTGGGGTGATGCTGTACTAACTGCATCTCATATTCGAAACCGTTGTCCAACAGCTAGTCTGGGAGGTGAGACACCGTTTGAAAAATGATATGAGCGACCCAACCTAACCTAACCCAACCCTTTGGAACCAAGCGGTACACGCATTAAACAAAGAAGAGGGTAAGGATAAGTTCGCTCCTCGCAGCGTAGATGGAATATTTGTAGGCTACCCTAGAGACAGAAAAGGTTACAAGATTTGGCTGTCACTTGAGCGAAAATTTATGGTTTCGCGAGACGTCAGATTGCATCGCCACGTGGATCAAAATAATGAAAACGCGATACCTGAGGGCGATCCGTTTGAGATTATAAAGGAAGAGTTGCGGACCTACTTCAATGAAAAACTAAAAACTTTAATAGAGATAGTTTTTCAACCTGATAGACATTTTGAAAAATCCAATAATGTGCCCAACACTCTTGAACATAGGAATGAATAGAAACTACAGGCGATTTGGAGCCAGCGGAGGTGAATACAAAAAACATTCGGGAAATGACTAGCAGCCTGGTGCCAATAATTGCTGGCCCATCTCGACATTTGCAGGAAGATATCAACCCTCGCAACAATGAAAGCAAATCTATGAAAAAAGGTACGGTTAGACCACGGCTGGAAAGACGACAAGTTGGACGGCCAAAGAAAATTTATCATATGGTTGAAGTGGAACCAGAAGTTCGAGAAGAAGTTGGCACGGCAGAATTTTCTGATTGCCAAAATTTTGTCGGTTCTGCGGAAGTATCATTAAAGCAAGCGCTGTTGGGCGTTAAGCGACATGAATGGGATGAAGCCATCTTGTCGGAAATACGAAGTTTGATAAAAAATGACACTTGGGATATAAATATAACTAAACGACCCTTAGGCCGTAGCGTCGTAGGTTGCCGATACGGTTTAACAACCAAGATGAATATTGATAAGACTGAAAAGAAAAAGGCGAGGCTCGTAGCTAAAGGTTACAGCCAACAATATAGTATTGATTACCATGTTACATTTGCACCCGTCGTTAGGCTAGCCCCGTAGCATGGATGGCGTTATCACGCGATAAGTGACAGGATAGGCTCATCGTCTCGTTCCATCGAACGGTGTCAGCCAGGGACGGAAGCTCTATCCTGTCACTTATCGCGTGATAACGCTACGGGGCCTGGACACCATAAGATTACTGACAGCAGTTTTTTTATATTTTTTTTAATTTATTGGCCAAAATTTAGTGGTACAACATTTTACACCAGCGGAAACCTCAGGGGGTTTATATGCTGATGAGCAGTGAGTTTCAGTTGAACTTGATATGGAAATTCATCAAATAGACATCAACACAGCTTATTTGAACGGTTCACTAGACGAAGAGATATACATGGAGATACCGGAAATGTTAAAAGAAAGTTTGCAGAAGCTTCTAGCGTTAGGAGAGGAAGGATCCATCGTACATGTACATACGGGCTAAGCAAATGTTAGCTGATATGGAGGCGGGAGGTGAGGCTTGCATACTAAAAAAATCGCTATATGGTTTGAAACAAGCTGGACGCCAATGGAACGCCAGACTCGATGAGCAATTAAAACGGATGGGACTACGGCCGTCGTTGAATGAGCCATGTCTATACTTTCAATATATAGATGGCGAAACCAAGCTTTTTGTTGCCGTGTACGTGGACGATATCTTAATAGCATCGCAGAAAAGAGTTGACATAGAAAAGTTCAAGAAGGAACTGGCCAGCGAGTTCGATTTAAAAGATTTTGGCATCGCGAAGGATATATTGGGGATTGACATTGAGCGAAGTGTCAACAAAATCAAGCTGTCACAACAAAAATATATTGAAAATTTGCTTAGTAAATTTGGTTTGGCAGAATGTAAGCCTAGATAAGTATATGTCGTAACGTAATGTAACAATCAACTCAACTCCAATGGAAATAAATTTGAAATTACAATCGGCACGACAAAACACAAATACTGATGAACGATACCCGTACCGTGAATTAATTGGAAGTTTGTTTATCTATCTGAGGGAACAAGAGCTGACATTTCAAATACTGTTTCAAAACTTGCACAATTTGTAAATGCCCCAAGTAAAGAGTGTTGGAGTGCCTCAAAGCGTGTATTGCGGTATTTACAAAGAACGAAAGAATATGGTGTCGTGTTCAGGAAGACAGGTAAATCGTTACAAGGGTATTCTGATTCCGATTGGGATGGTTGTTTGCTGGATAGACGGTCTTACTCTGGTTATGCTTTTGTATTAGGTGGTGCGAATGTGTCGTGGAAGTCACAGAAACAGAAATGCGTGGCCACAAGTTTTTGCGAAGCGGAGTACATCAGCTTAGCATCGGCAATGAAAGAGGCAATATACCTTAACAGCTTACTCACAGAAATTGGTTTAGGTAAGTTTGCGAAAGTGAACTTAAATGTTGATAATCAAGGGGCTATTTACTTAGCCAGTGATCCAGTGTTTCATTCCCGTAGCAAGCACATTGATATACGATACCATTTCATGAGAAGTGTATTGAAGGAGAACGACAACATTAAGTTGGAGTATCTGTCGACAGACTCCATGTTGGCCGATGTACTGACTAAGGCTTTGCCAAAAGTAAAACATTACGCATGTATGTCTGGTTTGGGCATTAGCTTATAGTTTATTATTATTATTTTCATTTTTGTTTGGTCGCTGTTGTACTTCTCCTTAATATACACATCAAGGGGGCGTACAATACAATACAATACAAACACTCTTTATTACACACCGTAAAACACGAAACAAATAGACATAACAACTTATAAAAAAAATTACATATTAGCAACAGGCGGTCTTATCGCTAAAGAGCGATCTCTTCCAGACAACCTTTGGGTAGCGGAGAAATAGCAACAAAAAATTACATAATAGGTAGGTGGCAAAATTGGAAGTAACCGAACTTACAACATACACAATTACATTAATAATAAACATACACACATAAAGCATACAAATAAACATACATAAATTCCTACATAAATATTTATACATAATGTGTTAACCATAGAGACGGAAAATAAATAAATACAGAAAAATATTAACTAAGTATGAGGAAGCATGGCAGAGACAGATAGTGCTCCTTTAGGTGAGCTTTGAAAGTAGCGACAGATTTAGCACGCCTCAAGTCCGAAGTCGAATGGCTTTGAATGTAAATGAGCAGTTATAGAATCTTGAAGAGGAGGACGGGACACTGAGAAGAAGATTTTGGGATGACCTGGCCGACTTGACAAAATTGAATTGTTCTTTGAGGGAGCGGGGTGTAGCGGGATGAAAAAGAACATTATACAGAAGGGTCAGGACATGAGCGTTACGACGATAACGAATAGGTAGCCACTTAAGCTGAGAGCGAAAATAAGAGACATGGTCATACTTGCGTAACCCAAATATGAACCGTATGCAGACGTTTTGAATGCGCTCAAGCTTATTAAGTTGGTCTTCAGTGAGATCGAGGTAGGTAATATCAGCGTAATCTAATATAGGAAGGAGTAGTGTCTGAGCAAGCGCAATTTTGGTAGGAATGGGAAGAAAATTCCGAAGCCTTGTGAGGGAACTAATTGAAGCAAACATCTTAGCGTAGGCGTATTAGGTTTTAATGTGTATATTTTATTGATACTGGCTATGCGCCACCTGCGATCTGGGCCATTCACGAATTTACCGCCCTAGGTACCTACGTAATGTACTATTGGTAATTGCTAGGCCGTAACGGGGAAATACATTTGGGTCTAACGGTAAAATATTAGGTAGTTGACGGGACTCGTCGGCTACAAACTCATCGCACTGTTACCCTCTTTACGCTTAATCCCTGAACGGATTTATTTAGATGAAATTTTACGTACAGATAATTTGAGACCAATCAGCAGTGCAATCATTTTGTTGTGGTTGAAACACCCACAACTTCCGTTGAATATAAGGCAAGATAATTCCCTGCTGTAACGTAATGCTGGGGACCTTGGGTACCGGTTTCAGCTTCGAATCAAGAGAGCTGTGCCACATGTCCGGTAAATGAAAGAAACTGATATTTGTATTGCAGGTCCTGTGTCACGTTATTGTCACAATGTCATACCTGCGATGCGGTGCGATGAATGTTTCGCGGATTGGGTACGGCTTACGTCGGCTCACATCGAAGGCGCTAATCTACTCAGAGGAGGTGACCCGAGCCAAAGCGGCCGGCAGCCCCATCGTAGCCCTGGAATCCACTATCATTACACACGGCATGCCCTTCCCACAGAACTTGGAAACTGCACTAGCAGTCGAAGATATCATTAGAGAAAAGGTAATAATAATAAATAAATAATTTACTTTAAAAACAAAGTTTTAACCGACTTCATTAAGTACCCCGCCAAGCCACGAGAACATTTCCACATTTCTTTTCCAATTTACCACATGAACTGATTTCCGAGAGCAAATGCGTTGATTATTAGAAAAAAAAAACCGAATCGCTGTATGTGGGCCGATAATATTTGAGGACTTCCGTCGATTCCCCAAGATCATCATCACCTTTGGCACTTTATTAGTTCCTATTTCAACGGAATCTTATCAGAATCTGTGATATACTTTTGTACTTTTAAGTACATCATTGAGGAATTCCATAAGTCATCTGTGGTCTTCATCATCAATTCCACTCCACCAAATTTACGAGTTATAATAGAAAATACCTAAATCACTACACGCGTGCCTAATATAATTGAGGAGTCCCCTCAATTCCTTATAGATCCCATCATCCAACTGAATTTTTGAATAAAATGGGACCCACCTGGAAGCATATACTTACAAACAAAAAAAAAATAATCCAATCGGCTCATCAATGAGGTACTGAGGTACTTAACAAACATTAAAAATAAAAATACTTAATGAAAAAATATATATAATACAACCGAATTGAGAACCTCCTCCTTTTTTTTGAAGTCGGTTAAAAAACTCAGCTGAAGATAGAGACATTTTGCCACACCTGGCCCCGTAGCATGGATGGCGTTATCACGCGATAAGTGACAGGATAGAGCTTCCGTCCCTGGCTGACACCGTTCGATAGAACGAGACGACGCGCCTATCCTGTCACTTATCGCGTGATAACGCCATCCATGCTAATTATTGTTCGTTGCAGTTCGGGCGAGGCCAAGGAGGCCAATTATTGTTCGTTGCATGGCATCTGTCACATTTTGCGAGCTCGCGTTTCCGGCGTGATAAGATAATACTTAATGTCTGATATTGAAACGAGAAAGCACTTACGAACTGAAAAGAATTCCTGTAAGTTTGTATGACGGATGGTCAAACATATGAAACATGACACTTTGAACCTTATTGAAATTGTGATAATATTTATTAGGTATACTAAATATTATCACAATTTCTTTATTGGGTATAATGGGAGCTACGGTAGCCTAGTGGTTCAGGCATGCGGCTGCTAAGCGGCGGTCGTGGGTTCGAATCTTACCAATGAGTTTTTCGGAACTTATGTACGGAATATTTACTGTTAGCTTTTCGGTGAAGGAAAACATCGTGAGGAAACCGGTCTAATCCCAATAAGGTCTAGTTTTCCCTCTGGGTTGGAAGGTCAGATGGCAGTCGCTTTCATAAAACTAGTGCCTATGCCAAATCTTGGGTTTAGGTGTAAAAGCGGATCCCGTGCACCTTTAGGGGCTCTACCGGGAATAATGCTAGGAGGATGATGATTTTTTAGGTATACTGTGTGTGTGTGCTTATGTATTTTTTTTTAATGTTAGGCAAATCGACGATTGTATATGTATACTGTGGTGCTTAAATTAAACTAGGTTGAGCTTATTATTATCTCCAGGAAACCTCGAATATCTGCAAAGTATTTTTTTAGGAATCCCATTATTTTATCAAAAGTCCAATAACAAGACCTTTTAATATATTATTAGTGGATCTGTAAGCTGTAGAGCTCGCAATTAGACTTGAAAATAAACTATATGATTATTGAACCTGCTCACATAACTTCACGAGACTTGGTTGAGAATGCGCGTCATATACAGGATGTTCTCCTCTGTAGGTCTCTGGACAGCCGGACGTACGATAGAATGTTGACCCAAGTTGAAACCAAGAACTTCGTTCGCTTCGCTCGGTCGTTCAATAATGTCAGATCGTGTTAGGTCCGTGATATCTTGCAAATAGGTAATTGAATTGTACGAAGCTGCCGAGAGTGCTGCCTGGAGCCTCCCCTCTAACAACGCAGAGCTTTCTACTAGAAAATAGCTGCAGCTATTTCAAGAAATTTATTGAATGCGATAACTTAAGCTCGGATCAGATCGACGTAGAGACATATGAATATTGTTTTGATTTAATTATGACATTATTTACAGAGAAGTTAACTCTATTTGTAAATTATAGGACAAAGTTAATGAGATTTCAACTGCCACTGAATTTACTCTTCAGTTATACTGATATAGCTTTTTGTCACTGTCGCCATTTAGGATGAACCCTCCAAATTACAGACTCGTGGTCTTTAAAAAAGATAACACTTTAACAGGTCCGTGTAAGTACTACGACGAGCGAAGCGAGGAGGAGTGTTAGGTTAGGTTAGGTACTGCGACCCTACGCCCGCGAGCCGAGCGAGCAGAGCGAGCGTGCCGCGGCAGCGGCCGGCGAAGCGTCAGAACCAAACACGCTACGCGCGCACGCTAAGCTACGAGGACTAGTTATTTGTGCAACAAGAGAGCAAAGTTTGTTTTTGCTGCGAGTGCTGATTTTGAGTCCTGAGGAAGCGAAATATTCTAAAATTGAATTACGAGCGTAGCGAGTGATACAAAGTTTGAATCTTGAGCGCAGCGAAGGACCCAAAAGCACGAGATGCAAATACTTTGCTCTCAGTAACACATACAACTTTTCACCTCAGCAGTGAGAACATAATCACATTAAAAAATATATCATAGTATCACGTACTTATTCGTCTCAAGATTATTCAGGAAGCAAACTTAATTAGGCGTTCGTTACTGCTTGTTTTAACTTCTCAGCGCCGGCCGCGCCGTTAGTCAATACTAGAAAGGCGAGACAAGGCGCGAAGAACCAAAGGATATTTCAGTATCTCTGTCGCGTGACACTAACACATCACTAAAAACTAACCGTAGGTATTATTGTTAAAATTCAGACTTTACTAATATCTTCGAGATATTTTTGTAATATTTATCATTATCACAAGATTCACAAGGGCACACATTAGCATATTACGTGTATCTCGCGTGCACACCAAAAACTAGCCGTACTGTTGTTAAAATACTGGCTTCGTCACCTCACTGACTTCAGTACATTCCTAGTTAGATAGAGAATTGATTTATCCTAGTAGTTTTTAAATTTAAAACCAATATCAATAACGCAAGAACAAAGAAACCTTAACTTAACAGCGCGCAATTTTTTAAAAGGGGTGGGCCCCCGCGCTTACGTTCGGAAACTGCATCTGTGGCATACGTTCATAAAATTTAAGATTGTTTAAACTAGAATTATTAAGTAGCTAGCGTAATAAAATTCATGTTTACCTATTTATTATGAAAAACGGAGTTTATTCCGAGATCTTTTATTTAAATATTCTTTGGATGAAAATTCCCTTGTATAATTATTTTGGTAAGTAATTTAAACTTGTTAATTTGATAGTTTTCGAACGTGTTACTTGTTTCGCGCTTTTTTGGGGGTCTACTTTGAAGTTCGATGGTCGAACTATGGATCGACCTAGGTCTGAGATTTTCTTCTTTCGTAATGGAATGAAAGGGACCGTGCTAATAAAGTTCAAATATTCTGAACATGTAATAGACCCCATGATAATGTCAGTGCTCCGCATCAAAATTAAAAAGTTACTTTGTCTCACGAAATGAGCGAAATCGCATTTTGCACACTGTTTTCACGTAGCACAGTGTATGGTTGTTCGAGCTGCTGAGGTGAAAAATAAATTCCTCGTGGTCACAACTAGTAGTGTGACTACGAGTCCGACGTCATACAAACGTAATTATCATTTCCTCAGCTTTCGTAATCGATTTTAATCGAGAAAGAAAATCGCAGTGCACAAAGTAAGAATTTCGACAGAAGAATGAGAAATCGACCTTGAACGCGACTCGACAGTTTGAATAGCTGATTTATACATCGCTGGTTTTGAACGCACGCCAAGTCTGTCTCGTCAAACTAAAGCCGCAATTGAAAACTAGCGTTGGACACAATCTGTTTTGATTAAAATAATACAGTGCAATAAATAAATTGTTCTTTTAATTAATAACAGATATTTTAGGACAAACCGATGGAAGGAAATACCATGTTAATTATCGAACAACGAGTCATTTTGTTTTTAAAACCTGGCGTCGCACGCGTCCGGGGTGGGGAGCGGACTGAAGTTCGCGACGAGCAAACAAGACGTTTCGTCGTCTTTTTGCCACGCGAAGTACCTACATACACTCTTTCGTTCTATCTTGATCATGGTATAACAACACAGGTACTCTCTTCCGAGACTCGCGAACCACGTGACTGACACAAGCCTACGTCATCACGCTGTTTAATGCCGTTTGATGACGTAGGCTTGTGTCAGTCACGTGGTTCGCGAGTCTCGGAAGAGAGTACCTGTGTTGTTATACCATGTATCTTGATATAGTTCTGTGGTCTCTCTGTATGTGTTCCTTTCTATGGCATCGTAGATCCTAAACGGATGAACCGATTGGTGTGCGGTTTTTCTGTGCGCCCTGTGGTCCCGCCAGTTACGGAGGTGGCCTTATGTACAACTAGCTCCTGCCCGGAACTCGTATATCGTAGCTCCATACAAAATTTCACCCCCCACTTCATCCCCTGGGGGATGATTTCCGGGATAAAAAACTATCCTATGTCCTTGCCCAGGGCTCAAACTATCTCTATACCAAATTTCATCATTTCGTGAAGAGGTAACAGACAGACTGTCAGATAGACAGACGGACACACTTTCGCATTTATAATATAGTTTGGAAGTTTGGATTTGGATAGTACCTTCTCCCACAGTAAACCATCTTTAAAATATTCAATGGTACTTCTGTAAACTCAATTACGCGGCAACACAACTAAGAATAGTTAAAAGCTGATTTAATGCATTTAAGCAAGTATTAAGGTCTGGCAAATGAATGTTGAACCCACTAAACTCAATTACGCGGCAACACTGTTGATCAAAATGTATGCGTTGAGGTTTAGTGTTGCCGCGTAATTGAGTTTAGTGGGTTCAACGTTCGTTTGCCAGACTCTATGCACCAAGTGCTTTGTATTTGAACACAAAGAGGCGCCGGGTATTACGCCAGTACCCGGTTTCCAAGCCTACTCCATGAATGACTACTGCACAATGAATTAGTTGTGTTTAGATAACAATATTTTCAAAACATTGCTCAGCATTTGTTCTGGTTTGTTGTGTTGAAATTAATAAATGCAAGAGTTCCGTTATATAAGTCATCGCTAATCGGATCACTTTAATAAAGTCACCGTTAGTTTTTCACTTGAATGAATGTTCACTCGAGTCAATGCTTCATTTTTTTCATGTTCTATTTCGCTTTTCGTTCACACTGGTCACTTTGAGTGAAAGATGCAAAATGAAACAAGAAAATGAACTGAAGGTGAACCGTCGTCTAATTCTACCTTTAGCAAAAAAATAGAGTGCATACCCAGATATTTTTAGCACCCTGAACAATACAATTACTTTTGATGGCGACCTTACCTAAATGATGGCGGAACTTCATTTTAAAACGCTGAAATTATTAAAAATGGTAGGTACATTAAGTATATGTACTATGCTGTACAAGTAACTCGGTTTTGATAAATCCTTTCCGCAATTTCACAGACAAAATATAATCTTTAGCTCATCTCCAGACGTCCCGAGCTGTAGCGTGACGTAGCCAGTTTACCGACGCAAGCTCACGTACTTTTGGACATGTATTGTGGGAGGCATTTAGCCAATCATGGACGGGACGGGTGAATCAAATCTTCGATCCTCAACTCTCTTTATGTACGCCAGTTAATTATTGTTGTAAAAATTTCAGGGCGCTGTACCGGCCACTGTGGCTATTCTGAAAGGCCAACTGAGCGTTGGTTTGTCTCGAGAGCAGATCGAATACCTCGCCCGCGCCAAGGGTGTGGTGAAGGCATCTCGGCGGGACCTGGCGCCAGTAGCGGCGGCCGGGCTGGACGGCGCCACCACTGTCGCCGGCACAATAGTAGCGGCTGAACTCGCTGACATACCAGTATTTGTTACCGGAGGCATAGGTACGGGTTTTTTTGCACGTGAGAGTACCCCAAAGACCCAGCACTCAATTTGCATTAGGTACATAGGTACCTGGGGTCATACTTTTATGCTAAGGCACCAAGCCACCACCCACCACCACCACCACCAGCCACCTTAGCATAAAAGTATGACCGACACAGCGAAGAAATTGGCCGGGCAGCCTTTCCTGAGGCCGTGCAAGCTTTGTACAGTGCAAATATAAGAAAAGGAAAATTTTGATAAAACATATTTGAGTTTATTGGGTAGTAAAATCTGTTACAAAGAGTCTGCCTATTATCAATTCTTGTAACAAACAATCCGTACATAATTTAAAATAGTACCTATTCAAATCTAATACCATTATCTGTGTCTTTAATGTCTAGTTGCCAACCTATTCTACCCTAATGCTGGTTAGGTTTGACGACGAGCGAATCGAAGAGTGTTAGGAAGAACTGCGACCTCACAGCGCGCGAGCCAAGCGAGCGAAGCGAGCGTGCCGCGGCAGCGGCTGGCGAAGCGCCCGAAACGATTTGCCGGCCGCTATGAGTAGTGAGTTTAGTTAACAAACTACGCGATTTCAGTCGATTTCCGTACTAACTATAACAGAATAGGGTTTTGTGAAGATTTTGCATAAACAAAAGCTAATCGAGTTAAGTTTTCACTTTGACTGTAATAACTGTATAGGCTTTGTAAAGTCGCGACCCGGCAGACGTCCTGTCCGGAAAAGCAGCGCCACATTATATAATATCCTTTAAAACGGCCCGCCAAAATCAAAACGGTTTGTTTTGTTTGTATTCAAAAGTGTTAAAATGTCTGGTGGGTTCTGGTAACCGCGACTGCAGCGCTACCTACCGGGTTTAGTCCAGGCAATGAACTGACAACTTGTATGGAAAAAATGTCAATTTTGGAAATAATTTATAATAAATAGCTTATTTTTTATGTGTAACGGATATATTATCAATTAAATAGTTACCCAGCGACAAAATCCGACAAAATTTCAGACATCGAAAAAATGATAAGTTAACTGGCTTCTGAAAAGTCAGTAAAAATATTAATAAATGTTTTTGTCTTTATTTTGGTTCATTTACATTTGCTCTATAATATTCAATATAAATCGTACTAAAAAAGATAATGCATGCTTAATTTAAATCTACATAATTACTTCCGGGTGGAAAGTTTGTCGGATTCTTGACTAAATCATCTTAGAATAACATTTTCAAATGAAATCAACAAAAAAAACGCTATTATAAATTAATGTTTTTCAAAACCGTATTTTGCCTGGAGTAGTTGGTCGCTAGCGGACCCAACAGACGTATAATAGGACTTTCCTAACGTTGGCGTTATGTAAGGGGAGCATTATTAGTTACGAATTATCGACATAAGAAACAATGCTTTAATTATGCTTGCACGATTGTTGATCTCAAATATTACCCCACCTAACATTTTATCTATCCTTCTTGTTCATTCAACGGGATGTTATTTTATAGATCAGTAGAAAATGGCCACTTCTCGCTTCAGCACTTTATACTGGAAACATTCGTGAGCTGCGAGTGTTATGGCATGTATCTTGCAAATATCGGAAAAGTATTTCCTGTATCTGATTTTCTCTTGTTTGTTATAGTAAGTGTTAAGTGTGACTGTCCTACATCTTTGTTCAAATAACTATTGTGTAGGTACTTATTTTATTGAATTTTAATTTAGTTAAGCTCTACATTGAAAAACCGGCCAAGAGCGTGTCGGGCCACGCTCAGTGTAGGGTAGTTTTTCGTCCAGAAATTATTTTGTAATTTTTTTCAAAAACTATTCAACCTATCAAGTACAAAATAATAGAAAGTTTTTATAAAGTTCTACTTTTGAGATTTTTTTCATATTTTTAAAACTTATGGTTCAAAAGTTAGAGGGGGGGACACATTTTTTTTTACTTCTGGAGCGATTATCTCCGAAAATATTAACATTATCAAAAAATGATTTTAGCAAACCCCTATTCATTTTTAAATACCTATCCAACAATATATCACAAGTTAGGGTTGAAATGAAAAAAAAAACACTCCCCACGTTACGTATAGGGGAGGTACCCTAATAAAAAAAAACACTTTTTTTTTACTACTTTGTCGGCGTGATTGATATACATATTAGTACCAAATTTCAGCTTTCTAGTGCTAACGGTTACTGAGATTATCCGCGGACGGACGGACAGACAATGCGAAACTATAAGGGTTCCTACTTCCTAGTCGACTACGGAACCCTAAAAAATTATCGAAATTTGGAATTTCGTTAGCGGATGTTTCTGCTTAATAAAAAAAAAAATGTTGAAAATGGGGTAGCGCATTGTTACTAACGATTCTCAATGTAACTTGAGACGTTGGTGCCGTTTCAGAAGTTGTAATAACTTCGCGGTAGATGTCGCTACGGGCCTCCTTAAGGTGTAAATACAACCCACCAAAAACATTACATGTAAAGTGATGCCAAGACTCCATAGCTCATAAAGCTTTCAGCGTGAAAAAGATATCAGATCGCAATTAGCGCCAAGCTTCCACGCTCTACAAATTCTATATCTTGGCTAAAAAGTATAGCTTTGTTGGGCACATCCCGGTAGCCGCATAGACTTTCAAGCCCAATGAATTTATGATGATGATGATATTAATAAGTGACGGGTCTATACTTTTTAGCCAAGATATAGAATTTGTTGAGCGTGGAAGCTTGGCGCTAATTGCGATCTGATATCTTTTTCACGCTGAAAGCTTTATGAGCTATGGAGTCTTGGCATCACTTTACATGTAATGTTTTTGGTGGGATCTCATTCCTTTTTGTAAGGTAATTTCTAAAGAAGTGAATGGGAAAACCCATACAAACTTCCATCCCCTCATTTAAAGAGTGGGGGGTGATTTACTAAAAATCCTGAAATACATATCTTATTATTTATAACAAGGATAACAAGGACCTTCTAGCATCAAAATTTGCGGAAGTCTCATACAAACTTTCACCCCCTAGTTTAAGGGGTTGGGGGGTAAAAGTTTCAAGTTTTAAGATTTTTTCGTTGTTTGTATACTATTACTAGCTTACATACCAAATTTCAGCTATCTAGGACTTCAGGAAGAACCTTAAGAATATTGATGATCATCAGTGAGTCAGTGACGAAATCGGGGTATTTTAGATATCAATAAAATCTAAAGTATAAGAGCTATGCAATTGAAACTTTATAGTTTTAATAAGTCAACCACTGACATCATATCCCGAAAATTTTGTTTAAATGGTATAATCCGAACCCAAGTTACGAAGGTTCAAAAATACGACGAAGCGCTTCGAGAAAAGGTAGGTAGTGCCCTTGCGCTTCGCTTGGCTCGTCTTGGCGGGGGCACTCCCGTGCCCCCAGATAGTGGAAGGGATTGAAAGATTCGTCGCCTATAGCGGACCCACGGTAGCTCAATTGGCAGAGCGATGGACGGATTCCAGAGGTTGTGATTGTGGGTTCAAATCCCGCTCGTGGCGAATAATTTTTCAATTTTCCACTACGATCGAAATTTATTAAAACAAGTATCGCGGAAATTGCTGTTAAGACGCTGTCAACACCAAAATGCCCTTGAGGATTTTGGATAGCGCGCACACTGTCTATTTGTATCGGAGTAAACGAGAGCGAGTGTTACTGGGCGGGGCCCGGTTTTTGAAGATAATATTACATAAACATTGAATTAAAAAAAAGGGTGGACTATTTGTGAAATATGACTCGCTAGCGGCTTAGGTATGAATATGTTGACTTCATGTTTTTAATTGCAGACCCATACGTCAAAAAAATAAAGACATAGAACCGTTTTAAGTGATTTTAAGACCAATCTTTGCAATTATTTTCTATGTAGCCGATTTCGTCCAATTATGTATCGAGCCCGTCCACGGTCTTAGAAATATGGTGAATATTAACATATATTTTATTTGATGTGCTAGAACAAGTAGTTTTTCTTAAAAAACTGCTTAAATAACATCAATTTCACCAAATTAGGTCTTGTCAGCCTCTTAAGTATGCGAAAGTTAATCATTAAAACAGTTAAAAGGCATAAAGTTAAATTCCGATTACCAGAAAATGTAATGTGAAAATGCGATGTTTCTGCGTATGAATTAATTTTAACACCAATTTCTTTACTACATTGCTTAGCATTTGGATGCCAGTTATTTATTTACACAATCCGATGACTCAGATTGACTTTTTAAAACCCACTATGGTAAACGTCCCCAGGGTCAGACTCTGGCTCAATACTTGGCAATCTTGGCATCTCCAATCCTAATTCATAGCTCGTAGCTATAGAGGCGAACAACAACAAGGTGTAATTTATTGAAAGTAAGGTGTCATATTGGGACTGAAAAATTAAGTTGCTCATCCTAATTCAGACATGAAACGGATACCATCAATTTGGTTAAGGCGCCGTAGGTTCAGCGAAGTTAAGCGAACAGAGTTTTTAAAACGATATAATGCGTCTGATTATAATAATATGGTTACAGAAAAATACTTACATAGAAAAACATCACGAACATAGGTCTAAAATACACTTAAAATATTCGTAACAAATTATGCACAAAAGCTAAAAATATTAAAACTGGTTCTAAAAATTGGCAATATCCTGTTTCAGAGAACTCGGTGATTACTTTTTTTATTATTTATTTAAACGGCCTACAATTTAAATTAAAAAACTCGCTCCGCTTAATACGCTTCCGAGCACGCACTTCCATCTCGCTCACGCTTAAGGTAGAAACACATTATTAAAACGCGACGCGACCCGATGAAACGCGACGCGTGTTGAGTCGTATCAAATTGTATTATTTTCTATGACCAGAATCAGACTATGAACATGCGCATGGCGTCGCGTCGGATGTGCATAGTGTGACTCTGGTCATAGAAAATAATACAATTTGATTCGACTCAACACGCGTCGCGTTTTATCGGGTCGCGTCGCGTTTTAATAATGTTTTGCACCTTTATGCTCAGTGAGAGGGAGAGAAGACCATGAACCTACGGCGCCTTGAAAATCGCGCGAATGAATGGCATAGGTAACAAATAATTCCTGAACATTGTTCCTATAATTGTAACGAATATCAATGAAATTTGGCGCTGGTGAATTGATCGTTCGTTCACGTAGCCACAGAATAATTGACGTAGCACATTCAATTAGTGCTACAGGCGGAAAGCGACGCGGCGCGGGCGACGAATGGACGACGTAATTAACAAATTCCAGGCACGGCACATGAAACCACACCTCGATTACTATGCTTGCGTTGCCTTCGAACTGCACGTCGCTGGTTTGAATCTCAGTATGTTGCTAACGGAAAAGCGACAAAGGTTTATACTGAGTAGGTACATCACTCGACTCGTATCCGTAGGCATTTGAAATGCTATTCTAAAATCACTGCACTGTGCATCCTTGTACGTTCTTTTTTCATACAAATTAATTCGGCACGACGTCATTAGTAGTAGTAGGTACCCATTATCTAATACGTTTTCATTACTTTGCAGCTCGAGATTAGGTACGCTCTTATATTATCAAAGGTTCTAATATTTCTGTTTATAAAACTTTTAACAGAACTGAAAACTAGCGTCGGTTAAAATTTAGGTTTGAATGGAAGATACGCTGTAGAAAGTAGATGTAACGAAGTTGTCTGCAGAACGTGATACACGTTTCTGATTACGTGTTGTCGAACTTGTCGAGCGTGGGCAGAGTGAATATATTTCAATAGCAGCTGTGGGGCTCCGTTCGTACTGTTTAATTTACTGTAAATGGCAGTTATTTTTGGGTTGCATCCAGATCACATTGATACGCGAGTAACTTCGTCATACTCCCTTTAACGTTGCACTGAATGCAATGCATTGGACATCATGTGATTAGTGATTACCCTGATTAAGATTTCCCCTGTATATTCAAACGAGTAAAGGATATATAGGTACAGTTGAGAAGACAACCTGTAAAAAAATATCTACATAGTCTTTATTGTTACGGATATAAGACGCATGTGTAGCTATTTTTAAAAGGTTGACCGAGTTACACAGAGGGGTGGTGGGGTGTGTGGTAATCGACTGAACGTCCGAGTTATGTCCGAGTAGAAATAAAGAACTGAACTATTTGTAACATCTCTCCAAAGTACCTACCTGAAACATCAACACAATAAATTATATTTTATTTTATTTCAAGAACCGGGGTCATAAGAGCATTATTAAAGCAAGCAATAGGAGAGATTTTGTGTGGTAAATTAATAATTGCTGGCAAAAATGGGAGTGTAGGTAGGAACCTTTATTTTTAAATTTCAACTGTTTATGTTCTGTTGGGTTCAACCACCAAGTTAGGAGAGATCTACTAGTTAGTAACGTTTATAATTTACACTAATAAGTCCAATAAATATTTTTTGGGCAATATGGCTTCATACAAGTTATGAGTCTTATGATGATTCCGCCAGGGATCGGAACCGGCTTAAGAAAACCGTTCAATTTTGTTCGTGAACCGTTCAAATTTTCGTTCATTTGTAAACCCGTATACTACAGTAACGTTTTCATAGAGAACGAATTTATTTCGGTTATCGTTATTCAAGAAGGACAGAATTTAAAACGTTCCGTGTAACTTTATTGAACTGGAAAAAAAGATGACATTATTTGTCAATCAATTTACTTATCTATAATAGTCTCTTCAACCAGCGATCTCTTCCATACAACATAACTGAAAGATTAAAATGCATAGAGTATTATTCGTTATCTCCTCAGATAACCTATCTATTTTATATACAAACTAGCTTTTGCCCGCGGCTTCGCCCGTGTTTGTATTGCCCGTAATTGTAAGTATAATTTAATTTTAAGTAAGTGTAATTTTGCAATAACTGTTGAATTGTTACGCCGGCAAGAGCCTACTTACTACTTACTTCCCCTATATGAATTAAACCCTTCGTCAAAACCCGTTATGGTAAATTATTATTATTTCCTTTTATTTGCATGCCCTTTAGAATTTCACCACCCCCTTTCTCCCCATGGGTGCCATTGAAGTGTGTTGTGGGCGATGGGCTAACAACCTATCACTGCAATATCACATTTTGTCGATCTTTTACATTTACGCTAAAAGTGGCGCTGGAACATAAGTTTAATGTGCTCTGCCTACCCCTTTTGGGAATAAAGGCGTGAATGTATGTATGTATGTATGTATTTTTTTTTTAATTAAATTTACTATCATGATAAATAAATGAGAATCTCTGTCTCTGGAATAAAAGCTAGTATATATGTTCATGATAATACCAAAATATCTCCGCGAATTTCAAGTCAAATTTGTGACCCGGACATTGCTTAAGGCTAGTTTCCTATTTTTTTTTCGATGCCATTCAAACCAGTATTTTGAGAGGAACAAAAGTTTGTATGGGAGCAACTACAATAAAAGAACATAAATACCCTAAACATTTATTCAAAGATTGACCTCGCTGGCGGCAGCCCAAATGCTTCCTACTAATTGACATTAGATTGTGACGTCACAGTTGCTATTTGTACTAATCGTTGTATGGAAAACGTTGTATGGAAAATCAAGTAAATTCCTGTGTGGGTCGCGAAATACTGCGTTTAGGTCCATAGTTGTCCTCCTATATAAGAATTATTTTGTCATTATATAAGATAGGTCGTCGTATCTATGAAGTTTTCCATACGACCATTTAACCGCACCAATAATTTATTTGTAAACATTGATATATACGAGTAGGTTTTACGTAATACGTAATCTCTCTACAACGTCGCAAGTCTCTAGTCCAAAAAAAAATGTTTCTCAGCCTAACCTTGCATCCCATTTTAACCCCCTTAGGGATGGAATTTTCTAAAACGCTGATAGTGTTTTTTTTATTGTATAATTAATCTTTCTACAACGTTGCAGTCTCTAGCTAAAACAAAGTGTTTCTCATCCTAACCTTGCATCCCTTTTTAACCCTCTTAGGGGTGGATTTTTTAAAACGCTGACTGCTCTTGTTTTGTATTCTAATAAGTATTTTTTCTACAAAGTTTCAAGATTTTAGCTCAAAAAGTAAAGTTCCCGCCATACAAACTTTGCACTTCTATTTTACCCCCTAAAGTACTTTTTTTTCATCTTAATAAATATTTATCTCATACAAACTTCGCACCCCTATTTAGCCCCCCTATGGATGGACTTTCCAAAAATCCCTTCTTATCCCTTGCCTACGTCATAAAAGGAAGTTCTGGTGTAAATTTCAAATTTCTAGTCCCAGTTGTTTCGGATACAAACTTTGCACCCCTATTGCTGAAACGACTTTTTTCTATCTTAATAAGTAATCTTCCTACAAAGTTTCAAGTCTCTAGTTCAAAAACTAATGTTTTCCCCATACAAACTTTGGACCCCCATTTCACCCCTTTAGGGGGCGAATTAAAAAAAACCGTTTCTTAGTGCTCCCCTAGACCTTATAAGGAACCTACGTGCCAAATTTGAAATCACTAGAACCAGCGGTTTGGGCTGTGCGTTGATATGTCAGCCAGTCAGTCAGTCAGTCAGTTTCTTCTTTTATATAATTAAGATATTACAAATGAGAAAGAAGGATTCGTTGTATCTCGGTCGTAGAAAACCGGTTAGTTCTGTTCAACAGAAACAAAATCTGCTAAATAACGGTTTTGTCATGAAACCGTTCTAAAACCGGTATCCGAAACCAAGAACGCTATTTATTTCAGTTTGGGGTGTAGAGCCAAAACCGGTTTGAATGAAAATACCGGTATCCGATCCTTGGATTCCGCTAATGTCGAGTTTGGATAAGACACAGCCTACTAAATATATTAATATAATAGTTATTGGTGGCAGACAACAGGTAGGTACCTACTCGTACTGTTCGGAGTAGGTACCGTAAAATGGGGTTAGTAGGGATCGCAAGTAGAGTTGGGTTATGAATGGGGAGAGAATGAACGAAAGGGGGGGGGGCGAGATGGGATTTTAAGGCTACTGCTACCTAAATAATGTATGTTATAATCATAATAAAAAAACGATCCAGCAATCTTCCAAAAAAAAAAAAAAAAGGTGTATGAAAACCCATCTCACCCCAACTACGAGGGAATAAGGGGTGAGGTGGGATTTCGTGTTTATCGTTAAAGTTATGAAATGGAATTACCCAAAATCATAAAAAAAAAAACAAAATACAAACGTCCGGAACACTTATTATATACAACATTCAGTTCGCATATGTAAAAATAAAATGTTATCGAGGTTTGAATGTCAGTCTTGTCCCTACTCACCACGTTTTACGATATTTTACAAAGTCCATACAAAGTCCTTTGACAGAATACGTTACCTACACTGTACGTTAGCTACGCTACATAAGCTAGCTAGGTGAAGTTATTGTCTTGTAAAAATACTTTTTAATCACGCTTATTTTTAAACATTAACTAGTGTACGTACGTGCGTAATATACCTACGTAGACGCATATCGGCCCAATTACTGAGGTTTGCACTTACTACCAGAGTAAGTACATACGTGTACCTGTAGAAACGTAGCAAAAACCATCACTGCTGTAGCAGCTGTGTCTCCTCGCCTGAATATTTCATATTCATAGCCCAAACCGAATCGCGTTGGTTTCAATGTAAATCTTATTCAAGTTGGTTTAAGATATTACCACATTATTACCATTACCTGCATATATTGTTTGAAATTTATGAATAAGGGAATAATGCTGAATGGTGATAATGAGTCTACTCGTGACTTTTTTAGCAACGATTTTGCTCTATCGTGGTCGTAAAGTTCCCATCCTTGTACCTAAATCAACTGCTGATGTTTCGGAGTAACAGTCTAACCAACCAAACAACGTCCACCCATTAAAAAAATTAAGAGCTTAATAGTTTGATAGGTTATAGTTATTTATGAAAACAGTTTGCCCTGATATTTAGGTACCTAGGCAGAGTTCGTCGGGTAAGAGATTAAGTAGGGTAATGGCAGCAATGCAACGATGCCCTTGCCATTTGCCATTTCCTTGAGCCAAAACATATTTATGTGTTGTTAGAGGTATATACCTCATCGGCATGGCAACCAGTATTCGCATTTCTATTTGATCTCCTGGCATCTGCTTTTGATACTTGTACGGGGAGATATTGACTTGGCATGAAAATATGTATAAATTATTTTTGTATTAGTGTAGCGTTCAGCTCGTAGATACTCACGTTTTTTTGCAGAATAAATAGATACATTACCTGCATATTTTTAGTCTAGCTAAGACAGCTGCAATTGCTATTAGTGTTACACAATGAATGCTGCTTTGAACTGGTGTGTTCATGGATGTATTTTGAGTTTTAATCGTGGTAAAAGTACCGACGTGATTGGTAAATTGTGGATGGTCATTCTCGATAGACACAGGCTATATTTTTATCCGGCGGGTTTGCCTGGGTTATTGGCAATACGCGAGCAAAGCTGCCCAGGCAGATTGTGTAGATATATATCAATGACGTTTGTTTGCATGGCAGGGGGTGTGCACCGCGAGGGCGCGAACACGCTGGATGTGTCTGCGGACCTGACGGAGCTGGGCCGCAGCCGCGTCGCCGTCGTCTGCGGCGGCGTCAAGTCTATCCTCGACATCGGGAAAACACTCGAATACCTGGTCAGTGATGCACCTTTCAGCATACCTGCTTTTTGTTATTACTACTGTGAAAAATCAGAACAACACGCTGAACGTGTAGGCGGCAGGTCCGAGAGTCTATCCTCGAAACCAGGAATACTCTCAAATACTTGGTGTGTGCTGTGTTTCTCACCAGCACCTACCTGCTCGTCATTTCTGGTTTCATCCGAATCAGGGTGCTGATTGTGAATTGAACATTGGAGTCGGTGTGATAAGGGGCATATCAGTGGGTTAAGCTGCCTCGTGGGAACCCAGTCCTGTCAAGCTGGTATAAATTGACAGACATTCAGATGTACGAGTAAAGATTAGGAGGATAATATATACAAGCGGTTTATCCGAGAAAAGTAATGAGTTGCAATTTTATATACGACAAGCCTATCGTCCGATCCTCTCTACTTTCATTTGTTCAGTGTAATATAACATGTAGCATGTTCATATAACTTTTAGGAAACTCAAGGCGTGTGCGTATGTGCTCTCGGTGATTCTGACGAATTCCCGGCGTTCTACACAAGACGTTCGGGTCACCGCGCGCCGCACAGCGCGGCGTCGCCGGCGCAGGCGGCGCGGCTGCTGGCCGCGGCGCGCTCGCTGCAACTCGCGTCAGGCACCGTCTTCGCTGTGCCCGTGCCTAAGGAACACGCTATGGATGGTACATTTTATTTTTTGACTTATTAAATAGGTCCTGCTATTGTTATATATATTGCAGCGCTATATTAGTTGGTCTAGGATTCTCTGTTTGGGTGCAAGGTTAACAAGATTTGTGGATAAACTATGTATTATACTTACTTAGTAAGGAAAAACATCAAACTTTACATACGTTCTGTCGCAACCCAAGGGTAGTGTTGACCAAAGAGAATATTGACGAGACAGCCTCTTTGCCGTGTTGCTGTCGCTTGTCATTATTTTTATGGTGCTTCTGTCATGTAATTTTTCTGTGTGTCGAAGTCTGTGTTTTTTTTCTAATAATTAAGGTGTACAGCTTCCACAGGTAGCATTTGTGAATAACATTGACCTTTCTCGAAAACTAGAAACAGTAGGTACCTACCTACTATTCTTGTATTTATTAAAACTTTTTTAACTTGCATTATTCGTATCGTATACAAGTTGTTCAAAACGCGCAGAAGAGATCGTTTTGGGGCATCGCGTTACGCGGGAACTGAGATAACCGCTTATGAACTATTTAAAATGACCATGATGGACTCACCGGCCGGCGTTTTCGCTAATAATGCCGTCAATTACCGTCAGTAGGTCAAGAGGTCGAGTCAAGTTGTTTGAGTCTTCGTGGTAGGCCTGCCGAGCCCGCCGCATGCACGTAGAACTTCACTTCTTGCGGAGCCGCCTTCGCGCCTAGCGCGGTCAAGTACTACTAGATATGAACCTCCAAATATAGGTTCCAAACAGAATCGACTTAAATCTTAACTCGGCTCACGCAGCCCGTATGCCGTCCGAGACGTGAGGTATAATCCCGGTGTGCCAAGTCGTGGCATTCATTCCCAATGACAGGTCGCGTGTCACTAACTTTTTAATAATCCTTAAGCGCCCTTCACACGGGTCCGAACACAAGTACCTAAATACCTATGTGAGTTGTCCTTCTAAATTGCCAATTTCCAATTCAGCTGCAATTTGGGTATACTTATATAAGTTATGAACTGATGAGAGAGACAGAAAGTGGCCATAGCAACTACTTAAGGCGCCGTAGGTTCATGGTCTTCTCTCCCTCTCACTGAGCATAAGCGTGAGCGAGATGGAAGTGCGTGCTCGGAAGCGCGGATATCATGTTTATCATAATCATGTTTCAAAGCACTGATTTCCTTGCAGAAAAGCCTCAAGATTACTATTCGTATTTTTTTGAAACCATATTATTATAAACAGACGCATTATATTGTTCCCAAGCCATAAGTCCAAGTCGGCTCAGTTCGGGTTGCACTGGGAGGTTCCACAACGCTTCGGGAGCCATCCGGTTGCCTCTCGGGCACTGAAACTACGCGTCATTGCTGTAACTATATGGGCTTATTGAAAGCCTCTTGACCATTAATTGATATCTATGCAAAAAGTTGTAGTTTTGAGAAAATTTACTTTCTTTCCACAGAAACGGTAATAGATGAAGCAATATCCTTTGCTTTGAAGGAAGCCAACAGAAAGGGTATCCATGGGAAGGAACTGACGCCTTTCATTTTGGCTGCGGTTTCGAAAGTCACGGGAGGCAAGTCACTGGCTACAAGTATCCTTTACATACATACATATACACAAGTTTTCTTTAAACCTTAACATACCTACTCACTCGTGTCAATCATACCTAAAAGGACAAACGACACTCAAAATAAGTTTTCACACCTTCCATTCGGAAAAGTAAGTTTTGCTCCACGACGAGAGGGATCAAAATGCTACTTTTCTCTTCTAGCTACTTTTTTAATTTATTCATTGGCATGTAGCATTTACGCAATGTGCCAGTTGAACACAGATCTTAATGAAATGATCGATTGTAATTTCATCGTAATCGATTAAAAACGAACAAACGAACGTTATACGAAAATTTATGAATTTTTCCTATTATTTTAAAATTAGTAACAAAAATTAAGAAAATTTGTTAAAACTTGTTAAGTTATTTTAACGGCATATTTTTTAAATTTCTTCATAGTCAGTGTGAAAATAGTATGTGTCACTCGGTAGCAAAATTATCTTCGTCTCGAGCGTTAACACTTGTATCCCTCACTACGCTCAGGATCCTACGTTAGAATCCCTCGCTACGTTCAGGATTCAATACACCGCCCTCGCCGTAAATATACTATTTTGCTCCCTTGTGACACAATCTACTATTGTGTCACAAGGGAGCAAAATGGCATATTTACGGCGAGGGCGTAGATTGAATCCCGAATGAAGCGAAGGATTCCAGAATAGAATCCCGAACGTAGTGAGGGATTCTAACCTGGAATCCTGAGCGTAGTGAGGGATTCAAGTGTTCACGCCCAAGGTGGAAATAATTTTGCTTCCGTGTGACTCATACTGCTTTTCACATCACCTATGAGGATAAAAAATATGTCAGTAATAAAACACATGTATTTTAATCTATTATGATTATGAGAGTGTCAAGCTGTAAGCCGTTTTTAATTATTTATTTATTTATTGTGGTATTTTAATACGTTTCGTAATATTTTACAAGGCAAAAAAATATATGCAAGTAATCGATTATAAAAAATAAGTAATCGATTATGTTTATATACTATCGTCATGTATTCATTGGGATATTTTTTTTATTCTGGCAACAATATGTCCTGGAACAGAAAAGTGCCACTTTGATCCCTCCTAGCAGGGAAGAAAAAGCCCTTATCCGAATAGGTGATGTGAAAATAACTATTATACTTTTGAAACGTATTACTTGCTTTAGTGTGTGTCCTTCTTATAGAATTTCACCTGTAGACTTACTTTCTTTAAATGTAGGCAACAGGAAGAAAGAATATATTTATAACGAAACCTAATACAGAACCGTTTACAAGTTTAATTAGATTTTGGCCGGCTTATAGCGCCGTAAATTAAACGTTAAAATAGAACGCCAACGACCTTAAAATGATAGTAATGAAGCTAATTGCCACAATCTCTTTCCTTAACGACTCGCAGACATCGCCCTCATAAAGAACAACGCTAAAGTTGGCGCCGATATTGCCGTCGAGTTTAACAAACTCAAGAATGTCGACAATTTAGCGAAGAGTTTTAATATTGGATTATCAAGGGGTGCAGAGAATTCCGGTGGTTCTAGAGGCTTCCACACTTCGTGCAGGACTCGTGGTAAAGCGGCGCCGCCGAGCGGGCCCGCCGCACGGGGGCCCGTGCTCGTCATCGGCGGGGCTAACGTGGACCGGACATATAGACTGACCGAAGACCGCATCAAGGTTAGTAGCTGCAAGAAGAATAACAATAGCTCATGAATTCTTGGGCAAGCCTACAAAACTGCGTACAAAATTACATAATTAATGTAAAATAAACACCGTTACTTTAATCATCAATGCCTTTTGTTAAATTAAGTTCTAACTAAATGTCTCATTAAATGGGGTTATTGGCGATGTAGCTCCATTCGAGACCGACTAACCCTGAGTTTGAATTGGCTGCGTCAATTTATTTCTTTTATGTTTTTACTTGTTAAAGCTGTATAAAAATGGGTTTTTCAAATCCAACATTGTGTACGTTGGATAACGTATCTATCATTCTTATATTTTATGATACAGGCCTTGACTTTCCTATCAGTAACCACCAGTTCTGGAGTCAAAATAACAACAAAGAGCGAGTAAGAGCTTACAAACTGCAAGTTACTTAACAGCAGCAAAGCCTTAGGTTTCCAACGACCTATCAGTCATCAATATATTTACCAAATCCGCCTAAGTCCTGCGTCTAACTTTTAACCCCGAGGATGCGATATCGTGTGGAGCAGATATTTCAGTACAGGCAGATACAGGTAGGCACTTTCATATCTATGTGTCGTATAGATTGTGTGTCCTTAACGATCCTCAAAGTGTAAAAATAACAACCATCAGCAATACACGAACTTGAATGAATGTTTATTGTAAAGTCAATTTGTGGACATTTCAGTACCTACTTTATAGACTAACGACAACCTTCATAATGACTGCTGCCGCAGATATGAATTTACCGTAATGGACTTGTATGCAGCCCAAGAGAAGAACTGTTTGCGGCCGTGTTCAATATTAAGCTGTCACAAGAAGTGTATCCTTGCAGCTTCTTAGTTTATTCACGGTTTTTAACCATGTTATATTTTTCTTACCCGGAAACCTAGTTCAGGATCATATAACGCGGTAGAAAATAGTACATTGTTGTAGAGTCTAGAAGGTAGGCAATAGATGGACGAATGAAGGAGACGAGTCCATCTATTGCACTTTTGGCCGAGACATTATATAGTGCTTTTCACGCCTACTGCGTGGAAATTGCAAATAATTATAATTATTTGCAATTGTTTAAATTAAGTACCTAATTAAAGATCATAATATTAAAAACGCGAGCGCGTGTGATTGATGGAATCGCTATTCAAACTGTCCAACAATAACATTGTTGGACAGTTTGAACTCAGTTGGCCGGTTCGTGCAATGTCCAACTAACCCCATCTTTGAAGCCTGAAGTCTGACCATTTTTTACCACATTTCCGAGCAGCGGCGTGGAAAATATATTATGTACAGTCTACTCTACTTAACTACCTAGCCTAATACCTACAGCTGTAAGTTTTTATTTGCATAACGTACCTTTGCCTCCTTGGCTTCCATACTAACGAAAACTGGAAATTGCACTTGTTTTCTCTTCAGCTCTTTTGCATATACTCAAATTTAAATAACAAACTAGACGAGATAGCACTTGGCATAATTCACGTTTCTCTTCTATGTCAAAGGCATAATTGGTTACAGAGATTGGATTATTCGAAACAATTGACGGGCTCACTTCTTTCTAGCCGCAACCCTGCTCAATAATTATTCTGTTCTGTTCTACAGTTTTGATCACGTTCGCTTCTTATGACCTTATCGCACACGTTGTCATACAAAAACGTACACAGCTTTAATTTCAAATTATGCATTATCTAACCTTACGCAACGCAACCGAAGAATTATGAGGCAAACTCGCTAACATCAGTTATCTGCAGTACCCATAACACAGCCGCTATTTTATAATAAGTTTGCCTGGTTACTCCGTCCGCTACTCAAATAAATTCTTGCATCTCTGCCTCACCTACGGTTCGGCCATCGAACTCACTCGTCCATCTATTGCCCATTCCAGCCATATCTATTATTTTATTTAACGCACCTGATTCCTGAATGACACTTTTACTTCTGTGTCGCCTGGGGTAGGTACCTACTCGTGGAATACCTAAACCTTACTTATTTGATTCTACGATTTATACTTACACAATAGAAAAAAATCGAATGGAGGTGAACGATTAATAAAAAGTTTTAAATCGACAATAAAACGAATCATTTTAACAAACTGTTTATTTAATGCATTTATTATGATATTATTAGCTCTCTGTCGCCTAGCGCGTACCTTCGGAAAGTTGGAACAACCCTACTGAACAACTCAAACTTAATACAACAAGCATCTTCGTCTACAATGGGTTCACAGACGTGAAATGTTACATGCCGGTTGTGGTTAAAACGTTACTGTAAAAATAATTCCGTCGCTGAGGTCGATAGGTCTTCACGATCGAGTAGGGAAAATGAATAGTTTAAATAAATGAACTAATAGAACAGTTCGTCACAGCACAAGCTAACTATATAGCACATTGATGTGCTTGCTCGTAGGAAAGTGTGTAAGCAAAATTAAAAAGCAGTAAGAGTATATGTCTAGAATAGAAGTGACAGATAAAAGGTAGGCAGGTATTGCGGCGGCGCCTGGCGCCTCGCGCAGGGGTAGGCAGCACTTTACAGACGAGCCTTATCGCTCTTTTAACAGATTTGTTACAATGAAAATAACATCAATTAAGATTACGATTCTATAAGCCAAGGCACATCATTATACCGTTTTTTTTTGGAAGAGATGTAGGATTTAGATTGGATCCTAGCTAAAAATTATTCAACTTTCCGAATATACAATTTATAATATGATTGGTTGTACATTCAAGTGACACCAATATTAAAAAACTATTTTTCTGCTCAAATTCACAAAATACTATACTCTAAGCAAACATAATACATAATTTCGTAATCGTTATTAGGTACAATATAATGTATATCTATAAAGTTATTTCGTAATAGGTAGATACAAATATGGTACCTATTTAAACATTAGCGTCCACGCGAAGTACCCGGCCCGGCGCCGGCGCCCACGCTCGGGCGTCGTGCCCGCCTGTGTCAACTCTTTCAAATGTAACATGTTTCACATAAGGTAAAGATTTTTTAACCACAACATTAAAATATTTAATTCTGACACAGCCTTATTTAACATACCTACTCGTACGTACGTTTCGCGTGACATTGTACTCTTCTCGAAAGCAATACTTTACAAATATAGATATAATTATTATTATGTACGTGGGGATTCAGCCCTTCAAAAATGTGTAAGAAGGTACTTATTATGATGTACATCGTACGAAAATTTCATATTCCTCTGCCGTAAAAAAAAGATGTTCATGTTTCAACATTTTTATAAGCATAATCGTAGGCACTACGTCTTTTAAGCTCATATCAGTACTATGTTTCAATCTGTCCATGCACATTTACTCGAATTCTACGCATGTTAATTTACTTACATAAAAAGAGTTCGGGATGTGCGGGGCGGGCGGCAGCCCCGACCTGCTGGCCAATACGTCGTCACCCCCAGGCTCGTCATACTTATTGCACCTCGCTATGGTTACATAACGGAGAGCGCGCGAACACATTTTGCCGACATTAAGGTACCCCTTTTTTTAAATTCATGAATTAACTTAATGTTAATTAACATCATGATATTTCGCTGCTTAAGCGACCACTTCATCTCGAGTGCCGGTTTGTGACCGTTCAGTTGAGTTGGTGAACTGAAAGCATATTTTCTAGATTTTTTAGTCGATTCCTAAATAACTCTGATCTCCTGTTAAATAAAGTCGTTTGAAATGATCTTTTATTCAAGAAACCATGGCCTTCAGGTGGTCGCGTAACCGTCATAATGACCCTTGCATGTTTGCTTACCAATTGAGCCAAAGCATTAACCTTGTCGTAGAGACACTCAGTTTGTTGACAATTTAAATGAGTTAAGAAGTAATAATTTAAAAACTTGTAATCGGTTGCTGCGTTAGTATAGGCCGGTGTTGTGCGGGCCCAGCTGTTTGCACCAAAGTGTGGTTGTCCTATAACGCATCTGCTACTGGCTGCCCTGCAAACCAAACAGGAAATAACAATGTGCCCGGCACAATGCGTCGCGCGCCCCGGCCGCAGCCCGCGCCGCGGGGTGTCGTGCACTACGTAAGCGGTGCGGTCCGGCCGCTGCGTATATACTGTCTATGGTCTACGCGGCTGCGGACGCTGTACGGTATTCAATAACAATGTGCCCGGCACAATGCGTCGCGCGCCCCGGCCCCAGCCCGCGCCGCGGGGTGTCGTGCACTACGTAAGCGGTGCGGTCCGGCCGCTGCGTATATACCTACTGTCTATGGTCTACGCGGCTGCGGACGCTGTACGGGTATTCGTGCATCATAGGAATCATTATTTAACTTTCCACTAAGGATTCTAGAAACATTATTGTCTATGTAGTAGAAAATTTGCTAATTGTTCTTTGGTTATCTTGTTCGATGAAAATCACCTTGTGGAATTAAATATATTTATTTTAGGTGGTAAAGCTGAGATATCAAAGTATGGAGTCTAAACCATGCAAATATTTTATACTATTACAACATATTAAATTAAAATAAAGTGATATTCACTTAATTACAAGAAAGGAATGTGACAAAATCCTACATAATAGATACAGTTAATACCCAAAAGTTAACCTATGGCTAAATAATATTTCCTTCAGTACATAAGTAAGTTTCTCTTTCGCCCTTGTGTGTTAGGTAGTGAGCTATGCGTTGCGTAGGGTAGACCGGGGTCAATAGTACCACGGGTCAATAGTACCATCGCCTATAACTCTGCAACCACATCGAAATATGTATGTGTGTGCTTTGAGCGTGTCTCGACCTGCTTACTAGTCGGCCACTCGCTGCCGTGTGAAAAGCATGTGCTATACGACGATTTGCATTTTTGACTGACCAAAGTAAGTATTTACGATTTACGTTTTGTACTAGTGTTTATAATTAAATAGTCGAGGTGTGAAAGTTGTACTGAATTGTGATTCTCTAGTTATTAAAGTTTTTAATGTGCCACAGTGTGGGGGTCAGTTAGATATAGAAATCGAGATATGTGAAGGTTAGTGAGTGCGAGTAGAAAAGGACAATTGTACCACAACACTCGGGGTTAATTGTAACGTTACAATTGACCCCGTGCTACAATTGACCCAGAGTTTTTACACGACTGCTAAAATAAGACAATTGAAACTAATTATTTTTGTAACAAGTTACATCTCGGGTATTTTATATTATACCTATGATTCATCCCGACGATTCATACGATACTTCGGGATGTATATAAATTATAATACCTGCAATGCCATCTGTTTCAGTGGTATTATTTAAAATTTATTTGTGTTGAAGGATGGGGCTGATTGTACCAGGGGTCAATTGTAACTGTATGGGATTAGTAATTGTTAAATAATTCGTTATTTTGTTGTATTGAGATGTTGTTATTGCTTGAAAGGTGTGTGCTATGACTTCTATGAGCACCCCTAAGCATTTTTTTATAATAAGTCGACATAATACCTATGTTTCAAAAACTTGGAAAATATTATGTTACGTTTAGTTCAACTGAAATGCTTCCTTTGTCTAGTGTAAATACGAAACTCTATAATTAAGACTGATGTATTGTAACAGACTGATTCGTCTTAAGAAATTAACTATAATTACTGATTGATTAAAACATTATTTTGGGTTTTATTTACCTCAGATTATCTGGTACAATTGACCCGTACTAGGGGTCAATTGTAACACAAGGACTTCATGAACAAAAACTCAATTTGCACCATTCTGATGCGAATATTTTTCTAGATTTTGATAGCCAATGAGACTAGAATGTTATAGCCTAAGCGATTTTTACGTGGTAGCTTTAGATTCTGAGTTATAGGTCATTATTTCTAAAGTGGTACCATTGCCCCCGGTCTACCCTAATTAACGTTTCATGTGCGCTCTTCTGATCGCCCTTGTAGTGTCAGCATGTTTTAACAGTTTAATTGGTATCGTTTTACCGATATTAAGTTATTTTTTAAGTTACATTACCAAATTACTATGTTTATAACGTACTTAATTAAGAATCTGAAAACACAAATATCCTTTTATATTACAACAATAACAAAATTGTAACTGCCAAGCATAAATATAGGAACTAAACACAAGCTTTGCTCGTGGGTTCAAATTCACCAACATATAATGATATACTACTGTCATTCCACACTCGTCTTTTTTATTTGTTCACAACTCCTTTCTTTCGGGAACACTTCACTGGCAAAGTGTCATCACATCAGTCTGATTTTTATCTACCGCTATAAACTTGCATTAAGTTACTGAAAATTTCGGCACTCGCAATAAATTGACAGCAGAGCGATTAGAAGTGTATTCCCGCGCGGCGAACGGACGCGTTGGCAGGCTCGTTAGTGCAGTCACAGCTCGAACTCGGAGCGGGTGTGGCGGCGGGAGTCGAGGCGTACGCGGGCGGCAGCGCCGGCGCCGGCGGCCACGGACCGGCGCGCGCGCGGGCCCGCCGCCGCGTGCGCCGCCAGCAGCTCCGCCTCGCACCCGCTCGCCGGGAACGAGCGCCAGCGCCGCCCGAACAGCCGCTCCAGGTAACATCTTAGTCAGATCCGAGTCGCCGCACTGTCCGCCGCCAGCGGCCTGTACTCTCCTCGAGCCAGCTCGCGCATCTCGCAATTGTTGTTCCCGTTCATAGTCTTCGTCGCGAGCGGATCGTCGTGCGTGCCGCGCCGTGAGCACGTGTCCGACACGCGCCCGAGCAGCGCATCGCACTCACCCGCGCGTTCGGGGCTGCCGCCATGCGCGCGCACTCCCCCATTCGCATTCACAGCGTTCACTATCACCGTCTGCGACAACGGTCCGCCGTGGATTGGGCTGCCATCGAGAAGTTCACCGGCTCCGAGCTCGCTTCGGATTAGTCTAATTTTTTGGATCATTTCTTTTATCTCGTATCTTAGAATGCCCAGAAAACATAACTTCAAGAACGCGATTACACAGTAACCTAGCACAAACAATGCGTCCGCTGTTCTTCGACTCCAGTTTTGTAGTCGGTCTGCGCACGCTGCCGTATGCGGGACGCAGTGAGCGGGAGTGAAGGTCGCGAGCGCCGTGCTCGACGTGGCGGTAAAGAGCGCCTGCGTGGTGGCCGGCGTGTGCGCCGGCATGCGGCAGCAGCTCGCAGGCAGCGAGGTGCGGTTCAAGTGCGCGAAGTCAGCCGGACCGGTAACTCCACAACAACGCTGTTCCCTTTGGAGACGATCCCACGCTTCTGTGAATTCCGTATCCGTTTCATAGTCTCTAAGGAGACGCAGCTTCAATTGGGGACGCAGTTCTCGACAGACTCGCTCAAAACGGAATGCCCAGTAAACACCAATGGCGGCGTCGCCGACTAGCAGAGCCAGGAGTGCAAACCAGTAAGCGTTAAGCAATCGCTCCGAGAGCCGAAGCGCTGCGACACATCCTAGCATCTGCAGCAGGCCCGTTTGCACAGGCAGGGCCGCATAGCCATAGAGAAAGCCAGGTTGTGCAGCGTTGAGGCCGGGGACTAGAGCGCGGCGGTAGTCGGCGAGAGCACGCCCAGCGGCCGCACAGAAGGCGAGCGAGCCAAGGAGCAGAGCGCCGTTGCACGCGTAGATCCAGATGCGGTAATAGCGCATGGCGCGATCCGCGGAGGGGTGTGCGGGTTGCGCCGGGTGCGCGGGGTGCGCGGGGCGCGCGGGCGGCGGCAGCGTCATGGTGACGGACGCCGCGTCATCCTGCCGCCCGCCGCGCCCGCGCCGCCGCCACACGCCGCGCCCCACGCCTCTGAAATTACACGTTTTGATATACTTACATTTATTCTCACTACGAGTTCTTAGGTGGATGTCACACTGCGACACATCTCCGGACGGAGGTGCGTTTTTCGTTGTATGCAAGTCCCTCAGTTTGTATATAAATTCCGTGTGGGCGAAATTTGTATGCAGCTCCGCACCTCCGTCCGTTGATGCGGCGCAGTGTGACGACCGCCTAAACAAGTCAATTATTAATTTTAAGTACATAATCTTCCAAGAAAAGCTTTCGCTTCATAATTTAACATCGATGTCTAATAATCGATTATGAAGTAGTACCTTATTAATAATTTACTTTAAAAACAAAGTTTTAACGGACTTCAATTTAGTACTCCGCCAAGCCACGAGAACATTTCCATATATCTTTTCCAATTTAGTACCACATGAACTGATTTCCGAGAGCAAATGCGTTGATTACTAGAGAAAAAAACCGAATCGCTGTATGTGGGCCGATAATATTTGAGGACTTCCGTCGATTACACAAGGATCACCTTTGGCACTTCATTAGTTGCTATTTCAACGGAATCGTATCAGAATCTGTGATGTACTTTACTTTTAAGTACATAATTGAGGAATTCCATAAGTCATCTGTGGTCTTCACCATCAATTCCACTCCACCAAATTTATGATTTCCGGGTGTAAATACACGAGTGTGACAATGTGCTAACTACCCTCCCATTTCCCAAATCCTAACTCGCCGCTATATCGACGCTCGGCGCGGGCACTGTGCGCCCGGGCTTGACACACTTCGCACGTGCCCGTGCCGACTGAAGCGTGAGTACTTCTCTTAACTCCCTAAACCCCCTACACATTGTCACACGAGTTATAATATAATAGAAAAACCAAAATCACTACACGTGTGCCTAATATAATTGAGGAGTTCCCTCAATTCCTCATGGATCCCATCATCCAACTGAATTATTGACAAAAATGGGACCCACCTGGAAGCATATTATGCTTCCAGGTGGGTCCCATATTTTTTTTGTTTGTAAGTATATATACTAAACAAAAAAAATATTTCGAATCGGTTCATCAATGACGGAGTTCTGAGGTAACAAACATTAAAAAAAATGATGATAGTAAAAAAATTAAAAAATTATAACCTCCTTTTTTTAAGTATTTTAAAAAGTACTACTCAGGTCACATGACTCGAACAAAAATTACTTATAGAAATAGAAATAGAAAGTTGTTTATTTGCATAAGCACACACTACAAAACGGTACAAAAATAATAAGAAACAATAACACATCGTGTGCCAGCAAAACGGAACAAGCTCAGCATAATGCTGCAGCAATTAGGGCTTTAAAGCCCAATATCTCGCAAACGAATCACTGAGTTGAAAAATGGTTTTAAAAACAAGCTGTCCAACGATGCCTCGGGTTTATCGAGAAAAAAAGTTTACATTCCCACGTTACGTGCAGGCGAGGTAGCCTAAATATTTTTTTTTTTTTCAAATTTGTTTCTACTGTTTTGTCGGCGTGATTGATTTATATACCTACCCATGCCAAATGTATATTTTCTAGTTGTTAATGGTTACTGAGTAAAGCCGAGGACGGACGGACAAGGCGAAACTGTAAGGGTTATTTGTTGACTACGGAACCCAGCACTATTTCCACCAAACGGCCCGCAACGGATCGGAACGGAAGGAATTTTATAATCTTTAAACGATACTGAATCATAAATGTACTGTTTTTAAGTCTACATTCCCAAGCTTCGCACAACAGCTTGACCGCGGGCGTCTTCCGCTACATGTGATCGTAACCGAAAGTATGCTGCAATCGGCTCCGTTCGCTTACGATCGGCCCCGTTCGCTTGCGATCGCCCCCGTTCGCTTGTCATCGTGTGTGATCGGAACCTTTCGGCTGTCGATGCCGTCGCGCACGATTGTGACCGTGACCGGGCGTGCCCATTATCAGTCATTCCTCATTCTCTGTTTAATTATATATGTTAATAAGCCTGCTTCCTGACACAGGTTCATCAACATCGCTAACAGAAAAGAAATTCCCAATGCAAATAAAAATGCAATAGCCAATATTACTACGTCGACTACAACCATTTTCAAAAATTACAACACAACGTAGTAGGAACGAAACTATTTGACTGGGTGCAGATACGTTCGCAAGCAACCGTACGGTGCCGATCGTGTGGGTCGACATCCTGTCGGCCGCGAACGGCTGTTACCGTCCGATCGTATGCGTCGACATGCTGCCGGACACGATCGGTTGTCGCCGCATCCGTTCGTATTTTTTCCGATCCCATCCGATGCGGGCCGTTTGGTGGAAATAGTGCTTAAAAACGCGTTTGCTATTATTTGGCAAATAAACTCTTCACAAATAATTATAACACAAACCCAATGTTTGGCAAGTAAAAGATTAAACAATAACTCGCTTACTAACTGGTACTTTGATCAAATTTCATGTAGTCAAATGTTTCAGTTGGCAAAACATTTTTTACGCAATATATAATAAGGCAAATGATTAGTATCGTCAGGTTATAATTTATAATTTCTACCTACCTACAGTAGGTAATTGTAAACGTTATTAATACGTTACTGTTACGTTATTGTTACGTTATGAAATTATATATATATAGTTGTTATATCTCGTGAGTCGCACCCGGCCACCCTTCGGGCATTTAACTAAATTAAACAATTTATTTTTATTTCATTGTTTAAAGATATTCTGCTTTAATAAAGTAAACATTTGATAAAAGACCAAAATGTCTGAATGTTATGTTCCGTGGTAATTATATTTTTTATCATAACAATTAATTTGACTAAATGTGTATTGTTTAAAGATTTTCTGCTTTAATAAAGTATTTGATAAAAGAAAGAAAGCCTGAACGTTATTTTCCGCTGTAATATTATGCTAAATGAAAATTTGGCCAAATGAAAATGTGCCCACTAAAATTATTCCAAAGATTGCATTACCAAACACAACGGTTGCCAAAATTTGTTTGGGTAGTCAAAGGTACCTAATAACTTTGGTGTATGTAGGTAGTACCTAACAGTTTGCATTGTTATGCATACCTACTTAGTATTTTTTAGGGTTCCGCACGTCTAAAGGAATAAACGGTAGCCTTATAGGATCACTTTGTTGTCCGTCTGTCTGTCTCTCAAGACCCTTTATCTCGGGAACGGGTACGGGGACGGGATATTTCCGTTGACCTAGAACTATGAAATTTGGCAAATAAAATCGTCTTATACTATAAGTATAGGGAAAAATCTGAAAACTATACATTTGTAATTAAGTAAGTACGGAATAACAGAACCCTCGGTGGGCGAGTCCGACTCGCACTTGTCCGGTTTTTTGTTATGGTATAGAAGATAATAATACTTACACCGGGAATACCGGGCACCGGGCGTGTTAGAATAGCAACACCCCTTTTCTTCCCGTGGGTGTCGTAAGAGTCGTACTAAACCTATCAATGCGATATAACATTTAGTCTATATTTTATAACCACATTTAGGCTAAAACTGGCACTTGAACATAAGTTTCATGTGTTCTTCCTACCCCTATTGGAAATGAAGGCGTGAATGTATGTATTTATCTATGTAATACTTACAATCCGCCACCCGTGCCTTGGGCGAGGATCCTCGTTAGTCACAGGATCGGGCGCACGGCCCTCTGCAGCGCGCCTAGCACGCCGGTGCGCGGCCTGCAACAACATGCCCCTTTACTGACACTGCCTAATCGCACTACTTCTACATATTATACCAAATACCTTAAGTGTTACACACAGAATAAAATACCTACATACTTGATTCGAGGTAAATATTCTTGAACCACGAAATGAATTAGGAAGATGTTTAATTATCTCTAATTAGTTAAGCGAAATTATATTGAGCCAAGATTGTTTTTCTCTTGGTTCGAGAGAATCATCTTAATCCAAAATCACATATTTAATTCAAGATATTGACGGCCATCCTAATTTATTTCTTAATTCAAGTAAGTATTATTATTTTCTGTGTGGAAATATTGCTGGCAATAGTTATAACATTACAGAACACGAGACGGGCGCAAGTTTCCCATTTCACGATACACCTTTCATTGACACTTGTGAATTGGAATATTATATATACTTATACCTATGACATCGATACAATCGATACATCGATACAATCGCGCGTTTCACGAAGGCGCGACACTAGCCATATATTTATACATCACCATCGCGTTTGTAGCGTTGCAAAAACTCGCCGCTTGTTACTTTGTTATTAGGTACACCGTCTAGTGACCGTCGATGAGGAACTACATCCATCTCCCCCCGTACAACCCGGCGTTTTATCACCTAAATACAACTAGTCAGTAGGTATTAATTGTGTATCTCCAGCGAAGCGTGGGTCGGATAGGGGTGCGACATTTCACGGCGTTACGTCTAATAAACCACGTACTGCTTCGTACGCCTTCAATAGGCAATCGCTAACTTTAAAGGTCGCTCGAATGCAAAGTTCTCAAGAGTAATCCCTTTAAGACTGTTACCTTATACAAGACGAATGCCTTGCCTTTCGTTCCGAGTATTGTCCGATGAAACAAATTGAGATAAAGACATTGGCTGATGATGGCTTAGTTAGATCAATCAAATTAGCAAAACCTGGACATAGTTCGATAACTGTAATTTTCTTATTTATTTACCTAGTGAGTTATAAACAGGAAGAATTACAAAGAGCATAGCCTAAGAGTATTTACATTAGAGTAAAGCAATAGTCCTCACACTAGGTCGAACCTGTGTCGTGCGGACTGTAAGGAGAATTTTCAGAAGAATTTAATCGTGACGTGATGCGCAAAAATACAGAGCTGTTATTGAGAGGTAAAGTTAAAACATGCATGATTAAAAGGGAAAATTAGAAAAAGACGGGTATTTAAAACTGTAGAGGGGTGCTCTGTGTGTGTGTGTGTGTGTGTGTGTAAGTCTGTGTGTGAGTGAGTGTTTGTGTATGTCCATAAGTAATGGTGCGCTATTATTGTATAGGTTTCAGCATGTCTTCAGTCGCCTTATAAGAGAGAGCCATCAACCATTTTCGAAGGATATTCTGAATGTATTTGGGAGACAAATTTTGAATATTGAGTAGGTTCGATATTCTATTATAAATAAAAGGGTGTAGGAATTGTGGAAAGCGGCGTGAGTAGGGCGTTTTCGACAACGTTTGTGGAACACAGAAAAGATCCTTTTGCGTTGGAGGGCTGCGTAATTGGGAGAGTTCGACGTCTTTCGGTGCATAATTGTGGTAACCCTAAAAAAAAAAATGGCGGACCGAGAGCGTCGGAGTTTCGGTAAGAAGTTGGTTCGTTGGATATTGGTACGGCTTCTTGGCCATTACTTTGACTACCGCCCTCTGGGATCTTTCTAGTACCAGCATTGTTCCGCACATGTTCCGCCCCAAACCGAAATACAGTACCCTAATATGGACTGGTGCTGGTATAAGGCAACATAAACTTGGCGTAGGACACTTGTCGGCGGAGTTACGGAGCAAACGCATTACATAAGTGAGCTTTCTCACACGTTGGGAGAGAGAGGTCACATGTTGCTTAAAGGAGAAGTGCTTATCAATATCGACACCCAGATAGCGTATGTACTCGTAGTCAGTGCAACCAATCTCATTACGGGAATCTGTCGGCAGGTAGCTAGCAGCACACTTGATGTGGAGCTTTGTGGCGTGTTTTGGCTCAGAGCTTTTAGTCTAATTGAAACAAATACATTTGGTTTTCTTTAAGTTTAGAGACAGAAGATTTTGGTCTAACCAGTTTTTTAAGCTATGCCCGTTTCGTCTCTTTGCAAAGTTTCTGTCCAGGAGTTTCCATAGAACAAAGCAGCTGTGTCGTCGGCGTAGCAAATGAGATCACTTTGAGGAGGAGTCGCAGAGAATATATCATTTATATAAAGGATAAATAGGGTTCCCTGTGGTACCCCATATTGAAAAAGCAACTACCAAGATTTTTCACTTGCATCTAGTAATCAATCTGAATCCCATCAAAAAGTATTGGAGGGAGATTTACAAAATCAACTCTAGAAATCAGATTGCTGCTGCCAATAACAATGACTTGGGTCTTCGCTGGGTTCACACTCAGACCATATCGTTGACTCCATTTCAGAATGCGTACCAAATCATCATTAGTTCTTTCTATGGCAGAAGGGAGATCACCAAGCACGGACTGTGTATAAATCTGAAGATCATCGGCATAAAGGTGATAATGAGAGGAGGTATTAAGTGTGATGGAATTGATGAAGATAGAAAATAAGAGAGGAGATAGCACACCGCCCTGCGGAACGCCCGCCAGAGTACTACACCAAGAAGTACAAGAATAATTCACCTTTATTCTTTGCCGACGACCATTTAAATAACTACGAAACCAGTCAATTACTGCAGGAGATAAGTTAAGAGAGCGTAAAATAGCGAGCATAATGTCAAAATCGACAGTGTTGAAAGCATTGCTGAAATCCAACAGAGTTAAAACTGTAAGCTTTCTGTCGTTCATCCCCAATCGGATGTCATCAGGCATCTTAACAAGGGCTGTACTAGTTACTATGCCCTGAACGGAAACCCGATTGAAATTGGTTTAAAAGATCATTTCTGTTTAAGAAGGAAGTTAATTGCTGATGCACTAGTCGTTCCAATACTTTGGATAGAAAAGGAAGAATGGAAATGGGACGATAATCAGAAAAAGAACTAGGGTTTGACTTTTTGGGTAAAGGGATAATATCAGCATCCTTCCATTGAGAAGGAAACATGCCAGATGAAATTGAAAAATTTAGGATACTGGTAATAAAAGGAAGCAGTAGGTCAAGGAGAGGAACTATCATCTTACGACTAATGCAATCAACACCAACAGCATTTGAAGTGATGCTAAGTACGCTCTTCTTAATTTCACTGTCAGTGAATTGACGAAAAGAAAACCGGCCAAGAGCGTGTCGGGCCACGCTCAGTGTAGGGTTCCGTAGTTTTTGTAATTTTTTTCAAAGACTATTCAACCTATCAAGTTTAAAATAATTTTCCTAGAAAGTTTTTACAAAGTTCTACTTTTGAGATTTTTTTCATATTTTTAAAACTTATGGTTCAAAAGTTAGAGGGGAGGGACACATTTTTTTTTTACTTCTGGAGCGATTATCTCCGAAAATATTAACATTATCAAAAAATGATTTTATTTATTTATTTATTTATTTATTGCATACAATTAACACTAACAGTCGAGCCTTACGTGCTAATCGGTGTTGTATTTATTAACAGCTAACATGCATTATTTATTTTAATAACAGGTGCAGTGAAATTATGATATGTTCATTCACATGAAATTTAGAACACATTAGATTAGATTTTAGAAGCTATTACATAAGAAAGAGATCGAGGGAATAATATAATTGGTTAAATGTTATTGAAAGATAAATAATCGAGGAATTACAATAATTATGATAATTTAGAGCACATTACATTAGAGTTTAACAGCTATTACATAAAGGAGATCGATGGAGCAAAATAAATGGTAAAATGTTAATGAAAAATAAATCGAGGAATTACAGTAATAGTAAATATTAAGATTAAGTCGGTCAAACATAAGATTTTAGCAAACCCCTATTCATTTTTAAATACCTATCCAACAATATATGACACGTTAGGGTTGAAATGAAATAACAAATACTCCCCACGTTACGTATGGGGAGGTACCCTAATAAAAAATAAATATTTCACTTTTTATTTTACCACTTTGTCGGCGTGATTGATATACATATTAGTACCAAATTTCAGCTTTCTAGTGCTAACGGTTACTGACATTATCCGCGGACGGACGGACAGACAAAGCGAAACTATAAGGGTTCCTAGTCGACTACGGAACCCTAAAAAGGAGAGAAATCAGAAGTTTGGGAAGTTGAAAGATAGTTTAGTGTATCTACTTACATTATTACTAAAACGTTGAAAATAAATGTTTAATTTTTATCTTAAATATCTAAAAAGACGCAATATACTTAGCTTAAACAGATATTACCATTTTGGCTTATCTATATATTGAGATCTGACGAAAACAGTGAAATAAAACGTACCCACATACAAATTTGATTTCAGTTTAATTTTGTAAGTGATCGCATTCGAATGCACCTCCATATATGTCCTATGGAATCCTGTTGTGGGGGAAGGCGGCTGATATCCAGACTATATTCGTGCTACAGAAACGAGCTGTACGCTCCATATACGAACTAAAAGCTCGAGATCCTCTCAGGGACAAATTTAAGGAGGCAAACATTCTTACTGTAGCATGCCAATACATTCTTGAGAACATCATGTATGTGCGGAAAAACCTTCATGAGTTCAAACTCAACAGTGATATCCACGACTACAACACCAGAAGTAAAAACAAGATCGCAGTGAAGGCCAGTCGTCTCCGCAAGGTTAGCACGTCGTTCGTGGGGAACTGCATACGTTTTTACAATAAAATACCTACTGAAATTGTTAATTTACCGTACAGTAAATTTAAGTCTCATGTTAAGTCGTGATTTTACAGATTGCATGTTATACCTACGCTCACTTAGGCGAGTACAAAAAGCGCGCGGATTCATCTCGGTTGCTGCGATATCCTAATAAAATTCTCCCAGTGAAACGACGACTAGCCAAATCCGGAAAGGTGACAAACGTGATGGGGCCAGCCGTGTACCTCTACAACAAGTTGCCAGAGACGATCACGTCGGCTCCGTCCCTGATGATTTTCAAAAGAAAACTAAAAAAATGGCTTCTCGAGCACACATACTATAGCTGCGACGAATTTATGAATATTGTGTGAATGGTTTTATTTAAATATTAATTGTTGATGACTTAGACTAATTATTATTAACTATTGTATTAATTATTAACTTTTTATAGACACTTTTGTGTAATGATAATATAACTATATTTTTCTTTTTAACTATAAACACTGACATGTAATATTAACAATTACGAATAAATGAATATGAATATGAATATGAATATGAATAAGAGTAATTTGCTAAGCAAGGCGTATTATACTGTCAACGATTTCTTAAACGACAAAAATGCCTTTAAGCCAGTAGTAGTCTGATTCTATTAGGAATATACCTAAATACATGTAATCATTATAAGTACATACACCTACCTGAAATAACTGTACCGTTTTATGTAAGAAGAGAGCACGTAATGCTGTTTCTCGCCGAACAAGTCGCTTAATGTTTGCTATTATCAATGTCCGGTGGCTTGAATATGTCATGCTCGCTTAAAGGGCTTTGCTTACGGTGGCGTCGTTGATCGGGTCGCCACCTTCCCTAACATATGGTTGAGGGAGGCGATGGCTGAGATATGCGTCACACTCGTGATCGGGTGCTGTTTGTGGAGTCCGGACTGTTCATGCTTGCAAGGGCATAGTACCTAATTAACTACTTAAATACTAGTGTTATTAGGCGAAGGTTAGGTATTATTATTATCGTATTGACGAGAGACATAATTCTGATCTTGACACGTTTTATTGTTATTGACCCTGTACATCTCTGACAATATAACATTAATGTTCCTTTTTTGTTTTGACGCTTAGAGACCGTATACATCTCTTAGAATATTAGAATAATTATTAATTGTATTTGGACGCTCAGAGACCTTATACATCTCTGGAATACTGAATAATATCATTAACTTCTGTTAATGCTGGATACAGATCTTATATCGAATGTAATGGTCATATTTTGCAATTTTGTTTTGTTACATTAACTTAGTGACATTTAGTTTGTTAACCTTTTATATATCATTTTAAATGATTATTGTGTAAGATTACTATTTTATTGTAAATTACCGTTTGACATGTAAAAGTGCCCTTGTGGCCTATTTGCAGAATAAATAATTGATTGATTGATTGATTGATATTATATTAACAAGGTACTCGTATTTGGTTACCTTTTTTGCTTTTAGGAAAAAAGTTAGGTAGCGTACGATATCTCATGATTTTTACCCTCCTCGGTTATTATAAAATGTTGTAACGATCCCGAATTTTTTACTTAATATATCGAATTAATAAGTTGATATTTAATATTGTTATCCGATAAAATGATAAAAACAACGGGTTATCAATTGGTGTCCAGGTTTTCCTAATTTGATTGGTCTAGCTGGAATTATACTTGAATTATTTAAATTTAATAAATTTTCGATAATAAAATAACTATATCAAAGGCATCGTTTTTTTTTGAAGAATGCTTTTTTAATGTCGCTATTTGCAATTTAATAATTATTGAAGAAAGCGTTGTACAATATTTAAAGACATGTGACCTATTTATTTTAATCACTGAGGCTAGATTTTCTAAATAGCCGTTAGACCATTTGCGTACACTAATCTTATTTCAAGCTTACTTCAAACATTTTTTTTTTATAAAAGTAACTTAACTGCGCGCGCACCGGTGCAACACGCGCCGCTCCCGAGCGCACTCTATAGTATCCTCAACTCCGTGCTGGTCGCAGCACCGTCCTGTGATCTGATTCTGGGGCCTAGACAAGGTTACAATCGACAAGCGCTATCGCTAACGAATAAAATGTATGGGAATGACAGATGCCGACGAAACACTTTTCGTTAACATCTGTCATTCCCATATATTTTATTAGTTAGCGTTAGCGCTTGTCGATTGTATTTGTAACCTTGTTCATAACCAGATTGGCCTGCATGTTGCGGTTTACTTTTTAATACAATAAACAATTACTATGTACGACTATGTGTGTAGTGTTTTAATGCTCGATTGCATTTTGATTCCAAGGGTATACGGGGGCAGCCTGATGCATTTTAAAGTTATGAGATTTTTCAAAGGTCATTTTCTGAATAAACTAGGATAATTTATTTTTATTTTTAGGATATACAGGGGTTCCACACGACTATTTCATATGAATGAAAAGTACATTTAATATTTAAACTAGGATAGTTTACTGTACCGAGTTAATATTTCCTTTTTGAAAATAGGTCAATAATATTGTACTCACCTCCCCAGTATAGAGAGAGATCGGCAGCCATAATAACAATATTAGTTGCTCTGTATGAGTGTGTGTGTAGGTATGTGGGTTTTGTGTTCCTGGACGTGAATGAGGTTGCCAGAGCAGAGAATTTTGATATTTATCAGAGTAAAAAGCCATGTCCGAAAAGCGTTATGTCCTTTTCTTTCGTGCGCGGAAGACATAAGTGTGTCTCTTAAACGAGGGCAAGGTTTACAAAAAACAAGGATTGCCCTAAGAAAACTTAATTGTATGAACGAAATGTTCCCAGCCCCGTCCTGCCCCCCCAGATAGGATGGGATGCGTAAGTCAACCACTAAGAGCCACTGTAAACGCATAATCACAATTTGGAACAAACGAGCAAAAATAGTCCTAACCTCTGAGAAATTTTTAAACATTTCAATATCATCTATTTGCTATTATTGTGAAAGGATAGTGAAATTTCAAATTTAGGATTCCTGTATAAAACACACTCGTCCGTCTTATTTCCTCAATTTATATAAAGGTGTAACATTTAAACATTTATAAAGTTCCTTACGACATGCTAATTGGTTATGCAATTATAACCGTGGGCACGATAAACATACGCTCTTCATGCATGCCTACTCTCTCACCCCCGGGCCCCGTCGTATGAACCTTCATGAGCGCGTGACGAGTACCCAGGCAGGCCTTGACATATTGACCCGAGAAAATTTAATTTGCATATTATTATATCTCTTTACAACAGTTCAGTAACTTCATTCTTCGCCGAACAAAGAGACGTTCGTATTTATGATTATGTTATTTGGCATGACGATTAGTAGTTTCGACCACGTTGAGCATATGTATGGAGGTGAGTTAATGGAGGTAATACTTGATATCAAAATCACTCAAGCTAATAAGTAGGTGCGTTACGACGCAAAGGTTATTGATAACTATTCCAGTAAGTTTTGCAAAGACCACTCGAGCCGAAGGCGTGGCCTGGTATTAAAGTAATACCCGGTCAGGATGGCTATTCCCTTCGACGCAAGTTTAACTCTTATTTCAAACAATAGTATAAACACATATTTGTATTAAAAAGAGAAATGCAGAACTCTGTAGACGAATTTCAGCGCATCTTACATACATTATATTAGGTATATCACTCCTGATTGCAATGCAAACATTTTTTCAGCGGGTAAAGTATGTGAAACCCTTACTTTCCGAATTTTCCGATGTTGTACTGTCACTGCATGGCGACTGTGTATTTTTTATCATAGACTAATTATACTAGTATTTTCCAACCTGAGCCATCGCGTAAAGCGGGGGTCGCGGCGGTAATTTTTTTAATGAAACGTATCAATCAATTACTGAACGTATTTGTAAAAACAGCGTTGAAAAACACTCGTTCACCTACAGGCAGATGGGCTATACCAGTGCTATAGCTTGTCCATATTTGAAAAATGTGTTTGTTATGTTGAATGAGTAGTTGGGTTAGATGCTCAGGGCGAGCGAGGACGCGGAGGCTGCCCTGGCTCGCTGCCAGCCAACGTCGCCGCCCGCTCCCGCACATGAATGAGTAGTTGGGTTAGATGCTGACGGGCGCGCGGGGAATCGGAGGCTGCCCTGGCTAGCTGCCAGCCAACGTCACCGCCAGCTCCCGCACATGAATAGTAGTTGGGTTAGATGCTGACGGGCGCGCGGGGACGCGGAGGCTGCCCTGGGTCGCTGCCAGCCAACGTTGCCGCCAGCTCCCGCACATGAATCAGTAGTTGGGTTAGATGCTGACGGGTGCCGGGGACGCGTGGCTCGCTGCCAGCCAACGTCACCGCCAGCTCCCGCACATGAATGAGTAGTTGGGTTAGATGCTGAAGGGCGCGCGGGGACGCGGAGGCTGCCCTGGGTCGCTGCCAGCCAACGTCGCCGCCAGCTCCCGCACATGAATGAGTAGTTGGGTTAGATGCTGAGGGGCGCGGGGGGACGCGGAGGCTGTCCTGGCTCGCTGCCAGCCAACATCGCCGCCAGCTCCCGCACATGAATGAGTAGTTGGGTTAGATGCTGAGGGGCACGGGGAGACGCGGAGGCTGCCCTGGCTCGCTGCCAGCCACCATCGCCGCCAGCTCCCGCACATTGCTACATTACTTGTTCTCCTTGCATGAGTAAAACATTTCAATTTCGCAATTGCATTAAGCAGTCGTCCACTTGTCTGTATGAATTGAAATCACATTTATTAACTATATTCATGCAACTTCTTCTCTATATTACAAATAAGGTAGCTTTATAGGTAGTCTTTGATTACATGAATGTCGCCGTTATACGAATGTTGTTTTTTGTCATCAAAAGATAGCTATAAATTATTCGAAGCAGCATTCAGATCAGTAGGTTATTTATCATAACCGCGTATCCACTCTACAATATTTTCTTTAGTAATGCTTATACATACGGTACAGAGTTGAACAACGATGACGTTGATGGTTGTTATTTCTACCCAAGTGCCAAGGAGACAATCTTACACAAAGCCCCTAAAAGTTCAATACGTTCTTAAATAATTTAATTATGGTTTTTGTAATATATCAGACCATTTATATTCTAGTTGTAATTTCATAGATCTGCGTGATCTTCAAGCCATGAACTGGCGGGAAATGGGACAAGATCGGGACAAGTATGTATAACTTGTGTCGGACGGAGGCCAAGACTCGCTCTAGGTTGGTGAGCCATAAAAGTTATTTATACATGCACGTACTTTGAACGTTTTAAATCGATACGACAGACGGAAGGACGGGTTGAAAATGGACGTAATAAGCACCTACTTATAACTATACTAACTTGTTATTAAAATGAGGTTTGTAAATAAAACACAGCAGTGAAAAACATTTACCAAGTACCTATATTTGCAATGTCAGTCTTTGCTGTCATTACAATCAGTTAAATCTTCTGAAGAGTGATTGTACCGCGCTGCTAACATAATTCCCGAGTAACATTTTGACAGAATGAATACTTAATTCATCGCGAAACTTGAATCCTATTATTAACTTCCAAAAATGCGAAATTAAATACAATCTAATTTAAAACAATAATCAATTTGCTAAGTTTTTCCCCCGTCCATTATTTTATATATACCTCCGCATTACGTAGGTTGTACATGAATTTATACACTTACATATGCTGTTGGAATGCTGTGTTAACTTGTACAGTCAGCAGCAAAAGTAGCTAAGCGGGTCAAGTGCTCAAAATGACCTACACACGACTCTAATGTCAAGAGGATAAGGACTGTCTAGATAATTGTGAGCGTGTTGTTTTGCGTAGCTATTACTTCTGCTGCTGACTGTACCACAATCAGGTTAATATAGTCTTCAAGGAACTGCGTAATGGAGAGGAGATAGGTATGAATAGTTAATTAATATTATCATAGAAGTGTTTCATTCGCATTCGTAATAATATTTTCATAGCAACATTTGAAGAAGGCGCGCGAGAACATCGAATCGTTTGGGCACTCTCATCAAGTTTAATGCTGCCAATCAATAAGAAAATGTCGAAAATAGGGGAAAATACGCTAACAGTGAGCGTCCAAATTCTCAGTGAGCGCGGCCGCGGACGGCTGCGGCTTCTTACTGTCCACTGTGTAACCATGTTTTGGGTACTTTTAATTACACAAGGTTAGGTTCTCAATACGATAAATAATCAAAGTGTGTAAAATTAAGTCATACAACAAAATATACATTATTAATTGTTGTTTTATTGTATTCTCTTACAATAAAACAACAACAGTTGGGGGACGTATTATGTTACGTCCTCGGTGTATGACTTAAAGTACAGTAAACTGCAAAAATAGGTATCGATTTAATTTAATTTTAATCCTACCGAAACCTCCGCCGACATAAGAGCAATGCAACATTATGTATAAGTTGTATGCACCCATATTACTTGACTGTACCAACCGGTTTTCTCGCCGACTCTACAAGTCTACAACCAAATGTAATCTGATTACTTCAATGTAATGTGCATAGCCACACAACATGATTTTACTTTAGGTAGAAAGTATTATAACAGAAACCTTGCCTCGGATCCAATCAGAATCAAAATAGTAAGGCATAGTGTCAAGTATCTTTGGAACTTGTCCAAGTAAACATAAAATTGCATTTTGACCTCACCAGCTCTGAAAGACCTTTCACAAACTAATAAGAGATACTTACTAACGTATTGCAAACTTAATCGCTCAAAATCTGCGCCCGAACGTCGATTTCCGGCAGCGTGGAAAGTGACTTTGGATTTAGAACGTGTCGCTGTCGTTTTATCGCGAGTTTTTGACGTTGACTCGTGGTGATTAGAAAAGTGATAAAAAGAATGGATGCCACTGGAAATTCTTGGCGATATATACAACGTGTGAATAAAAACCTGTTACCATAAGTAAAGAAAATAAGTTGGCAGGTCTATAAAATTTTCATCTTATGAAAAGGATTTTTGAAGTGGAAACTTCTTTAGCGGCGCTGAGCACTTTTTGGAATGGGGAAAAATTGTTAAACACGCGACAGATTTTTGTGACGTCAGATGTGAAGGAGGTCACAAACTTTTATATTTTGCTGCTAGCCGATTCGACTTCATTCAAATCTGAACGCTATTCGTAAAAGTATAAAGCCTTTTAACGCGTTTTGCAATAGCATATTCTGCAAATGAATTTGTAATTTTGTCCACGCGTCCTTCACCGTTTTGCTAAATGGCAAAAACAAATTGGTTGGCGGCGGCGACGTTGGGGAACGGCGCGGGGCGAGCGGCGGGCCATCGGTGCCGGCCCGGCGAGCTGCGATGCGACGCGTCCCACTACCAGATCAAACCACACACAGCAATGACGCGTCCGTGATTTTTATATTAACATTTTTGAAGTGAAATCTTCTTTAGAAGCGCTGTACACTTTTTGGGATGCGGAAAAATTGTTTAACTCGCGACAGGTGTCACGTGACCGTACATGGTGAAAGATTCGGGACGAGGCTTGGGGGGGGGGACCGATGCCGTAATAGTGGCGATGCGGCGCTTATTCGGCTGACACACAATAAGTTCTCACGCGCTAATTTGCAGGTGAAATAGTTTACTTCTGTTGCTACGATATTCGTCGATTCGAAATGTCAAAATATTCAAGTTTTCACTTCTGCCGGCAGTCCCGGAGTGCAACCCGGTCTTTTTTTTTATAATTTAAATGCAAATTCATTACTAATTGAATGTTCAGAAATGTATGGTGTTATGCTAATAGTTCTTTATACAATTATGTTAATATTAAGTTTACAATACTTTGCTTACTTTTAAATCAATTAATAATAATTAGCCTCGTTTATAAAAATACAAAGTGTAGTTTTCCATTTTTTTTTAATCGCCTTGTGCAGGTTTTAAAGAACGTATGATTTTACTTGAGGCCTTTGTTTTGTAACAAAGGCCTCAAGTAAAATCAAAATAATGAAATTTATGCATATTTAGATTTCAGTGCAGAAGACATATTATACATATATCAATTTTATTGCTTCTAAGTGTGTGGAAAAAGTAAACCATGCGTAGGTATTTGAGTGTTACTTCACCTCTGTGTACCTATCAAACAATATAATTACTTTTTAAATGTAAGATGATTTTTTTTTTGTTACATTAAATAATTATTAAATACTTTCCAGATAAAAAGTAAACAAATCCAAATTGCAAATGAATATAAAGGTCCATATGACTTGCATTACGTACATTTACTATTTTCGTCACAAGTCAAAGTTGATATGCTCAGGATTCATACAAGCATATATGCGCCAAACAACAACTTTGCAGTCTTGTATAAAATAACGGTTTACCTTTCCAAAAACGCAAAAGGCCAATTCGACATACCCTAAGGCAGGTCTCTGTTAGGTACGACGAAGAGCGAAGCGAGGAGGAGTGTTAGGTGTACCGCGACCCTACAGCGCGAGCCGAGGGAGCGAAGCGAGCGTGCCGCGGCAGCGGCCGACGAAGCGCAAGAACCAAAAATGTGTTCGCCGGCCGCTGCCGCGGCACGCTCGCTTCACTCGCTCGGCTCGCGCTGTAGGGTCGCAGTCTTAGGGTATGTCGAATTGGCCTTTTGCGTTTTTGGTAATTTAACCGTTGCCTGGTTACCCAACGTTAACACTGTACGTACGTATATGTATGATCGACCGTCACACTGATTATTTTAAAATAGGTCAGTATGAAGGCTGGGAAAGTAATTTCCCTACCTTAACACTGGTGTGAAGGCTCAGTGTGAAGGTGGGTCGGACGGGGCTGCGCGGAAGTCGCAAGTTACATGGCGTTATCCTTTTGACGCTTTAACAAAATCGTAAAGCATAAGCCGCGTCCCTGCGTAAACGCAACGTCAGCTAATTTCAGGTTCGATGTGATCGATTCTTTTACTAGTAAGAGCCAGGTAGGTAACTGTCTTTTCAATCATCCGGCGCAGTATCAGAAATGAAAGATTATTACAGAAGAAGCCATAATAAATAATCCCTCCTGATTGAACTAAAAGCTGGGGTTCTTCGACTCTACGACTGTAATTGGAAACGGTTTTGTACGACGGTTGTTACATTATCCTTGCAATCATTAATCATAAAATACATCCCACCAAAAACATTACATGTAAAGTGATGCCAAGACTCCATAGCTCATACAGCTTTCAGCGTGAAAAAGATATCAGATCGCAATTAGCGCCAAGCTTCCTACTCCACACGGCGTAACTCTACCACTACCAGCCACGCTCTACAAATTCTACATCTTGGCTAAAAAGTATAGCTTTGTTGGGCACATCTCGGTCGCCGCATAGACTTTCACGCCGAATGAATTTATGATGATATTAATAAGTGACGGGTCTATACTTTTTAGCCAAGATATAGAATTTGTAGAGCGTGGCTGGTAGTGGGTAGAGTTACGCCGTGTGCCTTCACGTGGCATTTGGTAGGGAAAGCGAATATATTTCATTGATAAAATATTAAGTAAAAGATAATTATGAAAACCTACTAATATTATAATTGCAATAGTTTGGATGTTTATTACTCATTCACGCTTAAACGGCTGAACCGATTTGGATGATAGTCTGGATTAAAGTATAGGACAGTTTTTATCCCGGGTCCACGCAGACGTTTAGTATATGTAAGCAGTAGTATAGTATAAAGTGATTTTTAACAGTTCCTGTATTTGCCTTGGCCCGAAAGGGTAGGCTGCTGGGCCGCGTGCCGTTGCACGTGTTAATACTAAAGCAATTTCAGATCTTTCTTACTACTAATATTAACAATAATATAATGTTCATGATTATGAGTCACAAAATCAATGAAAAATAAACATTCTGCCTGGATTATACCTATAATGATTAGCACCATCTAGCGAGTATAATTTTGGTTTAATTTTAGATTGATAGATATCACTGATGATAGTTGTCGAAATACGCCATCTAGCGAGCTTAATTTTAGTCCAATTTCAAAGATAGATGCCGCTTAAATTATGTTTTTGATATTTTTAGACCGATAAAAGGCCAATAAATAGGTTTAATTTGATCCTAAATTTAAGTTATAAACGCTAATCTAACTTTTTAAATGTATGCATAGTGTCATACGATATTTCCGTAACTGCGCAAACAGAACATTTTATCAGTCCACATTGTAATTAAATTTGGCCTCGCTTGGGGTCGGGTTGCGGGCTACGAAAAATCAATTTCAATACAAAATGATACATAAAACCAGTTATTGATCATTTACCATAAAAATACAAAATAAACTGATAAAAAGAAAACAAAACACTTGTCATCGCCGAGGTTCGAACTCGCCGCCATCAACAAAGAAAATCAACCATTGGACAAAAATACGGAGTTTAACGAGAAAAAACGGGGCAAAACGAATTTTCTTGCGACTATGACCTAGCCAGACCGATTTCTCGGCCACGTAAGCCCCTATACTGCAAATTTCACCAGAACATGGTTACATAGTAGATTGTTAACCGAGGGTTGAAAGCCACCCATTTCCGACGAGATATTTTGGCGCTCGAACGAAGCGAGAGCGCCAATAGTTCCAGGCTGAAATGGGTGGCTTTCCCCGAGTTAAACAACACTACTTTTCATTTCGAATTATGAAGAAATGAATTGAAAGCCAAAAACTTAAATATTTTCTAAATCAGTCAGATCCTATGGAACCCATTTTAAAAGCGTTTAAGTATGGACCATTTGGGCGGGAACTGTTGACAGATTTTAATAATGTTAGTGTGCGGAGCATTTCGTGGATGCGCTTTTGAAATGGTTATATCGAAAAACTAATTTTAAATGTTGTTTGGATGAAAAATTACATTATTAATTGTATTTATATTATATATACCATATTACTAATAAAGAATGAAAACCATCATACAGTCTGGCAAACGAAAGTTGAACCCACTAAACTCAATTACGCGGCAACACTGTTGATCAAACATGTATGCGTATGACGTTTAGTGCTGACGCGTAACGGAATTATCACGCGAGCCGCAGGTGAGCGTGATAAGAGAGCCGAGGATGTAATTATCAAAGCTCACGCGTTTCATACGACGTTTTTCCACACATTTTGCGAGGAAAAAAGACCGGGTTGCACTCCGGGAGTGCCGGCAAAAGTGAAAACTTGAATTATTTAAGTAGTGTTAGTGCTAGGGCTGAGCGGCCCTAGTTCATTAACAAAACTAGTTATCAATTAAAATAAAACATTAGAGCAAAGTAAAACTCTTGGTTCATTAATGTAAGATAAAATATAGGGTACTACCGGCCACGTTGAATTACTGTTTTTTTAACCCTAGGTACTAGGTATAATAAATCTAGTTGAATTATAAATTTATCATATTTTCCTCTTCCTACTTTTCCGTGTTAAAATGATTTCTGTGTTGGATGGTTCCATGTATACTGGGTACTGGGTCAGATAGAGTTCGTCAACATTATTTTCAAAGTTTAGCAGCTATACTTATAAACCAGTTTTAGGTATAAGTATGTATCCGTTCACTCTTCTTCTTCTCCTTTCTTCTTTAATTAGGTAACGTTGGTTAAGTTAAGACATCCGCTCTAATAATGTATGTTCGTGAAGCTAATTGTAAAGCTATTTGAGGCACGTTACACGTGTCCTTCGATGCCAAAAATAGAAGTAGTCGCAATTAATTAGACGTAGCCCCGGCACCAGTGAAACTTCCACTATAAATGGAATTTATTGTCTGCCTGATAACTGATAAGTCTGATAACGGTGTTTTAATTGACCTTATTAATATCCTCCTTAATTAATGCTTTATTCATTAAACAGACAAGAATGTCAAGCTGAGGGGCTACCGCGAAACGAAAACGAACTTCGTTCGTGTATCTCCGTCTTTGTCGCTCGATCCAGCAAGTGCAACAGAGAGGGAGAAACACAGACGAAGTTCGTTTTCGTTTCGCGGTAGGCCCTCTGGCCTCGGCGTAAACAAACAACATAAATAGTTAATAATTTACTTCCTTCCGTCCTTACGCCCACATAAGCAGAAGCGGAGGCGTATTTTGCAAAATGCTTCCTTTTTCATCAAGATTAGGGATGTAACGGAGCTTCGCCTCCGCATCCGTTAAGGCGGAACTTCAATTCAATTCAATTCAATTCTTTATTGATAACATAAGTTACAAGTCATTTACATGTCATTTACATGTCACAGATAAGTATTACATATTTCACTTTATCTCTAATGTCTTATTAAATATGTACTTATATAAACTTAATTATTTTGGTTCAGGAATTCATCTACGGAGTAAAAAGCTTTATTTATTAAATGTTCTTTTAACTTACTTATAAATATGTTTTCTGACATGTCAGGCTTCTTAATGTCCTTTGGCAACTTGTTATATATTTTGGGACCTATGTACCATATACACTGCTCAGATTTTTTCAATCTGTGTCTATTTGGGAGTAGGTCATTTCTATTACGACTGTTATGACTACGTTGCTTAAATTGATTCAGGTTCCTACGAACAACTTTTGCAACCTCTAGTATGTAAAGGCCAGGAAATGTTACAATTTTTAACTCCCGAAATATGTTACGGGCAGGCGTATCCCGTTTGGTTTTACACCTTCAGATTCGCCTCCGCTTTCGCTATTTTTTTAATTTACACCTCCGCCTCCGCCTCCGCCTCCGCCTCCGCCTCCGTTAATTTTTTACCGAAGTTATACCGGAGCTGAAGGTACTATTGCATTTGTCGCGGTAGCGCCTACGAGTTTTGACTTGTCCAGGAATTACTTACCTATCACTCACGATCGCCCGCTTTTTGTCTTATGCCGGCTGTACACATTGGGCCAACGTTGGCGCGTGAGCAGGAGGTAGCTATGTAAACGAAAGAGATCGAGTTATAGCCCTCTCCCTCTAACGCATAGCTGCCTTCTGCTCACGCGCCAACGTTGGCCCAGTGTGTACAGCAGGCTTTAAGCCCGCTGTACACATTGGGCCAACGTTAATGAGATCGAATTATAGCGTTCTCCTTCTAACGCATAGCTGCATCCTGCTCACGCGCCAACGTTGGCCCAGTGTGTACAGCAGGCTTTAAGCCGGCTGTACACATTGGGCCAACGTTAATGAGATCGAATTATAGCGTTCTCCTCTAACGCATAGCTGCATCCTGCTCACGCGCCAACGTTGGCCCAATGTGTACAGCGGCCATTACATATAAAATATAAACCAGTTAGTTCCGTCAGTTACTTCCGTGTTGGTATTGCGTTGTGTCATATTAGTACGTGCTTTTAAATACGTTTAAAACTAGTGCCCTATGGAATATATCAAGGGTCGGCAGCGGCTATGTTACTCCTTTGGAGTTGCATGCGTCTATAGGCTGCGGTGTCCGCTTATCATCAGGCGGTCCGTACGCTTGTTTGCCACCGTCGTTGTATAAAAAAAATACTTTGTTAGTACAAACTCGGCAAAGTGTGTATTATGTGAGAAAGTGTAATTATTCTAGGAAAGGAGGAACAAGGGCCACCTAAAATCGTTGCACCATAAAGAGTATGAAGACTGCAAAAGCAGACTCAGAAAAAAAGGTAGCTCCGTGTCCTCAGGTTCGAATTCTACGCCTATTCAAGAGGTAAAAAAAACAAATTAGGCGGGGTTGCACCAAACCGTCTGTAATCGTAAGCGGTGTTCGTTAAAATCTCAATGTATGGAAAGTTTGATAAGTTTCTATGGGATGACAGCTGCCGGCGCCATATTTAACGTTAACGGTCTGTAACCGTAAGTCGGTGCAACTCGCCCTTAGAATACAAGATGCGTTGACGAAAAATCAAACATCTCACACCTCCGGCTCCGCCTCCGATAAACCTCCGGATCCGGCTCCGGATCCGGCTTCGGTAACGGCTCCAACTTCGCCTTCGGATCCGGATCAGACTCCGTTAAATAAAATAAAAAAACTCCGGATCCGGCTCCGGCTCCGGTAAAGCCGCCTCCGTAACATCCCTAATCAAGATTACGACGTAACGATTAGTATGTATTCAAAAACTGATAACGTAATTAAATAATCATTTCTTAACCTCTTAATCATTTTTTACATACAAATTTCGGCGCGCGGCGTCTGTGCAGCGTGATTTATACGTCTTTTCAAAAAATATACATTTACGGCATCGTAGGTCCTATTATACTTATGATTATTTTTTATGGGTTAACATAAAGTTATAATTTGCTATTGTATTATTTTTAGGGAAAAATAAAAGTACAATTTGCGGTAACAAAAATACAGGATGATTCAGGAGACGTGAGCAGGATCAACCCTACACATACAGTTAATGTTAATGGATCTTTTACCATCGTAATTAAGTTAAACGCCCACAGTTTTTTTTTACCTTTTGTGTAAAAGTTTCATTCACAATAAATCATGGTCACCCTACACAACTAAAAAAAAATTCACGTTAATCTTACCAATGCTGGTACGACTGAGTAGCTTATAAACTATTGAATCCGTAGGGTTGATCCTGCTCATGACTCCTGAATCACCCTGTATAATGTAATCCTGTTTTTACCAAAAAAATTAAGAAAACTCAGAAGGTTTTTATCAACTTTTTAAAATGAATCTTTGATTTTCTATCATGTCAGCCCCTCGTAAAAAATTTGGTGATGTGAATTTCTTGTTTACTGCAAAATTGAGAACCAAAACGACACTACTCACTGCAAAATTTGAAATAGACTCCCACGAAAACTCATTTATTTTAGGGTTAGAAACAGTTTAAGAAATAATTATTTAAGTACGTTATCAGTTTTTGAATAAATACTAATAGTTACGTCGTAATCTTGCATGACAAAATAAATAAATAAATAAATAAATATTTGGGGACAATCTTACACAAATCGACCTAGTCCCAAACTAAGCAAAGCTTGTACTATGGGTACTAGACGACGATATACATACTTATATAGATAAATAAATACTTAAATACATAGAAAACATCCAGACTCAGGAACAAATATTTATGCTCATCACACGAATAAATGCCCTTACCGGGATTCGAACCCGGGACCTCCGGCTTCGTAGGCAGGGTCACTACCAACTAGGCTACAGAGGTCGTCAAAGCAAGCATTTTGCAAAATACGCTCGTTTGTAGGCGTAATGACCCTTTTAACCGACTTCAATTCAGCACTCCGCCAAGTTGAACATGAACATGAACATTTCCTTTCCACTTTACCACAAGAATATTGATTATTACTGAAAAAATCCAAATCGCCGATAATATTCGAGGAGTTCCGTCGATTCATCAAGAAAGGTGATTCTGAGAACTTTGGCACTTCATTAGTTGCTATTTCAACGGAATCATATTAGAATCTGTGAAATACTTTCATAGTTTTAAGTAGAGCTGGGCACAAGACCGTTATCGTTAATTAACGAAGTTAACATTTTGAGTAACGGATTAACTTTTAAGTTAACTTAAAAAATTGTTAACGGACTCATTAACTTCCGTTAACCTTCCATGAATCCGTTAATCGTAAATCGAGTATCTTCTATTTGCCAAAAGGACACCACGCGGACGCATTCTGATAAGTAGTTTCGGATTGGTCGGTGGTAGCCGGACGGTCCGTGCATGGCACGCTCCGGTATCAGTCGGTGCCGGAACGGTCTAGTAGGCGTCATGTCATCTCATGGTTATTCATATAAAGAATATTTTTGTATGTGACGGTAGGGTACGGTTACGTTCATGGTAGGATACGGTCAAGTGGGCACCTTTAATCTTTCATTCCAAGGGCAAATATATTTTTACACCTAACCGAACCTCGCTTTCAGGCGAATAATACTTTAGTATAAGTATATTGATGTTTATTACCATTTATCAGCTCCCTGGCAGTGCACTTTATGTGACTTTATTTTAATTTGTGGTTATTATCATCACAAACTATTTTTTTCATATCCTACCTAAACATCCCGTACCATGGTTTTAGCTTGTTGACTAATGCAACGACATAATACTTAAAGTACAACTTCTATCACGAGTTAACGGTTAACACATTGACGATTAACGAAGTTAACTATTTGATTATCGGTGCCCAGCGCTGGTTTTTTACGTACATACATCATTGGGGAGTTGCAGGAGACATCTGTGGTCTTCATCATCAGTTCCACTTCACCACATTTGTGATTTCCGGGTGTAAATAAAGAGTCATAATAGAAAATACCGAAATTACTACATGCGTGCCTAAGATATTTTAGGAGTTCCCTCAATCCCTCATTGATCCCATCATCCAACTGGGTTTTTAAAAAGAATGGAACCACTCTAGAAGCTACTTACAAACAAAAAAAAAAATACGAATCCATTCATAAATGACGGAGTTCTGAGGTAACAAACATTAAAAATAAAACATAATGATTAAAAAACACAACCGAATTAGGAACCTCCTCCTTTTTTTTGAAGTTGGTTAAAAATGTTCGCACAGCTTGCTGAATTATAAATATGATAATCATCGTCAGTGCTCTCCGTCACCTATGGGTGCATCAGAAACTCCTGTAGGCGTAGCGTTCAAATAGAATAGTCTAAAGGTTAGAGGTCAATAATTTACAAAACAACGCCAGGAACGGGCCCGACGGGGGCACAAGCAATCCTTTCACATAGTTTGTCTATTTCTGAACTAAAAACAATGCTTGTGTATACACGTACGAGATATTACGGCTTTATGAAATACTAGCTACTTCGTTCGCATGGTAATGGTATGGGAGTTCTAATTTAACCTATCAAGTAAAACGTTGAACAAACCTATTTTAGGTAAAATGCCGTTAAAATTCGTTTGTATTTCTGATATTTAAATGAGTAAGAAAGGGACAAAACTCGTTTTATTTAACACGTATTTTAAGTATTATGAATAAGGGGTAAAAGTTTAGTAGATGTTTGTGGCAATAGATCCAACAGGTAGGACACAGGCTGCAGCATATAATGTTTATTGATCTTCTTCTCTACATATTTTGAACACTGTTTTATATTAAATAAATGAAAACGTGATAACTGAAATGATCTTGAGTCACTGGTAAAGATGTGTTTAGGAATTAATAAAAGATAATCCTTTCGAGATTGCCCATTGACCGGTAAGTGTTTACGCGAAACAAAAGATCTCTTTTTAATTATACAACCATTGACTTACTATTACTACGGTATAGACTGGCAAATCCAGAACATTTTTCTAGGCGTCTTTCTTCCAATCAGGCCGCCATCTTGGAAAACCAAAGAATAAGTAAACGTGCAGTAGATGCGACCATTTTCTGAGTTCGGGTTCAGTTATGGCCATAGCGTGATTTAATACACTCGTGTAAAAAAAACTAAGTACTTATTGATTTAATCACCGACATTTGTAAATTTTTGATACTGGATATTTTTATAGTTCCCGAGGATGCACTGTGTTGATGCAATTTGTCTCACCGATTTGTGTCAGATTTGATGACAACAAAGTCCTATTTAAGGACCATGCGGATCGTTAGATATCGATTTTGATAGCAATCGCAGCAAGACAAAAAAACTAAATTACGACCATTTTCAGTTTTAGTCAGATCCATACACATTTAAGGTCCCACGTGATCCTCAGATATATATTTTAAAAGCAATTAGAAATTAATATAACAATTATAGTCTCCTAAATTGCTAATGGGTTCATATTCAGAGACGACACTCGCGTCGCGTACATTATTTAAATATAAGAGAACTGACCTAGAATTTAAGTAAGTACAACTTAAGGGTCCTTACGCCTAAAACGAGCGAATTTCGCAAAATGCTTGCTTTTTCATTCAAGATTACGACGTAACTATTAGTATTTATTCAAAAACTGATAACGTACTTAAATAATTATTTCTTAAACTAGGTTTTCTTGGGAGTCTTTTTCAAATTTTGCAGTGAGAAGTGTCGTTTCGGTTCTCAATTTTGCAGTAAACAAGAATCATTAGGTACATAAATGATTATAATTCATATCACCAAATCTTTCACGAGGGGCTGACATCATTGAAAATAAAGATTCATTTTAAAAAGTTGATAAAATACCTTCCGAGTTTTCTTAATTTTTTTGGTGAAAACAGGATTACATTATATTTTTTTACCGCAAATTGTACTTTTATTTTGCCGTAAAAATAATATGATAGCAAAATATAACTTTATGTTATCCCATAAAAAAAAATCCCTACGATGCCGTAAATATTTTTTTTTTTAAAAGACGTATAAATCACGCTGCACAGACGCCGCGCGCCGACATTTTTATTAAATATTTAGAGGTTAAGAAATGATTATTTAATTACGTTATCAGTTTTTGAATAAATACTAATAGTTACGTCGTAATCTTGAATAAAAAAGGAAGCATTTTGCAAAATACGCTTCCGCTTCTGCTTATGTGGGCGTAAGGACTCTTAAGATCTAAATAGCAACTAAACGTTACCAACATAATTATTTATAAATAAAGATTAAATAAAAAAAAAGCAAATGGTTGCTGCTATTTTGGCGCAAAAATTAAGATCTTTAAAGCTTCAAATCAATAAGTCTAGTAAGTTTAATGTTCTACTAATAAGGCAAAATAGTCTTAGAAAATTGTCACTTCTACATTTTTAATCTTTGAAATAATGGCCACCTTCGGCGCGTATCTAGTAAATTACAGAAAAAAACATGTTATTTAAAAAATCTGTGAATTTGCCGATGAAAAGTGATCCCCGTACTTTAACTATTGTTGGGTTTGTTGTTGGTGCAATAGCGCAATGCAAAAAAAGGCATTTTTTAAAGTTTTGAGTCAAAATTGCACTCGAACCGACCGCCATCACTGCCCGCCACAGACTAAACCAAGATACTCTCATGAGAGTATGTTGACATGCGCAAACTTATGCTAGGTGATGTCTACTCTAGTAACATAAGACCATTAAAATCCTCCAAAGGAGGATGATGACAGTTTTTTTATCTACTACGAGTATATATATAAAAGAAGACTTCCTGACTGATGAATTGATGATCAACGGACAGCCGAAACTACTGGGACTAGAAACTTGAAAATGACACCAGAACTACATTTTATGACGTAAGCAAGGGGTAAGACGGGATTTTTGGAAATTCCATCCCTAAGAGGGTTAAATAAGGGTGCAAAGTTTGTATGGGGGAATTTCTTTTATGAGCTAGACTTAACACTTTGTAGAAAGATTACTTATTAAAATACAAATAAAGTACGTTCAGCGTTTTGGAAAACTCTACCCCTAAAGGGGTCAAAAGGGGGTGCAAGATTTGTATGGGGGAAACTATTTTTTTGAGCTAAAGACTTGAAACTTTGTAGAAAGACTAGTTATTTCAATACATAAAAATAAAAACAGCTTTTTAAAAAAATAACACACCTAAGGGGGTGAAATAGGGGTGCAAAGTTTATATAAGGGGAACTTTATTTCTTGAGCTAGAGACTTAAAACTTTGTAGAAAGATTTCTTACTTATCAGAATACATAAAAAGTACTCTCAGCGTTTTAGAATATTCCACCCTTAAGTGGGTTAAAAAAGGTTAAAGGGGGATCAAAGTTTGTATGGAGAGCGAGACATTTTTAAAGTAAGCGATTAATAACTTCTGTTAAATACTAGGAAACTAATTACAGCGTTTCTTATAATCAGAGATCGGAAAAATTTGCGACATTGTTTGCAATTATGTGGACATGACTCCAAAATTAATCAAAATGTTAATTAATTATTCATTGAAAGATAACTTGAATTATTGGAGATAATAGTTTATTTATAAAGTGCTTATAAGCACGTATATACTATAATAACTTAAAAAAAATGACGTTACGACGACGATGTATTACATAAATAATTATTAGCAAAAGGTTCGTATTTAAAATGGGTATCGTTTCCGTAAATATTTATATATAATAAATAAATAACGATTTTAAACTGACACGATTACTTACATTAGAAAAAAAATTTAAAAAAATACTGGTTTTTTTTTTTAATAAACCTATACTTAAACAAACTTTTGTATTTATTGACTAGGAATCAAATTATATGTCAAGTAAAAAAATTATTAACTGAATAACATTTTGATTGCTTTTGGAGTCATGTCCACATAATTGCAAACAATGTCGCAAATTTTTCCGATCTCTGCTTATAATTCATCTTCTAAGGAGGTTAATAATAATAATGATAATAAAATCTTTATTTCGGTTCATCTCTAGGTACATTCATATTATGTGGTTAGTAACATTGTGGGATAACTTAAAATTATGTTAGTTTTAAAACGTAAATTACAAAATTAAAAAGAAATACATTTCAGCACTGGACAATCGATTAAGTTTATTTTGGGACTGGGGACTGGGGATGGAGATGGAAAGTTGTTTTGGCATCAGCTATTTTTGCTTTCAAAACTACACAGGTAGCCCGGACTAACGTGAGTAAATCTACTGAACGGATTCAGGAAAAATTCCAGTAAGTAATGTACCTTAGTATAATACATCAAAAAAAATCATTTTCCTTTAGGTAATACATTTTTTTTTTTAAATAGTATAAACGTCTGTAGATATTACTTAAAATATTTATATTTGTAAGTCATGGCTTACATACATTACAATTTAGATTTAGCAATTTAAACTACTTAACGCACTCATCGCACTGAACTTACCTTTTACGGATATTTAGCTGGAATTTGGCGTAGATATAATTAGAGACCCTTGGATGGATATAGGATAGTTTTTATCTCGGAAATCAACCCTTAAGATGGTAGAAGTTTGATTGTTTGTTTGGTTGTTATGATTTCTAACTAGTTTACAATAAAGTAGTTACAAAATTGAGATAAATAATTCTCAATACGTAACTGGGATTCCAAGCGATAAAACATATTCCAATTTTGTAGCTGGTTACGAAACTCAGTTATATTGTGGGTTTGTGGGACGAAAGGAATTAAGCTTGCGCCTAGAATAGTTAAGACTAATCTTTTTTTTAAAGACGATAACAAGTTCTACACGGAAGTCACGGGTAACAGCTAGTACATATATACGAATATTGCTCGTTTAATAGCATAGGATAAAGAAAACCAGATACCCGCACCTGTAACCTTACCAGGTGCGCACCGCTATAAATAAATTACGAGGAACAAATCTCTTTACCAAATTACGAGGAACAAATCTCTTTACTAAATTACGAGGAACAAATCTCTTTACTGGTACAGATATTTCAGACCGTTCTCCTCATTGGGGCTCGACAACTTACCTGTGGCTTTGCAATAGAGGGTCGGATGCTGCGTATTAACTTTAAGTAAGACCCTCAATGATTTTGGGGCGAGGTTAAACTACGTAACGTAAAGGAACCATTACTCAGAAAATATATTTTACGATTAGTATAAGCTATATTCCAATACTATTAAAGGATGATCCTTTCTTAATTAAGCGGTGTCCCATTACAAGTAAATTCGGAAATGTTTCATATGCTTGCAGTTTATATTCGTTTGTTCAGGTCAAACCTTGAAAAACTTGACTAACTTGCCAAAGTGAAATTTTGTACACCTATGTAAGTCTGGTGACAAAGTATCATTATTCATTATGGCAGCGTCTCGTTGGTCTGATGAGGGAGACAGAAGGTGGCCGTACCAACTATCTCCTAAACTACACTCAAGATACCGTCTCTTACTTGGAATCATTGGGACCGAGTAGCTGATGATTGTGCAAAAAAAGTGCAGTTGACAATAAAATTATATTTACCAATAAGATCACCTACCCTATCTCCTAAACTACAATCAAGAAACCGTCACGTGCTTGGAATCATAGGGACCGAGAAGCTGATGATTGTGCAAAAAAAGTGCAGTTGACAATAAAATTCTATTCAGCAATAAGTTCACCATGTGATCTTATTGCTAAAGAGAATCAGGTTCTGTCTATCACCGAAACAGTTAGCGGGTCGGACCATTCGTCAACTTTAGTGCAACGTAACAATGTCTATAACATCGCTGTTCTTCGTTTGTACAGACACCAGCATTCATATCTGCCATAACAAACCAGGCAAAAATAACTGACATTCCCCAACGACCCTAGATATAGATTCGTACGAGATGCGCTCTTTGTATTCGAGGTATGTCATTAAAGCGTTCCATAATCCTACCAAGAATTACTGCCGGAGTCGCTGTCACCGGACACGGCGGAAAGGATTATATATATATTTACCGTGTGTATGCATTTGCTATTCAGCAAAATACCTAGCGTAAATACTGGGACCAATAGCAATAACAAGTAGTACCCAATTATGTTTGTATGTTTCATGCAGTTATTCCGACTCACCCCCCACGTAATAAGATTTGCCGACCTCCGACGATAGCGTAGAGTATGTGCATTTGAAATTTAAAAATCTCTATAAACGCCAGAAACGTGGAGTTTTGAGGTGTCTTTTATATTTTCGTGCACGTTTGAGAAAATAACCCTACGGTGCATTTGAAACTAAACCCAAAATACACCATTACTTTAGGAACCAATTTCTAATCAACTGTATTCCATAAATAAGGGTTTCAACCTTAATTTACGGTATTACCCTGCTATCGAATATACACTATTGTCGATAAGATAACACTGAATTTCATAGAGGCTGCGTAACACCTGAATGTCAAAAGTCAATGGCAAAATGCTAGTCCCAAAAGTCCTAAATTGTACTTACCGTATTGTACCTAATATTACACCGAATCTCATATAGTACTAGTCCCAAAATACCCTACATTCTTAAACATCATACCTGAAACTGTAGGCTCATTATGAGAGGTAAGTAGGTAAATTAGCCGTCCCGCGGTTTCGTTTGCAGAAAGTAACTAAATCGTCCTTGGGTCACTCTCACTGGACAACAGCAGGTCGATCACGTAACGCATTGAACGCTTGTCAGCTAGATCTAAATGTCACTTTTTGTATGGGAAAATGACAGTTGAGTTGTCATTCCATGTTGCCTCAGGACTAAACCTTATAAGTATTATAACAAAGTACCTTCCATGTAATTTATTTAAAGAATACATAAAAAATGCTCTTTCGAAGAGAGGATACTACAAGATCGTAGAACTTATGGAAGACAAAGAAACTTGGTCAAGCCTTCGGGCTCAAAAGCCGTCGTAACTTTGCTAGCAGTAACCTGCCCTGCCCAGCTAAAGAGGTAGCAAAATGACGAATTTTATAGTCATGTTTTACGTCCCCGACCGACGTATAAAACTTTACCGTCACGCTAACTGGTATACCGTGTAGGTATACGGCTTCGCGTTTTGCAAATAAAACGAAAAACGTCATGTGCTAGCACGCTCTTAATTTTGGTACAGAAAATGCCACGATAGGAACCGTTGACGGATAACATGTATGTACTCGTATATAGGCCACTCGAGACTCCCGGTCAATTTTAACTCTATGAAAAGGATTGCAGTAGCAGGATTTCGTTTGAAATATTACTGTCAAACTGTGTTACAGTTTCGAATCGTAGTTATTCTTCTGTTTACTTGTACTACCTTGGACGCGACATTAATAAAAAATGGCCAAGTGCATGTTAGACCACGCACAATGGAGGGTTCCGTGCCTGATAAGAACTATCAAACTGTTAAAATATGACACTGAAATAATAATTTTGCCACTGTGAAGATAATTTCGGGTATTTTGAGACACAATGATGCCAGCCTCTTCAGAGTTCTTATAACCTATCTAACTCTTATTCATATCAATGAATATCCCTCCTCTCAATCGGCAGTCGGGTAAAAAGAGGTAGATAGGTTATAAGCGCTCCTAAAGTGGCACATTAAAACTGAGTCAATTGCACCAACTTGCCTAAGTTTCGCGTCGTCAATGGAAACGTATTGCTGTCAGATTTGGTGGCCATTTGTAAACACGGAATTTCGTATAGACAATGTATCTTGCAATGAATAGTCCGTTTTTTTAGGATTAGAAATACGGTAAACAAAGAAGCAGTCGTCGTCTACCTTTTCCGCTTGGGACAAATATTAGATGTTACGAAGTCCTCAACAGAACGAGAACTAAACAGGCCTATATTAGTTATTTTGTATTTTCCTATGTAATAAATAAAAAGTGCGTATTTGCATATAAATTTATTATGTAAACAAAACTTGTAAATGTAGACCACCATACGTTTCTAGTAACTGTAATGTCTCAGCGACCCAAAGCGAGTCACACGAGTTGTCGCCTCTTGTCCCGATCTTGTGAATATACTATACTGTACATTACCTAGCGTATTTAGTCTTGAGGCTTGTATGTTCGTGAGGCTGCGACTCGAGTCATGCACGACCCGCGCGCAGCTGCACGGGCCCGCGCGCACCACGCGCGCCCAGCATTTGCTGGTCGTGCCGGTGCGGAGGCTAGCAAAGGCTCGAAAATCAATTCATGTAATAGGAATTAAACTTTATAACTCTCTTCCGACTGAATTGAAAACCTCATCGACTGACGCCATTTTCAGAGGCAAACTAAAAAAGATTTTATTGGACATGTCGTGTTACGCCATTGACGAATTTAATGATAAGGTATTATTGACCCACGCATAACTTAGTTAATAACCCTCAATTAGACTGACAATGTCAATGAATATTTATTTAGAAATATTGTATATCTATTTATAATTAAAACTACCTTGACATGTATAAAACGTATGTACCTACCTACTCTATTTGACATGTAAAATAATGTGTTTTATGAATAAAAATCTGAACCTGAATCGGTGCTATTTCTCACCAGTTCGTGGCTTGAAGATCACGCAGGTCGTTCCAACGATACCTAGGACGTCCAGCCGGTGGCCGCCCGACTGGGCGGCCCAGATATGCTTGTCTGGAGCCCCGATCTTCCACCATCCATTCGACGTGACGGAGCTAGCGGAGACGGTGAGCTTTCGTTTCTCTGATGATGTTGGACGCGGCCACAAGATCTTTGATTTCGGCTTTCTTCCAGACTCTAAAGCTTCCGTCATCTCTTCTCAGCGTTCTTCTCATTCGGTTTTTTTTTCTCTCCACCGCCATTTTCTTCTTTGAGTGTTAACATCCAAGTCTCACATCCATACATGAGTATTGGTCTGATGACAGTTTTGTATATGCGGAGTTTGATGTTTCTGCTCAAGAGCTTGGACGATAACACTTTATGAAGGGCGGCACTGCATCGCAAGTTGTTGAATGTGGATGTTAATTCCCTCCTCCCGAGTGTTGGAATGTTGAATTTGGCCACGCCTTTGTAAACGATATCCCCTACATGAAGGTCTCCCTCTTATCGCGAGCGTTTTTGTAGCGTTTCATGTGGAGATACTCGGATTTCTCATGGCTAATAAGAGTAATAAGTACTTAGGCCCACCTTTTTTGCCTCGGTTTCCAGAACTGCTGCGGATGCTGCGACTTCTTCCCTGGTTTACCCAAGCAAGGCTAGATCGTCGGCATACCCTATCACCTTATGCTTTCCACTTAGTTGTAGCCCGATATCAAGTGCAAGCACTTTCCTGGGCATACTTATTCTATATCCAAATTAAAAAGCATATGTGACAGAGCATCGCTCTGCTTCAATCCCGTGACTGCAAACTCGTCCGTTAGCTCGTAATCGACCCTTATCCTCATTTTCCTATCTTTGGTAGCTATTTCGATCAAGTCTAGTCTAGCTTTGTAGGGATTTTGAAATTTCTGAGTAGAATAGAATAGAAATTTATTCGGATAACACATCATTACACATACATTCACATAATGCACCTTAAGAACTAGCAAATAGGGATGTGCTACCGAAAAGGTCTCCACTCAGCAATGCAGTTGGCACAGCAGTGCCAACGGCGCTGGTTTTCTGTGGATCCAGTGAGGTGTGCGGGACAGCATACTGCGCGACTCGTATTAAGGGCGGTATAAATACCTACATAAAAAATACAAACAAAATAATATTCAATACATATAAGTTTATAAATAAAATTGTGGTTAAATTAATTTAAATCTCTAGAGTTAGTTAGAATGAGTGTTGGTAAGCAGCAATTTTTTTTTTTTTTTAAAGCTATGCAGGAAAGAAAATAATTGTGCTGATTGAACCTACCTAAGTATAAGGCCCTAGGCAACAGTATTTTGCGGGTCCAAGATATTTTTTTTAAACCTTGCTTTTAAAGTTCCGATAGTGCTATACAGGGCGACACGGTCAATGCTGTCGTAAGCTTTTATGAAATCCAGAAACAGTACGTGGATGCTCTGAGCGTATTTCCAGAGCATTCGCGTACTTTATCGTATCCAGATTAGTTAATATCCATAACGGGTGTTTGTGGTAATATAATGCTAATTTGGGTTTTTGTTTTAATGAGAAAGGGTGCTTTAGAAATTAGAGTTTGTAGACACTTCGTCTGCGTGGACCCGGGATAAAAACCATATTATAGGTAAACGATATGATACAGCCACAGATTAAAGAATACAAGTACAGATACCCAATCTCATAGAGCAAAAGCGTACCGTCCTAATGTAGGCAATTCTGTATAAAATTTTAGTCCCGTAGCTACACCAGTAGATGCAGTATCCGAGCTACCACGGCTATGACGCTGTCAGCCTTTAGTAATACATTGAGATATCACCAGATGGCGTTGACTTCCCGGGCAACAAATAGAGTATTTTTGATTTTTTCGATATAAAAGTAGTATTTTAGAGACAATATTACACCTCACACAAAAATATACATAACCAAATGCTTAGAGCCTGTGGTTCAATAGAACTTTTGTTTCTGCTCAAGAGCTTGGACGATAACACTTTATGAAGGGCGGCACTGCATCGCAAGTTGTTGAATGTGGATGTTAATTCCCTCCTCCCGAGTGTTGGAATGTTGAATTTGGCCACGCCTTTGTAAACGATATCCCCTACATGAAGGTCTCCCTCTTATCGCGAGCGTTTTTGTAGCGTTTCATGTGGAGATACTCGGATTTCTCATGGCTAATAAGAGTAATAAGTACTTAGGCCCACCTTTTTTGCCTCGGTTTCCAGAACTGCTGCGGATGCTGCGACTTCTTCCCTGGTTTACCCAAGCAAGGCTAGATCGTCGGCATACCCTATCACCTTATGCTTTCCACTTAGTTGTAGCCCGATATCAAGTGCAAGCACTTTCCTGGGCATACTTATTCTATATCCAAATTAAAAAGCATATGTGACAGAGCATCGCTCTGCTTCAATCCCGTGACTGCAAACTCGTCCGTTAGCTCGTAATCGACCCTTATCCTCATTTTCCTATCTTTGGTAGCTATTTCGATCAAGTCTAGTCTAGCTTTGTAGGGATTTTGAAATTTCTGAGTAGAATAGAATAGAAATTTATTCGGATAACACATCATTACACATACATTCACATAATGCACCTTAAGAACTAGCAAATAGGGATGTGCTACCGAAAAGGTCTCCACTCAGCAATGCAGTTGGCACAGCAGTGCCAACGGCGCTGGTTTTCTGTGGATCCAGTGAGGTGTGCGGGACAGCATACTGCGCGACTCGTATTAAGGGCGGTATAAATACCTACATAAAAAATACAAACAAAATAATATTCAATACATATAAGTTTATAAATAAAATTGTGGTTAAATTAATTTAAATCTCTAGAGTTAGTTAGAATGAGTGTTGGTAAGCAGCAATTTTTTTTTTTTTTTAAAGCTATGCAGGAAAGAAAATAATTGTGCTGATTGAACCTACCTAAGTATAAGGCCCTAGGCAACAGTATTTTGCGGGTCCAAGATATTTTTTTTAAACCTTGCTTTTAAAGTTCCGATAGTGCTATACAGGGCGACACGGTCAATGCTGTCGTAAGCTTTTATGAAATCCAGAAACAGTACGTGGATGCTCTGAGCGTATTTCCAGAGCATTCGCGTACTTTATCGTATCCAGATTAGTTAATATCCATAACGGGTGTTTGTGGTAATATAATGCTAATTTGGGTTTTTGTTTTAATGAGAAAGGGTGCTTTAGAAATTAGAGTTTGTAGACACTTCGTCTGCGTGGACCCGGGATAAAAACCATATTATAGGTAAACGATATGATACAGCCACAGATTAAAGAATACAAGTACAGATACCCAATCTCATAGAGCAAAAGCGTACCGTCCTAATGTAGGCAATTCTGTATAAAATTTTAGTCCCGTAGCTACACCAGTAGATGCAGTATCCGAGCTACCACGGCTATGACGCTGTCAGCCTTTAGTAATACATTGAGATATCACCAGATGGCGTTGACTTCCCGGGCAACAAATAGAGTATTTTTGATTTTTTCGATATAAAAGTAGTATTTTAGAGACAATATTACACCTCACACAAAAATATACATAACCAAATGCTTAGAGCCTGTGGTTCAATAGAACTTTTGCGACCCGTGATGGCGCCATCTAGTGACAGTACCCAATAATACGTAGCAAGCTTGAAAGCTCACTCGTATAGTACGAGTTACATGGATTTAGTATCAATTTTATTGCATTTACTAAACTTATAAAATATACCTTTATTGTATGTGCGGAAGTATGTTTGTGATATAATTAAGGTACGTTGAATTTATTAAAGTGTAAAAATCATTCTATTTTCGCGATTACTGATTCAAATGTTTCGCTCGGTACCTGTGTCGCCATCTATGAGTTCTTTTTAGTATCAATTATACGTTGTTCTAGTTGGGAGGCCATGATACAGAGAAAGAATATAATGAAAAAATAAACCATCTTCGTCTGTAGCCCCCGACACGATCGACGTGATCAGGGTAACTTCCTCGTTAAAAATAACACGTAACAAAAATATTTAATTAAATAATAATTATGTTTCGTGAAAAGGGCATATTATAGGTACTTATTTGAATTCTATAATAAACTATCTTCGTGCACAATTTCATCCACATCGGTTGAGGTTGTTTAAGCGTGATTGAGTAAGAAACATACAAACATCTAAACATCTTACATCCAAACATCTAAAGATCCAAACATCCAAACTTTCGCCTTATAATATTAGTAGGATTAAATGAGCAATAGTGTAATTTGAGCTAAGCTCAGAATGCACCGGCCGGATTCTCGTCTAGATATCGAATGTAAAGATCTTCATCACGACTGCAAACAGTGATATCCGTTACTCTTGGGAATGCATTTGATTTCCGCATGTATACAGAAGCGTCAGACGTCAATAGTTTTGAACGTTATCAGTCAATGCGGGGCATGTCTATGAAAGCTCGTTCCAGGTCAATCTCGACAATCGCTTTGAGCTACAGGAAATTAGTTTCCAACTAGCGCGCGCCGTAGCTGCCGGGCGCCGGGTGCCCCCGGCAGCACGGGCCTGTGACCTAACGTACATTGTAATCTGTCTTTACAAATTGGCTTAACGATGGCTATGCATTTTCCATAGTAACTGATTACTTACACTTTCTAGATTAAAAAAAAAAAAAAATTGTCAAGACTTCTGTGGAACTGCTAATGCTATGCACTTATTACGTAAATTAAAATCGTATGTGTCTAACTTTCAGAAACAGGAGAGATTTTTTTGTTTTTCATGTCCCATTTATGAAACAGAAAATGTCAAATGAAACTCTACTCAAGGTAAACTGAGGACGACGCGAAAGTCCAAGATAAAACAAAATAACTATTTGTTTCAGTCGTCGTGCCAATAAATCTTGTTAGATACTTTACGCAGCCAAACCATTCCCTAACGGACATTTTATATTTAAACCAAGAAGGTCAGAAGTGATAAAAAATGTAAGTTAATGACTTTAGACACGGAACTTTTAGTTTACGTTTTATAATCCCCTCCCTCACCAACCCATCATATAGGGAGCTTAGAATAATAATAATGCTTGATTGAGTATAAATATAATTACACTATTTACACGTTTTAACTTTATACGGCTTTTCTCGCATATATTTTTATGGTTTCAGCTATTTCATTACATTCGGACAAAATATGCATATCTATTTATAGTGTTTATAAAACAAATCGATGTGCATGTACAATGTACCTTCGAATAAGTACAAGGCGTTGCGCGGGTAGTATTACTATTACGAGTATATACACGGATAAATAATAATTACCCAGTAATGTCTACCAGGCATATGTACCCACAATAGCGGATCAACCATAAATAATCATAATATTATCTAATATTAGCTAAATATTGTAAGCATATAAGCAAATAATACTTTTTGCTGCGCTGGCAACATAGAACAGTAATTGTGCGTAGCATAGCCTTACAAGTGCGATTTCAACATTACAGAACAGACACAGAGCTGCTGCAAAGCTTACTTAGGTGGCATGTTGAAGTACTCCTATACCCTGGAAACAGCCTGCAATGAAAGAAAATTACAAGTGAATATGTGTTATTAGGTATCAATCTCTGCAGAGGTTTGCGCCGTTTAAGAAAGACCACATTACTTTATAATAAATAATCAGTTCACCCACCACCAATACATCAGTGTCTGAGTACACTGTTTATCAATAAGGATATATTGTGACAGAGTTATTACTCGATTCTGTAAAAAACACTGCTCTTGTTGTTTTCACAACACTTGAATCAGAATCAGATTCAGAACTTTATTTGCTCAAAACATGGTACCAAATAGGTAACTTAATTAAAATATACAGATCTGCATGTTTCGTCATACGGACATGCAAATATAACTTGGTCAAGTGTATCGCATGCACATATTGTTACGATACTAAGTTCAATCCCTACTATCCCTAGGTACTAAGAATGAATGTCATTTAAACATTCTTGAGTTGTGTAATAAGCCTTGAATGCTAAAAACGAATATCTACAATGTTTTCTTAAACGCTATTAAGTCATCTTACTTTCAAATTGATATACGACCCACCTAATGGTATAACCTTTTCTCAAACTTGCAATGAAATGTTGACGTGACTTACTTCAAATTAGGTTCCGAAATACTTACGTATCCGGTGCCACCTGGTGCGATGAGTGAAGATGATATGTAAAGGAATTCCCTACAGCCTTACACACCTAGGCCTGTAAAGCAACCTTCTTTTGTTTTTAAACGGGGGGGGCGCGGGCCCGCTGCCGGCGCGGCGGCGGCGGTGGAGTTTAGAAACGTATTATTTATAAAACAAATTGACTACTTTTTATTATTATTTCATTGCAAGTTTGAGAAAAGCACTATACAAATCTCGGCGAGAAACGGGGTTGCCGGCCGCGTATCCCTATATCTACTTGGCCTGCAACCCTTCGTTTCCCGGCCTCTATAGTAATGTACTATTACACTATTGTGATATATTTATTTCTCATAAATCTCATCATTACACGAAATTCAGCTACACTGCATGGGATTACTACTTTGCGATTTACAAACTCACCTCATTCCGGCGTTGTAGGTATGTATGTAAGTATACATTTTTGTTCGAAAATAACTCGAGTATAATATAGTTGATGGAAGGCAGTGAAATTTAGTAGTTGAATTGATAACACAAAAATAAGTTTCAAGTTCGAAAAGTTGAAAACATGGTTTCTCTGAACACCACCTGGATTGATTCACGAGAACATTGAGTTTTCACAGATCGGGGGGAACCACTAGATTTAGTGATAAACGATATTATTTGTTACCGCAGTGTTGCTCTTTTAACTTTAGTGCGCTTTGAAGAGGCGACTCTGCTTAATACAGGTACGAGCGCGCTTTAGGCAACTCCCCGCCGACATAATTATAGCACACGGCTCCTAACATGCCGACCCTGACTAAAAACATGACTAGGTATTTAATCAACATATATTTAAAATAATAGTGAAAAAAATAAAAATCATTTCCAATGACCACTGACTAAAATCATTAGTATTTATTAAACTCAAAAGAGTTGTCTTGATTTGAGTCATAGGGCGGTAGACCATTACTAAGTTTTTGTTTTAGTGTTAAGTGCACGCCTCTGTGTCTCTATGACGGAGTATAATTGGAACGTAGCCCATGTCGTAAATGTGAACAGGCCCTGTGTTAGTTGACATAACAATTTCCACGCGGGGCGCTGATCGTCGCGCGTCCGTGCACGTGTCCTTATTAATATTAAGTACAATGCGGCTGTCAGTGCCACTCACAATTCTACAAATGAAATAATTTGTATATGAAAGCTATGCAAACAAAAGGTATAGTACAATCAGACTATTGGATTTAATTAACTACTTAGAATGAATAGGAAGTACATTATTGCAGAGGTAGAGATAGGAATTCACGGATAAGTTGATTTAACGAAGCGAAGCCGAGTCCGACAATAGATACGAATCCACGAACTGCCAATCCCGCCGAGCATATATAGTGTTTTTCTCCGAAAATGGAAGCAAATCTATTAATATTTTCAACCTATAACCTCAATCATCAAAACAATAGTTACCTTCCCTCCCTACTTATTTTTAAGAAGATTCACGGCATTTTCTACCGAAAAAATATTATCGAAAGGTATTATCCGTCCTCAAATTCGATGACCTTCATTGATTGAAATGGATGATATCTAATTATGAATTGAGAAGGTGCAGTGGGAACCCGCGGTCCGGTAATAGCCATGGGCGCCTTAGCACATACGTACTTAGCACACTGTTATAGTTAGAAAATTTCAACTTAATTGTATTCTGGGAGGAAGAGTAAAACGAAACAATAATAAATATAGGAAAATGTTAATTATATACATAAACGCTAAAGCTGAATTTAATCGTCAACGATGGTTGCATAAAAAACTTAACTGGCCTGCAAGGTGATCTTCAATTGGTGACACAGCTTACTAAGGAAAAGTGTAAGATTCCACATAACTAAAATTGGATAGGAACTTACAAAAGAAACACATGATGACGACTGCGTCTATTTTTCCTACTTATATATTGAATACCTGAGCCTCTACGAACTAAAGCGTAGCCGATATCACTATGTGTCCGCGCTGGGAGGTTGTTGGTTGCACAATAAACACAGTCACTGCCAAGAATGGCTACGCGTTGCGCACGAGCGGTTTTTCCGCTAAGTTGCGGAAAGCGGCTATGCCGTAGGCGTCCGCTAGGCGGCTCCTGCAAGTGAAAGTATTAACACTTTCACTGCCAGAAATTCGGCTAGCGGGCGCCTACGCCGTAGCCGTTTTCCGCTACATATAAGGAACACCACAGATTCGGCTACGAACGTAGCGCATAGGTACCGATGGACTGGCAGTGAAGTAAATTTAAACTGATTATTTAGAAACGTTTCTAGTGCAGACACTTCAAAATAGATTGAACTAAACAGATTGATGCAAAGCTTGTCAATAATACGGGTGTAGACTCGAAAATTATTATTACTCCAAAAGAAAGAAGGCAAAAACTATGCCTAGTGACGCAAATCCCATTCAGATATCTCAAAGAATTACGAAGCTACAATCGTTTTAATATTGCTTGTTAGAGAGAGAAAACGCAAACAGTGACGTCACAATCTGCGAGGCTGCCGCAGAGCGCGTCGCGCGCGCGGCAGGCCGCGTCGAAGGCGGCGCCGAACACGATGGACCACGGCACGTTGTCGTCTATTAGTGACGTCACAAACTAAAAGCGTCATCGTTTCATATGAAGTTGCGTTTTGCGAAATAGGGACAGAACATACTCCTTCTTTAAACTTTGGACACTTATTTTATCCTTTTCCGAGAAAATGTGACATTATTGATGTGTCTATTTTATATCTAAATGCAAAGTACGCCTGGCACTCCAGACGAGATTTACGTGTTTTAACAATGTACACATATTACGGCAAGGATTCCCCAAACCAATGTAAATGAATAACACCTCTGTGGGCGCACAGTTTGCCAACGTCATGTTTGCGTAACGCGGCATCATCGCATTCGCAGAGCCTCGCCACGACCGGCATAATAATTGGCAAACAGTCGACTTCACTATTGAACTGAGAGCTTATCATTCAATTTGGATTCAGAGAGTAAAATTGAGTAAATGTCAATGTGTAATGTGTGTTAAAACACACATACTCCAGGCAAAATACGGTTTTGAAAAACATTAATTTATAATAGCGTTTTTTTTGTTGATTTCATTTGAAAATGTTATTCTAAGATGATTTAGTCAAGAATCCGACAAACTTTCCACCCGGAAGTAATTAAGTAGATTTAAATTAAGCATGCATTATCTTTTTTTGTACGATTTATATTGAATATTATAGAGCAAATGTAAATGAACCAAAATAAAGACAAAAACATTTATTAATATTTTTACTGACTTTTCAGAAGCCAGTTAACTTATCATTTTTTCGATGTCTGAAATTTTGTCGGATTTTGTCGCTGGGTAACTATTTAATTGATAATATATCCGTTACACATAAAAAATAAGCTATTATAAATTATTTCCAAAATTGTCATTTTTTCCATACAAGTTGTCAGGTCATTGCCTGGACTAACATGGGGATTTCCCACGAGACAAGTTTAAATGTATTAAGTTCATTATTTACTATTATTGTTATTACTACATACTTACATAGGTTTTAGGTTGAGATCAAGCCCTTTCTTATCAATCGACCTTTTCTGAACGGTGTTCTGTCTTTTCTCCGAACTGTTTTTATTTCATCAGGTAGAATATAATTATTTTAAAGTCGATTATTATAATGACTTATAATTTTGGGATACCTACCATTCGGCAAATCTTTCGGTTGGTCACTCACGATTAGTTTATTTACGTTTACTCAGTGCAACAGTTTCCTTTTCTTACATCAGCCAACTTTAGGCTTACTTTTGTGAAAAATCGAAATTGACAGAAATGGGGCATCGAAGTTTTTAGAACTTAAAAAAAATTCGGGGAACATAGGGTCACATGATGTCATTTATTTATTTATCTCTGTTTAGCGTGTTTTATTCGAAAAACTTTTCTCTGAAATCAAAAATGCCCGTTGTTTTTTATTTTAGTTACAAACGTAATTTACTCATGCGTGAGCCCCGGCGGGTACAGCGGGCAGTGTAGGCTACCTTTTCTATTCTAAGGCAGGTCTCCGTTAGGTAAGATGACGGGCGAAGCGAGGAGGAGTGTCAGGTAGAACTGCGAGCCTACAGCGCGCGAGCCGAGCGAACGAAGCGAGCGTGCCGCGGGAGCGGCCGGCGAAGCGCCAGAACCGAACATAATATATGGGACCCCCTTGGGACCCCTTTTGGTACACGCCGACCGCTAATCGATCCACTTTTTTAATATTTGTAAACCAGTATCTCAATATACGAGCCCAAAAAAACGTTATATTAAAATAATAAAATTTAATCGTAAGTATATATAGTAATTTGCCCCAAGTGAAAATGACATCCTAGTAAATGATGCAGTTTATTCAGGTTAGGTACCTACATTCCCATAATATAAAAACAAGTGAGCAGTTGCGCTTACTCACTTTATAAATAATGTTACATAGTTACTAAATGAAACCTTATTCAATAAAACATTTGGTAAGCATTATACCACGAAATGTAAGTATATTACTCAAACTAAACCATTCTGCTACTCGAAAGGTGGCATTTTGAAAAGTGACTTTATAAAAAAAGACCAAGCATATAACTTGGTAACCGTGAGGTTGAGATATAAAACGAAATCTTTGGATAAGTTGACACATGATCATTCGGCGAAATGAAATTATGCGAAAAAGTGGTTGCGAACGTTTGAATGTTGCTACTTAATGGCTTATGTATTTTAATGTAATCTTTATTTTTAATTAATTAATTAATTAACTTTGGCTCCTATACGCCAATGACCTTCGATCTGAATCCTTTAGTTTTCTAATGTTTTTGTAGCTTATTATATTAACAACAATATAGTATCCCATATTTACTTCAAAGTTCATTATTTTCGAGATATTTGGCATCAAAGTTGAACAATTTTAGACCAAGAAACTGGTTTTCTGGCCATAACTTTTGTGTTAATTGGTTTAAAATGAAAACCCTGGACCAGTTTTTAGAGACGTCACAGACAAACTCAAATATGTAGATTTCGTACATGTTAGATCTTTCACGTCAATAGAGATACGAAATAAGTGTTTTTTTAGACAATGTTTAAAAAAATCATACAAAATAAAGTATCCATTTGTTTCAAAATCCGGTGGACCAAAATGGAGATAAAAAATTGAGGAACCGATAGCGGTTTGATTTATAATTCTATCTGTAGTGCAAAAATAGGAGATACGATTCAAAACTTCTCAAAAACGGATGAAAAGCTCGGGTAGCCCCTTAACCTATGATCTGGACTCATGGTTCGAAATTAATGCATATTATTATTATTCGGTTCAAATTCACGGGACAAAGCTCGGTCATTTGGAACGCGTGCGTATACTGCGATATAGATCCAACACGCAGAGGCCCTGTGGAGACGAAGTTTAATGCCTGCTAGAAACCATTCAAAGGTACATCGATAGATACCCGTGAACCGGTTCTAACAGGCGTTGGGGCTATTGTGGGTAGAATGGATAGAGAACTGGGTCTATGGTGATGAGATATGGGTGGATTATGAAACTGGGCTATTGCAAAGAGGTCCGGACACCTGCCATAACATTGTTGCACACAAAGTTATCGAGGCAGGCGGTGACTACCCACATTAGATGGAAATTGTCCCCTGAAGTTGTCGTCGTAAAGACGGCCAGGAGCAACACCGGGGTGCGTGGCTCAGGAGTGTCGAGAGGTGGTGCTGCGCTTTCTCCGAAGTTACTCGCGGCGTTATGTCCTCTAATACTTCCACCCCTGGATCATATAGCTCTGACGACTCCTCTCTGCTGGACGGCCAATGAAGGCAAGCTAGAGCTGAGAGTCCTGCGGGCCCCCTTGGAGTTCCACTCCAACCGATGAAGACACGCCGGAGACGGAGGCCCTGATCGACTCTCAGGAGCACTCGGATCCATGGGATCGTTACTCCCCAACAGCTCGCGACGAGCTGCCTTGCGGGCTTATTATAGTTATGATTAAACCGCTGAACCGAAAAAAAAATGGTATAGCAGGCAGAAGCTAGTAAAAAATAAAAATAAACTTCTTTTTTTTAAATAATTGAAATATTGAAGAGTGACAAATCCTCTAAACGAGAATTCACTTCATTCTGCCGGGATTCTGCTTAATTACACCAACATTGCACGTAGCAATCGCCAAATTTAATTAGTGGCACGGAGTGGTCTTTAACTGCAATAGCGAGTCTGTAAAGTTAGAGGCAGGAGTTTCAATTATCCAGCAAACTTTCTACATACGACGGGATATACGTTTACAATTCAACAATACGCTAACATGAAAACATTATTACTACATTCTAATATCAATACATGTACGTAAATTGTACATTGAGAACTTCATCATCTGTCTTTAAATAAAAATTGCATAGTTAGAGTGTAGAAACATTGCATTTAACTTTGAACCTTTTTTTCCGATTTAAAATTTCGGTAACACCCCACACTAATGTACTCATAGATTGGCATTGGGACGATTGAGCGTCGGCGAAGCAGGAAGGCCCGCCCGCGCCACGTTCATTAGTTCATTACAGTAGCAATTTACAGTAAAATGATTGTCTGCAATTTCACGACTCTAGATATTTTAATGATGTCATTAGTCGAGTGGCAATTCAAGTGAAATCAAATGGACGAATGCTGCCAGCCTGCCACAAGTAAGGTAGGTAATACTTTATATTATGTTTTGATACAATATTTTTCAGTTAAATTCATTATAATAGTTGCTTGTAATGTAGTTGGTTGTAGTTGTGTAGTAAAAACAATTATTATAAGCTTTTATTTAACTTGCCCTGTTAGTATGTATGTTAGTATGGTACAAATCTCGCAAGTTAAATTTGACCCACTTCCCGGTGACCGATTGAGCTGAAATTTTGCGTATAAGTATAGTTTGGATGACAATTCAATATTATGGTACTATCGAGCTGATCTAATGATGGAGACAGAAGGTGGCCATGGGAATTCAGTACTTAACCGACGTAACCCCGTTGAGTTTGGGTTCGTTAGAATAGTCTCAATGAGGAGTTGATGATGGTATACAGAAAAGTACAGACGGCAATAAACTGAAATTTTTGACAGACTTATTTATACTGTTGAATGTATACTATCTAAGTATTAATTTATATGAGAGCAGTTAGACATACTGCAACCGACAATTCTAGCTAATTACAGATGTGGCTTAATTGCTAAGTAGAACTCTAGAACTCCCGGACGCAATTAACACATTGAACTGATTGAACCTATTCTATGTAGTTGTACTCGTAGTTATAAGAGGGCATGACTGGCATAAGCTATATTGCTGATAAAACAGTGTCATTCGAACGCTGCATAATAGAATACTCTCTAGTGCCTTTCGGCAGCAACGCCTCTTATAGTCCGACCGCTTCACTTTTGTTATTAAATTTTGTCAATAGTCCTCTTTTAAATGGTATTCTTAGAATCTTTAAGAGTCCGCAGTAAGCTCGATTCTCCATACAAACGTAGTTACGCTCTTATTTTAAAACTACGTGTTGGATAGTAGCGAAACTTTGCATGTACAATGACATGAGGTATATCCACATCCAGGTCTGTAATTAGTTTATGTAGCTTCAGATACCATATTAAAAAAAAATACAGCGAATTCAAGTTTTTCATACAAAACTTGTTTTTGCTGTATTTTATTTGTTTTATAAACTGGAACCATATAAACTAATTACAGACAGATATAAGAACCTCTTTGTACATGTAAAGTTTCGTTACAATCCAACACGTAGTTTTAAAATGAGAACGAAACTCCGTTTGTATGGGAAGGTGAAATTCGGCCGAGCTTACTGCGGACTCTTAATCAAACATACTTACATTATTCTACTGATAAAGGTTTATTGTACACGCAGGTAATGAGATAGTGTGAACGTAAACTTCTGGCTATCCTTGCACTGCGTGGTCGCATTCCCTGCGGGACGCACGGCAGGTTCGACCTTCTATACAGGTAGGACCCTACCGGAGCATGCTATCCATTCGAGCAGATAGGTACAATAGGGATACGGACTAACATTTTTTTACGATGCCATTCGAACCAGTTTTTGGAGAGGAACAAATGTTTGTATGGGAGCAACTACTCGTACAATTAAAGAACATAAATACCCAAAAATTTGAGACAAAGATTGACGTCGCTGGCGGCAGCGGAAAACGCTTCATACTGATGACGCTTCCACGCATGACGTCACTTGTACAAAGTAGTTGTATCGTTGTATGGAAAATCTGGTAAATTGTTGTTTCTGTGGCGAAATACTGCACTAGTTGTCATACAATTTTGTTTCTATAAAAGCGTAAGGATTCTATTGGCAGCTTTAAATTTACTCTTGAACAATAAAAAAAAATGCATCATTTTCTGAACTTTCAAGGTTCATATCTTTTTATGATTTTAATTGCATTTTATAATTTATACTTTATTACGATAATTTGATGGTTTACTATCCATTTAGCATCACTACGTTATCAATTTGAACATGAGGCCGCATGCCTATTTACAATTTGGAAGGTACCGAGCACTGAGTTCAGCTCTATGTGACCTCTAACCTTGATAAGACGACGTATCTACCTCTTTTTATATCACATCACTGGGATGTGATATAAAAAGAGGTAGATACGTCGTCTATACGAAATTTCGTGTTTAAAAATAGCCACCAAATCTGACAGCATACGTTTCCATTGACGACGCGAAACTGGGGCAAGTTGGTGCAATTGACTCAGTTTTAGTGTGCCACTTTTGGAGCGCTTATAACCTATCTACCTCTTATTTATGTTAAATAATTTTTGATAACCCACAAATAATCTATGTAACTACTATAGAGCGTGATTGACATGTTTTTTATTGAAAAGTACACCTTCGTGCACTTTTGATGTATATCTCATCTATCATATATAAATAAATAAATAAATAAATATTTGGGGACAATCTTATGTACACAAATCAACGTAGTCCCTAATCAAAGCTTGTACTATGGGTACTAGACGACGATTAACATACTTATATAGATAAATAAATACATAGAAAACATCCATGACTCAGGAACAAATATTTATGGTCATTCATTAATTACACAAATAAATGCCCTTACCGAGATTCGAACTCGGGACCTCCGGCTTCAGGGTCACTATATACCAACTAGGCTACAGAGGTCGTCATATATACTTACCCGATTTGTTACAAGTAAATTTCTTGTGTTATAATAACAATTCTTCATATTTAGTTGGAAGACGTTAATGTTATATTAAGAAAAACAATGCTTTCCTTCATTTTGGCTATACCGTAGCCGGGTATAAAAGCGAGAACCGCGCACTTCCAGTTCAACCCGCTGAACAAACTCGTCATAGAGGTGCATTCTATGTCGCTGCCAACCTTAGCTGGCAACCTACTTGCAGACAACGAGCGTACAACCACGTCAACACCACGTCCATAAAGTTACTATACTATACTTATTACTCTTTGACGTTACTTCAAAACTGTCAGGCATATATTTATTTGTTAATTAAGATGAATTGCTCTTAATATAGATTACTATATATTATAAGCTAAAATGTCTTGTTCAGGCGAGGCTAAAACCGATGTTATCTTTGAAACCAGTAAGGACTTGAGTTCAGAGGAGCCCCCCATGTCCGAGTGGTCTTCGCTTAGCATCAAAATAGGAGAGGAAAATTTGAAGAAAAAGCAGTATGAGCAGGGTTTGTACGACCCTGGCAGCAGTGAGATATGTGCCGCTTACAGTCAACTGACCGACAGCGTAGTCTTTTCCCACCCATACTACAACTACCGAAGAATCACCGACCCCGGCATCCTTAGTGCTCTATTTGAACCGCCACCAAAAACTATTTACCCCAGCGACGGCCAAGAGTACTATCTGGCCATTTGCAAGGACATGCAGCAATGTCCGGTGAGAACATTTCACAGAGGCTTGCTAGAAACACGTATCAACTTGAGCTACTACGGAGTCAATCCTAATGGCGTCCGCGCTATGGCCATGGCTTTGGAGAAGAACAGTTACGTTACGTGCCTGGATCTGACTGACAACTGGCTAGACCTCGATGCTTGCTTTCATTTGGGTCAGATGTTAGAAAATAATTCTACGCTTGCAGACTTGATTTTGTACGGATGCCGCATTGGGTCTAGTGGAACCGCCATTTTGTGCAAAGGTCTTACAAAGAACAAAACTCTGAGAGCGCTGAACCTCGGTTGGAACCAAATTGGCGATGAAGGGCTCAGACAGCTCTCTGACATCATACTGCTCATATCGGATATCCGTGAACTAAACTTATCAAATAATGGAATATCTGGTAAAGGCTGCAAGCATCTGGCCGGATCATTAGAAATACAAAACAAACTTACACACCTGAACTTTTCGCACAACAATCTGTACTCCTTCTCGTCCGGACTCTGCGACGTACTCCAATTATTGGGAACGAATCCAGAATTTGAGTACTTAAACTTATCCTGGAACTTTCTTAGGGGAAAAGAAGTCGCTACTGCTGTAAAAAGTGTCTTCAATTCAAAACTCTTGCGCCATGTTGACCTTAGTAACAACAAACTAAACGCGATTGATATAGTGGCTTTGACAGGCTTGTTCCACAAACCGACGAATATGAAATTTTTTGATTTGTCATTTAATCCGCTCAGCCAAACAGATGCTCTGCTAGTCATTCAGAGGTTTAAATGCAGTAAAATACGAACACTAAATTTGGAGGGCGTCAGTGTTAATAAGCAATTTCTAGACGAGTTGGCAAACACTCTGGAAATGAGAAAAGATGTTATTGTGACATATGGGTACGTACAACAAGATTTTAAATGCAAGGGACCGGATATGAGAGAGGTTGTGTTAAACAGAATAGAATGTATAGCAAAGGAGAATAAATATCGCCAGATGGATTTAGCTGTCGTGGTTCTAAAGCTGCTTAAAGACAAATTCATCTCAATTGGCACGAAACAGTTATCCTACACGATTAGGTCGTATGGTGTTTTTTTAGATGAAGACCTTATAAACGCAGTACAAGTGCTCTGGCCAGGAGAGCAGATGAAAAAGGGTGGTAAGACGATATGTCTGAAGGCATTAGCGGAATATATTAAAAGAAAGTGGCCAGAGAGGCAGCTGCCGCCAACAGCACCCGAACTTGAATTAAACCCTGTTCAACCAACGAAAGGAACTGAAAAAAAGAAGAAAAGAGGAAGATTCTAGTGCCTCGGCAATGCCAGACTGGTGAATCTCAGATAAACTGTGAGTACCTAGCCTCATACTGTTGACATGTTTATATTAGTCAACCCTTAAGTTGTCCTCACGAATCGCTATTCAAGACGCAATTAAATTGAAGCTTTTTAAGAATGTGGATCTCACGCGCTACTCTCTATTTTCAATATATCTACTCACAAAGAACGGCATTAATAGTATGAAAAGCCGTAGTGATTTAAGAAATTAAAAAAATTGTTGAATATTACTAATGTGAAATATTTATGTTCCCATTATCCTCGCTTTTAAGTTAAGTATGTTGAGAATTCGCTTTGTTCCCGCTCTAATGAGTTAGGTCTCAGCTAAACGATAGAGGTTACATCCGGCTCAGTGAGGCGTCGTTTTAAATCTTCGACCGGTGAATTACCCGCATTGTTTACGGGAATCATGACGGAACATTTTGCGATCTCATTTACAATTCTCCCCCTCCGAATCGCTAAACTTAAGTGGCAGTACGCGGGGCATATTGCACGTAAAACCGATGGCCGTTGGGGCGGAAAGGTTCTCGAGTGGCGACCACGTACCGGAAGGCGCAGCGTGGGTAGAACCCCCACAAGTTAGACTGATGACCTGGTAAAGTTCGCGGGAGTCCGCTGGGTGCGGGTGGCGCATGGTCAGTGGTCGCAGTGTCATTGTGGCACTCTTTGAGGCCTATGTCCAGCAGTGGACGTCTTTCGGCTGTTATATGATGACGATTTACAATTCTGTTATGTCAACTGTCAGGCCTCAGGCGCCTATTTACGTAATTGGTATCGAATCTTTTAAGTATTCTCATGCCACGAGAAGGGATTTTAATTTAATTGAGAGTAAGGACCGGGCCCCCCGGCCCGTTAAGAAAACAAACATCGTCTATTCAGATGTCAAATAGTTGTCGTTCTTAATCTCATAAAATGATATAAGAGAAGACGCCGTTAGATGCGGAAGACTAGTCCAATGTAAAATTAGGCATTAAAAATGTTGGCCCTAAGCTTTCGCAAAGTACAGTCAGCATCACATAGTTAGTAGCAGGCAAAGTAGCCAAATATATCGTAACACTTCCTTATTCCTATAGTAATAAAGACGTGTTCCGATATATTTGGCTACTTTGGCTGCTACTAACTATATGATGCTGACTGTACGAGTGCACTCACGGCCTGCGGCAGAGCATGCAATAACTCAAACCAAAAGAAAAAAAATCTTAGCAAAATAAAGTTAAATTTAACAAAACTTATGATTATTTATTATGCAAGTACTTACACACACTTATTATGCAAGTACTTACACACACTTATTGTTGTATTTGTTTTTTGGTTTTTATGTGTGTTGGAAGTGCTGAACGACTTAGGGTCAAAAGAATAAGAAACACTTATGTCGTCTTTCCTGTGGTCAATGGTTAAAATTTGCCTTTATAACATTAATATGATTTTTGACTTGGTATTGGTATTAACGTTCCTTCACAGAAAGCCTAATGTAATTCATTGGCATTACTAAAACAGCCGGGTAACAGATTAGTTAATGGTTCAGTTAAGCGAATAAATGCGCCGAAACGATGATGGTCACATTGTGAAGGCAGTCCCGTATCTCACAATTACATATTTAATGAGAGCTCGGAAACTGTCTGCCGAGATTGGAACCCGTGAGTCTCTGTAATTGGACTAAGTTATTTTTACCCAGCTCGGTCAACCGGCGAAATTTACTCGCCAATGAGGGCTTTGTAATATCAGTTACCAAACTAACTACGTTGTAAAATGCAACTACATCGGCTTGCAGAACGAGCGCGGGAAACAATTAAATACGATTGGGACTTGAAAGAAGTAAAGGAAATTGAATTCCTGGTCAAGTGGCGCCTTCGATTGTAGAATATCAATTAATGTAGGTTAGTGACTAAATATTAATACACACTTACGACTGCTATAGTCACCTCATAGTCACAGCGCGCGCGTCCTCTCGCGCAACATTCCACTTGCGCGTAAACACGGCAATGAGGGATATGATGTGACAGATCATATAGGACGGAAGGTAACAATTTATAGCAAAAATCGCCATCGTTTGGATATTATTTTGAGGAGCATTTATTATTCCAACTTTGTTCAATCCAAAACTCCAATCGCGATCTTTAGGAAAATAAATCATACTCGTATCCGTAAGCCGCGAGTGTGTGCCCGAGGATAGGCGAGTCGCGGCGCGGGTCCGGCCGCTCCCCGCCTCACCCCCACCCCAACGCCAGCGCCCGCCAGCCTCCTGCACCCCTGGGGTTAGCACCACTACATACACAGCCAACACATACGGATCACTTCTATTTTTATATCCCGAATTTCCCTCTCGTGCGACTTAGAAAATCGTTTAGACATCTATACACTCTTAAGCGGAGTATTTAATATATATACTTATATTATAAGTTATAACAAATTTCTTAGTGAAAAAAGAATCAGCCAATATTTTCAGACACCACTTTGTCGCGAAAAACATTTTAAAAAAAATATAGGTACGTCATTATTCTTGTTTCCGCTTAGGATAGTTTTAAAAACGACTTTCAATTTATTTTGCCAAATATTTGAGTTCTCTCTTTGTTAACATTCAAAATCTTTTTATACATATACTTAGTAAAAAATACCTTTTTAAATATGATAAATAACGTTTCATTTTTTTATCCAACAATTAATACGAAGATAGGAGCATTTTCTTTCACGTATGTAACTTCAGTGCCCGTGACCATCTACGAGTATATTCGTAGTGGACCCAGCATTGTATGTTGAATTGCCTTTGGCAGCTTATAATAAATTAAATTTAAGCAGGTATATGTTAAATTTAGCGCCATCTCACAAGCCGAAACCCATTGAACCGTTAAGGGAAGAGCGAGGGAGAGGGTGACAAAGAAATAGATGGACACCCATGGGTACATATCATATAAGTAAGGATGTTTTGTTTTGTTATGTTAATAACATTCCCTTCTGATTAAATCGCGTAACAAGCTGGAACTGTCTTGGAACTTTTGGATCGAATGATATATTATTTAAGTAACATCAAATAGATTCTACAAGCATTGTTATGACTTTTTTACAGCTTAACTAAGTTTGACTTTGTGGTTTCTCGCGCCTCTGTATAATAGATTATTAGTAGGTACGGTCGAGGAAAATGAAGGTTTGGCACATTTCAACTGTATTGGAATGACATTAAGGTTCAAAAGTGCTAAACATTCAATTTCCTCGACTGTACGTAGACGCACTAGTTTTATGATATTGACAGCTGTGAAATAATCCCTTCGCTGATTCGCTCCCTTCGTGACTAGGTTTTCTAATTTTAGATTCATTATATACTTCCTTTTGCTGTAGTTGATAAAAAAAGGTTTTTTTGAGAAGGAATCGACAAGAAATGTATTTCCTTATTTTACTAACACCGAAGACCGCATCCCAAAAGTGATTGATTTCGCTTATTATCTATACTACATACATTGCTAAGGTCTTACGGCAACCTGGCGTAGAGCCCGGGTATTTCGGTGTTCTGTTTTAAATGTATGAAAATTATGTCATAATGTAATGTAATATAGCATAGATTGATATAAAACAAAAATGTATTTTTTTCGTGTTAGATTTCCTGCGCTGCACATATATTCAAAATCAATTTCAACAACCTTACCCATTTCTATTGATAGAACAAAATAAAATTCATACCTCCATGAATAAGTATAGGTATTAGATTCTTTACAAATTATATTCGTCATACATGTACAACGTAAATAATAAAATATGATGATTTACCAAGTACACTTGGTCAATCAACCTTAGCAGTGAATGCTACGGGCAGTGCTACGCGCTGGGCTTACCGCTACGAGACGCTACGGTAACCTGCTAAAATGTGGTTTGTTAGCGGCACTTTGTATCATATTCTCCAAGTCACTATAATCTGCACAATTTTATGACATGCACGCATGGGTGAACACAGATTTAACAGTGAATCTGGTCATGTCGTCGATGTCACGGCGATTGGTTTATTTACCAGTTTACACGTTAAGTGCCTGTGCAACCAAATAGGTGTTCAAAAAAATATTTCTCCAATGCCGGTGGTACGAATGCGTGATTTGTATTCGAGCCTGATTAAACTTCAAAAAATGAAGGAGATTCTCAGTTCGGTTGTATATGTTTAATCATTTTAAAAAAATACCTCAGATTCGTCAGTACTCCGTTATTTATCAACCAATTTGAGCAATTCTTTTTTTATTTGAAAGTAGATGCTTCCATCTCATGCTTGTTATCAAAACTCTAATTGGATGATGGAAATATGAGGAATTTAGGGTAGGTACTCCTCAAATATATTAGGCACGCATGTAGTAAAATCGTTATTTTCTATTACAACTTGTGTATTTACATCTGGATATCACAAATCCACCTCCCATCTAACCAACTCCCATTACAATCGGACACTTTACGCTCGAAGTTGTAGATGATTATGTATACCTAGGACAGACTATCCAGTTAGGTAGGTCCAACTTCGAGAAAGAGGTCAATCGTCGAATCCGACTCGGCTGGGCAGCGTTCGGGAAGCTACGGCACATCTTTTCGTCCAATATTCCGCAGTGTCTCAAGACGAGAGTCTTTGACCAGTGTGTGTTGCCAGTGATGCTGATGACATATGGCACTGAAACGTGGTCGCTTACTATGGGCCTCATAAGAAGGCTCAAAGTCACCCAAAGGGCAATGGAGAGGGCCATGTTGGCTACGAATATTATTTGGAAATGGACTAGCTGTCCGTTCATATATACACTCGCGGTCAAAGAAACCGGGTCAGTGACGAAAACCTCAATATTTTGTAAATCGTTGGTCGTATCTGCATGAAACTAACTCTGTTTTATAGAGAATTTAATATCCTTCTAAATCCAACCTTCAATGTTCTACGTAGTAACTGGAAAAAGGTTTAATTGAAAAAAAAAACCAATTAGGTACTTATTTGAAATTGCGTTCGTTTTACTTTTGCTTGTTTTTAAGCAATTGTTTTCAATCTGTCAAAGAACTATGATAAAAGGCTGTCATTGTTTTATTTTGTGGTCATTCTTGAATGTCTATCATGCCGCTAACACGAGATGAATGTACTCGTATCATCACTATGTTAGAAGAAGGAAGAAGTCAGAGGTATACAGCGAGAAGAACAGGTGTGTCACTTTCTACAGTGCAGCGAGTCCTCCAACGTTACCTACAAACTGGGCAGAACCTTAGAAGACCAGGAACTGGCAAAACAAGATGTACTACAGCTAGAGAAGATCGATTTTTTGTTACAACCATGCTCCGAAATCGGCACCTCACAGCAGTTGAAGTGAAAAATCAGCTTTTAGAGACCCGAAGGGACGACATCAGCGAGCGGACTGTCAGGCGGCGGCTCAAAGAAGCAAATTTGACCCCCGGCCAATGGCCCAAAACTTGAAAGAATACATCGAACAGCAAGACGACTTTATGCCCGCGATCACAGATACTGGGGTGACGAAGATTGGGCAAGAATTTTGTTTTCCGATGAATCCAGATTTATGCTCTATGCAAATGACGGGCGGCAAAGAGTTTACAGACGGCCTGGTGAACGTTTTATTCCAGCATGTTTTGAGGAAAAAGTGGCGTTCGGCGGTGGGTCAGTCATGGTTTGGGCTGGAATCTCTTCAGAGAGTCGCTCGGAGTTAGTTTTAATAGAAAATGGATCATTAACGAGTGCAAGATATGTAGAAGAGATTCTTAATGAGCATGTCGGCCCATACTTAATTAATATGGGTGGAAATTCTATGTTTATGCATGACAACGCCAGGCCACACACAGCTCAAATTGTCAGAGATAATTTTTTGGAGGTTGGTATCAACTGTATGAACTGGCCCTCGAGGAGTCCGGACTTAAATCCGATTGAGCATGTATGGGAGGAGCTTGGGAGTCGTGTAAGAGCTCGAAACCCCGCCCCAGCTACACTTAGAGACCTGAAACAGGCGTTAGTGGAAGAATGGGACAATATCCCGCAAGAACGCATAAAGAACTTAATAAACAGCATGCCGAATCGTCTAGAAGCTGTAAGAAGAGCCCGAGGAGGCAATACGAAGTATTAATTTTTATTTTTTGTGTTGTATGTGAAGTACCTACTGCTTATTTTTGTACGTAAAATTGGTTGATTTTTTGTTTCCTATGTAATTTTATTAAACAAAAGAATTACGATTCCACCATTTGATGTTCTTTAATGCAGTATAAAATTATCTACAATATGCAGTTTAATTCATGTCCCTAGCTTTATTATTTTAGGAGATATTACAGATTTTCGTACTGACCCGGTTTCTTTGACCGCGAGTGTACTTAGACGTATAAATATACTAGCTAAGCTGTCATATCCAATCCCATGCTAATCAGAATCACTTCAGTAATCACGGTTAGATAATAATTGATGACTGTGCAGAAAAGTAGGCACAGTCAGTAATAATAGCTTGTACTAACTATACATAGAGGTGAATTTATTTTTGAACTTATTTACAGATCATGATTTTTCGCTATATGTTAAGGCATGTACTCAGGTTATACCTAATCTTTATAAAGTGTGTATAAAGGGAGAGAGATTTTGAGGTGTTATATTATAAATATATCTAAAACTTTACTCGCTCTTGCAGCGTAAAATTGGATAGAATAAAATGCATTAGGTTAAACCCCTCGTGCAGCAGGCAGCTGCTGCCTCTAATTATATTCGAAATTAAATTCACTTTACCTACTCTTCAAGTAACTGTTAGAATCTAATCTATATCCATTAGCTTAAGTAGGTTTAGTTATGTTTAATTCAAAGTATAATTAGACTAGGCTATGCCCGCCAATCGTCCGTGTTATTATTGGTAATTTTTTTATTATTAGACTATTGATTCATTTGTTTTTTTTTAAGTGAAAACTTTCGGGGGGTTTTTTTTTTCAAGCTCAAGTTTTCACTTCTGCCGGCACTCCCGGAGTGCAACCCGGTCTTTTATTAGGTCTAGTAGTATTACTGTTTATTAGGTTAAAAAAAACCAGGTATTCCATACATAACTCTCAATTAAGTCGCAGTTAACTCACAGTTAACTCTTAATTGGCTCTTTTTTTTGCGATTTCGTGGTTGGTCCCATGGGAAAGGTTGTTCAGTATGATCATCTTATTCGCTTTTTGTCATTCCGGATCATGACCCCGTTAACACCCTGTATTAGGCACGAATGTAGTGAGGAATAGAGCTAGAAAGTTTCAACCCCTAAGAGAGTAAAAAGGGGTTGAAAGTTGTATGGAAAATAAGTTATTTATGTAACGAGAAAATTGGAACTTCGGTAACTTATTCTTGAACCGCAGGTATGTTATGGAGTTGAAGTAGAGAAATGCAATCGTAATGTTTAAGTAGAGTTTATGTTGAGGTTAACCGCGTATTTTTTCGAACGCATGTTAGGACAATCATATAAACTGTTTTTTTTATGGTAAAAATAACTTTTGAAATCTGTCCCTATGCTGTAACTTGTTTTAAGGTCACCTCAACGCTCAGCCACAAATATATCTTGACACCGCGATGCGTAGTAACTAAGCGTAGGTAGTTTCGTGACGGGTGACTAGCGGGGTGAGCCGCATTAGCGCGTAGCGAATAACAGCCCAGGACGCTCGTTCAAAATGCTTCTAATGTACCGAGAAGGTTCCTTTGTCTCAAGACCCTTCGACTAATCGATCAGTACATCCAAAAATGTACATCTTTCTCGACCTTCACCTTTACTTTCCCCCGTAGATTTTAACCGTGCTTTTTAATTAGGTTGTATGCTTATAATAACGTTTTCAAAGTCACTGAAATACGGATATATTAGTCACGGTTACGGTTATATAAGTCAAGTGCTATATATACTCCCCGCACTGATTCGCCCACGTATTACAAAGAACGCAGTGGGGCTAGCACAACTGACGCCGCGATGCGACGCGAGTCGAAAAAGATCTACCCTCCTCTTTCTAATTTGCACGGTGCGAGTGAGACAGGAGACGCTCAGTAGTAGTGCTAGACGTACAGGCAAGCCCGCGAGGAAAATATAGCCTATAACCATCCATAAAGTCCACTCTACACGCACGACAATAGTTATTTATGCTACAAGTGTGGAAAGTAGGTGATTTCCGACGAGTGTCATTTTTATACATGAGCGAGTGAAGCGAGCGAATGTATAATTCGACACGAGTCGGAAATCATCTTTACGCGCGTGTATCATACAACGTTTTACTATGCCTTGTGTGAGGAAATATATTAAATGTTGAAATGTTGGTTTAAAATAGAGCTAGGTTAAAATTGAAGAACCCAGGTAGATTGCCAGGTACCTACTTATTATCTGGAATTGCATTTACCAACTTCTCCACATCTTTTGCAGTCAAGCTTATTCACTGAAAAGTTAAAGCCTAAAAGTTATTGTGGTTTTAGAACGCAATTAATTTTGAGTAACTCAATATATTAAACAACAAAAAGACGCTGTACCGTCGTAGTTCTAAGAAACATACTGACACTATTGAAACGCAATAAATCATTATTATTATTGATTACTCACTTTCACTCGACTTTTTTAACATATTTACATAAAATAACTACACAAAACTCACAATAAACAACAATGGCGGGCTTTTAGATACATGCGCGGTCAACATATGCGCATTGCGCATGTGCAAGCCGCCATACTGTCGTATTGTAAAAGGCATAAGAAAGATATGCGTTCAGCCAAACACATTAAGTGAATATTTAAAATTATTTTATTTACCGACCAAATTCAAAATTCATAAACATTAATAAATCATTTTATACGTTATTAGTATTTATGTACCTTTTATATGAAAGAAAACGTGTAATTGAAATATTTGTAAAACTTTTCTCGAGTAATAAAAACTCTTTGTGTCGGGCTGACGACGGACATGAAAATTAAAAAAAAAAAGAAAAGTAAAAAGCACTAGTGCGAAAAAGTGGCGCTTTCCGCACGATTTTAGTGCTTGGAAAACGCTCTTTTCGAGCACATGCATTGTAAAGTATTTTTGAAACCGGATAATCTGTTCAGGGGGCCTAGACAAGGTTACAATCGACAAGCGCTAACGCCAATAGAAAACAGATAAAATGTATGGGAATGACAGATGTTAACGAAAAGTGTTTCGTCGGCATCTGTCATTCCCCTAAATTTTATTAGTTTTCTATTGGCGTTAGCGCTTGTCGATTGTAACCTTGTCTACGGCCCCTGGATATTACCTAAAAATATAAACTAGCTACAAACTCAACACATTTTCCTCTACATAATATTAAGTATACATACATATAATTACCCATTACATGCAAACTTGCAATGATACAATCTCACAGACTTTTCCTCTTTATAATTAGTACCTATAGATTAACACCCACGTACTAGATATAGCCGTTGATTATTTATTAAACCTTTACAAGCAATTATCGTGCTATAGATCCGTGACGCCTTTGATTAATTTTTCGGTTGTTAACTCGCGATAAAGTTCCGGTGCCGTTTTATTAAAAAGATAACTCGATTGTTTGTACGCACTAAACTATGCAGTAGGTATCTACTAGAAATAGTCTAAATATCACGGAAACAAAATCACACGACCTGCGAACGTGTCAACTCACAAATCAATACCAGATACTCGATAGATTATACTTAGAGCGTCGGGCACCGACGGTGCTTGGGAAGGAAATCTTCAAGGAAGCACAAATAAAATATTTTTAAGTCGCTGAAACGGCTAAAATCTTTGCAGGATACTTTGCGTATATCGATCGGGAATGTCGGGAGCGACCGTGCCCCGTCTCGCTATGACGCTCTTTCTATAAGTCAACCACCACAAAGGTGACGGTAATTCTAACATTAAGTAACTAGGTACTTTAACGTGTAAATCGTAGGTAATGAATGATACTTTTATGCACTCCCATTAAAGGCTTGGCAGCTTGTTAAGCAGGGCAGGCTGTCTCGTTTTTCACGAAGACTTGAATATAAAACCGGTTCGTTTACCCCGGCCCGGCCCGTAAACTACGTTCGTTCGTTATCTTGGTGCAGAGTCGTCGGAAATACGATAAACCCTATGACGTATGCAATGGTTACTGGATAAACTCTTATCCTCCAACAAAACTACTCGTATACACGGAACGTGCAACTTAGTCAGAACTGAACGCTATACATTCCAGTTCCATTCAACAATTCCCGCAAGCGAATCTAACATTTTCTATTATGGCATGACGAAATCTTAAGTTTCTATTACCTTTTCATGAGACTTTTATACAATTTGCAGTATGTATAATAATAATTGCATATACCTAGATCTAGGACTTTTATAAATTCTTCTTATACAGAAAATCAATATTATAGGTAAGTGAAAACAACTTAGAAAAGTTGAAAAACCCCGACATTTTCATTTCAAAGTCCATAATCTCAAAAACGGCTAAACAGATTTTTATGAAACATGGCTGTACATAGAACACTCGGGATAAAATTATCTATGACACAAAAAAACAGCATTCAATTCAGTCCATCTGTTTGGGAGCTACGATACCACAGACAGATACACAGATACACAGACACGTTAAACTTATAACACTCTTTGCGTCGGGGGTTAATTAAAGCACGCCGTGAATGAAACTGTAAAGTAATTGTAGTGAGTTTGTTTACCTGTTTTACCTTAATTAGTCTCGAACATGTGGTCGAGTTGCACTGTCTGCAATCGTGAAAACGGATTTAGCGTAGGGTGGTACGGCATGCACCGCGCTATCGCCCCAAGACACCGCGTCACCGGCACCGGCCCGCCGCCATAACCGCCGAGCGGCACGCGATCACACCCGTCTCATTAATCTGAACGTCAAACATACCCTAGTGTGTGCAAATTGTTAGTTTATTCAGCCGCGCCAACTGGTTTAGCTCGTCTCGTGTAATCAATCGAGTTAGAGCTCCAGCGACCTGATAGAAATCGAGTATTGCATAAAGATGTTCCGTAACATAATATAGAAAGTGAAAAGTCAAGCAGTGTATCATAATATTCATAATTATCATTAATGCATATTAAAAAGAAAATCTATGGAAATGATGATATACATCTTTACTAGTTATCTTTTCACTCTACAGTGGAATCTTAACCAATCGGTTATTCAGCTATAATTTACTTAAAAAACATAGCTTTAATTAGTGTTGGTAAAGACTTAAGTTCTTGAAGTCTAAATTGCAAGAACTCGACTCTCATTTACGGGACTCTGAGCTTAAAAGACTTCCCAGTCTTTTCAGTCGTAAGTCGAGTCTTTTTTCTAGTCTAAATCGAGTCCTGTAGTCACAACTCAAGCTTTAGAAAAGACCCTTCTTCAACTATAGTCCTTTGTCAAAAAGACCTAGGCCTATAATGAAGACGCAGTTTTGAAGTTCTTAATTAAAAGATGAATTAGTAAATTAAAAGATGATAATTTACTTTAAAAACAAAGTTTTAACCGACTTCAATTTAGGTACTCCGCCAAGCTACGAGAACATTTCCACATTTATTTTCCAATTTACCACATGAACTTATTTCCGAGAGCAAATGCGTTGATTATTAGAGAAAAAAACCGAATCGCTGTAGGTATGTGGGCTGATAATATTTGAGGACTTCCGTCGATTCCACAAGGATCACCTTTGGTACTTCATTAGTTGCTATTTCAACGGAATCTTATCAGAATCTGCGATATACTTTTGTACTTTTAAGTACATAATTGAGGAATTCCATAAGTCATCTGTGGTCTTCTTCATCAATTCCAGTCCACCAAATTTATGATTTCCGGGTGTAAATACACGAGTTATAATAGAAAATACCAAAATCACTACACGCGTGCCTAATATAATTGAGGAGTTTCCTCAATTCCTCATGGATCCCATCATCCAACTGAATTTTTGAAAAAAATGGGACCCACCTGGAAGTATATACTTACCAACAAAAAAAAATACGAATCGGCTCATCAATGACGGAGTTCTGAGGTAACAAACATTGAAAAAAAAAAGATAAAAATAATTAAAAAAAAAATACAACCGAATTGAGAACCTTCTCCTTTTTTTGAAGTCGGTTAAAAATGACACAATGATGTCATGTTTCAGAAAAGGTTTGAACGCTCGAAAGAAGTAGATAGGTACGTCATGATGTACCTTCTTCCTCTTCACTTTAATGTCATCTTTTATAAACTTCAAAAGTGAGTCTTTAAATGTAGATTAAGTTTTCTTATTGAACACAATCGGAAAAAGCAAAAAATGGATAATAAAAATAACATTTTCCATAGGTAAGTTACATGTCAAAAAGGAAATATATTTTTCATCTCTCATACTCTGAAAGTAGGTCATTATTTATCTAAACAGCGGGTTGAAAGTGAGGCATGTCGCCCCTAGGGCTAAAAAGTAATAATAAAATAAAAAAGCAATGGCAGAAACCTGTACAGCCAGTTTCAGAAAATTGAGTTGATTTTTGAAACTTTGACATTCATGCTTTATTTATTTTTATATTTCTAGTAAATTAATTCTTGTATTGACTATTATTGTGCTATTTGAAGACTAGTTCATATTTTTTAAGAGTTAGTGCAATGTAACCGCTTCACAACCGCGTCCTAGTCATAAAAAAAGGCAGAAACCTATACAGTCACACTTCCATAAAATTGTGTTGATTTTTGAAGCTTATATTTAATTATGATGATTTTAATTCTTTCATAGTTACTATATGGTATCTTCATCATCATCATATCAGTCGGAAGACGTTTACTGCTGGACATAGGCCTTCCCCAAAGAGGAAATGGTATATATAAATACATTTAATACTTAATGTAATTTTTCATCCAAAAAACAAAGACGAAGATGGTTTATTTTTCCATTATATTCTTTCTCTCTCTAGATCATATCATTTGAAAAGTAGTGTTTAACTCGGGGAAAGCCACTCATTTCAGCCTCGAACATTGCGCTCTCACTGCGTTCGAGCGCCAAAATATCTCGTTGGAATTGGGTACCTTTCAACCCTCGGTTAACAATCTACTATTTGCGGCATTCGAAGAGTAATATATTATTACAGGTGCTTTTTGTACGTCCATTGTTACATTTTGCGTATTGTACATTATTATCCGAAGGGGTTTGTTTTGGATCACTTTAAACCAGATGAACTAAATACCATCACTATATGTAAGGGTAGTTAGAGACCCGAGGAAAATTATATAAAAAAAATACCCTATAATTCTAGACGTACAATTAAACTTGCCGGCGTCATCCAGTTAAGCATAAAAAATGTAATTTCCTATTTTAGCTTAATTTGGTCAAAATATATTCAGCTGTGAAAGTGTAAGTCACTAAAAACTCTTTTTAGCACTGATTTTATCAGCAATAATGCCCATAAGATACACGGTAAAAAAATCGATGTTTTGAATGCAGCAAAACGAAACGAAGACATTACGTAAATACGATTAAGAACCGTCTGTGTTGAATGTTGTCTTTTAGTTACGTTTTTGTATATTTAACTTGTAGTAGGACCCAGGAGATGTGGTTTCATTTTCAATTTGTATTCGAACTATACGTACCTACAGTCAAAGTCAAAGATTGTATACGCCTTCGCGTAAAATGGAATAAGGTGCAAAAGTGTTTACTTTAAGGTGGTTCGACGACCATACAAAACGTCTTTTGAACTAGAATAATTAGAGAAATTCGTTTGTCACGTGATAGTTTGGGAAAACGATTATTCTCAAATTATTCTAGTTCATACAAGTTTATTTTTGGAAATGAGGAATTTCGCGCGAATGGAAAGCCAATTTATGAAAGTTTGTTACATAAGTTTCTTAAAATATCACGCCGTTAGCCTGCGAATGTCAAAATACGTTTTGTATGGTCGTCGAACCACCTTAACTTCGACTGTACATAGATGATAGATTGAAAAAAATAGCGGCACCATGATGTTGCAATTATTTTGTGAAATTGCCAGCGGTTGAAAAGTTCGTACCGTTCCAAGTATCTGGGTTGGCTTTGATGAGAGTTCGTGAGCGTGCACGCGAAACATATCACATCATATCAATCACCGTAGCCGCATTACTCGATATTTCACCAACCCGTATATCAGAATAACGGAAATGGCGTCTTTAAAAAACTTTTGTTGTATCATTTTGGTAAAAACATAAAAGTACGATTATAAAACATCTAATGGTTGAGATTGCAATATCTAGTTTTAAGTTAAGTCTGAACTCAAAGTCTGAACATCTAAGTCTGTTTACAATCTTTTTTTTTACCTAACTTGCCCGCTTGATCGTATGTATGTTGACTATGTTGGCCGTTTCAAAACATATTTCATTTCCTGGTTTTCGATTCAGCTGAAAGGATATAGCCACAGGGCTATGCAAATAAATCGACAAAACAGCAATCAATTTGGCGTTTGGGGCCGATGCCTCATACATACAGGGCTATACCTTTGGTATACTTGCGTATATTCGGTGACAATGCAATAATATGTACCTACTGTAGAGCTGGTCTGATGATATATTCGGAAGGTTGCACGAGGAACCCTTAAACTAAACAAGTTACGCCCGTGGTGTTTGGGCTCATTGGAGCCCGCCCTCCCACGAGTAGTTAATGACTGCGATTTGCAAATAATTTAAATGAAAAAAAAGTTTAATCCAACTTCTTACTTCGCAAAGGAACATACATGAACATTTCCTATCCACTTCACCACATGAATTGCTTTCCGAGAGCAAATGCGTTGATTATTAATGATTATAAAATTTGAACAAGCGTAGGCGAGGTCGAATTCCGTCGATTCCTCAAGGACCTCAGAATCACCTTTGGCATTTAATTAGTTGCTACTTAAACGGCATCATATCAGAACATGTGCCGTACCACAGAACACGTAACTACTATAGAAACGGTAGTGGACAGGGTTCTCGTAGCCGGGTTCATGATTAGATCTGCATAAAGCTGTTAAACGAAGTCAAAACGCAGCTCAGTTATCATTTGTATGCGGGTGACGATTTACGCCATATTAAAAGTAGGATGTTGTGCAATTTTCTTATGCCGACAAAGGAGCAATACCCCAAATGAACAAGCAAATGCTAAAATAACTGCCAATGTACGTATTTATCTATAACATTTAAATAAAAGATTATGATTCGGATAAAATTAGTTTTAAATAAACTTGTTTCCTCATAGTACTAAATATTTGGCACAGCTGATTGTAGTCCATTCGTTACTCGTCATCGAGTAAACAGATATATTTATTTGAAAAACATACAACGAATACGACCGACGACGACGGCGGATACGACGGGACGACCGCTTTAGCCTAGTTGGTAGTGACTCTGCCTACGAAGGTCCCGGGTTCGAATCCCGGTAAGGGCATTTATTTGTGTGATGAGCATGAATATTTGTTCCTGAGTCATGGATGTTTTCTATGTATTTAAGTATTTATTTATCTATATAAGTATGTTTATCGTCGTCTAGTACCCATAGTACAAGCTTTGCTTAGTTTGGGATTAGGTCGATTTGTGTAAGATTGTCCCTTAATATTTAATTTAATTTAATGTAGCTATATTATGTATTTTTTTTTTACTTGTATTTACTTACGGGTTAATTCGGTCCACATTACAATATATTCATATAAGTATGCTGTATCTTGATTGGACACAATGTGTCGATTAATAAAAGTATGTTGCCAGTTAAATATTAGCTCATAATTTGCAACTTTTTTTTTTCACCCAACTCCAATTTTACTTTCCCAACCCTTCCGATCCTATCCGGTAATGCGGAGGAAGAAAATCTTGGATTCCGACAAAATCGACTACAATTTGCTCCAAGCATTTTAATAAATTTTATATCTGACTTCATACCACCAATAGCCACAGGAAAATTCTAAAACTAGCTGCTGTATAACTTAACCTCAACAAAGCGTAACCCTTATTTTATTAACGCTTCTTTACTCGTATGCAGAATCCAAAAAAAGTATAGCAGGAATATAAGATATCGATAATTGTAGTAGTTTATGCAACTGATCTATAATGAGAGGCCTTAAAATATGAGTGTGGTTTTATGAAGAGAGCGTCAGCGAGTTTCATATTAGGATCACACGAGTGTTTTAAGGCCTAATTATGTACAGTTGCATACACTACTTTATCTACACACATATCATAAGTACTCTAAGATGGGTTCACAATTTTACTTTCGTAACAGCAAAAAACCAACAAAAAAATGACAACAGCAATGGCGGCAATTCGATTTTCCGTCAAGACGAATGGATTTTATTTAATCATAGACAAATTAATGAAATCTATACTCATGTCACTCGAAATCAAATGTCGAGCGGTTTACATTAAAAAAACATACTGAATTGACGTTTCGTATCGATAACTGTTTTAATATCTATGGATACTAGAATAGAGACCCACTTGAGTTTTGACATCTGTTCAAAATTTAAACTCATGACGTTACAAAAATCGATACTGTTATATAAATAAATAATAAATTATTGATAATTACATCAGAGAATGCAGGTGAGCGTGACAAGAGAGCCGAGGATGTAATTATCAAAGCTCACGCGTTTCATATGACGTTTTTCAACACATTTTGCGAGGAAAAATCCTTTTCATAAGATGAGAATTTTATAGGCCTGTCAAGTTATTTTCTTTATATAATGATGGCAACAAGTTTTTACTCACATATTGTACACCGCCAAGAATTTCCAGCATTCTATTTATCACTTTTCTAGTCACCACGATTTTTGATAATAACCAAACGCGCATTAACGATGTATACAAATATTTGTGAAATAACCAATAATGGCACACAACAGTTTTTTTTTCGTAAAGTTTGCGCAGTGCGCGCGCATGTGTTAAGCCAGACTTAGATGAAATCTCTAAACAGCCAATACAAAATAAAATAAATAGTTTCGTTTTAAAATGTTCTCTTTATTAATTCATGTAAAATGTCATCAAAAGTGAATAGTTTTACTAAATTAAACGTTTCTATATCATATCCAAAAAGAAATTGTCAATTAATTGTTTAGTCGAGTAAGAATCCATTTGCCGAGAAATAAATAAAAAGCTGTACATTCGGTACAACCCGGTTAATTTAAGAATGCACCTTGTTCATGCATACATCTTGCTGCAAGGTGCCAACGTGACTTAATCGGGATATGATACGAGTGTCGTAATGTTATAAAACACGCGTGTTTAATACCCAGGATTATGAGCCTAAAAGCGACATAATAAGAGGTACGTTACGAGCAAATGTGTTGAAAATATAATTACTTACCCACACCCCTATTTCGTATTCCAAATTTTGAAATAGGCGTATCACCATAGAGTAGAGAGAGTTTCATAGTAACATAGGACTTTTGTTTTAACATCGTCAAATATCAAGTGGATTTGAATAGGGCCTCCATTACGCAGCCAAGAATTTAATGTCAGTGTCCGTCCAAAGTGCGTCTCGCTCACACACGCTTTTCTATACCATAATGCATGAAAGGCAGCATTTAACGAGACTATTCACATATCACTTCTTTACGCTAAAATCCCCGTCCAATTTTTTTCCCTATATTGATAAAGAATTGACTTACGTGGCATTTTATAGGCACTTTAAAATTAAACCGTAAGTAACACTGTTTTGAGTAACTTTTCTACTCAAAATTACGACCGATAACAACGTAACGGAATTAACAGCTTGTACCAATTAGATGAGTTTTGTATTAGTGTTGACATGTTTGTACGAATTCGACTTCACCAAATTAGTGGTTTTCAAGTGGATGAGAGGGAACGGGCAACAAGTAGTCCATATACCATAGATTAGACACTGGCCGAGTGCGTGTTGGGGACTTATTTCCATACACCTTTGAATTTATTCGCAGATGTATGTAGGTTTCCTCACGATGTTTTTCCTTTACCGCAAAGCTAACGCTTACTTTTATGTATTTATATATATAATATCTTAAATTTACGAGGTCATCGGTTGAACCAGGCTGAATCACGCGGATAAAAAGCTATCTCCAATATCGCCAGCCCGTGCCTTATCTCTGCCGAACCTGCCTCGCAGCCCCGCTAATCTATCAACGTGTTTGGCTTTTACAAAGTAGGTATTGTACGGCTATTTCAATATTACCAAACAGCAATTGTGACCCATTTTCAATAACCCACTATTATGATTTTCATCGATTGCCGCCTGCCACTGAGTAGAAAATACAAATTCATCTTGAAATAGTGCTTTGTGATGTTTAGGAAGTGTGCTACATGTTAATCTATTTGTGGAAAATGGCGCTTCGATTTATAGGAAAGCTGAAACTATGGTTAAACGAAAATAATCATTATTTCACTTTAAAAACAAAGTTTTTACCGACTTTAATTCAGTACTTCGTCAAGCCACATACATGAACATTTCCACATTTCCTTTCCACTTTACCACATAAACTTCTTTCCGAGAGCAAATGCGTTGATTATCACAGAAAAAACCCAAGTCGCTATAAGAATGTAGCATTATGGGCCGATAATATTTAAGGATCTCAGAATCACCTTTGGTGTTTCATTAGTTGTTACTTATCTGAATCTTTAGAGTACATTGTGATACAAGTGAGCTATGTTGATAATTACATCAGAGGCAGTATTGTTCACGCGAGCCGCAGGTAAGCTTGATAAGAGAGCCGAGGATGTAATTATCAAAAATCACACGTTTCATACGTTTTTCAACACATTTGCGAGGAAAAAATCCTACGTCGCCAAGAATTTCCAGTACCGTCAATTCTGTTTATCACTTTTCTATTCACCACGAGTCAACATTTTTGATAATAACCAAACACGCATTAACAAACAAATAATGGTGAAATTAAATATTTTCGTTTTAAAATGTTATCTTTATTAATTCATGTAAAATTTTTGCAAATGTGAATAGTTTTAAGTACTAAATTTAACGTTTATATGTGATATCAAAAAAGAAATAGTCAATTAATTAACAAAAAGGATTTAATTTGTTTAGTCGAGTAAGAATCCATTTGCCGAGAATTAATAAAAAAAACCGGCCAAATGCGAGTAGGACTCGCGCACGGAGGGTTCCGTACGATTGTTTATAAGAATGGCAAAAAAAAAAACGTTTGTTGTACAACAAAATAAAATAAATATTTAAGGGGGGGGGGGGGGGGCATACAAGTTGTATGGGAGGTTCCTGCAAGGTGCCAACGTGTCAGAATCGGGATTAACCATAAAACAAGAGTGTCGTAATGTTATAAAACACGCGTGTTTAATACCCAGGATTATGAGCCTAAAAGCGACGAAATACGAGGTACGTTACGAGCAATTGTGTTGAAAACGTACTTTACATCATTGAGGAGTTCCGTAAGTCATATGTGGTCTTAATCATCAGACCACTTCACCAAATTTCCGAGGGTAAATACACTAGTCAAAATAGAAAAAGCGGCCAAGTGCGTGTCGGACCACGCACAACGAAGGGTTACTTGCCTATTAAAAAGGTCGTATCGTTACTGAAATCTTATGGCACTTACGTCCTTTTCTTTAAAGAAGGCAGTTTTTTAGAAATATCTCAAAAACCTTGGAACCAATCTTGTTCAAAACAATTTTCGCTGAAAGAATTTAATAAGTCCATGATTTTATTCATATTTTTAAAAATTAGAGGGGTGGGGGGACAATTTTAGTGACTTTCGGGGCGGTTATCTCCGACTCTATTCACTTAATCAAAAAGATTGCTGAGAAACCTCATATTTATTTTGAAAGGCCTATCGATTGATGTGGCACACGTGGCCTTGCAATGAAAAAAAAAATTTGGACTTTCAGTTTTATGTATGGAGTGCACCCCTAAAAAATTTTTTTTTTTGTAATTTAATTACAAAACTATGTAGCGGCTAACAAAATACACCTATCCTCAAAACTTTATTTAATTACACTTTATAGTTTTCGAGTAAAATGCCTGTGACATACGGACGGACAGACAGACAGACAGACAGACAGACAGACAGACAGACAGACATGAAGAATCCATAAGGGTCCCGTTTTTTGCCATTTGGCTACGGATCCCTAAAAACCGAAATTTTTACACGCCTGCCTGTCAGATACTGACTTGGTGACAATAGGACCACTTCAGGAGTATAGTTCAGGAGTATGCAAAATGATATAATTATTCAAAATTAAACGTTTATTGATCGAGCGAGCGAAGTAAACGAAGTTCTCCGTTTCAGCTTAGGCCAAAATGCTCCCGTATGTCTATCCGGCTGTTCTACAGATCGCTCGTACAGGCTCGTGAGTTGTACAGGTCACATAGCCGCTAGTATTTAAGAAGGTATGTTTTGACGGCAAAACATACAAACTTTGAATTCGGCACTATACGGTTAGATAAAATATAAAACATACAGATAAAAAGAATAAAGACCTTATAAGGATTCCGTGTTACCGAATATTATGGTAACTCCCAATAACTGCCAGCACAATAAGCAATTCATAATATAATAAGAATCATTATGGCAAAGTCGTTAACGTTCTAATCATCAAAAAATGTGTGTTGATGCTCAAGAACCAGTTGACAAGTAGATAAACTAGAGTGGTTTGTAATCCGCAAAGAAGATTACAAAGAAGAACGGGTAACCTCGGTACAATCACGAATATAAGCCTTGCATAATGGCTACAGCAGGGAGCGTACACGTAACAGGCTATCGGCTGAAATGGCTGGGCGCTTAACTCTATCGAGATGTGCGAACGGAAGCAGTACACGTCGCCTCTTGGTTGGTGTTCGGCACCAATATATTTGTCCCAGATCTTGCAATCGATTTTAATATACAACAGTGACTTAGATGTTCGCCTGTCTGGCAACACTCAGTTTTTCGCAAATATGTGTCATTTTAGTCATGTATAATACTAGCGACCTGTTCAGTTATTAGAAAGTGCTAATGAAATAAACATCACGTCATTATACTTTTCAAAACACTTGCTCGTAACGTGGCCTTTCTTGCGTCAATCTTAGGCTCATAATTCAGGATATTAAACACGAGTATTTTAAACATTATCGCATCTCTTTATTAGTGTTCCGTACCATAATTGGTCCAACGGAACACTTATGCGATCACTCGGAGGCTGTCCGTCTGTCACAGCCAGTTTTCTCGAAGACCGTTTGACATAGGAAGCTGAAATTTGGTATAGATATAGAAATTTATGGCCTAATTACATAAATAAAGTCATAAAGGTGTAAACTGCAATAAAGGGGGCAGTTTGAGGGGTACGAGTAATAAGGGGTTTCGCAATTTTTTTTTGGATTGTAAGGAACGTGTGGGGTATCAATCGAAAGCTCGTAAAATTTTGAGACGGTATACATGTCGGCGGCCGATCGTAAAATCCGGCAGATCACGAAATTCCTAGGCATATCGTGAAACGCCGCCATTTCATGATTTGGCTAAAGGACATCCGCCATATCGTTCAAAACTTAACGTTTAACGATTTGTCTAATGACGTTTAGGCAGATCATGAAATTCCTAGGCATATCATGAAACGCCGGCATTTCATGATTTGGCCAAGCCAGTGACGTTTAGGCTGATCATGAAATTCCTAGGCATATCATGAAACGCCGGCATATCGTTCAATACTCACCGTTATACGTAAGTAGGGTGTCCAAAATTGAATTAGGTAAATTAAAAAAAATAAGAAGTGCGGACTGATAATCTCCAGCGAGTCGACGCCACCCCGCTGCGCGGGGTGTCTATTTCTGGTCTGAGGGACACAAGTGAACCCTAACCTAACCGACCTAAGACAGAGTTCGCTTATGACAAACCATTTTTGTCCGCCCTGATTATTAGCCCCCAACAAAAACGGCCGCCATCGCATGTGCAGCGCCACCAGTGGCCAAGAAAGAAACTATTTTACGATGTGACCGGTATAGAGCTAGGAATATCGACGAATGGTTGCTCTAATCGATCTGCCGTATTGTTTATCAGGCACATCGTGATAAGCCTAGCCGACTTTTAGGCATATCATGAAATGGCGCCGTTTCACGATATGCCTAGGAATTTCGTGATCTGGCGTATTTAACGATCTGCCGCCAACATACACATTTTGAGTTCTTTTTACGATAGCTCTTACTAGTGTAAAATATGACCAAAGTAAGTTTTTTTCATACAGTGCTGTCCCCAGCTCTATCTCAAAAACTATAGCCAACTAAGACTTGGAAATACACATGCATAACGGAAATTGTGTGTAGATGGCGGGAAAATTATCAACATGACGCTAGCTTTAATAGTTTAAATTATATTTACAAATTAAAGTAAATAAAATCGGTATCTAGCGTCTCATTTTACGCTGGATCTTCAGTATAGCCGTGCCTGGTGACGTACATTGCACTTCGCAGTCTGATAAATGAATATTGATATTATGAAAACACAGCATTGTATTTCGTGTTGTTTTCTGTTTCCTATTTGTTCCGACCGAAACAGAAAAATACCCGATGTCAAGTAATTAGACACCGCAGGTCTGGTTTACTAACAATTACCCACGATCCAATTAAAGTCTGACCTTCGGTTCGGTGTAGTTGTTGCGGATCTGGGAGTCAATATATACTAGAGGTATGTGGTAGTTTAGAGATAGATTGTGAATAGTTTATATTTCCGTATTTCCGAATGAATCCGACGAATAATTTGCATCTAGTAAAAATTATATTTATTGGTGTCATAATCTATACCAATTCGAATAAAGAACTCCGTACTTTATGAATGTTTGTTTTTAGAGTTCCATATTTAAAGCTGATACGTAGACCAAAGGTTAATAAACCAAATAGAGGCGTCATAGTTATCACATTATTTAGTGTTAATCTATATTCAGTTTTGTGCAATTTTTTTGTTTGTATAAGTGCGCGTGAGCGTGCGCGTGAGCACTCTATCTACCCTTACGTGGCGAATATTGCAACAAGAGCAATGAACAGCAGATACGGGATTAAGACTACAGTTTACGTATGCACGCGGTGTAAGTAGTAGCATATAGCGAGTCGGTAGCGCCTTGTAATGCAATTAGCACCTTGGCAACTGTCCATGTCCATTTCGCGAGTTATTGATCCTATAACGCCGACACATATCACGTCCTGGTTGAGGTGTGTTTAATGTCCTTACTTGTCGCCTAACTAGCTGCTAATTGCCTAGCAATAATAGTTAACTAACATATAATACTTTTTTAGCAATTTACGATTAATGATACCTATAACATATTCAAATGAGTATCCGAAGATTTTATACTGAGTTTTCATGATAGTCGATCTTGTTAAGATATTGTTACCATGCCAAAATATATCACGGCATCTTTATTTGGCAGTGTCACTTACAGAACCTACGCCATCTGTAATGTAATACCTACTATAGATGTTTTGTAACCCATAAATTTACTTTTTCAACACAATATTTCGTAACGTACCTTTTATTACGTTGCTTTTAGGCTCATAATCCTGGGTATTAAACACGCGTGTTTATAAACATTACGACACTCTTGTTTTATGGTTATATCCCGATTCAGACACGTTGGCACCTTGCAGCAAGATCTACCTATGCATGAACACGGTGCCATTCTTAAATTAACCGGGTTATACAGAATACAGAATGTACAGTTTTTTTTTAAATTCTCGGCATATGGATTCGAACTCGACTAAACAAATTAAATCCTTTTTGTTAATGAATTCACTGTTTCTTTTTAGATATCACATATAGAATTTAGTAAAAGTATTCACATTTGCTAAAATTTTACATGAATTAATAAACATAACATTTAAAACGAAAATATTTATTTTGTTTTGTATTGGCTGTTTAGAGATTTTATCTAAGTCTGGCTTTAATACCTGCCCGCCCACAGCGCAAACTTCACGAATAAAATTGTTGCGCGTCAGTATAGGCAATTTCACAAATATTTGTAAACATTGTTAATGCGTGTTTGGTTATTATCAAAAATGTTGACTCATGGTGAATAGAAATGTGATAAATAAAATTTTACGCCACTGAGAATTCTTGACGATGTACAATATATGAGTAAAAACCTGTTGCCATCAATAACTAAAGAAAATAACTTAGGAAGCGTACACAATTATAATCTAATGAAAAGGATTTTTTCCTCGCAAATGTGTTGATGAAATACGTCGTATGAAACGCGTGAGCTTTAATAATTACATCCTCGGTTCTTGCCTTTTACCCGCTCTACAAAGATCGCGTGGATTGCGCTGGTATTCATTACTGTCAGAGCTGGTCACTGTTAGTCAAATAGTTAACGCCGTTAAGCGCTATAATACATTACTAAAAAAGTTAACAGAATACTAATGTTACCTACTAGCACAGTAGCTAATAATTATTATAAATCTGATTGACGAGGGTTACCGTCATTAAGCCAGTTTCGGAGCGCATTCTAGCAGGTTTAATGCTGCGTGTGTCGATATTTTGTATCATAAAAATAAATAATATCAATGAGACATCAGTGTTTCCGAAATAACCTTGACATGAAATCACAATCATTCACTGAGTCGGAAAAAGTTGGTCGGCGTCATGACATGATACACTTATCTATCATTATTATACTGTATTGGTAGGTATACAGCACCTATCCTCATATCATCATCGTCATTCGCTTGTCCTTATCCCATTTACTTGGGGTCGGCGCAGCATGTTTTTTTTCCTCCATACCTCTCTATCGCCCGTCAACTCATCACACACATCTTTCCTGTTCATATCGTCTCTCACGCAGTCCAACCACCTTTTTCTTGGTCTACCTCTTCTCTTACAACCATACCTATAATAACTGAGTAGTTAACTTTAAATTTCACTACGACAATTTGTTTAGGTATATGGGCACTTTGCTCCGTTAGTGACCATACGAGTAAGCAGGTGTTTGTTGAGTGTGAAACGGAGCTTACCGTACAGCGAAGAGCACCGATGTTTGTCTATCAACGCCATGGCTCAGATATCGTCCGAATAGGACGGCAACTCTGCAAAAATCATAAATCCGAATTAGATTTTTAATGTACTATCCCGAACATACCTATTTTAGAGAAGACTCGTAATTTCGCTGTGCAGATGAAAATATTAGGTAAATCATCTAAGAAGGAATTCCACACAATTGTCTCTCTGTCAGCTTCTTGATTATTTTTAACCATATCATGCAAGGTTACAAACACGTTTACATGAACCAACGTATTAGGGTTTAAGGCCTATGCAGACTGCGTTTTTTTCACGCGCCGTCGACGCGCGTTGCCCTGCTACCATCCGCTAGGTTGTAGGCGTTGTAGGCGAGCTCGCGCCGTCGACGCGCGTTGCCCTGCTACCATCCGCTAGGTAGTAGGCGAGCTCGCGCCGTCGACGCGCGTTGCCCTGCTACCATCCGCTAGGTAGTAGGGGAGCTCGCGTCGTAAACACATTAAAATTTAAACTTCTTATAGGTACATTACTTAAGGGGATGCCTTGATTTGAGTCGAACACGCCCCCTAGACAGAGACACGCTGATGCCTTCCACACACGAGGAAAAGAGATGTAACACTCTTCGGGAATAGCTTTTAAGTTTCGATAAATAACTAACTTAGAGAAGTTTTATTTAAATTTCATAAAGTGAGATTTCAGATGAGATAAAATACTATCGTATTAACTTGATTGTGTCGTAAAATAATGTATCGTTTGAGTAGGCTGAGTAAAAAAAGGAATAAACAGACCCAACTTTGGAATTTTTTTCTATTGAGGAAATTTTAAGCAATCATGTATCGATAAAATGAGATGAACAATCATATAGTCAAGAATCATATATGTATCTGAAAATCAGACCTTATTGTTTCTTCGGCGTTTCTAAGCATGCGATAATTTCCAAAGCACCGCCTTAAGTATAGGTACAACGGCGACGACTATAGGTAATATTTCCGCAACGCACGGTCAGGCATGTCGATGGACGGAAGTCGTCAGTTCGCGGGTCTTCCGGTGGGACCGAACAACACTAGCACGCAATGCCCCGCCCTTATCGTCATGTTTTTTTTGTGACGCGACCGACAATATATTGTTTATTTATGTAATCTTTATTGCACAAAATAACAACTTAGCTTACAAAAGGTGGACTTAATGCCCTAAGCATACTCTACCAACACTACCAATTAACCTCTGGCCAAAGCAGACAGATCTTAGAATGTAATTTTTAAATCGATTTGTACCACAACTAAAATTACTATACTTATTACAAATTATTTGTTTTAAATCTATAACTGGTCTAGTAGATACTCACTGGAAGTAGGTACTCACTTTTATGGTAAGAAAGCTGTCGTCAGGAGCTTCATTTAATAGTATTTTATGCAACTGTTGTATAAGAAGGGTCTTAAAATGCGAGTGTCGTGCGTTGCGATGCGAGCCTTGGCGAGCATCGCAATTAAAGATGCCACGAGCGTTTTTAGACCAGTTAATACACCGTTGCATACAATACTTTTTCTACGACTACTGGAATTGCATTATTTAGACTTTTCAGGCAGCAAGTTTTCTATTCGTTATTTTGCTACTCACGCAATTTCTTCAGAAGTGCATTTATGAATTCCTTTGACCATTTTAAAAGGAATGTACACTTTTGTCTTCACTAACACGAATAAAATCTTAATAGTTTATCATCTTTCGTCTTTTCATTTTGAACTGTATTTTGGTGGGAAATCCGAAATACGATACTCTTGTTTATGGTTTGTTTTGTTTTTAATTTGTTTGCACTTGCCATCCGAACCAAACCGATTCCGGACCCGAACCGAATCCGAAGTGTTTATTATTATAAATAATACCAAGAATTTATACAACATGTAAATTAACACACAATAGATTATGAAAATTTGCTTATGATGTTGGTACCACTGCACTAAAGCGGACGATTAAAAAAAAGTTAGATGATTTGGCATCGTGGTAAACAGTGTTTTAATGAAAAATTTATGAACCATAAAAGTACGCTAAACAGTCAAGAACACATGTCCGAATAAGCTATATAGGCGGAATAATTAAGCTATTTTGGGCTCTGGTTTGGGCCATGCATTTCTGTCAGTGAGATAGTCCTCAACCATGTAATAAGCCTTTGACATCAATGTTTTTTTTCAAGTATTTTTTAAGAGCTGGAAAGGGTAGAGCCAAAATTTCATTCGATAATTCATTATAAAAATCGATACATTGACCCGAAAAAGACTTGTATACTTTACGAACACGAAACTTTTTGGTTGCTATTTTATTTTTATTTCGTGTATTAAAATTATGGGTATCAGATTTTTTACAGAATGAATCTGACATAAACAATATTTTTATAAATGTATTGGGATGCTACTGTTAAAATGCTATTTTTAGGGTTCCGTAGCCAAATGGCAAAAAACGGAACCCTTATAGATTCGTCATGTCTGTCTGTCTGTCGGTCCGTATGTCACAGGCATTTTACTCGAAAACTATAAGGTATATTTGAATAAAATTTTCAGGATAGGTGTATTTTGTTAACCGCTACATAGTTTAGTAACTAAATTACTAAAAAAAATTTTTTTAGGGGTGCACTCCATACATAAAACTGAAAGTCAATTTTTTTTTTCATTGCAAGGCCACGTGTGGCACATCAATCGATAGGCCTTTCAAAATAAATATAAGGTTTCTCAGCAATTTTTTTGATTAAGTGAATAGAGTCGGAGATAATCTCCTCAAAAGTCACTAAAATTGTGTCCCCCCCCCCCCCCCCCCCTCTAATTTTTGAACCGTGTATTTTAAAAATATGAAAAAAATCATGCTCCTAGTTGTTAAATTCTCTCAGCGAAAATTGTTTTGAACAAGATCGGGTCAAAGGTTTTTGAGATATTTCTAAAAAACTGCCTTCCTTAAAGAAAAGGACGTAAGTGCCATAAGATTTCAGTAACGATACCTTTTGAATAGGCACGAAACCCTCGTTGTGCGTGGTCCGACACGCACTTGGCCGCTTTTTTTAAAGAGGTCTCTCACGGATTCTCTTGCTCTCTTGTTATATGGCTCTCTTTTGTAATACTAAGATTGTCTGTATGTCAACTTCTTTACCCCAAACCAGAATACCGTACGACATAATACTATAAAAATAACTATGAAAAACTAAGCGAGCTGTTTCAGCATCGGTCAGTTGTATATTGTTTCTAATAGCATATACGGCTGCACTTAGTTTACCCGCCTACACGGCTATATGGGCACTCCATTGTAGATTTTTGTGTAATGTTATACCCAAGAATATTATTTTATCGACTATTTCTAAAAACTGCGGGGTCAGTTTTACCAGTGATGACGGAAACAGAAAATTTGAGTAATTGGAAATTTAGAATTAAATTATTACTAGATGAAAAACAACCAGGATATGTGTTGCAAGAGAAACGTACGACTAAAGAGCAATTACGAGTACAAGCATTCGCCAAAGATGATTCGCGAGCGAAGTCGACGTTAGTACAATGTCTGAGTGATAAGTACATTGGCATAATAAAAAAAGGAAAAACTACAAAAGAAATGCTAACATCGCTAGAAGAAATATTCGAGAGGAAGACTGTATGCAATAGATTATATTTGAAAAGAAGACTAATTACGCTAAGATACGAAAACGAAAGAGATCTTCAACAATATTTGCTAAAATTCGACAGCTTATTGAGTGAGCTAGCCGCAATAAAAGTGACGCTCGATCCAGAAGACAAGATCTGTTATCTGTCGTGCTCGTTACCCAAGATTTATGATCAAGTCATTACGTATAGTAATAGAAACCATGGCAACCAAAAAACAATTGAACATAGAATTTGTCAAAGCAAGACTCTAGATATGGAAACCAAAATGGAAATGGACGGTGGCGGTGATATCAACGAGAATAATGCATTTCTTACATGTTACTCCTGCGGGAAATCTGGCCACAAATCGTTGAATGCAGAGGATCTGGACGAGGACAAGGACAACATCGAGGTCGGTCATCAGGACGAGGACGGAGCCATCCAAGAAGGCGTGGACGTTCATTTAAAGGAAGCTCATGCGGAAACTTCCATAGGCACCCAACATTTCAGCAGACTTCGGCTGTCGAGGTACAAGATGAAGAAATTAGTTTCATAGCTCCATACAATCACAGCCAATCTAGGAGTCTTGTGGTACTATTGAACTCATTATTGACTCAGGATGTACGGAACATCTAATTAATGAAAAGTATGTAAGCACTTCACTCTTTGAAGTACGCTATATGACTGACATTTCATATAGAAATAACACTGTTAAGATATTTGTAGCAAACGGCCAGTGCATAACAACCAATAAAAGAGGTAAACTTAAAATAAAATAACAAAACACCACTATTAATATTGATGCTTTCATTGTGAGAGATGTGTCATACAATTTACTGTCAGTTAAAACAAATTTAGAAGCAGGTTTCAATCCTTTAGTAAAGATGATGTCAAAATATTTAGAAAATATACCTCATTAAGTGGTTACATTAATGGAAAGTTGTACAAGTTAACTGCCAAATTACATAAGCATAAAATGTGTAATATTACTGAAACAGCCGATTTATGGCACAAGAGATTAGGCAATTTGAATAGGAAAAGTCTTAAAATATTACACCTTACTTACCTGTCTGATACAACTTGCAGTCCCTGTATGGAAGGTAAAGCCACCCGATGCCCATACAAACCTGTTCCAAGACCAAGAAGTAACCTGGTAGCTGAAATGTTACACTCGGATATAGCAGGATCAATCAGACAGGACTCAACGGTGAGAAATACTTTATGACTGTGATTGGCGATTTTTCATATTTTTGTGTAGTATATCCTCTGAGAAGTAAATCTGAAGCAACTGAAAAACTGATGAACTATAATTTTAAGAATTGAGAACGATACGGCGAATAAAGTAAGAAGAATTCGTTGTGACCAAGGAGGAGAATATACAGCTAACAGTTTAATTTGTTTTTAAAGATATAAGGGTATAAGCATAGAGTACACCTTACCTTAAATACACAAGCCAACAAAATGGGGTCAGCGAACGCACGAATCAAAGGGATCCCTTTGTCACAAAATAAGAACTCTTCTAGCTGAGAGAAAAAAATCTTCGGAAAAAATGATTTATCAAAGTTAAGAGTGTTTGGCTCAAAGGCATGGGCTAATATTGTACCCAGGCCATACAAACTAGCGAAGAGGGCCAAAGTAACAAGAATGGTCGGATACGGAACAGTTGGAATAGAAAAAATAGATAATGTGGGAAAAGAAAATACTGTGGAAAAACAAGATGAAGTCAGAGATGATATATTATGCAGATACAGAAACAAACAATGATAGACCTGAAGAAAAATCAAGCAGACCAAAAAGAAATATAAAACCTCCTAAACAGCGTAAATGAAACCAACATAATAATATGCCTCAGCGCTAACACTCCAGAAACTTTTGAACAAGCTGTGAAACAACCAGAATGGAAGGAAGCTATTAACAAAGAATTAGAAGCACTTGCAAGATTAGGAACATGGGAAGAACATGAAGTACCCAATGGAAAAAAGTCATAGATACAAAATGGATTATCAGGGACAAAGAAGATGGAACTAAGGAAGCAAGACTAGTCCCTCACTTCCTCACGAATCCCATCATCCAACTAGATTTTTTTTTTAAATGGGACCAACCTGGAAGCATATACATACAAACAAAAAAAAATTACGAGTCGGCTCATCAATGGCCGAGTTCTGAGGTAACAAACATTGAAAAAAAACATGTTAAAAAAAATATACAACCAAATTGAGAACCTACTCCTTTTTTTAAAGTCGGTTAAAAAGTGATGTAAATGACTTACTCAAAGATTCATTCTGATATCCTTCGCTATTCGCAAAATACTTTTTCTCCGTCATTGTCGCCATTTCCTAATGGCATTAAGTAAAATAACATGTGTCAATTGCTTCAGTAATTTGCCTAAGGTTCTTCCGGCAAAGTGGCACACGCAAATACGTCGACTTTCCGGTGGTGAAAATTGGTACGCAGTAGGGCACAACCTGGCATCTATAGTTTCCAGTCCAACATAACTTCAAAGTATCACTTACACTCGCGTGGCGGCTAGAAGTTGAAAAATCTATGTAATAAAATAAATCCTACCTAAAACATAAATGTAAAAAAAGTTTCCTTTCTTTTTTTTTGTAATAGAATGGTATCTAAAATTAACCAAGATTGGCACAAGATTGTTGACATTCATGAGTTTTAACATCAACGTCTCAACAATGTAACACCTACTGTATAGAATAGGTACTGCCAAATTAAGGTTTAAAATACATGTTGCATCAGTACTCCAGGCAAAATACGGTTTTGAAAAACATTAATTTATAATAGCGTTTTTTTTGTTGATTTCATTTAAAAATGTTATTCTTAGATGATTTAGTCAAGAATCCGGCGAACTTTCCACCCGGAAGTAATATGTAGATTTAAATGAAGCATGCATTCTCTTTTTTTGTACGATTTATCTTGAATATTATAGAGCAAATGTAAATGAACCAAAATAAAGACAAAAACATTTATTAATATTTTTACTGACTTTTTAGAAGCCAGTTAACTTATCATTTTTTCGATGTCTGAAATTTTGCCGGATTTTGTCGCTGGGTAACTATTTAATTGATAATATATCCGTTACACATAAAAAATAAGCTATTATAAATTATTTCAAAAATTGACATTTTTTCCATACAAGTTGTCAGTTCATTGCCTGGACTACAGTAAATTGGTTTGAAGTTGAATATCAGGTTGTATAAGGTACGGCGGGGTAGTCGAGAATGGCCCGATAAAGTTCGTGTAATATGAGAATATGACACCAGACGGCAGTTTAGCCTTTTTGTCTTGGTAACTTGGCAAACACACTGTCGTGTGTCTATAGGTCGAATTTTTGGCCACTTAAAGAAGTGGCCAAAATTTCGACATATAGACACACGACAAAAACAACAAAGTGTCAAAGGACAATACAGCAAACAGCCTTATGGCATCCAAAGCCACAAACGTTATTCAGTGAACACTGAAATTAAAAACTAACGTTTGACAATGCAGTCGGCCGACGCGTTGTTTTGTCATTTAGCATTCCGTTCTTCTAATCCTTGTTCCAATGCGCCGACAGCGCCTGTCGCTGCCGACGGCGCGGCGGTGCCATATTGCACGTGAACAAGTTATTATTTTCCGAAGTAGGTTCATATGGTAAAATAGAACGTACATCTATCTAAATGGACAAGTGAGTTTGAAAACACGAGTCCAACTGTTGCAATTTCTGATGAAAGATTGAAGTCCATAGTAATACTTATTTGACCACAGCACTCAAGAGGGCAGCCATGAGTATAATCTGTAAACATAAAAGTTTCCTTCCGCTCAACGAAAACAACTATGAATTATTTCGTTGAAAGGACACTCATTTTTCATGACACAAAAGTAATTTTGAAAGTGTCAGTGCCGCCACTTCGAGGAAAAAGAAATAAAAGTACTGAGGTTTGCGATTTGTCATGAAACGGAGGTCGCGGCTAAGTACTAGCATCCGTAAAAAAGTCGAACGATACCTATATGTTTGTAGTGGGTGTTTTTTTGAGGTCATTATCCGGAATGACAAAAAGTGAAGAAGATGGTCATACTGAACAACTTTACCCATGAGACCAAATGGTAAAAATCAAAAAACAAAAGTTATCCATTCATTAAATCTCAATGAACTCACAGTTAACTCTTAATTAGTTTTCCAATTTTTTTCGCCATCTGGTGGTTGGTCCCATGGGAAATGTCCAGTATAACCAATTGAAATTTAATTTATTGACAAAAACATGTTATACATATTCAGATACGAGTCGTTGGGTCCTGAGCTAGGATGCCCTGTGTTGCAGTTTACAGGTACCCAGTCAATTAACCAGGTTCTTGTCAGTCTCTATCATGACCCCAGAGTCACACTCTATACTTGTATATATAGCGGATGTCCCAAAACTATGCCACACCGAGGGAAAGTACCTTAAATATTGAAGTTTGGAACTTTTACTGAAAGAAGACATCATTTTAAAAAACAAAAATTGGAACTGCTTTCAAAAATTCTTATTTCAGTAAAACTTCCTATCTTCAATGTTTAAGGTAGTTACTTTCCCTCCGTGTGGCAAAGTATTGTGACACCCGGTATATAGAGTGATATTGGAAACGAAATGAGAAATCCATTTTTCCAGCTCTATAATTGATCGCCATTTCAATGCTAAAGTTCTCGTGTTCACATGAAACAAACAAGCTTTTTTTAAATAGTTAATTCCCTATCAATTTTAGCACTTGCTCTAAAGGGGTGACATCACGTCGAGCGGCGTAGGATGACCTAATTATATGAAAACATTTTATTTTATATTAGAACTAGACATTTTGAGATCAACAACATTAAGTTTTTCTTTCACTCCTTCATCAGGTCCTCATGATGACGTCTCTGGTACTTCGTCTTGGTCTGGCTTTCTTGCATATAATGATTAAGGAATTTAATGAAAAATTATAAGTTAGAGAAACAACCAAGTGCTGTTCACACGTCGGTACAGTTCGGTCATAGTATTAAAATAGCAACATAACATTTAGCTCATTTGTAATTTGTATACGGTGAGATTACGTATTATTTCTTTACATTTGAAGTTATACTCGTATCTGTCAGTAACCGTTTCCTGATTAATTTGTTTGCTGGTATGCTGGTGTTCAAAAGTACACCGCGGTAGTCGACGTTACCTTCTTCCTAACCCCCACGATATAATTTTATTGAAACATATTGTTTTATAATGAATAATCACCTTCGCATGGCTCGCAAAAATTATAACGAAAATAGGATTATAAACACGTCAGTATTCGCATAAGCATCACGTTAAGTACACAACATGATTAAACACTACTATACAAAATGGCAAAGCAGACAAGAGACAAATGTGAAAATGTCTTTACGTCGAGTTAAGATCGATTTGCGGGGATATCTTAGCACTTTCTTGCAGTAAACAGACAATATGTACCCATAGGTAAAAAACTTAATTAAAGCCCATCTTGCATGCACTCGTAGGATGACGTGTTCGAATAGACATTTGTTATGTTTGTTAGACTATTCTCTATTCGAATACGCCACTACTACAGTATTCAAGAAGGGCTTTCCTTAAGTTTTTTACCTATACTGCTATAGTTTAGAAAGTAGTAAATAATGCCTGACTAAGTACCCAATGCATCGGGCAAAGGGACTACTAATCTAGTTTACCTACCTAGGGTACCCAAAAACTGCTAAACTGAAATCAATTTTCCACTATTTTAATTATGAAATTATATAAAGTTATTATCATACCGAGCCCGTTATGTCCACTGGTGGTGAGCAAAGGCCTCCCCCTCAAACTATGAAATATCCAATAAATAATTATAAATCACTCAATGCACAAAGCGACATGATGAGAAATTCATATTTTTTCACTGCTACGAGTATAGCTTAGAACTGTGTATAGAATTCAAAGGTGAACAGAAAGTGGCAAGTCGCTAGTAAAGAATCCTCCAACGGCAACCAAGTGAGCTAGTAAGACTCTACAATGCTGTGTGAAGTTGAGGCGGGCATTAATTAAAAGCTGTCTCGGGTTCGCGGACGCGCTGTGCTCGTCGCGGGCCGAAGTTAACGAGGCCGCGCTGCGCGAGCCGCCCCCTACCCCCTAACAAGGGCCCGCCGGCCCTTCGGAGAAAATTCCGATCCGCACGCAAAAAAATATTATATGCCAACAGACTGTGGGAGCGGTCTAAACACAACGTACTTACGTAGAAATAAAGAAGAGCTACCGTAAGCTAACATAAGACCCACCTGTTTATTTATTGTCCACTGGAATCTAGACACGCATCAGTTAGTCCGGCTAACTTCGTAGAAAAATCCAAGCAACACTGCATTATAAATGCAGACACCGGCCGGATTCAAAGAACATTGCGGTCGGCGCTGCATCGAGATCGTGTTTATTTACTCGAGCAAGTAAATAAACAAAGTACACCAATTCAAGGCCTATTTTTCACAGCCGTGTAACTTTTTGCCCAGTTCAGCTGGTCTAGTTTTAATTAAGTACTCAGGCTAACTTAGTTAGCTCAATTCAAAAATCAAGGTTCTAAACCAGACTACAGGTACAGTAGGTTTGACCAATGTGAACAAATATCACATTCAATATATTCAATAACAACGTCTTTCATGACTGTGTAAGCAAATAGATGCTGGACCGGTATAAGTAGGTGTATTTTTGGGATACACTACATAACTCCGAAGTGAGACATTTGTCCGGAAGCATATTTCTTTAAAATTTCATAATTCCGAATACCATGTTCCGCTGAATATTGTTTTGATTTTTCCGGATACAATACTAACCTTTGAAGGACCTATTAGCTATAGGTAATCTTATTTCTCACTTATAATAAATCTCTGACTTAAAAAAAGAATCAGCCAGTATCAAACTAAGCATTGTTCTGTCACGAATGATCTCAGCTTCCCATGAACGGAAAAAAATGAAACTCTTTTTATTAGCAGATACATAATTATTCTAGCTTCCGCTTAGAATAGTTTTTGTCCGAGTGCGACGATTAATTAATTTTCCGAAAAATTTGACCTCATAAAGTTTTTAATTTCTTCTTCTCGAAATTCTAGCTGCTATATCTGTCAACTGTCATTTCAGTGAATGAATGTGATAGTGCGATCTGAAACATTGCAATATGAAAAAAAAATACTTTAATATTTTTAATAATTACCTTTCATAGAAAGGGACTGTAATAAAAGCCAAAACCTAGACTATAGGTTTTAATAAGCAAATGTTGACTTAAGGTATAATGACATTAAGACCTTGACGTATACGTATAGAAATTTTAAATACTAAAGAGGTTTACCACATTCACCCCGGCCAGATGTAGTCAAGTAAACGCTTTGGCGGATTTCTAATTCGCCCTGACCTGCGCGGTGGTTCTGCGGCCGCAGGTTCGCTAGTGTCTGATCTTTCTCGCTGCGGCACTTCTTGCAGTTCCTCCGATGGAGTCGGCGTGGGAGTAGCCGGTGGCGAGACTGGTGGCGAATGTGTTGTGGGTGACGAAAGCGGTGTTGCCATAGGTGATGGTGAACGTGGCGGCGTCGGAGATATCGCATGCTCTGCGTCCTCAAAATTGTCAATTGCAGGGATTTCTTCTCCGCTGCAGCCCAGAGGCGCTAGATGACGGTTCGACACAGTTGTTTCCCGACCATCCATCGTTCGAACATATGAATAAGAGGGGTTTGTCTCCAGTACCTCCACCTCTTCGGCTAGTGGTTGACATTTGGTATTTCTATTAAATCTTCGCATTAATAGTGTAGACCAGGTATTTCTCAATATTACGCTGAATTTCGTAAATATGCCCAATGTAATTCATCATCATAGCCAAAAGACGTCCACTGCTTGTGTTGCAATGTCATTGTGGGTAAACAATTTAGTTTAGTAAGGGACACTAAGTAAAACATTAAGTTCAGGGCTTAATGTTTTACTTAGTGTCCGCAATCCACACATATATATACCTATACCTATCTATATATACCTATATATATACAACGTGTTAATAAAATAACGCAAAACCTGAAAACAGTTTGTTCAAAATCGAGCATAGAATGCGAAAAAAATAAAAAATAAAATTTTTGACGCGATTTATTTTTTACATTTGTATGGAGCAGGTCGCCCCAGTCGGCCAACACTCCATACAAATGTAAAAAATAAATCTTGTCAAAAAAATTTTTTTTTATTTTTTTCGCATTCTATGCTCGATTCTGAACAAACTGTTTTCAGGTTTTGCGTTATTTTATTAACACGTTGTATATACATATATATACCTATCTACATATGCGCTCCCAGTGTAGTTTTGGACTGTATTCAAATAGTGGGTAGGTATGCAATACTCCAAAGCATAACTTAAAATCACGAGGATGACTCACCTTGTTATATGAAACCTAACCTGGGTAGATATATAGCTACTTACCTACTTTTTCCGAAGCTTTTCATCCTACTTTAACCTATTGTAATGCCTTAGTATTGGATTTCGTGGAATCCGCCTGTCCACGCTACTAACAAAGGGCGGGCTGATCCGAGAATGGCCACGTTTAACCTTAACCTGGTTCCGAGTTTCTAGTTATTAGCTCTAGACCAAACACGTTTCTCTATAGATTGCTGCAGCCGAGTTTATTGAACATTCCTGTTACCGGGCGCTCGCTTTTGAAATTGATTGAAAACCGCAGAGCTTATTATATTTATTTTATTTTATTTTCCATCACACTTACTCACTTTTGGTTCCGTTAGGGTGAATATCAACCAGAGATGTGCCATGCTATGTTCGCATATTTATGTACAGTCAGCATAATATAATTAGTAGCAGCCAAAGTAGCCAAATATATCGGAACACGTCTTTATTACTATAGGAGTAAGGAAGTGTTCGATATATTTGGCTACTTTGGCTGCTACTAACTATGTGATGCTGACTGTACCTATTTGACGCTGACACCTAGCTGTCAAGCATGCGAGGTGTCAGATAATATATAAATAAATACATATTTGGATCAATCATATACAAATCGAACCAGCCATTCCACCGATTTGAGTTAAGGTATATAGTAAGCTCAACAAGGCTTTATTTATTTATGTATTGCAAAACAGCAACTATTATTACAAGTTGACCTAATGCAATAGCGCCTTAAATAATTGACTTAACCTAATTATAATACATACTTAGGACATGCTCGTAGTTTAACAAATTCGGACATTGAACAATAAAATAGATCACTTTGGTTCGCAACTAGGTTTAGTGTTTGTAAGCGACTGAGAGGCGCTTAACGAAGCAAGTTGATTCTGCCGCTCGGCTCCGCCAGCAGCCGCGGCCGCCGCCGCCGCCGCCGGCCCGCGTACCGGTCCGGCACACCAAAACTTAACTGCTGCAATATACCCGGGTTGCAAATAATACTCCGTAGAACTCGGACAAGTGCATATCTATCCCTGCGCGTTTCCAATCTATGTATTGCAGTTAGGCTAATATGACTATGACGAAGTCTGTAGCATACATAACGGATATTTCTATCCGTCTCGTCGTTCTACTTCGGGTAGTCTCCATAGAGTTTCCAGTACCGATACCTGGTAAACTTATTTTGTATCTTTTCTAACATGAGGATATACTTAGTCTCGGGTGGGCAAGAGCCTTATACAGCGCTGAAATGGCTTGTATGTTTTTAAAGCTCTCCGCTCGCCGAAGTACGAGTACGATAGCAAGGATTCTAAATACCTTTTTAGAAATGCTGACTAACGATATGGCCACTGAACGTCAAGTCCCTATTTACGAGTAGGTGCCCCTAGGTCTTTCACGAAGTCCACTCCAGCTAACTGCGCTTGTCAGATACCTAATGAAAACACATCTTCGCACATCTATGGTGAATACCTATTCACCCTAACCTCCGAGTTAGTACTGAGTTTGTTGCGATATTCTTCTAAAATGCTGTGTTACCTACTCATTCATTATTTATAGGAAGCAAGGAGGTTATAAAACGAAATACGGTTTTTGAAAATCCGTTTATATATACATTTTAATTTTAAATACAAATAAACGTAGAGATAATTTTAAGGAAATTATTTAAAGACTTCATCATTTCAAAAAAAATCAGTATGTGTGTAAAATATTTTTAACGGCAACAATGTATTTATTTCCACGCAAATATGATGTACAACATTGATTGTGTGACTTGTGTGCTCATCGGTTAGCAATCCATATCCATACTAATATTATAAATGCGAAAGTGTATGTGTGTGTTTGTTTATTTGTTTGTCCGTCTTTCACGGCAAAACCGAGCGACGAATTGACGTGATTTTTTAAGTGGAGATAGTTGAAGGGATGGAGAGTAACATAGGATTGTTTTTATCCCCGTAATCATCCCCTAGAGGGGTGAAATGGGGGGGTAAAAGTTTGTATGGAGCTGCGATATAAACGAGTTCCACGCGGACGGAGTGGCGGGCAGAAGCTAGTTTATTAATAAATAAATGCTTGCGGACAACTGTAAACACACATCCGATTTAATATCTTGAGGAGACACTGGATCGCATAGTACAGCATGTTCCGAGCCCAACAGAGCGCCCCGCGGCGCTCCCAACCCCGTTTCCGTGTTAATATCAGCTAGGCCCATTAACATTCATATTTTGCCGTAATGACTACATTCTTGTATTATTTTATCCGTAGCGAAGAATATTAATTATCATAATGCCTCGTATTATTACTTACTTCAGCTACACTTCGCGGCATGTCTTCCGACATAACACGCGTCTACCTGGTAAGTAACTAAGTACTACCCACTCGTGTTAGTCCGGGACACGTCGACGCTTACTAAATAAAGCGCACGTAGAGGAAAGTTCCCTTATGAAAACTAAAGATTTGCCTATGACGAGTATCCTCTAGGGCAATTTTATAACTTGTAATCGGACTGGCAGTTGTGCAGCTGCGCCTAATGACGTAAATGAACCCGACTGCGGTCGGAGTCTGTCGCTATTATTTAATTACTCCGTAACTGGGCTGTTATTTCGAACGCGCTAATGAGCCTCACCTCACCCGTCACGCCTAACGCAACTAGACCTCTGCCTACGCTTAGTTGCTACGAATCGCAGCGTCAAGATATATTTGTGGGTGAACGTTAAGGTTATTATAAGGACAAGTTACAGAATAGCGGGGCGGTTCAACGTAAGGTATATGTACCTACTTTTAAATACTTATAAATGCATATTCGGGGACTAGACGAAGATATAAAATTGATTGGATATCAATACATAAATATATAGAGAACATCCAAGGCTCCAGATAAATATTAAAGCTCAACACACAAATATTTGCCCGTACCGGGATCGATTGATACAGGACCGTGAGATTCGCTGGCAGGGTCATTACTCATTACCTATACTAGGCCGGATTTACGTTGGAAAGAGAGGAGAGAGAAGACAATAAGACAACTAAGTATCACCTAGGTACATAGTTTTCACTCGCTATAAAGCGTGGGTATAAAAGAGTTTCTATTTAACTAAATTTGAAATTCGAAGTGGCTAATTTGCAATCGAATAGTAAACCATGCGAAATTTATATGAATGTGTTTCGCTTGGTAGTTCTGATGCGTTGGCCTGGTGCGTGTGGAATCGATTCTGCCGCCATTTTGTGTTCTTTTCAGAAACGGGAATAAGTACATAAGTAGTTCGGTAATATGTGTAAAATGACAATGAATCTACATCGTTATATCTCGTGATGTACACACATAGTCAGCTTTAGAAAACTGTGACAAATAGGTAAACATTTTAGTAGATTTGTTTGTAACAGACATACAGTAATACTTTACAGCCATACAGTATAGCTTAATGGCAATGCATTACCGAGCAGCGACAGCGGGCGCGCGGCGTGGCAGCCAGCCAGGCCGCAACCTACTCACTCCGTTCCAGTTATTCGCCACAATGCATACATGCTCATTTATACCTGATTCTTCTTTACAGCAGCCAGCAGGTCGGTCAGCATTCTATCAGAACCCGCGCTTACCAAATGGTAAGGGGCGACAGTAAATGTTACTTGACTGTATACCCTTATGTTAGGAGGTGAAATTGCGTCACACATCACAGCTCTCCGTAATATTACGTACCCTACCACCACACGAAACTCCACTTCTTCAAAGCTGTGCAAACAACGCCAAATGCACTGAAACCGTTTACCGTCATGAAATCAGTTTATGAACATTTCTAAGTAGGTCAAATTGTAAAAACAAGCTAAGCTGTATGGAACTGAGCAGCAACCAGTCACTTCGTCACGCTTAGGTGAATTTGGCACGAACGCTTTAACTCGTCGGACTTTACTGGAAAAGTATTTATTTTTATTCCGAGTTCCAGTTTGTTTTAAAACGGTTCTTAGTTTACTTACATATAGCTAATATAGATAGTCGTCGTAGTTATACTTATGCATGTGGATGGCTATAATAAGTATCGGCTAAACAATAGTAAGTATCTACTTAAGTAAGTCGGCACCTGTCTGATTTTATGAACACGGGGCAAGAGAAATTTGATTGTGTAGAAACTCAAATCCTGTATCCACATTTAACTTTAAGACCATAATTGTCAAATTACTGATGTTTTATTACTACTAAGTTTTTTTTCTATGTATCTGAACGTAATCGTGCCCCATCAGCGGACTCTCGTAAGTATTTTAAGCAATACACATAAATTCAAATCAACTAAATGAAATGTTATGAAAAATAAAGAAATAAATGAAAGATTTTTATTTGGTTTGCAAATTAATTTTCTTTTTGATCCTTGCCATGTTGCGGATTTTTCATGCAACTAATTTATTTTACTGGCAAGGAGTAGGAACAGTTAGAAGTCATCTAATGTCACCGATGTAAACAAACAGCGAATTGAGGATTGTCGCCATCTTGGCGATAGTCACGTCTATTTGATTTTATAATGGTTTAATTCGTTATTCGTAGTTAATTTATAAACTTACTGACTCTGGCAAAGGCCCTCGAGGCTGCCATTTCTCTTTTATAATAATAATAAACAAACAGCAAGGAAGACGATATACTTAGCGATTGTAAAATAAATTACAATAAATATGCCGAAAGCACATACATAGCGATTTCAGAAAGCTTATTTTGAATATAATTGAATTTAAAAAAGCATGCCGGATTGTCTAGTATTTCTATAAACAATGTCTTGAAATCGGTTGTTGACATGACCAGTACTGACATTTTATAGTGCGGTCGTAGGTATTGATTGAACTGGTAAGTTTGGTTGGATTTAACAATAATTTATTTTTTTATTAATTGTAATAAAAATTGAAGACGAATATAGAAAAAGGTCCTTTAGGCGAATCGCAGACCGAACGTTTTATAATTGAGGTCGGCGGTCTTGAAAGCGACACATCAGTCTGAGTCTTCGGAGTCACAATCTGAAAAATATCGAATACGTACTTGGAACGAGATATGGACGATATTTATTGTAAAGCATAGAATTTTTACATTCAACAATCAACACAATGCCAATACAACACTGTCCCGACTATACATGACGTATTGTCCATTATTGCCATAGTGTGTGTGTGTGTGTGTGTGTGTGTGTGTGTGTGTGTGTGTATGTGCAAAGGGTAAACATAATTTTATATGTGTTATTGTTTATAGGTTTCGTAAACATGCCTTTAAGAAGACACCTTCGACCCCTTTCAGCATCAATGAATTTACTTTTGTGTGCTCCGCCCCATATTGGTACTGGTACACAACAAGACATAACGGACTGTGCTAACGCGGTGTACAGCTTTTTAAGTAAGTCTCTAATATCTTAAATATATACTAACTTAAGGATTCTATCACTAATAGGCTGTTTTTAATGTTATGCGGACCGTCTGTACGGATCGCTCCGCACCAATATGTATGGCGGAGCTGTCCGCGCGGACGGTCGTCTGTACGGACCCGTCCGCACCAATATGTATGGCGGAGCTGTCCGCGCGGACGGTCGTCTGTACGGACCCGTCCACACCAATATGTATGGCGGAGCTGTCCGCGCGGACGGTCGTCTGTACGGATCCGTCCGCATTACTCTTAAACGCTCCCTTAAGCTTAATACATATTGGTTATATGCGGAGCGATCCGTACTGACGGTCCGGGTGACTCTAAAACCATTCATAAACTCAATATGTGCATGCCAGGAAAGCCGCTGGTCTAGAATAATTCCTACGTATTTGGTAAAAGTAACCCTTTAAATTTCCTTACAATTACAAGTTGCCGCATCTATTGGGTTACAATCATGCATTTTTTACTGAAGTGTAATCATGTGTGTAATTTCGCCGGTTAGCGACCACCTAATTTCATGTGCCGGTTGGCGACCACTTAGCTGAGTTGGTGAACTGAAAGATTATTTTCTCGGTTTTTTAGTAGATTTATATTCTAAAACAACAAAAAAATGCATGTACAACTAATTGTCTCAATAGGGTCTGTAGAATTGATGTTATCTTCAAGAGAAAAAACCTTCTCCTTCTCCAGGAGGTCGCTAACCGAAGGTGGTCGCGTAACCAGCGTAATGACCCTATTTGGTAGGTACTGTTATTTGTGTCAAATGTGTATTTTTGTTCTCGGTTTGTGGAATAGCTTTTCATAATGAACTAGCTGCCCGATAGGTTCCGCCATCCTATTATAAAAAAACCGGCCAAGTGCGAGTCGGACTCGCGCACGAAGGGTTCCGTACCATTATATATAATATTGTTATTAAGGATATTATGATTTTATATTACAATATTTTTACATGGTTCATTCACTTATATTTACTACCTCTTTTACACACCTAACAACGTTTTATAAGTAAGTTACAATAGAATTTGTACGAAACTATTACTTCTTGAAGTACATTTTATAAGTTGGTCGACTATTACTCGTAAACGTGTAAAGCCTACTTAGCTGTGATAGTTTTCCTTTTAACTTCGTTATATGTACTACTACCATGAATTTTCCCATATCCCAAAACAACCATTTAGCTAGCAGGGGGTGGGGACACTGGAGTCTAACAAAAATTAGCACTTTAAGGCTTAATATTTCACAAACGGACCGTTTAATCGAAAAATTGTTTTCACAAACCCCCAATATTTTTAAAAGACCTATCTAACGACACCCCACACTATGGGGTAGACGACAATAAAAAAAATCATCCTTACTTTACATGTAGGGGAGGTACCCTAAAAAAAATGTTTTTCAAGATTTTATTTTACCACTTTGTCGGCATGACTAATATGTATATTCATGCCAAGTTACAGCTTTCTAGTACCAAGAGCCTCCGAGCTAAGCTGCGGACGGACGGACGGACGGACGGACATAGCGAAACTATAAGGGTTCCGTTTTTGCCATTCTGGCTCCGGAACCCTAAAAACTAAAGCGAATCCACGCGATATAATATAGCCTACGTCCATTCTATACGAGTATAATGATTTAAGAATATTGAAATCGGATGTCGCAAGACTTAATTATTATTATTATTATTAGGATAACCAACAGCTACAATAATTACATAAGGTTTAGACATGTGCGCCCAATTACAGGTTCTCACCAGTAATCAAATATCGATACTTATTAATAAAAATAACTGGTGGCTAGCTCTATGTACACTGCATCATAAAACCTAAGTGAAGTAGGTAGTGGTAATAAAAGTAATATTTTCCTCTTTATAGTATTAAGTAGTAGGTATAAATTATGGTATAGATTTACAGTGATGTGCGTACACCTTAATTCTCTGCAAATATCAAGGTATTACTGAATTAGTCACAAATTTTTAAAAGAGTGGTCTTGTAAATCTTATGCCAACTACATTTTAATAGAATACATGGTGCAGCATCACGTACTGATATGTATGTTATGCCATAGTATCCATGGTGCAACGAAGCGTGCTTGTTATAAAAAAAAGCGGCCAAGTGCGTGTCGGACCACGCACAACGAGGGTTCCGTGCCTATAAAAAAGGTCGTATCGTTACTAAAATCTTATGGCACTTACGTCCTTTTCTTTAAGGAAGGCAGTTTTTTAGAAATATCTCAAAAACCTTTGAACCGATCTTGTTCGAAGAAAAAACGAAATTTTATTGAAATACACCTTACAGTTTTCGAGTAAAATGCCTGTGACATACGGACGGACAGACAGACAGACACGATGAATCTATAAGGGTTCCGTTTTTTGCCATTTGGCTACGGAACCCTAAAAAGGTTGGTAAGAATAACATTGCCAACAAGAAGACCGACCTATCGAGCAGCCCTCACATCTACGTCAATATACCTATTCATTTTAGTTTTCACATTATGAGTCTCTAGAAGAACGAGTTTAACGGCATTGTTGCCACTACCCGCTGTAGCGCCAGTAGCCAAATGTGCATTTTTAAAAGTAGCTATGAAAAAGAATATCTGAATTGATCGTAGAGCCGTGGCAAGAGGCCAAAACTACCAGTCAGGACTTAATGTGGTGTGAACTTTTGACAGTTCCAAATGAACTCGAGAAAAACCTATCAATAAGATCAATGATGAGAGGTCACAAGTTCAAAACAGGAAGATCGTAGATGACCTAAGTGAAATAGATACTACGCTAATGAGATTTAACTCGTATTCAACGGTACATTATAACTGAAAGGCGTTCATGTAAATTTGACCCGGTGACTAGTTTTCTTCCAACTTCGATCGTCTCAACGAACCCAATCATATATACAGGGTGGAAATAGATTTTGGGTCAGTGAGGGCAACTACCAGATCCCGTGTTGCTAGGCGAAAATGGTCTTAGGAGACCTTCCTTCGATTTCAAATTAATGAAGATTGGCGTTTACAGATTTTGGAAAAAACATACCGGGTGCGAGAAAATGGTCATTTTTGACAAACTATTTTTTTGATGCCAATCGATCCCATTCCTGACCAGGATCAAAAGCTTGTATGGGACCAAAAAGAAATTTCCGGCTAGAAAAGCCATAAATCGAGAAAAACTTTCCCCATACAATTTGTATGAAAATGAAAAAAGTTTTTTTTTACTGAAGTCTTTTTTTTATGTCAGATTGTTTATCTGATTTAATCGATACATGATTGCCTAAAATATCCTCGATAGAAAAAAAACCAAAGTTGGGTATTTATTTTCGTTGTTTAACTCAGCCTACTCAAAAAATACATTATTTTACGACACAATCAAAGTTAATACTATAGTATTTTATCTCCTCTAAAATCTCACTGAATATCAATAACATTTATCGAAATTTGTCCAAAAAGCCATTCCTGAAGAGTGTTGCATCTCTTTTTCTCGCATAAGCGTGTCTTTGCCAAGGGGGCGTGGTCGACTCGAATCAAGGAATCCCCTTAATAGGTATATTAAGGCTACGGCTACGGCGGCTAGAGATTCAAGTTTTAGCATTAAGTAGTAGCGCCTCAGTCTAAATTTCCTCTTAATTGGTCTTTATCAAAAGGCTTTCTTCACCTCACTAGGAACGGAAACATAATAATATTATTATTAGAAGTAAGTAGTAACAGCAGCACACTTGATAACATCGACCACTGAACAATGACCATTACAACCTACCTCCTTCTTTTTCACAACCCAAGGTTTTGCTGCCAAAGTAGACAAATATTTCGGTACACGTCTTTATTACTTTAATAGTAAGGACATGTTGCGATATATTTATTTGGCCGCTATCAACTAAACGATGCTGACTGTATCTAGTTGCAGTGTACACGTGCAGGTTAAAATATAAATAGTTTTCATATTTAAAATAAACAAATCTTGGCTCATAATGCTGAGTTCGAAAAAATAACAATAGAGGCTCGACAGCTAAATTAACGACCTTCGATCCTTCTCAGAGGAAAATGTAAACATTGTTACCTGCCTCCTGATAAAATAACAATAGAGGCTCGACAGCTAAATTAACGACCTTCGATCCTTCTCAGAGGAAAATGTAAACATTGTTACCTGCCTCCTGATAAAATAACAATAGAGGCTCGACAGCTAAATTAACGACCTTCGATCCTTCTCAGAGGAAAATGTAAACATTGTTACCTGCCTCCTGATAAAATAACAATAGAGGCTCGACAGCTAAATTAACGACCTTCGATCCTTCTCAGAGGAAAATGTAAACATTGTTACCTGCCTCCTGATAAAATAACAATAGAGGCTCGACAGCTAAATTAACGACCTTCGATCCTTCTCAGAGGAAAATGTAAACATTGTTACCTGCCTCCTGATAAAATAACAATAGAGGCTCGACAGCTAAATTAACGACCTTCGATCCTTCTCAGAGGAAAATGTAAACATTGTTACCTGCCTCCTGATAAAATAACAATAGAGGCTCGACAGCTAAATTAACGACCTTCGATCCTTCTCAGAGGAAAATGTAAACATTGTTACCTGCCTCCTGATAAAATAACAATAGAGGCTCGACAGCTAAATTAACGACCTTCGATCCTTCTCAGAGGAAAATGTAAACATTGTTACCTGCCTCCTGATAAAATAACAATAGAGGCTCGACAGCTAAATTAACGACCTTCGATCCTTCTCAGAGGAAAATGTAAACATTGTTACCTGCCTCCTGATAAAATAACAATAGAGGCTCGACAGCTAAATTAACGACCTTCGATCCTTCTCAGAGGAAAATGTAAACATTGTTACCTGCCTCCTGATAAAATAACAATAGAGGCTCGACAGCTAAATTAACGACCTTCGATCCTTCTCAGAGGAAAATGTAAACATTGTTACCTGCCTCCTGATAAAATAACAATAGAGGCTCGACAGCTAAATTAACGACCTTCGATCCTTCTCAGAGGAAAATGTAAACATTGTTACCTGCCTCCTGATAAAATAACAATAGAGGCTCGACAGCTAAATTAACGACCTTCGATCCTTCTCAGAGGAAAATGTAAACATTGTTACCTGCCTCCTGATAAAATTGCTATAATTAATCACTCAAGAACAGACTCGGCTTTCTTCACTTTTTATGCATTTGACTTAATGTTAGAATAAGTACAGGATTATTCGTAATTTAAGGAGAGGCATCTTGAGGTAATTACCACAAAGGTGTTAAATGGTGCTTCGAATTTCCTACTTTATTACGCGAAAACTACATAAAATGTGGCAGTTTCTTCTTTAAATGATATTTGAAGATATTTGCTACAATTATATGAGGCCAAAAACACGATTTGATTCATTTGCCTCGATAGATTAGGATCGCAAAGTTAGGTCTGATCTTGCGTTTTTTGGTATGTCGAGTTGACTAAAAACCTAAACCATTTTTTCCTAGTCAATGTTCAGTATTTATTTTTGTATCCTTTTATTCCTTATTATATTGGTGACAAGTGGGCTCCTTTTATTTTTAAATCAGTAGAATTAAGCACATAAATACAAAATCACGCACAAATCGGACACGCATAAGTCACTTCCTTTCAATTTTAGTAGGCAGATGGCCATAAGGCCTCGTACTGGAAGGACGTCTGTCGCGATTTTTTCGTTTTTACAATTGTATAATTCGCTAATTTAATACCAGCAACGTAAAAATAATACGTTTTTAGGGAAAATTTATAGGGTGTTATGTGGATATTTAAACGTTCAAAGTAGATTTTCTGTCATTTGTGCTACTATAAAACCCAATATTACATTCAAACCCTACCATTACAACCCGATTTTTCATATTTTTCTCTTAGAGCCCGTTCTTAATCCAAAAAGTTCGAATACGATTAATTAGTATGTGGAATTTTTTTTTTATTCACACAGGGCACATTGTCTTATACGGTGTACGTGGGTGTACGTGTGTGTATTTGTCATAACAACTGACATACAGGTTTGACTTGGGTTTGACATTTGTCATTTATGTTGTCTTAGACACTATTGATTTTGCAAGTGCATTTAAATAAATAAAATAATACTCGTATAACATTCGTATAAGGAACATTGTATCGTTGTACAAACTAAGGCAATTATGATAATATATTGCGATCCCGCCGTAATAACGAAGCCGTCCAATGAAATTGTCGTGTTTTCTTCCTCAAAAATCAGCAGTGCCAGCGAATGGAATATTGTGGAAATACATTGTCAGAATATTTATAATATCAACTCGGAATCTGCAAGCATGAGGCAAATTGTGTTACTGTGATCAATTCAAGACGAACTATAGTCACCCGATTGGATACAGTTCTTCAAGATACCTATTACACTTCAACTCCATGTTTTTAACTGATTGACTAGCAAGAATTGCTACGCGCTACGCTCAATACGACACGAGTCATTGTTTCAGCGGATCCCGTGGTTTTCCCCCGTATGTAGCGGAAAGCGCCTACGGTGTAGGCGCCCGCTAGGCGGGTTGCTGGCAGACCTGAGTAAGTTTGAGAGTCAAATGAAGAAGAAGAAGTAGGTAGCAAATATCTGTAATATACAGGGTGGCTCATTCAGAGCGGTCAGTATGGGAAAGTCTGGAACTATAAGATATACGAAGATCTGTTCTTAGGAAGCATGTCATCGATATAGTAACAAGAAAAACTGCTTTCATACATTTAAAAAAAAATTGTACTCAGCTCGGGAATCGAACCCGGTCGTTTTGAAAAAAAAAACGAACACTATTTCTATTTAGATATCGATTGTGTAGGTCTTAAGCAGTAAATGTTGCTATAGAACATGATGTCTAAAATGAATAAAGGCATTGTTTTCACATACTTTAATTTATTTTAGTAGGTGTTCGAAGTGACCACCGTTTTTTTCAATACAATATTCAACACGTTTAGGTAACGATCTTACTATTGCATTTTGTATCTTCATGTGGTGAATTTGCGTTAAAATTGACTCTATGGCTGCTTTTAGGTCTTCAACGGTGTCATAGCTTGTTTTGTACACTTCATCCTTAACATAACCCCACAAGAAATAGTCTAGAGGCGTTAAATCGGGCGACGTCGCGGGCCATTTGATAGGGCCGTTCGTACCAATCCATTTCTGGGAAAAGTGCTCAGTTAAAAAGTCTCTAGCTATGCGACTATTGTGAGCCGGTGCTCCATCCTGTTGAAAATAAAGTTGTTCTCTTACTTCTGCTGACATTTCTCCTAGGGCCTCTAAAAGATCTTCTAATATTGCAAGGTACTTGAATCTATCCAAATGTCCATCATAAATTTTAAACATGAGTACCTTATTATAAAGTAGGCCGACCCAGCAGTTAAATGAGAATCTAACTTGACGGCGTCCTTCGTGCATTCTTAAGGGATTTTCTCGACTTCAATAGTGATGATTTTTACGATTGTACATTCCGTTGTTGGAAAATTGCGTTTCATCAGAAAATATTACGCACTTAAAATGAATAAAAGGCATGGCATGGCAGGCGAGCTGAGTACAAGTTTTTTTTAAATGTATGAATGCAGTTTCTCTTGTTACTAAAATCGATGACATAGTTCCTAAGAACAGATCTTCGTATATCTTAATAGTTTCAGACTTTCCCATACTGACCGCTCTGAATGAGCCATCCTGTATAAATGCAGCTAAAATAGCAACATGGCATATAAATTTGCATTTACAAGCCTATAAAAATAAAATAATAGAAATTGTTTATTTTCATATGTCATGATGCAATTGTATGACGTAATTACACATAAAATTATATTCTTGTGGTATAAAACATACAAATGAAGTAATTCTACCTATCACGAAGTACCTACTCTCAAGCTAAGGAATTCACTAGATCAGACATATTCTGCTGCTGTTATACTCTGCTTGCCCCTTGGTCAAGTGCGAGCCGGACTCGTGCACGAGGGTTCCGTACCGTACTCGCAAATTTTGCACGTCTAGTTTAACGTGAGCTTCCGTCGCGAATTGTTTACCAGCGTTTTGGTGCCCGCTTACGCTGGTTATACAAATTATTATTAATTATATACCTAGTTATAAATTGACTTGACATTGACTTATCAATAGCACATATTTCATATACCAAAATGTACCCTAAGAAACTACTCGGAATACGAAACTGACAACAAGTTTCTGTCATTTTTCAATAAGATGTTTTGACGATTTTGCTTGCTCTATGGAGGTAGGTGACTGATTTCAATTCATAATGTCTCACCAAAGAAAAAAAAACCATGTTTAGTGACCTGTCGCTGTAAAGTGATATGGTGTGCGTGAAATGTAGTAGTGTGTGTCACTGGGGAAAATTACGATAATGTTGCGCCGCCTAGTGTTATTTTAGTGTCGCGTATGTTGTTCGACTTGTTTCGCCTTAACGTATTCTTTTAAAGAGGTTATTAAGTACCTAAGTCACGTTTTAAAATTAATAACATAATAACCTACTTAATTGTTTTGTCTTGTTCGTGAGACAAAAGATTAAATTAGTTTTTGATTAGTTTTAATTAACATTTTTTTAGTAAGTGTCGACATATTTAAAGAAAAAAAAATACATTGAATTATTTTGACAATGGTCCACTTTTGCATAATGCATATGTGGTCCAAAAAGTTGCAATCAACCTCCTCTATAACCACTTAACAGACATATTTTCAATTACCATTTACCAATAACCCTGAAGACTACTACTACTCACGATTACGGACCGATCAACGTTAAATATGGCGCCGGCAGCTGTCATCCCATAGAAACTTGTCAAACTTTCTCAGATTTTAACGAACACCGCTCACGATTACAGACGGTTTGGTGCAACCCGCCCCATGGGTGGGTCACCATTATTAGCATGCCGGCGCCATATTTAACGCACATCTCGGTCTGTGATCGTAAGTTGGTGCAACTCGCACTAATTATATAATTATCAACGGTTACTTATCTTATCTAATTATTAATGAAAAACCTGCCATTACGCAAATATTTGCCCTTACCGGGATTTGAACCGGACCGTTCTGCTCCGCAGGCACGGCCACTACAAACCTGGATAAACCGGTCCTCAAACAAATGAATATAATACTCGTAGGACCTACTTCATTCAATTTAACTGACACAAGTTGACAAAACTTTTCAATTGGGTGCAAAATCTGAAAGAACGACGTGGCAACGAAGACATGTCTTATCTTAACCTTTCATTTTGGTAAAAGGTTGGAAATGAATATAATTCATTGGTTGGTTGCTAAGTAACAAACTTGCGTGTCACGTAAGCTGAATGACTCTTCAGACACCAAGTCTACTAACGTAGAGCCTTGACCAAAATTATAAAGTATGATTTAATAATCAATAGGGTGGTACAGTCAGCATCAAAAGTAGCTACGCAAGCGAAGACGTCAAGTCTTTATTAAAAGGGAATAAGAACCTTTGACGTCTTCGATTGCGTAGTTACTTTTGATGCTGACTCTACTATTCAAAGTGTTCAACTACTGTTCTGTTGTTTATGCTTGAATTGGTTCGGCGTCTTGAGTTGAATCAGTGTTTTACAAGATTTTATTTAACTTGCAATGTCGCAAGTATGTAAGTTGTCCTTCGGAATATGCAAAACGATGGTCGAGATCCCGTTGAGCTGAAATTAAGCACGCTAATGGAAGTTCGGTGACAATGCAATATTAGTTATAACACCACTGAGCTTGATCAGACGGAAGGCGACCATACAACCTCCCAAACTCCACAACTTAGGCCTGTGGCATTTGCGCTCATTGCATCCCTCTCCGATTCCGATTTGTACTTTGTAATTCATAGTCATCAACTAATCGTTGCTGATTATGAATTACAAAGTACAATCGGTAATAAAAGCTTGTACCATTTTTTTGTCAGAACTTGTTTAGATTCTTATCTTTGTACAGTATCGAATACTTATCATCATTTTATTTTTAATTTCGATGGCCTAGTGCCCTAAGTAGTAGATAACAAATGCAAAGAGACGTGTATGTACATACGTGTTGGTAACGTTACGTACCTACTTTCTCTACCGTCCTGAGCTCGCGCGAGAGGAATCATGGATGCATGAATAAATAACGCCTCGCAGCGGACTCGCGCCTCTCCGTGCCAACTTTATCTATCTTTCACTAAATACGTACATATTTAGTAAATAAGCAAACCAGTCTAGTTTTATTCCGGGTAATGTTGGAATGAGTTTACGTTCTTGCTAAGCATTTAATTGAAATAAAACAGTATGTAGATGTTTAGTTAAGTTGATCTACGAGGGGCGTCTGAAAAGTTCTAAGCCTAAGATAGAAAAAAACAATTTACAAAAATGAACTCGTGTTTATTTTTCAATATAGTCTCCTTCTAAATCAATGCATTTTTTACATTTTTTATACAGTGCTTTTAGGCCATTAAAAAAATAATCTTTATTTTGCCCTTCAAAATGCTCCTGTACAGCCGCCTTCATCTCTTCGTCACTTCTAAATCGCTTTCCCCTCAACTCTTTCTTCAAATTATTGAATAGAAAATAATCGCTTGGGGCTAGATCTGGGCTGTAGGGTGGGTGGTAAATTTCCTCAAAACCAACTTCCTTCAGAGCACGCCTCGCAACATTAGCGGTGTGAACGGGTGCGTTGTCTTGCAAAAACAAAATGCCTTTCCTTAGTTTACCCCGCCTTTTCTCAACTATGGCTTGTCGCACCTGTCTTATTAGATTTGCATAATAAGTTCCGTTTATCGTAGAGCCTTTTTCTAAATAATCGATTAAAAGAATGCCATCACAGTCCCAAAATACCGTAGCCATTAACTTAGAGGCCGACTTTTGCACTTTAAATTTCTTCGGCGGCCTTTCACCCTTTTCAATCCACTGCATCGACTCAGACTTACACTTCGGATCATACTGTCTGATCCATGTTTCATCAACAGTTACTATTCGGGAACAAACTTCATCTAAATCATCTTCGCACAATTCTAAAAACGCCCGAGAAGTTTCCACACGACGTACTTTATCGAAGGCCGTTAGCATTTTCGGTACCCAACGAGCACTGACTTTACTCATGTACAAATGTTCATGTAAAATTTCTCCGACTCTCTCTTTACTAATACCTAAGACCTCAGCTATTTGCCAAACCTTCATTCTTCTATCTTCTAATACCAGCTTTTTGACTTTTGCTACGTTTTCTTCGGTCACTACCGATATTGGCCGCCCTGAGCGGGGGTCGTCTTCGATCGATTCCCGTCCGAGTTTAAATAAGCGACTCCACTTTTTGACTGTGGCATAAGAAGGCCCAGAATCACCGTAAATAATAGCCATTTCCTCAAAAATACACTGCGGTGATTTGTCACTTTTTGTAAGGAATTTAATTACAGCACGGTGCTCAATTTTCGTAATATTTGTTGGTAATTCACACATGATGTACTTTTCCGTTGAATATCTCGAAACAGAATAATAAAAACGTGACATGTTATTTTTTAATAATTTGTTTTTAAATGGCCTTTCTAGTGGCCAGTATCATAAACGCATATATAACCTCGAAATACCTTAGGCTTAGAACTTTTCAGACGCCCCTCGTATAGTGACAAGACTAACCACTGATGCTTAAGTTATTTAAATAGAATAAAGATAACGCCTTTATTACAAACAACAGCATTATGATAGATTATCATATACGATGCGATACCGGACCATTCAGGTCTTTCTCGTAGGTAGGCTTTTGTGTTTTCAAGCTAGACTTTGATAAATGATAATATATTTGATTTAACTGCTCATTTCGCAACGAATAGGTACAGTGTATGATTTACGTTGATTGCAGTCCCCTCGAAACGTGTGTGACTTGCTATGGGCAGGTTAGGTTACCTAATGCCTACTGCGCATAAAATTTTAAACGAACGAGAAAGCATTGAGAATCGACAAAATGGGTAGATAGTAGGTACCTAGGCGTAATCAATGAGCTCGTCTCATTACCGTTTTCAGGTCAAACCACACCGTTGTGGATACAGGTACCGTAACTACCTGCGTCTTACTGACATAAATATAACATTGTTGTTTTCCTTAGTGTATGTTTTACGAGCACACATAATCATTAACCCTCTTGTTCATTAAACTTAACACATCTTTGCTAGTTCAAATTGCCTTTGTCCCTTTCTTGCAAATACCAATGTAGAAATGTTAAAACAAACGAATTTAACGCAGTAATAACTAATATAGATTTGAAAAACGTTCAATTCAACTAAACCGATAGAATGTTCCTCAGACTAACCAGGCTTGCAACGCTATGATGTACCCACAGGTTGTACCTAACGAAATAGAACGCTAAAGTTAAAAGCTTAGGTGAATCACACACTGCCGCCGCATCCCGCTGCGGCGTGCGGAGCCGCGTACCGGCGGACGGAGGTGCGGTGCAGTGTGAAGTACCCACCTACCGTGCGGTATTTTTATACAAACTGAGGTACTGGCATACAAGGTTAAGAACCGTCGCTCCGCACGCCGCAGTGCGATGCGGCGGCCGGCAGCGTGCTGACCGCCCGAGGCGATGTTGACACGAACTAGAAAGTAGTTACTGAAACAGTTATATTGGGACGAAAATCTTACGATATGTTAATAATAAACAGTGCCGGGTAAAAGCAATATCTCTATTTAAAATAAGTAGGTACAGTCGACAACACAGCTAAGTGACCATCGGAAATCTAATCTGACCTTAAGTGCATTGTAATAAGGTTCTAGGTTTTCACGGTATGGTTAGTTAGGTGTGTTGCTGTGTGTACCTGTTTCTGTTATGACGAGTATTGTTCACACATGCACATATAAAAAAGTCCATGCAGATGTAACGGAGCTAAGCGTCACCATTCTCAGACTATATTTAAACAAACCGGCCAAGTGCGAGTTGGGCTTGCGCACGAGGGTTCCGTACAATGTACTCGCATGATTAGTAGCCGATCTATGTCATAAGATCCATCAATCAGATCCACTGTGTATTTAATGAGGTTTATTTTACCGCTAGATACATTTTCACAGTGGATCTGCTGGGATTTTTTCTTTCATCTGATACACTTTTGTAAATCCCTTGAGGAAAGGATCTAGTGAGAAGTTTATCAAAATAGTTTATTTATTATTTACGTATTAGTACATTAATATTTGATATGTTTTACTAGATAATTCTACTAATAACTAATTGGAAAGACTTTTTGTTTTATGTTTGGATATTGGTTACTTAATTACTTTAGTTTATTCTAATTTCAAACAATAACTACGATTCGAAGTAATGTAAAACGGAACGTGTCTAAATCCACCCATCAGCGTCTGGTGACGTCACTCCTGTTATGAAAACTAAGTAAAGGTTGTTTATAATTGTACAGGCAAACATTGTGTCATTAAAAAAATCCCGATACATGAAAAAATAATGGATAAAAATGGAAGTAGGGTTTACTAAAGCAGACTCCAGAGACCTTTCAAAAGTTAGTGTTGACATGGTCGTAAATTATTTTGTTGAAAGTGCGGAGTATTCAGGCGTAGAAATGAAAGGAACCTCCTACGGTATGTTGTAGGTACAAATGTGCATAGTAATACTTTGTATTTTTAACCGACTTCAAAAAAAAGGAGGAGGTTCTCAATTCGGCAGTATTTTTTTTTTCAATGTTTGTTACCTCAGAACTCCGTCATTGATGAGCCGATTCGAAATTTTTTTTTTGATTGTAAGTATATGCTTCCAGGTGGGTCCCATTTTTTTTCAAAAAATCAGTTGGATGATGGGATCCATGAGGAATTGAGGGAACTCCTAAATTATATTAGGCACGCGTGTAGTGATTTTGGTATTTTCTATTATAACTCGTGTATTTACACCCGGAAATCATGAATTTGGTGGAGTGGAATTGATGGTGAAGACCACAGATGACTTATGGAATTCCTCAATTATGTACTTAAAAGTACAAAAGTATATCTCAGAAGTAAGTAAAAGAAGTAGGAATAAGATTCCGTTGAAATAGCAACTAATGAAGTGCCAAAGGTGATCCTTGTGGAATCGACGGAAGTCCTCAAATATTATCGGGCCACATACAGCGATTCGGTTTTTCTTGGTCTCTAATAATCAACGCATTTGCTCTCGGAAATCAGTTCTTGTGGTAAATTGGAAAAGATATGTGGAAATGTTCTCGTGGCTTGGTGGAGTACTAAATTGAAGTCGGTTAAAACTTTGTTTTTAAAGTAAATTATATTCAGTGTCATGGTGCTTTGATTTGTTTATTCATAAAAAAATACAAGAGTCATAACTTAGGCAACTCTATGACATCTAGGGACGAACTACGGAGAAGCAAAATGGCGAGTGACATAAATGAGTGACGTCACAGGAACTGTAGATTCGTTTAGGCGCGAAAGTTTAAATTGTTAGTTTGTAACAGGAATTTTTGACCAGCGAAATGGTTCTCAACAATCGCATTTCTATCGAACTCGTAAGTTTCTTCTTCATTATAGCCGTTGAGTTCAGCTTACTTGTATCGATTTTAATGTTGCAAGGAAGGTGACGTGTTAGTATCTACAGCGAAGCGCCCATAAATATCTGACACGACCATGTAGTCCACCAGAATCCCCTAGCCTGATCCCCCAGGGGATTCTGATGAACGTCAAAGTTCATTAGAATCCCCTGATGTCAGATTCATAATTTTAAGCCTCATATATACTGAAGTAGTTATTGTCAGGTCACGTATGACATTGAATTGTATTTTTTCAGAGACTCATCCCTTGTATTAAAATAAGTAAAAAATCACAATCTATGTCTAAGGACGTGTGAGATATTTTTGTATAAATTATAGTACTTATTTTAATTTCTTAATACTTTCGTGGTCTATTTCTACATACAATTCTTTAAAATGAAAGCAAAAATTAAAATACTCGTATTGCATCTTCCCTATTATCAAATCTAATCACACGGTAATAGTTTACTAGTTTTTTGGAAATGATGAGATTACTTACTTAGATATGAAAAAAATGTGAGCCATTACGCCTGTGGGACCTTTGAAGTAACCCGAGAATTGAAAGAATACCACTCAATGGATAATTATGATACTAGCTTCCATCGGCGACTTCGGCTGCGTTGACCCGGGATAAAAACTATTCTTTATTTTAATCCAGGCTATAAACTTTATTCGTGCAAATTTTCATCCAAATCGGTTGAGCCGTTTAAGCGTGAATGAGTAACAAACATCCAAACATCTAAACATCCCAACATCCAAACATTCGCATTATTTAAAAAAAAAAGACCGGGTTGCACTCCGGGAGTGCCGGCAGAAGTGAAAACTCAATAACATTGTAACAGTTTTTCGATCAGGTCACGTGACATCTTACGGTGTCACCCTAAAAATGAATTTGACGCAAATTTATAAACAATTATCAATTATTTAGGCGGACGGGCTGCGGGCGCGTTGGGTGCGAACGGGCCGCCGGCTCGCCCGTCGGCGCGCCGACGGGCGGCGGCAAACACAATACCAATTTGTTTTTGCCATTGCCAAATATTTTTCAAAGCTTTATCTCTATAGGAATAACGTCTAAATTCGAACTATTCGAATTTGCAAGAACAGCAGACGGCGGCGGCGACCAAAATATCAAGGTGTTTTTGCCGTTGGTAAATATTTTTCTAAGCTTTATCTCTTTAGGATTAACGCCCAAATTCGAACTATTCGAATTTTCTCAATAGCAAAACGGTGAAGGACGCGTTGGTTTAAATTACTAATTTATTTGCAGAATATGCTATGGCAAAAAGTGTTTAACGGTTTTATACTCTTACGAATAGCGTTCAGTTTTGAATGAAGTCGTATCGGCTAGCAACAAAAAGTGACCTCCTTCACATCGGACGTCACAAAACTCTGTCGCGTATTTAACAATTTTTTCCCATCCCAAAAAGTGCTCAGCGCCGCTAAAGAAGTTTTCACTTCAAAAATCGTTTATTTCAGACATTTGGAGTCCATAAAGTGTTAGTGTTACAGATTTACTTAAATGAGTATGTTAGTACCTAAGCTTAAATGTTGAGTGGTTATTATAATTAGGGCTCAGTCCCATCTCTCCGCCACCACGCCCAGGAGACTGTGGCGGCTGGCGCGCACCCTGCGCAGCGTCGCGGCACAGCGTTTGCGGAGCGTCGCATGGAAACCGTCTACGTGCGCGTCCGCAAACATGCCGGACGCACTGCAGTGTCGCGGAAGCCGCAACAGTATCCTGAACGCGTCGTTGTATTGTACACGCATGGCGTTCATGGCACGCTGCGTGTACCTCATCCACAGGCTGCAGGTGTACAGCGATGTACAGTATGCTTGAAAGAGTGTTATTTTAACTTGTGCTGTACAGTCGACTACAAAGAGATGTATCCACTTTTAGACCTTATTATAAAGCAATAAGGTGAAAATGTGGATACATCTCTTTGTAGTCGACTGTACACCTGCTAAACCTGCGGGCAATCATGTTGGCCCTGACGGCCAGAGCCCTGCGCTGGCGTTCAATATCAGAATCGTCTTGAAAGCATCGGTGACCAAGTGTCCGAGATATTTAAAAGAATAAACCCTTCTCAGTTCCTGTCCGTCCAAATGAATGGGCGGGACATGTGACGGACACTTGGTCCCCGCCTTGAAAATCATAATCTCGATCTCCTCCACATTATATTGCAAGTTATGTTTTGAGGCATAGGACTCACACTTCTCAATTAGTATTCTTATACCACCGATCGATGGGCTCAGCAGTACCATGTCGTCAGCATAGCTTTATGTTATTAAAACAAACCCTGTCTATTTATGTGACAGCCGACACGTGTACTGCTAAGCACACCGATCAGATCATTCATGTACAAATTGAACAGTTTGGGTGAGGTCAGGCCCCCCTGTCTCACCCCGCACTCCAAGCCGTACTCGTCCGACACCTCATCACCCCAGCGGACACTATTTCCCTGGCCAGCATACCAACACCTAAATATGCGTGTTAGTTCTCTAGGAAATTGCACTTCGTCAAGCCTTTTCCATAGAAGATCGTAATTTATAATATTAGTAGGATTCAACTGTTAAAACCGGCCAAAAGCGTGGCGGGCCACGCTCAATGTAGGGTTCCGTAGTTTTTGTAATTTTTTTAAAAAACTATTCATCCTATCAAGTTCAAAATAATTTTCCTAGTAAGTTTTTATAAAGTTCTACTTTTGAGATTTTTTTCGTATTTTTAAAACTTATGGTTCAAAAGTTAGAGGGGGGGACACATTTTTTTTTACTTCTGAGCGATTATCTCCGAAAATATTAACATTATCAAAAAATGATTTTAGCAAGTCCCTATTCCTTTTTAAATACCTATCCAACAATATATCACACGTTAGGGTTGATGTGAAAAAAACAAAAAACTCCCCACGTCACGTATAGGGGAGGTACCCTAATAAAAATAAAAAATCTCTTTTTAGTTTACCACTTTGTCGGCGTGATTAATATACATATTAGTACCAAATTTCAGCTTTCTAGTGCTAACGGTTACTGAGATTATCCGCGGACAGACAAAGCGAAACTATAAGGGTTGCTAGTCGACTACGGAACCCTAAAAAGTAACCAGTAGTTAGTTAATAGTGAAGTGGCAGCCTCAGGGGCCTTTGCCAAAAGTAACCAGTACCTAAATGGTTAATGTAATGACAATACTAAGCATTAGAAAAGTCCAATTTTATTTTTAATAAGGCGGTGGTTTTTAGGAGAGGGAGCAGCCAAAAAGTATCTCAATACGTGCACGATATTACTTACAAGTTGAATTTTGAACACAACTACTAAGTAACGAAAGAAAACTAAGGTAACTAACATGGTGAACGGGCGCGAGGTACTTTCCATGATGCTGAGTGGCAATTACTGCGCGGCGGACTATCAGCTGAAATGTCACGAACATCAGACATCAACATTTATTATCGCGATGAAAAATGTGTAGATAGACGTGCTTGGCTGTTGCGCGTTAGTCGATATTTTGCAAAGTTCATACAAAGTTCTGTAATTACCCAAATAATCTTTGAATACTTATAAACAACTTTTGCCTTCTTATCTGTTCAAACATCAGACGGAAATCGCATTTCCATCATCAGTGACGAAAGTTTATTCAAATTTTATTTTTAACGACAAAAAACAAATTGAGTTTTTTGTTATTATTTCAATTTAGCAGCATAGATTGTTGACTTTATATCCAATGTAGCCGCCTGCGCAGCTTCGCCCGCGTATTGCACAGACCGCAGACAACCCCCGCGGGGTACAACGTAACCTATGTCCATCCCACATCCAGAAACTCCTCACACTTACAGAGCTACAACCGCACAGACACTTCCTCTTTATAATATTACTATGCTTTTGACCGCGACTTCCTCCGCGCGGAACTGCTTTATGTCTTAGCTCCATACAAACTTTCGCCCCCCTTTTCACCCGCTTAGGTGACTAGTGTGGTGAATTTTGGGATAAAAACTATACTTTGTCGTTCCCCGTAATTCAAGGCATCTCTATACCAAATCCCATCTCAATCAGTTCAGTGGATTAAGCGTGAAAAGGCAATAGACAGAGATAGTTAATTCCGCATTATAATATTATTAGTATGGATTGAATGAAACGAAAAGGGGCCGGCTGAGTTACATGATTTTTAACCGACTTCAAAAAAAAGGAGGAGGTTCTCAGTTCGTTTGTATTTTTTTTTATTATTATCGCCTTTATTCAATTTTCTTCTTAGACTAGGTTTTTACAATACATATATAAAAAGTAAAATATAAAACTATACATACAAAACATAAATCATTATAAAAACCTAATCTAGGGTACCGCCGCCAGCGAGGCGGGGCCTAAGCTGCCGGCGGTCAGGGCGACAGAGACAGGAACCTCCTGACTATCCGCGCAGTATCCAGGAGTACCGCCTTCTGTATCTGACCCTTGATCCAGCCATCTAGCGAGAGTCTCTTGAGGTGATGGTCGAGACTCTTCGCTATTAAGCCGTTCGCCGAAACGACTATCGGGACGATGATCGTCGAATCAACATCCCACATGGCGGTTACCTCGTGAGCCAGGTCTAGGTACTTGCTGGCTTTGTCCTTTTCGGCCTTCAAGAGGTTCTCGTCATGAGGGATGGTGATGTCAACGAGCACTGCCTGGCGTTTCGATCGATCTGTCAGCACGATATCAGGCCTATTGGCAAGAATAGTCCTGTCCGTGATGACAGATCGATCCCAATAGAGCGTGGCACGACCATTTTCGAGAACTGGCGCAGGTGTGTACTTATAGTAAGGCACTTCGGAGACCACAAGACCGTATAGCAGAGCAAGTTGCTGGTGAATAATTCTGGCTACAAGGTTATGTCTGTGCAAGTACTCGCCGTTAGCAAGATGACCACAACCGGAGATAATATGCCTGAGTGACTCCCCGGGACGGCGGCATGCCCGACAAATGTCGACCGTACCGTCCTTCAGGATATACCTCCGGTAATTGTTCGCCATGATAACTTCGTCCGCAATTGCACAGACAAAATCTACATCGGGTCCTGTGAGGGCCTTGTAGAACCGCCCGTGTAGCTCCTTGCTCCTCCACACCGCCTTGCGGTCCTCGGCGCTCATGACTTTAAGTCTGCGCCAGTTCTCGTTTGCCAAGGAGAGCGGGGTGAAGTTTCCGTCTACTGCTACTACGTCGCGATGCATCACTCGTTGTTTAGGAAATAATCCCTGAGACTGCACACCTCGCGGTTGTGGAGGTCTTTGGCATTTAAAAAGCCCCGACCTCCACACTTCCGCGAGATGTACAGTCTCATAACAGACGAGCGTGGGTGTAGCATGCGATGCGCAGTAAGCAGTACTCGGACTCTTCGGTCCAGGGCATCCAGCTCAGTCTGAGCCCACCTTAGTACGCCAAAGGAGTAAGTAAGCAAGGGTATCACCTTATTATTATTATTATTTTCAATGTTTGTTACCTCAGAACTCCGTCATTGATGAGCCGATTCGAAAAATGGTTTTTTTTTTTGTAAGTATATGCTTCCAGGTAGGTCCCATTTTTTTTTTATTATTTGGATGATGGGATCTATGAGGAATTGAGGGGACTCCTCAATTATATTAGGCACGCGTGTAGTGATTTTGGTATTTTCTATTGTAACTCGTGTATTTACACCCGGAAATCCTAAATTTGGTGGAGTGGAATTAATGATGAAGACCACAGATGACTTATGAAATTCCTCAATTATGTACTTAAAAGTACAAAAGTATATCACAGATTCTGATAAGATTCCGTTGAAATAGGAACTAATAAAGTGCCAAAGGTGATGATGATCTTGGGGAATCGACGGAAGTCCTCCAATATTATCGGCCCACATACAGCGGTTCGGTTTTTTTTTCTAATAATCAACGCATTTGCTCTCGGAAATCAGTTCATGTGGTAAATTGGAAATTAAATGTGGAAATTGTTCTCGTGGCTTGGCGGAGTACTAAATTGAAGTCGGTTAAAACTTTGTTTTTACGGCCATTCTCAGAGGGCTAAATTTTGCACGTCCGGGCCTAAATTCGTATGTAAACCAAATTATGATAAATTGGTATTTTTTGTAGGATAGTTTACGTCTATACCTAGGTGTTGCACTTTAGATCGAAGCCTTGTCATTAGTTGTTTAATAGATATGTTTTTTCAAAGCCCTGTCCTCAAATTACCACAACGCGTCCACGCGCTTTCTTAGTTTACAAAATTGTCTTAAACTTTAAAAGAGTACAGATTTTTGTTATTTTTATCGCATTTTAAATAAAGGAATGATTTACCTACGACATATAAAAAATACAACAAAATACATAAAATTTTCTTTAACAAAATAATTAATGAAAGTCTTGTCCAGACTAAAGGAATAATTGCCTGCACCGCTTACAATCGCGGGCGCACAGCCCTAGTCAAAGCTATCTGGCACATCACTATAGCACAGAGGGGCAACCGCGAAACGAAAACGAACTTCGTTCGTGTATCTCCCTCTCTATCGCTCGAACTAGCAAGTGCGACAGAGACGGAGATACACAAACGAAGTTCGTTTTCACTTCGCGGTAGCCCCTCAGGCCGCGAGCCATTAGTTGTGCCGAGGTGCTCGACGAGTGCGGACGCATTTGTGTCAGTGATGTCGCGGGACTGCACATAAGTATCTAATTGCCTCGACTTTGGTTTTCGAAATTTCTAATTCATGTTGTCATGTTTAATAATTCATCTGTTATCGTCAGTGGATTACAGCTTATTATAAAGAAAGCAGAATAGTGGACTTCGCTGGTTCTGATCTATATATTTAAGCTATATTTTCGTTTAACAGCTGTTTTTCTACGAAAATGTCTTTCTCTCTAAGAGCCACGACACTAATTGCCAGGATCTTTCTAATTGCCATCGTGCGAAGGGCTTGTTGTATTGATTTAGTGTTTAAATATATTATAATTAGGTATCCCTTCAACTGTGGTTACCCCTCTGTGGTCTTCATTATCTTTCCTCCAGGTCTGTGGAGCCCCCCTCGGAGGGGAGGAAGAGCTGTTCTTACTTTTATAGAGAAATAACAGCCAATCGTGTATCGATCTCGCTTTAATCCATTGAAACGTAGCCAATGAAGCGAGACAGCTAGCAAGCGATAACTTCAATGGCCAATGGAGGAAATCATAAATTTGTTCATTAGTCTAAAACAGTCAGTGGCGCGTTTGACACGGTCGGTGTTCGCGAATGAAAATTAGTGGGTTTAGTGCTGAATTTTAGTTCCAGAAGGACAGTTCTTGTAGATACGTAAGTAATCGTTAGAATTACATAAAACATATACATATATATATATATATATATACATATATATATATATATACATATATATATATATATATGTATTAACGGGTTAACTGTAATAAACCCGTGACTAACACAACATACCTACTCATGGTCAAAATTTAGCAACACGTTTTTAGCGCTTCTCTAATAATTTAATATTACTATCAGCTATTAACATTACCGTTATTTATCATACATCTGTTTAAAATGAACCTAAATGGATTAACAATGGCCCGAAAGTAAATAAATCGATTGAAATTGGTAACGATCATATCAAAACCCTCAGAGGGTGGTTAATAAATCAGGAATTTCCCTCCGAGGGTTGCCCACCTAATACCTCGTGCGTCACTACGATCCGCACTCTATACTAATCATGACCTTGATTTATATTGTTCATGTTTCGATGTGATTTTTGTTTAACTGATGGTTATATTATAAGTTAAACTAAAAGTATACTTAATGGGAATATTAAGAAACCTAATTTGTATGGTTCAAAACATTCGGTTGCTGTGATAATTGCAGTCGTTTGCAAGTGATGATTTTGTAGGAAAGTACATAAGCCTTTTTTTAATTTAACTCTCACATAAAGACTCAGTCACCTACAATAAAAAAATTCTTGTTACATCTAATTAATGACCTATGTTTATTGTTTCTGTGTGAATTGAATAAACTTATTTAGTACAAAAACACTTCAAATATCAGAATCTAAATCAAAGCCAACGCAAGCAACTTTTAAGTGTAGGTACCATTTTGGTAGAATACTTCAAATTTTCTAGTGTAAAAAAATACTTTTGAGCCTGCCATTTTACGTTATTGGAATGTGTATATAACACTAATATCGTCAAATTAAACCCGTTCGATAACCCAGAAAACTCACTTAACATATTCAAAATAACTAAAATGTGTCGTAAATGTCGGTGCCCTGATGATGATGCCAGTTAGATAGCCTTAATTCGACTATAGTGGAGAGATGATACATAGTTGCAGTTAAATAATTTAATAACCTTGACTGTAATTTAGTAAAAAAACTGGTTAAACTTTTACCCCCTTATTCATAAAACTTAAAATACCTCTGTGAAACAAAACGAGTTTTGTCCCTTTCTTACTAAGGGCCAATTTTGCAATATCTAGATAAAGTTATCCGTCAGTTAAAATTATCACCATCTTTTTCTTAAGTCATATGAAAGAAAAGGACAGAGCTAACATTTATCTGACAGATAGTTTTATCTGGGAATTGAAAAATCGGCCCTAATTTAAATATCAGAGTGACAAAGACCAACGAATTTTAACGGCATTTCAGCTAAAATAGGTTTATTCAACGTTTTACTTGATAGGCTAAATGTGTCCTGTGTCCAAGAGGATGAGATGCGTTAACTTCCACCGTATTACCATGCAAACGAAGTCGCAGGTACAGCTAGTAGTTATATGAGTCTCTATTACCATATATTACCGTAATACCCTCTACGTAAATTAATAGTACATTGTGATGCAAACAGGGGGCTATGTTGATCATGAATTAAGGCGGAATTATTTTTCATAGGATGAAAATGTTATTCCTAAGTTATTTTTACTTGCTCTTTACTTGTTTATTGATGGCAACAGGTTTTTACCCACATGTTGTACATGGCCAAGAACTTCCAGTGGCGTCAATTCTATTTATCACTTTTTTTATCAACACGAGTTTTTTTTTAATAGATAACCATGCACGCATCAACAATGTTTAGAAATATTTGTTACATTTAGTACATATTAATGGCGCGCAACCATTTTTTTTCGTGGCGCCGTGGTTTTCCTCGTATGTAGCGGAAAGCGACTACGGCGGTCTGACGCATAGGTGTCGTCATGGGCCCTGAATGGGTTAAACTTAAGGCACCGTCGTAGGTTCAGCGAAGTTAAGCGAACAGAGTTTTTGAAACAACATAATGCGTCGGTTTATAATAATATGGTATCAAAAAAATACGAATAGTAATCTTGAGGCTTTTCTGCAGCGACATCAGTGATTCAAAACATGATTAAGCAATTTTCGCTCGATAGAAAAAAATCACGAACATATTAATCACTAAAATACACTTAAAATATTCCTAACAAATTATGCACAAAGCTAAAAATATTAAAATTGCTTCTAAAAATCGGCGATATTATGTTTGACAGAACTCAGTGATTACTTTTTTATTTATTTAAAAGGACAAAAAATTAAAATTAAAAAACATGATATCCGCGCTTCGCTCACGCTTATGCTCAATGAGAGGCAGAGAAGACCATGAATCTACGGCGCCTTAAATGAAATCTCAAAACGGACAATACAAAATAAAAAAATGTCAAACATTTATTTTTACTACGTTAAACGTTTCTGTATTATGAGCTGGCTGATGGCTATGGCCAAGATGAAATAATTCTTTAATTCACAAAAAGGTTTTCATTTGTTTAGGCCATTCACCGAGACCTAAAAAAATTGTACAACCCGGTTAATTTAATAATGCATCTTGTTCATACATTCACCTTGCTGCAATGTGCCAATGTTATGTGTCTTCATCGGGAAATAACCATAGAACACGAGTGCCGTAATGTTCTAAAACACAGTGTTTTTGATGCTCTGGATTATGAGCCTAAAGGCGACGTAATAAGAGATACGTTACGAGCAAATGTGTTGAACATATCTATTATAACGTTAAGTTACATATCGATGAACAAACCATTTATACGTTAACCACATTTTTACATCATCGTGTCAAGAATACATAATGTAAACACACATTTTCTAAAATCGTTTTGTAAAGGGCTTAATATTATCTTATTCGTTTCACATACTTAGTCGATAAAAGATAAACCTTTCTCGGTCGCGTAAATATCAGTCGAAATTCTGCTATCCACGCCCATAACATGTTAAACTTTATATAACCTACAAAGACGCTGTGTGAGGCAACTTGTATGTCATCTGTGATGGTGGTTGTTTACCCATGAAATCAGGGGTATACGTAATATATAATGTCGTGTTTAATAACTATCAAAATTGTATTTTCTACCTCTATACCTTCCCCTCCCTTCCTTCGTTCTACAGATACCTAAATCTAAAATACCAAGTTAGTCTAAAACGTTAACCATTTCTTAAAAATAACATTAAATAATGAATTTTCTTAAATCTCATTTAAACTACCAGGAGATACGCTGCGCTTAAAACGTAAATTACAAAGCATTTTGTTTAATCATGTAAGTACCTAAGTCACAATAAATTGATATTTATAAGAAATACCTTACCCTGTAGCATGACGTAGACGTGGCGCCGCCCAATTTATTCGGATAACATGAAATTTGAGCCACAAAACATATTATTAAAGTCACACTTTGAATAGAATAGTTCAACTGGCCAATGTCTTTAACGTAAAACCGAAATAGAGAGGGCGGTTTTCAAATAAGTTCGGCGTAACGATCGCGGTCACGTGCATCAGTGCACGTGCGTTGCCGTTCGCGTGAATGAATGGAGTGTTATCTGTATGCAGTTGTCAGCGAGGCAATGTGGCTAGCGACTGCGAGTCGCTGCCGGCGAGGCGGGGCGGGGGAGGGGGCGCGGGCTGGCGGAGCGACGAGCGACGAGCGGGAGCGGCGGCCGGCGACGGGCGTGCGCGTCTTGCCTCCCGACGGACTGAACTGTAGGGCTTCAGTGGAGCTAGGGCGGCGCGCCCACGCTCGATACTGCCGCCTTCCTATCGCCCTCCCACGTTGCAACTACATTATTATAACAGATATAAAGCTTACATGCAACCAGTTTATTTTACTGATACAGCAGCCTGTTAAATGTAGTGTTAGGTGTATAGTTAGTATTCACGTCGAACGAACACGATTTTAAGTTGGTTTCTGCTCCTTGAAATGTAGTGTTTGTGCCTTATTTTATATACGTATTAGGTACTTATAGGTTAAAAATATGACTATAAAATTTAACTTGTTTGGTTTTCTTTTCTCTTCTTTCTTAATAAATCACATGTTTAATTCACTTGTTCGATCGTTAAATTTGCATTTAATTATATATTTTCGTTAATGAAGTTTTTGTTTTGTAGTTTAGATCGATAGTCATTTTATACTCGTAGTAAAGGAGTAATTTAACATCACAATGTGGAATTATCTCGTATTTTTATTTACTTGTATGACAGTCCCGATTACTTTAGTAATTAGACCCAAAATCATCAATTACATCATTTCAAAATCGGTTTCCCAGGTTTAAATTCCTAGGTTCCCTACGACGTGTGATTTGGACCTATACCTACTTCCGAATTATTTGCAAAAAGTAACCAGAGCCCTAAAGAGCCCTTTGGTTCTTACATAAAGATGATAATTTATCCGGCAACACTTAGTTAATTCTTATGTACATTCTCATCAAGGTCACGATTTTATCCTCACCCCATCTCCCTAGCGAAGCTTGACTCCGAGATTTCTAACAGCTATGCGTAATCGGGGGTCAGATTTAAACTGGTTAGCCTGAGGCGTGTGGTTGGTAACCGTTGCAACAGTAGGGTAAGCCTAAGCTCGTGTTTGCACCGGGGGATGTGTGTGGCAAGCTGGCAACACGGTATTAATACGTGAAATAGAGACCTGTTTTTATTATTATTATGTTTATTTAGAAACATATATTAAAACTGAAACTAAACAAAACTTAACTCGTACTCTTCCTCTAGCGTGTTTAGATTTGCTTGCTTTGTTGTTTGTGGTAGGTAGTCAAAGTTCATGCCCTAGTGCCGCTCGTGGATCTGCAATGTTCCACGAGGCTAAAGCACACTACAAAACATGCAATTTGTCCCAAGTGAAATAATAGGCATTAACCTTTCGGATGCTTTTCAAACATTGTTTTTTTTTATCTTTGGGTGTATTTCACATTACGCATCCCGCCTGTTTTATAATTTGCCTTGAAAATGTACAAATTTATGAACTTAAGTACCTGCTATATTCTAACAGCCAAGTTGCCCACTGAGCGGGTGCCTACTGCCTACGCCGTAGCCGCTTTCCGCTACATAGCGGCTAAACCACAGGAGCAGCTACGAGCGTGGCGCGTATCGATTCTATAGATCGGCTACGAGCGTAACGCGTAGCGATTCTATAGGATTCTATAGACAGTGAATGTGTAGCCGATCCCGTTTTCGGCTAAGTAGCGACTACGGCAGAGCCGAAAGGAAGGGATACGAATGTCTATGTTTGAATTTACGTCTGTCACACCGTAGCGTTTAAGATATTTATCCGATATGCTCGGAAATGTTCGCCTTACTGTAGCAAAAATAGTAGGCACTTGAAGTTCCTCGTTACTGTAGTACGCAAATTTAAAAAGTTAAAAGTCATTTCTGTACCGTTTTGGCGGCCAGGAAAGTGTATGAAATTCCATTACTGTATACTTTTTTACCTTTTAACTATATGTTTTGACTAAGACAAATCACTACAAACAGCCAGGTGCTCGTACGTGTAAAGACCAAGACGTGTGTGTGCAATTTGTCACAACAACTTGCTAAATAGTTAGACTGGTTATTAGTGTATGGCTGTCTCTTTCCATCTATTGCAAGTTGTTGTAACAAATTGAGCCCGTTTGTAGCCTGCTAAAGAGTGTCACACACTGGCGCGGCCTGGCCAATTTACTATTGTCCGCCACCGCCAGTGTGTTGCAGGCCTAAAGTTTTCCCGAGTTTTCCTTTTTTTAATGGTCATAGACAAATCGCGTACTTTGATAATGAAGAAATAAGAATATTTATCGAAATAAAACTCATAACGAACTGAAATGCATTCCGATTGCTATCTCGTTTAATCTTTAATCATTTTAATTACATAAAACATTTAAAATTGTGACCGATTCTAATGTTTGAATTTTTTTATGTATGACAATTGAAACTGGCACCACAAGTCATGCCGTGTACATACTTAAAAAAAATAAGTTGGGCGACTACTTGCTAGGTTATTGACATACTCGCTGTTTTAAGATTATTATAGTACATTGTTTAACGAGGGGCGTAAGTGGAATATTGCGAACGAGAGTCTATCAGAAGCCCGACGCCGAAGCCAACACTGTTTTTCATCACATTTGCGAGGAAACAGATACATTTTAGGTGAAATTAATACAAATCGTAATAATGTCAACATGTCAGTTGTCCATTTTGTTGAATTTGACGCGAAGCGCGTATGGCAAAGACCCTTCGGTATACAGCCACGATTTGAAAACACTTAAAAAAAATTACGTAGACACTAAATAACTACATATTAAATCTGTAAATAATTCAGTTAAACATGTTTAATTCGTTTTTTCAGTTTAAATTTCTTTATAAATACGTTTTCAGACATCGTATTTGATATAAAACCTCTTTGTTTTGTAACTGCATGAGTGATAGATACAATTAGGAAAATAACCATTACGCCCATGGGCGTAACACAGGCTATTACAGCTCTGTATGTCTGCGCATTATGAAGCCTTTTTCGAGCAAGTGTGATGAAAAAAATATTATTTGTTTTACTCATATTTTTGGAGAAAAGCACTATATGGGCCTTGGCGGGAACGGCAATTCGTGGACTCAACTCTTCCACGAATTGCTACTTCCCGGCCTCTGCAATAATGTACTATTATCCGATTCTGATGATTGAGGTGTCAACCGATTCCAAATTATGCTCCGAGTGACATAGGCTTTTACCTTTTGTATGAAAATAGTTTATTTTGCAGTTAGTTTTCCGTAAATTTAGATTATTATTTTACACGAGTTATTCATGGAGGGTACACCCGAAAAAGGTCTTCTACCAGCTTTAATTTTACTAATTGTCTATAGGGCACCGCACGCAACACACATAGGGCTCCCGCTACACGTGTTAACCCGCCCGCCCGAATACCCGTGTTCTTAAGCCCGTGCTAAGCGACCGTTCTACACGGACACGCTCGAACCCGCCCGGTCCGCGGGCGGGTACCCGGGTACCCGTGTACCCGTACACACTTACCCGCGGGTTCTAATTACACGCGGGTTTGGACCGTCCGTGGCCGTTTGAGTTGAGGCAAATAGAATATAATTATTTCATTTTACTCTATTTGCATTAGCAACTCTATGGGTTTGGTGTGTATGATGTTGTTTTATATTAGGTATGTGACAAAAGGAAAATTCGCAGGAAGCCTATGTTTACTCTATTCCGTCATAATATTGTATAAACATAGTATTTTATTTAATGATTGCCCGACAAAGGGCACGCAAACTGTTTAACTTTTATTAATAGCCGCTTAAAGCTATATGATAGCTATAGATACACACTGACCGATCGAACCGATCCGATCAACAAGCAAGACACACATCACATTTATAACAGTATGGATTCGTACTTACTTTTTTTTTAATCTGAATTTGAGAAGGCGAACTTTACGTACTTTGTTATAATTTGTTACATTTATTAATCTGCTATTTTTATTCACAAAAAAAAGATGTTATAATTGTAAAGCTACGAACACTCATTTAGTACTTGTATGTACATTCTTAGAACTACGGGATAGTTCCTAGCTTCACACCTCAAGGACGGGTAGTACTACCCGCGTGTAAATAGGACGCGTGTACCCGTGTACACGGGTACCCCTGCGCTAATTACACGGATCCGTTCGGACCGGTCGCTTAAACCCGCGGGCGTGTTACACGGGCACGGGTACCCGACACGAATACACGAAACCCGGACACGACCGCGAGCCCTAAACACACAGTATCCACGCACAGGTCCGAAGATTCTCCCGAGATTTCAATTTCCGAATCACTGGTACTTACCCAAGTCGCCGATAAATTGAAACCATCTTCCCTATTGAAATACTTTGTGTTTCTTGATTTCAATTCGTACCGTCCGGTCCGATAAATATCGCGTTAGACCCGTGTAATATTTTTTAATATGGTGTATAAAGCGCGAGAGTTTACTTTATTATAGTTTTCCGTAGTCAGGTTACGGTTTTTTGAACTTTTTATGCTTACACACACACTTTTTTTTATCACATCGGTTTTAACCTGATTCATAGAATACCTAAACACATTAACATGCAAAATCACAAATACGACGGTGTTCTACATTATTTACTTTAGTGTATGATTTGAATTCGATCATTAATCATGCCACGAGAACGTGAACTGTGTGAAGTGAAACTCGTCAATATGTAATGTGAACCCTATAGGTAATTACCGTTAATGGTTCTCTTCTCTTTTCCAGTTTTGCTTTGTAAACCACCGGACCTGTATAATATAATATAACCAATCGCTTAAGAGGCTGTCACAAGACCTAATTTGGTGAAATTGATGTTATTTAAGCAGTTTTTTAAGAAAAACTATTTGTTCTAGCACATTAAATAAAATATACGTTAATATTAGAGATGCAACGGATATCCGGTCACTATCCGGTATCCGGCCTATCCGGCCTCAATTTTAGTATCCGGCCGAATACCGAATAGTGGCATAGTATCCAGCCGGATACCGGATAGTATTTTATACCGAAAATATAACTTTTTTTTGGTATTCGATGTAAAGTATAAGCCTAGAATATTACACTGGTAAAAAGAGAACTACAGTAGGTAAAATAAAGTTGAATAAATAACGAACAACAAATTAATCAATTGTCAAAGTCAGTTTAAAAAATTGCGCATGTTTCTATTCTATCAAAGCCTGCCATAGCGAGTGACAAGTTACAACCTACACAGAGCGCCGAGCACGGGTGCGGTCGAATTTGCTTCATTTTAGGCATGTAACTTTCGGCCGAATATCCGGCGGCCGGATAGCGGATATCCGTCCAGCTACACCGCCAGATATTCGGTATCCGGTATCCGGCCAAACCACTATCCGTTGCATCTCTAGTTAATATTCGCCATTGGACGAAATTGGCTCGAGAAAATTATTGCAAAGATTGGTCTTAAAATCACATTAAACGGTTCTATGTCTTGACGTAAGGGTCTGCAATTAAAAACATCAACATATTCATACCTAAACCGCTAGCGAGTCATATTTCACTAATAGTCCACCCTTTTTTTATTTCAAATACCGGGCCGCCCAGCAACACTCGCTCTTGTTTACTCCGATACAAATAAACGTGTGCGCGCTATCCAAAATCCTCAAGGGCATTTTGGTGTTGACAGCGTCTTAACACAAATAATGAAAGAATAGTTAGATTGTGTCTCGAGGGAGCAAAACTAACTATTTACGGCGCGAGCAGTATATTGAATCCTGAGTGAAGCAAAAGATTCTACAATAGAATCCTGAGCGTAGTGAGGGACTCTAAAGTAGAATATTGAGAGTAACGCGAGATTCGAGTGTTTACGCCCGAGACGAAAATAGTTTTGCTACCTATTGACATATACTGCTTCTCACACCTTATAAGAGGAAATTGAAATCCCTCATTTGAGGGCAACAATGACTGTTTTCTGAATAGCAGGTGTTAAAATACGTTTATTTAGCAACTCAAAGTCACATTAGGAATATACATAATTACAATTACAATAACATTAAAAGTGTGCGTGTGTGTATTTGCTCTAACGTAATTATCCAAGGAGCAAACTTCTGATTACGTTTTTATGAAGGAACGTCACCCAAGCGCTCATAAATATCTGACATGATTATATCTAGGGCCGCTAGGACATGTCAGTTATTTTTGCCCGTTTTGTTATTGCAGATACCTGCTAACTGGTGACTGCACACAAAACATATTTTCTTGTGATTTAATAGAAATAAAGAGGCAGCAACGTTAGAAGTAAAGAATCCACGGTTAACCCTTAAATGCATGATTTTTTGTATAACTTTTTAATAAATTGAAATAGATGTGTCATGTTGTATAGATTGAGGGAAAAATAAAGAAAAAAATCATAGTTTTTAAAAAAACATATACAATATACGATGCATATATACATCATTATGCATTTAAGGGTTAAACGACAAAACTCGCTGCTTTTTGTTCACACAAAAAGTGCAAAGCGGTATCTGCAATGAGATCATATTTAGTGCCCTAGTTAGGATAAGGCACATAAACGTATATGAATATAAATTCTCAGTATTTGTAGTAGCGCAAAAACAAGTCAATGTCAGAATATAGAAGCATATTACTTACAGGCGGTCGCGTGAGACGCACTGATAGGATCGGTCGAGCGCGGCCGGCGCCCTGCACCGCCGCACCACTCGCCACATGTCGCCATGCAATCCCCACACGAAACTTCTAACATTAAAATACAACCATATATTTCCCTAGGCTCTAAACATATTTGAACACCGCTGCCTATCAAACGAACTAGGACATGCCATCAATTCTGTGCCTACTTTTTTATCACTGCCACCTATTCAGGTTCATATAACAACGGCCCAGGCGCGCTGACGCTCTCCAAAGGCTCTGTAAATAGGTTCAGATATTTTTGTGCAAGACTGTCCCGTCAGGTATTAGCGCAAGTTACTGAACTTGGAGTTTGTTCATGTTTATTAACTTTATTATGTACCAATCGAGTGAGTGTGTCTGATGTATCTAGATTCTCCCGGCAGTTTTAATAGGATTGAACTAAAGTGGACCATTCAGTCCAGTATTTCCCGGAGATTATCCGGATCATATAGAGTAGCACTGGCATTGCCATTAATTCGTACGTACACATAATTGCTTTTCCACGACGGACATGCGGCAAATCAGTTTCAGGACAGCCTGCGAGTGCTCATGCACACAGTGTTGACACCGCTTTTGCGTAGGTATTAATTCAAAAAGTTCGTAACTTATGTCTCGACCTCTTACCTACTTTGCAATCTAACATCATTGTTGATAAACAATAAACTAAATTTATACGATACAAACCCCTGGTGGTAAGTTTAGGTACCTATAGGTTATAACAACTTAAGTAGTGTTTACGTGCAAAGTACATGCACAGAACAGTATAAATAGTATAATAGATATAGATAGTCTTGCACATGGCATATCGTAGTTATATGAAAGATTATACATATAGTAGTTATCAAATTTATTTTAGAACGTAGTCCAGCTTATGTTAGTCCGTCATACCCGTCCTGCCTCCCCGGGTAGGACGGGGTGCGTCAATGCATTGCCCCAACGTTAAATAAAGGTATCAGTAGTAGATTGTATAACTAGGCAGCAAAATGGTATATTGTAACTGTAACTGATTGAACTGATTGGATATTTTAACTCTTCCCCGTTTTTAGGGTTCCGTAGGGTAGACCGGGGTCAATAGTAGCACGGGTCAATAGTACCATCGCCTATAACTCTGCAGCCACATCGAAATATGCATGTGAGTGTATACACCAGTGTGCCTTGAGCGTGTCTCGACCTGCTTACTAGTCGGCCACTCGCTGCCGTGCGAAAAGCATGTGCTATACGACGATTTGCATTTTTGACTGACCAAAGTAAGTATTTACGATGTAGTCATTAAAGTATTTAATGTGTCACAGTGTCGGGGTCAGTTATATATAGAAATCGAGATTTGTGAAGGTTAGTGAGTGCGAGTAAAAAAGGACAATTGTACCACAACACTCGGGGTTAATTGTAACGTTACAATTGACCAAGAGTTTTTTTACACGACTGCTAAAATAAGGCAATTGAAACTAAGTCATTATTTTTGTAACCAGTTACATCTCGGGTATTTTATGTTATACCTATGATTCATCCCGACGATTCATACGATACTTCGGGATGTATATAAATTATAATACCCGCAATGCCATCCGTTTCAGTGGTACTATTTAAAATTGATCTGTGTTGAAGGATGGGGTTGATTGTACCAGGGGTCAATTGTAACTGTATGGGATTAGTAATTGTTAAATAATTCGTAATTTTGTTGTATTGAGATGTTGTCATTGCTTGAAAGGTGTGTGCTATGACTGCTATGAGCACCCCGAAGTATTTTTTTTATGATAAGTCGACAGTATGTTTCAAAACTTGGAAAATATTATGTTACGTTTAGTTCAACTGAAATGATACCTTTATCTAGTGTAAATACGAGTCTCTATAATTAAGACTGATGTAACGTAACAGACTGATTCGTCTTAAGAAATTAACAATAATTACTGATTGATTAAAACATTATTTTGGGTTTTATTTACGAGTACCTGTGATTATCTGGTACACTTGACCCGCACTAGGGGTCAATTGTAACACAAGGACTTCATGAACAAAAACTCAATTTGCACCATTCTGATGAGATTAAATGAAAATATTTTTCTAAATTCTGATAGCCAATGAGACTAGAATGTTATATCCTAAGCGATTTTTACGTGGTAGCTTTAGATTCTGAGTTATAGGTCATTATTTCTAAAGTGGTACCATTGCCCCCGGTCTACCCTACCTCAAAAGGAAAAACGGAACCCTTATACGATCACTTTCTTGTCCATCTGTCTGTCTGTCAAGACCATTCATCTCGGGAACGCCTGGAGGTATCGAGTTGTCATTAAAACCTTATACTCAGGTCTACAGTCCCTTGAAGCTGTGAATTTTAACCTATATATTTTAAACTGACATTAAATATTTAATTTATTTCCTCGCACAAGGCATAGTAAAATGTATGATACACGCGCGTAAAGATGATTTCCGACTCGCGTCGAATCATACAATCGCTCGCTTCACTCGCTCATATATAAAAATGTCACTCATCAGTAATCACACCTACTTTCCACCTGTTGTCGAAGCAAGGGAAGTAGGCAATTGCTGACTGAGTATTTTAAACGGACGACCTTGGGAGTCCGTTTAATTTAATACAAAGCCAGCAATTGCCCTTCCGGCTGAGACAAATATAGTTATAAATTAGTGCTTTTCTCAAAATTTGTGCAAGAAAACAAAAATTGACTTTCTGAAAATGATGAGGCATGCTTTTCTTCTCGCTATTTCATGAAATTGTCGTACGCCTTTAGATATTTGTATTTCGGCTTTGCATGGAACAAATTATCAATAACTGTGCCTGCAATGCCTGCATCTTCTTTTAAATCATCTTCTTTTAAAATATCCAGTTTCTTGAAATACGGCACACAGCAGCTGTCCGTAAGTCTCATCATAGTAATGAAAAAAATAAACCCCTCTCTAGAAATTGTAAATATTAAAATAAATATATAAAAGTCGTATAATTTGAGAATTTTCCATATTAAAGTCCTGTTAAAGTGTGTTAAAGTTAGATTTCAATAAAGTATGCTGAACATCTAAGAATACTCAGAGTTAGTGGATAACTAATAAAAGACTCACATTAATGTTAAGTATTTTTGACTTGTTGTTAACAGTTGGATGGCAGTACCCATCCCTGCGAGACGGCGCAGTGCGGCGGCGGAGTGGCGCGCAACATGGCCGAGGCACTGTGGCGGCTGCGCGGTGGGAGCGCGCGCCTGCTCACCGCCGTCGGGGACGACGCCGACGGCCACTACCTCAGCCAGATCGCACCGGGATTACTGCTGGATGGTAACGACATACTAGTGTTAACAGTTAGACGGTACTTGTTCCTGCGACACGGTGCCGTCATCCCGGCACCGCGGGGGAGTGGCGCGCAACGTGCCCGAGGCACTGTGGCGGCTTCGCGGCGGGAGCGCGCGCCTGCTCACCGCCGTCAGGGACGATGCCGACGGTCACTACCCCGGCCAGATCGCAACGGGGTTACTGCTGGATGGTAACAACATACTAGTGTTAACAGTTAGACGGTACTTGTTCCTGCGACACGGTGCCGTCATTCCGGCACGGCGGGGGGGAGTGGCGCGTAACGTAACATGGCCGAGGGACTTTAACGGCTGCGTGGCAGGCGCGAGCGTTTGCTCACAGCTGTTGGAGACGATGCCAACGGCCGCTCCCTTACCCAAAACGCATCGGGACTACTGCTAGACGGTACGTACGATGATAACAGTTGGAGGGCAGTAGATATTCACGGACGGTGCAGTGCGGCGGGGCAGTGGCGCACAACCATGTTGACGTGTTGTAGGTACCTAAGTTTAATAGAATCTTTTTCGCAATCGAATTTCAATGAGTTTCGCACGCTGGTTCTGACACGTTAACTCGATGCTCGTAGAAGCATGCAGGCACACTGCAATGCGGTGTGAAGTGACGAACAAAAATTAATCACCAGAACTAAGTATTGTATGTTATGGAAATACTACGTTTAAGTCCTTTCAATATCGCAGAAAGATCAAATGTTCATGCTTGAGAATAGTACCTAAACATTAGGTACATTTGCACCTGAGCTAAAACCAATAGCTTTAGCAGCTCCGCGGAAAACATCCCAGGGGCGTATTTAGCGTGTTCTCTCTCGTACTGGTTTATGCAAAATGCGCGAAAGCATAACGCATTCATAATCATATTGGAATGTGGAATGTAAATTGTTCGGTAAATTATAATACGTATAGTGTACATACATACATAACATAGGCCACTCCTTCGGCTTAGCTGATGGGATAGGGATCGATCGCATTATAGTTGCTGACATGTTACTCTCTTACTTACTGTTGTTGTTGTTGTGTTGTTACTTGCTGTTGTTGTCATATTCTAGCGCTATCTGTGAGATCCTGTAAATTGGCTTTTTGGTTAATATTCACGTTAGTAATACGTTTTATAGCCGTTGATTCTCCTTAGAACAACTAAATAAATGTCCCGTACTTCGCAGGATGCATCGTTCGAGGCGCCCGAACGCCCACGTACGCCGCTCTGATGGACGCCCAAGGAGAGTGTCGACTAGGACTAGGCGACATGGCTCTCCACAATCATATTTCTATCGAACTCGTAAGTCTCTTCTTCATTATAGCCGTTAAGTTCAGTTTACTTGCATCGATTTTAATGTTGCAAGGCAGGTCACTGTACAGTACACCGGTGTTAATATCTACAGCGAAGCGCGCATAAATATCTGACACGACTCTATGTCTAAGGGCGTGTAAGATATTTTTCACTTCTCATGCTCGAAAAGTGTGTCATATTAGGCTTAGCTTAGATAGCGGGGCTAAAGTAGTACATTTAGCCCCTAGGGAAAATATGTAAACATTTTAATTTGAACAATCAAAACACTCCAACGTATTAAATCCACCAATCATAACTGTTTAAAAAACCATTTGTATTTGCTATTAACTAATTAGAAAACAGCTATATATTAAAATCAACCAATCAGGAAACAGAATAAATTTCAAATATGAAGCGTTTTTTATTCCCGAATTCACAATCATTAAAGAAAATAAACGCCTTTGGCCGTCTATAGATAGCCTCGTCCAAACGTTCAAGCGGGGTGGCCTGCAAACATGACATAAGCTATTAGATTGAGCGGGATAGACTGCTATCCATCTCGCTTTATCTTATGCAGCGTATGCTGTCCGCCGCGCTCGGCCGTTTGGACCCGGTTATATACGGTAAGTAGTAGTTTATTAAAAAACACATGCCGCCAAATTGAACAGTCTTTTCGCTGTGGATGCCGCTGCTGCTGACGCCGCCGCCGCTGCGGATGCTGTGGTGGTTTTCTGTGTGTGTGGTGCGATTTATTATTGATTGTGGATGGATAAATCTTTGTTTTTCATTATTTTCTCTCAGTCTAAGTGAAAAGTAACTCTGGTCTTATAACTCTGGTCTAAAAGCCATATTACCACTCGAACAATTTTCCCTCACTTCGCTCAGGAAAATGACCATCTCGTGGTAATATAGAGATGCAACGGATATCCGGTCACTATCCGGTATCCGGCCTATCCGACTTCAATTTTAGTATCCGGCCGAATACCGAATAGTGGCATAGTATCCGGCCGGATACCGGATAGTATTTTATACCGAAAATATAACTTTTTTTCTAGAATATTACAATGGTAAAAAGAGAACTACAGTAGGTAAAATAAACTTGAATAAATAACGAACAACAAAGTAATCAATTGTCAAAGTCAGTTTAAAAATTTGCGCATGTTTCTATTCTATCAAAGCCTGCCATAGCGAGTGACAAGTTACAACCTACACAGAGCGCCGCGCACGGGTGCGGTCGAATTTGCTTCATTTTAGGCATGTAACTTTCGGCCGAATATCCGGCGGCCGGATAGCGGATATCCGGCCAGCTGCACCGTCGGATATTCGGTATCCGGTATCCGGCCAAACCACTATCCGTTGCATCTCTAAATATGGCTTATTTTAGCTCCTTGTCATACAATCTACTATTTGCCCGCTTTGTTATGGGTGATATTGATGCTGGTGACTGTACAACGTTACAGTGGCGCTTAAAGAACTTGCTTGCTTGTTTAATGTTTATTGTAAAAAAATGCACATTGCACGCTCCATTATTGCATTGGTTCTACAACCGATGGCGGTTGGCGCGGAAAAGTTCTCAAGTGGCGGCCACCACACGTACCGGAAGGCGCAGCGTGGGTAGGCCCCCAGGTGGACTGATGACCTGGTAAAGGTTGCGGGAGTCCGCAGGATGCGGGTGGCGCAGGACTGGTCATTGTGGCAATCTTTGGGGGAGGCCTATGTCCAGCAGTGGACGCCTTTCGGCTGATATGATGATGATGATGATATAAAAAATTGTCTACAGCCCTTGAAGAAAAATAAACCAAGGTAGTGGAGACTAGGGTTTGCAATAACCGGTAATGATTTCGGTTATGGTGGAAAAATTATCGAAAACCGGTACAACGGGTTACGGTTATTTAATGTCAAAAACAAGGAAATTCAATCAATCAATTGAATTGATTGATTGATTGAATTGATTGATTGTCAATTCAAGGAATTTATCGGTTACACACCAGAAAATAATTACCAGACCAATCTCACAAAATGTGGCGACCCAAATAAATACACGCTCTCATTTATAAGTAAATGCAAAAGCAGCGTAGGTAGTTCGGACTGCTCATAGGCACCTCTAGACTCAAACCACAACTAACAAGCACGAACGCACTGCTTTTGCCTTTTTTAACCAATTATCCAATAATTCACCACTACAATTGTACTTATTTGTCAAAATCACAGTAATAATGAATATTTTTTAGTTAAGAAGCTTAATTTATTGCGATAAGTACTTTAAATAAGGAAAAGTGTTTCCGAAATTAAACGTAACCAATTTTTAGGGTTCCGTAGTCAACAAGGAACCCTTATAGTCTCGCCATGTCCGTCCGTCTGTCTGTCTGTCTGCCTGTCTGTCTGTCCGTCTTCGGCTTAGCTCAGTAACCCTTACAACTAGAAAACTGCAATTCGGCGTGGGTATATAAACTAATCACGCCGACAAAACAGTAGAATAAAATCCTGAAAAAACATTTTTTTAGGGTACCTCCCCTACATGTAAATTGGTGATGTATTTTTTTTTCTCGTTAAACCTATAGTGTGGGGTATCGTTGGATAGCTTGTTCAAAAATATTATTGGTTTTATAAAACTATTTTTCAACTCAGTTATGCGTTTGCGAGATAATGGGATTTAAGGCCCTAATTTTTGTTCGAGTCATGTGTCCCCCCCCCCCCTGCTGGCTAAATGGCTGCTACTGGGGACGTGAAAAAAATCGTTGCAGTAGTGCATATAATGAATTTAAAAGGAAAACTATCACAGTTAAGTAGACATAACTAGTTAACGAGTAGTAGACATAACTAGTTAACTGGTAAGAAATGCACTTAATTTCGGGTGCATATTATATTGTCATTGGAATTTGAACCTTTTACCGTGGACGGTAGAGTTGCTCTTTCACGGCACGGTGCTTCTTGCCCGCGGCGAGCGCGCAAAAGACCTGCCCTGCGACATGCCCCACTACGGAACCCTACCCTGCGCGTGGCCCGACACGCACTTGGCCGCTTTTTCATAACTTGTCTAAATAATCGGTTATAACCGGTTTCTTCGGTTGTCAGAGTTATTCATAGATATCTCTGGCGCCACGCTAAGTATAATTACTGGTTATATTTCCCTGCCCCCCTAGCACACTAGGTTTTATGTCCGACATAAAGCATTTGTCCCTCTTGCACTCGCATATTGGCCAGAATGGGACGAATGCTTTATGTCCGACATAAAACTTAGCGTACTAGCCCCTCTGGTATATACAATCGCAATCAGATAGGTATATCGATGCGAACAATGTGCTCACAATACCTAGCTGGTCACGACTCTATTATCAAGGCGTAAGAATTCATGATCAAATTTTATTGAGCATTCTGAATACAGATATATTTGTTGGCATGTTTTAGTCTAAGTACCTGAGCGCACCTGCAATTTTGTATTATGTATTGTTGTTGTTGCAAACTTTACAAACATTTCCTAGGTAAATCACGTCTTGTGAAATGGTATGTTTAATAGAATTATCTCAACACGCTGAACATAACATATCTAACTGTAGATGCCATGCTAAAGTTTGGTTGTTACAACTTGCATTCAGATTCAAAGCTCTATGGCTCGGACTTCATGCATCCGGATTCCCCGCCCCTCCCACTCCCACCCCCGCCGTCCAGCAGCTCACAGTTTAGTGAGTGACACAGTACAGCAGTATGCGAAAGTTTCTATTACAATGGATTTTTCGCAAACTCACGCGGAATTAAGTACGTGCTTTGGTGTAGGTATGTATGTACACGGGGTGGTGGTTTGAAATGGTCGTTTCTAAAATCATTATCCTCTCACAATTATATCTTTATTTAAAATCGTCATTTCTTATCACAATATTTGCTAAGATGATAATGACAATATTCGATGAGGATTACGACTACGAACTAACGACGTCTAGCGGAATGACCTTTTCGTAGCACTATGCGCGTAGCGGAAACGTTGGTTTAGCATTGGTAGCGAAATCTGGCTATGAGCAGAGGACCCTATAAGGGCCCAGTAGGCCGCGTCCACACGGTCCTGCAACCCGCAAATATAAGATCGAGAAAACCAAGGTCCTAACTCGCTTTAGCTAATAGCTTGCAGTACTGCCATGCAGGACCGTGTGAATGTGTCTACACCCGAATAAATTGATATGTAGGTATGTATTAAGGCATTTAATTAAATGTAACTTAACCCATTGAAGGCGTCTGACTGACATACACTCACATAAGATAAGTCATGCCTCTACGAGCGATTTTCGCTACAAAGCAGAAAAATGCTGTTACGTGCCACGACATTAGCACACGTACCGTTGCTTGGCTTTGAAAGGGTTAAGTTAAGCTTAACCGCACCTGCATTTAAAAAAAGAATATTTTCTAGGCATAATTATTTGTACATCATTCAATACACATTATGTTTTCTTTAGGTGAATAGACACATGGACGTTCTAGAAAATGCGCCAATTGTGGTCCTGGACGGAAACGCGCCAGAATCTACAATCGAGTACGTGATACAACATTGCAGTGGAATAAACAAACCAGGTAAGTCTCAATTTAACACACAAAAAACCAAAAGAATACCCTGGGGAAATAAATACGTGTACGTAACTGACCATGGAAGGAATTGTATAACAAAGTGCAAAATTGGGCCATGCAATTTACGCCAACATCTACATATTTACGAGTAACTATATAGTGAGACTCAGGGCCCGGAACAAATAATAACGTCGTCTCCGCTTAAAAAGATGTATAAAGGATAATTATAACAGTGCGGAAAGTAGGTGATCAGCAATAGTTATTTTCACCTCACCAGCTCGTAAAGACTTACTTTATCGCTCAAAATCATCATTCTCCTAGCGTTGTTCCCGGTTATGCCCCTAAAGGAGCTCGGGGTCCGCTTTGACACCTAATCCCAAGATTTGGCATAGGCGCTAGTTTTACGAAAGCGACTGCCATCTGACCTTCCAACCCAGAGGGAAAACTAGACCTTATTGGGATTAGATCGGTTTCCTCACGATGTTTTCCTTCACCGAAAAGCTAACGGTAAATATTCCGTACATAAGTTCCGAAAAACTCATTGGTACGAGCCGGGATTCGAACCCACGACCGCCGCTTGACAGCCGCATGCCTGAACCACTAGGCTACCGTAGCTATACGTAGCGTAGCGTCGCTCAAAATCTGCGCCCAAAAGTCCATTATATCCGCTAGCGTGGAAAGAGTTTTTGAATGTGGAACGCGACGCTCTATCGCGAGATTCAACTTTTTTCTATACAGAATAATAGGTCATTATCCTGCGTTCAGAAACGTATGATGTTATGCTAATAATAATGTGTTAATTTAAGAAAAAAACTCATATACCTACATTTAATTTTGCTCTGTTTTCGTGTTTTGTTCTAAAGCCACAGTAAAATCAAAATAATAGAAGTTATTTATAGATTTCAGTGCAGAAGATATAATATGAATATTAATGCCTGCTAAAGTTAGCGGAAAAAGTAAAATATGCGTATTTGAGCCTTAATTTACCCGTGAGTACCCAACAATACTTTGACTTTTTTGATGTAGGTAAGCGTGGAGTCATTTAAAGATGCAAAAATGTTTATGTTACATTTAATAATTATAAAATGCTTTGATCTTGATGAGATGTGTGTACCTTTTTAACAGAGGTTTGTGCAGGGAGACTTGGCTGGAGACTTGTAGGTAGTTTAGTGAAACTCTGTTGTTAATTGTAGAATACTGGAAACTGGAATAAATTTTATTTACAAATACGGCTAACTATATACAATAAAAAAGCTTACAACTAGTGACAGTTTTAAGCCGCAACAGTAACATGATTAGAGCGGGACGGATGCGCACGAGCGAGAGGAAGGTAGGCGGCCTTAGAGTATATACCTACAGAGGCGACGTAAGTGTCGCCACAATGAGGGACGGCAACAAAGTAGATGATTCCCGTGGGGTGGCCATGTAACTAAAAATTACCCCATCGCTTCCATATGTTTATTTTAAATAATGCGCTTTTATTGTAAGTAGTTTTTACTGAAGCTTTACACACATTCACTGCCTAGCAGGCGCTCTGTTCGCAACCACTAGTAATATTCAGCTTAATAACATGAAATATGATTCTAGTAACAGAACATGACATGTAGGTAATTAATAGTCCTTGTGCAAGCGGCTTACCTGGTAGTTTCTTATCAGCACAGTTATGACAGGACGCCCGCGAGCTGTGTTGCGGCGAGGTAGACTATCCGTCTCTTTCTAATCGTTCTAACTAGAAAGAGACGGACAGTCTACCTCGCCGCGACACAGCTCGCGGGGCGTCCTGTGATAGCCGTGCTGATCTACTTAATTATTATAAAGCCTGAATCACACTGGCGCGGCCTGCGGTGGCGGTTCATAGTAAACTTGACAGTTAGTGTCAAATTTACTATTGACCGCCACCGCAGGCCGCGCCTGTCGGTGAGAGGCTTAAAGTCTCTCACAGACTGGCGCGGCCTGGCCGCGGCGATCAATGGTAAACTTGTCATTAGCTGTAAAATTTACTATTGACCGCGATGCAGGCTTAAGGCGGGAAAAATAATGACACTAAATACCGAAATGAGACACAACCATATTAAAAAACATTTACTATTCAAATATTCAAATTATTACAGATTAATAATAAAGAGCTCTGCTCGGGTAAAAATATGCTGAGAATGATTTTTCCCAGATATGAGACCTAGCTAGATCGATTTTTTTTATGAAGCACAGCGTGGGAGGCCCCCTACAAGGTTGACTGATGACCTGGCAAAGGTCGCGGGAGTCCGCTGGATGCGGATGGCGCAGGACCGGCCATTTCGGCTGATATGATGATGAGATAGATTTTTCGCCCCCATAAACCCCTATACTGCAAATGCTATCAAAATCGTAATAACTGTTTTCGAGAATGCGATCACAAATATATATATGTAGCCTTAACCCAAATACTACGCGCACGCGCATCCTCATTTAGTGGAAACCTAGAAAAAAAAAACATATTATTTTACATAAAATTTTTCAAGCAAAGGGCTTTTAGAAAATTATGATTCATTCTAAACCGTCGATCGTCTTTACTTATTACTAGCTGTCCACGCGTCTCCTCTCCACCCGCGTAGTAGAAAGAACACAAGCGGAGGCGCAGATGCAGGATTAAATAAAGCCAGATGAAAGAATTTTTGAAATCGGATGAACAGTCCGAGATTACTCGCTACATAAAAGCTTATCTTTACTATGAGTACAGAGTAAATATACGTATATAAGAATATATCCCATCCATTATATACGAATGTTATGTAATAACAAGTACGAGAATTTTGTTAGAGTATAAATTACCCGAGAAATCGGGTATTTTTAAGTTGTATTGGCTGGTATCCCTAAAATGATTGCAAAGAAGCTAAATCGAGAAGACATTCTAACACCTCTCGCAGCTTACCATAAACAATCTACGTAATTTGGGCGGATAATTTGTCAAGAAATATTTTCTTGTACAATGTAAACAATGATGTTATTTCTATTGTAATCGTCAAATTTTACAAGATTTTGAGCGTAATGTAATTTTACCATGCTATTTTTACGTATTGCGTATACAGAAAAGTGAAAGATGTTCTAGTTACGTGTGAAAGGTTATATTTTCATCACATTGTTCCGACCGGCTTTTACAGCCAAGCACGCAACAATTAACCATTTTCTTGGCACAGACGGAACACGAGATACCTTATCGTGCGTAAATTACTTTTAGGACACTATTTTATTCACAATAATATTAAATATTTCGGATTCGTATGCAGCCACGCGCGAGCATTGACAGCATTGTATGCCACAACTGTTGTGCCAAATAGAAAAAAAGTGGAACTATGACAAGGATAACGAATGATATATCTCTGTCTGTCACACTTATCGAGATTTGTATGCTACCAGCTCGCTCGCACGTGGTATTATTATTACCATAGCCTGTCCATACTAAATTATAGGTTCAT